>JAQPPZ010016473.1:9597500-10847500 GCA_028583015.1 Wollemia nobilis
TTATTCTCTTACAAGAAACAAAAATAGATGAAGCCCAATAAAAAATAGCAGCAAAAAAAATATGGAGTCAAGGAGATTTGGTTTTCAAGTAGGCAAGAGAAGCTTCAGGAGGACTCATGGTGCTATGGGATTCTAGGATTGTGGAAGGCAGCATTATTTGGGATGATGATAGGGTGTTAAGTGTGTTTACTCATGACATTGATAAGAATAGATCATGGATTGTGTCAAATGTGTATGCACCCAATTCAGTTCAAGGAAGAACATCATTGTGGGAATATCTAAGCCACTTGAGTGCAGTATTTCATGAAATTCCCTAGATGGTAGTAGGATATTTCAATACTCTCTTATATCCTTCAAACAAAAATGGTGGGGTTGGGCTTCCAACAAGGAGCATGGAAGAATTTAATGAGTTTGTCAACTCTAACAAGTTGATGGATGTGAGGCTAATAGGGGCTAATTTTACTTTGAGTAACCGTAGGATAGGAAGCCAGCTTATTTAGGAAATATTAGACATGTTCTTTCTATAAAAAGAAGTTGTCACCGTTTTTGGAGACTCCACTCTACAAGCTCTTCCCAAAATTGCGTCAAATCATAACCCCATATTTCTTAATTAATAATATAAGAAATTATAAAACAATATCAAAGATCTTGCAACCAAATAAAATTATCTATTTGAAGCTTGATTCAATCCTCAAAACATGGTTGCCATATAACACCATGAGAAGAATTTTATATATCAAATAAGCAGGGAATGGTGGATCAGAAACCTAATCCTCAAGAGATCTACCACTTGATTGTAATGGAGGTAGAAGTCACAATTTTGAATGATGGGATTTGTTTTTATATTTTATTTGGAGGATAATTTTAATAGCATAGATTATTATTTTCCCTTACCTGTATGGTTAGGCATCCCATAAGGCATGTGAAAATTTATGGTTGAATTGTGCAACGTAAATATGATGGTACAATTTGGTTGATATGAATCACTGGAAATTAATGCTCCCTAATTGTTCTCAATCCTACAAGGACATCATCTCCCATATTTTTCTAAAGTTGCATCTCCTATTGCTTGGCTCATATGAGTAATAAATTGTATACTATTTTTGGTTTAGGATGAGTAGTAACTTTGTCTCAAATTGAATCGATTGGAAATTCTATCAAATGACTTTAGATATTAATATAGTATTTGATTTTTTTAGTAGCTATGGTGGTATAAAGTGTACATTTATGGAATGTAAAGCCTATTTAATATTATGTAACTTCTAATAAATGCACCAATGTTGGGTGATGCACTTTTCAAGAAATGGTTTGCTTATTTTTAACATATAATATTAAAACTATTAAAAAGTGTTTGTTGTAGATAGAATCTAGGTATCATTCCTGGGTGGTTGTAAAAATTTGATTGGGAATAGATTCAACCAAGAAAATTTTTATAATTTTTGGAAGTCTCCTTTTCTTTTATGGCCAATTATATCCCTCTCTACAACTATGTTGTGTAGGGAATTAAAAACAAAATATTTTACTAGATTTCTAAACCTATGTTTTTTGTCACTAAGTATCAAGATTGCAATAAAGTTCTTGTGGCCACTCATGTGTAATACTCTTCTTGCTAGGTGACATCATAAAATATATGGATAATTGGACAAAATCCTTAGGGATTTTCTTTGGGCCAATACTAATAGGTTAAAAGGCCTATATAGGTTGGCCTAGCACATCTACTACCCCCCTCATGAGAATGAAAGGATGGGCATCATTGATAATCATAAACAAGGTATTGCACTTTTTACTAAATGAATAGTTCAAGCCTTGGTGGGTAATTATTATTGGAAAATCCTAGTTAGACACTATATTCTTATAGGTTATCCTTATGGAAAAACTTCATGGAGAGTGGGTTTCAAAACCTTTTAATTATTCAATTTCCAATTAATATTTAAGGCTCCTTTGTTATTTAGTATCTAATGATCCTAAAAAAATGATAAACCATTTCTAGTTTGGGATAGCTATCATTTAGGACAAGAATTTATCTTAACCACCATTTTGTGTGGTGGTCTCCATTATTTTGGATGGTACCCCTTTGGTAGCATATGGTAGATTCCAAACCCTATGCTTATTTTGCTATGGTGTTAAGATAAACTATGATTTATTTTTTAAACAAGGTAGAGACTAGATTTATTGGCTTAAGCTATGGAAAAAAGTTTTGATTTTTGTGTTTGACAAGTATATTATCCAAAATATTGAAGTTTTTTGGCTATAATGTATCTATATAATATTGGAATTGTAATGCTTGTGAACTAGTGATGTATTGTTAATACCCTTCTAAATTACAAATCCCATATGGGATACTAGTGTTTCTATGAGTTACTACTTATGGAGGAATTATATAATAAGAACTAAGAGATTTACTTTATACTTGCAACATACAATACACATTTGCAACAAATTTTAAAGCTTTCTATTGAACCCAAGAAGGCACATTTACTTTGATGGTTGTTGTATTAGTGTTTGCAGTTGGGTAGGAGGTGGAATATTTTCTAACTCTACCAATTGTATGTCCTTTATCATAATCCTAATACATTTAAATATTTTTTGGTTCTATCCTAAATATTAGGAAGCCTAGGATTAGAATTTATCTTTTCCAAGCCCTTACACCTAGAGCCTATTTCTTGGAAGACTGCTCTCTTAAGGGACCTCCTTCATTGGTTGACTAAGATTGATCAATTGTAACATATTTTTAAAACAAATATTTTATTTATTATATGAAAATATAGAAATCTAGTTGTCTTTCAAGATCAAACTCTTCTATTATACCTATTCTTAACAAAGACTCTATAATTGCCAATCCATGTTAGAGACTCAATATTAGGTGTAAAATATTGCTATGGAGTTACAATATTTTTAGGAGCTATTGGATATTGAGGAAACATACCTTGCACTTAAGCCAAGTTCCTCTTGGTAGTTCTAGTGGAACTCCCTCTCTAAAGGGATAGGGGGAATCGATATCTTGGTGATAATACCCAATAAATAAGGCCAAGCGGGACTAGAATCATTTGTTCTCATAGACAGACAAATCCATTCACAACAAAATAAAATTTACTTTCAGTTATTTGGGGGTTTGATTGGTTGTATCATGACACACATTCACATCCCTCTTTTGAGGGATGGAGGTGGGGTTTTCCACCTCCTGTAAGTGGTGGTTGCGGTGCAAAATCAAATGAGTTTCCTCAACTTGCATCAATAATTTTTCTCTCTTTAGAATATCATGAGCCAAGAAAACTCTTTGAGACTTCTTGTCCCATGGAGATCCAAGAGTAGAATAGTAGCCATAGGTAATTGACACTTTAGGCCATGGATATATTGCTCTTATCAATCCTATTGCTTCCTCCAACTAGGGGACTTAGAAAAATAAGATTTACTATCCTCAATTGAAATTGTGTTGGATGCTTAAAATTTTTTGTGTTTACCACTTTTTGGGGTTGCCATTATAACCTTTGCATATTTTGATTTTTGTGCCATCTTAACCATGTGAACTTTATGTTCTTTGGATGTTGTCAAACTTGCCATGTGTTTATGCATGATGTGTTTTGGGATGTGATTTTTTATCACCCTTTTGGATGACTACCTAATGTTGATAGATAAATCCTTTTTGTTATAATAATTACATTCTTTTATTAACTAGACAATTATTTTTCAACCAAAAAACCATCAAAAAATTCATTTGTTCTTATTTAATAATAATAAAATAATATAAATCACATTAGTTTAATCAGTTAAAATCCTCAAATTTAAGGGAGGAGACCTAGATTTGAGTCTCACAAAGTGATAAATTCTACCACTGTGTGATCATGATGTAATACAAATGAGGCCCATTTCAATCCCATATAACCAATAAAAATATATTAATAAAACAAGATATATAACATTATAAAAAAGAGGATCATATGAGATGAGCTCAACTAGTTAGATTCCTCATTATTCAAGGAAGAAATCTAGGTTTGAATCTTACCAAACAATACATGGATAATATCCAATTTTTTGTGATACCACGTGGTGGTGGTGACGTAATACAGGTGGGGCCCATTTCAATCCCATTTAACCAATGAAAAAAAAGACAAAAAATATAAGAAAGAAATACACTTTCTATAATTTTTCATGATGTGAGGTGGCATCATATATTATTGGTAAACATGAAAACATAGGGTGTAAAACTGTGAACTACTTTCCCTTATATGTTGTATTCAATCACAACTTATATTGCTTATCATTGAATTTGTTGGTTTCTAGTTGAATAATATATGAGGCTTGATTCTTTAGTCCTTACAATTTGATCTTACCTATAAATATGACAAAATAAAAAAGAAACAATGTAAAAAAATGGAATGGTCAATGAACACAAAGAATAGTTGCAAACATACTTATGTTCATGAATCAAATACAAAGTGTTATCAATATCTTCAAAGGATAGACCTCCTTAAGAGCAATTCTATAATAAAATTATGATTCAAGATGATGATATCTTTATTACATCTCTAATGCTCAAGGGTTGGTCAAAGATAAATTAAGTGCTTAAACTAATTGCCACTAACCCTAATGTTTAAGGGTAGACCCTACTTAAAAATAGATGCCCAAGATATATAACTAAACCATGATTATTAATGAGATCTCTTGGGGAGGATCTAGGGGGGCTCTACAGGTGACTTCCTATGGAATTCTTGTTCCACTTCCCTGCATCCCTTCCCTGGCCTTGTCCCAGGTCCCTGATCCTATCCCAGCTTCCCTGGAACTTCCTTAACCCTTCCTTCTTAGTAGGATGGTGTTTTAGACGATCTCCTTGGGGAGGGAGATCACTGATCCAATGTTCTACCATGTTCCTTACCCTTTGGTGGGGTTTTCCTCTAGTGCCTGGGTCCTAGGATGATTTTGGGTTCTTCCCTGGGACTTTCCCTAGGTTTTCTGGGTTGTTTAGGAATTTTTTCCTTGGATTTCTCAAAATTTCCTAGGTTTCTTCAAGTGTATTTTTTATGATTGCCCTTGGATGATCTTTAGTTGCAGAATTCTAGGGCTATGGGAAAGTGGCTTCATGAGCAATTTTACACAACAACCTTTTGGTCTTGAGGGGGACCTTGTGCTTTCTTCTGTGACTCTGCTCTTTGGGATTGATGTTATGGGTCCTACAAGATTTTAGTTTCTTTCATGGACTGCCTGGGAGGGCCTCTGGTTTCCTTGCTATTATTTCCTTGCAAGACTTCCTCATCTATTTACCTGAAGCTGTTCATTGGTGATGCTGAAGGTTGTTTAGGATTTTTGGTTGCATCCCTTTTGTCTAGGATCTATCATATGCATTTGGGCTTCCTCATGACTTCTTCCTCTTGGGTTCCTTGGGAAATTTCTTGTCTATTTCCTACAGTGTGCTATTCTACTTCTGTTGCTTTCTCTGCTGGGATGGTGTATTTGAAGGCTTCCTTATTTAATGCATGAGAACTTCATGGCCTATGGAGTTCCTTAGAATGTTAACCTACTTTCTAGGCTTGTGACCCATTGCATGAGGATTTCATGGCCTGAGGAAATACTTAGATTGCTATTTCACCTTTTAGGCTCACAAGGGATTCAGTTTTTTCTTAGTTTTAGTGATCCTATAGCATCCCTAATTGCTTCCCATACTTTTTTAGGCAAGATTTACTATAATTTTAGTTTCTTTGCTCCACCCTTTAGTGTAGGGCGATTTTTTTGAATTTGAATGGTTTTCCCCTACATGGAAATTTGTTTCTCTCATGGTTTTTGGTTTCCCATGGGTGGTTTGGCATTTATTTCCTTTTCCCATCCTTGGTATATTTTAAATTTTAATTTAGACGCCTATTTTATTTTCCCACCTTGGGAAGTTTCAAATTTGAGTGAAAATATTACCAAAAACGTAGTGTTGGGTAAACTGTTCAAGGAAACTTAATATTGTATGATAATTTTTCTATGTTTCAAGCCATATGTTGTATTGTGAATGTACTGGTTGATGAGAAACATTTCAAACAAAATTTATAACTTCATTTTCTTTTACAAATTTGAAACCATTCATTCGTGTACAACCAAAACTGCTTTGTACCATCCTCTGTTCAGGTTATAGGTTTGTAGAAGGAATGATATTTTAAAGCATAAGGGTATTCTATCCCAAACTAGCATGGGATGGTAGTATAGGGTTTTAGCTAGGTTACACCAAATAGAATAGAATCATCACGATAATTTGAGAAAACTATTCATCTGCAGGGTGCTATAGTGGACATGAATATATTATTCAATATAAAATTTAATTATATTTAGTTTTATTCTTCGAACAAAGCTTATGTTTAGATATAGATGCACTAGGTTCCAAAATGGAGACTTTTTATTTTGAGAAAATCATGGCCATTTTATTATAGAGTTATCTATATACATGGCAAGATTACATGCAATCAAGAGCTATTGAGAAAGATACTAAGCTTTACTACCATGAGTCACCTAACTAAAACAAATCCATAGGTGATGCTATTTGTTGGTGAAATCAACACAATCATGACCTCTAAAATTTTGGCTAAGGAAATGATCTATATATTATTTTATCCACATGGTCTCCTATCATATTTATGTTTCTCACATAGTTATATTTCACCCAAAATTTGCATTAAGGGAATGATTATGTGATTAATTATGATACATGATGAAATGCCATCCTCAGTGGGCTTGTAGGATTGTCATGCTGCCAATTTCATGAGATTTCTCCAGTTGGCGACGTTCATATGATTTAGTTGAGAGGATTATAGATCCTCTCGTTCTCCATTCCTTTGTGTGGGGAAGACACCTTCTCCTTTCCCATCTTATTTCTTTGCATCCTCATCAATTTGGGTGTTCACATCCTATGATGCAATCACAACCTATCACTGTTGGTTACGAATCTACCACTAGGAAAGGGTTTGGTATTTTACGCCCTAGATTCACCCAGTAGATTGAAAGGTCAGAAGGAAGAAATGCCTTTCGTGCCAATCTTCAGAGAAGGCCAGCTCCTATACAATTCTAATTGGGGGTTTTCAGATAAGAGAACAGGAAAGAGATAAAAATGTAGAAAGGTATGCAAATGTCATGTGTTTTAGGTGGGGAAGAACAAGCAGCACAGTCATTGACCTATCACTAAACCAATAGCAATCAAAACAATAAATGTAGCAAAAACCGTTAGTGCAATTCTATCCTATGTATCCTTCATTCGGTATTCCAGGTCTACTTATTTGCCAATGCTAAGATCCAGAGTTTAGAATGACAATAATCAGAAAAGTATATGACACGATGCAAAAATACCTACAGAAGGCAGCATAAAATAAGGATACAGATAACGGAGCCAAGTATAATTTGATTCAAAATCAAATGTTCAATTACAGTAGCTTCTTAGCAATATGTTCCCCCCTTGATTACAATGAAGTTCACTGCTATTTATAGCAAAAATTTCCCCCCTTTTACAATCAGAGCATAGCTCCCCAAACCTGCAAAATCTACAAAAAGCTACAAAAGCTTTCAAATTTGATTCTCGTCAGTCGTAGCTATACCTATAGTATGCTCCTTCTGACTTTCATATAATTCTTGAAAAATTTGGTGGTTGAAAATGGGATTGTTAGTCAATGCGGTAGGTGCAGTATAATTTGTCCTTCAATGTTCACCTACCCTGCCCTTGAAGTGCATCTTCATCTTCAATGAAATGTGCCCAAATATTGAGACTTAATCTGCTCTTATCTGGGAGGCACTATCTACTTAATAGCTCTTAAAACTAGGGGTAATATGGCTTTAAAAACTTCTTACTGATTGTTGTCGAGGTCGCTAAAAAATGAAGAAATGCCCAGAATCATTGAATAGCGACGACGATCTTAGGAGGTGAATCTTAGAGTGACCTCGGGCACAAGCTTTGAAATGCTCAAAAATTGAGTGAAATCAGGAAATTCTAATCAGCGACAGCGATCTTGGGCATGATCTTGCTACAAATTGTTGAAAATTAGTAGCACTGCTAGGAAATATGGGCGGCGACGGTGATCGCGGGAGAAGGGGAACTTAACCTTTATTTCTTTTTTTGCTTACCTTCTGTGCATCACTGAAACATTGAGCAATATCTGGCGTGGGTGAGTGGCGACAATGATCTCGTTCACGATGAAACTTAGCCAAATTTTTACTCCTTTGTGTAGCTCTTGGTCATCGAAATGTGGCACAACAATGGGTGTCGCTAGGGAGTGACAGCAATCTCTAGCACAAGCATTTCCTCTTCCCACCGTCGCGCACCCAAAAGGACTATGGCAACAAGCATCGCCACACAGCGACGACGATCACTGTCATGGGACACTTAGTAAATTTTTTGACAATTTTGTATGCTGCTCCCCAGATCGTTGAAAATAAGTGCAACGATGGGGGTCGCTGGGAAGCGACAATGATCCCGATTGTCAGAACTTGAACAATTTTTTAACCTCCATCATGGATCGCTGAAAATACTCGGGTCACTGGAGATCGCTCAGCAGTGACGGCGATAGCAGGCACACCCAACACTTAGCAATTTTTAGCCCTTCTAATGCTCTCTATCGCCAAAATGCCCGCGTTGCCAGGAATCGCTCGAAAGCGATGGTGATCGCGGGCATGGGCAACACTTAAGAAATTTTTTCATTTTTCTTTCAAGTTTTACATTCATATCTAAAAAATGATTTTCCTGAATAGAAACTAAACAAACTGGAATTAAGACAAGAATAGTGAAAACAACAATGAGGAAGGAGGGAGGCAACAACCTGCTAGAAAATTTCAAAATTCTTTTACCCTTAGCAAAATGTGGCAACATTCTTGGAATCTCACAGGGTATTGAGCTTGCCTCGATGCAAGAATCCATGCTTTTATCCTTTGGGCCCGGAGTCACCTCTGGTCCTTGCTTCTCCTTGCTGCATGCCCTGGTCTTGCTGCTCTATTTTCTATTGCTCCTCCGCAGGATCATCTCCGCCAGATTCATTTTCATTTTCCTCCTCCTCAGACTCTTCTTCGAATGGCTCCTCCTCTTCTTTTGGATATTCTTCTAGGTTAAACTCCCCAGAGCCAAGGTAGGCCTAGATGAGCTCAAATGTGTCATGCACCTGAGCCTAGGTGTTCTCTGATAAGGGCTCCATACTAGGAATATCGCTTACTAGGTGCCTAAAGGTTTCCATCTGGATTATACCGATCTGCTCGACCTTTTGGCTCAAATCTAACAAACAAGAGTGAATTAGGCAAAACCTATACATGAGCTCTATCACCTACTCTTCTTGGATCGGGTCCACCCACCCATTAATGTCTGAATTATCATTGGTGAAGGCATCCCATGCTAGATGCAATTCTTCCTTTGGCAGGTAATTACCTTTACTGTCTGCAAAGCTCAAGAATCCAAGCGAGGAGAGATTCAGGAAGGGGGACATGCATATATCTTTCTCCTGTTCCAATATGTCCAGCATTGCTCTAGCTCTCTAAATTTTTTGAAATATTTCAAATAATGAATGCAAGGTTGTCCTTGTAGCTACCCAATCGCAGTCAATGGAATATGTAGAGGTAATTTGGAGGTTTCGGTGCTTAATGTTCCCTACCTTGATAGCCAGATCGAGCTAGCAGTATGCTTCCTATTTTGCCTCCTCCACCAGAGGCTTACCCTCAACGGATACTTCTTTTACCTAGGTGCCAAACGTGAAAATCTTAAGGGACTTAGAGGCCCAGGGTCTGAAGTTCTTTAGCAGTCGAGTGTGGATTCCCTTGATGTGGTCTTTGGAGAATGTCTCCATTTGCACGACCCTTTCCTCTAACTATTGCTTAGTCGGTTGGAGCTGGCTTTGAAGCTCTCCTATCTGGTGCTCAGTAGCCTCCTTCTGTTTTGTCGTCTCCTTTTCCAAGGCTGCAACTTTTTGCTTCATCTGCTAGAACTCTTTCTTGAAACTATCCAGGTAGGCCTGCATTATTGCCATGCCATCTTCTAGCTTGATTTTCTCATTTTCCATCTCGTAATAATGCTCCTGCAACTGGAGGTGCTTTAGGCGCAGTGTATCAGTCCCATCATGAAGGGCTAGCGCCTCGTTTTTGAAGCTGACCTCATTCAAATCTTTGGTCATGCTTTGGTACTCATAATCCTCAGGGATCATATCCTTCAGAGGCTTCTTGACCTTTGGTACCCTCTTATCCTTGTATAATAGCATATTATCAAATTCAAATCGAGAGCGCTTCTCCACCCTAGCGATCTCCTCACCCCTTATCTTCATCATGTTTTGCACCCACCTATTGGAGGTACACTTAGCCTAAGTAGCCACAGGTTGGTTCTCCATTATCTGAATCAAATTTGCCTCTCCGAAGAGAGGCCTAGCCAAAGGCAACCCCTACTATGACATGATTTCCTCCGTGAATAGGTAGGGGGCAATATCAGTCTAATGCTCTTCTGCTTTCAGGGACTATTTAGCCTGAGTGGGGCAGACAAAGGGGTTTTTAGGGTTTTTAGGCGGGTTTATAGATGATGTGTTGACTACGGGCAAAGAATGTGGAGACTGCAGTAGATTTGAGGTAATGACTCCTGGTAGGGTATCCTCTAGGGTTAGGGGAATGTCAAGCTCTATGGAAGAATGACTAGGCTGGGGCTCTTCGATGATGAAATGTTGGGTTTCCTCAATGAGGGGGTGAGATGCGATAAAGGAATGAGTGGCTACTACTTCGCTAACCCAAGGAATGGTAGCAGGGATGACTCCAGTAATGAAAGACAGGGACACTACAGACACTAACTTAGAAGATGAAAAGAATAGGGAATGCGTACCTGTGAGCTTCGCCTGAGCTAGTGAGTTGAAAACTTGGTCTATCCACTAAATTTTTGTGAATGGGGGTGTATCCTCCTTTGTTGTAATGGTTTCTAAAGTTCTGCTCTTATTTTGGGGTGGTGTCACCTCAGAATGCGACACAACCTCCTTTTGTTCTGCCCTTTTCTCTTTAGACTTCTCTGTTCTCCTTTTTCTCTTAAGAGGCGTAACCTCTTCTTCTTGGGTGATGGGCGTTGGGCTAATAGAACTCTTTAAAGCTTTGGGGGGCTTTACTATCAGCTTGAACTGCTTCTTCTTTTGAGGTATCGTGGGCACCTGCGTCACTAGATCTTGCATTGCATGTGACACATGCCTAGCTATAGCTTGCTTGGCTAACGCTGCACGTGATGGCTATTTTTCAGAAGACTACTGCATTCTGGGTTCCATAGCTTGTCTTACTTGTACCCCACTGCTAGACCGTTCACCAGTTGAGTGCAACTATTTAGGTGGGGCCTACCCCTTTTGTATGTGTTGAGAGCCTAGGGGTACAATGTATCGAAACACAATAGGCCACCACATGGCATGGTGGTTATCGTAGAGCATGGAGAATGTATCATCATTGGCCAAGTCTTTTTTGGAATGATCCTTCCTAGTATGGATGCGCATTATCCATGACTCGAATATATTTTCAAGTGACCACCCCCTTTTTTGTAATCTGGCCAGCATTTTATTGTACGTTTTTGTATTTGGCATGTGTTCCTTATTGTGGATGGGATCAAACTCAGCCTCTACATAGTAGAAGTCATGCCACGACAGGAAATATTGCATGTCTTTGATGTTCCACTCCAAATATCTTCCTGATAGGTTATTGCGCTCGTCCATGATCTCCTCATGGGGGCAGAAATGGAATTCTTGCACATTTGTAAAGTCCTTCACTATGTCAAGGGTATCGTACTTCCATATTTGAGGCAGCTCAACCAAGCTGAAGCTCAAGAGCGTGGCAGTCAGGTACTGATGTTGTCCATTGATGCGGACCTCAATTCTTGCCCAGGTGATTGGATAATTGAATATATACCCTTTTTTTCTTCCCTGGCCGTACTATTGATCGGCGTAGTCCATCTGTCGTGATGCCTCCAAGGTGAACTAGTATTCTATAGTGTAATACGACAACAAGAAGGGTTTTCCCGTGAACCCTAAACTCCTTATCACAAATCCCTGCATCAGCCAAAAAGTGTCACCAAAATCTTGGTCGTTCACTTGATTTCTCATGTCATGCAAGACGCGCTGGTAGGAAATGTAAAGAAGGGCTAGAGCTGGGACTAAGAATTTCAAGTTAAACTTATAATAAGATTCCTCCTTCAGTAGCACTCAGGTCTACTCATACATGGGCAATGGTGTGCCATTCTTATCTCTGCGCTGAACTAGGAGCGACCTTATATTACTGCTCATGTGAAACAAGAACATCCATGTTAGGGCCAAACAATATCTGAATCTTTTGCTTGCTTTTCTTTTCAATTCTTATAGTTGCAAGTGAATCCCATGGGCCATGCAGTCCTCCCAGTCGAAGAAGACTAGCTTGGTTTTGTCTATCATTTCCTTGGGTCATAGAATTCCCCTCATAGAATGCATTCGACGATAGCAATTTGGTATGGGTGGACAACTGCATTTGTGCCAATGCCCAAAACCCAGGCCAGCATGGTATAGATGCTATAACTCTTGAAATCACCTAGAGGCCTAGGTTGCTTTAGCCATTTCTAGGGTGGAAGAGGCTCATGGAGTTGAGAATCCACAAATTTGTTCATCGTTAGGTTATCTGAGTACTATTGACAATTTTGTCACATTGCATAAAGGGGTAGAAAAAAATCAAAATTTTCTTTTTATAAAGTGTTTCTTTTGTTATTCTTCAAAATATTTGTAAGTGTTGCAGCAATTTTGGCTTTCAATGCCACCCCCTTGTACATAAAATGAAGAAGAAAAGCTTCACTGCCGAACAAGCCAAAGAAGATAGCTTCGCCGAAAGAAGGAAAAAGTGTCGCGATATCGCGACATGTTGCATTTTCACGGCTGAGAGCGACAAGAGGGAGCAAGAAAGAAAAAGTGTCGCGATATCGTGACATGTTGCATTTTCATGGCTCAAAGCAAGGAGAAGGAGCAAGAAAGAAAAAGTGTCACGATATCGCGACATGTTGCATTTTCGCGGCTCAAAGCAAGGAGAAGGAGCAAGAAAGAAAAAGTGTCGCGATATCGCGACATGTTGCATTCTCGTGGCCAAAAGGAAAAGGCAGATACACGACAGGTTACAAGCAAAAGAGGAAAAGTGTCGCGATATCGCGACATGTTGCATTCTCGCGACCAAAAGAGGAAAAGTGTCGCGATATCGCGACATGTTGCATTCTCGCGACCAAAAGAGGAAAAGTGTCGCGATATCGCGACATGTTGCATTCTCGCGACCAAAAGAGGAAAAGTGTCACGATATCGCGACATGTTGCATTCTCATGACCAAAAGAGGAAAAGTGTCGCGATATCGCGACATGTTGCATTCTCACGACCAAAAGAGGAAAAGTGTCGCGATATCGCGACATGTTGCATTCTCGCGACCAAAAGAGGAAAAGCGTCGCGATATCGCGACATGTTGCATTCTCGCGACCAAAAGAGGAAAAGCGTCGCGATATCATGACATGTTGCATTCTCGCGACCAAAAGAGGAAAAGTGTCGCGATATCGCGACATGTTGCATTTTCATGGCCAAAAGCAACAAAAGAGGACAAAGACATAGAAATGTCACGATTTCGCGACATGTCATATTTTCGCGATGCAAGAAGAAGAACCAAGCTGAAGACATAGAAATGTCATGATATCGCGACATGTTGCTTTTTCGTGACTCAAAGGGGGCACGCGCTCCAAGCCGGGTATTTTCTCGAGACGATCAAGTGCCTCATAAATGCATTTTTACTTGCCCGATAAGCTCGTTGCTCATTTTTGGCAATTGGAAGCGAAGTATCAGTCTCTGAAGGAGAGCCCGACAAGCATGGCGGCCACTCGAGCATTGCACCCAGAAACCAAGGACACTCAGACGGCTCATCAATGCATGTTTCCATGGTTGACTCGATCACAGTTGCCAGTTTTGGTAATGGATTTGAGAGCTCGATCACGAGGGCCGCGAGGAGCCGACTTCTCAGATCTCAAGAGTATACTTCACCATTCTGTGTAATAATGACTCAGAGGGTCGGGTCCTCTATAAAAACCTAGGCATTGTAATGTAAGAAGGGGGGAACTTTCTGCTAGAAAGCTGCTGTAACTTGATGTCCTGTGATTAATACTAAAGAGCTTTGGGCTCGATTTCTCTCTTGTATGCTGCCTTCCGTGTTTATTTCTTTTGTCTTTCTTCATTTGCATACTGTTACTCTGAATCCTGAATTTCGGTGTGCGATTGGGGACTGAACCCTGAAATTCACCCGAAGGATACATAGGGGAGGAAAAATGCTATATTGGTTTTCTTTTATGCTGCCTGGTGGGTAGTGGTTTTTGTTATATTCGCTTGTCCTAATCGTCGTTACTCTGAACCCTGAATTTCGATGAAAGGGAGAAGGAGAATCCTGGAACTCGCCCAGAGGATACATAGGAAGGTTAATGTTGTGTTTCTTTCATTTATTCTTGGTGTTCCTTGCTGTGCTTCAAGTTATTAGTTAGTGATCGTGCTTCCTGTTCTCTCCCACTTTAAATCATTGATCTCTCTTCCCTTACTCCCTTTATTTCTTTCCTGCACCCTTACTCTTTTTATCTCTTTCCTGCACCCTTACTTTGTTTATCTCTTTCCTGCACCCTTATCTCAAAACACCAAAGTAGTTTAGCATAGGAGCCGGACCTTTCTCTGGAGATTGGCACGAGGGGCATCTCTTCCCTTCGGCCTTTCAATGTTGGTCCAGGTCTAGGGTGCATACACTTACCCAAATCCTTTCCTGGGCAGATTTGATGACCAATAGTTTTTGGCACGCCCGATGGGACCAAGGTCCCATATTTTAAGAACGTGAATCTCTAACCCGTCTCCACCGGGGCCAACGATTCTAACAGTTCCCGGTGGGACCCGATCAGTCTCACCTTCTGAGTGGTAGTGAGAATCGATGCTCTCATTACCAAAAGACTCTTAGCATCTGGCGACTCTGTTCAACCCAAAAATCTTTAAGTCATAGAGACCGGTACCTAAACCTGTGCCTTCATGCCAAAAGTCCCCATATTTTAAAGGAAGCCCGAGTTTGGTGAATCTCTGGCTTGTCTCCATCCTGCAAAATCACCTGGCGACTCTGTTTAGTTGAAGGTCCAATTTTTTAAATCTGAAAGAAGACATCCCGGAGGAATCAAGGTTCGGTGAGCAGCCTTGACCTCACAAGCGAGGAAAAGAATGTTCACCTGGCGACTCTGACTTAGCGGCGATAACCGTGATCTCTGCAGACCGTTGCTATAATGGCAAGGGTAAGCTATCCTAGTTGGGATGATTCTGGCCCCCTGAATCTTCAAAGTTACCATGAAATTCCCAAAAGTGCCTTGAAGACATTGACAAAATACAATGGCACTAAGGGAATGGCCCAAGAACACCTTGAAGATGTTGTTGCTTTAGCGACCCTCCATGACATAATCCATGAAGATGTCATGATCAGACTTCTGGTTCTATCTTTGGAAGGAAGGGCGCTATAGTGGTACAGACTGCTCGAGCGTAAAAGCATCTGCTCATGGGATGACTTAGCGGGAGCGCTAATCAGAACATTTGATGGCTCTCAAGATCCCTTCCAGCTTTTGATGTACCTCTCCACCATCACGAGAGCACCTTTGGAGAGCATCACGGACTTCAATGTCCGATTCTATAGAAGTTGGAAGAGAATTCCAGTGGAGATCCAACCGACGCCCGCCCAAGCCCACCTCTTCTATGTTTGGGCCTTTCACCCGGACATGAGCCTCATCTTACTGCAATCAGGTGAACGAAGATTCCCTCAAATATTTGAGGAAGCAGTACGAGCAGAACAACTTCTGCTCCTATCGAGAAAGTGGCAGTGGGGAGAAACCCCATCACCTTATCCGGTAATTGTTGCTCCTGTCTATCCAACGCAGTATTCATCATGGCAGACTCCTCATACTGAGCAGAGGCCTGAAATGCAGTCGTGTGGAGCTCAAGAGGCAGATCTCATCCAAGTTCAACGATGGGAATATGCAAGCTTTGCCCCGACAATGAACAATATGGTTGCTTGCAGTCTCCATCAGAGGATGGGCCAAGGACAAGAGCAGGCCCAAGTGGTAGAGCCTGAGAATGAAGAGGGCACATTTTTGCACCCTTTTTGTATCCCAAGGGATGGCCCACGAGTGTTCAGCCAGAATCCATTAAGCATGTCTCATCAAGCTGAACCTGAAGAGATCCTGGAAGATTACTCTTTGTCGGAGGAGCCCTATTACCACATCAAGAGGATGGAAGAACCTGTACCCAACCCATAGTTAGTAGATTCTTCGATATTCTGGTATTGGTTCCAGCCCCCACTATGACCAGTACCCCAAGAGGCCCCTCATGCGGTGAACTTCTTCGCCACATCTTTCATCAACAGTATGGGTACTGGCAGGAGCGACAACTCACTGCGTTGCTCCCTGTTCGCAACATGGACAACTTCGGGAAGAGGCCAGCCGGACTTCAAAGATCAACTGAAGTTCAATCAGATCTAGTTCGAACATTGCAGGTTCATCGGATAGGCACCCGAAGCTGGGTTTATGGTGGCGGCATGCCAATCATGTCATAAAATTTTGTGTAAATACTGTAAATAGCCCGGCTAGTAAATAAGTGTCGAAGGCGCTAAGTGTTGCTTAGGAGCTTAGGCACAAACAAAAAAAAAAATGTCATCAGTGGATAGTCAGAGAAGAGGACAATGGGAATGACTCTGTTGCCCAATGGATAAAGGCCTGGGATCTCTGCATTCAGACAAGCTAAATGCCCCGCGAGCCGCCAAGAATGTTGACAATTTTGTCACATTGCATAGAGGGGTAGAAAAAAATCAAAATTTTCTTTTTGTAAAGTGTTTCTTTTGTTATTTTTGAAAGTATTTGTAAGTGTTGCAGCAATTTTGGCTTTCAATGCCACCCCCTTGTACATAAAATGAAGAAGAAGAGCTTCACTGCCGAACAAGCCAAAGAAGATAGCTTCGCCAAAAGAAGGAAAAAGTGTCGCGATATCGCGACATGTTGCATTTTCGCGGCTGAGAGCAAGGAGAGGGAGCAAGAAAGAAAAAGTGTCGCGATATCGCGACATGTTGCATTTTCGTGGCCGAAAGCAAGGAGAAGGAGCAAGAAAGAAAAAGTGTCGCGATATCGCGACATGTTGCATTTTCGCGGCTCAAAGCAAGGAGAAGGAGCAAGAAAGAAAAAGTGTCGCGATATCGCGACATGTTGCATTCTCGCGACCAAAAGAGGAAAAGTGTCGCGATATCGCGACATGTTGCATTCTCGCGACCAAAAGAGGAAAAGTGTCGCGATATCGCGACATGTTGCATTCTCGCGACCAAAAGAGGAAAAGTGTCGCGATATCGCGACATGTTGCATTCTCACGACCAAAAGAGGAAAAGCGTCGCGATATCGCGACATGTTGCATTCTCGCGACCAAAAGAGGAAAAGTGTCGCGATATCGTGACATGTTGCATTCTCGCGACCAAAAGAGGAAAAGTGTCGCGATATCGCGACATGTTGCATTTTCGTGGCCAAAAGCAACAAAAGAGGACAAAGACATAGAAATGTCACGATTTCGTGACATGTCATATTTTCGCGATGCAAGAAGAAGAACCAAGCTGAAGACATAGAAATGTCACGATATCGCGACATGTTGCTTTTTCGCGACTCAAAGGGGGCACGCGCTCCAAGCCGGGTATTTTCTCGAGACGATCAAGTGCCTCATAAATGCATTTTTACTTGCCCGGTAAGCTCGCTGCTCATTTTTGGCAATTGGAAGCGAAGTATCAGTCTCTGAAGGAGAGCCCGACAAGCATGGCGGCCACTCGAGCATTGCACCCAAAAACCAAGGACACTCAGATGGCTCATCAATGCATGTTTCCATGGTTGACTCGGTCACAGTTGCCAGTTCTGGTAATGGATTTGAGAGCTCAGTCACGAGGGCCACGAGGAGCCGACTTCTCAGATCTCAAGAGTATACTTCACCATTCTGTGTAATAATGACTCAGAGGGTCGGGTCCTCTATAAAAACCCAGGCATTGTAATGTAAGAAGGGGGGAACTTTCTGCTAGAAAGTTGTTGTAACTTGAAGTCCTGTGATTAATACTAAAGAGCTTTGGGCTCAATTTCTCTCTTGTATGTTGCCTTTCATGTTTATTTCTTTTGTCTTTCTTCATTTGCATACTATTACTCTGAATCCTGAATTTTGGTGTGCGATTGGGGACTGAACCCTAAAATTTGCCCGAAGGATACATAGGGGAGGAAAAATGCTATATTGGTTTTCTTTTATGCTGCCTGGTGGGTAGTGGTTTCTGTTATATTCGCTTGTCCTAATCGTCGTTACTCTGAACCCTGAATTTCGATGAAAGGGAGAAGGAGAATCCTGGAACTCACCCAGAGGATACATAGGAAGGTTAATGTTGCGTTTCTTTCATTTATTCTTGGTGTTCCTTGCTGCTGCTTCAAGTTATTAGTTAGTGATCGTGCTTCCTGTTCTCTCCCACTTTAAATCATTGATCTCTCTTCCCTTACTCCCTTTATTTCTTTCCTGCACCCTTACTCTTTTTATCTCTTTCCTGCACCCTTACTCTGTTTATCTCTTTCCTGCACCCTTATCTCAAAACACCAAAGTAGTTTAGCATAGGAGCCGGCCTTTCTTCGAATATTGGCACGAGGGGCATCTCTTCCCTTCGGCCTTTCAATGTTGGTCCAGGTCTAGGGCGCATACACTTACCCAAATCCTTTCCTGGGCAGATTTGATGACCAACAAGTACTGTTCGTCTGCTCATCGATATTGATATTTCTTATAGTGTAATCCTTATCTAGTGAAATACCTACCACAAAGGCTGACCTCACAGTCTCTAGGTAGAGCGAGAACAAGATAGTACCCTTGTGGTCCCAGACCTGCTTGGTGTTTGGTTTGTAGTACTCAATGATTGTTGCCACCAGTTCAGGGCAGTGATGCACCTGCGAGCACAAGAACCAACTAGGAGTCACAAGTAGTAGCATAGGGGTGTGAAGGAGAAACTTTCTCTCACCAATTTTTGATTGTTTTTCATATCCAACTGGTGCCTTGTGAGTAAATCCCATCTCTAATTTTTATCCAATAATCAATGGGGGGGACATGGAACTGGCTTTGGCAGCGTTGTCCGGGTTTTACTTGATTTTTTAGTTTCAGATGCCTGGGCCTTCCCTTTATCTTTTCTTTCTTTCTTCTGCTCGCCTTTCGGTGTACTTGAAATCACTCGGCCTGTTGCTGCACTCTTCTATCCCTTATATTTCTTTCCCATGGCAAAGGTAAAATTCAGTTCAATTGCTGCTTGACTACAAGAAACCTCTAAATTTTTCTTTTCTGGAATAGCTTGGAGCGTGTCGGATTTTAACTGGTAAAGCACTTCTGAGAGGTTATGCTTTTATAGCAGCGAACTTGGGACGGGCATTTAATGGAGGGCACTTGAATTAATTACCAGGCGCATAGAGTTCGTGGTTGTCGATTTTGTTCTTGGTTTGGCCATGCATAAATTCTTCTTTGGAGGCACCAATATTCAATTTTTTAACCTTTTGGGGCACGTCTCTTTTATACAAACATCTTTGGAATGAATGCAAATCCCTTTTCCTTTGGCACGTTCCTTGAAAAATGGGCCTCAAATGCCCTTTAGCACACTTTTCTATGTCGTTGAGTGGAGAGGAATGGGGCCCACTTTAATTTTGCATGTTTTCTCGAAATCGCTCAAAATTTGAGCGATCTCAGGCACGAGCAGCTTTAGCGAGTGACAGTGGGTATTAACACTTAAAAAATTCTCTAACCATCTTGAAACTGCCAACTTCCTACCAAGCTCGTCGTCGCTCAAAACATGGGTGATCTCCAGTAAAGTCACATCGCGCGAGTGACGACGAGTAGATCCATATTTAGAAATTTTTTAACTTTTTTCAAATCGCCCACTGCCTTAGTAGCGCTTGCTGAAGACCCTTGTTGTTGCCAAAAATTGAGAGTGACATCTGTCTTTTTAAGAAAAGTGAGTGACGGAGAGTTGCAGTACTTAAAAAATTTGGGGTGCTTCTTTCTCACATTCACTCAAATTGTGAGAGCGCTCCCAGGATCGCTCAAAAATTGGGCGATCTCGGGCATGGGAGTATTTGGCGAGCGATGGAGGGAGTTGACGCTTAGATAACTTGCTGCTTCTTTGCCAAGCTTGGCGTTGCTGTAAATATGAGCAATTTTGAGAACCGGTGTGTCTGGCTAGCGACGGAGGTCTTAGCCATACTTAGAAGAATTTTGAACTTATTTTATCTACGTCCCTTCCTCCTTCTGATCGTCGTCATCAAAAATCTTCGGCGATTCTAGAAATTGCTCAGAATTTGAGCGATCTTGGGGATATCTTGGACATTTGGGTAAATCTAATGCCCTCTTGCTTACTTAGAATCGCTCAAAAACTTGGTAGCACCCCCAGGATCCCTAAAAAATTGGGCGATCTCGGGCAACTTTACTTAGCAATTCTTCTTGTGTTCTTCTCAATTTGGCCATCGCTTGGAGGGAGTTCTCGCTATTGCCAAAAAAGCAAAGCGATCTCAGGATTTGTCAAATAAGCGAGTGACGATGGGCAAACTTTACCTTTTGCTCAGTTCTCTAGGATTTTCTCTTGCAAGGGGATTGCTTCTGCATCCACTTAGAATCAAAGATTTTCCAGACCTAAGGATCTAGTGAACAACTTGGCTCAACAGCCTAAAACTAAAACAACTGAAAAGCATATTTACATTCAAGAAAGAAAACAAATTAAAAGGGCAAAAAAGAAATTATGTACAGATGGAACCTTTTGACGCTTCTCAGTGATGATAGGCTTTCAGATGAAAGTCATTAACTGGTATTGGGAGGATGCGACCCTCCATGTCTCTTAGCACAAAAGAGTTGAACTGATTGACCCTGGCAACCTGGAAGGGGACTTCCCAGAAGGCATCAAATTTATCATGATTACCTATTTTTTCCTTCCACAAATCCCATTTTAGCACTAGGTCCCCGATCTTGAAGACCCTAGCATTAGCTCCTCTTGAGAATTAGTTTCGTTTGGTGCCAACATGCTTCATAAAAGCTTAATGAGTTTGTTCTCTCTATTATTCAAGCTACAACAACTAAGCTAGCCTAGCATCAAGGGGATCTTGGTTTTCCTTCTCATCATCCAACAACCAAAGTGCGGGTATCTCAATATGGGTAGGCAAAATAGCATCTTTGTCGTAAACCAGTGTGTATGGGGATGTCCTAATGGATTTCTTGATAGCTATGCAGTCTGCACACAGATCCTGGTTGAGGTGCAAGTGCCATGACCTCTTATTCCTCTCTAGAGTCTTCTTTATAATATTCATCAAATTTTTATTTGTCGACTCGACGAGGTTGTTTCCTTATGATAGTAGTTTGAAGACATATTATGATAAATCCCATACCTATAGGTAAAATCTATCAGTTTGGAACCCGTAAACCCCAGTTTTTTGTCTGTCATAATCACCTATGGGATTTCGAAGCAAGTGATCAAGCTTTCTAGGAAGGAGATAACTGTATCCTGGTCGGTGTTCTTCGTGGGTATAGCTTCGGCCCAATGGGTGAAATAATCTGTGGCAGTCAAGATGAACTTGTGCCCTATTAAGGATTCTAGTGAGATCTTTCCAAAAAAGTCTAAACCCCACTGCTGGAAGGGAACCTGCACCTGAATTGGCTGTAAAGGCATTGGAGCATTCTTGTTCTGACCAACGAACCTCTGGCATTTTTCACACTTCTGGCAGATGTCTTGTGCATCTGCGAAGATGGTAGGCCAATAGTAGCCTGCCTTGATCATTTTTAAGGTCGTAGGCCTTCCTGAAAGGTGTCCTCCTGACATTCTGGAATGGAACTCATCGAGGACATTTTGTTTTTTTGTTCCCTTGACATAGCGTAAGAGAACACCATAAATATTTTTATAAAATGGCCCCTCGAGGCGTAGAACATACTTCAAAGCATTGAGCCTAAACCTCCTTTGTGAGGCAATGAGCTGATTTGGATATTTTCCTGTGCTAAAGTACCATACAATATCATCGGTCCAGTCACTCTCCTCTGATAATGAGTTGGCAAGGTTACTTTCCATCACTAAATATTCCCACTGACAAGCAGACACCTCAGCGACAGTGCTTCTGGCTAATTCCTGGCATAGAACCTGACCTTAGATTAGTTTGGTGGGTTGAACCTCTATGTCAAATTCTTGGATTTTAGAAATCCATCTCACTCTCTTGTGACCTAGTTCCCCCTTAATGATGAAATTTATGACATCGGGGTGTATCACAAATACTGTGATCCATATCTGACAAACAAAGTGCTTAAATTTCTTCAAGGATCTCATGACTGCATGCACTTGTCACTCAATAAAATTATATCTCTCTTCATGCGGCTAGATTCCTTGGCTCAAGAAGGCTATTGGTCACTCTTTGCCATCATCTCCTTTCTGGTTCAAGACTGCAGCGTAGCTCTTAGGTTCCCCAACTGCATACAAGATGAAATATTTAGAGTAGTCTGGGTTTAGCAGCATGGGTTCCTGGGCAATTCTAGCCTTGATTTCCTCAAATGCCTTTTTCCTCTCCTTAGTCCAGACAAAATCAACATCTTTTTTTAATAGTTCATCCCTAGGTTTGATAACTTGAGCAAAATCAGCACAAAATTCCTCACAAATTTGATCTGTCCAAAGAGGGACTGGAGACCTTTTGGTATGAAACTAAATGGTGTAGGAAGCAGGATCATTTTTATATTGAATCGCTTTTTGATTGTAAAGTAGAAAACCCACAATAGACTTAATTTATATATTTTTTCGATGATGCCTTCTTATCATATGTGGATTGCATTTAAATACCTAGTCTAATAGTTGTAAGAGTGAAGGGTTGTGACCCTAGAATATAATGAATAAATAATATAAGTAATTAGGACATGTTAGGAGGGTCCTAACATGCCACCCCCTTAAAGGAGCTTTGTCCTCAAAGCTAGAAATTTGGAAATTGCTGCTGGATATCTTGAAAATTTTCCCACGTTGCGTCTTCTAAAGGTAGACCTTTCCAATGGATTAAAACTTTTGTGATATCGCGAGTACGAAGGTTACGAGAGCGGCGATCCAAGATAGCTTCTAGATTGACTAGAAATACTACATCATTGGAGAATTTAGGGAGAGTGGGTTGTGTCATGATATGGGCTCCCACTGTGAGCTTAAGGCAAGATACATGAAATACGGGGTGAAGTTTGGAAGAGGGAGGAAGCTCTAGTTTGTAAGCAACGGTCTCAATACGTTGGAGAACTTTATATGGCCCGTAAAATTTGGGTGCTAACTTATGAGAACCCTTTTGTTTAAGAGAGGATTGATGATAAGTTTGGAGACGTAAGAAAACCATATCTCCCTCGTGGAAACTATGTTCACTTCTATGTTGATCGGCTTGCTGCTTCATGCGATTATGGGCGGTGTGTAGGTTCTCTTTTAGGATCCGTAGTATGTCATCTCTATTAGCAATTTTTGTTTCCACCACATGGACTTTTGTAGTCCCTGGAATATAGGAAGTGAGGGATGGTGGTGTTTGACCATATAGTGCTTCATAAGGAGTCATTTTGATGTACGTATGGTATGAAGTGTTATACCACCATTCCGCTAGTGAAAGCCACTTTACCCAATGGAGTGGTTGAGTAGAAACAAAAAATCAAAGGTATGTTTCCAAGCATTTATTTACAACTTTTGTTTGGCCATCGGTTTGAGGATGGTAAGCAGAGCTCATACGAAGTTGATTACCTTGTAATTTGAACAATTCCTTCCAAAAGGTGCTAGTGAAAGTTGGGTCATAGTCACTAACAATTGTGGAGGGCATACCATGTAATTTAAAGATGTTATCTAGGAAGATGTGGGCTATAGTGCTAACGGTATAAGTATGAGCCACTGAACAAAAATGGGCATATTTAGATAAACTATCAACGACTACGAAAATGGTTGTTTTTCCTCCCGATTTTGGTAATCCTTCAATAAAGTCCATAGAAATATTTGCCCATGTTTTGGTGGGTATAGGAAGAGGTTGAAGTAATCCTGGAATAGCGAGGGTCTCCCCCTTTTGTCTTTGGCAAACTTCACATTCTTTTACAAAGTTTTTGATGTAATTTTTCATTCCTACCCAATAGAAGGAGGTAGTGGCTCTTTTATAGGTTTTTAAGAACCCCGAGTGGCCTGCAGAGTGGGTGAAGTATGTAACTCATGAAGAAGTTTTTCACGATAAGTTGAATTGGGTGTGAGGACCATCCTCCCTTTGTATCTTAATATATTGTCCTTCCAAGTGTATGGAGTTTTGCTACTAGGATTATGTTGAAGTTTTTGAATTAAGGCATGGATAGTAGGATCATTTATCCATTCTTTATGCAGCTCATCTACCCATTTAGGAATAAGGGAGGAAAGAGCATGGAATTGAGGCATATCTTCAAATTTTCTAGAAAGTGCATCGGCTGCCATGTTGTCCTTTCCCTTTTTATATGTAATTTCATAATCATAGCCAAGAATTTTAGTAACCCATTTTTGTTGTTCCAGGTTATTAGTCCTTTGTTCGAAAAAATACTTCAAGCTATGATGGTCAGTGCGTATAATGAAATGTTGGCCAATAAGGTAAGGCCTCCAATGTTGAATATCATGGAAAGTTGCCAACATCTCTTTTTCATACGTAGAGCGAGCTAAATTATTAGGAGAAAATGTTTTTCTTATAAAAGCTAGAGGCCTTTCATCCTGCATGAGTACGACTCCCATTCCTATTCTTGAAGCGTCACTTTCAATGATGAACGGTTTAGAAAAGTTGAGCATGGCTAGAACAGGGGTGGTACACATTGTAGTTTTCAAGGTGATAAAGGCCTCATCCGCTTTAGACAACCATTTGAAAGCATTTTTCTTAAGTAATGTTGTTAGAGGAGCAGTGATTTTACCATAATTTTGGACAAATTTTCTATAATATCCCATTAGTCCAAGAAACCCACGTAGAGCTTTTAAGGTTTTTGGAATAGGCCAATTTTTCACCTCCTCGATTTTGGAAGGATCTACCATAACTCCTTCCTTTGAGACAATATGCCCTAAGTATTCAATTTCTTATTTTCCAAAGGAACACTTTGATATTTTTGCATAAAGTTGATTTTCCTCCAAGATTTGGAACGCTTGTCTAACATGGTCCAAATGTTCTTCCCATGTTTTGCTATAAATAAAAATGTCATCAAAGAAAACTAATATAAATTTATGAAGAAAAGGGTGAAATACCTTATTCATTAGACTTTGAAATGTAGAAGGAGCATTGGTCAGGCCAAATGGCATCACCAAGAATTCGTAGTGCCCTTCGTGAGTGCGAAAGGTCGTCTTAGGAATATCCTTTTCATTGACTCGTATTTGGTGGTAGCCTGACCGTAAGTCTAACTTGGAAAAATAAGCTACCCCATGGAGTTCATCTAATAGCTCGTCTATGACCGGAATAGGAAATTTATCTTTGATGGTCATTTTATTAAGCGCTTGAAAATCGACACATAAATGCCATGAGCCATCCTTTTTTCTAACTAAAATAATTGGAGAGGAGTAAGGGCTTTTGCTAGGTCTAATGACTCCTGCCTTAAGAAGCTCTTGTACTAATTTCTCTATTTCGGTCTTTTGGAGGTATGGATAACAATAAGGTCTAATATTAGGAGGGTGATGCCCTGGAAATAGTGGAATAGTGTGATCATGACTTTGTTATGGAGGTAGTCCTTTTGGTTCATTGAATACCGCCTTATGGTGGTCTAAAATATTTTGTAACTATGGTGTCTCATCTTCTTTGTGACTAGGTTGAATTGAAAATAATTGGGCGACCATTCCTTTTTTTCCTCTTCGGAAAATTTTTTGCATTCTATGCGAGCTGACGATTTGGGAAGGTCCTGATTTCAGGCCTTGGATAATATAGGTTTGGTTCTTTGTTGTGAATTTCATCCATAGTTCATCAAATTCCCATTGGACTACACCCAAGTTTTGTAACCATTGTACGCCTAGTACAATGTCACACCCACCTAGGGGTAGGACGTACATGTCGCCTTTCATGTTATAAACCCCCATAGTTAGTTTTATATTTTTGCATTTTCCTTTGCATGCAATTTTTCCATCATTTCCAATCATCACTTCGAAGTTATTGCAAGGGTATATAAAACAATTTGCTTGTTTAGCCACCTTTGGATCGATAAAATTGTGCGTGCTACCAAAATATAGGAGCACGGTAAGGTTTTGTTTCTTAAAATACCCTTTAACTCGCATTGTTTGAGGGGAAAAAAATTTGGCAAGGGCATTGAAGGAAACCTTTGGTGCATTTTCTTCGTCACTTTCAAGTGTGTTGGATAATACCTCTACTTTGAGTTTAGGTTCCTCTTCAATGGAATTCCCTTCCTCTGTGGCATCCGGAATATATAATTTTCGTGAGGCACATTTATGATTTCTGTCAAATTTCTCATCGCAATGGTAGCAAAGACCCTTAGCTTGTCTTTCCTTCATTTCCTCGAAACTCAGACGCTTAATTGGTAGAGTGGGGTTAATTTTGGGGGCTGTGTAGGAGTTTTGGGTTTGTCCATTTTGCATTGGTTTGGGGTTGGTATAAGTGTTTGATGGTTTCCCCAAAGTTGGTTTTGTGAACCGATTTCATCCTCTATTGATCTGTGCCTTGATTTTGTCCTCCGCTAATTTCGCCAAGCCGATGGTCTCTAACATGTTTGTAGGGTTATACATTTGCACCTCTATTCGAATTTCTTCTTTTAATCCACTGACAAAACATTCTTGAAAGAAGGCAGCGTCTAATCCGAATGTTCGATTAGGTAGCCTTTCAAATTTTGCTTGGTATTCACTTACCTAAGTGGTTTGGCATAATTTAGTGAGGGCCCCTGTAAAGCTTTGAAACTTGCTAGGGCCGAATCGCACTAATAGATTTTGTGTAAAGGTTGACCACATCGAAGTGTCGTTAGTTTTCTCGAACCATTGGTACCATTGGATGGCGTTGTTTTCCAAGTGGAAGGAGGCGATATGCACTTTTTGCATTTCCAAAATTTGATTTAGTGAGAAATATTGCTCTGCTCGATAGATCCAGTTTGTAGGGTCTCCTCCTTCAAATTTTGGGAAGTCTAATTTGGTCGTCCATGGTAGAATGGAAGTTTGTGGACCTCCTAAAATTACTTGGTTTGATGACCTATGGTTGGGTGAATTTGCATGTGTTGTTGCCTGATTTTGACTGATGGCATCAAGTTTAACATCCATTGCAAATATTTTCTCGAAGAGTTCTCTTGTGGTACGGGTATTCTCCTCTCTTTCCTGTTGAACTTCTTCAGTGAGCCTTTCGTGTTTCTCATGAATGGAATCCAATGATCGTCGTCCTTCAGCCATTGCGGTTGGTGTAGGTAACGATCAATATGACTTGGTACGAGTGAGCAAAAAAAATAAAAAAATAATTTTAATTTTTTTCCTTTGCGTTTCGGACGTCGAAAACCTTGATGCTGCGTTGAATATTTTAGCTTTTTCAAAACAGCCACCGGTCACCACACAAAATGTCAAGCAATTTGGGTGTAAGACAACTTAATTCATACCTTAGGAGAAGGTTTAATTTTTTGCAAGGATTTTGACACGGATCTGTGAAGCGTGAATGTTGTTTGCACTCTCACGAATGTGGACTGGCTGAAATGTGAGGTGGGAAAAAAAAATTAATGGTGAATTTGCTCCTTGATCTAGCTCTGATCCAGATGGTATGAAACTAAATGGTGCGGGAAGCAAGATCATTTTTATATTGAATTGCTTTTTGATTGTAAGGTAGAAAACCCACAATAGACTTAATTTATATATTTGTTCGATGATGCCTTCTTACCATATGCGGATTGCATTTAAATACCTAGTCTAATAGTTGTAAGAGTGAAGGGTTGTGACCCTAGAATATAATGAATAAATAATATAAGTAATTAGGACATGTTAGGAGGGTCCTAACACCTTTCTTGTTCTCTGGGAGGGGGATTTTCAGGAGAGCCTCTGCTCGGTCAGGATCAACCGCTAGGACCTTATCGAAAATGACATGGCCTAACAACTTCCCTTCCTTGACTGCGAAGACTGATTTATTGGGATTGATTGATATGCCAAACTATTGGTATCTTTCAAACACTTGCTCCAAATGTGAGGTGTGTTCTCTCTTGTGGTAAAACACGGTCATGTCATCTAAATAAATGATGATAATTTTATTTAGCAGCTCCCAAAATGCAAGGTCCATGGCCCTCTAGAATGTGACCCCAGTGTTGGATAATCCAAAGGGCATACGCTGATAGGCGAACGTCCCCCATTTGGTGGTGAACATCATATTATGCTAGTCCTCATCTTTTACCCAAATTTGGTTGTAGCTAAACAATCTATCTAGGAGAGAGAAATGCTGAGCTCCTGCAACCACATGGATAATTTGATCGATCTACGGTAGCGGATAGTGATCCTTGAAGGAGGCCTTATTCAAATTATGGAAGTCAACACAGAGGTGGATATCCCTATTCTTATTTCTTATTGGGACCAAATTAGTGACCTAGGAGGAATTCTTGATAGGATATATGATCTTGGCTTCTAGCATCTTCAAAAGTTTCACTTTCATCATAGCCTCGATCTTCGGGTTAACCGCTCTTTATTTTTGTCTAAAGGGCTTAACCCATTCTTCTAGTTCTATGGTGTCTTGTATAATCGCTCTTTCATACCCCTTGAGGTCCTGATAAAACTAAGCTACAATATCTAGATAATTTTTGCACAAGGTCCGAATTTGTTCTAGTTCTTCTGGGGTGCAGTCTGTCCCAACTTTGATGACCTTTCCTGGTTCAAGTTCCAGCTCTTGGTATTGCTTGGAGTCGACCTTGATCCTATGAGATATGGATCTATCATTCTAATCAAACAGGCTTTCAATGGTAATCAGTCATTTTGGGACATGATTATTCTTTAACTGTATCAACCCCTCATATTGCTTGTCATCAGGGTTTCTACCTTCGATTGAACTTGCTTCATGTATCAAGAAATTAACGATATCCTCGTCAGAATCGAACACCTACTAGTGAGTATCCTTATCAGACACAGAAGGCCTATAAATAGTACAAACTAACTTTGGCTTCTGCATAGTGTCATCAGTCGAGACGTACCTGGCTCCAACAGACGCCAAGATGTTAGCATGTTTATTCTTTTCACGAGAGATAGCTTTGACATTCAAGGAGTCAAATGACTCCATCAGGTCCTAGACATGGTTGCGGTATGCCTTGAGGAATGCTTCTTGGAGGTGCACTTATTGGTGATATGATTTCACACCAACTCTAAATATCTAAAGATTTGTAGGTTTTTGATCCCCAATATCTCTGCTTTCTTCAAGCCTAAGCACATGGCTTCATATTCAGCTACATTTTTCATGTAGCTCCATGCCAACCTATAGCAATAGTCCTTTTGTACTCCAGATGGTGAGACTAGAAGGACCCCTGCCCCTACGTCGTTCTTGCATCGAGTGTTGTCAAAGTACAACTTCCACACTTCATTCAGGGTAGGGCCTATCTCCTCCTTTGTTATCTCCTTCAGCTTCTCGAGCTGGGTGATGGAGTAGCAGCCAATGTCTTATTCGATCATGGCATTGAAGTCTAGCAAGTAAAATTCATCTTCTATTTGCAGTTGCTCTATGGCTTCTTCCACCAGGTCCACTTCCACCAGCTCCTTGGTCATTAGATGGACCAACTAACTTTGTTGCCCTTCCTCAGGCATCTTTTTGACTAGGAAATTGGAAGGTTTGTCATTGTATATCTTCACTTTCCTCCCTTTGAAAGGGATTTCCATGTGTGAGTAATCTAGGGATAGGTATCCATCGAGCTTGGTGGTAAACTCCCTCAAGAGGCACATGCCAAAGTAAGGCTCTAGGTCAACAACCACGACCTCTTGAATGACCACAATTTTGGGCGCTTTGTTCAACTGGATCAATGTCTGTGATGATGCCCACCGTTTTCATAGGAGTGGCATCTAGCTACAAAACACCTTGACTGCTCTGCATGTATTCCATGTCAATTTCTTTATAGACAGGCCTCGGCATGACGGTAGTTGATGCACCGAAATCAATCATGCAGTTGTGTACCACGTGACCTTCCATATGCAGAGACAAGTAGAAATGTGACGGTCTATTCTTTTCGGTGATAGATGTTTTCAAGGCCTGAGCTAGCATGATTTGTAGTGGCTTTCCAGCTTTAATAGCCTTTAGAGACTCTTGTAGTAAATCTACCTGGCCAGGGAGCTGAAGGGCATCATACATGCTGACCTTTGTTGGGATCTTCTTGAGCTTATATACAATGTTGTATGTCGAAGCACTGGACCCTTCTACTTCCTTCGTTGGCTTGTACTTGGTGCAGTATTGATGCATTGCCTCAACCCTCTACCACTTCATTAGTGATGGGTACTGTTGGTCATCAAATCCACACAGGAAAGGACTTTCGGTGGGTTTGCATGCCCTGGACCTGCGACCAACATTGAAAGGCCGAGGGGAAGAGATGCCCCTCGTGCCGATCTCCGGAGAAAGGCCGGCTCCTATACTAATCTACTTTTGGGGTTTGAGACAAGAGTGCAGGAAAGAAATAAACGGAGTAAGGGTTAGGAAAAGAAATAAAAAGGGTAAGGGTTAGAGAAAGAAATAAAAAGAGTAAGGGTTAGAAGATGATGATTTAAGGTGGGAGAGAACAGGAAGCACGATTACTCGCTAACAACTCGAATAGCAGCAAGAAATACCAAGAATAACATGAAAGAAATGAAATGCCGAACTTCCTATGTATCCTCTGGACGGGTTCGCAGGGTTCTCCTTTCTCTCTCACTGGAATTCAGGGTTCAGAGTAACGACGATTGAGATAAGGGAATAACAGAAACCTCGATCCACCAGGCAGCATAAAGGAAAGCGACAAGACATTTTTCCTCTCCTATGTATCCTTCAGGGCGAATTTTAGGGGTTCGGTCCCCGATCGCACATCGGATTCAGGATTCGAGTCTCGATACGCGAACGAGAAAAGACAAAAGAATTAAGCACAGAAGGCAACATAAAAGAGAGAAATAGAGCACAAAAGATCTTTAGTATTAAACGCAGGACATCAAGTTACAACAGCTTTCTAGCAGAAAGTTCCCCCCCTTTTTACATTACATGCCTAGGTTTTTATAGAGGACCCGACCCTCTGAGTCATTATTACAAAAATGATGGAGTACACCCTCGGGCTCTGAGAAATCGGCTCCTCATGGCTGCTGCGGCTGAGTTTTCAAATCGGTTGCCAAAACTGGCAACTGTGACTGGGTCAACCATGGAAATATTCATTTAATGCGTCGCTCGAGTGTCCCTGGCTTCTGGATGCTGTGCTTGAGTGATCGTTACGCCCGTCGGGTTTTACTTCGAGGACTGTTACGTCCCTTTCATTTGCCAAAATTGGTCAGCGGACTTATCGGGCAAGAAAGGGGTATTTATAAGGGGCTTTCGATCACCTTGGGAAGCTGCCCGCCTTGGAATGTGGGCCCAAAAAGTGCTTCGCTACATCTCCGCCTCGTCGAAGCCTTGGGCCGAAGTAGATTCTCCTTGATTTGTTCTTCGCAAAATAATGCTTCGCAGAAACTACTTCGGGGATGTCGAGTGCCGAGCGAATTCCATCTTTGAAATGGGGCCTTTTGTCCTTTGCTGGCGAAACTGCTTCGGCTGGAAAATGTTTCGGCCCGATTCCTTCTCAAAACTGTGGTTCGGGGAATATCCTCCCGAAGCATTCTTCTATTTTCGACACATTGTCATTTTGCTTCGGGCACCACTGCTTCGGGTGAAAACGGGCCGAAGTAGGTGTCGAAAATACTTCGGGCCCGAAGTAGTTTCCTTACCTTAGCTGATTTTGGATTATGCTCTCCTCCTTCGGCGAAGTCGTTTGGATGCTGCTTCGCAAGACTTTCGCTCGAAGCGGCTATCAAAAATGCTTCGGGTGCGAAGCGTTATCTTTGTATTTTCTTCGACGAAATTACTTCGCAAGGTTTTCGCCCGAAGTGGTGATTTGAAGTGCTTCGGGCCCGAAGCTCTTTTCACATTCTCCTTCTTTTCTTTCGGCGAAGCTATTTTCCTTGGCTTGTTTGGTAGCGAAGCTCTTTCTTCTTCATTTTATAAAAGGGGCGATAGGGAGGGTCAAAATTGTTGTAACTTAAAATAAAAGAAAAACTTTCAACAAAGAAATATTATACAAAAATTCTACTATTCTTCTACCCCTTGTATAATGTGACAAAAAGTGTCAACATTCTTGGCGGCTCGCGGGGTGACGAGCTCGTCTCGGCAAAAGAACCCTTTAGCCCTGATCCATTGGGCTGCAGAGTTATTGGTCTTCTCTAGACCTTGCTTCTACGGTCTGTCCCTCCTCTTGTTCCTCTTCTCCTTCTTCTTCTCCCTCTTCCTCTGGCGTGGCTTCTGGCTGAGGCGATGGTTCGAGGCGATCACGGATGCGTTTCATCGTTCTTCGGACATGAGTCCAGGCATTCTTTTGGAATGGTTCTTGATCCTGTAATGCCTTAACCAAAATGCGAAACCGATCAATTTGCCCAATGTCAGCATGTTTGGCCCTGATGAATAAATCGTTTAGGCATGCTACCATCTTGCAGTATCTCAAGATGAAGTCCGTTATCTGCCCTTCTGAGATCGGCTCCGCCCATCCGTCTATCTCTGAGACATCGCCCTCGAATTGGAGCCAAACTGGCTTGAGGTCATCTTTAGTCAGAAGGTTCCCGTCATCGTCTGTGAAACTCGGGAAACCCAAGGAGGAGAGGTCCTAAAAATAATTCATCGAGGCGTGCTGCTCATTTTCAAAGATGTCTTGGAGCCTTCTCGCCTTCTGAGCTTTTCGCACCTTGGAGAAAAAGGCGCGAACCGTGGCCTGGGCTGTGGACCAATCTCTAGCCGTCCGAGTCATTGCAGTGACCTGCAAGTCCTGATATTTCGCATTCTGGACGTCGAAGGCTAACTTGAGCCGGTGCCTGGCTTTCTGCGTGACTTCATCAATGATTGGCCCTCCTTCGGCAATAGCGAGCTGGGCTTCGGTGATGAAGGTCAGTATCGTGAGGGCGCTGGAACATCGAGACCTAAAATTCTTGAGCAAATGGGCGCGAATCTCCTTAATTCTGCTCCTATCAAACACCGTCAGGTCTTCCTTCTCGTACAGTTGGGCCTGCATTTGTGCAACTCTGCCTTCCAGCTCTTTGGCCTTTAGGTCATTTTTGGCTTGTCTCTGCGCCTGATTTTCTTCAGTATTCTGGAGCTGTAGAACTTGCAGCTTCAGGGCACGTGTTTCCTTTTTCATGGCCTTGCACTGCTCCTCGGCCTCTGCCAACTTGGAGCGGACCCTCGCCAAATCTTCTTCTAGCTTAACATTGGCGGCCTCGGCCTCAATCCTGCGCTGGTTGGCGATAACTGCATGAGCCCTAAAGGTCTCAATTCGGACATGCATGGATGCCGATTCATTGTCTACATTTAGATGCACCAGGTCTTTAGGTGTTTCCTGGTAATCATAGTCCGCTGGAGTCATTTCATCTAGAGGTTTATGCACCTTAGGGACCTTCTTGATCTTGTGCATCTTCCCAGCTTTCAAATCAAACACGACGCATTTTTCAACTTGAGCCGTCGCTCGCCCTCTTTTCTTTCTCGCCTCTTTCAGGATTTTGTCAGTATTCTGTCGGGCTTGGAGCAGCTTCTCGACGAGGGGGCATTCCTTGATCAAGGACATCTCAGATTCAAACAAGGTTGGGTCACCAGCTGAAGGAGTGAACAAATACAGGGAGTGGATGGGGGATGTCTCATCAGAAGGTCCGACGGTGGGTGTAGCGGGCATTTTGGCAATGGCGGCCACATCATGTGAGACGGGGAATTGGGTGGTAGGGCTCGGCGTCAAAGTGATACCTCCACTTCTGCTAAGAATCAAGGGAATGGCAGCGTGAGTGGGCGAAGTGATATCAATGGACTTATCCCGGCCGAGATCGTGGGATGGACCTGGACTAGCTACGGGCGATGTGTGAGGGGATGAGTGGCCCTGCAGGGGAGACTGATGGGATCCTTCGGCCGTGGCCGCAGTGGACGTGGGTGAGTCCTGAGCATAGGGTGAAGCATGCATACCTGAGTGCCCTCCTGGAAAAGCGGTTGTAGTGACTTCAGGTGCAGCCGTCTCCTGTTCTTCTTCTGCTTCGGCATCTTCAACCTCCATGGTTTCTGCCTCGACGTCCCCTTCGGATTGGAGGAGTTCCTCCACATTGATGACATTAATATCTGGGATGGTTTCGGTGCTTGGTGGTGCTACGCCTTCGATGTTTGCTTCGGACGGGCCCGATGTAGGTCGTCCAGTGGAAGGGCTCTGAAAACCTGTGCGAAGCCGCTTTGGATGGCTTGGAGGCACTTGGACTGATTCTGGCCTCTTTCTCTTTGTCCTCACCAGCGGTTGTTCTGACTCCTCGAAACTCATGCCTTGGCCTCCCATAGGTACCTGAGGTGGTTTACGTGGCGTGGCTTTGGCCTTCTTCCCTTTCTTTGGCTCCGAAGTAGTTTCCTTACCTTTTGGGCTTTCGCCCGAACCTGGTATAGCTGGGGGAATGAGGTCGGCGAAGGACAGGGGCTTCCATGTCCCGACATTGGCCTCATAGACCACCGTGAAGTCCTTGTCAGTTGCCAAAAGTCCGTAAGAGTTCATATTTTGGTGGTGGACCCTCATTATCCACCATTCTCTTAGTTGGGCCACATCCCAATCTTTCGTCGCCTCCTTCAAGTCATCCTTTGCCTTCTTCCAGAAGGTGGAGTTGGGGCTCGGGAGAGGGTGCCAAACTGGGTCATATGCAACCTCCATCGGGTAGAACTCATGCCAGGGAGGTAGCATTTCCATTTTCTCCAAGTGCCACTCCAGATCCCTCCCGTTGGGATTGTTCCTCTGCTCTACGATTTTTGGATAAGGGCAAGCGTGGAAGTTCTTAAATCGAAGATGGTCCCTCATTACCCCTAGGGGGTCATAGAGCCATTGCTGAGGAAGCTGGACTAGGCCAAAATTGGCGAGTTTCTCCTCCAAGAAAACATTTTGTTTGAGGGCAAACACCTCGATAACTCCCATTTTGAAAGGGAAATCGTAGGTGTGAGCCCATTTTCGTCCATGGCCATAAATGGCGTTTGTTGCATCGCTCTGCCGAGCGACCTCCAATGCGAACTGGTATTCGGAGGGATAGACTGGCAGTAGAAAAGGCTTCCCTATGAAGCCGAATATGTGAATTACAAGCCCCTGTGTCAGCTGAAAAATGTCTCCCCTCCTCTCTTGTACCACTTTGTCCCTTAGGAGGAGGGGAACCCGAGGGGAAGACCCTGTTAGCATGTGCATTGCGGGTCCCAAAAATTGTTGGTTAAAAGAATAATAGGACTCCGTCTTCAATAGGAGAGGGGTCCACTGGTATACAGGCAGAGGATTTCCATCCTCGCCGCTTGCCGTAATAGCAACATAAGGGAAACTTCTATGTACATGAAAGAAAAATAACCAAACAAGAAGAGAACAGGGCGAAAAGTACTTATTTGTCCCAGCATTCTTCATGCTGGCGAGCCGCGTATGTAGGGTCCTGGCCACCCATTCTGCCCAGTCAAAAAATACTGGGTTGGTGCTTGGCCTCGAAGCATCAGGGGCATAAAATTCCCCTCTGGAAATACACTCGGCCAAAGATACCTGCCACGGGTGCACCAAAGCGTCAGTAGATAGGCCTGCCACCCATGCAATGATGGAGAAGATGTCGACATTTTTGAAGGCCTCCAAGGGTAGGGGCATCTGGGGCAATTTGCCCGAAGGGAGCCCGCTTTTGAGGCTCTGCTGCAAAAAATTGATTATGTAGTTGGAGGATGCGAACCTCTCCATTTGTTCGCTAAGAATAACGTTGCGAACCGTATACCCCTTAGGAGGGCCCTGCTGTGGCGCAAAGGCTGCCTGGACATCTTCCTTCAGAATGGAGAACAGCTTGTGACCGGAGGCGTCTACCACTTGCCTGGAGGAGGGCTGATAGTTTCGTGCGATGGCATCAATCAGCTCAGGGCAGTGATGTGTGGGGGGCGTCAGATACCAGTATATCTGGGAGTAGTAAGCGGCAGCTCTTTTGTTGTCTGTCGAGAGCCTGCTTTTCATGAACTCGATGGTGCTCCTGAGTTCAGCCACGCTCCTCGATAGCTTGGTGTCTCTGATCCTATCCCACCTATCGACTGGTGGTTCTTCAGGCTGCTCATCCCCAGAATCCTCTCTTTCTCCCATGATTTGTTTCTCAGGGCGGCGGCTAACATCGACCTTCTTCGGCCCTTTGTCATGGCCCTTTGCCTTTGGCTGCTCGGGGGCCGCCACTTCTGGTTCCTTCCCCTTTTCCTTAGAGTTCTTCTTCCCCATAGTGCTAGGGGTGATGGAGAAAACAATGCGGAGGGCTTCGGGATTGGAGGCTTCGAAGCGCAAGATAGGAGAGTTTGAAGACTAGTAGCGAAGTTTGCATGAATTATCGGGCAAATAGCTTCGTTACTGTTGGAGCCTACGTTATATAGCCTTAGAAGGCAACCACCAGTATTTATGGCACTTGCCATAATTAACTTCGTGTCGCTTCGTCCAATTCGCCGCATGGTGGAGTGGTACACAGGGCTGTGTGTTGTGATGATTGCGGCTCGCTTTGGAAGCGTGACCCTCTGCCACTTTGTACCCGAGCATGAACTTTTCTCCTAACCGAATCCTTAAAGGACGTACTCGCCACCTTTTCATTTAACTCGCCCGCTTCAGACGCTTTTGAAGGCGGCTGTCGGCACGTTCCCCTAGGCACATTTTAAATGCCCCTGACTTTTTCGTCGTTGGGTTGGTGAAGTCGAGGTCAGGGTTGAAATGCTTCGGGGCGAACCCTTGGTGCGAGCTGTTTCTTTTATGCTTCGGGCCCGAAGTAGTTCTCTTCGCCGAAGGTGGTTCGCCGGTCCTTCTTTCGATACTGCTTCGCTTGGATTCCCCCTGGAGAAGTACCTCTCGGTCCTCAGCCTGAGTCTTGCTCGGTCACAAAATTTGCTATTGTTTACTTCGTACGCCTGTTCTCGAGCTTTTTTTTTTTTTTTTTTGGAGTGTGCCGAAGTAAAACTCGACCTGAGCTTTTGAGCAACACCTTATTTAGAGCCGAACTATTTACAGTATTTACACAATATTTTTGCGGCATAATCGGCATGCCGCCACCACGGATTCAGCTTCGGGCAATTATCCGGTAAACCTGCAGTGTCCGGACCAGATCTGATTGTACTTTAACATACCCTTGAGGTTCGGCTGGACCCTTCCCGAAGTTGTCCATGCTGCGAACAGGAAGCAACGCAGCCGATTTCCATTCCTGCTAGTGCCCAGATTATTGGCGAAGAAGTTCGCCACTTGAAAACCTTCTTGGGGCATTGGCCTTAGGGATAGCCGAAACCAATACCAGACCCAATGCCAGAATTCTATAGATTCTTCGAAATAAAGGCCGGGTACAGGTTCTTCCATCCCACTGATATGGTAACAAGGCTCCTCCGACGAAGAGTAGTCCTCCAGGATCCCTTCGGGCTCATCCTCTGAATCGGACAGGCTTGATGAGCTTTGGCTGAACACTTGCATGCCATCTCTTGGGATACAAAAAGGGTGCAAAAATGTGCCCTCTTTGTTCTCGGGTTCTACCACTCGAGTCTGCTTCTCTTCTCGGTTCACCTCTTGATGGAGATCGCGAACAACCATGTTGTTCATTGGGTGGGCCACGCTTGCGTACTTCCATTGTTGAGCTAGTATGAGGTCTGCTTCCTGAGCTCCCAATGACTGCGTCTCAGGTCTCGGCTCAGTGTGAGGAATGCCCCATGATGAGTACTATGTTGGCCGGACAGGATCAGTAATTATCGGAGGAAGCGACGGAGTTTCTTCCCACTGCCACTTTCTCGATAGGAGCAGAAGTCGTTCCGCTCGTATTGCCTCCTCAAATATTTGAGGGAACCTTCGTTCCCCTGATTGCAGTAGAATGAGGCTTACGTCCGGGTGGAAGGCCCGAACATAGAAGAGATGGGCTTGGGCGGGCGTCGGTTGGATCTCCAACGGGATTCTCTTCCAACTTCTATAGAATCGGACATTGAAGTCCGTGATACCCTCCGAAGGTGCTCTCTTGATAGTGGAGAGGTATGCGAAGAGATGGAAGGGGTCCTGAGAGCCATCGAACGTCTCGATCAATGCCCCCGCTAAGTCATCCCATGAGCGAGATGCTTTTGGGCTTGAGCAATCTGTACCACCATAGCGCCCTTCCTTCCAGAGATAGAACAAGAAGTCTGATCATGACATCTTCATGGATAATGTCATGGAGGGTCGCTAAATCGGCAACATCTTCAAGGTGTTCTCGGGCCATTCTCGCGGTGCCGCTGTATTTTGTCAATGATTTCAAGGCACTTTTGGGAATCTCATGGTAGCTTTGGATATTCAGGGGGCCTGGATCATTCCAGCTAGGAAAGCTTCTCCCAGCCATTACGATAGCAGCCTGTGGAAATCGCGGTTGTCGCCGCTGAGTCGGAGTCGTTAGGTGGACATTCTTTCTCCGCTTATGAGGTCAAGGCTGCTCACCGAACCTTGGTTCCTCCGGGATATCTTCTTTCAGATTTGAAAGGCGCCTACGACCAGGAAATCTGGATCTTCAACTCAATCGAGTCGCCAGGTGATTTTATCAGATGAAGACAGGCCAGAGATTCACCGAACTCGGACCTTCTCAAAACATGGGGGCTCCTGGTTATGAAAACCAGGTTTAGGTACTGGTCTCCATGACTTTAGAGATTCTCAGTTAAAACAGAGTCGCCAGATGCTAAGAGTCTTTCGGTAATGAGGGCATCGATTCTCACTACTACTCAGAAGATGAGACTGACCGGATCTCACCGGGAACTTGTTAGAACTACTGGCTCCGGTGAAGACGGGCTAGAAATTTTCTCAAATATGGGACCTTGGGTCCCATCGGGCGTGCCAAAAGCTGTTGGTCATCAAATCCGCACAGGAAAGGACTTTCGGTGGGTTTGCGCGCCCTGGACCTGCGACCAACATTGAAAGGCCGAGGGGAAGAGATGCCCCTCGTGCCGATCTCCGGAGAAAGGCCGGCTCCTATACTAATCTACTTTTGGGGTTTGAGACAAGAGTGCAGGAAAGAAATAAACAGAGTAAGGGTTAGGAAAAGAAATAAAAAGGGTAAGGGTTAGAGAAAGAAATAAAAAGAGTAAGGGTTAGAAGATGATGATTTAAGGTGGGAGAGAACAGGAAGCACGATTACTCGCTAACAACTCGAATAGCAAGCAAGAAATACCAAGAATAACATGAAAGAAACGAAATGCCGAACTTCCTATGTATCCTCTGGACGGGTTCGCAGGGTTCTCCTTTCTCTCTCGCTGGAATTCAGGGTTCAGAGTAACAGCGATTGAGATAAGGGAATAACAGAAACCTCGATCCACCAGGCAACATAAAGGAAAGCGACAAGGCGTTTTTCCTCTCCTATGTATCCTTCAGGGCGAATTTTAGGGGTTCGATCCCCGATCGCACACCGGATTCAGGATTCAGAGTCTCAGTACGCGAACGAGAAAAGACAAAAGAATTAAGCACAGAAGGCAGCATAAAAGAGAGAAATAGAGCACAAAAGATCTTTAGTATTAAACGCAGGACATCAAGTTACAACAACTTTCTAGCAGAAAGTTCCCCCCTTTTTACATTACATGCCTGGGTTTTTATAGAGGACCCGACCCTCTGAGTCATTATTACAAAAACGGTGGAGTACACCCTCGGGCTCTGAGAAATCGGCTCCTCGCGGCTGCTGTGGCTGAGTTTTCAAATCGGTTGCCAAAACTGGCAACTGTGACTGGGTCAACCATGGAAATATTCATTTAATGCGCCGCCCGAGTGTCCCTGGCTTCTGGATGCTGTGCTTGAGTGATCGTTACGCCCGTCAAGTTTTACTTCGAGGATCGTTACGTCCCTTTCATTTGCCAAAATGGTCAACGGACTTATCGGGCAAGAAAGGGGTATTTATAAGGGGCCTTCGATCACCTTGGGAAGCTGCCCGCCTTGGAACGTGGGCCCAAAAAGTGCTTCGCTACATCTCCGCCTCGTCGAAGCCTTGGGCCGAAGTAGATTCTCCTTGATTTGTTCTTCGCAAAATAATGCTTCGCAGAAACTACTTCGGGGATGTCGAGTGCCGAGCGAATTCCATCTTTGAAATGGGGCCCTTTGTCCTTTGCTGGCAAAACTGCTTCAGCCGGAAAATGTTTTGGCCTGACTCCTTCTCAAAACTGTGGTTCGGGGAATATCCTCCCGAAGCATTCTTCTATTTTCGACACATTGTCATTTTGCTTCGGGCACCACTGCTTCGGGTGAAAACTGGCCGAAGTAGGTGTCGGAAATACTTCGGGCCCGAAGTAGTTTCCTTACCTTAGCTGATTTTGGATTATGCTCTCCTCCTTCGACGAAGTCGTTTGGATGCTGCTTCGCAAAACTTCCGCCCGAAGCGGCTGTCGAAAATGCTTCGGGTGCGAAGCGTTATCTTTGTATTTTCTTCGACGAAATTACTTCGCAAGGTTTTCGCCCGAAGTGGTGATTTGAAGTGCTTCGGGCCCGAAGCTCTTTTCACATTCTCCTTCTTTTCTTTCGACGAAGCTATTTTCCTTGGCTTGTTTGGTAGCGAAGCTCTTTCTTCTTCATTTTATAAAAGGGGCGATAGGGAGGGTCAAAATTGCTGTAACTTAAAATAAAAGAAAAACTTTCAACAAAGAAATATTATACAAAAATTCTACTATTCTTCTACCCCTTGTATAATGTGACAAAAAGTGTCAACATTCTTGGCGGCTCGCGGGGTGACGAGCTCGTCTCGGCAAAAGAACCCTTTAGCCCTGATCCATTGGGCTGCAGAGTTACTGGTCTTCCCTAGACCCTGCTTTTGCGGTCTGTCCCTCCTCTTGTTCCTCTTCTCCTTCTTCTTCTTCTTCTTCCTTTGGCGTGGCTTCTGGCTGAGGCGATGGTTCGAGGCGATCACGGATGCGCTTCATCGTTCTTCGGACATGAGTCCAGGCACTCTTTTGGAATGGTTCTTGATCCTGTAATGCCTTAACCAAAACGCGAAACCGATCAATCTGCCCGATGTTAGCATGTTTGGCCCTGATGAATAAATCGTTTAGGCATGCTACCATCTTGTAGTATCTCAAGATGAAGTCCATTATCTGCCCTTCTGAGATCGGCTCCGCCCATCCGTCTATCTCTGAGACATCGCCCTCGAACTGGAGCCAAACTGGCTTGAGGTCATCTTTAGTCAGAAGGTTCCCGTCATCGTCTGTGAAACTCGGGAAACCCAAGGAGGAGAGGTCCTAAAAATAATTCATCGAGGCGCGCTGCTCATTGTCAAAAGATGTCTTGGAGCCTTCTCGCCTTCTCGAGCTTTTCGCACCTTGGAGAAAAAGGCGCGAACCGTGGCCTCGGGCCGTGGACCAATCTCTAGCCGTCCGAGTCATTGCAGTGACCTCGCAAGTCCCGATATCTCGCATTCCGGACGTCGAAGGCTAACTTGAGCCGGTGCCTCGGCTTTCTCGCGTGACTTCATCGATGATTGACCCTCCTTCGGCAATAGCGAGCTGGGCTTCGGTGATGAAGGTCAGTATCGTGAGGGCGCTGGAACACCGAGACCTAAAATTCTTGAGCAAATGGGCGCGAATCTCCTTAATTCTGCTCCTGTCAAACACCGTCAGGTCTTCCTTCTCGTACAGCTGGGCCTGCATTTGTGCAACTCTGCCTTCTAGCTCTTTGGCCTTTAGATCATTTTTGGCTTGTCTCTGCGCCTGATTTTCTTCAGTATTCTGGAGCTGTAGAACTTGCAGCTTCAGGGCGCGTGTTTCCTTTTTCATGGCCTTGCACTGCTCCTCGGCCTCTACCAACTTGGAGCGGACCCTCGCCAAATCTTCTTCTAGCTTAACATTGGCGGCCTCGGCCTCAATCCTGCGCTGGTTGGCGATAACTGCATGAGCCCTAAAGGTCTCAATTCGGACATGCATGGATGCCGATTCATTGTCTACATTTAGATGCACCAGGTCCTTAGGTGTTTCCTGGTAATCATAGTCCGCTGGAGTCATTTCATCCAGAGGCTTCTGCACCTTAGGGACCTTCTTGATCTTGTGCATCTTCCCAGCTTTCAAATCAAACACGGCGCATTTTTCAACTTGAGCCGTCGCTCGCCCTCTTTTCTTTCTCGCCTCCTTCAAGATTTTGTCGATATTCTGTCGAGCTTGGAGCAGCTTCTCGACGAGGGGGCGTTCCTTGATCAAGGACATCTCAAACTCAAACAAGGCTGGGTCACCAGCCGAAGGAGTGAACAAATACAGGGAGTGGATGGGGGATGCTTCACAAGGAGGTTTGGTGGTGGGGCTCGACGTCGAAGCGATACCTCCGCTTCTGCTAAGAATCAAGGGAATGGCAGCGTGAGTGGGCGAAGTGACTTCAATGGACTTATCCCGACCGAGATCATGGGATGGACCTGGACTAGCCACGGGCGATGTGTGAGGGGATGAGTGGCCCTACAGGGGAGACTGATGGGATCCTTCGGCCGTGGCCGCAGTGGACGTAGGTGAGTCCTGAGCATAGGGTGAAGAATGCATACCTGAGTGCCCTCCCGGCAAAGCGGCTGTAGTGACTTTAGGTGCAGCCGTCTCCTGTTCTTCTTCTGCTTTGGCATCTTCAACCTCCATGGTTTCTGCCTCGACGTCCCCTTCGGATTGGAGGAGTTCCTCCACATTGATGACATTGATATCCGGGACGGTTTCGGCGCTTGGTGGTGCTACGCCTTCAATGTTTGCTTCGGACGGACCTGGTGTAGGTCGTCCAGTGGAAGGGCTTTGAAACCCTGTGCGAAGCCGCTTTGGATGGCTTGGAGGCACTTGGACCGATTCTGGCCTCTTTCTCTTTGTCCTCACCAGCGGTTGTTCTGACTCCTCGAAACTCGTGCCTTGGCCTCCCACAGGTACCTGAGGTGGTTTACGTGGCGTGGCTTTGGCCTTCTTCCCTTTCTTCGGCTCCGAAGTAGTTTCCTTTCTCTTTGGGCTTTCGCCCGAACCTGGGATAGCTGGAGGAATGAGGTCGGCGAAGGACAGGGGCTTCCATGTCCCGGCATTGGCCTCATAGACCGCCGTGAAGTCCTTGTCAGTTGCCAAAAGTCCGTAAGAGTTCATCTTTTGGCGGTGGACCCTCATTATCCACCATTCTCTTAGCTGGGCCACATCCCAATCTTTCGTCGCCTCCTTCAAGTCATCCTTTGCCTTCTTCCAGAAGGTGGAGTTGGGGCTCGGGAGAGGGTGCCGAACTGGGTCATATGCGACCTCCATCGGGTAGAACTCATGCCAGGGAGGTAGCATTTCCATTTTCTCCAAGTGCCACTCCAGATCCCTCCCATTGGGATTGTTCCTCTGCTCCACAATTTCTGGATAGGGGCAAGCGTGGAAGTTCTTAAATCGAAGATGGTCCCTCATTACCCCCAAGGGGTCATAGAGCCATTGCTGAGGAAGTTGGACTAGGCCAAAATTGGCGAGTTTCTCCTCCAAGAAAACATTTTGTTTGAGGGCAAACACCTCGATAACTCCCATTTTGAAAGGGAAATCGTAGGTGTGAGCCCATTTCCGTCCATGGCCATAAATGGCGTTTGTTGCATCGCTCTGCCGAGCGACCTCCAATGCGAACTGGTACTCGGAGGGGTAGACTGGCAGTAGAAAAGGCTTCCCTATGAAGCCGAATATGCGAATTACAAGCCCCTGTGTCAGCTGAAAAATGTCTCCCCTCCTCTCTTGTACCACCTTGTCCCTTAGGAGGAGGGGAACCCGAGGGGAAGACCCCGTTAGCATGTGCATTGCGGGTCCCAAAAATTGTTGGTTAAAAGAATAATAGGACTCCGTCTTCAATAGGAGAGGGGTCCACTGGTATACAGGCAGAGGATTTCCATCCTCGCCGCTTGCCGTAATAGCAACATAAGGGAAACTTCTATGTACATGAAAGAAAAATAACCAAACAAGAAGAGAACAGGGCGAAAAGTACTTATTTGTCCCCAGGATTCTTCATGCTGGTGAGCCGCGTATGTAGGGTCCTGGCCACCCATTCTGCCCAGTCAAAAAATACTGGGTTGGTGCTTGGCCTCGAAGCATCAGGGGCATAAAATTCCCCTCTGGAAATACACTCAGCCAAAGATACCTGCCACGGGTGCACCGAAGCGTCAGTAGATAGGCCTCGCCACCCATGCAATGATGGAGAAGATGTCGGCATTTTTGAAGGCCTCCAAGGGTAGGGGCATCTAGGGCAATTTGCCCGAAGGGAGCCCGCTTTTGAGGCTCTGCTGCAAAAAATTGATTATGTAGTTGGAGGATGCGAACCTCTCCATTTGTTCGCTAAGAATAACGTTGCGAACCGTATACCCCTTAGGAGGGACCCTGCTCGTGGCGCAAAGGCTGCCCGGACATCTTCCTTCGGAATGGAGAACAGCTTGTGACCGGAGGCGTCTACCACTTGCCCGGAGGAGGGCTGATAGTTTCGTGCGATGGCATCAATCAGCTCAGGGCAGTGATGTGTGGGGGGCGTCAGATACCAGTATATTTGGGAGTAGTAAGCGGCAGCTCTTTTGTTGTCTGTCGAGAGCCTGCTTTTCATGAACTCGATGGTGCTCCTGAGTTCAGCCACGCTCCTCGATAGCTTGGTGTCTCTGATCCTATCCCACCTATCGACTGGTGGTTCTTCAGGCTGCTCATCCCCATAATCCTCTCTTTCTCCCATGACTTGTTTCTCAGGGCGACGGCTAACATCGACCTTCTTCGGCCCTTTGTCATGGCCCTTTGCCTTTGGCTGCTCGGAGGCCACCACTTCTGGTTCCTTCCCTTTTCCTTAGAGTTCTTCTTCCCCATAGTGCTAGGGGTGATGGAGAAAACAATGCGGAGGGCTTCGAGATTGGAGGCTTCGAAGCGCAAGATAGGAGAGTTTGAAGACTAGTAGCGAAGTTTGCATGAATTATCGGGCAAATAGCTTCGTTACTGCTGGAGCCTACGTTATATAGCCGTAGAAGGCAACCACTAGTATTTATGGCACTTGCCATAATTAACTTCGCGTCGCTTCATCCAATTCGTCGCATGGTGGAGTGGTACACAGGGTTGTGTGTTGTGATGATTGCGGCTCGCTTTGGAAGCGTGACCCTCTGCCACTTTGTACCCGAGCATGAACTTTTCTCCTAACCGAATCCCTAAAGGACGTACTCGCCACCTTTTCATTTAACTCGCCCGCTTCAGACGCTTTTGAAGGTGGCTGTCGACACGTTCCCCTAGGCACATTTTAAATGCCCCCGCCTTTTCCGTCGTTGGGTTGGTGAAGTCGAGGTCAGGGTTGAAATGCTTCGGGGCGAACCCTTGGTGCGAGCTATTTCTTTTATGCTTCGGGCCCGAAGTAGTTCTCTTCACCGAAGGTGGTTCGCCGGTCCTTCTTTCGATATTGCTTCGCTTGGATTCCCCCTGGAGAAGTACCTCTCGGTCCTCAGCCTGAGTCTTGCTCGGTCACAAAATTTCTCGAGCTATTTTCTATCCTACTTCGTACCCTTCCCGAGCTTCTTTTTTTTTTTGGAGGTGCCAAGTAAAACTCGACCTGAGCTTTTGAGCAACACCTTATTTAGAGCCGAACTATTTACAGTATTTACACAATATTTTTGCGGCATAATCGGCATGCCGCCACCACGGATTCAGCTTCGAGCAATTATCCGATAAACCTGTAGTGTCCGGACCAGATCTGATTGTACTTTAACATACCCTTGAGGTTCAGCTGGACCCTTCCCGAAGTTGTCCATGCTACGAACAGGAAGCAACGCAGCCGATTTCCATTCCTGCTAGTGCCTAGATTATTGGCGAAGAAGTTCGCCACTTGAAAGCCTTCTTGGGGCATTGGTCTTAGGGATAGCCGAAACCAATACTAGACCCAATGCCAGAATTCTGTAGATTCTTTGAAATAAAGGTCGGGTACAGGTTCTTCCATCCTACTGATATGGTAACAAGGTTCCTCCGACGAAGAGTAGTCCTCCAGGATCCCTTCGGGCTCATCCTCTGAATCGGACAGGCTTGATGAGCTTTGGCTGAACACTTGCATGCCATCTCTTGGGATACAAAAAGGGTGCAAAAATGTGCCCTCTTTGTTCTCGGGTTCTACCACTCGAGTCTGCTTCTCTCCTCGGTTCACCTCTTGATGGAGATCGCGAGCAGCCATGTTGTTCATTGGGTGGGCCACGCTTGCGTACTTCCATTGTTGAGCTAGTATGAGGTCTGCTTCCTGAGCTCCAAATGATTGCATCTCAGGTCTCGGCTCAGTGTGAGGAATGCCCCATGATGAGTACTGCGTTGGCCGGACAGGAGCAGTAATTATCGGAGGAAGCGACGGAGTTTCTCCCCACTGCCACTTTCCCGATAGGAGCAGAAGTCGTTCCGCTCGTATTGCCTCCTCAAATATTTGAGGGAACCTTCGTTCCCCTGATTGCAGTAGAATGAGGCTTACGTCCGGGTGGAAGGCCCGAACATAGAAGAGATGGGCTTGGGCGGGCGTCGGTTGGATCTCCAACGGGATTCTCTTCCAACTTCTGCAGAATCGGACATTGAAGTCCGTGATACCCTCCGAAGGTGCTCTCTTGATAGTGGAGAGGTATGCGAAGAGATGGAAGGGGTCCTGAGAGCCATCGAACGTCTCGATCAATGCCCCCGCTAAGTCATCCCATGAGCAGATGCTTTTGGGCCTGAGCAATCTGTACCACCGCAGCGCCCTTCCTTCCAGAGATAGAACAAGAAGTCTGATCATGACATCTTCATGGATAATGTCATGGAGGGTCGCTAAATCGGCAACATCTTCAAGGTGTTCTCGGGCCATTCCCGCGGTGCCGCTGTATTTTGTCAATGATTTCAAGGCACTTTTGGGAATCTCGTGGTAGCTTTGGATATTCAGGGGGCCTGGATCATTCCAGCTAGGAAAGCTTCTCCTAGCCATTACGACAGCAGCCTGTGGAAATCATGGTTGTCGCCGCTGAGTCGGAGTCGTTAGGTGGACATTCTTTCTCCGCTTATGAGGTCAAGGCTGCTCACCGAACCTTGGTTCCTCCGGGATATCTTCTTTCAGATTTGAAAGGCGCCTACGACCAGGAAATCTGGATCTTCAGCTCAATCGAGTCGCCAGGTGATTTTATCAGATGAAGACAGGCCAAAGATTCACCGAACTCGGACCTTCTCAAAACATGGGGGCTCCTGGTTACGAAAACCAGGTTTAGGTACTGGTCTCCATGACTTCAGAGATTCTCAGTTAAAACAGAGTCGCCAGATGCTAAGAGTCTTTCGGTAATGAGGGCATCGATTCTCACTACTACTCAGAAGATGAGACTGACCGGATCTCACCGAGAACTTGTTAGAACTACTGGCTCCGGTGAAGACGGGCTAGAAATTTTCTCAAATATGGGACCTTGGGTCCCACCGGGCGTGCCAAAAACCGTTGGTCATCAAATCCGCACAGGAAAGGACTTTCGGTGGGTTTGCGCGCCCTGGACCTCGCGACCAACATTGAAAGGCCGAGGGGAAGAGATGCCCCTCGTGCCAATCTCCGGAGAAAGGCCGGCTCCTATACTAATCTACTTTTGGGGTTTGAGACAAGAGTGCAGGAAAGAAATAAACAGAGTAAGGGTTAGGAAAAGAAATAAAAAGGGTAAGGGTTAGAGAAAGAAATAAAAAGAGTAAGGGTTAGAAGATGATGATTTAAGGTGGGAGAGAACAGGAAGCACGATTACTCGCTAACAACTCGAATAGCAACAAGAAATACCAAGAATAACATGAAAGAAACGAAATGCCGAACTTCCTATGTATCCTCTGGACGGGTTCGCAGGGTTCTCCTTTCTCTCTCGCTGGAATTCAGGGTTCGTAGTAACAACGATTGAGATAAGGGAATAACAGAAACCTCGATCCACCAGGCAGCATAAAGGAAAGCGACAAGGCGTTTTTCCTCTCCTATGTATCCTTCAGGGCGAATTTTAGGGGTTCAGTCCCCGATCGCACACCGGATTCAGGATTCGTAGTCTCGAGACGCAAACGAGAAAAGACAAAAGAATTAAGCACATAAGGCAGCATAAAAGAGAGAAATAGAGCACAAAAGATCTTTAGTATTAAACGCAGGACATCAAGTTACAGCAGCTTTCTAGCAGAAAGTTCCCCCCTTTTTACATTACATGCCTGGGTTTTTATAGAGGACCCGACCCTCTGAGTCATTATTACAAAAATGGCGGAGTACACCCTCGGGCTCTGAGAAATCGGCTCCTCGCGGCTGCTGCGGCTGAGTTTTCAAATCGGTTGCCAAAACTGGCAACTCGTGGACCGGGTCAACCATGGAAATATTCATTTAATGCGCCGCCTGAGTGTCCTTGGCTTCTGGATGCTATGCTTGAGTGATCGTTACGCTCGTCGAGTTTTACTTCGAGGATCGTTACGTCCCTTTCGTTTGCCAAAATTGGTCAACGGACTTATCGGGCAAGAAAGGAGGTATTTATAAGGGGCCTTCGATCACCTTGGGAAGCTGCCCGCCTTGGAACGTGGGCCCGAAAAGTGCTTCGCTACATCTCCGCCTCGCCGAAGCCTTGGGCCGAAGTAGATTCTCCTTGATTTGTTCTTCGCAAAATAATGCTTCGCAGAAACTACTTCGGGGATGTCGAGTGCCGAGCGGATTCCATCTTTGAAATGGGGCCCTTTGTCCTTTGCTAGCGAAACCGCTTCGGCTGGAAAATGTTTCGGCCCGATTCCTTCTCAAAACCGTGGTTCGGGGAATATCCTCCCGAAGCACTCTTCTATTTTCGACACATTGTCATTTTGCTTCGGGCACCACTGCTTCGGGTGAAAACTGGCCGAAGTAGGTGTCGGAAATACTTCGGGCCCGAAGTAGTTTCCTTACCTTAGCTGATTTGGATTATGCTCTCCTCCTTCGGCGAAGTCGCTTGGATGCTGCTTCGCAAAACTTCCGCCCGAAGCGGCTGCCGAAAATGCTTCGGGTGCGAAGCGTTATCTTTGTATTTTCTTCGACGAAATTACTTCGCAAGGTTTTCGCCCGAAGTGGTGATTTGAAGTGCTTCGGGCCCGAAGCTCTTTTCACATTCTCCTTCTTTTCTTTCGGCGAAGCTATTTTCCTTGGCTTGTTTGGTAGCGAAGCTCTTTCTTCTTCATTTTATAAAAGGGGCGATAGGGAGGGTCAAAATTGTTGTAACTTAAAATAAAAGAAAAACTTTCAACAAAGAAATATTATACAAAAATTCTACTATTCTTCTACCCCTTGTATAATGTGACAAAAAGTGTCAACGTAGTACTTGAGCTTTTCTCGAGCTTGCTCTTTCGTTTTGGCTGGAGGTTGGGTTGCAGGAGCTTTGACAGGTGGTGCCTTTTCTTTGGCTGATGGAGGCATAGGTGCTTTATCAGGAGCTTCCGTAGCAGGCTGCTTCTTCTCTCTTCTGGTATACACCTTCAATGGCTTCATCTGAGCCGAATCGACTTCGATGGGCCTTTTTCCCTCTTTGGTCAGAATAGATACCGGGTCCTCTTCAGAGACCGCAAAATTACGCTCGTCTTCCTGGATCACGTTAACTTGCTCTTCCTGGCTTCCGCATGACAAGGTTTGGATATAATGCTGATGTAGCGTACAACTATCTTCTCCATGAGGGTCATTGCAGGTGGAGCACTAGTGCACACGATCTGAAGTGCTTGGCTCAGCGTTGCTTGCAGCATTCCTTATCGGAGGCCTATGGACCTGGGCTGCTTGATATTTTGTCAGCGCTAGAGGAGGATATGATCTCCTAGGAAGAAATTCTTGTTGGGCTTGTTTCTTCTTCATCACAGCCATGTCGTTAGACAACGTTTGGTAGAAATAATTAAGTGACTCGACTTGTTGTAGGATTTTGGATTACACATCAATGGTGTGTACCGACTGGGCCGACGAGGGCAATGGTGCCAACGACAGTGCTGGTGGCAATGCTAGGTATTGTGGAGGAGCGGGAAGTGTAGGGTATTGCAGGGCAGATGAGAGCAAAGACGTAGGCTGAGTGGGAAAATGCACTTGGGGAGGATATTGAGTGATCGTAGGTGTAGGATTCCATGTTGGATCATGATATGTGGTAGATGAAGAAGACGTTTGAGCAGATGTCAGTGGGTATTGTGTTTGAGGGAAATTTGGGTAAATAGGTGGTTGCATATTGTGTGGGAGTCTGCCTATGCATATCATATCCAGCTCTACCCTCTGAGCTACCTCATACAACTTCGGAAATGTGTTCACATGGGACAACTTGATGACCAAACTAATGTTCAGGCCGAACGCTCTGACGTAGTAGTGAGCTGCTTGTCCATCGGAGGGATGCAGCTCACGAGGCACTCTTTTCCAAGACCACGCAAACCTCACATTGAAGTCTGATATTTCCTTTACAGATGTCATTGAATGGTTTGAAACTAGTGTAGCAACGAGGATGGATTTGTGGACTCATTGAACCTTTTGCACAGTCATCCGACCAATTGAGCCCATCCAATGATAACACCTTCTGGTAAGGTTCTATACCAGTATAGAAGCTTTCCCCGTAAAGAGAGCACCAAAATTTGGGTCTTGACACTTTCATTAGTGATGGAATGAAGCGCAGACAAGGCCAATATATCTTGAATATGCTCATAGGCCGTCTTCCCAGTTCCATCATACGTGGGAATAGCCTTCAAAGTAGTAGGTAGAACAGCATCTTTCCTAGGTAGATTGAGGAGTCCAGTGGAGTCAATAGCTAGGAATAGATTAAGAGCATTCTGCTAAGGATTTGCATTATCTGGATTATCTTATTTGAGCTGATCGGTACTGTAATCAGTATCAATGCTCTCCGAAGTTGTATATTGCTCTTCGACTTCAGCTTCAGCTTCATTTTGATCGACGGGGTAATCAACCATCCTCGGGTGCTCTCCAGTAGTGTTTATGTCAAGGTTGTAAAACTTAGGATGCTCCTATCCGGCACTCCTAGCTCTATGTCTTGTATGCATGAAGGAACTTTGATATTGGACCAGTCTTCAGGACTAAAAGAATATTCAGGTTCAGCAGAGTCGCTAGGTGTTCAAATTTGATGGCACTGAAGCAAACACCAATGCTTCAATACTACTTATGGGGTGGGAAACTTTTGGGTCCCACCGGGCGTGCCAGAGAAACTGTTGGTTACGAATCTACCACTAGGAAAGGGTTTGGTCTTTTGCGCCCTAGATTCGCCTAGCAGATTGAAAAGCTGAAACGAAGAAATGCCTTTCGTGCCAATCTCTGGAGAAGACTGGCTCCTATACTATTCTAATTTGGGGTTTTCACATAAGAGAATAGGAAAGAGATAAAAATGCAGAAAGGGATGCAAATGTCATGTGTTTCAGGTGGGGAAGAACAAGGAACATGGTCACTGACCTATCACTAAACCAACAATCAAAATAATGTATGTAACAGAAATCGTTAGTGCAATTCTATCCTATGTATCCTTCATTCGGTATTCCAGGTCTACTTAATTGCCAATGCTGAGATCCAGAGTTCAAAATGATAGCAATCAGAAAAATAAATGACATGATGCAGAAATACTTACAGAAGGCAGCATAAAAGGAGACAGATAATGGAGCCAAGTATACTTTGATTCAAAAGCAAATGTTCAATTACAGTAGCTTCTTAGCAATATGTTCCCCTCTGATTACAATAAAGTTCACTGCTATTTATAGCAAAAATTTCCCCCCTTTTACAATCGGAGCATAGCTCCCCAAACCTGCAAAAGCTGCAAAAAGGTGCAAAAGCTTTCGGATTTGATTCTTGTCGGTCGTAGTTGTACCTGCAGTATGCTCCTTCTGAATTTTGTATAATTCCTGATAGATTTTGTGGTTGAAAATGGGATTGTCAGTCAATGTGGTAGGTGTAGTACAATTTGTCATTCAATGTTCACCTACCCTATCCTTGAAGTACATCTTCATCTTCAGTGAAATGTGTCCAAATATCGAGACTTAATCTGCTCTTATCTAGGAGGCACTATCTGCTTAATAGCTCTAAAAACTGGGGGGAATATCGCTTTAAAAACTTCTTACTGATCATTGGAGGAGGTCGCTAAAAAATGAAGAAATGCCCAGAATCGCTGAATAGTGATGACGATCTCAGGAGGTGAAGCTCAGAGCGACCTCGGGCACAAGCTCTGAAACTCTCAAAAATTGACCGAAATTAGGAAATTCTGATCAGCGACAATGATCTTGGGCGTGCTCTTGCTGCAAATCACTGAAAATCTACAATGCTACTGGGAAAGGTGGGCGGCGATGGCGATCGCAAGAGTATGGGCACTTAATCTTTTTTTCTTGTTTTGCTTCCCTTCTGCACTTCACTGAAACATTGAGCGATTTCGGGTGCTAGTGAGTGGCGACAATGATCTCGGTCACAACGACACAGCTGAATTTTTACTCCTTCATGCAGCTCTTGGTCGCCGAAATGTGGCACGACAACAGGCGTCGCTAGGGAGCGACAGCGATCCCGGGCACAGGCATCTCCTCTTCTCGTCATCGCACTCCCAAAAGTACTGTGGCAATGGGTGTCACCGCATGGCGACGGTGATCGTTGTCATGGGATACTTAGTGAATTTTTTGACAATTTTGTATGCTGCTCCCTGGATCACTGAAAATAAGTTCGACGATGAGCGTCGCTGGGAAGCGACGGCAATCTCGGTCGTCAACACTAGAACAATTTTTTAACCTCCTCCGTGGATCACTAGAAATACTCAAGTCATTGGAGATCGCTCAACAGCGACGGCAATCGTGGGCACACCCAACACTTAGCAATTTTTAGCTCTTCTAATTCTCTCTATCATCGAAATGCCCCGCGCTGCCAAGAATCACTCGAAAGCGACGGTGATCGTGGGCATGGGCAACACTTAGGAAATTTTTTTATTTTTCTTTCAAGTTTTACATTCAAATATGAAAATGATCTTCTTGAACAGAAACTAAACAAACTGGAATTGAAACAAGAATAGTGAAAATAGCAATGAGGAAGGAGGGAGGCAACAACCTGCTAGAAAATTTCAAAATTCTTTTACCCCTAGCAAAATGTGGCAACAGTCACCTGGATTGTATCTATGTTGAGGGTCTCTTCTTTCCTCCTCTCTTTCTTGCCATATGCACTTCCATGCATCCTTGCTCATTGCCTCGACATTGAAATTGGGCGTTATTGTGGGCTAAATATCAAAGGTGTCCTATGTAACTCTTAGTCTCTTTCTCCTTCGATAGTTTAAGGTTTGCAAAACCTTCCTTTGCTAGGTCCTTGCTTGTTCTAGACTATTTCTCCTCTTTACCCATTTAAATCCCTCATGCCAATAGTTAGGAATAATTGCCATGACTGATCAATAATTACTTTTGGTCTACAGTGTCGACACGTTAGATTAGTGAAACTAGACAACTTTGTTTTGTGGCATGCCCTAACTGAATTCAGAGCAATTTCCTGATTAGGACACAATTCAACATTGTTTTTAGGTGGCTAGGATTTTCTCCTAGACAACTCTATTCGCCTCTCTCTTTGGCTAACTGGTTCCTTCATGTTGTCAAATTGCCCTCTACCTATAGATGATCTCTTGGCCCCAGGCAACCTCCTCCTAGCCCCATACAACCTCCCTTCGGCCCTAGATGTTTGCAAGCCTAACTACCTAACTCCTTGATTTGACAACTCAACTTTGTCGAATGATAGTGGCAAGTGGTTGCACGACCTTGGGTGCTAGTTAGATGACCTTGGCAACTAGCTAGAAAACCATTTGTGCTAGCTGGATGGCCTTGGCAAGCGACTGAACAACCCTCCTTGACTAGATGACTATGGTTACCTCCGTAAAACATCCTGGCACCCTACCTATTCTATTATTCAAACCCTCTATATTTACCAAACTTCAATTTTCTTTACCACAATAGTGAATTCATCTATCATAATGATGATTTCCACTATTGAAATGCTGAATTCAATCACCCACATGCTAATTTCCCCTTCCTTTCTAGTCAAACCCTTGCTGATTTTGACAACTAGGGTTAAGATATTTTGCTTTTCTTGTTAAATTTTGAAGTTGAATCTTTTGCTTTTTATTAGGCTTTGGATTTCTACTCATTATGGGTGAGGGTTTCTAGGAAAACCCTCATTTATTCTGCCATTTTTCCTTGCCCTAGCTCTTCTTCCATGGTTAAAATCCTCTTTGCATTATTGATTTCTTCTCCTCTTGAAGGCTTGGCTTCGCTCCACAAAAGCCCTAAAACATGCCCAAGCAATTTTCTCTAGTTGTCAACTTGGCTTCTCTGGTTTTGGCTCAATTGGTTGTAGTCTTGGCTTCCTCAACAGAAGTGAAAATGAATTGAATCCAATTCCTTTTTCTTTTTTATAACTTCTTTCAAGTATGGTGACACTCAACATGAATGTGCCAAACTTGAAACTCCTATAATTGCTTTTTCAACTGCTTGTCTTGTATGCCATGTCGAAGGGTAGTCATTAAGAGGGGGTTGTCATCGAGGTCTTGTTGGTGAAAGGAGGGCTTGCTAATCTGATGAACTAGTTAGACAGTTGAACGGTCTAGGTTGATGACCTTGGTTTTGGCAACCATCTAGGGAGGCCATATTGCCATTAGCCCAAATCGTCTCGTTACTATGCCAGGCCATCTGGATGATCAAGGAGGTCTTGTTGGTGAAAGGAGGTTTTACATCAATATCTATAAGTAATATATGTCATTGTACATTGATATCTATAAGTAATCTAAGTCATCGTACATCGATATCTATAAGTAATCTAAGTCATCTTTTCTCTTCCATGTTTGGAAATTGTACATGTACCCATATTCATCTTCTTTCCATAGAAAGAGGTTCCAACTTCTCTTGCTCTATCATAGGCTGCTCTCTTGCATTCTTAAATAGTCATCTCAATCCTAGATCACACTCTCCTCCCTGTCTTCTATACGTTCGTCATGGTGTCTTTCATATGCCTCTACCCGAATGAAGAGACAAGTTGGTAGGAACATCTCCTAGTCCTCCATATGCCAATGGAGAAAGCCACTATTTGATCGAACTTCATATTCTACACACACTTCCAGATGTAGCACTCCTTTTTGGTTCATGTTTGTTGTCTTCCTCCAAAGACAAACTACCTGACTAATCAGACGTCATGATATCTTCGCTTACAGGTTTATTCTTCAAAGTAATCATATATTTGTGCTATATTTTCTTGAAAATGAGTCGATCCTTCACCCAATTGTGATTGACCTTTGCCATGTGCAGTCATCCTCTTCCCACCAATGCCTCGTATGCTAGTTTTTGCATGGTTATTGTTGGTTACGAATCTACCACTAGGAAAGGATTTAGTGAAATGCGCCCTAGATTCGCCCACCAGATTGAAAGGCCGGAAGGAAGGAATGCCTTCCGTGCCAATCTCCGGAGAAGGCCGGCTTCCTATGGGTTTTCTCGGATGTTTTAAGCTCAGAGTGCAGGAAAGGAATTAAAAATGCGGAAAGAAATACAAATATGATTTGAGTTGGGTGGGGAAGATAAGCAGCACGACAACGATCAATCACCACTACTAACAACAATTAAATACAGAATACACTACAGAAACTACAACTGTCACACATCCTATGTATCCTCTATCTATGCATTCCAGGAATACTTAATCATCAAATACCGATATCCAAATAGCAGAATAACAGTAAGCAATAAAATAAGCAACATGAGGCAGAAATGCTAAGTAAAGGCAGCATAAAGAATGATAACAACAAATAGAGCCAAGTGTATCTTGCATTTAGAAGCAAACGTATAGCTACAATGGTTCCCTAGCAGGATATCCCCCTTCCACCCCTTTACAATGATGTGGTGCGGCTATTTATAGCGCAATTCCCCCCCGATTACAATCCTGGGCACAAAATCCCAGACCCGACAATAGCTGACAAAAGCTGACAAAAGCGGCAAAAGAGCTGCTGATGTTGACTCCTGCAGAGAGGGACTGTACTGGCAGCAAGGTCCACCGAAAACTTGGCAGCTACGTGGCGGTGCGGTTGATGAAACTTCGAGTCGGCATGAATGCGGGTAGGCTGCGGTAGATGGAACTTTGCGTCAGCTTAAATGAGGGTAGCTGCGGTAGATAATTTGGCCCACGCTTGTCCTTTTTCCCATCACATCTCGGCTCGGATCCCGAGGCTGGACACTTGTCAAATTCTGATGAGGGACGCATCTGCCTTGAAAGGCAGTCTCTCTTTTGTGTCCTACTTCGCCTGGAATCGGAGCGCAATTGGACAGCGCAAGTGGGGAACAACGCAGTTGGGGAGGCCTCCGTGCCTTAGACTGTTTTTGGGCTGCTTGAAACATCTTGCCCAAGTGCGCACAAGCTAGAGGGCGCAGCCCGACTTCGCTGCGAAGTCGGGTTGCGCACTCCACACTTAGTCATTTTGGCTGCTGTTCAGACTGCGCACAGGAATCAGGGCGCAGCCCGACTTCGCTGCGAAGTCGGGTTGCGCTCTGGCACTTAGCTGATTTTCTGGATCCACTGCTTCCCAAGTGCGCACAGGAAAGAGAGCGCACCCCGACTTCGCTGCGAAGTCGGGTTGCGCTCCTGTACTTAGCCAAATTTTGCTCCTTTTCGGTCCTCTTCCGCACTTCGCATTCCCGAGTGCGCTCGAACTTAAGGGCGCACCCCGACTTCGTTGCGAAGTCGGGTTGCGCTCTTAGACTTAGAAATTTTCAGGGAATGTTTGCTCTATTTTGGGAATCTGACCAGAGAAAGTACAAAGGGGAAAAAGAGGGGAAATGAAGCTGACAGAAGGGGAGAAAGGGGACAGTGGAGAAAGGGAAAGGAGGAGGAGGGAAGGGAGAGCAACATACTTACAAAATTTGAAAACATGGCACCCCGTGCAAAATGTGGCAACATTCCTGGCGGCTCGCGGGGTGTCGAGCTCGCCTCGACGCAAAGAACCAGGCCTTCATCCTTTGGGCGCAGAGGAACTCCCTTCCCCTGCATTCCGCTGCTCTGACGGCCCCTTCTTGGGTAACTGCTCCTCTTCGGATTCACTTTCGGCAGTTTCTTCTTCTGTTTCTCCTCCTCTTTCTGAATCCGAATGATCACCACTGTCACCCTCCCGCTCACGGACATGGTTGTATGCGGCCTTGGCCTGGTCCCAGGCTGCTGCCTGAAAGGGCCCTAAATCGCTGACATCTCTCAGCGCTGCTCTGAATGCTGCAACCGCATGCACGTCGATGGTGTTGTATCTCTCTCCCAACTCCTGAAGGGAGGTGTTGATCTTGCAATACCTCGACACCATCTGAGTGACCTGAGCTTCCTGGACTGGCTCGGCCCAGCTGTCAATTTCTGACGTGTCTGCCTCAAAAGACAGCCAATTCAGCTTCACCTGCTCAAGGGGCAGAAACTCCCCATCCTTGACGAAGCTCGGGCAACCGAGCTCAGAAAGAGCGTTGAAGGGGGCCAGGCAAATGTTCATTTCGTGGTTCAATGCGTCCAGCATTTTCCTGGCGGCCCTTGTTTTCTCTGTTTTTTCAAAATAATTGTGCAAGGTTACCCTTGCATCTGCCCACTCTAAGGCAATTCGGGACATTGGGGGAAATCGGAGGCCTTTGCGCGCGAACTCCTCAATTTTTATTGCCAAGTCCAGCCACTGCTTCGCTTGGTGTTCGGCCTCCTCTACCACAGGCTTTCCCTGGGCAGATACTTCTTGGATCCTGGATGCGAAATCCAGGACGGATATGGACCTGACGACGTTAGCTCTGCAACCCTGCAGCAAACCAGCCCGCATCTCTTTGACCTTATTCTTCGAAAAGGCCGCCGTCTGGGACGTTTTCTCCTCGAGCTGAGATTGAGCCTGCCTTAACGAATCCTGCAGCTGAGAGACATGCTCCAACGCTGCCTTCTTCTCCTCTGACAGTTGTTCGGCCGTCTTTCTTTGTGCTGTAGCCTCCTGCTGAGAGGCGGCGAGCTGTGCTTTCAGGTCATTGATTTCCTGCTGGGCAGACTCCAGCCGCGTGGTGGCCCTAGCCAAATCTTCCTCCAGCTGCCTTGAGTCATTTTGCAGCCGAAACAGCGTCTCCTGATTCTCGAGTCGCTTGACAAGGAGATTGTCAGTTCTGCGACGAATACCGTTGATTTCGTATTCCTCGTTTATATCGTCAAAGTTCTTCTCCTTGACTCGGTGTTCATAGTCTGCCTCGGTCATTTCCCGGAGAGGCTTCTTCACTTTCGGGATCAGCTTCTCAGTTCGCAGCACTCTCCTGTCCAAGTCGAACTTGGTGCGCTTCACCGGGGCAGCTATCTCCTCGGCTCTTCTCCGTTTGACGCCCTGGAGGAAAGAGGCGGAACACCCTACGGCCTTCGCTGCCAGAGGCTGATCATCTGTGATCTGCAGCTGTTCTCCCATGAAGTCAAGCTCCGCCAGCATCGGATACGCCGAGACTAAGTCTTGTTGCGGCATTCTTCCTGCAAACAGTGAAGCAGGAGATATTCCAGAAGGCGTGGTCGCTTTTAAGGGCGACCGGGTCCTAGGGGAAGCGAGCGGCTGAGTGGAAGGTGTAGGCGGGGTTTTGAACAAGGGAGGTGAGCGGCGCGGCGATGTAGGCACAGCTTCGGCACTGGCCGCAGGCGAGGGGTCTAGGGTTTGACTGAGGGTCTGGAAAACATTTGGGTCTTGGGCGAACTGATCGAAGGAATGGGAACTGTGGGAGGGTTGGGTGGTTTGAGACAAAGAGGATGCAACTAGGGCTTGCCCTGATACAGTGGGGGACGGTGTTACGGCAGGGCCGACTGGGATTTGGGGAACCGGGGAAGAGGACGTACCTGCGGGCTCCGCCTGAGCCGCTGATTGAAGGACGCCTGCAGCCCAAGCTTCTGCTTCTTTCCCGGGGCTGTCCAATGAGATAATTTTCGGCGCGGCTGTCCCCGTCCGTGCTGCGGCCGTTTGCTGCGCAGACTCCTTAGGCCGCTTGGCCTTTTCGCTCCTCTTCCTCTTCTTTTCTTCTGGAGCTGCAGCTGGTTCGAAGGAGGCAGAGGAGGTTGGGGCGGCAGGCAGCGATGTTCCCACGGTAAACTTGTACCTGGGTTTTGACGGGAGAATGCTTGCTGCGGCCGTTCCACTGGCTGGCTCTTCTGGCGCCTTTTCCTTTAGGGGGGCCACCTCAGGAGTTGACTTTTCTGGCTCTTGTACCCTTTGAGGTAACGCTTCAGGAGCTGGAGGCAACATTGGGCCCACTTGGCTGCTTGTTGGTGTCGCGCTGGAAGTCCCTGGAGTAGGCAATTGCTGGGACGGGGGCCTCCTTTTATACCTTTTTCTGGCGCCTAGGGGAACGCAATCTCGAAATGCGAACGGCTGCCATTTGTCGGCGTATTGATCATATAAGGCCGAAAATTCATCATCTACGGCCAACGTCTTCCGGTTAGACTTATCGTGTTGCGTGCGGCACCTCATTTTCCAGCATTCAATGATTTTGTCTTTTTGCCAGTTGAGGGGCGCCACCTTGGAGAGGAATTTCTTGAAGCCCGCTGAGTCTAACCGGTGGTCCGGATTGCGCTCCGGATCAAACGCCACTTCTTCGCAGTAAAAATCATGCCATGGCGGCCATGATTGCATCCGCTCAATGTGCCATTCCAGGTCTGCACCCGTTCTATTGCACCTTTCTTGCATGATCTCCGCTCGGGGGCAGATATGCACAAACTTTCCCCTGACCCCAATCGGGTCATACTTCCAGCGCTGAGGTAGCTGTATCAGGCCCATGATGAGGAGTTCTTGTTCGAGGTAGACATGTTGTCCAATCTCGTGCACTTGAATGTTCGCCCAGGTAATAGGATACTGGAAAATATGGCCTCTCTTCTTTCCCTGGCCGAATTCCTCCTCGACATAGTCCATCTGGCGTGATATCTCCATACCGAACTGATGGTCAGTGCAGAAATAGGGCAGCAGGAACGGCTTCCCCTTGAATCCGTAGATTCTGACCACAATGCCCTGCGTCAACCGGAAGGTATCCCCGCACTTGTACTTCCTCAGATAGTTCGTCATGGCCAGTGGCGGGCGAGATCCCTCGCCGTTGAACAGCGCCAGGGTCATACCTAGAAATTTGAAGTTGAACTCGTAGTATGACCCTCTCCTGTACAGGGCTTCAGTCCATTCGTACACAGGCAGCGGCTCTCCCTTTTCATTCACCTTCTTCAAGTCAGGCACTTTAATCCGGTAGTGCGTGTGGTACAGGCACAACCATGTGAGGAACGAGCAGAGTCGAAATTCATTGTATGCGCTTCTACTGCAACTTGACTAGGTTCGAATGTATGGCGTACGCCACCCAATCTGCCCAATCAAAGAAAATAGGGCGCCTCCCGCTTCTTTGCGCCGTGGAGTCATAAAACTCCCCATGCAAGATGCATTCTACGAGCGCCAGCTGATACGGGCGCACCATTCTGTCGGAGTCGCAGCCGAGTACCCATGCCAGGATGATATATATGTACTTATTTTCGAACCTGTCCAGGGGTATAGGGCCTGTCGGCCACTGTCCGGCTGGTAGCGGGGTTTTCAGCTCTGAGTCGAGAAACTCTCTCATCCTTTTGGTCTGGGCGAATCTGCCCGCCTGTTCGTCCAGGTTAATTCTCCTGACAATTGCGTTGGGGTCGTACTGGAGCCCCGGGGCGAAAGCTGGCTGGACGCTCTCCCTGAAGAGGGTGAACAATACCCTTCCTTTGTTGTCACAGACTTGTCGGGCAGCTGGTTTGTAGTATGCCACAATGGATTCAACCAACTCTAGGCATTGGTGGACAGGAGGGCACAAGAACCAGTACAGGTTCGATTTGTATGCAGCCCCGACATGGTGCGAGGGTGAAACTTTGTCAGCCCACTTCGCTATATTTGGCCGCAGCTTGGTGAGGCTGATAGAGTACTCGCCGTCTCTATACCCGGCCAGGCGATTGATGGGCGGCGGTGGAGCTTGCCCTTGGCTTCTCCTCGACCTGGTTCTCCTTGTTCGCTCCCGCGGCGCTTCGCTCTCATGAGCGCTGGATTCTGTCTGTTCTTCAGCTTCGCGTTCTGCGTCGCTGGACTGTGTCGGCATTGGCGCTTTTCCCTTGTCCATTCTCTCTTTTCTGCTCGAAGTGGCAGAGACGGGGATTCTGGCTACTAATTCTTCAATTCTGCGCCTTGCAGCTCAGACTCGACTTGACAATTTGGATGTTCTGAGTATGCCAGGGCCCCTTTTCTAGGCAAGAAATACAACATTAATGGCGCAAGGGAGGGGGTTAAGGTGATTTACCCGAAGTAGGTGGAAGCGTTATAATTTTTTGGCGGCCGTGCATGGGTTTTTCTTTGGAAAGCGTACCCTAGTTGCGGTTGGTCCTAATGCGCCTGCTCTTTTAATGACATTCGCTTTGAAAGACGTGCAATCATTATTTTTAAAAAAATTTCGGACCTCGTGCTTCCAATGACGTCACAGCCGCCGCCTGGGCACACACTTCGAGGGAGAACTTTTGGCCCAGGGTTTTAAGGAGGGACGCAACCCAACTTCGCACTATGCCACACTGCGCTGTCTGGGCCCATACTTAGAAATATTTTATCATTATGTCCCTCGTTTCCCGTGACAAGTCATTCAAGGTGCGCCCGAAATTGAGGGCGCACTCGGACTTCGCCCAAAAAACGTGCGCACTCCGACTTCGCCCAGACTTTATTGCGCAGTCTGACTTCGCCCAGAAAAGTTGCGCAGTCTGACTTCAACACTTAGCTGATTTTTGCTCTGCGCTGCCCAACTACGCTCCCAAGACGGTGCGCAGTCCGACTTCGCTGCGAAGTCGGATTGCGCACCCAGCACTTAGTCATTTTTTGGCTTTTTTGTCAGCTGCCTTCTCTCAAACTCCCGATGTCGCACTATTCAAGGAGCGATGCCCGACTTCGCTGCGAAGTCGGGGTTTGCTCTAGGCTTCACTTAGGCTCTGAAAACTAAAAGCTGAATGCTGAAATAAATATGTACATTGTGATAAACTAAAATGCAAAAAAGAAATATGTACAAGGAAGGACCCCTTGGGTGCCTTCAGTGGTGGTAAATCTTCAGGTGGAACCCGTTGACAGGAATGGGGAGAAGTTGTCCCGCCATGTCCCGAAGCACGAATGCATTAAATTGGTTCACCCGAGCAATCTGATAGGGACCTTCCCAGAGGGCATCAAATTTACCATGGTTGCCCGGCTTTGCTTTCAGTGAGTCCCACTTCAACACTAGGTCCCCGATTTTGAAAACTCGGGCGGTGGTGCCTTTCGCAAACCAGCCTTGGGTCGCCTCAGCATGTTTAGTAAAGGCCTGGTATGCCTTTTCTCTTTCTTCTTCTAACCGCAGTAGTTGGCAAAGTCTGGCGTCCACTGGATCCCCGTTGCCTTTTTCTTCATCTAGCATCCAGAGTGCGGGTATCTCTATGTGGGTAGGCAGAACTGCCTCCTTGCCGTACACGAGCGCGTAGGGGGATGTCTTGATAGACTTCTTGAATGATATGCGATCCGCCCACAACGCCCGATTCAGGAGTAGGTGCCATGTCCTCTTGTTTCTCTCTACTATCTTTTTAACGATCTTCAGTAGATTCTTGTTGGTGGACTCAGCCAGGCCATTCCCCTGCGGGTAGTAGTTCGAAGACATCTTGTGATAGATGTCGTATTTGCTGGTGTACTCCGTGAGTACAGCGCCTGCGAACCCCGGACCATTGTCTGTCACTATTGCCTCCGGGACCCCGAAACGGGTGATGAGGCTCTCGAGGAACCCAATGACCGTCTCTTGGTCCGCATGCTTAGTGGGGATCGCCTTTGCCCACCGAGTGAAATAATCGGTGGCTGTAAGGATAAACTTGTGTCCCGTTGCAGAGTTAGGCGTGATGACCCCGATGAAGTCTAGACCCCATTGCTGAAACGGAGTCTCGGCTTGAATTGGCTGGAGGGGCAAGGGTGCTTTTCTGTTCCTGCCAGCGAACCTCTGGCATTTATCACATTTGACACAGACCGCATGTGCGTCTGTGAAGAGAGTGGGCCAATAGTACCCAGCTCTGATGATTTTTAAGGCCGTAGGCCTTCCAGAATGATGTCCCCCAGGCATCCCGGAGTGGAATTCTCCGAGGACCCTGGGTTTGTCTGTTTCTCTGACGCATCGCAACAAGATGTCGTCAATGTTTTTGAAATAAAGCCCCTCGGGGCGAAGTACGTATCTCAAGGCGTTTAGCCTAAACCTCCTTCTTTGTGAGGCATTGAGGTGATCTGGGCATCTCCCGGTGCTAAAATATCGCACCAGGTCATTTGTCCAATCACTTTCCTCTGATAAGGAGTTGGCTAGGTTGGTTTCCGCTATCGGATCTTCCCACTTGCAGGCAGAGATCTCAGCTGCAGCGCTTCGGGCCAGCTCTTGGCACAAGGCTCGGCCTCTGATCAGCTTTGTTGGCCGTACCTCGATGTCAAATTCTTGGATTTTGGCAATCCATCCTGCCCTCTTGTGACCAGGCTCCCCTTGTATGATGAAATTCCTGACGTCCGGATGTATCACGAAGACAGTTATCCGGCTCTGGGAGACGAAGTGCCTGAACTTCCTGAGAGATTTCATGACTGCGTGAACCTGCCGCTCAATAAAATTGTACTTCTCTTCATGCGGCTGAATCACCTGGCTTAAGAACGCTATGGGGCGTTCTTCGCCATCGTCTCCCTTTTGAGTCAGGACTGCGGCGTAACTCTCGGGTTCTCCCACCGCGTACAAGATGAAATCCTTGGAATAGTCGGGATTAATCAACACCGGAGCTTGCGCAATTCTAGCCTTGATCTCCTCGAAGGCCTGCTTTCTTTCGTCAGTCCACAAGAATTCGGCATCCTTCTTTAACAGTTCGGCCATGGGCTTGATTACTTGTGCGAAGTCCGGTATGAACTTCCTCACGAAGTTGATCTGGCCGAAGAATGACTGTAACCCTTTCTTGTCGACTGGGATGGGCAAGCGGAGGAGAGCTTCTGCTCTGTCGGGATCCACTGCAAGGCCTTTCTCGGAAATGACATGTCCCAGCAGCTTACCTTCTTTTACCGCGAAGACTGACTTCTTCGGGTTGATGGAAATGCCGAATTCACGACATCTCTCAAATATCTGCCGCAGGTGGGAAGCATGGTCCTCTCTCCTGTGAGAAAATACAGTCATGTCATCCAAGTAGATGACAATGACCTTGTTGAGCAGCTCTCGGAAGGCCAAGTCCATGGCTCTTTGAAATGTAGCGCCGGCATTAGACAGGCCGAAGGGCATGCGCTGATATGCGAACGTTCCCCATTTGGTGGTGAACGCTGTCTTGTGCTGATCTTCGTCCTTTACCCATATCTGGTTGTATCCAGAGAATCCGTCCAAGAGAGAGAACCTCTGCGCTCCAGCAACTATGTGGAGGATCTGATCGATTTGGGGAAGCGGGTAATGGTCCTTCAGCGAGGCTTGATTAAGATTTCTGAAATCCACGCAGAGACGGATGTCTCCATTCTTCTTCCTCACAGGAACCAAATTCGCGACCCAAGATGAATGCTTGATGGGGTAGATGATTTTGGCTTCCAGCATCTTCAAGAGCTCAGCTTTCATCATGGCTTCAATCTTCGGGTTTACTGCCCTTTGCTTCTGTCGGAAAGGTTTTGCATTATCTTCCAGCTCTATGGTATGCTGGATCATCTGTCTATCATACCCCTTCAAGTCCTGGTAGCACCAGGCTACGATATCGGGGAACTCTCTGCATAATGATCTGATCTGCTCGAGTTCCTCTTCAGTGCAGTCCGTCCCGACCTTGATTGTTTTTCCAGGTTCCAGCTCCAGGTCTACGTACTGCTTGGGGTCTACTTTGATCCTGTGTGATATTGCTCTATCGTTCTGGTCAAAGAGACTCTCTAAGGTAATCAGTCCTTTTGGGACATGATTGTTTTTCAACTGTATCAACCCCTCGTACTGCTCGTCATCAGGGTCTCTACCTTCTATTGTACATGCTTCGGTAATAAAAAAAGTGACGATATCCTCGTCACAATCAAACACCTGCCAGTGGGTGTCTTTATCAGGCACAGAAGGCCTGTAGATGGTACGAACCGGCTTCGGCTTCTGGACAGTGTCATCAGCCGGAACGTACCTGGCTCCAACAGACGCCAGAATGTCAGCGTGTTTGTTCTTCTCACGTGATATGGCTTTGACATTCAACGAGTCGAATGACTCCATCAGGTCCCAGACACGATTACGATACGCCTTGAGGTAATGCTTCTTGGAGGCGCACTTATTCGTAATCTGGTTGCACACCAGCTCTGAGTCGCCAAAGATCTGCAAATGTTTCACCCCCAGTCTCTCTGCTTTTTTCAAACCCAAGCACAGGGCTTCATACTCCGCCGCGTTGTTAGTACAGCTCCAAGCCAACCTGTAAGTGTAGTCCTTCCTGGATCCCGGACGGGGAAACCAGGAGTACCCCTGCACCGGCGCCATTTTTGCATCGGGCGCCATCAAAGAAGAGCTGCCATAGCTTTTTCTGGTGCAGGTCCTACCTCTTTCCTTGTTGATTGGTCAAGTCTCTCAGGCTGAGTGACGGAGTAGCAGCCTTGCTCAGTCTCGATCATGGCGTTGAAGTCCAGCAAGGAGAACTCATCCTCCACTTGTAACAGCTCAAGGGCTTGTTCTGTCATGTCCACCACCACCAGTTCCTCAGTTGTCAGCTGAACCATGCCGTTCTGTGACTCTTCTCCGGGTATCTTCTCTACTAGAAATGTGGAAGGCTTTTCATTGTAGATCTTCAGTCTCCTTCCTTTGAAGGGCACTTCCATATGTGAGTAATCCAGAGACAGATACCCACCCAACTTTGCAGTGAACTCCCTGGAGAGGCACATGCCGAAGTAGGGTTCCAAGTCGACCACAACGACTTCCTGTATGACCACTATGTCGAGGGCTTTATGCAGCCGGATCGGGATATCCTTGATGACACCAACTGTCTTGACAGGGGTGTCGTCTAGTTGCAGCACACCTTGGCTGCTCCTTGTATATTCCATACCGATCTCGTCGCAGACGGCTCTCGGCATAACAGTCGTGGAGGCACCAGAATCCACCATGCAGTTGTGCACTATATAGCCTTCCATCCGTAATGACAGATAGAAAGGAGGTGGCCTGTTTTTCCCGGTGGCGGAGACTGTCAGGGGTTGAGCTAACACAACAGGCTGCGTCGGCTTCCCGTCTTTTATGTTCTTCAAAGATTCCTGCAGCAGATCAACTTGTCCTGGGAGCAGAAGAGCCTCGTACATACTTATCTTCGCGGGGGTCCTCTTTAGCTCGTCAACTATGTTGTAGCTTGAAGTGCTGGCTCCCTCCGTTTCTTTCGCAGGCTCATACTTAGTCCGGTATTGCTGCGTGGCTTCGACTCTCTGTCTCTTCGTCAGCGACGGATATCTCAGCTTCTCCTGAGCTTGTTCTTTTGTTTCGGTCGGAGACTGAGCTGCGGGGGCTTTCACCGCGGGAGCCTTGGGCGCAGGAAACTTTTCTTTGGCTGCATGAGGCCATAGTGACTTGTCAGGTGGTAGCCCAGCAGGTTGCGCCTTTTCTCTTCTGGCGTATACCTTTAATGGCTTTGCTTGGGCCGCGGCAGCTTCAACGGGCTTTCTGCCTTCCTTGGTCAGGAGCAACGCAGGATCTTCTTCTGGGACGGCAAAGTTGCCTTCATCGTCCAGGATCATGTATAATTCATCCTCTATGGCGCTGCCTGCCAGGGTCTGGAGGTAATGCTGATGCAGCGTGCACCCTTCTTCTGAGTGTGGATCGTTGCACGTGGAGCACCAGTTGACCTGGTCAGAAGTGCCAGGTTGATCCTCAATGGCAGCATTTCTTGCAGGGGGGTGCCTTTGAGCTTGTGCGGCTTGATCTTTCGTTAGCGCCGGAGGAGGATATGGCCTCCTTGGAAGGAACTCCATCTGGGCTTGCTTCTTCTTCATTATCGTCATGTCATTAGACATGGTATGATACCCAGAGGCCAGAGCCCGTACCTCTTGGAGGATTTTATTTTGAATATCATTGTCTGCAGGTGCCAACTGAGCCGGCGGAGGTAATGCAGCCAATGGCGGGGGCGCAGAATACGCCGCGTACTGAGGGGGAGCAGGGAGTGCGGGATACTGCGGAGGCGGAGGTGGCGGGTTAGGATAATGGATTTGAGGCGGGCCGTAGGGGTTTATAACTGGTGCCGGATTCCACGGCTGCTGGGGGTGCTGGCTTGAGGATGATGGCATCACACCAGAGGCCGATGGATACTGGGACTGAGGAAAATCAGGATAAATAGGGGGCTGCACTCTATGCGGGAGTCTGCCTATGGAGATTATATCTAATTCCGCTTGTTGGGCAGCTTCGTATAGGGCAGGGAAGGAATCGACTCGGGCTATCTTCAGAAGTAGGCAGATATCTGAGTTGAAAGACCTCAGGTAGTAGTGTGCAGCCTGACCTGCTGAAGGTCGCAGTTCGCGAGGTACTCTTTTCCAAGACCTCGCAAACCTTATGTTGAAGTCGGATACCTCCTCTTGTGGGTGTCGTTGGATGCTTTGGAACTGATGCAACAGCGAAGAGGGATCGGCAGACTCGTTGCATCCTTTTACAAGCCTGCCTGCCAGCTGAGGCCACCCCGTGATAGATCCTTCTGGCAAAGATCTCCACCAATAGAGAAGCTTCCCCCTTAGGGAAAGAGCCAGCAGACGGGTCTTGACACTCTCATCAGTAATAGAGTGTAGCGCAGCCAAGGCCAGAATGTCCTGGATGTGTTCATACGCCGTTTTGCCGTAGCCATCATAAGTAGGGATGGCCTTCAGGGCAGCGGGGGGTACAACCTCTTGTCCGACTAGGGCCAAGGGCCCCGTGGAGTCGACCGCCGGGAAGAGGTCGTCATCATTTTGCTGAGCAGCCATTTCTTCCTCTCCTCCGGTCGTGTACTCGGTATCGGTACCGTCCGAAGATGTAGATTGCTCTTCAACTTCGGCCTCTTCGATTTCGGTTTCGGATTCGTCTATGCGAGCTTGGTAGTCAGCCAGCCTGACGCGCTCTCCCGGAGCGTTGATGTCAATTTCGTAAAGATCAGGCTGGTTTCCCGGATTCCTTGCTCTCCACCTTCTTGTATGCATGAAGGCGCTTGGACCGGTCTCACGGACTCAGAGAATATTCAGGTACTTGCAGAGTCGCCAGGTGTTCTGATTTTAACAGCAATGAAGCGAACACCGATGCTTCGATTCTGTTTTGGGTGGGAAACTTTCGGGTCCCACCGGGCGTGCCAGAGAAACTGTTGGTTACGAATCTGCCACTAGGAAAGGATTTAGTGAAATGCGCCCTAGATTCGCCCACCAGATTGAAAGGCCGGAAGGAAGGAATGCCTTCCGTGCCAATCTCCGGAGAAGGCCGGCTTCCTATGTGTTTTCTCAGATGTTTTAAGCTCAGAGTGCAGGAAAGGAATTAAAAATGCGGAAAGAAATACAAATATGATTTGAGTTGGGTGGGGAAGATAAGCGACACGACAACGATCAATCACCACTACTAACAACAATTAAATACAGAATACACTACAGAAACTACAACTGTCACACATCCTATGTATCCTCTATCTATGCATTCCAAGAATACTTAATCATCAAATACCGATATCCAGATAGCAGAATAACAGTAAGCAATAAAATAAGCAACATGAGGCAGAAATGCTAAGTAAAGGCAGCATAAAGAATGATAACAGCAAATAGAGCCAAGTGTATCTTGCATTCAGAAGCAAACGTATAGCTACAATGGTTCCCTAGCAGGATATCCCCCTTCCACCCTTTACAATGATGTGGTGCGGCTATTTATAGCGCAATTCCCCCCCGATTACAATCCTGGGCACAAAATCCCAGACCCGACAATAGCTGACAAAAGCTGACAAAAGCGGCAAAAGAGCTGCTGATGTTGACTCCTGCAGACAGGGACTGTACTTGCAGCAAGGTCCACCTGAAAACTTGGCAGCTACGTGGCAGTGCGGTTGATGAAACTTTGAGTCAGCATGAATGCGGGTAGGCTGCGGTAGATGGAACTTTGCGTCGGCTTAAATGAGGGTAGCTGCGGTAGATAATTTGGCCCACGCTTGTCCTTTTTCCCATCACATCTCGGCTCGGATCCCGAGGCTGGACACTTGTCAAATTCTGATGAGGGACGCATCTGCCTTGAAAGGCAGTCTCTCTTTTGTGTCCTACTTCGCCTGGAATCGGAGCGCAATTGGACAACGCAAGTGGGGAACAACGCAGTTGGGGAGGCCTCCGTGCCTTAGACTATTTTTGGGCTGCTTGAAAGATCTTGCCCAAGTGCGCACAAGTCAGAGGGCGCAGCCCGACTTCGCTGCGAAGTCGGGTTGCGCACTCCAGCACTTAGTCATTTTGGTTGTTGTTCAGACTGCGCACAGGAATCAGGGCGCAGCCCGACTTCGCTGCGAAGTCGGGTTGCGCTCTGGCACTTAGCTGATTTTCTGGATCCGCTGCTTCCCAGGTGCGCACAGGAAAGAGAGCGCACCCCGACTTCGCTGCGAAGTCGGGTTGCGCTCCTGTACTTAGCCAAAATTTTGGTCCTTTTGGTCATCTTCCGCACTTCGCATTCCCGAGTGCGCTCGAACTTAAGGGCGCACCCCGACTTCGTTGCGAAGTCGGGTTGCGCTCTTAGACTTAGAAATTTTCAGGGAATATTTGCTCTATTTTAGGAATCTGACCAGAGAAAGTACAAAGGGGAAAAAGAGGGGAAATGAAGCTGACAGAAGGGGAGAAAGGGGACAGTGGAGAAAGGGAAAGGAGGAGGAGGGAAGGGAGAGCAAACATACTTACAAAAATTGAAAACATGGCACCCCGTGCAAAATGTGGCAACAATTATCACAAGAAATTCCATGCAAAATTCTTGATTAGTAATCTTCACCTTTTGAGCCATTAAGACTCCTTTCATTTCAATTCCATACTGATCTGCACCATACAACTTGAAATTTGGAGACCACAAAAATGGTGCTCCAATCTCCTTCCATGTCTTCTCTGGCAAGACGTTGACACTTGACCCCCCACCTACAATTACCTGCATCAATTTGTGATCTAGCAAATTGACATAAATTAATGCTGGATTTTTGACATCATTCATCAATACAGTTGTATCAATGAATTGATCCCTTCTCTTCTCAGTTGTTTCCTGCTGGCTTTTTGACATCAATCATCAATACAGTTGTATCAATGAATTGATCCCTTCTCTTCTTAGTTGCTTTCTGCTGGCTTTGCAGCTCCATCACTCTCTTTGGCTGCATTATTTCTTCTACTGCTGCATATAGCTTTGATATAGCGCTAAGTAGACTCGATGCTTTGGTCTCAACTGTTGTATTCAATAATTGTGTTGCTAGCTCCTGGGTTGACATCTTTTCTTCGGGTTTCTTCAAATTTTTCTCTTTGAGGAGTCATTCTTGCCTGGTCTTCCTCATTTCTTCTTTGATTACGTCATGTGCTTCCTGCCACCACTCCTCCACAGCAGGGTTAGGGTGCTGGTCTGCCTTCTTTGCTTGACCTTGTGTAACCACAAGCACATTATTCTCTTTCTATTACTGGTTTTTTTGAGGCTCTTCAATGTCAGCGAAATTGACATTCTACGAGTTGCTTGAGCTCATCTTCTTCGGGTAGTTTGCCTCCTTATGACTACCAATCCGCACCAACAACACATCAAGGTATTATTATTCCCAGAGTTGTCTCTGACTGGTGGGTTCTGACAATTGCGTGCAAAGTGCCCCCGCTTGTGACATCTTCAACATTGAATAATTGGTTTGCCATCTGCATCATACTGCAATCGAATTTGTCCTTGTTGCGATTATCTCCCTCCTCCATGGTTGTTTCTATATCTGCCACTCGTTGTTGTTTGTCCATTCTTCGACGTGCTCAATTTTTTGTACTTTGTTCCTTCCTGCACAAACAATGTTTGGTGTCTCGAGTTCCTTATATTAAATGGATAGTCTCCAACCGCATGCCCTTTCACTTCACAGATGTTGTAGAAGGCGTTCTTTGGACAAGTAATATTTGTGTGTCCCCCTATTTTACAATCAAAACACCAAATATCTGGTCTCTCCTTTTTTTCCCTCTTTTGCATCTCTAGCCATCCTTTCCAGGTCTTTCCTTGCAATGAACCTCTTCTTCTCATGAGAATATTTCACCTCAAAATTATTTGTGTGGAGCTATACTGAGATAAGAAATTCAGTGCCAAAGATAATTCTAACTATGATCATGCAGAGTATTGATAAAAGCAGCACTAATATTGTATATCCAATAATAGAAGCATTCATTAATTGAAACATGGAAACATAAATAACAGTAATTGCAGGAATTCGGGACAAGAAACACGATTAGCATTAGAACTGATTTACCTCTTGATAGAGGAAGTCCTTAAATGAAGTCCATGGAGATTTCTGTCCACGGGGACTCTAGAATGGGTAAAGGTTGAAGTAATCCTGGTGTATTGAATGTTTCCCCCTTTTGGCGTTGATAAGTATCACAACTATCCACAAATTGTTTGATATCTGACTTCAACCCTAGCCAATAGAAACTGCGCTTTATCTGTTCATAGGTTCGTAAGAAACTTGTGTGTCCCCCTATCGAAGATGAGTGAAGCTTTATGAGAATATGGGATTTAAATTGGGACATGGGTGGAACAACAACCCGATGCTTATAGCGTAGCTCCTCCTGCTTCCATAAATAATTAGGATGGTCCTTTGCTGCTGTTTGCAAGTCCTAAATGATCTTTGCAAGTGTGGGGTCTGCCTGCCATGCAGACTTAAGTGTCTCTTACCAGTCAGCCTTAAGAATGGGCATTGCATTTCTTTCTTTTGCACTGTGAATGTCTAGTGATGTGCGCTTCTTAAATTAAATGGACAGTCAACAACATGTTTGTTCACAAATATTACAGTATGCGTTTTTCAGGTAGTTGGTGTTCGTGTGCCCTTTTGATTCAGTTTGAACTCCAAATGTCTTTTTTCTTCTTATTCTTTGTAGTTGCCAGTTTTGACGTGCCACCATCCCAAGCACCACCTCATGCTTAGGAGGATGCGTACAAGCATGAGTATGCACATACATTTTGTTTGTATAGTTTTCTTTGATAGAATGTAAATAATAGAGTATGCATGCAAAGTTTTTGAAAAAAAATGCCATGAATGCCTTGAATGTCACATGTTTGTCTGTGCGTATGTGAGATATTTTTCATGTAGTAATCAATTCACGTAATGGGTTATTAGATTATAGTTGGCAGAAAAATACAAGGTAGTTGCATAGTTACGCAACCACCTCCCCTGTTAGGTTCCATATTTATAGGCCCCTTACATATGAGCAATATATACATCGGATGTATGTTGGTGATATCTGATATTTGCACATAATGTGATATTGTTACTTGTTGAATGTCATTGTGTGATTGTGCTTGTAGTGATATTGTTCTACACTTGAATATATCAATGAAGATGTGCAGCTTCAATTGATATTGTCTTTGATTCTTTTGATTTTGCTTGTGTGAATTGTTATTGTTGTTAACAATTGTTTTGTCGTTTACTTTTCCTGTCCCTTCAAATTGGAATACACTTGTTGTACGACATTTGGCGCCTCTGTCGCAATGAGTTCAGATTTGAGATCACAATGACACTTTAAGAAGAAAGAAGGTGAATGACAGGTATTCTAGCACATATATGTGGTAGACATGGATGTGGATGAATGAGGAAAGAGCCAATGCAAAGAAGTTAGATACTTGCATGACAATAAGCAATGAACAAGCAAGCACGACAAGAAGCCAACCGTGAGAGAGAGAGTTGCTCATCAGCCAACATGACAAAGAACTTGCCAATATAGAGGAAGTGTAGTCACGAACGCAAGGACGCATAGAGGAGAGCGACAGTTGGAATCTCATTGTCAATGTTGGAGCATGTGTGGTCTCCTTGGGAGGAGGGAAGCCATGAGACAGAAGGGAGAAGAGAATTTGACCGGTGTAAGATACTATTTTTTATGAAAGGAAGAATTGCAAATGGACCATGCATAATGAGCAAACATTAATCAGGCCGATGAAGATGTTTGCATAAGTGGTGAAGACCATGGAAATGTGGAGCGTGATAGAGAGGATCATGCAACGCAGTACAAGTCTGAGAAAGTGGTGACTTTGATGATGACATAAATGTAGGGGAGAGTGCCCAAAGGTGCTCAGGATGGGAGTCAAGCACAGTGGCAACTGCAAGGGGCTGTGTCTGGGAGAATACTCGTCTACATGCAAAGAAGTTTGCGTAGTTTCAATGCAATAGGAACCGACTCACAATTTTTGCACACAAGAAGAAGACCAATCGTCAAATAGAAGTTCATCAAGGTGGAGTGTTTGAAAAACAAGAGGTACCACAAGGTCAAAACTTCAGTACAGACAGGCAAATTGATATGTTTGCATTTAATGAATAACTTTTGGTATTTTGTGTTATTTTTTAGTTGTACGCAAGGTATTTGACGAAATGTGCGTACATATATTTAATAATATTATAAAGTGGCAATTTAATATTGTACATGATAATGTAATGTTAAGTCATGTATGTCGACAAAGTCATAAGTCATAAGTTAGTTTGTCCTGTAGTGGGAAATGTCATGTAAATGCAAGTTAAATGCATATGAAATGTAATTTAGGGAAATGATGAGGTGTCAGGTAGTTGGAGGGTGCAACTAATTTCTAGTTGTATAAATAAGTCCCTCCCCTCATTCATTCATATAGAAGTTTGGTGCATATGAGTGTATGGTATGATGCAGTCGGGTCATGTATGCAGTCATGAGGAGTATTTTGCATAGGGTTTGCAGATTGTAAATGTAATGCTTGTACTTTACAACCATAATACAAATATGATCATATTTATTTATCTGCTATTGTTGTTATTATCGTATGTTGTCTGTGGATTTTTATTGCTAATTGCTATAGGTAGATTTGTAGAATTATTTAAGTAGAAATGGAATTGAGTTCCAGTATTTTAAATTTCATTTCTACTTTTTGGCATCGTTGCTTGTACGAAATTGGGTCAAACCTGGTGATATGGAGTTGTGAGCAGAAAAACCCTTGGGTAGATGTGCAATGACAACAATGGAATTTAGCCAACAAAACAAACGAAGTAGCAGATTTGTTTGTTGACATAGATGAAGGGTCGTCTAACAAGACGTGCAAGGGAGGTGTGCAAACGAGATGAGGTAGGGCAGACCACAATCCGAAGGAAGCGTTGTCTTTAGTCAAAGGAAGCACAGTCTACAATCCGAAGGAAGTGTCATCTGCAGTCAAAGAAAGCAGTCTGCAGTTCGAAGGAAGCACAGTCTGCAGTCAGAGGAAGCACAGTCTGCAATTTACGGAAGCACCATTTGTAGTCAGAGGAAGTGCAGTCTGCAGTCAGAGAGAACATAGTCTACCATTCGAAGGAAGCATCATCTAGAGTCGCAGTCAAAAGGAAGACTGTCGTCTAGAACCACAGTGAGAAGGAAGACTGCCATCTAGAGCCACAGTCAAAAGGAAGATTGTCGGCTAGAGCCACAGTCAGAGGACTGTTGTCTAGAGTTGTTGTCAAGAGAAAGACTGTTGTCTCAAAAAGTGTCGTCCTAGGACCTAATGTTCAAGGATATTGTCATACAAATGAGGGGACAAGTTGTAGAAGCCTCGTACAACAAGAGTTGATAGGTGTCGGTGAGGAGTTGCATGCCAACAAAAAAATGTTTTGCACTAAAGCAATTGTAGGTTGTGGTGCACGATGGTGAGGGGACGGGAGTTCAACATTGGTGTAAATGGAAAATGATGTGTCCAACAGTGTGCAAGACAGGAGTTCGACACTAAGGGAATTGCATATTGGTCAACTTGATGGTGAGCGGGACGGGAGTTCGACATCAAAGCAACTGCAGGTTGGAACATTGTTTAGTAAGAAGAACGAGAGTACAAGGGAAGAGCAATTGCATGCACCTAATGGTGTTTGTAAGGGGGTGATACACAAACAATCATTGCTAAAGGTTAAATCAACCTGGGATACCAAAGGCTAATTTGGGCATATTGTGTAAGTGTCCATTATTTCATGGAGAAGCAACAAAAGACCCAGTTAGGCATTGGAGAATCGGCCGCATGATGTGGAGAACAATTGGGCAGAATAATGATGTAGACTAGAGGTGGTTGTTTCCTACGACATTTCATGGAGTCGTAATGGACTGGTATATGAAATTCCTAGAGGACAAGTACCAATTGGGAAGAGTTGCATGATGCATTTGTGCAAGAATTTCAGTTGTTTGACAATGATGATGCAATCATTGATGAAATTTATAGAATGAAACAGGGTGAGAACGAGTCTGTTTGTTCCTACAACTGGAAGTTGAGTGGGCTTTTTAACCATTTGGAGGAAGACCCATCAAATGCATTGAAGAGGAGATGGTTCATAGATAGACTTCTTCCTACATATCGGAAGAAGATTAGGATGGTCCCTCCGAGATCATACCAAGAGGCTTTGGAATACACCTTGATTTGGAAAAATGATGTAAAAACATCACTAAAGTATTGGCATCATGTTAATGCAGACAAGACTGACTCTGACGATGAAAGTTATTCTAGTATTGAGAATGACTTAAACACTAAAAGTGATGATTTTGGCAAGGAGAGTAGTTCATCGTTGAAGTGTTGGGGTCTAGTAGTCAAGGAAGGAATCGACTCCTAAGAGACAGACAATGACTCCAAGGATGAGTGTGATTTGGAGCATGCAAGATCATCGCTACAAATATATGCAGCACAAAGGAAGATTATATGAAGGAGGGATGCTGCTAGTGAAGCAATCTATGACAACCATCAAAGAACTCGCAAACAAAGAATTCAGCATGATAGTGAGGGCAGACCCATTGTGCAATATTGATGATGCCAATTGCGAGGGAACTTTGCACGTGACTGTCAAAGTGCTACAAAGCCAAACGAACCAACAATTCGTCTGGAGTCTAAAGAGCCAGAGAAGAGTTACAACCCTTTCTAGGAATCATAGACAGTGAAGTTGATTGCATTTGAGGAGGTGAACATGATTGAGGTGAATTTGATGAGCTTGATTCGAATTGAGCAAGTGAATTTGATCTCAATTGAAAATGCAAAAATCCAATAAGTCATTGAAACTTCATAGGAAGAAGTGGTAGAGTGCAGTCAGTAGGGTCACCAAATGGAAGAATGCAATCAACAAGGTGATCAAACAATAGAGTGCGGTCAGCAAGGTCACCAGACGGAAGAGTGTAGTTAGCAGGGAGGCCAGACGATAGGGTGCCATCAGGAAGATGGTCAGATGGTAGAATGTCATCAGGAGGATGATGGTAGATCGTCATACAAATAAGGCTAGGATGGTAGGAGACCGCAGTAATAAGACATATGAGATGTTGTCATCAAAGATGTCGTCTAGGAAACTGTTATAAGAGATTTTGTCTAGGAAGTTGTTGTTAGAGATGTCATTTGGGGAGCTATCGTTAGAGATGTTGTCTAATAGAATGTCGTTTGGGGAGCTACTATCAGAGATGTCATCTGATGAAATGTTGTTTGGGGAGTTGCTGTCAGAGATGTTGTCTGAAGAGTTGTTGTCAAAAGAGCTGTCATCTGAGGAAATGGTGTCGTTAGAGGCACCGTACAAGGAGATATGTAATGCAAGACCATCAAAGGCCAATAACAAGTCATCTAGAGCAAGAGAAGAGTGAATTGAAGTTGGAGGGAAGTTGTTTCAATGGGTTGAGTGAAAGATACCAAAATGTTGACAAGGAGAAAAATTTAATTTAGACAATGATGGAGGCTTGCACCCCCTTGACCCTTGACATAGGTGGCGACAGACATTGTTTGTCATGTTGTTCAAGTTGATGATTTGGTTGACTGTAAAAAATGGAGTGAATAATCAAAGAATAATGGTCAAGTTGATCAAATTGATGCTATGACTGATTACAGAGAGTGAAGTGAGCAACACTTTAAAGTGTTGCGAGTTGCAAAAGAGGTATGGAATAGAAGAAAGCGGAAGGAGCATGACAAGGACTTGCAATAGATTGGCACTTGAAATAGGAAGAAACATTTATGGCCTAGAATGGCTTGAAAGAGGAATTCACCAAAGAATTCAGGTTGCTTCGTGGTGATACAAAGATCATTGGACAAAAATATCAAGTCAAACAACTATTGATTGAAAGATTTGAGAGGAAATATGGAAGTTAAAATAGGATGGATTGCAAAAATAGTGGTTCATGGATGAACTGTTTCCTCGTTGTAAGAAAAAAAATGAAGGTAGTGTCATCGGAAACATATAAAGAAGCTTTCAACCAAGCATGATGAATTTGGAGAGTAAAATGAATATTGTGGTGATAGGAGGAAGCAAAATTCATGGAAAAGATGACTTGGAGTCAAATAGTGACAAGGAGAATCTAACTGCAACCGTTTAGGCGATGAGGATAGATTTGGTAAGAATGATCAATGGTATTAAAGCCAAAAAGGAGAAAAAAGATATTTGGTGTTTGGATTGCAAGGTGGAAGGGCACACAAACACCAACTACCCAAAGAAGACATATTGCAACATTTGCAAAATGAAAAAACATGAGATTGCCTATTGTCCATTTAGCTTAAGAAGTGCACAATGTAGCCCGAGTGGTGATATTCCCAACAATGGAATGGTAGAATGATAGATTCGGGAACCGATCATGACTGTAGTCATAATCTTTATAATCATACGGTGTCATTGTCCTTGAGATGGTATTTGGTGTTTGGATTGCAAGGTGGAAGGGCATACAAACACCATCTACCCAAAGAAAGCATACTCCAACATTTGTAAAATGATCAGACATGCGATTGCCTATTGTCTATTTAGCTTAAGAAGTGCATGATGTAGCACAAGTGGTGATATTCCCAACAATGGAATGGTGGAATGATAGATTCAGGAACCAATCAAGACTGTAGTCATAAGACTATCTTTACAGCCGTACGATGTCATTGTCCTTGAGACGGTATGGTCTCACTTGTAAGACATAATCTTGTACAACACAGTACAAGACATTCTCCTACATGTGATGTTGCAACACTTTGAAAACAGTCTTCTTGTATGACAACAATTGTACGGTAGTCACACGTACACTGCCCTAATCTTCCCCAAGTAACAAAACGGGGAACTCCAAGACTGTGACTCTGACTTGTATGGTATAGCCTTCATATGATCTACAACTAACTTGTAGTCCGTCCGTGGCACTTTTCTCTCTGCAACCTGCATCTTATAGACAGTATCTTTACTATACACTAACCACTATAACCTGCAACTATGGTAAAAAATACTACTACTTGCGACTATGCATGGTATCTAATGTAATACAACATGCAATATCATAACATACATATCATGAACAGTCTCTCCTTAATGCTCTTACCAATGGCTATCTCATATCCACTGTGCAATGCTACAAATGAAAGAGGGGGGTTCTATTTAATGCATGTCCTTAGCTGTTGCCAACAACGGCTTCTCAGGACAACACATCCAACCACCACCCCAATTTGGACGGATATGACATGCACATATTTAACCTTTATGTCTAAAGTTTGCTTGTAATTTATTATTAAATTGCATTACATTTCATTTCATTCACATTTTACTTGCATTTCATTACAATTTCACTCCAAAAAATCTTAACAAAAACTATACACATTTCTATTTCTTCTTTTTCTTTTGGAAAGTTGCTTCTTTGTTGCTTCCACACGAAACCAAACATTCATGGTGCAAAAGGAAGATACAAAGCAAAAACCTAGCACTTCAAATAGTGGGTGGAATGCAATGAATGGAGGTTTGTAATAATCATCAAGGAAGAAGAAAAAACACAATCTACCAACAGGTCTGGTGGTGGTGCCGAGAATAGATTGCAATATGATTCAGATGACAAACCTGTCATCCAGTGCAAAAGTTGTCAAGAGTGGGGACACTTCATATAAAATTGCACAAACATACCAACTAGAGGTAGCGACAACAATGTGACAATGATGTGTTGATGGTGTCGTCTTGATATTCATAAGGAAGCAAATTGTCTAAAGAAGATGAGCAACAACTTGTAAAATCTCAATTTGATTGACATTAAAGAAAGAAAATTGGACAAGGAGAGAGAAAAGCATGTGCTTGTAGTAATACGCGCATAGGCAAGAAAAATTGCAAAGAACCTAGACCTTACCAGGGAGAAGGAAAAATGGTAGGAATCCCATGCGCAAGTTAAGGAAGAGATGGCGAAGAGAAACAATGAAAATAGAAATAGAAGGAACCCATCACAGTGTTGGCGTTACAGGTACTGGACTCAAATGTCTAATTAAGATATCCAATTTAGTTCGTGTGTACTATAGCTTTATACAATGATTGGAGATTTGATGTGCACGATTTGAAGGAGAATGTATATCGTCCAACTATAACAAGACAAGCAAAAAAAGACTAGTATATAGACCCAATAGTTTTGATGATAGATGCCAGGAAGAAATGTGCACTGATCCATGTCAAATTCCTCGGATAGTGGATGACGTAGGTGATCATTGATGGGGATTCCAACGTAAATGTTTTGCATGAGAAAACATGCAAGGATTTGGATGCACCATTCTTGTGGTCAGCTAATTTTTAATTGTATGGAGCAAATCAATATGACATTAATATGAAAGGTGTATTGACTGGACAAAAGTAAAAATTGTCAAACAAGTGTTCATTCTGGACTTCGTAATAATTACCATGCAAAACCTAGCCTACAATGCTTTGTTGGGGTGTGGGTGGTTACGCATGTCAAAAATGGATCACAACTAGGAGAAGGACCAACTAATTTTTACAAAGGGCAATAAGCTTGAAAAATCAACTATTCAATGGGAATTGGTATCCTCAAATGAATTTGGCAAGTCCTCGTTGTACGAGAAAGAGAGGATGGGCGGACTAGAGCCAAAAAAGGAAGGAGTGTTGGAACTAGAGGAGTGCACAAAAGGTGAAGGGCACTCAGACAATTGGTTGTGTCATTAACAAATGGAGGGCTATCAAGTCTTCCAACCCACATGCTTGTGCATCAACACAAAGGAGGAAGAATAGGATGAACTTGTATAATTCATGAGGTTGGCGAGTATAGTCATGCAGTAGAGAAGAAGTTTATCAAATCCTTACAAGTCAAAGGGGAGGAGGAGAAAGTGTCGTTTTCCTCCAATTTTGTAGAGTATTTGCACAGTATAGTGTCCTTGACATGCAAATTGATTCCTTTGATGTGGCAAAGGCGACAAAAGACCCGAACACCACTAATTATGAAGGTCCAAAGATGATGTAGGTGAACCTCGACAATTATGATGAAGATAAGATAATCAACTATGGAGATGATTGGGACTAAGTTTTAAATGCAGAAGTTTTTAAAATTTTCATGTAGTACATGGTGATATTTGCATGGATATATAGGAGATCTATAAGGGATTCCATCGGAGTTGTGGGTACATCGGATCCCTCTTGTTTTGGATGCGCAACTTATCAAGAGAAGACCATACATGATGAATCCTAAGTATGCATCTCTAGTCAATGCTAAAATTGAGCAAATGTTGGATGTGGGAATAATTTTCAAGGTGACAATGAATGTATGGGTATCCGCCATTGTGATCAATTTGAAGGAAGGCGACCAAATCCACATCTACATGGAATTTAGGAGTCTGAACAATTTAACAATCAATTACCCCTTTCTAATCCCTTTCACGGATTGGATTTTGGAGGGAGTAACAGGGCAATAGATATATTCATTTTTGGATGGATTCTAAAGCTACAACCAAATAAGCGTTGTCAAGGAAGACAATTTGAAGACAAATTTTATCTTGGAGAATTGCATATATGCAAATAACTGGATGCCTTCCAATGTATGCAATGCACCTGTTGGTTACAAATCTGCCATGAGGAAAGGATTTTGTGTTAACGCGCCCAGATTCGCCCACCAGCTTGAAAGGCCGGAAGGAAGGAATGCCTTCCGTGCCAATCTCCGGAGAAGGCCGGCTCCTTGTGGGGTTTTATGGTTTAAGATAAGAGTGCAGGAAAGAGATAAAAATGCGGAAAGAATTTACAAATGTGATTGGAGTTGGGTGGGGGGAACTAACAGTACGACAACACATCAATCACCACTACTTACTGCATCATAAATACAAAGCATAACCAGGAACTGCAAAACCTAAGTATACTTTCTGTATAAAGCAGTGTACGCACAGCTACAATGGCTCCCTAACAGACATTCCCTACAAGGAACTAACAGTACGGCAGCGCATCAATCACCACTACGGACAGTAACATAAACAGAAAGCAACCAAGAGATGTCAGATCCAAGTATGTGTGTTGTGCAGAGAATTTGTACGCACAACTACAATGGCCCCCTAGCAGACATTCTCCCTACAAGGAGAACTAACAACACGGCAATGCATCAATCACCACTACGGACAGCAACATAAACATAACACACAAACTGAAGGAACTGCTACCAAATTTATTCTATGTATCCTCTAATCAATGAAGTTCAAGAGTACTTGGCCACCAAATGCTGAAGTGAATCAACAAGCCATGACACAAGCAATGCCTCAGGAATACCTGACCACCAAATGCTGAAGTGAATCAACAAGCCATGACACAGGAAAACGTAAAGCAGAAATGTAAAGGAGAGGCAGCATAAAAAATAAAAGAAGTAGAACAGATCCAGGCATATACTTTATATTGATAAGCAGAAGCACAGTTACAATGGTTCCCTAACAGACATTCCCCTTCCACCACCTTACAATGAGAATGTGGTGGGTATTTATAGCCCGAGTCCCTCCCGTTACATTAATGGGCACAAAGTCCCAGTCAAACATTAGCTGACAAAAGCGGCGATGGAGCTGCTGATGCTGACCTTTGTCGGACAGGACTGTACCCGCAGCATGGTCTCCCTGGAGGCTGGACAGCTACGTGGCAGCGCGTTAGGTAGAACTTCTCATCGGCAGGAATGCGGGCAGCTGGAGCAGGTAGAACCTCCAATCAGCTTTAAATGAGGCAGCTGGCATAAGTAGTGCAGCCCATGCTTGTCCTTTTGCTCGGCACGTCTTGGCTCAGATCCCAAAGCTGGACACTTGTCGGATGATGCTGTTTGACACGTGCTTGCCTTGAAAGGCAGTTTATCCAACTTCTCCCAGGATCTGAGCGCCATCGGGTTGCGCGAGCAGAAAACAGCGCAGTCGGGAAGGCCTTCATGCCTTGGGTGCATTTCTGAGTTTATTTCCCTACTGCGCACCTGTCAAAGGGCGCACTCCGACTTCGCTGCGAAGTCGGGTTGCGCACAGGTGAAAGCTGATTTCTGCCGCCGTACGGACTTCGCCCTGGAAAGGGGGAGCAGTCCGACTTCGCTGCGAAGTCGGACTTCGCCCCAGCACTTAGTCATTTTCCTGCCCCGCCACTGCTACAAGGTGCGCCCGAAAGTAGGGCGCGATCGACTGCGCTGCGAAGTCGGACTTCGCCCAGAAAACTTGTTCTTCTGGCTGATCTGTCTGCACTCGCACTTTGTATTCCTGCTGCGCTCCAACTGGAGGGCGCACTCCGACTTCGCTGCGAAGTCGGATTGCGCCCTGACACTTAGCCATTTTTCAGGGCAACTGCTGTCAAATTTGAGATCTGACTGAGGGGCTCAAAAGAAAGAGGGAAGAATGAGAATGTAGGGAAGAGAGAGAAAGGGAGAGAAGAAGAAAGGGAAAGAGAGGAAGAGGGAAAAGGAAGAGCAGCACTCTTACAAAACTGAAAACATTGCACCCCGTGCAAAATGTGGCAACATTTCTGGCGGCTCGCGGGGTGTCGAGCTCGCCTCGGCGCAAAGAATCCATGCCTTCATCCATTGGGTGCAGAGGAACTTGCTTCCCCTGCTTTCTGCTGCTCTAGCCGTTCTCCTCGCGGCAACTGTTCTTCAGATTCACTTCCGGCAGTTGCCTCCTCAGATTCGCCTTCCGAATGCTCTCCAGCACTGGCTTCTGCCTCGCAGATGCGGTTGTATGCGGCCTGGGCTTGGCCCCAGGCTTCTGCTTCGAATGGTCGGCGGTCGGCAACTTCTTCTAATGCTGCGTGGAATGCAGCGACCGCGTGCAGGTCGATGGTGAGGTATCTTTTTCCCAGCTCCTGGAAGTAGGAGCTGATCTTGCAGCACTTGGACACCATCTGGGTGACCTGACTTTCTTGAATTGGCTCGGTCCAGCTATCAATTTCAGCTGTATCTGCCTCAAAGGACCGCCAATTCTTTTTCACCTGCTCATGGGTGAGAAACTCACCATTCTCAACATAGCCCGGGCACCCTAGTTCAGAGAGAGCGTGAAAGGGAGCCATACAAATGTCTCTTTCATGTTCGAATGCATCCAGCATTCGTCTGGCAACTCTCACCTCTTCTACTTTCTTAAAATATTTATGCAAGGTTACCCTTGCATCTGCCCATTCTGCAGCGAATGAGGACATGGGGGAGAATTGGAGGCCATCGCGCTCGCGCTCTTGAAGATTTATCGCCAGGTCCAGCCATTGCTTCGCCTGGCGTTCGGCCTCCTCTACCACAGGCTTTCCCTGGGCAGAAACTTCTTGGATCTTGGATGCGAAATCCAGGACCGACATAGCCTTATACGTGTGGGGCTTGCATCCCCGCAGCAGATCAGCCCGCATCTCCTTAACTTTGCTCTTTGAAAAGACCGTCGCTTGAGATGCTTTCTCTGCAGATTGCGACTGCGCCTGTTTCAAAGACTCCTGGAGCTGAGAAATCTGCTCCAGGGCTGCCTGCTTTTCCGTTGCGGCTTCTTGCTGAGAAGCGGCCAGCTGGGCTTTTAATTCATCTATTTCTCGCTGCGCCGCTTCCAGCTGCTCAGTGGACCTAGACAGGTCCTCTTCAAGCTGTCTTGTCTTGTCCTGCAACCGGAAAAGCTCTTCCTGTTCCTCCAGATTTTTGACAAGGAGATTATCCGCTTTACGGAGGATTCCCTGAATCTCGTATTGCGGGTGAATATCGTCAAAGCTCTTCTCCTTTGTCTGGAGCTCGTAGTCCGCCCTGGTCATTTCCCGGAGAGGCTTCTTCACTTTCGGAGTTATCTTCTCTGTCGTAAGCACTCTCCTCTCGAAGTTAAACTTGGTGCGCTTTACCGGGGCGGCTATCTCTTCAGGTCTCCTCCGCTTCAGGTTTTGGAGGAAAGAGATAGGGTATTCTACGGCTCTCGTTGCCAGAGGCAAATCATCCGTGTTCTGGAGGTCGTCCATGAAGTCCGGTTCCCCCAGCCTAGGGTTCTGCTGAGACGTCTCTCCTGCGACAAGGGAAATAGGAGGAACCGGACGGACTTTGGAAGGAGCGGCCGCTTTTGAGGGCGACCGGGAAGTGGAGATCGGAGCGGTTGATGCTGGAAGGGTTTCAAGCGGCTGAGGCGATGGATGCAACGGTGAACGCGCGGCTTCAGCACTAACCACAGGTGAAGGGTTTGGGGTTTGACTCAGGGATAGGAAGGCGTTGGGGTCCTGAGCAAACTGGTTGAAAGAATGGGGGCCGCTAGAAGGGTGTGGAGATGGGGAGGAAGATGCGGCCATGACTTGCTCGGATTGAGCGGGAGATGGAGTAGGAGTAGGGCTAGATGAGATCAAAGGGAGCGGGGCAGCGAACGTACCTGCGGGCTCCGCCTGAGCCGATGCTGGATGAATGTCTGCGGTTCTGGTTCCGGCGGCTGGCTCAGGACTATCCAGAGAAACAACCTCTGGAGCGGCTGAACGCGGCTGCGGCTCTGCGACTGGCTGCTGCACTGTCAGACTAGGTCGCCTGACTTTCTCAACTCTCTTCCTCTTTTTCTTTTCTGGAGCGATGGCTGGTTCGGAAGAAGGAGATGAAGCAGGTGCAGCGGGCACTGATGTTCCCACGGTAAACTTGTACCGGGGTTTGACTTGCAGAAGGTCTGCCGCGGCCGGTCCGCTCGCTGGTGGCGCTGGCGTCTTTTGTGCCTGAGGAGTCACCTCGGGCGTTGACTTGACTGATTTTTTCGCCTTTTCAGGCGCCACCTTGGAAGCCACAGGCTGCATTGGGTCCACTTGGATGTCTGCTGGGCCCACGCTGGCAGTTGCAAAAGTGTACAACTGTTGGGAGGAAGACCCCCCTTTATAACCCTCAAAGGGACCTCGGGGAACGTAATCTCGAAATGCGAAAGGCCGCCAGCTGGCAATGTGCTGGTCATATAGAGCTGAAAAGTCGTCATCAACGGCCAGATTTCTCCTGATGGATTTATCGTGCTGCGTGCGGCACCTCATCTTCCAGCATTCAACAACCTTTTCTTTTGGCCAGTTAAGGCCTGCTAGCTTGGAGATGAATTTTTTAAATCCTGGAGAAGAGAACTTGTGGTCCGGGTTTCGCTCGGGGTCATATGCTACCTCCTCGCAGTAAAAATCCTGCCACGGAGGCCATGCTTCCATCGAGTCAATCTCCCAGTCGAGGTCAACATGGACCACATCGCATCTGTCTTCGATTATATCCGCCCGGGGGCAGATATGTGCAAACTTTCCCCTTATCCCGTGTGGGTCATACTTCCAGCGCTGCGGCAGCAGAATCAGGCCAATGTCAAAAAGCTCCCGCTCGAGATAGACATGTTGTCCTATCTCTGATATCTCAACGTTCGCCCAGGAAAGAGGATATTGAAAGATATGGCCCTTTCTCTTTCCCTGGCCGAACTCCTCTTCAACGTAATCCATCTGCCGCGCAACCTCCATCCCAAACTGATGATCCGTGCACCAGTAGGGCAGCAGATGAGGTTTGCCCTTGAATCCGTAGATTCTGACCACAATCCCCTGCGTCAGTCTAAAAACGTCCCCGAGCTTGTGATTCAGCAAATAGTTCGTCATTTCCTGCGGGGGGCGAGGGATCTCACCATCGCTGAAGACTGACATGACCAAGCCCAGAAAGTTGAAGTTGAACTTGTAGTAAGACCCTTTCCGGTATAGGTCATCCGTCCAGTCATAGACGGGCTGTGGCTCTCCCTTCTCATTCACCTTCTTCAGGTTAGGGATCGGCATCCGGGAGTGCAAATGATACAAACAAAGCCAAGCCAAGAAGGAACTGAACCGAAATTCAGTTGACTGCTTTTTCTGGAGCTTCACCAGGCTGGAGTGAATGGCGTATGCAAGCCAGTCCGCCCAGTCAAAGAAGATAGGGCGCTTCCCACTTCTCTGCGCTGCTGGTTCATAGGATTCTCCGCATAGGAGACATTCTGCCAGCGCTAGCTGGTACGGCTGTACCAGCTCGTCAGAGTCGCAGCCGAGGACCCACGCCAGAATGGTGTATATGTATTTGCTCTGAAACCTCTCCAGGGGTATGGGGCCGGTTGGCCATTGTCCAGCTGCGAGCGGGGCGTTCAGCTCTGAATTGAGGAAATCCCTCATCCTTTTTGTGTGCGTAAAGCGCCCCGCTTGCTCGCCAAGATTTATCTTTTTGACAATCGTGCTGGAGTCATACTCCAACCCTGGGGCGAAGGCCGGCTGGACAGTCTCCTTGCGAAGTGCGAACAAGGGTTTACCGCTGGAGCTGCAAATTTGCCGGGTAGCTGGTCTGTAATGTCTGACAATTAGGTCTACCAGCTCCGGGCATTGATGGACAGGAGGGCACAAGAACCGGAAAAGGTTCGACTTGTACGCCGCTCCGAAATGGTGAGAGGGCGAAACCTTGTCAGCCCAATTCTCCACATTTATCCGCAGCTTAGTAAGGCTCATGGAAAACGAGCCGTCCTTGTATCCCGACAGGTAATTAACCGGTGGTGGTGGGGCTTGCCCACGCTGTACTTTCTTTGGCCGGGATTTTGACTTTTGCTCCGGCGGTGTCTCACTCCTGAAAACACTTGACTGCGGTAAATCCCCCAGTTCGCGCCCTTCGCTGGATTGCGCTGGCATTGGCAACTTTCCTTTGTCCATCCCTCCGAAACAGCAATAATTACGATTTCTGGACGTCTGCACCAGATTTCGCAGTCACAGGAATAATCTGCACGATTTGGCATGTCTGGATGCATCAGACCCCCTTTTCTAGACAATGACAGCGTCATTAATGTCGCGCAGGAGGGGGTAGGTCGGCTGGCAAGTGAAGGCGTTATGATTTTTGGGTGGCCGCGCAGGAGAATGTCTTGAAAGATGCACCCCGGTTGCCGCGCCATGCTTCTTTGATTGCGCTTTCCTTGAAGATTGCGCAATCATTAAATTTAACTTTGAACGTTGCGCCATGGCTGACGTCACTGCCGCAATCTGGGCACACTGCTCAAGAAAAAACCCTTTGGTGCGGAAACCCATCTCTAACTGTCGCAATGCGCCCTGGGCCCACGCTTGGAGCATTGGAATTTTTTATTTATTTTTTTAAACCGTCCGAGCTGGCCCAGAAAACAGGGCGCAATCGGACTTCGCCCCAAAATTGGGCGCGATCCGACTTCGCCCGCGCAGTCGGACTTCGCCCCAAAATCGGGCGCAGTCCGAACCACCACTTGCGTTAAGACTTGCCTTTCTTTTCCAACTGCGCCGAGGATCGGGCGCAGTCCGACCTTTGCAATTTTCGGATGAGGCTTCGAATGTACTTAGAGTTTGTTGCCTTTTGTGATGGGGCGCGCTCGGACTTCGCCCAAAGTTCGGGCGAAGTTCGCACTTCGCGCAGTTCGGGCGCAGTTCGCACTTCGCGCGCAAGCAGAGTGTATACGGACTTCGCGCGCGAAGTCGGACTTCGCTCAAAACTCGAGCGCAGTCCGAACACTCACTCCTTTGCAGCTTCTTCTTTCAAACCGCGCCCTTTGGCCGGTGCGCAGCCCGACTTCGCTGCGAAGTCGGGCAGCGCACTGCCACTTAGCCGTTTTCTCTGTTTTCACAAGCAGCTCCCTTTACGAACTTCGCTCCTTCTGAGGGGCGACAACAGACTTCGCTGCGAAGTCTGTGTTCTCTCCCTTTGTCCTATTTTGGCTCAAACAAATGGAAAACTGAAAGCTGGAAAACTGTACATGCTGAAAAATAAAAATGCATAAGGGAAATTTTTACAAAGAAGGGCCCATTGGGCACCTTCAGCAGCGGTAAATTTTTAAGTGGAACCCGTTAACGGGGATAGGTAGGAGCTGACCCTCCATATCCCGAAGTACGTAAGCATTGAACTGGTTCACCCGGGCAATCTGATAAGGGCCCTCCCAGAGGGCATCGAACTTCCCGTGGTTGCCCGGCTTCGCCTTAAATGAGTCCCACTTCAGCACCAGGTCCCCGATTTTAAAAACTCGGGCAGTGGTGCCTTTTGCAAACCAGCCTTGAGTGGCTTCAATATGCTTGGTGAAGGCCTGGTATGCTTTTTCTCTGTCTTCTTCCAACTGCAGGAGTTGGCACAGTCTGTCATCCACCGGGTCTCCACTGCTCCTGTCTTCGTCCAACATCCATAGGGCAGGGATTTCAATGTGGGATGGCATGACAGCCTCTTTGCCATAGACGAGCGCATAGGGGGACGTTCTGATGGATTTCTTGAATGAAACTCTGTCCGCCCACAGCGCCCGGTTCAGGAGTAAATGCCAAGTCCGCTTGTTCCTGTCAATGGTCCTCCTGATGATCTTCAGGAGGTTCTTGTTAGTAGACTCGGCAAGGCCATTCCCCTGCGGGTAGTAATTAGAAGACATTTTGTGATAAATGCCAAGTTTGCCAGTGTACTCCGTGAGTACAGCGCTTGCGAATCCCGGACCATTGTCCGTCACAATTGACTCTGGAACCCCGAAGCGGGTAATCAGGCTCTCAAGGAACCTGATGACCGTTTCTTGGTCCGCGTTTTTGGTTGGGATCGCCTCTGCCCACCGTGTGAAGTAATCGGTGGCTGTAAGAATAAACTTGTGTCCGGCAGAGGAACTAGGCGAAATCACCCCAATGAAGTCTAGACCCCATTGTTTGGAACGGAGTCTCGGCTTGAATCGGTTGAAGGGGCGGGGGTGCTTTTCAGTTTCGCCGACAAACCTCTGGCATTGATCACACTTGGAACAGACCGCATAAGCGTCTGTAAATAGAGTGGGCCAATAGTACCCGGCTCTAATTATTTTTAAGGCCGTAGGCCTTGCAGAATGATGACCTCCAGGCATCCCGGAATGAAAATCTCCGAGGACCCTGGGCTGGTCTGATTTCATGACGCACCGCAACAGGATGCCGTCAATATTTTTGAAGTAAAGCCCCTCGGGGCGAAGAGTGTACTTGAGTGCACCTAGCCGAAATCTCCTTCGTTGTGAGGCGTTCAGGTGATCTGGACATCTTCCGGTGCAGAAATATCTCACCAGTTCATCTGTCCAATCACTCTCCTCCGATAAGGAGTTGGCTAGGTAGATGCTTGTCGCTGTGTCCTCCCACTTACAGGCGGAGATGCCGGCTACAGCGCTTCGGGCCAGCTCCTGACACAAGGCTCGGCCTCTGATAAGCTTGGTGGGCCGCACTTCGATGTCGAACTCCTGGATTTTTGCAATCCATCCTGCTCTCTTGTGACCCGGCTCTCCTTGTATGATGAAGCTTCGAACGTCCGGGTGAATCACAAAGACAGTCGTTTTGCTCTGGGAGACAAAATGCCTGAACTTTCGGAGGGATTTCATGACAGCGTGAACCTGCCGCTCTATAAAGTTGTACTTTTCTTCATGCGGCTGAATCACTTGGCTCAGGAACGCTATGGGGCGCTCCTCGCCATCGTCTCCCTTCTGAGTTAGGACTGCGGCGTAACTTTCCGGTTCTCCCACCGCATAGAGGATGAAGTCCTTGGAGTAGTCCGGGTTTATCAACACCGGAGCTTGCGCAATTCGAGCCTTGATTTCCTCGAAGGCTTGCTCTCTCTCATCAGTCCATTCGTAAGTTGTATCTTTTTTCAGCAGTTCGGCCATAGGCTTGATCACTTGTGCGAAGTCCGGGATGAACTTCCGCACGAAGTTAATCTGACCGAAGAAGGACTGCAGCCCTTTTTTATCGATTGGGGCTGGCAAGCGAAGGAGGGCTTCTGCTCTGTCAGGGTCAATGGCGAGGCCTTTCTCGGAGATGACATGTCCCAGCAGCTTACCTTCTTTTACCGCGAAGACAGACTTCTTCGGGTTTATAGAAATGCCGAATTCTCGACACCTCTCAAATATTTGCCGCAGGTGGGAAACATGATCCCCTCTTTGGTGAGAGAAAACGGTCATGTCATCAAGGTAGATGACAATGATCTTATTGAGCAGCTCTCGGAAGGCCAGGTCCATGGCCCTTTGGAATGTGGCACCAGCATTGGATAAGCCGAAAGGCATGCGCTGATAGGCGAACGTCCCCCATTTGGTGGTGAACGCCGTCTTATGCTGGTCCTCATCCCTGACCCAAATCTGGTTGTAGCCGGAAAATCCATCTAGAAGTGAGAATCTCTGGGCTCCAGCAACGATGTGTAGAATTTGGTCAATTTGGGGAAGCGGATAGTGGTCCTTGAGGGAAGCCTGATTCAGGTTTCTGAAGTCGACACAGAGACGAATGTCGCCATTCTTTTTCCTCACAGGCACCAAATTCGCGACCCAGGATGAATGTTTGATGGGGTAGATGATTTTGGCCTCCAGCATCTTCAAGAGCTCTGCTTTCATCATGGCCTCAATTTTCGGATTTACGGCCCTCTGCTTCTGTCGGAATGGCTTGGCGCCATCCTCTAGCTCAATGGTATGCTGGATTACATTTCTGTCATACCCCTTCAAATCCTCGTAGCACCAGGCCACGATGTCGGGGAACTCTCGGCACAGTGATCTGATCTGCTCAAGTTCCTCCGAAGTGCAGTCTGTCCCGACCTTGATAGTTTTACCGGGTTCAAGTTCCAGGTCGGCATATTGCTTCGGGTCTACTTTGATCCTATGAGATATAGCTCTGTCATTCTGATCAAATAGACTCTCCAATGTAATCAGTCCTTTTGGGACATGATTATTTTTCAACTGTATCAACCCCTCATATTGCTCGTCATCAGGGTCTCTACTCTCGATTGAACCAACTTCATTTACCAAAAATGTGACGATCTCCTCGTCACAATCGAACACTTGCCAGTGGGTGTCCTTATCAGGCACAGAAGGCCTATAAATAGTGCGAACCGGCTTCGGTTTATGGACAACGTCATCAGCCGGAACGTACCTGGCTCCAACAGACGCCAGAATGTCAGCGTGTTTGTTTTTCTCACGCGATATCGCCTTGACATTCAACGAGTCAAACGACTCCATCAGGTCCCACACCCGGTTGCGGTACGCCTTGAGATAGTGCTGTTTGGAGGCGCACTTGTTCGTAACCTGGTGACACACCAGCTCTGAATCTCCAAAGATCTGCAGGTGTTTAATCCCCAGCCTCTCCGCCTTTCGCAAACCCAAGCACAGGGCTTCGTACTCCGCCGAGTTGTTAGTGCAGCTCCAGGCCAACCTGTAGGTATAGTCCTTCTGGATCCCGGTCGGAGAAACCAGAAGCACCCCTGCACCGGCGCCATTTTTGCATCGCGCGCCGTCAAAGAAAAGCTTCCACAGCTTCTCAGGTGCAGGTCCCACTTCCTTTGCAGCTGACTTGTCAAGCCTCTCGGGCTGTACAACGGTGTAACAGCCCTGCTCTGTCTCAATTACGGCATTGAAATCCCGCAAAGAGAACTCATCTTCAAGCTGTAGCACTTCGAGGGCTTGCTCGTCAGCTCTACCGTCACCAGTTCTTCCTCCGACAGCTGGACCATGCAGTCCGACTCTTCTCCGGGTATCTTCTCTACTAGGAAGGTGGAAGGCTTCTCATTAAAGATTTTCAGTCTCCTTCCTTTGAAGGGCACTTCCATGTGTGAGTAGTCTAGAGACAGGTACCCGCCCAGCTTCGCAGTGAACTCCCGAGAGAGACACATGCCGAAGTAGGGAGCCAGGTCAACAACCACGACCTCTTGGATGACCACGATGTCGAGAGCCTTATGCAGCCGGATAGGGATGTCCTTTATGACACCAACTGTCTTGACAGGGGTGCCGTCTAATTGCAGCACGCCTTGGCTGCTCCTTGTGTACTCCATCCCGATCTCGTCGCAGACGGCTTTCGGCATAACAGTCGTGGAAGCGCCAGAGTCCACCATGCAGTTGTGAACTATGTGCCCTTGCATCCGTAAAGACAGATAGAAGGGAGGCGGTCTGTTCTTCCCGGTGGTCGAGGCTCGTCAGAGGTTGAACCGGGACAGCGGGTCGTATCTGCTTGCCGTTCTTCATGTTTTTCAGAGATTCCTGCAGCAGATCCACCTGGCCTGGGAGCAGAAGAGCATCGTACATGCTGATTCTAGCGGGTGTTCTTTTCAACTCGTCTACTATGTTGTAGCCCGAGGTGCTAGCTCCTTCTGCTTCTTTTGCCGGCTCATACTTCGTCCGGTACTGCTGGGTGGCCTCAACTCGCTGTCTCTTGGTCAGAGACGGGTACTTCAGCTTCTCCTGTGCTTGTTCTTTGGTTTCAGCTGGAGGCTGAGGTACGGGAGCTTTAGCCGGAACTGGAGCTTTTGCTATAGGAGGCTTGGCTGGAACAGGGGCTGCCTTTGCCGGAGGAGGCTTGGCTGGAGCTTTGTCTTTGGATGCCTTCTCCTGGGCTGTGTAGGGCCACAGCCGCTTGTATGGTGGCAGCCCACCGGGCTGCGCCTTTTCTCTTTTGGCATATACCTGCAAAGGCTTGGCAGCATCTGCAGTTTTCTTTTCTTCCTTGGCGGGCGGCACTAGATTCTCCTCTGGGAGGGCAAAGTTGGCTTCGCCGTCCAGGATCATGTAGAGTTCATCGTCCTCTATGGCGCTGCCGGCCAAAGTCTGGATGTAGTGCTGGTGCAGTGTGCAGTCTTCCTCCGAATGCGGGTCATTGCACGTAGTGCACCAGTTAACCTGGTCAGAAGGACCAGGTTGGTCTTCTATAGCAGCATTTCTCGGAGGCGGACGCCTCTGCAGCTGGTGCTCTGGGGGTTTGTCTTTTGTCAGTGCCGGGGGCGGATATGGCCTCCTAGGAGCGAGGTCCATCTGGGCCTGCTTCTTCTTCAGAGCGGTCATGTCATTGGACATGGCATGATAACCTGAGGCCAAAGCCCGTACCTCCTGGAGGATTGTATTCTGAATATTATTGTCAGGAGGCGGCAACTGTGCCGGTGGAGGCAATGCGGCTAATGGAGGAGGATTGGAATAAGGTGCGTACTGCGGAGGAGCAGGGAGTGCTGGAAAATGCGGAGCGGGAGGAGGCGGGTGAGGATAATGCATTTGCGGCGGGCCGTAAGGAGTTACGACCGGCGCCGGATTCCATTGCTGCTGGGGTTGCTGCCCTGATGTGGACGGCGCACCACCAGAAGCTGGCGGATACTGGGATCTGGGGAAGTCGGGATGAATGGGTTCCTGCACCCTGGACGGGAGTCTGCCGATGGAAATGATATCAGCTTCAGCTTGCTGGGCAGCCTCGTACAGAGCAGGAAACTCGTCTATTCTGGCAATCTTCAGCAGCAGGCATATGTCTGAGTTGAAGGATCTCAGGTAGTAGTGAGCAGCCATGCCAGCTGAAGGCCGAAGTTCGCGAGGTACCCGTTTCCAGGATCTCGCAAACCTGATGTTAAAGTCAGACACCTCCTCTTGAGGGTGTCTCTGGATACTTTGGAACTGATGCAGCAGAGAAGTAGGGTCAGCAGACTCGTTGCATCCTTTCACGAGCCTTCTGGCAAGCTGGGGCCACCCTGTGATAGATCCCTCTGGCAGCGATCTCCACCAGTAGAGAAGCTTTCCCCTCAGGGAAAGGGCCAGCAGACGGGTCTTCACACTCTCGTCAGTAATGGAATGCAATGCGGCCAGGGCAAGGATGTCCTGGATGTGCTCGTACGCCGTCTTGCCGTAGCCGTCGTACGTAGGGATGGACTTTAAAGCAGCAGGGGGCACAGCTTGCTGTCCGACCAGGGCCAAGGGCCCTGTAGAGTCCACCGCCGGGAAGAGATCATCGTCATTCTGCTGCAGGGCAGCCATTTCTTCTTCTTCTCCTCCGTCGGTTGTATACTCAGTGTCGGTACCTTCCGAGGATGTAGATTCCTCTTCTTCCTCGGCCTCTTCTATTTCGTACTCAGCTCCTCCGACCTCGGCTTCGGCTTCTTCTTGAATTTCAGCCTCGGCTTCGTCGACACGAGCTTGTGGATCAGCCAGCCTGGCAATTTCGCCTCGAGCGTTGATGTCCAGTTCGTAAAAGTCAGGCGGGTTTCTCGGATCCCTTGCTCGCCACCTTCTTGTTTGCATGAAGGTGCTAGGACCGGTCTCTTGGACTCAGAGGATATGTTCGTGCAGAGTCGCCAGGTGTTCTGATTTTGAACAGCAATGAAGCGAACACCAGTGCTTCGATTCTGTTTGGGGGTGGGAAACTTCCTTGGCCCACCGAGTGCTCAGAGAACTGTTGCGCCGAGTGGGGACTGGCCAGAAATTCTTCAAATGTGGGACCTTGGTCCCACCGGGCGTGCCAGAGAAACTGTTGGTTACGAATCTGCCATGAGGAAAGGATTTTGTGTTAACGCGCCCAGATTCGCCCACCAGCTTGAAAGGCCGGAAGGAAGGAATGCCTTCCGTGCCAATCTCCGGAGAAGGCCGGCTCCTTGTGGGGTTTTATGGTTTAAGATAAGAGTGCAGGAAAGAGATAAAAATGCGGAAAGAATTTACAAATGTGATTGGAGTTGGGTGGGGGGAACTAACAGTACAGCAACACATCAATCACCACTACTTACTGCATCATAAATACAAAGCATAACCAGGAACTGCAAAACCTAAGTATACTTTCTGTATAAAGCAGTGTACGCACAGCTACAATGGCTCCCTAACAGACATTCCCTACAAGGAACTAACAGTACGGCAGCGCATCAATCACCACTACGGACAGTAACATAAACAAAAAGCAACCAAGAGATGTCAGATCCAAGTATGTGTGTTGTGCAGAGAATTTGTACGCACAGCTACAATGGTCCCCTAGCAAACATTCTCCCTACAAGGAGAACTAACAGCACGGCAATGCATCAATCACCACTACGGACAGCAACATAAACATAACACACAAACTGAAGGAACTGCTACCAAATTTATTCTATGTATCCTCTAATCAATGAAGTTCAAGAGTACTTGGCCACCAAATGCTGAAGTGAATCAACAAGCCATGACACAAGCAATGCCTCAGGAATACCTGACCACCAAATGCTGAAGTGAATCAACAAGCCATGACACAGGAAAAACGTAAAGCAGAAATGTAAAGGAGAGGCAGCATAAAAAATAAAAGAAGTAGAACAGAGCCAGGCATATACTTTATATTGATAAGCAGAAGCACAGTTACAATGGTTCCCTAACAGACATTCCCCTTCCACCACTTTACAATGAGAATGTGGTGGGTATTTATAGCCCGAGTCCCTCCCGTTACATTAATGGGCACAAAGTCCCAGTCAAACATTAGCTGACAAAAGCAGCGATGGAGTTGCTGATGCTGACCTTTGTCGGACAGGACTGTACCTGCAGCATGGTCTCCCTGGAGGCTGGACAGCTACGTGGCAGCGCGTTAGGTAGAACTTCTCATCGGCAGGAATGCGGGCAGCTGGAGCAGGTAGAACCTCCAATCAGCTTTAAATGAGGCAGCTGGCATAAGTAGTGCAGCCCATGCTTGTCCTTTTGCTCGGCACGTCTTGGCTCAGATCCCAAAGCTGGACACTTGTCGGATGATGCTGTTTGACACGTGCTTGCCTTGAAAGGCAGTTTATCCAACTTCTCTTAGGATCGGAGCGCCATCGGGTTGCGCGGGCAAAAAACAGCGCAGTCGGGAAGGCCTTCATGCCTTGGGTGCATTTCTGAGTTTATTTCCCTACTGCGCACCTGTCAAGGGCGCACTCCGACTTCGCTGCGAAGTCGGGTTGCGCACAGGTGAAAGCTGATTTCTGCCGCCGTACGGACTTCGCCCTGGAAAGGGGGAGCAGTCCGACTTCGCTGCGAAGTCGGACTTCGCCCCAGCACTTAGTCATTTTTCCTGCCAGCCTGCTACAAGGTGCGCCCAGAAAGTAGGGCGCAGTCCGACTTCGCTGCGAAGTCGGACTTCGCCCAGAACACTTGTTCTTCTGGCTGATCCTGTCACACTGCGCACTTTGTATTCCTGCTGCGCTCCAACTGGAGGGCGCACTCCGACTTCGCTGCGAAGTCGGATTGCGCCCTGACACTTAGCCATTTTTCAGGGCAACTGCTGTCAAATTTGAGATCTGACTGAGGGGCTCAAAAGAAAGAGGGAAGAATGAGAATGTAGGGAAGAGAGAGAAAGGGAGAGAAGAAGAAAGGGAAAGAGAGGAAGAGGGAAAAGGAAGAGCAGCACTCTTACAAAACTGAAAACATTGCACCCCGTGCAAAATGTGGCAATAGCACCCACCACATTTCAAAGGATAATCCTACATATTTTTGAATGTCACTAGGAAAATTCAAAGTGTTTCTAGATGATTGGTAACTATATGGCAAAAAAGAAGAGCACCTGAAGGTATTGGAGGAATGCATGACACTGTGTATGAATGCTTGAGTTTCTTTGAACCCAAGAAAGTGCAAGTTGACAAATTATTGGGGCATGTTGTGTGCAAAGAAGGACTGAAGACAGATTCCAACAAAATTTGCATTGTGATGGGCATGGAGGAACCATATGATGTGAGTTCACTAAACTTGTTTTTGGGGCATTTTGGGCATTATCGACGATTCGTCAAGAACTTTGCAAAAATGTCACACTCGCTAGATACCTTCACATGCAAAGGTGTTCCTTTCAAGTGAATGAAGGAGCACCAGTAAGCTTTCGACGAGCTAAAGCAAAATTGGTTTGCACACCTATTCTTGTGTTTCTAGATTGGGAGGAGTTCTATGGTCATGTTGATGCATCGAGCTTTGCGATTGGGTGTGAGCTAGTATAGGAAGGTCAGTTTGGGATGGACCAACCCTATACTTTGCTAGTCGGTTGTTGTCTTGGGCAGAGAAGAATTATAGCATGATGGAGAGAGAAGCACTAGGGATGGTGTATGTGATGTAGAAGTTAAGACACTATTTTCTTGCAAATCTCTTTGCATTCTATGTGGACCATCAAGCTTTGTTGTGCTTGATAAACAAACTAGCAATACACAGACGAGTTAGCAGGTAGCTCATCACATTGTAGGAGTTTATGTTTTGAGTGGTGGTGAGACTTGGAAAGAAACACATGATAGTGGATTAGTTGTCAAGGATTTGCTTTGTAGAACCTATAGGAGTATTGAACGAGTTTCCCAATGCTCAATTATCCTCAATCACTACACTACCTCATGGTATAAATACATTGGGATGTACTTGTCAACGAGAGAATTGCCAAAGGAGTTGTCGGCACGTGAAAGAAGAAAGATTGTTATAAAGTTAGCATTGTTCCAATTTATTGGTGGTCTCTTGTATAAGATTAAGCCCAAAGGAATTTTGCAAAGATGTGTAATGGACAAAGTACAGACAACTTTGAAGGAGGCTCACAGATGGCTGTTAGGAGGGCTTAAGGGGCTAGATGTGAATACGAGGAAGGTGCTTCTGGTAGGGCTATGGTGGTCCACTTTCTATCGCAACACAGAGTTTGTGATGGTGTTCAATACATAGTTGGGAAGCCATTGCATCGAGACTTCATGGCATTACATCCATTGCAACCATAAGCTATTTGAACGTTGGGGTTTGGACTTTATTGGGCTATTGAAGACCAGCAAATGAGGGTGTAGGCACATTGTGGTACCAACCAAATATCTAATGAAGTGTGTTGATATAAGTATTGCTTGACAACTCCGCCAAGGGCATTGCATGCTTCTTGTATGAGCAAATAATTACAAGGTTTGGAGTGCGCTCCGGTACTCGGCCTGCCCGTTGGGAGAGATTAGTTTTTTGGGGGTTTCCGAGGCTTGCCCCTCCGGGCGCGCTCCCTCCCCCCTCCTTCTCTCTCTTCATTCTTCTTGGTCCCTCCCCCTTCCTCTCTTCTTTCTTTTTTTTTTTGTGCTCTTTTTTGTGTTTTTTTTTTTTTTTTCCTTAGTTCTTTTCTTTGTTGGGATTTTTAGCCTGGTAGATTATTGTACTTCTTATAGTCCCTTGGGTTTTATTTTGGCCCACCGCGGACATTAATAATATTTCATTTCATTTCTATAGTTGACGAGTGATCGTGGAGGTCACTTCATAAACAAAATTATAAAAAAAAAACACAAAATGACATGACACGTGTATCTCCAATCCTTGGTATCCCATCATAGCTCTTGTTGTAAGTACCATCTCCTTGGTAGAAGTCGTTAAGTAATATAAAATTCATGTACCCATACCTCTAGTGATATCTAGGGTCACTTTATATATATGTTAGTATTTTTTATATGTGCTTTCTTGGACTATCATCGTTATATATTGGCAGGAGGGTCTTACCTTTGTCTTTCTAGAATCTTCCTAACATCCATTCTTTGATAATTCCCTATGAAAGAGCTTTATGCCAATGGGTTGCCAACCAATTTGTAGGAGCAATGTGCAACATATAGGGTGTTCAGTTTATGCATTTCACTGCTTGTCTGCATCTGCACACCACAACATCCAAAATATTTTGCATGCTCCCAATACCATTGTGATTTGGAAGATCCTTTAGATCATTATGTGTAATCTTATTCACCCACTGTACATGGGGACAAGTCTTACCCTTGTGCATTGTGTAGAATGCTTACTTCATCATAACCTTGCAACCATCATAAAAAAGCAGTATCCAAGTCCTGCGATATGGAGGAATAACTTTGGAAGCTCAACAGACTTGACTGGGTGAGCTTAAAGGTATCGTCCCATCTTGTTGTGATCTAATAAATATTATCCAAGCCCTTTGCAGCCGGTTCTATTGTCTCTACATGGGATCACCCAAGCGAGATGTGCAATGGGATGATGGTATGCTTGGTGTTGTTATCAAAGCTCATGTAGCACTTCTCGAAGAAGCACAAGTCTACCCCAACCTCATAACTCCATGATCACCTAATGAGTGCTAGGTAGTTATCATTTATTGCCATTTCCAGTACCTATAAGTCTCTAACAAACATCAAACTCTATTCCTCTAATGCCCATCCAAACATTTCACAAAACTCCTATTGGTCTTTATTGATTCTAGTCGATCATGAAGATTACTAGGGGAACCATTTTGGAGTTAGTGATCCCATCACTTCCTAGGTGGTCTTGGTGAGAACATTGACTTTAGGACTTGGATCAATCACTACATTTTGCTAAAAAAAGCCATACATAGTTACATCCACAATCCAAACCTTATCAAAAGACTTATTGGTCTTGCACAGTTTTTGGAGGGGTCATGTTCATTGATTTGGGGCTTCACAATTAACAATCCTATCTTTTAGAGTTGCCAACAGGTCCTTGACCTGCTGTACTACTCCTTCCAATAGAAATAGTTATAGGATATTCCTCAAATACAACCAACTCTTCAGCTTCCTTTGCTGTTTGCAGTTGGGATCCTATATCTTGAACTTCTTGTGTGACATGGGTAGCCTCTTGGTGTAATCTCTATTTTTCTAATGCTTCAAAATACTCAGACAAGGAAGAACATGTTGAATTTTAGGATCCTTAAGTGTTCATGCACTCCTTTCCAGTGTCTAGTCCATTCACAATCAACTTTTGGTGACCTGTTTGATTGATTTACTGGTGTTGTCTAACTGAATATGGGGTGTTGAGCATTGTGGATCTATGACAACCTTGATTAAAGATTTATTTGCTTGTCTCTTCTCCATTGTCTTTTCGTAAAGCTTTGGGCAATCCTTCTGTTTACGTTTCTCTTGGTAAATCTTACAGGCATTTAGGTGGGGGTATTGTTCCATGTAATGGTCGCCCTACCTGTGGATAAAGCACCCTGTATTATAACCCATGCAGCCACCACCACATCCAACAATCTTCCTTTGTGTCTCTCATGATGCAATGCCTTTTTGTTCCATCATCGCCAAACACATATTTGTTTCACTTCTTCAGCCCTTTCAGAACTTGACACTTTGGTGTGTCATAAGTTGGCATGTCATAGTACTGACACCATCGTGACACTTGAAATTGCTGGGTGTGACACAAAAAAAGATACGTCCTTGTTGTATGTGTATTTACTTTACATACCTGGCAAGTATTCTCAAAAGAATCTAGGTATGGCCATTTCACTTGTGTGTGCCTCATGAATCCACACTTTGCACACAAAATTTGAGGCTGACCTCTTTATTAGACTGCTAAATGCTTTAGCTTTTGTGCCATTTGATCCAACTTTTGATCAAGTTTAGTGTCCAGCCATCTCTAATGATTTCAAATCATCAAGATGTACCTCTTATGCAAAATTGTTGCATGCAATGTTGACTCTAGAGCTTTTGCATAGGTGATAAAAGAGCATGGGGAAAAATTCCTGTGTAATCGAGACAAGAAGCCCCTGATAAACCAGATTGTTGGTTGCAGAGGATCAATCTCATAGCATAGGTTATAGAGTTTTGAATCTTTGATCAAACTCATGCTCAGTTTCTCCTTGGTGTTGTCCAGTATCCTTTAGTTCAGCAACATAATGCTGCTCCAACTTTGGTGTTTGAACTTATCAAAGAACTGCTATTGCATGTCAGAAAAATTATTACTATGCTCATTAGGAGTATGCACACTATTCAAATGTGCACCCTTCGAGAGTTATGGGAAATTATTTCAAGTTCTAGAGGGGATCCAAGATTCCTTTAGCTCTCCATACAATCTCAAATTGCTGCAGGTGTCTTTCCACATCAGTATTCCCATCAATCTGAGGTAGCACCTCCTTACTCTCATAGATTATTGCAAGTGCACATGGCACTAGAATAGACCCTTGCATCCTAGTCGCTTGTCCTTTTGAACTACTTTCTCCTCTTGTGTCACTCATGGCTTCTTTGATAGTCAGTTTGGACTCTCGCTGGCGTTGCAATATCAATAGTTCCAATTGCCTCCTTTGTTCTTCTGATGCAATGCATGAAACCTCACTAGTGCATCCATTGATTAGTAGCTCCAAATCACTATCGTACACAAGAAATCCTGATTTTTTTTGGTCTTGTTCATCTCACTTGGATTTACCATCCTTTGAATTCTGAAATGACATCTTTTGTCTATAATTGACACACTATAGACCCTTTGAGTTGCACATACCATGATCTTGGTACATCTCTACCTCAGGGTCAATGCATTTCTTCGTCTTGTGCCTCACTTCTGCTTCTCTCCTTTTGAGTGGATTCTAACTCCTTCAAGAAGCACATAATCTCCTCCATTGAGTTAGTGTCTTCTGCCATCTTGTTTTGTAGAACTGTTGTCATGCTCTTGCACTCTTGCTTTGCATACAACTGTATCAACTCAATAAGCATTCCCTTGTCATGTCTCAAGCGAACATCTATTTTAGCCAACACATAGCATCCTTTTACAACCTTTCTCAATCATCAGTTACTTTATAAACAACGAAAAACTGATCAACGATTTCCCTTTTGCGGTTTTGAAAAAACTGGGACTTAATTACATTCATAAAAGATACATGTCTACAACAAACTCATTAATATACTAGACACAAAGAAATCTGCCACCTTTGTCCACTCTTCATCCAACTCTCTCACTTGCTGAATATTGATTTCATCCCAAACTATTATTTGATTCCAGCAAAGACACCTATTTTAGGACCAACAGTGCAACCATCCAAACAACACAATAGGAAACTGTATGAAAAACAACTCATAGAGTGGAGTATAATTTTTTTGTTCTAGTCACCTTATAGACTTAACAGTATGATCTGAGAACATGCAAATGACTAACTGGTGGTATCACCATATTTGGACCTATTCTTGAGTCCCCACCTTTATCATGTTGTGCAAACATTCATGACAGAGAGTGTCCTGGCAACAAAACCAAAAAATGTTAGCTGAAAATTCCTTGCACTTGCACACACACAATTCCCATCCAACCAGGGTTGACCTAGGATACTGGCACACTTAACTTACCAGCACCATGCACAATATAGGACTGTCTCACCCAAACTACACCTCAGCTCGTGCTTGTCAATCTCCAATGCGATTGACTAGAATGATGTGGATGTGATTATAACAAAAAAAGAGCTTAAACATAAACTGAAATATATCCATAATCATCACAATAGCAAAAGGGCACATCAAATATAACCTGAAAAAAATGCTGCAGAACTATTCCAATTCCATTAATAGTGAGGATGGGTACTTATATTAAAGTGTGCACCAGGCTTACATAATGTCCAATACATAATTCCTTTGGACATGCTACCGGACTAGCAACACATAATTGTACACAGAACACCTATAAACCAGTAGACAAACTCTAAATGTTTACAGCATATATAGAATACACAAAGGCATTACAACCAATTATGTCTACTACCAAACCCCTCACACATATGTTTCTCTACTTGTGTCCCCTCTTGTCATATGGACTATCCTCTTTTACACTTGATGTCTCTTTATAATTAGTTGGTGGAGGTAGAAAGATTGTGGTGGCAGGAATGCTTCATTCAAGAATGTCTTGAAGTCCTTCATGCAAGGAAGTGTATGCTACCAATTAAGTATGTATAGACAAAAATTTAGGTATAATGGTGATGTGTGTGCATTTGTAATAGGTGCACATGAACTATGTGTGTTGACGGGGCACACATGCAATAGTCGCACACACAATATAAAAAATAATCTCCAACAAATTCACCAGTCGAACATGAAAGAAAATAGTACTTTGCTTTGATCTGATTAGCACACATTCACACCAACCAGTACTTTCTCATGTAAGATCATTCCTCATGTAATTATGACAAGTAGAATTAGCCACATCCTATTGCAGGAATTTCTTCATTCAAATGATTGTTCAATCAAGCAATCTAGAACTCATGCATATATAATGGATTGCAAACATTGAGAATATGAAGGAAGAATCAATGTGCACTGTCAGATAAGCAATTAGCAAATCAAGTTTATGGTCTGCAGTCCCATAATACTCAGTCCATGTCCATGTGCAATGAAAGGATTTACTGATCTGCCATGTTTCATCCAAGATCATGGCCAGAAAAGATTTATTATTTTATCTGAATGCATGGTTAGTGACACAACCTGCAGAGTAAGCTGCTTGTTTGCAAAAATAAGTAGGGAATGCCAACACTTCCAACTCCCAAACAATTGATTCTTGCCATAACAGATCACTCCTAGTCTTGTCCAGCAAACAAACATGACATGGCAAATATTGACTATCATTTGGCATATGATGTCACAAACTTTTGTTATGAGTTAAGAAAACAGCATCAAAACTTGTAGAGAGTAAAAATATTCATGTACAGATAGTTCTTGTTGCCACATTTTTGATAGGGGCGTAAATTTTATCAGGTTGTTGCCACTCTCCTTCTTCTCCGTTCTTTCCTCATATGTTATGGTGATTTTCCTTGGTGCTTCTGCAAGGTGTTCTGTTTTCGGTCCCCAGCTTCCATCAGGTCTAATGCCATCATCGGCATAAAAATTGTAAAATTTTACTAAGTGTTTCCCCCCTTCCCAATATCGCTGATTTTGTTGCGCGATTTCGGGCAAAGATGAGTTTTTTAGCAACTAAGGGTCGTGTTTCAAGGTGGCAGATTTGCCTAAGTCCTTTGAACCCGAAGTCACTACCGCGCGCACTATCCCCCCGTCGCTATGGCACGTTTCAAGCGAAAAGGGGCACCAGAGAGGAGTAAGCGGGCTCTAGATCGCCGTCGCGAAGAGAAAAACCGCATAGCACGCAGGAGTTTCGAGCGCTTTCAATCCTGCGAGGTTGCTAAGGCTTTGAGCCCGAAATCGCTGTCGCTCTTCCCCAAACCCGAAGTCGCTCGACTTTCCTAGTGACATCCAGCAAAGGGGTTCCTGGGCTCGAAATCGCCAGCGCCAAGCAGAAAAGCCCGAAATCGCTCATTTTGTGAGCGCTTTCGAGCTCAAGCCAAAGTTTACCTTGAATCATCATTCCCAAGATCGCTTTCGCTCTTTAGTGATTCTGGGCGCATCTTGCCTTTTCAGCGATTTTCGGCTGCTGTCAAAGAGAGCGTTTGGGATGTCTTTCCCCTCTTCTCCAGGTCAGATTTTGGATTTCGCGCTGATTAGACTTTGAGAGAGAGTGGCTGAGCATTAAAAGATAATTGTGCTCCAGCTACCAAAGCTAGACGATAGCCCCCTTTTTAGCGATCAAGAATGTCAGAAGTTGTACAAAATCAGGTGAGAGCATACTGCAAGTACAGGGATGGCCTACCAAGATCAAATCTCTCCCCTTTTTGCAGCTTTTGCAGCTTTTTGCAGGTTTGGGGATCTGCGCTTCTCATTGTAATTGGGAGGGAAAAATGCTATAAATAGCAAGTGCGTCTCATTGTAAAAAGAGGGGGGGGGGGGGGAAAGGGGATATATTGCTAAGAAACTTCTCTAAGTTGTACATCTGCTCTTAATATAAAAGTATGTTTGGCTCATTAGTTGCCTCTATCTTGTATGCTGCCTTTCTTTAATATTTCTACTTCATGTTGCTTATTTTTTTGATTGCTGTCATTCTGCACATCTGTATCTCAGCATTGACAATTAAGTGTATTTGGAATAAGATAGAAAGGATACATACGGTAGGAAAGTGCTAATGTTTCTAGGTATACATTGTTTTGATTGTTGTTGGTAAAAGCGTCTAGTTAGTAACTGTGTTGCTTATCTCCTTCACCCGAAGTACATCACATTTACATCTCTTTCTGCACTTCTAAATCTCTTTCAACACCCTAAACTAAACTAAAAAACCATAGGAAACTGGCCTTCTCCAGAGATTGGCACGGAAGGAATCTCTTCCTTCCGGCCTTTCAATATGCTAGGCGAATATAGGGCGCAAAGACCTAAAACCTTTCCTAGTGGCAGATTCGTAACCAACAGTTTCTTTGGCACGCCCGGTGGGACACGAAGGTTTCCCACCCCAAAACAGAATCGAAGCATCGGTGTTCGCTTCATTGCTGTTAAAATCAGAACACCTGGCGACTCTGCATTACCTGAATATTCTCTGAGTCTATAAGACTGGTCCAATACCAAAGTGCCTTCATGCATATGAGAAGGTGGAGAGATAGGAATTCGGGACAAGAGCCCGAGTTTTAGGAAATCGACATCAACGCCGCTGGAGAGCACCCGAGGGTAGCCGATTACCAAGCTCAACAAGAAGTGGAACCTATAATTGAAGAAGTGGAAGAGATAGAGGAGGTTGAAGAGGCTGAGATCGAAGAACAACCTACAACCTCGAACAATACTGATACGGACTATACAACCGATCAACTCGAAGAGGAGGAAGGAGACATGGCAGCCCAAAATCAACAAAATGTTGCTGATCTATTCCCTGTCGTCGACTCCACGGGGCCTCTTGCTCTAGCGGGACAGGATGCTGTCCCACCTGCTGCTTTGAAAGCTATTCCAACTTATGATGGGACTCGAAAGACGGCATATGAGCACATTCAAGACATTCTGGCCTTGGTTGCGCTTCACTCCATTACCAATGAAAGTGTCAAGACTCATCTTCTAGCGCTCTCCTTGCGAGGCAAGTTGCTATATTGGTACAGATCCCTGCCTAAAGGTGTCATTACTAGATGGCCTGCACTCGCTGGTCGGCTATGCAAGGGATTCAACGAATCCGCAGACCCATCTTCGTTGTTACATCAGTTCCAAACTATCCAGCGGCACCCACAGGAGGAAATCTCATATTTTAATGTGATATTTGCATGGTCCTTGAAAAGAGTTCCTCCTGAGCTTCATCCTTCTGACGGACAAGCTGCTCACTACTACGTCAGGGCATTTGGCCCAGAAATCAGCTTGGTCATTAAGTTGGCCCGAGTGGACACCTTCCCTGATTTGTATGAGGCAGCTCAAAGAGCGGAACTAGATATGATAAGTACAGGTAGACTCCCACACAAAGAGCAACCACCCATCTACCCAAACTTTCCACAATCACAGTTCCACCAGCATCCGCCTCATCTTCTTCATATCCCGATACAACCTGGAACCCCGCTCTGACAATCACTCATTATCCACCTAAGGTGCATCTCCTGGCTCAGTCTGTTCCCCCGCTTGCATCTCAGCCGCCATTAGCTCCATTACCCCCACCAGCCCGACCGGTGCAAACCGTGGATATGCAATCCAAGATCCTGAAACAGATGGAGTCACTAACCACCGTCTGTCAGACATTGTCTAATGACATGGCCGTGATGAAGAAGAAGCAAGCCCAACAGGAGTTCGTTCCCAGGAGGCCCTACCCTCCTCCGGCGCTAACAAGAGAACATGCCGCCCAGAACCAGAGACCTCCTGCAAGGAATGCACCCACCAATGCAGGACTCAGCTCTGCAGATCAAGTAACGTGGTGCTCTACCTGCAATGACCCTCATGGAGAGGATAGCTGTATGCTGCACCAACACTACCTTCAGACCCTCGCCGGTAGCATTCCTGAGGACGAAGATGATCAAGTGAATATGACCCGAGAAGAGCAAAACTTTGCGGTTTTTGAAGAGGATCCCGTTTCACTTCTGACTAAAGAAGGCAAGAGACCGATTGAGGTCGAACCTGCCCAAATGAAGCCATTGAAGGTATATGCTCGGAGGGAAAGGACACGGCCAGATGCGGGTTCGACCGCAAATGCTCCCAAAAAAACACCCCCGCTGCCATCGGCCAAAGAGAAAGTACCTCTCACTAAAGCTCCAATAAGCCAACCACTCGTCGAAACACAGGAGCAGGCCCGAGAAAATCTTCGGTACCCATCATTGACAAAACGATAAAGGGTCGAAGCGACTCAGCAGTACCATACTAAATATGAGTTAGCAAAGAAGGTTGATGAATCGTCCACTTCCAAATATAATATCGTTGATGAGCTCAAAATAACTCCAGCGAATATTAGTATGTACAATGCCCTTCAGCTCCCGGGTCAAGTGGACTTATTGCAGGAGTCCTTAAAGACCGTAAAAGGGGCAAAGTCGTCGCAACCCGTGTTGGCTCAACCCCTGACAACGTCAATCACTGGCAAAAATAGACCACCCCCATTCTATTTGTCTTTACGAATGGAAGGGCATGTAGTACACGACTGCATGGTCGACTCCGGTGCATCAACTACCTGTTGCCACATTTTGCACGGGGTGCCATGCTTTCAAAATCTGTAAGTGTGCTGCTCTTCCTTCCCTCCTCCTCTTTCTTCCCTTTCTCCATTTTTCCCTTTCTCCCTTTCCTGCAGTTTTCATTCCTCCCTTTTTCCCTTGTACTTCCCCCATTCAAGTTCCCAAAACTGAGCAAGTGTTCCCTGAAAAATTCTAAGTGTTAGGGCGCAACCCGACTTCGCAGCGAAGTCGGGGTGCGCCCTCAAGTTGGAGCGCACTAGGGAATGCGAAGTGCGAAAGCAGACAGGAGATGATCAGAATTTGGCTAAGTGTCAGAGCGCAACCCGACTTCGCAGCGAAGTCGGGGTGCGCTCTTCTTCCTGTGCGCACTTGGGAAAGCAGTGTGCAGAAAATCAGCTAAGTGCTGGAGCGCAACCCGACTTCGCAGCGAAGTCGGGGTGCGCTCCTCTTTTTGTGCGCAGTCCGAACAGCGGTAAAATCAGCTAAGTACCGGTGCGCAACCCGACTTCGCAGCGAAGTCGGGGTGCGCCCTTTGACCGGTGCGCAGTTGGGCAAGATTCATCAAGCAAGCCAAAAATTGGCTAAGGCACGGAGGCCTCCCCAACTGCGCTGTTTCCCACCTGCGCTACCCGACAGCGCTCTGATCCCGGGCGAAGTTGGACAAACTGCCTTTCAAGGCAGACATGTGTCACTCATCAGAATCCGACAAGTGTCCAGCCTCGGGATTCGAGCCGAGACGTGACGGGATAAAGGACAAGCATGGACCGCACTGCCTACGCCAACTACCTCCATTTAAGCTGATGTGAAGTTCCATCTACCGCAGCTACCCGCATTCCTGCCGACTAGAAGTTTGACCCAACGCGCTGCCACGTAGCCGTACAGCCTTTCAGGGAGACCTTGCCGCAGTGCAGCCCTCGCCGACAGAGTCAGCATCGCAGCTCTTCTCGCCGCTTTTGTCGCCTATTGTCTGGTCTGGGACTTTGTGCCCGTAATTGTAATCGGGGGGAACTTGGGCTATAAATAGCCATACAATTTCATTGTAAAGGGTGGAAGGGGAATATACTGCTAGGGAACCATTGTAGCTATACGTTTGCTTCTGAATGCAAGACACATATTTGGCTCTGCTTACTGTCATCATCTTGTATGCTGCCTCTCCTTGTCATTTCTGCCTCATGTTTCTTATTTCATTGCTTACTGTTGTACTGAACTCTGGACTCCGGTATTTGATGATTAAGTATTCCTGGAATGCATAGATAGAGGATACATAGGATGCATGATAGCTGTAGTTTCATTATGTGTTCTGTATAGGACTGTTGTTAGTAGTGGTGATTGATCGTTGTCGTGCTGCTTATTCCCCCCACCCAACTCCAATCACATTTGGATTCTCTTTCCGCAATTTATCTCTTTCCCGCACTCTTAGCTTAAACACTAAAAACCCACAAGAAGCCGGCCTTCTCCGGAGATTGGCACGGAAGGCATTCCTTCCTTCCGGCCTTTCAACTGGTGGGCGAATCTGGGGCGCATTATACCAAATCCTTTCCTCATGGCAGATTCGTAACCAACAGTTTCTCTGGCACGCCCGGTGGGACATGGAAGTTTCCCACCCCAAAACAGAATCGAAGCACTGGTGTTCGCTTCATTGCTGTTAGAATCTGAACACCTGGCGACTCTGCAAGTACCCGAATATTCTCTGAGTCCGTGAAGACCGGTCCGAACGCCTTCATGCAAACGAGAAGGTGGCGAGCAAGGAATCCGGGAAACCAACCTGACCTTTACGAAATCGACATTGCCGCTCCAGGAGAGCGCGTCAGGCTGGCTGATCACCAAGCTCGCGAAGAAGAGCCTGAAACTGAAATCGAAGAGGCCGAGGCCGAAGAAGAATCTACATCTTCGGACGGTACCGATACCGAGTACACTACCGGAGGAGAAGAAGACATGGCTGCCCAACAGAATGATGATGATCTCTTCCCGGCGGTGGACTCCACAGGGCCCTTGGCCCTAGTCGGACAGCAAGCTGTGCCCCCCGCTGCCTTAAAGTCCATCCCTACATACGATGGCTACGACAAGACGGCGTACGAACACATCCAGGACATTCTGGCCCTGGCTGCGCTACATTCCATTACGGACGAAGGTGTGAAGACCCGTCTCGCGGCCCTTTCCCTAAGGGGAAAGCTTCTCTACCGGTGGAGATCATCGCCGTAGGGATCTATCACGGGGTGGCGACAGCTGGTCGGGCAGTGCTCGTGAAAGGATGCAACGAGTCCGCCGATCCCTCTTCTTTGTTACATCAGTTCCAAAGCATCCAACGACACCCCCAAGAGGAGGTGTCGGACTTCAACATACGGTTTGCGAGGTCTTGGAAACGAGTACCCCGCGAACTGCGACCTTCAGCGGGTCAGGCTGCGCATTACTATCTGAGGTCTTTCAACTCAGACATTTGCCTGCTGCTGAAGATAGCCCGAATCGACTCATTCCCTGCCCTGTACGAGGCTGCCCAACAAGCTGAAATGGATATCATCTCCATAGGCAGGCTCCCGCATAGGGTACAACCACCCATTTACCCTGACTTTCCCCAATCCCAGTACCCATCAGCTTTCGGTGTGATGCCGTCAACTTCAGGACAGCATCCCCAGCAGCAATGGAATCCGGCGCCGGTCGTAAATCCCTACGGCCCGCCACAAATACATTATCCTAACCCGCCGCCTCCTCCTCCGCATTATCCAAAGACTCCCAGCTCCCCTCGCATGCGCAGTATTCTGCACCTCCTCCATTGGCTACATTACCTCCGCCAGCTCAGTTGCCGCCTCCAGATAATGATATTCAGAGCAAAATCCTTCAAGAAGTACGGGCTCTGGCCTTCAGATATCACACCATGTCCAATGACATGACTATACTAAAGAAGAAGCAGGCCCAGATGGACCTTGCTCCAAGGAGGCCATACCCTCCTCCGGCACTGACAAAAGATCAAGCCGCAGAACGGCGAGATCAGAGGCGCCCTCCTGCAAGAAATGCTGCCATCGAGGACCAACCTGGCACTTCTGGCCAGGATAACTGGTGCACCACGTGCAACGATCCACATTCAGAAGAAGATTGCACACTGCACCAGCATTACCTCCAGACTCTGGCGGGCAGCGCCATAGAGGATGAAGAACTTTACATGATCCTGGACGACGAAGGCAACTTCGCCGTCCCAGAGGAAGAACTGGTGTTGCCCCCTGCCAAAGAAGACAAAAGGCCTGCTGAAGCTGCTGCCAAGCCCTTGAAGGTATACGCCAGGAGAGAAAAGGCGCAACCTGCTGGGCTGCCACCTGACAAGAGGCTGTGGCCTTACACAGCCAAAGAAAAAGCTCCCGCAGTCAAGCCTCCCGCAGCAAAAGCAGCTCCTTCTCCAGCCAAAGCTCCCGCTGCTCAGCCTCCAGCTGAAACAAAAGAACAAGCTCAGGAGAAGCTGAGATACCCGTCTCTGACAAAGAGACAAAGAGTTGAGGCCACGCAGCAATACCGCACCAAGTATGAGCCTGCGAAGGAAACGGAGGGAGCTAGCACTTCAAAGCTACAAGATAGTGGATGAGCTGAAGAGGACCCCCGCAAGGATAAGCGTGTATGATGCTCTTCTGCTCCCAGGGCAAGTTGATCTGCTGCAAGAATCTCTGAAGAGCATGAAGCATGGCAAGCAGATACAGCCTGTTGTTCTGGTTCAACCCCTGACAGTCTCAGCCACTGGGAAGAACAGACCACCTCCCTTCTATCTGTCATTACGGATGCAAGGGTATATCATACACAACTGTATGGTGGATTTTCGGTGCCTCCACAACCGTTATGCCAAGAGCCGTCCTGCGACAAAATCGGGATGGAATATACAAGGAGCAGCCAAGGTGTGTCGCAACTAGACGGCACCCCCGTCAAGACAATCGGTGTCATTAAAGATATCCCGATCCGGCTGCACAAAGCTCTTGACATAGTGGTCATTCAAGAAGTCGTGGTTGTCGACTTGGAACCCTACTTCGGCATGTGTCTCTCCAGGGAGTTCACTGCGAAGCTGGGAGGGTATCTGTCTCTGGATTACTCGCATATGGAAGTGCCCTTCAAAGGAAGGAGACTGAAGATCTACAACGAGAAGCCTTCCACATTTCTAGTGGAGAAGATACCCGGAGAAGAGTCGCAGGACTGCATGGTTCAGCTGACAGAGGAAGAACTGGTGGTGGTGGACATGACGGAGCAAGCTCGTGAGCTGTTGCAAACGGAGGATGAGTTCTCCTTGCTCGATTTCAACGCCATGATCGAGACTGAGCAAGGCTGCTACACCGTCATTCAGCCTGAGAGGACTAACCAGTCAGCCAAGAAAGAAGTAGGACCTGCACCATAAAAGTTGTGGAAGCTTTTCTTTGATGGCGCCCGATGCAAAAATGGCGCCGGTGCAGGCGTACTCTTGGTTTCCCCGACCGGGATCCAGAAGGACTACACCTACAGGCTGGCTTGGAGCTGTACCAACAACGCGGCGGAGTACGAAGCCCTGTGCTTGGGTTTGAGAAAAGCGGAGAGACTGGGGATAAAGCATCTGCAGATCTTTGGCGACTCGTAGCTGGTGTGCAACCAGATTACGAACAAGTGCGCCTCCAAGAAGCACTACCTCAAGGCGTACCGTAATCGGGTCCGGGGACCTGATGGAGTCATTCGACTCATTGAATGTCAAAGCCATATCACGTGAGAAAAACAAGCACGCTGACATTCTCGCGCCTCGTTGGAGCCAGTGCACGTTCCGGCCGATGACACCGTCCGTAAGCCGAAGCCGGTTCGTACCATCTACAGTGCCTTCGTGCTCGATAAAGACACCCACCGGCGTGTGTTTGATCGTGACGAGGAGATCGTCACATTTTTGGTTACCGAAGCATGTTCAATCGAAGGTAGAGACCCCGATGACGAGCAATATGAGGGGTTGATACAGCTTAAAAAATAATCATGTCCCGAAAGGACTGATTACACTAGAAAGTCTCTTTGATCAGAATGACAGAGCAATATCACACAGGATCAAAGTAGACCCCAAGCAAGCACGTCGACCCGGAGCTTGAACCCCGGAAAGACAATCAAGGTCGGAACGGATCGCACCGAAGAGGAACTCGAACGGATCAGATCATTGTGCGGAGAGTTCCCCGATATAGTAGCCTCGGTGCTACCAGGACTTGAAGGGGTATGACAGACAGATAATCCAAAGATACCATTGAGCTAGAAGATGGTGCGAAACCATTCCGGCAGAGCGGAGGGTCTAGAACCCGAAGATCGAAGCCATGATGAAAGCCGAGCTCCTGAAAATGCTGGAAGCCAAGATAATCTACCCCATCAAGCATTCATCCTGGGTTGCGAACTTGGTCCCCGTGAGGAAGAAGAACGGAGACATTCGTCTCTGTGTAGATTTCAGAAATCTAAACCAAGCCTCACTAAAGGACCATTACCCGCTTCCCCAAATCGATCAGATCCTCCACATAGTTGCTGGAGCGCAGAGATTCTCCCTCTTAGACGGATTTTCTGGGTACAACCAGATCTGGGTCAAAGATGAGGACCAGCATAAGACAGCGTTCACCACCAAATGGGGAACGTTCGCCTATCAGCGCATGCCCTTCGGCTTATCCAATGCTGGCGCCACATTCCAGAGAGCCATGGACCTCGGCCTTCCGAGAGCCGCTTAACAAGATCATTGTCATCTACTTGGATGACATGACCGTATTCTCTCACGTAAGAGAGGACCATGCTTCCCACCTACGGCTGATATTTGAGAGATGTCGTGAATTCGGCATTTCCATAAACCCGAAGAAATCAGTCTTCGCGGTAAGAGAAGGTAAGCTGCTGGGACATGTCATCTCCGAGAAAGGCCTTGCAGTGGATCCCGACAGAGCCGAAGCCCTCCTCCGCTTGCCCGCCCCAGTCGACAAGAAGGGGCTACAGTCCTTCTTCGGCCAGATCAACTTTGTAAGGAAGTTCATACCGGACTTCGCACAGGTGATCAAACCCATGGCCGAACTGCTGAAAAAGAATGCAGAATTCCTGTGGACTGACGAGAGGAGGCAGGCCTTCGAGGAGATCAAGGCCGGAATTGCACAAGCTCCGGTGTTGATAAACCCGGATTATTCCAAGGACTTCATCCTGTACGCGGTGGGAGAACCCGAGAGTTACGCCGCAGTCCTGACACAGAAGGGAGACGATGGCGAAGAGCGCCCCATAGCGTTCTTAAGCCAGGTGATTCAGCCGCACGAGGAAAAGTACAATTTTATTGAGCGGCAGGTTCACGCAATCATGAAGTCTCTCCGAAAGTTCAGGCACTTCGTCTCCCAGAGCCGGACAACTGTCTTTGTGATACACCCGGACGTCCGAAACTTCATCATACAAGGGGAGCCGGGTCACAAGAGAGCAGGATGGATTGCCAAAATCCAGGAGTTCGACATCGAGGTACGGCCAACAAAGCTGATCAGAGGCCGAGCCTTGTGCCAGGAGCTGGCCCGAAGCGCTGCAGCCGAGATATCCGCCTGTAAGTGGGAAGATCCGACAGCAACCACCAACCTAGCCAACTCCTTATCAGAGGAAAGTGACTGGACAGATGACCTAGTGCAGTATTTCAGCACCGGGAGATGCCCAGATCACCTGAATGCCTCACAAAGAAGGAGGTTTCGGCTAGGTGCATTGAAATACACTCTTCGCCCCGAGGGGCTTTACTTCAAGAACATTGACGGCATCCTGTTGCGGTGCGTCAAGAAAACCGACCAACCCAGGGTCCTTGGAGAATTTCACTCCGGGATGCCTGGGGGACACCATTCTGGAAGGCCTACGGCCTTGAAAATCATCAGAGCTGGGTACTATCGGCCCACTCTATTCACGTACGCACATGCGGTCTCGTGTAAAATGTGACAAATGCCGTAGATTTGTCGGCAGAAACGTAAAAGCACCCCTGCCCCTTCAACCAATCCAAGCCGAGACTCCATTTCAGCAATGGGGTCTGGACTTCATCGGGGTCATTACGCCTAACTCTGCAGTGGGGCACAAGTTTATTCTTACCGCCACCGATTACTTCACCCGGTGGGCAGAGGCGATCCCCACGAAGAATGCGGACCAAGAGACGGTCATTAGGTTCCTCGAGAGCCTGATCACCCGTTTCGGGGTCCCAGAGTCAATTGTGACAGACAATGGTCCGGGGTTCGCAGGCGCTGTACTCACGGAGTACACCAGCAAGTACGACATTTATCACAAAATGTCTTCTAACTACTACCCGTAGGGGAACGGCCTGGCCGAGTCCACTAACAAGAATCTACTGAAAATCATCAGGAGGACGAGAGAGAAGAACAAGAGGACTTGGCACCTACTCCCGGATCGGGCGCCGTGGGCGGACAGAATATCATTCAAGAAGTCCATTAAGACATCCCCCTATGCGCTCGTATACGGCAAGGAGGCAGTCCTGCCAACCCACATAGAAATTCCCGCCCTCTGGATGCTTGATGAAGAGAGAGGCAGCGGGGATCCAGTGGATGACAGACTGTGCCAGCTGCTGCAGTTAGAGGAAGACAGAGAGAAAGCATACCAGGCCTTCACCAAACACGCTGAAGCGACCCAAGGCTGGTTTGCAAAAGGCACCACCGCCCGAGTTTTCAAAATCGGGGACCTGGTGCTGAAGTGGGACTCACTGAAGGCAAAGCCGGGCAATCACGGCAAATTTGATGCCCTCTGGGAGGGTCCCTATCAGATTGCCCGGGTGAACCAGTTCAACGCATTCGTGCTCCGGGACATGGAGGGACAGCTTCTCCCCATTCCCGTCAACGGGTTCCACCTCAAAATTTATCACCGCTGAAGGCACCCAACGGGTCCTTCCTTGTACAGTTTTCTTTTCCGCATTTTTAAGTTTTCAGAATGTACATATTCAGCTTTCAGTTTTTTTAGTTTTCAAGAGCCCAAGAAAAACTTGAAGCAAACCCCGACTTCGCAGCGAAGTCGGGTATCGCTCCTTGGATCGGGCGAAGTTTGAGAGAAAGCGGCTGACAAGAGGGGCAAAAATAACTAAGTCTGGGTGCGCAACCCGACTTCGCAGCGAAGTCGGGCTGCGCACCATCTTGGGAGCGCAGTCGGGGAGCATGAAGCAAAAATGGCTAAGTGTCAAATCAGACTGCGCAACTCTTTGGGGCGAAGTCTGACTGCGCAGTCAAACATGGGCGAAGTCGGAGTGCGCTCATTTTCTGGGCGAAGTCCGAGTGCGCCCTCAATTTTGGGCGCACCCTGAGCGACCTATCACGAAAAAAATGAAAAATTCTAAGTGTGGGCCCAGAGCGCAGTACGGCACGGTGCGAAGTTGGGTCATGGGCCAAAAATTCTCCCTTGAAAGGTGTGCCCAGACGGCGGCTATGACGTCATCAAAAGCACGAGGTCCAAAGAATGTTTAATGATTGCGCGACTTTCAAGAACGACGTCATTAAGAAAGCAAGGCGCATTTGGACCAACTGCAACTTGGGTGCGCTTTTCAAGATTAAACCCATGCACGGCCACCAAAATATTATAACGCTTCCACCAACTTCGAGTTAACCACCTTAACTTCCCCCCTAGCGCCATTAAAGCTGCAACCCTTGCCTAGAAAAAGGACCCTGGCATACTCAGAAAATTCAGATTGTCAAGCTGACTCCGAGACTGCAAAGCGCAGAACTGAGAAGCCAGAAGCCGTAATTTCCTGTCTCCGCCCATTCTAACAGAGAAAATGGACAAGGGGAAAGCGCCCGTACAGGCGCAATCCAGTGACGCAGAGCCCGAAGCTGAGGAACAAACTGAGTCAAGCGCCCATGAGAGCGAAGTGCCGCAGGAGCAGAAAAAGAAAACCCGGACGAAGAGAAGTCGAGGGCAAACTCCGCCACCACCCGTCAATCACCTGGCCGGGTACAAAGACGGCGAATTTTCTATCAGCCTCACCAAGCTGCGGCCGAATATTGCGAAGTGGGCTGACAAGGTTTCGCCCTCACACCACCTCGGGGCTGCGTATAAATCGAACCTATACTGGTTCTTGTGCCCTCCTGTCCACCAATGCCCGGAGCTGATTGAATCAATTGCAGCATATTACAAACCAGCTGCCCGGCAAGTCTGTGATAACAAGGGGAGAGTGTTGTTCACACTCTTCCGGGAGAGCATCCAGCCAGCGTTCGCCCCAGGGCTTCGGTACGACCCCGACGCGATTGTCAGAAGGATAAATCTGGATGAGCAGACCGGCAGATTTACGCAGACAAGGAGGATGAGGGAATTCCTCGACTCGGAGCTGAAGACTCCGCTGGCAGCCGGACAGTGGCCGACAGGCCCCATACCACTGGACAAATTTGAGAACAAGTACATTTACGTCATCCTGGCGTGGGTCCTCGGCTGCGATTCTGACAGGATGGTACGCCCGTACCAGCTGGCGCTGGCAGAATGTATCCTGCACGGGGAGTTTTACGACTCCACGGCACAAAAGAGCGGGAAGCGCCCCATTTTCTTTGACTGGGCGGATTGGCTGGCATACGCGATTCATTCAAGCCTGGTCAGACTGCAGCAAAAGCAGACAACGGATTTCCGGTTTTGCTCCTTCCTCGCATGGCTGTGCCTGTACCACATGCACTACCGGATGAACGTTCCTGACTTGAAGAAAGTAAACGAAAAAGGAGAGCCGCTGCCCGTGTACGAATGGACCGAGGTCTTGTACAGAAAAGGGTCATTCTATGAGTTTAATCTTAAATTTCTGTGCATGGTCCTGGGGTTGTTCAATCGTAAGGCATCCCGCCCGCCAGAAGTCATGACAAGTCATCTGAGGAATCAAAAGCTCGGGGACACCTTCCGGCTGACACAGGGAATCGTGGTCCGAATCTATGGATTCAAGGGGAAGCCGTTCCTGCTGCCCTACTTCTGCACTGACCACCAGTTCGGGATGGAGATTGCGCGTCAGATGGACTATGTCGAAGAAGAGTTCGGCCAGGGCAAAAAGAAAGGTCATATCTTTCAGTACCCTATTACCTGGGCGAACATCCGAGTGCAAGAGATAGGACAGCACGTCTACCTCGAGCAAGAGCTCATCGACATGGGTCTGATAATGCTGCCGCAGCGCTGGAAATATGACCCAATAGGGGTCAGGGGTAAATTCACGCATATCTGCCCCCGAGCAGAGATTATGCAGGAAAGGTGTAACAAGACAGGCGCAGACCTGGAATGGCACATCGAGCAGATGCAATCATGGCCTCCATGGCATGATTTTTACTGCGAGGAGGTGGCGTACGACCCAGAGCGAAACCCGGATCACCGGTTGGAATCTGCGGGCTTCAAAAAATTCCTCGCCAAGGTGGCGCCCCTCAACTGGCAAAAGGACAAAGTCGTCGAATGCTGGAAGATGAGATGCCGCACGCAGCACGACAAATCCAACCGGAAAACGCTGGCCGTTGATGATGAGTTTTCGGCCCTATATGACAAATACGCTGACACCTGGCGGCCTTTCGAATTTCGAGATTGCGTTCCCCGAGGCGCTAGGAAAAGGTATACAAGGAGGCCCCCGTCCCAGCAATCGTCAACTCCCGCAACTTCCAGCGCAACGCCGACAAGCAGTCAAGTGGGCCCAATGCAGCCTCCAGCTCCTGAAGCATTACCCGAAAGGGCACAGGGGTCAGGAAGGTCAACTCCTGAGGTGGCCTCTCAAGCAGAAAAAGCGCCCGCGTTGCCAGCTAGCAGACCGGTCGCGGCAGGCATCCTTCCAGCTAGACCCAGGTACAAGTTTACCGTGGGGACATCACTGCCTGCCGCCCCAACCTCATCTCCTTCCTTCGAACCAGCCACAACGCCAGAAGATAAGAAGAGGAAGAGAGGTGAAAAGGCCAAACGGCCTAAGGAACCTGTGCAGCAGCCAGTCGCAGCGCAGACGGAGACAGCTACGCCAGAAATTGTCTCGCTGGACAGCCCCGAAGCGGAAGCAGAAACTCAGGCTGCAAGCGTCCCTCGAACAACGGCTCAGGCGGAGCCCGCAGGTACGTCTACTTCCCCGCTCCCCAAAGTCCCAGTCGGCCCTGCCATAACGCCGTCCCCCATTTCATCAGGGCAAGCCGTAGCTGCATCTTCCTCTTCCCAAACTGTCCAACCATCCAACAGCCCCCATTCTTTCGACCAGTTTGCCCAAGACCCTAACGCCTTCCAGTCCCTGAGCCAAACCCTGGAACCCTCGCCCGCGGCCAGTGTCGAAGCTGCACATATATCGCCGCGCCGCTCACCTCATCTGTTTAAAACCCCGCCAACGCCATCCACACAGCCGCTCGCTTCCCCTAGGACCCGGTCGCCCTCAAAAGCGGCCACTCCTTCTGGAATCCCTCCTGCTTCGCTGTTTGCAGGAAGAATGCCGCAACAGAACCAGATGCTGGAAGACCTCGACTTCATGCAGATCGCAGATGACCAGCCTCTGGCAGCAAGAGCCGCAGGGGGTTCCGCCTCTTTCCTTCAGGGCGTCAGGCGCAGAAGGGCCGAGGAAATAGCTGCCCCAGTGAAGCGCACCAAGTACGACTTGGACAGGAGAGTGCTTACAACTGAGAAATTGATCCCAAAAGTGAAGAAGCCTCTCCGGGAGATGACCGACGAGGACTATGAGCACCAAGTCAAGGAGAAGAGCTTCGATGACATAAATGAGGAGCAAGAAATCAACGGCATTCGTCGCAGAACCAATAATCTCCTTGTCAAGCGGCTTGAGACCCAGGAGGCGCTGTTTCAGCTGCAGAATAGCGCAAGACAGCTAGAAGAAGATCTGGCTAGGGCCACCGCGCAGCTGGGATCTGCACAGCAAGAGATAGACGAGCTGAAAGCCCGACTGTCCGCCTCTCGACAGGGAGGCCGCAGTGCAGAAACAGACAGCCGAGCAGCTGTCAGAGGAAAAAGGGCAGCACTGGAGCAGGTTTCTCAGCTCCAGGATTCGTTGAAACAGGCTCAGTCGCAGCTTGAAGAGAAAACATCACAGACGACGGCCTTTTCAAAGAACAGAGTTAAGGAGATGCGGGCTGGTCTGCTGCAAGGATGCAAGCCCAACATTGTTAAATCCGTATCAGTCCTGGATTTCGCGTCCAGGATCGAAGAAGTATCTTCCCAGGGAAAGCCTATGGTAGAGGAGGCCGAACACCAAGCGAGGCAATGGCTAGACCTGGCTATGAAACTTGAGGAGTATGAGCGCAAAGGCCTCCGATTTCCCCCGATGTCCCAACTTGCCTCAGAGTGGGCAGATGCAAGGGTAACCTTGCATATTTATTTTGATAAGACAGAGAAGATAAGGACTGCCAGGAAGATGCTGGACGCATTAGAACATGAAATGAGCATTTGCCTGGCCCCCTTTCACACTCTGTCCGAACACGGGTGCCCGAGCTTCGTCAAGGATGGCGAGTTTCTGACCCTTGAGCAGGTAAAGCAGAATTGGCTGTCTTTCGAGGCAGACACAGCAGAAATTGATAGCTGGGCAGAGCCGATCCAAGAAGCTCAGGTCACCCAGATGGTGTCAAAATACTGCAAAATCAACTCCTCCCTTAAGGAGTTGGGAAAAAGATACAACACCATCGACCTGCACGCAGTTGCTGCATTCCACGCAGCACTAAGAGAGGTCAGCGACCTAGGGCCCTTCCAAGCAGCAGTCTGGGACCAAGCCAAGGCTGCATATGAACGCATCCGCGAGCGGGAGGCCGACAGTGAAGAACATTCAGGTTCAGGAGGAGAAACAGAAGAGGCAACTGCCGGAAGTGATCCTGAAGAAGAACGGTTGCCCGGGGAGAAGCCGTCAGAGCAGCGGAAAGCAGGGGAAGGAGGTTCCTCTGCACCCAATGGATGAAGGCCTGGTTCTTTGCGTCGAGGCGAGCTCGACACCCCGCGAGCCGCCAGGAATGTTGCCACATTTTGCACGGGGTGCCATGTTTTCAAAATCTGTAAGTGTGCTGCTCTTCCTTCCCTCCTCCTCTTTCTTCCCTTTCTCCATTTTTCCCTTTCTCCCTTTCCTGCAGTTTCATTCCTCCCTTTTTCCCTTGTACTTCCCCCATTCAAGTTCCCAAAACTGAGCAAGTGTTCCCTGAAAAATTCTAAGTGTTAGGGCGCAACCCGACTTCGCAGCGAAGTCGGGGTGCGCCTCAAGTTGGAGCGCACTAGGGAATGCGAAGTGCGAAAGCAGACAGGAGCTGATCAGAATTTGGCTAAGTTTCAGAGCGCAACCCGACTTCGCAGCGAAGGCCTCCCCAACTGCGCTGTTTCCCGCCTGCGCTACCCGACAGCGCTCTGATTCCGGGCGAAGTTGGACAAACTGCCTTTCAAGGCAGACATGTGTCACTCATCAGAATCCGACAAGTGTCCAGCCTCGGGATTCGAGCCGAGACGTGACGTGATAAAGGACAAGCATGGACCGCACTGCCTATGCCAACTGCCCCTATTTAAGCTGATGTAAAGTTCCATCTACCGCAGCTACCCGCATTCCTGCTGACTAGAAGTTTGACCCAACGCGCTGCCACGTAGTTGTACAGCTTTCAGGGAGACCTTGCTGCAGGTACAGTCCTCGCCGACAGGAGTCAGCATCGCGGCCTCCTCTGCCGCTTTTGTCAGCTATTGTCTGGTCTGGGACTTTGTGCCCGTAATTGTAATCGGGGGGAACTTGGGCTATAAATAGCCATACAACTTCATTGTAATGGGTGGAAGGGGAATATACTGCTAGGGAACCATTGTAGCTATACGTTTGCTTCTGAATACAAGACACATATTTGGCTCTGCTTACTGTCATCATCTTGTATGCTGCCTCTCCTTGTCATTTTTGCCTCATGTTTCTTATTTCATTGCTTACTGTTGTACTGAACTCTGGACTCCGGTATTTGATGATTAAGTATTCCTGGAATGCATAGATAGAGGATACATAGGATGCATGATAGCTGTAGTTTCATTATGTGTTCTGTATAGGACTGTTGTTAGTAGTGGTGATTGATCGTTGTCGTGCTGCTTATTCCCCCCACCCAACTCCAATCACATTTGGATTCTCTTTCCGCAATTTATCTCTTTCCCGCACTCTTAGCTTAAACACTAAAAACCCACAGGAAGCCGGCCTTCTCCGGAGATTGGCACGGAAGGCATTCCTTCCTTCCGGCCTTTCAATCTGGTGGGCGAATCTGGGGCGCATTATACCAAAACCTTTCCTCATGGCAGATTCGTAACCAACACTACCGTCATGCCAAGAGTAGTTTGTGAAGAAATGGGCATGGAGTACACCCGGAGTAGTCAGGGTGTTCTGCAACTAGACGACACTCCAGTAAAGACGGTGGGCGTCATCAAGGACATTCCCATTCAGTTACATAAGGCCCCAGATATAAGAGTGATTCAAGAAGTTGTGGTTGTCGATTTAGAACCCTACTTTGGCATGTGCCTCTCAAGGGAGTTCACCGCCAATCTCGGGGGATACCTCTCGCTAGATTATTCTCACATGGAAGTCCCTTTCAAAGGAAGAAAAGTCAAAATATACAACGAAAAGCCTTCCACTTTCTTGGTCGGGAAGATACTCGGAGAGGAACAACAAGGAGAAATAATCCTAACGTTTGAGGAACTTGAAGAAATGGACCTGGTGGAGGAAACTATGGAACAATTGAGAGCAGAAGATGAATTCTCCTTGTTGGATTTCAATGCCATGATTGAGACGGACATAGCCTGCTACTCTGTTACCCAGCCTGAAAAGCCAAAGGAGACAATGAAAGAAGATATAGGTCCTGCACCTGATGAGTTATGGAAACTATATTTTGACGATGCCAAATGCAAGAATGTTGTCGGAGCAGGCTCTTAGTATCTCTCTCTGGCATACAAAAGGACTATTGCTACAGACTGGCCTAGAGTTGCACCAACAATGCAGCAGAATATGAAGCCCTATGCTTGGGTTTGAAGAAAGCGGAGAGGCTGGGGATCAAACAGCTGCAGATCTTCGGAGACTCAGAGCTGGTATGTAATCAGATCACCAACAAATGTGCCTCAAAAAAGCATTATCTCAAAGCTTATCGCAACCGTGTCTGGGATCTGATGGAGTCATTCAACTCCTTGAATGTCAAAGCTATCTCCAGAGAGAAAAACAAACACGCTGATATATTGGCTTCTGTTGGAGCCAGATACGTCCCGGCTGATGACACTATGCAAAAGCCGAAGCCGGTTCGTACTATTTACAGGCCTTTTATGCCTGATAAAGACAGCCATTGGCAGGTGTTTGATTGTGATGAAGATATCGTCACTTTTATGATACACGAAGCAAGTTCAATCGAAGGTAGAGATCCTGATGATGAGCAATATGAGGGGTTGATACAGTTGAAGAACAATCATGTCCCAAAGGGACTAATAACCCTTAAGAGCCTGTTTGACCAAAATGACAGAGCTATATCTCACAGAATCAAGGTTGACACCAAGAAGTATCGAGTTGGAACTGGAACCAGGAAAGACAATCAAAGTAGGGATAGACTGCACAGCGGAAGAGCTGGAACAGATTCGAGCATTGTGTAAGAGATATCCAGACATTGTGGCTTTGTGTTATCAAGATCTCAAGGGGTATGACGGAGAAATAATCCAACACACCATAGAGTTGGAAGAAGGGGTTAAACCTTTCAGGCAGAAGCAGATAGCAGTTAACCCCAAGATTGAAGCTATGATGAAGGCATAATTGATGAAGATGCTAGAAGCCAAGATCATTTACCCTATCAAGCATTCCTCCTGGGTCGCCAATTTGGTCCCGGTGAGAAAAAAGAACAGGGACATCTGCCTCTGCGTTGATTTTCGCAATCTAAACAAAGCCTCTCTCAAGGATCACTACCCGCTCCCGTAGATCGACCAGATTCTCCATATGGTCACAGGAGCCCAGCGGTTTTCCCTCTTAGATGGATTTTTTGGCTACAACCAAGTATGGGTGAAAGATGAAGATCAGCACAAGACAACGTTCACCACTAAATGGGGGACGTTTGCTTATCAACGCATGCCTTTTGGCTTGTCTAATGTCGGGGCCACATTTTAGAGGGCCATGGACCTCGCCTTTAGGGAACTACTGAACAAAATTATCGTCATTTATTTAGATGACATGACCGTGTTCTCCCACAAAGGGGAGGAACACACTTCTCACCTAGAGCAAGTGTTTGAGAAATGCCGAGAATTTGGCATATCCATCAACCCCAAGAAATCTGTTTTCGCAGTCAAGGAGGGGAAGCTGTTAGGCCACGTTATTTTTGAAAAGGGACTATCAATTGACCCCGATAGAGCGGAAGCCCTTCTGAAGCTTCCTCTTCCAGTCAATAAAAAGGGGCTCCAATATTTTTTTGGCCAAATCAACTTTGTGAGGAAGTTCGTTCCTGACTTCGCTCAAGTCATCAAACCTATGGCTGAATTGTTAAAGAAGGATGTTGATTTTCTTTGGACTGAAGAAAGAAAGAAAGCATTCGAAGAAATCAAAACTAGAATCTCTCAATCACCTGTGCTGGTGAACCCAGACTATTCGAAAGATTTTATCCTATATGCGGTTGGGGAACCTGAGAGCTATCTTTGCAGTCCTAACTCAAAAAGGAGACGATGGCGAGGAGCGTCCGATAGCCTTCTTGAGCCAGGTGATACAGCCACATGAGGAGAGATATAATTTCATCGAGCGGAAAGTGCATCCGATCATGAGATCCTTGAGAAAGTTTAAGCACTTTGTCCCTCAAAGCCGGATCACAGTTTTCGTGATTCACCCAGACGTCAGAAGTTTCATTATTCAGGGTGAACCGGGCCACAAGAGGGCAAGGTGGATTACCAAAATCCAAGAATTTGACATAGAGGTTCGACCCACCAAACTTGTCCGAGGACGGGCATTATGCCAGGATTTGGCTATAAGTGTCGCCGCCGAAGTGTCCACTTTTCAATGGGAAGACCCAGTGATGGAGGTTTACCTTGTCAATTCATTGCTTGAAGAAAGAGACTGGGCTGATGAAATAATGTGGTATTTCAATACGGGAAAGTGTCCAGATCAACTCACCCCCTCGCAAAGGAGGAGGTTCCGGCTTAACGCTCTGAAGTACGTTCTACGTCCGGAGGGGCTGTTTTATAAAAATATTGATGGAGTCCTTCTACGTTGTGTCAAAAGAACTGAAAAACAGAAAATCCTCGACGAATTCCATTCCGGAATGTCAGGGGGACACCTTTCGGGAAGGCCTATGGCCTTAAAGATAATAAATGCAGGCTACTATTGGCCCACCATCTTCGCGGACACCGAGAAGGCTTGCCAAAGGTGCAAGAAGTGTCAAAGGTTTGCTGGCAGGAACAGAAATGCTCCAATGCCCTTACAACCCATATAGATAGAATTCCCTTTCCAGCAGTGGGGATTGGACTTCGTGGGTAAAATCTCCCCAGAATCTTCAGCAGGGCACAAATTCATTTTGACTGCCACAGACTACTTCACTTGCTGGGCCGAGGCTATACCCACAAAACATGCCAATCAAGAGACAGTTGTTGCCTTCCTAGAGAGTTTGATAACTCGCTTTGGGATTCCGGAGGCGATTGTGACGGACAATGGTCCAGGGTTTAAAGGGGCTATACTCGACAGAATTCACCTGCAAATACAGCATCTATCATAAAGCTTCCTCCAATTATTACCCACAGGGAAATGGCCTCGCAGAGTCTACAAATAAAAAATTGATAAATATCATAAGGAAGACCCTTGAGAGAAATAAGAGGTCATGGCACTTTTGGTTACGAATCTGCCATTAGGAAAGGATTTGGTATAATGCGCCCCAGATTCGCCCACCAGATTGAAAGGCCGGAAGGAAGGAATGCCTTCCGTGCCAATCTCCGGAGAAGGCCGGCTTCCTGTGGGTTTTTTCAGTGTTTAAGCTAAGAGTGCAGGAAAGAGATAAAAATGCGAAAAGAGATTGAAATAGGATTGGTGTTGGGTGGGGGGGATGAGCAGCACGACAACGATCAATCACCACTACTAACAACAATCCAATACAGAACACACAATAGAAACTACCACTGTCATATATCCTATGTATCCTCTATCTATGCATTCCAGGAATACTTAATCACCAAATACCGGAATCCAGAATTCAGAATAACAGTAAGCAATGAAATAAGAAACATGAGGCAGAAATGACAAGTACAGGCAGCATAAAAGAATGACAACAAGCAAAATAGAGCCAAGTGTGTGTCTTGCATTCGGAAGCAAACGTATAGCTACAATGGTTCCCTAGCAAGATATCCCCCTTCCACCCCTTTACAATGATGTAGTGTGGCTATTTATAGCACAATTCCCCCCCATTACAATCCTGGGCACAAAATCCCAGACCCGACAATGGCTGACAAAAGCTGACAAAAGCGGCGAAAGAGCTGCTGATGTTGACTCCTGCAGACAGGGACTGTACTGGCAGCAAGGTCCACCTGAAAACTGGGCAGCTACGTGGCAGTGCGGTTGATGAAACTTCGAGTCAGCATGAATGCGGGTAGCTGCGGTAGATGGAACTTTGCGTCAGCATGAATGGAGGTGGCTGGAGTAGGTAATTCGGCCCATGCTTGTCCTTTTTCCCGTCACATCTCGGCTCGGATCCCGAGGCTGGACACTTGTCAGATTCTGATGAGGGGTGCATCTGCCTTGGAAGGCAGCTTCTCTCCTTCGTGTCCTACTTCGCTTGGAAATGGAGCGCAACCGGGTAGCGCAAGCGGGGAACAGCACGAGCTTGGGGAGGCCTCCGTGCCTTAGTCATGTTTTGGGCTGCTTGATAGATCTTGCCCAACTGCGCACAGGTCAGAGGGCGCAGCCCGACTTCGCTGTGAAGTCGGGTTGCGCACTCCAACACTTAGTCAATTTGGCCGCTGTTCGGACTGCGCACAAGAAGGGGAGCGCACCCCGACTTCGCTGCGAAGTCGGGTTGCGCTCCGACACTTAGCCGATTTCCGAAACATCGCTTCCCAATCGCGCACGGAAGAAGAGCGCACCCCGACTTCGCTGCGAAGTCGGGTTGCGCTCCCATACTTAGCCAAATTCTGCTCTCTTCGGTCTGCTTCCGCACTTCGCATTCCCGAGTGCGCTCGAACTTGAGGGCGCACCCCGACTTCGCTGCGAAGTCGGGTTGCGCTCTCAGACTTAGAATTTTTCAGGGAATGTTTGCTCTGTTCTGGCCGAAGAAAGAATAAGGGGAAAAGGGAGGAATGCAACTGATAGAAGGGGAGAAAGGGAAAGGAGATGGAGGGAAGGGAAAGGAGATGGAGGGAAGGGAGAGCAACATACTTACAAAATTTGAAAACATGGCACCCCGTGCAAAATGTGGCAACATTCCTGGCGGCTCGCGGGGTGTCGAGCTCGCCTCGACGCAAAGAACCAGGCCTTCATCCTTTGGGCGCAGAGGAACTCCCTTCCCCTGCTTTCCGCTGCTCTGACGGCTTCTTCTTTGGCAACTGCTCCTCTTCAGATCCGCTTTCGGCAGTTGCTTCTTCTGTTTCTGCTCTCTTTCCGAGTCTGAATGGTCGCCACTGTCACCCTCTTGCTCGGCCGGCTGTTCCCGCTCAAGGACAAGATTGTATGCGGTCCTGGCTTGGTCCCAGTGCTACTGCTTGAAATGGCTCTAAGTCGCTGACATCTTTCAGCGCTGCTCTGAATGTTTCAACCGCATGCACGTCGATGGTGTTGTATCTCTCTCCCAACTCCTTAAGGGAGGCGTTGATCTTGCAATATCGCGACACCATCTGGGTGACCTGAGCTTCCTGGACTGGCTCGGCCCAGCTGTCAATTTCTGACGTGTCTGCCTCAAAAGACAGCCAATTCATCTTCACCTGCTCCAGGGTCAGAAATTCTCCATCCTTGATGAAGCTCGGGCAACCGTGCTCAGAAAGAGCGTTGAAGGGGGCCAGGCAAATGTTCATCTCGTGGTCTAATGCGTCCAGCATTTTCCTGGCGGCCCTTATTTTCTCTACTTTTTCAAAATAATTATGCAAGGTTACCCTTGCATCTGCCCATTCTAGGGTAATTCGGGACATAGGGGGAAATCGGAGGCCCTTGCGCTCGTACTCCTCAAGTTTCATAGCCAAGTCCAGCCACTGCTTCGCTTGGTGTTCGGCCTCCTCTACCACAGGCTTGCCCTGGGCAGATACTTCTTGGATCCTGGACGTGAAATCCAGGACCGATATGGACCTGAAAACGTTGGCCCTGCAACCCTGCAGCAAACCAGCCCGCATTACCTTGATCTTGTTCTTCGAAAAGGCTGCCGTCTCGGGATGTTTTCTCCTCGAGCCGAGACTTAGCCTGCCTTAACGAATCCTGGAGCCGGGAGACCCGCTCCAGCCGCTGCCCTTTTCTCCTCCTCGACAGCTGTTCGGTTGTCCGCCTTTGCGCTCGCGGCCTCCCCGCCGAGAGGCGGCGAGCTGGGCTTTCAGGTCATCGATCTCTTGCTGTGCAGACTCCAACCGCGCGGTGGCCCTAGCCAGATCTTCCTCCAGCTGCCTTGAAGTATTCTGCAGCTGAAACAACGCCTCCTGACTCTCAAGTCGCTTGACAAGGAGATTATGTGTTCTACGACGAATGCCGTTGATTTCATATTCCTCGTTTATATCATCAAAGCTCTTCTCCTTGACTTGGTGCTCATAGTCCGCCTCGGTCATCTCCCGGAGAGGCTTCTTCACTTTTGGAACCAACTTTTCAGTTCTGAGCACTCTCCTGTCCAAGTCGTACTTGGTGCGCTTCACCGGGGCAGCTATTTCCTCGGCCCTTCTGCGTTTGACGCCCTGAAGGAAAGAGGCGGAACACCCTACGGCCTTTGCTGCGAGGGGCTGATCGTCTGTGATCTGCATGAAGTCAAGGTCCTCCAGCATCTGATCTTGCTGCGGCATTTTTCCTACAAACAACGAAGCGGGAGGTATTCCAGAAGCCGTGGTCGCTTTTGAGGGCGACCGGGTCCTAGGGGAAGCGAGCGGCTGAGTGGAGGGCGTAGGTGGGGTTTTAAACAATGGAGGTGAGCGGCGCGGCGATGTATGCACAGCTTCGGCACTGGCCGCAGGCGAAGGGTCTAGGGTTTGGCTGAGGGACTGGAAAGCGTTTGGGTCCTGGGCGAACTGGTCGAAGGAATGGGGGCTGTGAGAGGGTTGGGTGGTCTGAGACGAAGAGGATGGGACTACGGCTTGCCCTGATACAATGGGGGATGGCGTTATGGCAGGGCCGACTGGGATTTGGGGGAGCGGGGAAGTGGACGTACCTGCGGGCTCCGCCTGAGCCGCTGTTTGGAGGACGTCTGCAGCCCAAGTTTTTGCTTCTGCTTCAGGGCTGTCCAACGAGACGATTTCCGGCGCGGCTGCTCCTGTCCGTGCCGTGGCCGTTTGCTGTGCAGGCTCCCTAGGCCGCTTGGCCTTTTCGCTCCTCTTCCTTTTCTTTTCTTCTGGCGCTGCGGCTGGTTCAAAGGAGGGAGAGGAGGTTGGGGCGGCAGGCTGCGATGTGCCCACGGTGAACTTGTACCGGGGTCTAGATGGGAGAATGCTTGCCGCGGCCGTTCCACTAGCTGGCTGTTCTGGCGCTTTTTCCTCTTGGGGGGCCACCTCAGGAGTTGACCTTTCTGGCCGCTGTACCCTTTCAGGTAAGGCTTCAGAAGCTGGAGGCAACATTGGGCCCACTTGACTGCTCGTTGGCGTTGCGCTAGAAGTCCCGGGAGTAGACAATTGCTGAGACGGGGACTCCCTTGTATATCTTTTCCTCGCGCCTCGGGGAACGCAATCTCGAAATGCGAAAGGCCGCCAGGTGTCAGCGTATTGATCATATAAGGCCGAAAACTCATCATCAACGGCCAACGTCTTCCGGTTGGACTTATCGTGCTGCGTGCGGCACCTCATCTTCCAAAATTCAATGATTTTGTCCTGTTGCTAGTTGAGGGGCGCCACCTTGGAGAGAAATTTCTTGAAGCCCGCCGAGTCCAACCGGTGATCCGGGTTTCGCTCTGGATCATACGCCACCTCTTCGCAGTAAAAATCATGCCATGGCGGCCATGATTGCATCCGCTCAATGTGCCATTCCAGGTCTGCGCCTGTTCTGTTGCACCTTTCTTGCATGATCTCTGCTCGGGGGCAGATATGCGCAAACTTTCCCCTGACCCCAATTGGGTCGTACTTCCAGCGCTGCGGCAGCAGTATTAGGCCCATGTCGATGAGCTCCCGTTCGAGGTAGACATGCTGTCCAATCTCGCGTACTTGAATATTCGCCTAGGTAATAGGATATTGGAAAATATGGCCCTTTTTCTTTCCCTGGCCGAACTCCTCCTCGACATAATCCATCTGGCGCGAAATCTCCATTCCGAACTGATGGTCAGTGCAGAAATAGGGCAGCAGGAACGGCTTCCCCTTGAATCCGTAGATTCTGACTACAATGCCTTGCGTCAGCCGGAAGGTGTCCCCGTACTTGTGCTTCCTCAGATAGCTTGTCATGACCTCTGGCGGGCGGGACGCCTCACCATTGAACAGCCCCAGGACCATACTTAGAAATTTGAAATTGAACTCATAGAATGACCCTTTTCTGTACAGGATCTCGGTCCATTCGTACACGGGCAGCGGCTCTCCTTTTTCATTTACCTTCTTCAAGTTAGGAACTCTGATCCGGTAGTGCATGTGGTACAGGCACAACCATGTGAGGAAGGAGCAAAACCGGAATTCCGTTGTCTGCTTCTGCTGCAGCCTGACTAGGTTTGAATGAATGGCGTACGCCAGCCAGTCTGCCCAGTCGAAGAAAATAGGGCGCTTCCCACTCTTTTGCGCCGTGGAGTCGTAAAACTCCCCATGCAGGATACATTCTGGCCGGCCACCTGGTACGGGCGTACCACTCGTCGTAATCGCAGCCGAGTACCCATGCCAGGATGATGTATATATATTTGTTTTCGAACCTGTCCAGGGGTATTGGGCCTGTGGGCCACTGTCCGGCTGCCAGCGGAGTCTTCAGCTCTGAGTCGAGGAATTCTCTCATCCGCTTGGTCTGGGTGAATCTGCCCGTCTGTTCGTCCAGGTTAATCCTCCTGACAATTGCGCTGGGGTCGTACTGGAGCCCCGGGGCGAAAGCTGGCTGGACGCTCTCCCTGAAGAGTGTGAACAAAACTCTTCCCTTGTTGTCGCAGACTTGCCGGGCAGCTGGCTTGTAATATGTCGCAATGGATTCGACCAGCTCCGGGCATTGGTGGACAGGAGGGCACAAGAACCAGTACAGGTTCGATTTGTAGGCAGCCCCGACATGGTGTGAGGGCGAAACCTTGTCAGCCCACTTCGCAATATTCGGCCGCAGCTTGGTGAGGCTGATAGAAAATTCGCCATCTTTGTACCCGGCCAGGCGATTGACGGGCGGCGGTGGAGCTTGCCCTCGGCTTTTCTTTGACCTGGGTCCTCCTTGTTTGCTCTTGCGGCGCTTCGCTCTCATGAGCGCCGGATTCCGTCTCGCTCCTCAGCTTCATGTTCTGCGTCACTGGACTGCGCCGGCATTGGCGCTTTCCCCTTGTCCATCGTTTCTTTCCTGCTCGAATTGGCAGAGACAGGGATTCTGGCTACTGATTGCTCAATTCTGGACTTTGCAGCTCAGAGTTAGCTAGACAATTTGGATGTTCTGAGTATGCCAGGGCCTCCTTTTCTAGGCAAGGAATTCAGCATTAATGGCGCAAGGGCAGGGGTTAAGGTGATTTGCCGGAAGTTGGTGGAAGCGTTATAATATTTTGGCGGCTGTGCGTGGGTTTAATCTTGAAAAGCGTACCCCGGTTGCAGTTGGTCCTAATGCGCCTTGCTTTCTTAATGACATCCTTTTTGAAAGTCGCGCAATCATTATTAAACATTCTTTGGACTTCGTGCTTTTGATGACGTCATAGCCGCCGCCTGGGCACACATTTCGAGGGAGAACTTTGGGCCCAGGGTTTTAAAGAGGGACGCAACCCAACTTCGCACTATGCCAAACTGCGCTGTCCGGGCCCACACTTAGAAACATTTTATCATTTTTTCTTGTTTCCCGCGACAGGTCACCCAAGGTGCGCCCGAAATTGAGGGCGCACTCGGACTTCGCCCAAAAACGGGCGCACTCCGACTTCGGCCAGATTTTGCTGCGCAGTCGGACTTCGCCCAAAAACGGGCGCACTCCGACTTCGGCCAGACTTGATTGCGCAGTATGATTCGGTCACTTAGCCATTTTAGCTCTGCTCTCCCCAACTGCGCTCCAAAGACGGTGCGCAGCCCGACTTCGCTGCGAAGTCGGGTTGCGCACCCAGCACTTAGTCAAATTCTTGCCTTTTTTGTCAGCTCTCTTCTCTCAAACTCCCATTGTCGCACTGTTCCGGGAGCGATGCCCGACTTCGCTGCGAAGTCGGGGTTCGCTCTAGGCTTCACTTAGGCTCTTGAAAATAAAAAGCTGAAAGCTGAAATAAATATATACAAACTGATAAAAAATGCAGAAAAGAAATATATACAAGGAAGGACCCGCCTGGGGTGCCTTCAGCGGTGGTAAATCTTTAGGTGGAACCCGTTGACGGGAATGGGGAGAAGCTGTCCCTCCATGTCCCGGAGCACGAATGCATTAAATTGGTTCACCCGAGCAATCTGATAGGGACCCTCCCAGAGGGCATCAAATTTACCATGGTTGCCCGGCTTTGCCTTCAATGAGTCCCACTTCAGCACCAGGTCCCCGATTTTGAAAACTCGGGCGGTGGTGCCTTTTGCAAACCAGCCTTGGGTCGCTTCAGCATGCTTAGTAAAGGCCTCGGTATGCTTTTTCTCTTTCTTCCTCTAACCGCAGCAGTTGGCACAGCTCGGCGTCCACCGGATCCCCGTTGCCTCTTTCTTCATCCAAAGATCCAGAGTGCGGGTATCTCCACATGGGTAGGCAGAACTGCCTCCTTGCCGTACACGAGCGCGTAGGGGGATGTCTTGATAGACTTCTTGAATGATATGCGATCCGCCCACAACGCCCGGTTCAGGAGTAGGTGCCATGTCCTCTTGTTTCTCTCTACTGTCCTTCTGACGATCTTCAGTAGATTCTTGTTGGTGGACTCGGCCAGGCCGTTCCCCTGCGGGTAGTAGTTAGAAGACATCTTGTGATAGATGCCATATTTGCTGGTGTACTCCGTGAGTACAGCGCCTGCGAACCCCGGACCATTGTCTGTCACTATTGACTCCGGGACCCCGAAACGGGTGATGAGGCTCTCGAGGAACCTAATGACCGTCTCCTGGTCCGCATTCTTAGTGGGGATCGCCTCTGCCCACCGGGTGAAGTAATCGGTGGCGGTAAGAATAAACTTGTGCCCCGCTGCAGAGTTAGGCGTGATGACTCCGATGAAGTCCAGACCCCACTGCTGAAACGGAGTCTCAGCTTGAATTGGCTGGAGGGGCAGGGGTGCTTTTCTGTTTCTGCCAGCAAACCTCTGGCATTTATCACATTTGACACAGACCGCATGTGCGTCTGTGAAGAGAGTGGGCCAATAGTACCCAGCTCTGATGATTTTCAAGGCCGTAGGCCTTCCAGAATGATGTCCCCCAAGCATCCCGGAGTGAAACTCTCCGAGGACCCTGGGTTGGTCGGTTTCTTTGACGCACCGCAACAGGATGCCGTCAATGTTTTTGAAATAAAGCCCCTCGGGGCGAAGTACGTATTTCAAGGCGTTTAGCCGAAACCTCCTTCTTTGTGAGGCATTCAGGTGATCTGGACATCTCCCGGTGCTGAAATACTGCACCAAGTCATTTGTCCAGTCATTTTCCTCTGATAAGGAGTTGGCTAGGTTGGTGGTTGCTATCGGATCTTCCCACTTGCAGGCGGAGACTTCAGCTGCAGCGCTTCGGGCCAGCTCTTGGCACAAGGCTCGGCCTCGGATCAGCTTTGTTGGCCGTACCTCGATGTCAAATTCCTGGATCTTGGCTATCCATCCTGCTCTCTTGTGACCCGGCTCTCCTTGTATGATGAAGTTCCGGACGTCCGGATGTATCACGAAGACAGTTATCCGGCTCTGGGAGACAAAGTGCCCGAACTTTCGGAGAGATTTCATGACTGCGTGAACCTGCCGCTCAATAAAATTGTACTTTTCTTCATGCGGCTGGATTACCCGGCTTAAGAACGCTATGGGGCGCTCTTCGCCATCGTCTCCCTTCGTGTCGGGATCGCGGCGTAACTCTCGGGTTCTCCCACCGCGTACGGGATGAAGTCCTTGGAATAATCCGGGTTTATCAACACCGGAGCTTGTGCAATTCTGGCCTTGATCTCCTCAAAGGCCTCGCCTTCTTTCGTCATCCATAAGAATTCGGCATTCTTTTTCAACAGCTCGGCCATGGGCTTAATCACTTGTGCGAAGTCCGGTATGAACTTCCTCACGAAGTTGATTTGGCCGAAGAAGGACCGTAGCCCCTTCTTGTCGAATCGGGATGGGCAAGCGGAGGAGGGCTTCTGCTCCGTCAGATCCACTGCAAGGCCCTTCTCGGAGATGACATGTCCCAGACAGCTTACCTTCTTTTACCGCGAAGACAGATTTCTTCGGGTTAATGGAAATGCCGAATTCACGACATCTCTCAAATATCTGCCGCAGGTGGGAAGCATGGTCCTCTCTCCTGTGAGAGAATACAGTCATGTCATCCAAGTAGATGACAATGATCTTGTTAAGCAGCTCTCGGAAGGCCAAGTCCATGGCTCTCTGGAATGTGGCGCCGACATTGGACAGGCCGAAGGGCATGCGTTATATGCAAACGTTCCCCATTTGGTGGTGAACGCTGTCTTATGCTGGTCTTCGTCTTTCACCCATATCTCGGTTGTACCCAGAGAAACCATCCAAGAGGGAGAATCTCTCGCGCTCCAAAGAACTATGTGGAGGATCCGATCGATTTGGGGAAGCGGGTAATGGTCCTTCAACGAGGCCTGATTCAGATTTCTGAAATCCACGCAGAGACGAATGTCTCCATTCTTCTTCCTCACAGGAACCAGATTCGCAACCCAAGATGAATGCTTGATGGGGTAGATGATCTTGGCTTCCAAGATTTTCAGGAGCTCGGCTTTCATCATGGCTTCAATCTTCGGGTTTACAGCCCTCTGCTTCGCCGGAAAGGTTTTGCACCATCTTCTAGCTCTATGGTATGTTGGATCATCTCGTCTATCATACCCCTTCAAGTCCCGGTAGCACCAGGCTACAATATCGGGGAACTCTCTGCATAATGATCTGATCTGCCCGAGTTCCTCTTCAGTGCAGTCCGTCCCGACCTTGATTGTTTTTCCAGGTTCAAGCTCCAGGTCGACGTACTGCTTGGGGTCTACTTTGATCCTATGAGATATTGCTCTGTCATTTTGATCAAAGAGACTCTCTAATGTAATCAGTCCTTTTGGGACATGATTATTCTTCAACTGTATCAACCCCTCGTACCGCTCGTCATCAGGGTCTCTACCTTCGATTGTACATGCTTCGGTAACCAAAAAAGTGACGATTTCCTCGTCACAGTCAAACACCTGCCAGTGGGTGTCTTTATCAGGCACAAAAGGCCTGTAGATGGTACGAACCGGCTTCGGCTTCTGGACAGTGTCATCAGCCGAAACGTACCTGGCTCCAACAGACGCCAGAATGTCAGCGTGCTTGTTCTTCTCACGTGATATGGCTTTGACATTCAACGAGTCGAAAGACTCCATCAGGTCCCAGACACGATTACGGTACGCCTTGAGATAATGCTTCTTGGAGGCGCATTTGTTCGTAATCTGGTTGCACACCAGCTCTGAGTCGCCAAAGATCTGCAGATGCTTTATCCCCAGCCTCTCCGCTTTTCTCAAACCCAAGCACAGGGCTTCATACTCCGCCGCGTTGTTGGTACAGCTCCAAGCCAGCCTGTAGGTGTAGTCCTTCTGGATCCCGGATGGAGAAACCAGGAGTACACCTGCACCGGCGCCATTTTTGCATCGGGCGCCATCAAAGAAAAGCTTCCATAGCTTTTCTGGTGCAGGTCCTACCTCTTTCTTGGCTGACTGGTCAATTCTCTCAGGCTGAGTGACTGTGTAGCAGCCTTGCTCAGTCTCGATCATGGCGTTGAAGTCCAGCAAGGAGAACTCATCCTCTACTTGCAACAGCTCAAGAGCTTGCTCTGTCATGTCTACCACCACCAGTTCTTCCGCTGTCAGCTGAACCATGCAGTCCTGTGACTCTTCTCCGGGTATCTTCTCTACTAGAAATGTGGAAGGCTTTTCGTTGTAGATCTTCAGTCTCCTTCCTTTGAAGGGCACTTCCATATGTGAGTAATCCAGAGACAGATACCCACCCAACTTCGCAGTGAACTCCCTGGAGAGACACATGCCGAAGTAGGGTTCCAAGTCGACAACCACGACTTCTTGAATGACCACTATGTCAAGAGCTTTGTGCAGCTGGATCGGGATATCTTTGATGACACCAACTGTCTTGACAGGGGTGCCGTCTAGTTGCAACACACCTTGGCTGCTCCTTGTATACTCCATTCCGATCTCGTCGCAGACGGCTCTCGGCATAACAGTCGTGGAGGCACCATAATCCACCATACAGTTGTGTACTATATACCCTTGCATCCGCAATGACAGATAGAAGGGAGGTGGTCTGTTCTTTCCAGTGGCGGAGACTGTCAGGGGTTGAACCAAAACAGCAGGTTGCGTCTGCTTGCCATGTTTTATGCTCTTCAAAGATTCCTGCAGCAGATCAACTTGACCTGGGAGCAGAAGAGCATCATACATACTTATCCTTGCGGGAGTCCTCTTTAGCTCATCCACTATGCTGTAGCCCGAAGTGCTAGCTCCCTCCGTTTCCTTCGCAGGCTCATACTTAGTCCGGTATTGCTGCGTGGCTTCGACTCTTTGCCTCTTTGTCAGCGACGGATATCTCAGCTTCTCCTGAGCTTGTTCTTTTGTTTCAGCTGGAGGCTGAGCCGCGGGAGCTTTTGCTGCGGGAGGCTTGAGCGCAGGAAATTTTTCTTTGGCTGCGGGATGCCATAGCCTTTTGTCTGGTGGTAGCCCAGCAGGTTGCGCCTTTTCTCTTCTGGCGTATACCTTTAATGGCTTTGGCTGGGCTGCAGCAGCTTCAACAGGCTTTCTGTCCTCCTTGGCGGGGGGCAGCGCGGGATCATCCTTTTGGACGGCAAAGTTGTCTTCATCGCCCAGGATCATGTATAATTCTTCATCCTCTATGGCGCTGCCCGCCAGGGTCTGGAGGTAATGCTGATGCAGCGTGCAATCTTCTTCTGAATGCGGGTCGTTGCACGTGGAGCACCAGTTAACCTGGTCAGAGGTGCCAGGTTGATCCTCAATGGCCGCATTTCTTGCAGGGGGGTGCCTTTGAACTTGCCGTTCTGCGGCTTGATCTTTTGTCAGTGCCGGAGGAGGATATGGCCTCCTTGGAACAAACTCCATCTGGGCCTGCTTCTTCTTCAGTATGGTCATGTCATTTGACATGGTATGGTATCCAGATGCCAGAGCCCGTACCTCTTGGAGGATTTTGTTCTGAATGTCATTGTCCGCAGGTGGCAACTGAGCTGGCGGAGGTAATGCAGCCAATGGCGGGGGTGCAGAATATTGCGCGTACTGAGGGGGAGCTGGGAGTGCGGGATACTGCGGAGGAGGAGGCGGCGGGTTAGGATAATGAATTTGTGGCGGGCCGTAAGGGTTTACGACCGGCGCCGGATTCCATGGCCGCCGGGGGTGCTGACTTGAAGATGACGACATCACACCAGAGGCCGATGGGTACTGGGACCGAGGAAAGTCGGGGTAAATGGGTGGTCGTACCCTATGCGGGAGCCTCGCCTATGGAGATTATGTCCATTTCAGCTTGTTGGGCAGCTTCGTACAGGGCAGGGAATGAATCGACTCGGGCTATCTTCAGCAACAGGCAGATGTCTGAGTTGAATGACCTCAAGTAGTAGTGCGCAGCCTGACCCGCTGAAGGTCGTAGTTCGCGAGGTACTCGTTTCCAAGACCTCGCAAACCTTATGTTGAAGTCCGACACCTCCTCTTGGGGGTGTCGCTGGATGCTTTGGAACTGATGCAACAACGAAGAGGGATCAGCAGACTCGTTGCATCCTTTTACAAGCCTGCCAGCCAGCTGGCGCCACCCCGTGATAGATCCCTCTGGCAGAGATCTCCACCAGTAGAGAAGCTTTCCCCTTAGGGAAAGTGCCAGCAGACGGGTCTTGACGCTCTCGTCAGTAATAGAGTGTAGCGCAGCCAAGGCCAGAATGTCCTGGATGTGTTCATACGCCGTCTTGCCGTAGCCATCGTAAGTAGGGATGGACTTTAGGGCAGCGGGGGGCACAACTTGTTGTCCGACTAGGGCCAAGGGCCCCGTGGAGTCTACCGTCGGGAAGAGATCGTCATCATTCTGCTGAGCAGCCATTTCTTCCTCTCCTCCGGTAGTGTACTCGGTATCGGTACCGTCCGAGGATGTAGATTGCTCTTCAGCCTCGGCCTCTTCGATTTCGGTTTCAGGTTCTTCTACGTGAGCTTGGTGGTCAGCCAGCCTGACGCGCTCTCCTGGAGCGGCAATGTCAATTTCGTAAAGGTCAGGCTGGTTTCCCGGATTCCTTGCTCTCCACCTTCTTGTATGCATGAAGGCGCTCGGACCGGTCTTCACGGACTCAGAGAATATTCAGGTACTTGCAGAGTCGCCAGGTGTTCTGATTCTAACAGCAATGAAGCGAACACCAAGTGCTTGGATTTTGTTTTGGGGTGGGAAACTTCCATGTCCCACCGGGCGTGCCAGAGAAACCGTTGGTTACGAATCTGCCATTAGGAAAGGATTTGGTATAATGCGCCCCAGATTCGCCCACCAGATTGAAAGGCCGGAAGGAAGGAATGCCTTCCGTGCCAATCTCCGGAGAAGGCCGGCTTCCTATGGGTTTTTTCAAGTGTTTTAAGATAAGAGTGCAGGAAAGAGATAAAAATGCGAAAAGAGATTGAAATAGGATTGGTGTTGGGTGGGGGGGATGAGCAACACGACAACGATCAATCACCACTACTAACAACAATCCAAAACAGAACACACAATAGAAACTACCACTGTCATATATCCTATGTATCCTCTATCTATGCATTCCAGGAATACTTAATCACCAAATACCGGAATCCAGAATTCAGAATAACAGTAAGCAATGAAATAAGAAACATGAGGCAGAAATGACAAGTACAGGCAGCATAAAAGAATGACAACAACAAAATAGAGCCAAGTGTGTGTCTTGCATTCAGAAGCAAACGTATAGCTACAATGGTTCCCTAGCAGGATATCCCCCTTCCACCCCTTTACAATGATGTAGTGTGGCTATTTATAGCACAATTCCCCCCATTACAATCCTGGGCACAAAATCCCAGACCCGACACTGACCAATGGCCGACAAAAGCGGCCAAAGAGCCGCAGATGTTGACCCCTGCAGACAGGGACTGTACTGGCAGCAAGGTCCACCTGAAAACTGGGCAGCTACGTGGCAGTGCGGTTGATGAAACCTCGAGTCAGCATGAATGCGGGTAGCTGCGGTAGATAGAACTTTGCGTCAGCATGAATGGAGGTGGCTGGAGTAGGTAATTCGGCCCATGCTTGTCCTTTTTCCCGTCACATCTCGGCTCGGATCCCGAGGCTGGACACTTGTCAGATTCTGATGAGGGGTGCATCTGCCTTGGAAGACAGCTTCTCTCTTGTGTCCTACTTCGCCTGGAAACGGAGCGCAACTGGGTAGCGCAAGCGGGGAACAACGCAGTTGGGGAGGCCTCCGTGCCTTAGTCTGTTTTGGGCTGCTTGATAGATCTTGCCCAACTGCGCACAGGTCAGAGGGCGCAGCCCGACTTCGCTGCGAAGTCGGGTTGCGCACTCCAGCACTTAGTCGTTTTGGCCGCTGTTCGGACTACGCACAAGAAGGGGAGCGCACCCCGACTTCGCTGCGAAGTCGGGTTGCGCTCCGGCACTTAGCCGATTTCTGGAAACACTGCTTCCCAACTGCGCACAGGAAGAAGAGCGCACCCCGACTTCGCTGCGAAGTCGGGTTGCGCTCCCATACTTAGCCAAATTCTGCTCTCTTCGGTCTGCTTCCGCACTTCGCATTCCCTAGTGCGCTCGAACTTAAGGGCGCACCCCGACTTCGCTCCCACGAGAGACACCGACTTCGCTGCGAAGTCGGGTTGCGCTCCCATACTTAGCCAAATTCTGCTCTCTTTGGTCTGCTTCCGCACTTCGCATTCCCTAGTGCGCTCAAACTTAAGGGCGCACCCCGACTTCGCTGCGAAGTCGGGTTGCGCTCTCGGACTTAGAATTTTTCAGGGAATGTTTGCTCTGTTCTGGCCGAAGAAAGAAAAAGGGGAAAAGGGAGGAATGCAACTGATAGAAGGGGAGAAAGGAAAAGGAGATGGAGGGAAGGGAAAGGAGATGGAGGGAAGGGAGAACAGCATACTTACAAAATTTGAAAACATGGCACCCCGTGCAAAATGTGGCAACAGGCACTTACACCTGGATCAAGCTCTATGGGCAGATCGTATATCCATAAATAAATCCATTAGAACATCGCCATATGCGTTAGTCTATGGGAAAGAGGCGGTTCTGCCTACCCACATTGAAATGCCTGTGCTCTGGTTGCTTGATGATGAAAAAGACAACCTGGATCATCTTGATGCCATATTAGCTCAGTTATTGCAGCTTGAGGAGCAAATAGAGAGTGCCCATGAAGCTTTCATGAAGCATGCTAACACTACACGCAACTGGTTCTCTAAAGGGACTACAACCCGAATTTTCAAAACTGGTGACCTAGTGCTCAAATGGGACGCATTAAAGGCAAAACCGGGCAACCATGACAAATTTTACGCCTTCTGGGAAGGCCCCTTTCAGATTGCCAGATTCAATCAATTCAATGCTTTCGTCCTGAGGGACATGAAGGGTCATATCCTCCCCATTCCTGTCAATGGATTTCATCTGAAAGCCTATCGCAACTAAAACTCTCAGTTGAGGTTTCCCCTTTGTACATATTTTCCTTTATGCTTTTCCTTTTTATCCGTCTGTAAATATGCTTTTAAGTTGTTTTTTGTTCTTTAGGCTGTTGAGCCAAGTAGTTCGTCGGACCTGTGTGTCCGCAAGCTTTTGATGTTAAGATGCAGAAGCAGTCCCCTTCACAAAAGGGAGATATGGGGATGACCGAGAAGAGAAGCAAAAATCAGCCTGCCTGCCTTCGCTTGCTAAAGTGCTAACGCCCTGAAGTCGCTTCGCCTTTTGGGCGAAAACAGGAGTCCCTTCCAAGCTATGGCCGAATTAGAGACAAACAAAAGAAAATTTGCCAAGTCAAAAGGCCTGAGATCGCTCAGATTTTAAGCAATCCCTGAAGCGGTTTCAAGATTTGAGCAATTCAGAGCACAGAGGGGAACGAGTAAAAGAGGCCCGAAAATCTGCTAAGTGTGGGCGGTCTCGCTTTCGCTTGCTAAGTGTGTAAATCTTCAAGAGCGCTCCAAACTTTCGATGACGGTGGAAATGGGTAAATTGAAAGAAGTTACATGCGAAATCCCGTCCGCGCTCGCTTTTAAGAGAGGAGCTCAAGGTCTCTCAACTTTTTAGTGATCTCGAGCACGCTCGAAAGTTTCAAGCGATATCAAGAAAAAACGCCCGAGTGTTTTTAGGCATAAAGGTCTCGAAAGCACCCAAGTTTTCGAATAGGCTCGAAATCGCTTCTATTTTTTAGCGATAGCGGGAGTCCAAGACAGGCATCACCAGGTTCATGAAAGGGGCTAGAATTTCCCCAAGTGTGGGTTGCTCACTTTCGCTCGCCAAACACCACTTCCCCCAAGCGCACACGTCAAAGCAGCGACAACGGGTAAGAGAAAAGGTCAAACATTTGCTTTGGATGGAAAAAGTCTCGCCTTCGCTCGCTATAAGGGCCCAAACCCGAAATCGCTCGAAATTTGAGCGATATGGAGGAAAGTATGAAATTATAAAGTGGGCCCCGTTTCTCGAGCAAGCGGCATAGAAAAGCGTGCCAAAAGGGGAACGAATTGCACGTATTCCATAAGTGCTTATTAAAAGGTGGACATTCAAAGGCGGCAAAGGTTTAAATGTTTACACTCCCAAGAGAGATCGTGTGCATGGCCACCCTAGCTCGATATCAACTCCTACCAACCCCGTGCTCCTCGCATTGAATTTAAGGCACTCGGCTGCGCCACCTATTGAAGCTTCTACCTTGAACTCTCCATATAAAATAGCGCTATTGAGAGGGCACTTGGTCAGTCGAATTCCAACACACTCTGGACTGGATTATACTAGTGCCATGGGAAAGAAAGAAGGACAGCAAAAAGTTGCAGCAGAAGCGCCAGCGGTGTCAAGCACGCCTGCGAGTGGGCAGAAGAAAGAGCAGAAAGATAAATGGAAAGCTAAGTTGGCCGAAGCAGGAGAAGAAAAGAAGCCGCGAGTCGCGAAGCCAAAGCCAATTCCTCCTCCATCCTGTGACAGTTGGGTCAAGCTCAGAGATGGGATTTACTCCCAGAGTACCAGCCAGATAAGGCAAACAATTGACAAATGGCGGAATAAGTTTTCCCCTTCGAATCCTTATGCTGCGGCGTACTCGTCTAATCTCTACTGGTTCTTATGCCCCGAGGTACATCACTGCCCTGAGCTAATAGCGGCGATTGCCGAATACTATAGGTCGAAAACGAGGCAGGTATGCGACCACCAGGGCAATGTCTTGTTTTCACTATACTTTGATACCGTTGAAGCGGCCTTCGCGCCGAGCATATAGTTGAATAAGGAAGACTATATTGTAAAAGGCGTCAACTTGGGAGAACAGACGGATAGGTATTCGGATAACCAGAGGATGCGGGATTTTATGAGCTCTCAGCTTCATGAGCCTATTCCACCGCGGCAATGGCCAAAACAGGGAAGGCCTCTAAGCGAATTCAAGAACACTAGCATATACACTATGTTGGCTTGGGTCTTAGGTCTTGGCTCGGATGCGACAGTCCTCCCATACCAGATTTCCCTTGCCGAGTGTATTCTGAGAGGAGAGTTCTATGACCCAAATGAGATGACAGATAAGACCAAGCCGATTTTCTTCAATTGGGTAGATTGCGTCACCCGAGGAATGCACCAGCAGCTGCGGGAGTATAAGACCGGTGCACGAGATGGTTTCAGGTACTGCTAAGCCTTGGCCTGGTTATTTTTATTTCATATGCACAGCCGCCTGCGGTCGCTCCCTATACAGCGCGAAGATGACAAAAGTGCACGGCTACCGGTCTGAGTGGACCAGAGTTCTATGGAAAGAGGAATCGTACTACCAATTCAATATATCATTCTTGGGCCCAGCTCTCGCTCTACTTCACGGTTCATGCCCATGCGTCTCGCAAGCATTGAGGGACCAATTTAGTGATCAGAATTACGGCAACACTTTTCGCCTTACGCAGGGCCTTGTGATAAGGGTTTTCGGCTTCAGGGGCAAACCTTTCTTGCTTCCCTATTATGCATCAAAATATCAGTTTGGCCTAGAAGTGTATCGACAGATGGATTATACAGACGCAAAATACGGTCAGGGAGGGAGAAAAGGCCATCTATTTGAATACCGCATCACCTGGGCCGGGATCGAAGTTGACACCAATGGACAACATCAATACTTGCATGCCACGCTCTCAAGTTTCGGCTTGGTGGAGCTACCTCAAAAGTGGAAATACGACCCCTTGGACATCTTAAAGGACTTCACCTCTCGCAAAGAGTTTCATGTCTGTCCTCAATTGGGGATTCTAGAAGAACGCAACAACCAAGACGAAGATCTGGAGTGGTATATCGAGGACATGCAGACTTTCCCACCTTGGCATGACTTCTACTGCGTAGAAGTTGAGTTTGACCCTGGCCGAAATATAGGACACAGGCCAAATATAGGTGTATGCAAGAGATTAGAGGCAAGACTGCAAAGGAGGGGTTGGAGACTGGACAAAATAGAAGAATGGTGGAAAATACATGTCAGAACCGGAAAAGACAAAATTCCGTGAAGGACATAAAAGACGACGACACCTTTTCCAACCTCTACAACAAACATCATGCCACGTGGTGGCCAATGGTGTTTCGTCACATCATTCCCCTAGGTCTTCGCCTACAAAAGGGGCAGGTCCCACCTAAGCAATTGCAAATGAGTGGTGAGGGCTCCAGTCAACAGTCGCGGGAAGAGAGGGTTCAGGGGCCCAGAATGTAGCAGCCGGCCGAGAAGCAACATGCTAAGGTCGCATCATCCAAAGAAGAAATACCAACGCACATGACCTAAGCAAAGCAGACTTCCTCGGCAGAAGTGTCCCCCGTGCTTTGAAAGAAAAATGCTGTCAAGGTGATCGTGAAGCCCCCTAAGGCCCCCAAGAGTTCTATTAGTTTGACACTTATCACCCAAGAGGAAGAACTCGCACATCTGAAGAGGAAGAGGTCAGAAAGGCCTAAAGAGCAAGGGCCTACGCCTGGGAAGGAGGTAGCACCACAGCCGGATACCACTCCGCTGCCCAAGAAGAGCAAGGTCTTAGAGACTGCTACAGAAAAGGATGATATATCTGCATTTGCGGGCGACCAGTGGATAGACCACGTCTTTGACTCACCGGCTCAGGCGGAGCCCGCAGGAACATTTTCTGCCCCCTCACATATTGCCGAGCCAATGTCCGTGGCATCCTTAACCCCTGTTGCCTCATCCATCCCCGCCAATATTCCATTAGCTCCCAGCGCACTCGTCGCTCCCTCTCTCACTGAGCCCCACGTCGGTCAAAACGAGGTTTCACCAGTCATACCTGAGCAGTCCCATCGTGACCTATCCTCTGCAAGGCCTGATACCCTTCAAGCCCCGACCAAGACTCAGTTGGACGCCACCGTTTTGGCCTCACCTCCCTTCCCCCATATTTCATCCGAACATCCTGAGGACTCATCTGTCGCTTTCGCCCAGACCGAGTCACCCCAGAAAGAAGAGGAGCGCCCTTCCGCTGGTTCTCCGCGCCTGTTCGTGAGAGAGGAGGTGTCACAGCAAGGTCTGCCCCTGGCCAGGTCTCTTTTTGGAGACACAAGTATGATCCAGATAATGGAGAGCCAATCCCTCATATCGCGGCCTAATCAGCCCGCCACATCTCCTCAGGCAAATGGATGCAGAATGCAATTAAGCGAAGGGGCCAAGAAATTGCCACAGTCGAGAAGCGCATCAGGTTCGACTCAAAGAGCATACTCCTGTACAAGGAAAAGAAGATTCCAAGAGTGAAGAAGCCCATAAAGGACATGCTTCCTGGGGACTATAAGTATAAGAGCACAGCCAAAAATCTGGATGAGGTCAGTTTCGAGAATGAGGCACTAGCTGTCCATGATGGGAATGATACATTATGCCTAAAATATTTCCAGTTGCAACAACGTTATTATGAGATGGAGAACGAGAAGATGAAGTTAGAAGAAGGCATGGCCAAGGTGCAGGCTCAGTTTGAGAATTTTGAAAAAGAGCGCCTGCAACTAAGAGAGCAACTGGCAAGCCTTCAGAAGGAGGCATCAGATCAGAAAGAAGCTGTAGGGCGTCCAATCGAAGAGCTTCAAGATCAACTTCAGCAGACAAAGCAGGAGCTAGAAGAAAATATTGTGGAGACGTTCTCCAAGGACAATGTCAAACAGATCCGAACCAGGTTGTTGAAAAATTTTAGGCCGCGGGCTTCTAAAGCCCTCAGGGTGTTTGTATTTCTCACCCAGATTCAAGAAGCATCCGCACAGGGTAAGCCTGTGTTGGACGAGGCAGAGCGTGAAGCAAATCGCTGGCTCAATCTGGCAGTCAAGGCAGGAAACCTTGAGCACCAGAACCTCCAAGTACCTGCTACAGATTTCGTTGCCTTTGATTGGGCAGCCGCGAGGGCCACCTTACACACATTCTTTGAAATATTTCAGAAGGTTCAGAAAGCCAGGGCATTTCTGGACCTGTTGAACCAAGAAAAGGACATATGCTTGTCCCCTTTCCTGACTCTCTCAGCGCATGGATTCCCAAACTTCACCGATAGCGAAGGCGAGTGCTTGCCAAAAGAAGCTCTGTGCCAGTTGTGGGATACCTTCGCTGATGACACTTCTGAGATCGATGAATGGGAGGATCCTATCCAGCAAGAGCAAGTGATGGAGCTCACCTCAAAATTTTGTACTATTCATTCTTGTTTGCTGGATTTGGGCCAGAGGGCCGAGCAGATGGGCATAGTTCAGCTGGAGACCTTCGAGCACCTAACTATCGACATCCGTAAATGGAGCCCTTCTCTGAAAATGCATGGGCTCAAGTGCAAGAGACATATGAGCGCATTAAGGCTCGCCTTGCCTCCGGGGAGTTCACTCCAGACAAAGATCCAGAGGAAGGAGAAGAGCCATCAACAGAGGGTTCTCAAGGGGAAAATAACAAAAATCAACCCGAGGGGTAAAGTCCTTCGAAGGAAGAGCAACAGGATATAGAGCAACAGGACCAGGGCCTACAGGAAAAGGAAACAGAGTCTGGGGGTGACTCCGGGCCCAAAGTATAAATGCGTGGATTCTTGCATCGAGGCGAGCTCGATACCCCGCGAGCCGCAAGAATGTTGCCACATTTGTGATAGGGGCGTAAATTTTATCAGGTTGTTGCCACTCTCCTTCTTCTCCGTTCTTTCCTCATATGTTATGATGATTTTCCTTGGTGCTTCTGCAAGGTGTTCTGTTTTCGGTCGCTAGCTTCGATCAGGTCTAATGCCATCATCGGCATAAAAATTGTAAAACTTTACTAAGTGTTTCCTCCCTTCCTAATATCGCTGATTTTTTGCCACGATTTTGGGCAAAGATGAGTTTTTTAGCGACTAAGGGTCATGTTTCAAGGTGGCAGATTTGCCTAAGTCCTTTGAACCCGAAGTCGCTACCGCACGCACTATACCCCCGTCGCTATGGCACGTTTCAAGCGAAAAGGGGCACTAGAGAGGAGTAGGCGGGCTCGAGATCACCGTCGCGAAGAGAAAAACTGCCTAGCACGCAGGAGTTTCTAGCGCTTTCGAGCCTGCGAGGTGGCTAAGGCTTTGAGCCCGAAATCGCTGTCGCTCTTCCCCAAACCCGAAGTCCCTCTACTTTCCTAGTGACATCCAGCAAAGGGGTTCCCGGGCTCGAAATCGCTAGCGCCAAGTAGAAAAGCCCGAAATCACTCATTTTGTGAGCGCTTTCGAGCTCAGGCCAAAGTTTGCCTTGAATCATCATTCCCAAGATCGCCTTCGCTCTTTAGCAATTCTGGGCGCATCTTGCCTTTTCAGCGATTTTCGACTGTTGTCAAAGAGAGCGTTTGGGATGTCTTTCCCCTCTTCTCCAGGTTATATTTTGGAGTTCGTGCTGATTAGACTTTGAGAGAGAGTGGCTGAGCATTAAAATTTAATTGTACTCCAGCTACCAAAGCTAGACGATAGCCCCCTTTTCAGCGACCAAGACTGTCAGAAGTTGTACGAAATCAAGTGAGAGCATACTGCAAGTACAGGGATGGCCTACCAAGATCAAATCTCTCCCCTTTTTGCAGCTTTTGCAGCTTTTGGCAGGTTTGGGGATCTGTGCTTCTCATTGTAATTGGGAGGGAAAAATGCTATAAATAACAAGTGCGTCTCATTGTAAAAAGGGGGGTGGGGGGGGAAGGGGATATCTTGCTAAGAAACTTCTCTAAGCTGTACATCTGCTCTTAATACAAAAGTATGTTTGGCTCATTAGTTGCCTCTATCTTGTATGCTGCCTTTCTTTAATATTTCTACTTCATGTTGCTTATTTTTCTGATTGTTGTCATTCTGCACATCTGGATCTCAGCATTGGCAATTAAGTGTATTTGGAATAAGATAGAAAGGATACATAGGGTAGGAAAGTGCTAATGTTTCTAGGTATACATTGTTTTGATTGCTGTTGGTAAAAGTGTCTGGTTAGTAACTATGCTGCTTATCTCCTTCACCCGAAGTATATCACATTTACATCTCTTTCTGCACTTCTAAATCTCTTTCAGCACCCTAAACTAAACTAAAAAACCATAGAAAGTCGGCCTTCTCCGGAGATTGGCACGGAAGGCATATCTTCCTTCCGGCCTTTCAATTTGCTGGGCGAATCTAGGGCGCAAAGACCTAAAACCTTTCCTAGTGGCAGATTCATAACCAACAGTTCTAACAGCTGCTTATGTCATGTCTGCTAGACTTATTCACAAAGGAAAAATGCAGTCTTCTGAAGACATCCACAAACATGCATCAAACAATTCTCAGCAGATTACACCCATGAGCAAACTATAAATGACATGTTCATCATAATCATTCAGATCATAATTGCATTCACATTCTCATCAAATTTTTGCATTTAAATCTGGTTAAACTCACACTTAGCAACGACAGCAAGCTTGTATAAAAACAATTCAATGTGAATGTCAACAGTCGTCAAACGAGTTGAATAGCTGTAAATGTCAAGATGGTGAATTTTTGAGAAATAGCAACCTTTAATGTGTGCACAAGAAATAGAATGCAGTAACTCTTGTACACAAAACAGTAGTGGAACTGATTGACTGATTTATGAGATTAGTGGGGTCCAAACTTGGGTCAAACAAACAGACCTAATGCTCACAAGAAACAATTCGATTTTGACTATTCATAAGCTCATGAAAGCAGAAGAGCATGCTCACAAATTCATGTTCATAGCACCACCATTTTTTTTTATTTTTTATTTTTATTTTATTTTTTTCCCTCAACTTTTCTCCCACTCTCATCAACAAATCTTAGAGAAGACAAAGCCTCCTTTGTTTACAAACTTCACACCCTCAGATCAGAGTGCAGTGCTCTCATAACACCCTGGGAAAAATACCATCAGACCCTGGCTGGGCAGTGGTGTTACGATATTACAAAGGTGCACGAGGTTGGACCCTCCACAGCTAAATACATGATTCTTTATAATCATGTTTTAATTTAACAAGCTCTAAATATACTGATTTAAGATCTCCAATTTAATTTTAATCAAGAGCAACACAATCCAAATCCTTACCTAATCTTTTTAATATGATCAAATTAATTAAGATAGTAAGACTAGTAATAAATTAATAATCTATCAAATCTATAAGGAGGTGACCTAAGTTATTCTCAGTTACATACTTCCCATTATAAGCTTTAGTAACTAGTTGGATATCTAGAAGCTATGAGGCTTTGGATCAAATATCTAATAAAGCACTCCTATGCACTTTATGCTGCTATAACATACCGACTTCACATTTGATATATCCATCAGATACATTTTAGGCTCTGTATCACAAATTGGCAGTTGGATTAGGGACTGTGTTTTGAAGATAAAAGCATGTAGATCATTTTAAGTGTAAATGGTGAGTGCCACAACTTATGTTGTAGAATTAGGAGGCGGAAAAATGGAAAACACGAAGCTAAGGTAATAATTAGGAAGAATGTGGGCACATGAATGGAACCTCTGACTCATAAATTCACACTGCACCTTTATTTAGGAGACATTGATGAGACTGTTTCAGTGAACTGATTACCTATTAAGATGAGATAATTTTATTAATGTCCATGGATGACCAAAGTAGGCCAACGTGACTCATTGAATACAGTTGTTACAATGCATTGTAGCGATAAAAAGTATGATGAAAATAAGCTATACTAGAGTGAAGAATCTGCCATAAAGTACACTGAATGGAACAACAGTATGGCATGAAATTACAACCTCAAGGGTTATCCAAGGATAAACCCTAACATGCTAAAGGCAAAGAGAGAGCCAGCAATCAAGGTAAAATACAGAGAAAGGAGCTCCAGTGGATTCATGCACCAACACTAATCTGTTGTGTTGTGTAAAGTAAAAGCATAGTTGTCATCATCACCAACTATCTCAAAAGGGCCAACATAGGATCTAATGATGCTCCCAAAAGAATGGCCAGGATTAAGAGAGCCTGGCTTAATAATCATGGATTTACATGGAGTTCTGTCCCTCAAGATTCTTCTAGCATTTGTGGAACCTGTTGGTTACGAATCTGCCATGAGGAAAGGATTTGGTATAATGTGCCCCAGATTCGCCCACCAGATTGAAAGGCCGGAAGGAAGGAATGCCTTCCGTGCCAATCTCCGGAGAAGGCCGGCTTCCTGTGGATTTTTCAGTGTTAAAGCTAAGAGTGCAGGAAAGAGATAAAAGTGCGAAAAGAGATTGAAATAGGATTGGTGTTGGGTGGGGGGGATGAGCAGCACGGCAACGATCAATCACCACTACTAACAGCAATCCAAAACAGAACACACAATAGAAACTACCACTGTCATATATCCTATGTATCCTCTATCTATGCATTCCAGGAATACTCAATCACCAAATACCGAAATCTAGAATTCAGAATAACAGTAAGCAATGAAATGAGAAACATGAGGCAGAAATGACAAGTACAGGCAGCATAAAAGAATGACAACAGCTAAATAGAGCCAAGTGTGTGTCTTGCATTCAGAAGAAAACGTATAGCTACAATGGTTCTTGTTGGTTACGAATCTGCCATGAGGAAAGGATTTGGTATAATGCGCCCAGATTCGCCCACCAGATTGAAAGGCCGGAAGGAAGGAATGCCTTCCGTGCCAATCTCCGGAGAAGGCCGGCTTCCCGTGGGTTTTTTAGTGTTTTAGCTAAGGGTACAGGAAAGAGATAAAGTGCGAAAAGAGATCCAAATGTGATTGGAGTTGGGTGGGGGGAATAAGCAGCACGACAACGATCAATCACCACTACTAACAACAATCCTATACAGAACACACAATGAAACTACAGCTATCATGCATCCTATGTATCCTCTATCTATGCATTCCAGGAATACTTAATCATCAAATACTGGAATCCAGAGTTCAATATAACAAGAAGCAATGAAATAAGAAACATGAGGCAGAAATGACAAGGAAAGGCAGCATAAAAGATGATGACAGTAAGCGGAGCCAAGTATGTGTCTTGCATTCAGAAGCAAACGTATAGCTACAATGGTTCCCTAGCAATATATTCCCCTTCCACCCCTTTTACAATGAAATGGTGTGGCTATTTATAGCCCAAGTTCCCCCGATTACAATTACGGGCACAAAGTCCCAGACCGGACAATAGCTGACAAAAGCGGCAGAAGAGCTGCTGATGCTGACTCTTGTCGACGAGGACTGTACTTGCAAGCAAGGTCTCCCTGAAAGCTGTACAGCTACGTGGCAGTGCGTCGGGTGAAACTTCTAGTCAGCAGGAATGCGGGTAGCTGTGGTAGATGGAACTTTGCATCAGCTTAAATGGAGGCAATTGGCGTAGGTAATGCGGCCCATGCTTGTCCCTTTTCCCGTCACATCTCGGCTCGAATCCCGAGGCCGGACACTTGTCGAATTCTGATGAGTGACACATGTCTGCCTTGAAAGGCAGTTTGTCCAACTTCGCCTGGGATCAGAGCGCCATCGGGTAGCGCAGTTGGGGAGGCCTCCGTGCCTTAGCCAATTTCTGGGCTGCTTGATGGATCTTGCCCAACTGCGCACCGGTCAGAGGGCGCAGCCCGACTTCGCTGCGAAGTCGGGTTGCGCACTTCAGCACTTGGTTGTTTCGGCCGTTGTTCGGACTGCGCACAAAAGGGGAGCGCACCCCGACTTCGCTGCGAGTCGGGTTGCGCTCCGACACTTAGCTGAATTTTGCAAACACCGCTTCCCAAGTGCGCACAGAAGAAGAGCGCACCCCGACTTCGCCGGAAGTCGGGTTGCGCTCCCGACACTTAGCCAAATTCTGCTCCTTTTCAGCCTTTTTCCGCACTTCGCATTCCCTAGTGCGCTCCAACTTGAGGGCGCACCCCGACTTCGCTGCGAAGTCGGGTGGCGCCCGACCTTAGAATTTTTCAGGGAATACTTGCTCGTTTTGGGAATTTGACTCGGGGAGGTACAAGGGAAAAAGGGAGGAATGAAACTGAAGGAAAGGGAGAAAGGGAAAAGTGGAGAAAGGGAAAAGGAGGAGGGAAGGAAGAGCAGCATACTTACAATATTTGAAAACATGGCACCCCGTGCAAAATGTGGCAACATTCCTGGCGGCTCGCGGGGTGTCGAGCTCGCCTCGACGCAAAGAACCAGGCCTTCATCCTTTGGGCGCAGAGGAACTCCCTTCCCCGCCTTCCGCTGCTCTGACGGCTTCTTCCCGGGCAACTTTTCTTCTTCAGGTTCACTTTCGGCAGTTGCCTCTTCTGTTTCTCCTCCCTCTGAACCTGAACGGTCTTCACTTTCGGCCTCCCGCTCGCGGATGCGATCGTATGCGGCCTTGGCTTGGTCCCAGATTGCTGCTTGAAAGGGCCCTAAGTCGCTGACCTCTTTCAGCGCTGCGCTGAATGCAGCAACCGCATGCAGGTCGATGGTGTCGTATCTTTCTCCCAACTCCTTGAGGGAGGTGTTGATTTTGCAGTATCTTGACACCATCTGGGTGACCTGAGCTTCCTGGATTGGCTCCGCCCAACTATCAATTTTTGAAGTGTCTACCTCGAAAGACAGCCAATTCATCTTTACCTGCTCAAGGGTCAAAAACTCGCCATCCTTGACGAAGCTCGGGCACCCGTGTTCAGACAGAGTGTTGAAGGGGGCCAGGCAAATGCTCATTTCATGCTCTAATGCGTCCAACATCTTCCTGGTGGCCCTTATCTTTTCTGTCTTATCAAAATAAATGTGCAAGGTTACCCTTGCATCTGCCCACTCTGAGGCAAGTCGGGACATTGGGGGAAATCGGAGGCCTTTGCGCTCATACTCCTCAAGTTTCATAGCCAAGTCTAGCCATTGCCTCGCTTGGTGTTCGGCCTCCTCTACCACAGGCTTTCCCTGGGCAGATACTTCTTGGATCCTGGATGCGAAATCCAGGACCGATATAGATCTGACAACGTTGGGCCTACATCCCTGCAGCAGACCAGCCCGCATCTCCTTGACCTTATTCTTCGAAAAGGCCGTTGTCTGAGATGTTTTCTTCTCAAGCTGCGACGAGCCTCGCTTCAATGAATCCCGGAGCCGAGAGACCCGCTCCAGTTGCTGCCTTTTCTCCTCCTCGACAGCTGTTCGGTCGTTCGCTTTGCGCCGCGGCCTCCTCGCCGAGAGGCGGCCAGCTGGGCTTTCAGCTCATCAATCTCCCCGCCGTGCAGACCCCAACTGCGCGGTGGCCCTAGCCAGATCTTCCTCCAGCTGCCTTGAAGTATTCTGCAGCTGAAACAGCGCCTCCTGATTCTCAAGTCGCTTGACAAGGAGATTATGTGTTCTACGACGAATGTCGTTGATTTCATACTCCTCGTTTATGTCATCGAAGCTCTTCTCCTTGACTTGATGCTCATAGTCCGCCTCGGTCATCTCCCGGAGAGGCTTCTTCACTTTTGGAACCAACTTCTCAGTCCTGAGCACTCTCCCGTCCAAGTCGTACTTGGTGCGCTTCACCGGGGCAGCTATTTCCTCGGCCCTTCTCGCGCTTGACGCCCCGAAGGAAAGAGGCGGAACACCCCGCGGCTCTTGCCGCCGAAGGCTGGTCATCTGCGATCTACATGAAGTCAAGGTCTTCCAGCATCTGGTCCTGTTGCGGCATTTTTCCTGCAAACAGCGAAGCGAGAGGTATTCCAGAAGGAGTGGCCGCTTTTGAGGGCGACCGGGTCCTAGGGGAAGCGAGCGGCTGAGTGGAGGGCGTAGGCGGGGTTTTGAACAGTGGAGGTGAGCGGCGCGGCGATGTATGCACAGCTTCAGCATTGGCCGCAGGCGAGGGTTCCAGGGTTTGGTTGAGGGACTAGAAAGCGTTTGGGTCCTGGGCGAATTGGTCAAATGAATGGGGGCTGTGGGATGTTTGGACAGTCTGGGAAGATGAGGATGCAACTACGGCTTGCCCTGATGTAATGGGGGATGGCGTTATGGCAGGGCCGACTGGGACTTGGGGGAGCGGAGAAGTGGACGTACCTGCGGGCTCCGCCTGAGCCGCTGTTTGGAGGACGTCCGCAGCCCAAGTGTCTGCTTCTGCTTCAGGGCTGTCTAGTGAGACGATTTCTGGCGCGGCTGTCCCTGTCTGCGCTGCGGCCGGCTGCTGTACAGATTCCTTAGGCCGCTTGGCCTTTTCACTCCTCTTCCTCTTCTTTTCTTCTGGCGCTGTAGCTGGTTCAAAGGAGGGAGAGGAGGTTGGGGCGGCAGGCTGCGATGTGCCCACGGTAAACTTGTACCTGGGTCTAACTGGGAGGATGCCTGCCGCGGCCGGTCTGATAGCTGGCTGTTCTGGCGCTTTTTCCGCTTGGGGGGCCACCTCAGGAGTTGACCTCTCTGACCCTTGCGCCCTTTCGGGTAATGCTTCAGGAGCTGGAGGCTGCATTGGGCCCACTTGACTGCTCGTCGGCGTTGCGCTAGAAGTCCTGGGAGTGGACGATTGCTGAGACGGGGACTCCCTTGTATACCTTTTCCTCGCGCCTCGGGGAACGCAATCTCGAAATGCGAAAGGCCGCCAGGTGTCAGCGTATTGATCATATAGGGCCGAAAACTCATCATCAACGGCCAACGTTTTTCGGTTGGATTTATCGTGCTGCGTGCGGCACCTCATCTTCCAGCATTCAATGATTTTGTCCTTTTGCCAGTTGAGGGGCGCCACCTTGGCGAGGAATTTCTTGAAGCCCGCTGAGTCCAACCGGTGATCCGGGTTTCGCTCTGGATCATACGCCACCTCTTCGCAGTAAAAATCATGCCATGGAGGCCATGATTGCATCTGCTCAATGTGCCATTCCAGGTCTGCACCTGTTCTGTTGCACCTTTCTTGCATGATCTCTGCTCGGGGGCAGATATGTGCAAATTTACCCCTGACCCCAATCGGGTCATACTTCCAGCGCTGCGGCAGCATTATCAGACCCATGTCGATGAGTTCTCGCTCGAGGTAGACGTGCTGTCCAATCTCGTGCACTCGGATGTTCGCCCAGCAAATTGGATACTGAAAAATATGGCCTTTCTTTTTGCCCTGGCCGAACTCTTCTTCGACATAGTCCATCTGACGCGCAATCTCCATCCCGAACTGGTGGTCAGTGCAGAAGTAGGGCAGCAGGAACGGCTTCCCCTTGAATCCGTAGATTCTGACCACAATGCCTTGCGTCAGCCGAAAGGTGTCCCCGTACTTGTGCTTCCTCAGATAGCTTGTCATGACCTCTGGCGGGCGGGACGCCTCACCATTGAACAGCCCCAGGACCATGCACAAAAATTTAAAATTAAATTCATAGAATGACCCTTTTCTGTACAGGATCTCGGTCCATTCGTACACGGGCAGCGGCTCTCCTTTTTCATTTACCTTCTTCAAGTTAGGAACTCTGATCCGGTAGTGCATGTGGTACAGGCACAGCCATGTGAGGAAGGAGCAAAACCGGAATTCCGTTGTCTGCTTCTGTTGTAGCCTGACTAGGTTTGAATGAATGGCGTACGCCACCAATCTGCCCGACCGAAGAAAATAGGGCGCTTCCCACTCTTTTGCGCCGTGGAGTCGTAAAACTCCCCATGCAGGATACATTCTGCCAGCGCCAGCTGGTACGGGCGTACCACTTTGTCAGAATCGCAGCCGAGTACCCATGCCAGGATGATGTATATGTATTTGTTCTCGAACCTGTCCAGGGGTATGGGGCCTGTCGGCCACTGTCCGGCTGCCAGCGGAGTCTTCAGCTCCGAGTCGAGGAATTCTCTCATCCTCTTTGTTTGCGTGAATCGCCCGTCTGTTCATCCGGATTAATCCTCCTGACAATTGCGCCGGGGTCGCATTGAAGCCCTGGGGCGAACGCTGGTTGGACGCTCTCCCTGAAGAGTGTGAACAACACTCTTCCCTTGTGGTCGCAGACTTGCCGGGCAGCTGGTTTGTAATATGCCGCAATGGATTCAACCAGCTCCGGGCATTGGTGGATAGGAGGGCACAAGAACCAGTACAGGTTCGATTTGTAGGCAGCCCCGACATGGTGTGAGGGCGAAACCTTGTCAGCCCACTTCGCAATATTCGGCCGCAGCTTGGTGAGGCTGATAGAAAATTCGCCATCTTTGTACCCGGCCAGGCGATTGACGGGTGGCGGTGGAGTTTGCCCTCGACTTTTCTTCGTCCGGGTTTTCCTTTTCTGCTCTTGCGGCGCTTCGCTCTCATGAGCGCTTGATTCTCGTCTCGTTCCTCGGCTTCGTGTTCTGCGTCGCCGGATTGCGCCGGCATTGGCGCTTTCCCCTTGTCCATCGTTTCTTTCTCGCTCGAAGTGGCAGAGACAGAGATTCTCGGTCATCGATTGCTCACTTCGGACTTTGCAGCTCGTAGTTAGCTCGACAATTTGGATTTTTTGAGTATGCCAGGGTCTCCTTTTCTAGGCAAGGATTGCAGCATTAATGGCGCGAGGGAGGGAGTTAAGGTGGTTAACTTGAAGTTGGTGGAAGCGTTATGATACTTTGGCGGCTGTGCATGGGTTTAACCTTGAAAAGCGTACCCTAGTTGCAGTTGGTCCTAATGCGCCTTGCTTTCTTAATGACATCGTTTTTGAAAGTCGCGCAATCATTAAAACTTCTTCGGACTTCGTGCCTTTGATGACGTCATAGCCGCCGCCTGGGCACACCTTTTGAGGGAGAACTTTGGGCCCAGGGTTTTAAAGAGGGACGCAACCCAACTTCGCACTTATACCGAACTGCGTTGTCCGGGCCCACACTTAGAAAGATTTTATCATTTTTTCTTGTTTCCCGTGATAGGTCACCCAAGGTGCGCCCGAAATTGAGGGCGCACTCGGACTTCGCCCAAAAAACGGGCGCACTCCGACTTCGGCCAGATTTTGCTGTGCAATCGGACTTCGCCCGAAAAATGGGCGCACTCCGACTTCGCCCAGGTTTGATTGCGCAGTCAGACTTCGCTCAAAAAGTTGCGCAGTCTGACTTGACACTTAGCCGATTTTCCGCTTCATGTTCCCCGACTGCGCTCCCAAGACGGTGCGCAGCCCGACTTCGCTGCGAAGTCGGGTTGCGCACCCAGCACTTAGTCAAATTCTTGCCCCTTTTGTCGGCTGCTTTCTCTCAAACTTCGCACGATCCAAGGAGCGATACCCGACTTCGCTGCGAAGTCGGGGTTTGCTTTAAGTTCTACTTGGGCTCTTGAAAACTAGAAAACTGAATGCTGAAATAAATATATACAAACTGATAAACTAAAATGCAGAAAAGAAAATTGTACAAAGAAGGACCCATTGGGTGCCTTCAGCGGTGATAAATTTTGAGGTGGAACCCGTTGACGGGAATGGGGAGAAGCTGTCCCTCCATGTCCCGGAGCACGAATGCGTTAAATTGGTTCACCCGAGCAATCTGATAGGGACCCTCCCAGAGGGCATCAAATTTACCATGGTTGCCCGGCTTTGCCTTCAATGAGTCCCACTTCAGCACCAGGTCCCCGATTTTGAAAACTCGGGCGGTGGTGCCTTTTGCAAACCAGCCTTGGGTCGCTTCAGCATGCTTAGTGAAGGCCTGGTATGCTTTTTCTCTTTCTTCTTCTAACTGCAGCAGCTGGCACAGTCTGGCATCCACCGGATCCCCGTTGCCTCTTTCTTCATCCAACATCCAGAGTGCGGGTAACTCCATGTGGGTAGGGAGAACTGCCTCCTTGCCATACACGAGCGCGTAGGGGGATGTCTTGATAGACTTCTTGAATGATATTCTATCCGCCCACAGCGCCCGATTCAGGAGTAGGTGCCAAGTCCTCTTGTTTCTCTCTACTGTCCTTCTGACGATCTTCAGTAGATTCTTGTTGGTGGACTCGGCCAGGCCATTTCCCTGTGGGTAGTAGTTAGAAGACATCTTGTGATAGATGCCGTACTTGCTGGTGTACTCCGTGAGTACAGCGCCTGCGAACCCCGGACCATTGTCCGTCACTATTGACTCCGGGACCCCGAAACGGGTGATGAGGCTCTCGAGGAACCCAATGACCGTCTCCTGGTCCGCATTCTTCGTGGGGATCGCCTCTGCCCACCTAGTGAAGTAATCGGTGGCGGTAAGAATAAACTTGTGCCCCGCTGCAGAGTTAGGCGTAATGACCCCGATGAAGTCCAGACCCCATTGCTGAAACGGAGTCTCGACCTGAATTGGTTGGAGGGGCAGGGGTGCTTTTCTGTTTCTGCCAGCAAATCTCTGGCATTTATCACATTTTACACAGACCGCATGTGCGTCTGTGAAGAGAGTGGGCCAATAGTACCCAGCTCTGATGATTTTCAAGGCCGTAGGCCTTCCAGAATGGTGTCCTCCAGGCATCCCGGAGTGAAATTCTCCAAGGACCCTGGGTTGGTCGGTTTTCTTGACGCACCGCAACAGGATGCCGTCAATGTTCTTGAAGTAAAGCCCCTCGGGGCGAAGAGTGTATCTCAAGGCATTTAGCCGAAACCTCCTTCTTTGTGAGGCATTCAGGTGATCTGGACATCTCCCGGTGCAGAAATACCTCACCAGGTCATCTGTCCAGTCACTTTCCTCTGATAAGGAGTTGGCTAGGTTGGTGGTTGCTGTCGGATCTTCCCACTTATAGGCAGATATCTCGGCTGCAGCGCTTCGGGCCAGCTCCTGGCACAAGGCTCGGCCTCTGATCAGCTTTGTTGGCCGTACCTCGATGTCGAACTCCTGGATTTTGGCAATCCATCCTGCTCTCTTGTGACCCGGCTCCCCTTGTATGATGAAGTTCCGGACGTCCGGGTGTATCACGAAGACAGTTTGTCCGGCTCGGGAGACGAAGTGCCCGAACTTTCGGAGAGACTTCATGACCGCGTGAACCTGCCGCTCAATAAAATTGTACTTTTCCTCGTGCGGCTGAATCACCTGGCTTAAGAACGCTATGGGGCGCTCTTCGCCATCGTCTCCCTTCTGAGTCAGGACTGCGGCGTAACTCTCGGGTTCTCCCACCGCGTACAGGATGAAGTCCTTGGAATAATCCGGGTTTATCAACACCGGAGCTTGTGCAATTCTGGCCTTGATCTCCTCGAAGGCCTGCCTCCTCTCGTCAGTCCACAGGAATTCTGCATTCTTTTTCAGCAGCTCGGCCATGGGTTTGATCACTTGTGCGAAGTCCGGTATGAACTTCCTTACGAAGTTGATCTGGCCAAAGAAGGACTGTAGCCCCTTCTTGTCGACTGGGGCGGGCAAGCGGAGGAGGGCTTCGGCTCGTCGAGATCCACCGCAAGGCCCTTCTCGGAGATGACATGTCCCGACAGCCTTACCTTCTCTTACCGCGAAGGCTGATTTCTTCGAGTTAATGGAAATGCCGAATTCTCGACATCTCTCAAATATCTACCGCAGGTGGGAAGCATGGTCCTCTCTCTTGTGAGAGAATACAGTCATGTCATCCAAGTAGATGACAATGATCTTGTTAAGCAGCTCTCTGAAGGCCAGGTCCATGGCTCTCTGGAATGTGGCGCCAGCATTGGACAAGCCGAAGGGCATGCGCTGATAGGCGAACGTTCCCCATTTGGTGGTGAACGCTGTCTTATGCTCGGTCCTCATCTTTGACCCGCATCTCGGTTGTACCCGTAAAATCCGTCTAAGAGGGAGAATCTCTCGCGCTCCAAAGAACTATGTGGAGGATCTGATCGATTTGGGGAAGCAGGTAATGGTCCTTTAGTGAGGCCTGATTTAGATTTCTGAAATCTACGCAGAGACGAATGTCTCCGTTTTTCTTCCTCACGGGAACCAGATTCGCAACCCAGGATGAATGCTTGATGGGGTAGATTATCTTGGCTTCCAACATTTTCAGGAGCTCGGCTTTCATCATGGCTTCAATCTTCGGGTTTACAACCCTCTGCTTCTGCCGGAATGGTTTCGCACCATCTTCTAGCTCAATGGTATGCTGGATTATCCGTCTGTCATACCCCTTCAAGTCCTGGTAGCACCAGGCTACTATATCGGGGAACTCTCCGCACAATGATCTGATCTGTTCGAGTTCCTCTTTGGTGCAGTCCGTTCCGACCTTGATTGTCTTTCCAGGTTCAAGCTCCAGGTCGACGTACTGCTTGGGGTCTACTTTGATCCTGTGAGATATCACTCTGTCATTCTGATCAAAGAGACTTTCTAGTGTAATCAGTCCTTTCGGGACATGATTATTCTTTAACTGTATCAACCCCTCATATTGCTCGTCATCAGGGTCTCTACCTTCGATTGTACATGCTTCGGTAACCAAAAAGTGACGATCTCCTCGTCACAGTCAAACACCTGCCAGTGGGTGTCTTTATCAGGCACAGAAGGCCTGTAGATGGTACGAACCGGCTTCGGCTTCTGGACAGTGTCATCAGCCGGAACGTACCTGGCTCCAACAGACGCCAGAATGTCAACGTGCTTGTTTTTCTCACGTGATATGGCTTTGACATTCAATGAGTCGAATGACTCCATCAGGTCCTAGACCCGATTACGGTACGCCTTGAGGTAGTGCTTCTTGGAGGCGCACTTGTTCGTAATCTGGTTGCACACCAGCTCTGAGTCGCCAAAGATCTGCAGATGCTTTATCCCCAGTCTCTCCGCTTTTCTCAAACCCAAGCACAGGGCTTCGTATTCCGCCGCGTTGTTGGTACAGCTCCAAGCCAGCCTGTAGGTGTAGTCCTTCTGGATCCCGGTCGGGGAAACCAAGAGTACGCCCGCACCGACGCCATTTTTGCATCGGGCGCCATCAAAGAAAAGCTGCCATAGCTTTTCTGGTGCAGGTCCTACTTCTTTCTTGGCTGACCGGTCAAGCCTCTCAAGATGAATGACGGTGTAGCAGCCTTGCTCGCTCTCGATCATGGCGTTGAAATCCAAGCAAGGAGAACTCATCCTCCGCTTGCAACAACTCAAGAGCTTGCTCTGTCATGTCCACCACCACCACTTCTTCCGCTGTCACCTGAACCATGCAGTCCTGCGACTCTTCTCCGGGTATCTTCTCCACTAGAAATGTGGAAGGCTTCTCGTTGTAGATCTTCATCCTCCTTCCTTTGAAGGGCACTTCCATATGCAAGTAATCCAGAGACAGATACCCACCCAGCCTTCGCAGTTGAACTCTCCCGGAGAGACACATGCCGAAGTAGGGTTCCAAGTCGACAACCACGACTTCTTGAATGACCACTATGTCAAGAGCTTTGTGCAGCCGGATCGGGATATCTTTAATGACACCGACTGTCTTGACAGGGGTGTCGTCTAGTTGCAGCACACCTTGGCTGCTCCTTGTATATTCCATCCCGATTTCGTCGCAGACGGCTCTTGGCATAACAGTCGTGGAGGCACCAGAATCCACCATACAGTTGTGTACGATATACCCTTGCATCCGTAATGACAGATAGAAGGGAGGTGGTCTGTTCTTCCCAGTGGCGGAGACTCGTCAGGGGTTGAACCAGCATGGCAGGCTGTATCTGCTTGCCATATTTCATGCTCTTCAAAGATTCCTGCAGCAGATCAACTTGCCCCGGGAGCAGAAGAGCGTCATACATGCTTATCCTTGCGGGAGTCCTCTTTAGCTCATCCACTATGCTGTAGCCTGAAGTGCTAGCTCCCTCCGTTTCTTTCGCAGCTCATACTTGGTCCGGTATTGCCGCGTGGCCTTGACTCTCTGTCTCTTTGTTAGAGACGGGTATCTCAGCTTCTCCTGAGCTTGTTCTTTGGTCTCAGCTGGAGGCTGAGCTGCGGGAGCTTTCGCTGCGGGAGGCTTGGCTGCAGGCAATTTTTCCTTGGCCGTGTGAGGCCACAGCCTCTTGTCAGGTGGCAGCCCAGCAGGTTGCGCCTTTTCTCTCCTGGCGTATACCTTCAATGGCTTTGCAGCAGCTTCAACAGGCTTTCTGTCTTCTTTGGCAGGGGCAACGCCAGATCTTCCTCTGGGACGGCAAAGTTGCCTTCATCGTCCAGGATCATGTAAAGTTCTTCATCTTCTATGGCGCTGCCCGCCAGAGTCTGGAGGTAATGCTGGTGCAGTGTGCAATCTTCTTCTGAATGCGGGTCGTTGCACGTGGAGCACCAGTTAACCTGGTCAGAAGTGCCAGGTTGGTCCTCGATGGCAGCATTTCTTGTAGGGGGCGCCTCCGAACTTGTCGTTCGCGGCTTGATCTTTTGTCGTTGTCGGAGGAGGATATGGCCTCCTTGGAACAGATTCCATCTGGGCCTCGCTTCTTCTTCAATATAGTCATGTCATTTGACATGGTATGATATCCAGAGGCCAGAGCCCGTACCTCTTGGAGGATTTTGTTCTGAATATCATTGTCTGGAGGCGGCAACTGAGCTGGCGGAGGTAATGCAGCCAATGGAGGAGGTGCAGAATACTGCGCATACTGAGGGGGAGCTGGGAGTGCGGGATAATGCGGAGGAGGAGGCGGCGGGTTAGGATAATGAATTTGTGGCGGGCCGTAGGGATTTACGACCGGCGCCGGATTCCATTGCTGCTGGGGGTGCTGTCCTGAAGATGACGGCATCACACCAGAGGCCGATGGGTACTGGGATTGAGGAAAGTCAAGGTAAATGGGTGGCTGTACCCTATGCGGGAGTCTGCCTATGGAGATTATGTCCATTTCAGCTTGTTGGGCAGCTTCGTACAAGGCAGGGAATGAGTCGACTCGGGCTATCTTCAGCAACAAGCAGATGTCTGAGTTGAAAGACCTCAGGTAGTAGTGCGCAACCTGACCCGTTGAAGGTCGCAGTTCGCGAGGTACTCGTTTCCAAGACCTCGCAAACCTGATATTGAAGTCCGACACCTCCTCTTGGGGGTGTCGCTGGATGCTTTGGAACTGATGCAACAAAGAAGAGGGATCAGCAGACTCGTTGCATCCTTTTACGAGCCTGCCAGCCAGCTGGCGCCACCCCGTGATAGATCCCTCTGGCAGAGATCTCCACCAGTAGAGAAGCTTTCCCCTTAGGGAAAGGGCCAGTAGACGGGTCTTGACACTCTCGTCTGTAATGGAATGTAGCGCAGCCAAGGCCAGAATGTCCTAGATGTGTTCGTACGCCGTCTTGCCGTAGCCATCATAGGTAGGGATGGACTTTAAGGCAGCGGGGGGCACAACTTGCTGTCCGACTAGGGCCAAGGGCCCCGTGGAGTCTACCGCCGGGAAGAGATCATCATCATTCTGCTGAGCAGCCATTTCTTCTTCTCCTCCGGTAGTGTACTCGGTATCGGTACCGTCCGAGGATGTAGATTGCTCTTCAGCCTCGGCCTCTTCGATTTCGGTTTCAGGTTCTTCTATGCGAGCTTGGTGGTCAGCCAACCTGACGCGCTCTCCTGGAGCGGCAATGTCGATTTCATAAAGATCAGGCTGGTTTCCCGGATTCCTTGCTCTCCACCTTCTTGTTTGCATGAAGGCGTTCGGACCGGTCTTCACGGACTCAGAGAATATTCAGGTACTTGCAGAGTCGCCAGGTGTTCTGATTCTAACAATAATGAAGCGAACACCAATGCTTCGATTCTGTTTTGGGGTGGGAAACTTCCATGTCCCACCGGGCGTGCGCAGAAACTGTTGGTTACGAATCTGCCATGAGGAAAGGATTTGGTATAATGCGCCCTAGATTCGCCCACCAGATTGAAAGGCCGGAAGGAAGGAATGCCTTCCGTGCCAATCTCCGGAGAAGGCCGGCTTCCTGTGGGTTTTTTTAGTGTTTTAGCTAAGGGTACAGGAAAGAGATAAAGTGCGGAAAGAGATCCAAATGTGATTGGAGTTGGGTGGGGGGAATAAGCAGCACGGCAACGATCAATCACCACTACTAACAACAATCCTATACAGAACACACAATGAAACTACAGCTATCATGCATCCTATGTATCCTCTATCTATGCATTCCAGGAATACTTAATCATCAAATACTGGAATCCAGAGTTCAGTATAACAGTAAGCAATGAAATAAGAAACATGAGGCAGAAATGACAAGGAAAGGCAGCATAAAAGATGATGACAGTAAGCAGAGCCAAGTATGTGTCTTGCATTCAGAAGCAAACGTATAGCTACAATGGTTCCTGTTGGTTACGAATCTGCCATGAGGAAAGGATTTGTTGTTAATGCGCCCAGATTCGCCCACCAGATTGAAAGGCCGAAAGGAAGGAATGCCTTCCGTGCCAATCTCCGGAGAAGGCTGGCTTCCTGTGGGGTTGTGTTAAGATAAGAGTGCGGGGAAAGAGATAAAAGTACAGAAAGAGATAAAAGTGCATAAAGAAATTCCAAATGTGATTGGAGTTGGGTGGGGGGAATAACCAGCACGGCGACGAATCAATCACCACTACTAACAACATTCATCTACAAACATACATCAAAACTACAGCTATCACCTATCCTATGTATCCTCTATCTATGCATTCCAGGAATACTTGGCCACCAAATGCCGGAGTCCATAGTTCAGTACAACAGCAAGCAATGACATAAGAAACATGAGGCAGAAATGACAAGGAGAGGCAGCATACAAGATAAAAGACAGTAAGCAGAGCCAAGTATATGCTTGTATTTGAGGCAAACGCACAGCTACAATTGTCCCCTAGCAATATATTCCCCTTCCACAACCTACAATGAAAAAGTGGTGGGTATTTATAACCTAATTTCCCCCCGATTACATTCATGGGCACAAAGTCCCAGACAAGACAGTAGCTGACACGAGCGGCTAAAGAGCTGCTGATGCTGACTTCTGTCGGGCAGGACTGTCCTTGCAACATGGTGTCCCTGAAGGCTGTACAGCTACGTGGCAGTACGTTGGGTCAAGTCTTTGGTCAGCAGGAATGCGGGCAGGTGCGGCAGGTGGTACTTCGCATCGGCTTAAATGATGACAGTTGGCGCCGGTAGTGTAGCCCATGCTTTGTCCTTGCGCGGTCAAGTCCTGGCTCGAATCCCGAAGATGGATATTTGTTGGATGCTGATGTATGACACGTGTCTGCCTTGAAAGGCAGCTTATCCAACTTCACCCAGGATTCGGGCACTATCGGGTTGCATAGTTTGAAAACAGCGCAATTGGGAGGCCTACTTGCCTTAGCATTTTCTGAATTAGCTTCACCCAACTGCGCATCGGTCAGAGGGCGCACTCGGACTTCGCTGCGAAGTCGGGTGTCGCACCGGTGCTTGCTGTCTTCTTCCGCTGTTCGGACTTCGCACTGGAAAAGGGGCGCACTCCGACTTCACTGCGAAGTCGGGTGTCACCCCAGCACTTAGCTATTTTTCTGCCAGACCATCCCCTAGTGCGCCCAGGAAGGAGGGCGCACCCTGACTTCACTGCGAAGTCGGGTGTCGCCCGTGACACTTAGTCATATTTTGCTTTGATAATGCCTGATTGCGCACTTCGGGTTCCCTACTGCGCTCCAACTGAGGGGCGCACTCCGACTTCGCTGCGAAGTCGGGTGTCGCCCCAACACTTAGAATTTTTCAGAGAACACCTCTGTTATGGAAACTTTACTGGGGGAAGAAAAGGGGAAAGAAGAAGGGGGAATGAAATTGCGAGGAAGATGAAGAAGAGGAGGAATGAAGAAAGGGAAAATGAGGAGAAGGAAATGAAAAGAGCAGCTCACTTACAGAAACCAAAAACATGGCACCCCGTGCAAAATGTGGCAACATTCCTGGTGGCTTGCGGGGTGTCGAGCTCGCCTCGACGCAAAGAACCATGCCTTTATCCTTTGGGTGCAGAGGAACTTCCCTCCCCTACCTTCTGCTGCTCTGGTCGCTTCCCTTGGGGCAACCGCTCTTCTTCGGGTTCACTTTCACCAGTTACCTCCTCAGTCTCGCCTTCTGAATCTGAGGGTTCTCCGCTTTCAGCCTCCTGCTCACTTATGCGTTTGAACGTAGCCTTAGCTTGATCCCAGACTGCGGCTTGGAAGGGAGCGGGGTCGCTGATTTCTCTGAGCACCGCGTGGAATGCGGCGACCGCGTGCAGGTCAATGGTGTTATATCTTTTTCCTAACTCCTCAAGGGAAGAGTTAATTTTGCAGTACTTCGACACCATTTGGCTGACCTGAACTTCCTGAACTAGCTCTGTCCAGCTATCAATTTCAGTTGTATCTGTCTCGAAGGACAGCCAATTCTTCTTGACCTGCTCAAGGGTGAGGAGTTCACCATCTCTGACATAGCTCGGACACCCGTGTTCGGACAGAATGTGAAAGGGTGCCAAGAGAATGTGTCTTTCTTGCTCTAAGGCGTCTAGCGCCTTCCTGGCCATTCTGATCTTTTCTGTCCTGGCAAAATAAGTATGCAAGGTTACCCTTGCATCTGCCCCCTCTGAGGCGAGTTGGGACATGGGGGCGATTTGGAAGCCTTTGCGCTCGATCTCATCAAGTCTTATAGCCAGGTCCAACCATTGCCTCGCCTGGTGTTCGGCTTCCTCCACCACAGGCTTTCCCTGGGCAGAGACTTCTTCAATCCTGGATACGAAATCCAAAACTGATAAGGACTTAACAAGGCTAGGCTTGCAACCTTGTAGCAGACTAGCACGCATCTCTTTTGCCTTGCTCTTGGAAAAGGCCGTCGCTTGTGATGCTTTCTCTGTAAGCTGCGACTGCGCCTGTTTCAGCGAATCTTGTAGTTGTGAAACCTGCTCAAGTGCTGCTTTTCTCTCTTCTGACAGCTGCTCGGCTGTTTGCTTCTGGACTATGGCCACTTGCTGAGAGGCGGCCAACTGACCCTTAAGTTCGTCTATTTCTTGCTCCGCTGATCCCAACTGCGCAGTAGCCTTAGCCAAATCCTCCTCGAGCTGCCTTGTGGTATTTTGTCGTAGAAAAAGCGCTTCCTAGGTCTCGAGATGCTTGACAAGGAGGTTGTCTGTTCTACGGCGAATACCACGGATCTCGTATTCCTCGTTGATGTCGTCAAAGTTCTTCTCCTTAGTCTGAATCTCATAGTCAGCATCGCTCATGTCATAGAGAGGCTTCTTCACCTTTGGGACCAACTTTTCTGTTGTAAGCACTCTCCGATCTAGGTCAAACTTCGTGCGTTTAACCAGGGCGGCTATCTCTTCGGCCCTTCTGCGCTTGACGCCCTGAAGAAAGGAGGCTGATCCCCCCATGGCTCTTACTGCCAGAGGCTGGTCCTCGATGATACTCATGAAATCGAGGTCTTCCAACACCTGGGCTTGCTGCGGCATTTTCCCTACGAACAGTGAAGTAGGAGGGATTCCAGAGGGGGTAGCAGCCTTTGAGGGCGACCGGGTCCTAGGGGTGACAGGAGTCTGAGTGGAGAGCACCGGTAGGGTTTCGGACGGCTGGGGCAAAGGATGCGGAGATGAGGGAGCAGCTTCAGCACTGGCTGCGGGTGAAGGCTCTAGGGTTTGGCTCAGTGATTGAAAAGCATTGGGATCCTGAGCAAACTGGTCAAATGAATGCAGGCCGCTAGACGGCGGGGTAGCTTGGGAAGCGGGAGACACGGCTACGGCTTGCCCTGATGAAGTGGGAGATGGGGCTTTTGCAGGGCTGACGCAGACTTGGGGAACAGAGGACGTACCTGTGAGCTCCGCCTGAGCCGACGCTGGAGGGATAGTTGCAGCCTAGATGTCTGCTTGTAGTTCAGGGCTGTCTAAAGAGACAACCTCAGGCGCTGCTGCCTGCGACTGTTCTGCGGCTGATTGCTGTACTGGCTCCTTAGGTCGCTTGGTCCTCTCGACCTTCTTCTTCTTCTCTCCTGGCACCGTGGCTGGTCCAGAAGAAAGCGATAATAAAGGGGCGGCAGGCGTTGATGCCCCCATGGTAAACTTGTACCTGGGTCGTGCTGGAAGAATGCCTGCCGCACTTGGTCTACTGGCTGGCAGCGCGGGCGCCTTTTCTGCTGGAGGGGCCAGCTCAGGAGTTGACCGTTCTAAACTTTGCGTCGCTTCGGGCACTGCCTCAAGAGCTACAGGCTGCATTGGACCCACTTGGCTGCTGGTTGGAGTCGCGCTGGAAGTCGCGGGAGTTGACAATGAATGAGAGGTGGGCCTTCTTTTATACCTTATATTTGCACCTCGAGGGACGCAATTGCGAAATTCAAAGGGCTGCCACGTGTCGACGTGTTCGTCATAAAGCGCTGAAAACTCATCATCAACTGCAAGGTTCCTCCGGCTTGATTTGTCGTGTTACATGCGACATCTCATCTTCCAGCATTTGAGGATTTTGTCCTTATGCCAGTTGAGTGGCGCCACCTTAGCGAGGAACTTCTTGAAGCCAGCTGACTCCATTCGATGGTCCAGGTTTCGCTCCGGATCGTAGGTGACCTCCTCACGTAAAATTCATGCCATGGTGGCCATGATTGCATCAAGTGGACGCGCCAGTGGAGGTTTGCACCTGTCCTGTTTCTTCTTTCTTGCATGATTTCGGCTCTAGGACAGATATGAGTGAACTTTCCCCGGACCCCGATTGGGTCGTACTTCCAGTGTTGCAGCAGCATTATCAGGCCCATATCCATCAGCTCCCGCTCGAGATAAACGTGCTGCCCGATCTCGAAGACTTGAATATTGGCCCAGGTCATAGGATATTGAAATATGTAACCCTTCTTTTTTCCCTGGCCAAATTCTTCTTCGACGTAATCCGTCTGCCGCACCACCTCCATCCCGAACTGATGGTTAGTGCAGAAGTAGGGCAGCAAGCACGGCTTTCCCTTGAACCCGTAAATTCGGACAATGATGTTCTGAGTTAGCCTGAAAGTATCCCCGAACTCATTGTCCCACAGATACCTCGTCATAACCGCTGGTGGGCGAGACACGCCACGGTTGAACAATCCCATTGCCTGGCCCATAAATTGAATATTAAAATCATAAAATGAGCCCTTCCGGTATAGGACCTCAGTCCACTCGTACACGGGGAGCGGCTCTCCTTGTTCGCTCACTTTCTTCAGGTTAGGGACATTCATCCGGTAATGCATATGATACAGGCATAGCCATGTGAGAAAGGAGCAAAACCGGAAGTCCGTCGACTGCTTCTGCTGCAGTCTTACCAGGCTCGAATGAATTGCATATGCTAGCCAATCCGCCCAGTCGAAGAAGATAGGGTGTTTTTCGCTTTTCTACGCCATGGAGTCATAGAACTCCCCGTGCAGGATACACTCAGCCATTGCCAGCTGGAAAGGCCGCACCACTCTGTCGGAGTCGCAGCCGAGGACCCACGCCAGGATGATATAGATATATCTGTTTTCAAATCGATCCAGCGGTATGGGGCCAGTCGGCCACTGTCCAGCCACCAGCGGAGTCTTTAGTTCTGAGTCCAGAACTCTCTCATCCGCTTCATCTGAGAGAATCTGCTGGTCTGCTCGTCTATGTTCACCCTTCTGATAATTGCGTCGGGGCTGTACTGAAGCCCTGGGGAGAATGCTGGCTGAACGCTCTCTCGAAAAAGAGTGAACAGCACCCTTCCTTTGTTGTCGCAGACCTGTCGGGCAGCTGGTTTGTAGTATTCGACTATCGCTTCGACCAGCTCCGGGCACCAGTGAGTCGAAGGGCACAGGAACCAGTAAAGGTTTGATTTATACACAGCTCCGAGGTGATGGGAAGGCGAGACCTTATCCACCCATTTTGCGATATTCAGATGCAACTTCGAGAGACTGATGGAAAAAGAACCATCCTTGTATCCAGACAAACGATTGACTGGTGGCGGCGGAGTCTGGCCAACTACGCGCCTCTTCGTTCGGGATTTTGCTTTCTTGTCCTTCTACGGCGCCGTGCTCTCATGAGTGCCAGACTCCGAAGACTCCTCAGCTTCGCGCGGTTCTTCACTGGATTGCGCCTGTACGGGTGCTTTCCCCTTGTCCATCCTTGTCGAAACAACAGAGGCAGGAACTACGGCTTTAGAATTTGTCAGCTTTATTCCTTGCTGTCAGGGAGTCGACTCGAACAATATGAATTTTTTGGCTGCGCCAGGGTCCTTTTTGAAGACAGTGACTGCAACATTAAATGGCACGAGGGAGGGAGTGAGGGCAGTTAACTTTGGGTTGGTGGAGACGTTATGATTTTGGCGGCTGCGCATGGGCTTTTTCGAAAAGCGTACTTTATTGGTCGTTGGCCCAAAACTCACCTTACCCTTTAAATGCATCTTTCTTGGTGATTGTGCAATCATTTAAAATCCCTTGACTGTTGTGCCGCTGCTGATGTCACCGCCAACATTTGGGCACTCTTTTCAAAGAACCCTTTTAGCCCATAACCCAACTTAGCCTTGAGCTGAACTTCGCCTTGAGCCGAACTTCGCCTTGAGCTGAACTTATGATTTTTCGTGTTTTCTGAGGTGAGCTGTTCGAACTTCGCCCGAAATTTGAGGCGCAGTCGGACTTCGCCCGAAAACGGGGTGCAGCCAGAACTTCGTCCGAGAAACGGGCGCACTTCGAACTTCGCCCGAAAAACGGGCGCACTTCGAACTTCGCCCGAAAAACGGGCGAACTTGGATACTAGACTTAGGCGCTTTCACCTTCTCTTGCTGGATTGCCTAGGGTGCGCCCAAGGATGGGAGCGCACTCGGACTTCGCCCCAAAAATGGGCGCCATCCGACTTCGCCCAGCAACAAGGGCGTAGTCTGCCACTTGGCATTTCCTTGTAGGCTGCTACCCAACTACGCATTTTGGAAGGGGCGCAGCCCGACTTCGCTGCGAAGTCAGGTTGGACAGCCATACTTAAGAAATTTTAGCTCTTTTTAAGCCGCCTTCTTCCCTACTTCGCACCGTTTGATGAGCGCTACCCGACATCGCTGCGAAGTCGGGTGTTTGCCTCAGACTTACTTGGGCTACTTGGAAAACTAAAAACAACTGAAATATTTACATACTGAAATCTGAAAAATGCAGAAGGGAAATCTGTACAAGGACCCCTTCGGGTGCCTTCAGTGGTGATACATTTTCAGGTGGAACCCGTTGACGAGAATGGGGAGAGGATGCCCCTCCATATCCCGGAGCACATATGCGTTGAATTGATTCACCTGGGAAATCTGATAGGGGCCTTCCCAGAGGGCGTCCAACTTTCCATGGTTGCCGGGTTTCGCCTTCAAAGAGTCCCATTTTAGCGCCAGGTCCCCTATTTTGAAAACTCAGGCAGTGGTGCCTTTTGCGAACCAGCCTCGGGTTGCTTCAGCATGCTTAGTGAAGGCCTGGTACGCTTTCTCTCTGTCTTCCTCCAACTGCAGCAGTTGGCAAAGTCTGTCTTCTACCGGGCAAAGTCTGTCTTCTATCGGATCACCGCTGCTTCTTTCCTCATCAAGCATCCAGAGGGCGGGTATTTCAATGTGAGTTGGTAAGACAGCTTCTTTGCCGTACACAAGTGCAAAAGGGGACGTTTTGATGGACTTTTTGAATGAAATTCTGTCCGCCCATAGCACCCGATCCAGGAGTAGGTGCCAAGTCCTCTTGTTTTTCTCCACTGTCCTTCGGATGATCTTCAGTAGATTTTTGTTGGTGGACTCGGCGAGACCGTTCCCCTGCGGGTAGTAGTTGGAAGACATCTTGTGATAGATGCCAAATTTGCTGGTGTACTCCGTGAGTACAGCGCCTGCGAACCCCGGACCATTGTCCGTTACTATTGACTCGGGGACCCCAAAATGGGTAATCAGGCTCTCAAGGAATCTGATGACCGTCTCTTGGTCGGCGTTCTTTGTGGGGATCGCCTCTGCCCACCGCGTGAAGTAGTCGGTGGCGGTTAAGATAAACGTGTGGCCTGCTGCAGAGTTCGACGAAATCACCCCGATGAAGTCCAAGCCCCATTGCTGAAACGGAGTCTCGGATTGGACCGGTTGAAGAGGTAGGGGTGCTTTTTTGTTTCTGCCAGCAAATCTCTGGCATTGATCACACTTGGTACAGACCGCATGTGCGTCTATAAACAGAGTGGTCCAGTAGTACCCGACTCTGATTATTTTCAAGGCTGTAGGCCTTGCGGAATGGTGGCCTCCAGGCATCCCAAAGTGAAATTCTCCAAGGATCCTAGACTGGTCTGATTTTTTGACGCACTGCAACAGGATGCCGTCAATGTTTTTTAAGTAAAGCCCCTCGGGGCAAAGAGTGTACTTCAGTGCACCTAGCCAAAACCTCCTTCTTTGTGAGGCATTCATGTGGTCTGGACATCTTCCGGTGTAGAAGTATCTCACCAGTTCATCTGTCTAGTCGCACTCCTCAGGTAAGGAGTTGGCAAGGTTGATGCATGTTGCTGGATCCTCCCACTCGCAGGCAGATATCTAGGCTGCCGCGCTTCGGGCTAGCTCCTAGCACAAGGCTCGGCCTCTGATTAGCTTGGTTGGCCGCACTTCGATGTCGAACTCCTGGATTTTAGCAATCCATCCTGCTCTCTTGTGACCCGGCTCTCCTTGTATGATGAAGCTTCGAACGTCCGGGTGGATCACAAAGACAGTGATCTTGCTCTGGGAGACAAAGTTCCTGAAATTTCGGAGAGATTTCATGACAGCATGAACCTGTCGCTCTATAAAGTTGTACTTTTCTTCGTGTGGCTGTATAACTTGGCTCAGGAACGCTATAGGGCGCTCTTTGCCATCGTCTTCCTTTTGGGTCAGGACTGCGGCGTAACTCTCTGGTTCTCCCACCGCGTACAGGATGAAATCCTTGGAGTAGTCCGGGTTTATCAACACCGGTGCTTGTGCAATTCGAGCTTTGATCTCCTCGAAGGCTTGCCCCCTTTCTTCAGTCCATAGAAATTCTGTATTCTTTTTCAGCAACTCGGCCATAGGCTTGATTACCTGTGCGAAGTCCGGTATGAACTTCCGCACGAAGTTGATTTGGCCGAAAAAGGACTGCAGCCCTTTCTTGTCTATTGGGGCGGGCAAGCGGAGGAGGGCCTCTGCTCTATCAGGGTCTATGGCTAGGCCCTTTTCGGAGATGACATGCCCCAGCAGCTTTCCTTCTTTCACCGCGAAGACAGACTTCTTCGGGTTTATGGAGATGCCGAATTCACGACACCTTCCGAATATTTGCCGCAGGTTGGGAACATGGTCTTCTCGCCTGTGAGAGAAAACGGTCATGTCATCCAAGTAGATGACAATCACTTTGTTGAGCAGTTCTTGGAAGGCCAGGTCCATGGCTCTTTGGAATGTGGCGCCAGCGTTGGATAAGTCGAAAGGCATGCGCTGATAGAGAACACCTCTGTTATGGAAACTTTACTGGGGGAAGAAAAGGGGAAAGAAGAAGGGGGAATGAAATTGCGAGGAAGAGGAAGAAGAGGAGGAATGAAGAAAGGTAAAATGAGGAGAAGGAAAGGAAAAGAGCAGCTCACTTACAGAAACCAAAAACATGGCACCCCATGCAAAATGTGGCAACAGTTCCCTAGCAGTATATTCCCCTTCCACCACCTTTTACAATGAAATGGTGTGGCTATTTATAGCCCAAGTTCCCCCCGATTACAATTACGGGCACAAAGTCCCAGACCGGACAAAAGCTGACAAAAGCGGCAAAAGAGCTGCTGATGCTGACTTCTGTCGGCGAGGACTGTACTTGCAACAAGGTCTCCCTGAAAGCTGTACAGCTACGTGGCAGTGCGTCGGGTGAAATTTCTAGTCAACAGGAATGCAGGAAGCTGTGGTAGATGGAACTTTGCATTAGCTTAAATGGAGGCAGTTGGCGTAGGTAATGCGGCCCATGCTTGTCCCTTTTTCCGTCACATCTCGGCTCGAATCCCGAGGCTGGACACTTGTTGAATTATGATGAGTGACACATGTCTGCCTTGAAAGGCAGTTTGTCCAAATTCGCCTGGGATCAGAGCACCATTGGGTAGCGCAGGTGGCGAATAGCGCAGTTGAGGAGGCCTTCGTGCCTTAGCCAATTTTTGGGCTGCTTGATGGATCTTGCCCAACTGCGCACCGGTCAGAGGGCGCAGCCCAACTTCGCTGCGAATTCGGGTTGCGCACTTCAGCACTTGATTGTTTCGGCCACTGTTCGGACTGCGCACAAAAGGGGGGAGCGCACCCCGACTTCGTTGCGAAGTCGGGTTGCGCTCCGGCACTTAGCTGAATTTTGCAAACACTGTTTCCCAAGTGCGCACAGGAAGAAGAGCGCACCCCGACTTCACTGCAAAGTCGGGTTGCGCTCTGACACTTAGCCAAATTCTGCTCCTTTTCAGCCTGTTTCCGCACTTCGCATTCCCTAGTGCGCTCCAACTTGAGGGCGCACCCCGACTTCGCTGCGAAGTCGGGTTGCGCCCTGACACTTAGAATTTTTCAGGGAATACTTGCTCTGTTTTGGGAATTTGACTGGGGTAGGTACAAGGGAAAAAAGAGAGGAATGAAACTGAAGGAAAGAGAGAAAGGGAAAAGGAGGAGGAGGGAAGGAAGAGCAGCATACTTACAAAATTTGAAAACATGGCACCCCGTGCAAAATGTGGCAACAGTTCCCTAGCAGGATATCCCCCTTCCACCCCTTTACAATGATGTAGTGTGGCTATTTATAGCACAATTTCCCCCCATTACAATCCTGGGCACAAAATCCCAGACCCGACAATGGCTGACAAAAGCTGACAAAAGCGGCGAAAGAGCTGCTGATGTTGACTCTTGCAGACAGGGACTGTATACTGGCAGCAAGGTCCACCTAAAAACTGGGCAGCTACGTGGCAGTGCGGTTGATGAAACATCGGGTCAGCATGAATGCGGGTAGCTGCGGTAGATAGGACTTTGCGTCAGCATAAATGGAGGTGGCTGGAGTAGGATATTCGGTCCATGCTTGTCCTTTTTCCCGTCACATCTCGGCTCGGATCCCGAGGCTGGACACTTGTCAGATTCTGATGAGGGGTGCATCTGCCTTGGAAGACAGCTTCTCTCTTGTGTCCTACTTCGCCTGGAAACGGAGCGCAACTGGGTAGCGCAAGCGGGGAACAGCGCAGTTGGGGAGGCCTCCGTGCCTTAGTCTGTTTTGGGCTGTTTGATGGATCTTGCCCAACTGCGCACAGGTCAGAGGGCGCACCCCGACTTCGTTGCGAAGTCGGGTTGCGCACTCCAGCACTTAGTCATTTTGGCCGTTGTTCGGACTGCGCACAAGAAGGGGAGCGCACCCCGACTTCGTTGCGAAGTCGGGTTGCGCTCCGGCACTTAGCCGATTTCTGGAAACACTGCTTCCCAACTGCGCACCGGAAGAAGAGCGCACCCCGAATTCGCTGCGAAGTCGGGTTGCGCTCCCATACTTAGCCAAATTCTGCTCATTTCCAGCTTGCTTCCGCACTTCGCATTCCCTAGTGCGCTCGTACTTGAGGGCGCACCCCGACTTCAGCTGCGAAGTCGGGTTGCGCTCTCAGACTTAGGATTTTTCAGGGAATGTTTGCTCTGTTCTGGCCGAAGAAAGAATAAGGGGAAAAGGGGAGGAATGCAACTGATACAAGGGGAGAAAGGGAAGAGTGGAGAAAGGGGAAGGAGATGGAGGGAAGGAAGAGCAACATACTTACAAAATTTGAAAACATGGCACCCCGTGCGAAATGTGGCAACATTCCTGGTGGCTCGCGGGGTGTCGAGCTCGCCTCGACGCAAAGAACCAGGCCTTCATCCTTTGGGCGCAGAGGAACTTCCTTCCCCTGCATTCCGCTGCTCTGACGGCTTCTTCTTTGGCAACCGCTCCTCTTCAGATCCGCTTTCGGCAGTTGCTTCTTCTGTTTCTCTTTCCGAGTCTGAATGGTCGCCACTGTCACCCTCTTGCTCGGCTGGCTGTTCCCGCTCAAGGACAAGATTGTATGCGGCCCTGGCTTGGTCCCAGGCTGCTGCCTGAAATGGCTCTAAGTCGCTGACATCTTTCAGTGCTGCTCTGAATGTTGCGACCGCATGCACGTCGATGGTGTTGTATCTCTCTCCCAACTCCTTAAGGGAGGCGTTGATCTTGCAATATCGCGACACCATCTGGGTGACCTGAGCTTCTTGGACTGGCTCGGCCCAGCTGTCAATTTCTGACGTGTCTGCCTCAAAAGACAGCCAATTCATCTTCACCTGCTCCAGGGTCAGAAATTCTCCATCCTTGATGAAGCTCGGGCAACCGTGCTCAGAAAGAGCGTTGAAGGGGGCCAGGAAAATGTTCATCTCGTGGTCTAATGCGTCCAGCATTTTCCTGGCGGCCCTTATTTTCTCTACTTTTTCAAAATAATTATGCAAGGTTACCCTTGCATTTGCCCATTCTAGGGTAATTCGGGACATAGGGGGAAATCGGAGGCCCTTGCGCTCGTACTCCTCAAGTTTCATAGCCAAGTCCAGCCACTGCTTCGCTTGGCGTTCGGCCTCCTCTACCACAGGCTTGCCCTGGGCAGATACTTCTTGGATCCTGGACGTGAAATCCAGGACCGATATGGACCTGACAACGTTGGCCCTGCAACCTTGCAGCAAACCAGCCCGCATTACCTTGATCTTGTTCTTCGAAAAGGCCGCCGTCTGGGAGGTTTTCTCCTCGAGCTGAGACTTAGCCTGCCTTAACGAATCCTGGAGCTGGGAGACCTGCTCCAGCGCTGCCCTTTTCTCCTCTGACAGTTGTTCGGCTGTCTGTCTTTGCGCTGCGGCCTCCTGCTGAGAGGCGGCGAGCTGGGCTTTCAGGTCACTGATTTCTTGCTGTGCAGACTCCAACTGCGCGGTGGCCCTAGCCAGATCTTCCTCCAGCTGCCTTGAAGTATTCTGCAGCTGAAACAGCGCCTCCTGATTCTCAAGTCGCTTGACAAGGAGATTATGGGTTCTGCGGCGAATGTCGTTGATTTCATACTCCTCGTTTATGTCATCGAAGCTCTTCTCCTTGACTTGGTGCTCATAGTCCGCCTCGGTCATTTCTCGGAGAGGCTTCTTCACTTTTGGAACCAACTTTTCAGTTCTGAGCACTCTCCTGTCCAAGTCGTACTTGGTGCGCTTCACCGGGGCAGCTATTTCCTCGGCCCTTCTGCGTTTGACGCCCTGAAGGAAAGAGGCGGAACACCCTACGGCTCTTGCTGCCAGAGGCTGGTCATCTGCGATCTGCATGAAGTCAAGGTCTTCCAGCATCTGATCTTGCTGCGGCATCTTTCCTGCAAACAGCGAAGCGGGAGGTATTCCAGAAGCCGTGGTCGCTTTTGAGGGCGACCGGGTCCTAGGGGAAGCGAGCGGCTGAGTGGAGGGCGTAGGTGGGGTTTTAAACAATGGAGGTGAGCGGCGCGGCGATGTATGCACAGCTTCGGCACTGGCCGCAGGCGAGGGTTCTAGGGTTTGGCTGAGGGACTGGAAAGCGTTCGGGTCTTGGGCGAACTGGTCGAATGAATGGGGGCTGTGAGAGGGTTGGGTGGTCTGAGACGAAGAGGATGGGACTACGGCTTGCCCTGATAAAATGGGGGATGGCGTTATGGCAGGGCCGACTGGGATTTGGGGGAGCGGGGAAGTGGACGTACCTGCGGGCTCCGCCTGAGCCGCTGTTTGGAGGATGTCTGCAGCCCAAGTTTCTGCTTCTGCTTCAGGGCTGTCCAAAGAGACGATTTTCGGCGCGGCTACTCCTGTCCGTGCTATGGCCGTTTGCTATGTAGGCTCCCTAGGCCGCTTGGCCTTTTCGCTCCTCTTCCTTTTCTTTTCTTCTGGCGCTGCGGCTGGTTCAAAGGAGGGAGAGGAGGTTGGGGGTGAGAGCTGCGATGTGCCCACGGTGAACTTGTACCGGGGTCTAGATGGGAGAATGCTTGCCGCGGCCGTTCCACTAGCTGGCTGTTCTGGCGCTTTTTCCTCTTGGGGGGCCACCTCGGGAGTTGACCTTTCTGGCCGCTGTACCCTTTCAGGTAAGACTTCAGAAGCTGGAGGCAACATTGGGCCCACTTGACTGCTCGTTGGCGTTGCGCTAGAAGTCCCGGGAGTAGACAATTGCTGAGACGGGGACTCCCTTGTATATCTTTTCCTCGCGCCTCGGGGAACGCAATCTCGAAATGCGAAAGGCCGCCAGGTGTCAGCGTATTGATCATATAAGGCCGAAAACTCATCATCAACGGCCAGCGTCTTTCGGTTGGACTTATCGTTTTGCGTGCGGCACCTCATCTTCCAGCATTCAATGATTTTGTCTTTTTGCCAGTTGAGGGGCGCCACCTTGGCGAGGAATTTCTTGAAGCCCGCGAGTCCAACCGGTGATCCGGGTTTCGCTCTGGATCATACGCCACCTCTTCGCAGTAAAAATCATGCCATGGCGGCCATGATTGCATCCGCTCAATGTGCCATTCCAGGTCTGCGCCTGTTCTGTTGCACCTTTCTTGCATGATTTCTGCTCGGGGGCAGATATGCGCAAACTTTCCCCTGACCCCAATTGGGTCGTACTTCCAGCACTGCGACAGTAGTATCAGGCCCATGTCGATGAGCTCCCGTTCGAGGTAGACATGCTGTCCAATCTCGCGTACTTGAATATTCGCCCAGGTAATAGGATATTGGAAAATATGGCCCTTTTTCTTTCCCTGGCCGAACTCTTCCTCGACATAATCCATCTGGCGCGAGATCTCCATTCCAAACGAACTGGTGGTCAGTGCAGAAATAGGGCAGCAGGAACGGTTTCCCCTTGAATCCGTAGATTCTGACTACAATGCCTTGCGTCAGCCGGAAGGTGTCCCCGTACTTGTGCTTTCTCAGATAGCTTGTCATGACCTCTGGCGGGCGGGACGCCTCACCATTGAACAGCCCCAGGACCATGCTCAGAAATTTAAAATTAAACTCATAGAATGACCCTTTTCTGTACGGGATCTCGGTCCATTCGTACACGGGCAGCGGCTCTCCTTTTTCATTTACCTTCTTCAAGTTAGGAACTTTGATCTGGTAGTGCATGTGGTACAAGCACAGCCATGTGAGGAAGGAGCAGAACCGGAATTCCATTTTCTGCTTCTGCTACAGCCTGACTAGGTTTGAATGAATGGCGTACGCCGACCAGTCTGCCCAGTCGAAGAAAATAGGGCGCTTCCCACTCTTTTGCGCCGTGGAGTCGTAAAACTCCCCATGCAGGATACATTCTGCCAGCGCCAGCTGGTACGGGCGTACCACTCTGTCAGAATCGCAGCCGAGTACCCATGCCAGGATGATGTATATATATTTGTTTTCGAATCTGTCCAGGGGTATTGGGCCTGTGGGCCACTGTCCGGCTGCCAGCGGAGTCTTCAGCTCTGAGTCGAGGAATTCTCTCATCCGCTTGGTCTGGGTGAATCTGCCCGTCTGTTCGTCCAGGTTGATCCTCCTGACAATTGCGCTGGGGTCGTACTGGAGCCCCGGGGCGAAAGCTGGCTGGACGCTCTCCCTGAAGAGTGTGAACAAAACTCTTCCCTTGTTGTCGCAGACTTGTCGGGCAGCTGGCTTGTAATATGTCGCAATGGATTCGACCAGCTCCGGCCATTGGTGGACAGGAGGGCACAAGAACCAGTACAGGTTCGATTTGTAGGCAGCCCCGACATGGTGTGAGGGCGAAACCTTGTCAGCCCACTTCGCAATATTCGGCCGCAGCTTGGTGAGGCTGATAGAAAATTCGCCATCTTTGTACCCGGCCAGGCGATTGACGGGCGGCGGTGGAGCTTGCCCTCGGCTTTTCTTTGACCTGGTCCTCCTTGTTTGCTCTTGCGGCGCTTCGCTCTCATGAGCGCTGGATTCTGTCTGCTCCTCAGCTTCATGTTCTGCGTCACTGGACTGCGCCGGCATTGGCGCTTTTCCCTTGTCCATCGTTTCTTTTCTGCTCGGAGTGGCAGAGACAGGGATTCTGGCTACTGATTGCTCAATTCTGGACTTTGCAGCTCAGAGTCGGTTAGACAATTTGGATGTTCTGAGTATGCCAGGGCCTCCTTTTCTAGGCAAGGAATTCAGCATTAATGGCGCAAGGGCAGGGGTTAAGGTGATTTGCCGGAAGTTGGTGGAAGCGTTATAATATTTTGGCGGCCGTGCGTGGGTTTAATCTTGAAAAGCGTACCCTGGTCGGGGTTGGTCCTTATGCGCCTTGCTTTCTTAATGACATCCTTTTTGAAAGTCGCGCAATCATTATTAAACATTCTTTGGACTTCGTGCTTTTGATGACGTCATAGCCGCCGCCTAGGCACACCTTTCGAGGGAGAACTTTGGGCCCAGGGTTTTAAAGAAGGACGCAACCCAACTTCGCACTATGCCAAACTGCGCTGTCCGGGCCCACACTTAGAAACATTTTATCATTTTTTCTTGTTTCCCGCGACAGGTCACCCAAGGTGCGCCCGAAATTGAGGGCGCACTCGGACTTCGCCCAAAAAACGGGCGCACTCCGACTTCGGCCAGATTTTGCTTGCGCAGTCGGACTTCGCCCGAAAAACGGGCGCACTCCGACTTCGGCCAAACTTGATTGCGCAGTATGATTCGGTCACTTAGCCGTTTTAGCTCTGCTCTCCCCAACTGCGCTCCAAAGACGGTGCGCAGCCCGACTTCGCTGCGAAGTCGGGTTGCGCACCCAGCACTTAGTCAAATTCTTGCCTTTTTTGTCAGCTCTCTTCTCTCAAACTCCCGTTGTCGCACTGTTCCGGGAGCGATGCCCGACTTCACTGCGAAGTCGGGGTTCGCTCTAGGCTTCACTTAGGCTCTTGAAAATAAAAAGCTGAAATGCTGAAATAAATATATACAAACTGATAAAAAATGCAGAAAAGAAATATATACAAGGAAGGACCCGCCTGGGGTGCCTTCAACGGTGGTAAATCTTCAGGTGGAACCCGTTGACGGCAATGGGGAGAAGTTGTCCCTCCATGTCCCGGAGCACGAATGCATTAAATTGGTTCACCCGAGCAATCTGATAGGGACCCTCCCAGAGGGCATCAAATTTACCATGGTTGCCCGGCTTTGCCTTCAGTGAGTCCCACTTCAGCACCAGGTCCCCGATTTTGAAAACTCGGGCGGTGGTGCCTTTTGCAAACCAGCCTTGGGTCGCTTCAGCATGCTTAGTAAAGGCCTGGTATGCTTTTTCTCTTTCTTCCTCTAACTGCAGCAGTTGGCACAGTCTGGCATCCACTGGATCCCCGTTGCCTCTTTCTTCATCCAGCATCCAGAGTGCGGGTATCTCCACGTGGGTAGGCGAAGCGCCTCTTTGCCGTACACGAGCGCGTAGGGGGATGTCTTGATAGACTTCTTGAACGATATGCGATCCGCCCATAGCTCCCGGTTTAGGAGTAGGTACCATGTCCTCTTGTTTATTTCTATTGTCCTTCTGACGATCTTCAGTAGATTCTTGTTGGTGGACTCGGCCGGGCCGTTCCCCTGCGGGTAGTAGTTAGAAGACATCTTGTGATAGATGCCATATTTCTTTGGTGTACTCCGTGAGTACAGCGCCTGCGAACCCCGGACCATTGTCTGTCACTATTGACTCCGGGACCCCGAAACGGGTGATGAGGCTCTCGAGGAACCTAATGACCGTCTCTTGGTCCGCATTCTTAGTGGGGATCGCCTCTGCCCACCGGGTGAAGTAATCGGTGGCGGTAAGGATAAACTTGTGTCCCACTGCAGAGTTAGGCGTGATGACTCCGATGAAGTCCAGACCCCACTGCTGAAACGGAGTCTCAGCTTGGATTGGCTGGAGGGTAAGGGTGCTTTTATGTTCCTGTCAGCAAACCTCTGGCATTTATCACATTTTACACAGACCGCATGTGCGTATGTGAAGAGAGTGGGCCAGTAGTACCCAGCTCTGATGATTTTCAAGGCCGTAGGCCTTCCAGAATGATGTCCCCCAGGCATCCCGGAGTGAAACTCTCCGAGGACCCTGGGTTGGTCGGTTTCTTTGACGCACCGCAACAGGATGCCATCAATGTTTTTGAAATAAAGCCCCTCGGGGCGAAGTGTGTATTTCAAGGCGTTTAGCCGAAACCTCCTTCTTTGTGAGGCATTCAGGTGATCTGGGCATCTCCCGGTGCTGAAATACTGCACCAGGTCATTTGTCCAGTCATTTTCCTCTGATAAGGAGTTGGCTAGGTTGGTGGTTGCTATCGGATCTTCCCACTTGCAGGCGGAGACTTCAGCTGCAGCGCTTCGGGCCAGCTCTTGGCACAAGGCTCGGCCTCGGATCAGCTTTGTTGGCCGTACCTCGATGTCAAATTCCTGGATCTTGGCTATCCATCCTGCTCTCTTGTGACCCGGCTCTCCTTGTATGATGAAGTTCCGGACGTCCGGGTGTATCACGAAGACAGTTATCCGGCTCTGGGAGACGAAGTGCCTGAACTTTCGGAGAGATTTCATGATTGCGTGAACCTGCCGCTCAATAAAATTGTACTTTTCTTCATGCGGCTGGATTACCGGCTTAAGAACGCTATGGGGCGCTCTTCGCCATCGTCTCCCTTCTGTGTCAGGACTGCGGCGTAACTCTCGGGTTCTCCCACCGCGTACAGGATGAAGTCCTTGGAATAATCCGGGTTTATCAACACCGGAGCTTGTGCAATTCTGGCCTTGATCTCCTCAAAGGCCTGCCTTCTTTCGTCAATCCATAAGAATTCGGCATTCTTTTTCAACAGTTCGGCCATGGGCTTAATCACTTGTGCGAAGTCCGGTATGAACTTCCTCACGAAGTTGATTTGGCCGAAGAAGGACTGTAGCCCCTTCTTGTCGACTGGGATGGGCAAGCGGAGGAGGGCTTCTGCTCTGTCAGGATCCACTGCAAGGCCTTTCTCGGAGATGACATGTCCCAGCAGCTTACCTTCTTTTACCGCGAAGACAGATTTCTTCGGGTTAATGGAAATGCCGAATTCACGACATCTCTCAAATATCTGCCGCAGGTGGGAAGCATGGTCCTCTCTCCTGTGAGAGAATACAGTCATGTCATCCAAGTAGATGACAATGATCTTGTTAAGCAGCTCTCGGAAGGCCAGGTCCATGGCTCTCTGGAATGTGGCGCCGGCATTGGACAGGCCGAAGGGCATGCGCTGATATGCAAACGTTCCCCATTTGGTGGTGAACGTTGTCTTATGCTGATCTTCGTCTTTCACCCATATCTGGTTGTACCCAGAGAATCCGTCTAAGAGGGAGAATCTCTGCGCTCCAGCAACTATGTGGAGGATCTGATCGATTTGGGGAAGCGGGTAATGGTCCTTCAGCGAGGCCTGATTCAGATTTCTGAAATCCACGCAGAGACGGATGTCTCCGTTCTTCTTCCTCACAGGAACCAGATTCGCAACCCAAGATGAATGCTTGATGGGGTAGATGATCTTGGCTTCCAGCATTTTCAGGAGCTCGGCTTTCATCATGGCTTCAATCTTCGGGTTTACAGCCCTCTGCTTCTGCGGAAAGGTTTCGCACCATCTTCTAGCTCTATGGTATGTTGGATCATCTGTCTATCATACCCCTTCAAGTCCTGGTAGCACCAGGCTACAATATCGGGGAACTCTCTGCATAATGATCTGATCTGCCCGAGTTCCTCTTCAGTGCAGTCCGTCCCGACCTTGATTGTTTTTCCAGGTTCAAGCTCCAGGTCGACGTACTGCTTGGGGTCTACTTTGATCCTGTGGGATATTGCTCTGTCATTTTGATCAAAGAGACTCTCTAATGTAATCAGTCCTTTTGGGACATGATTATTCTTCAATTGTATCAACCCCTCGTATTGCTCGTCATCAGGGTCTCTACCTTCGATTGTACATGCTTCGGTAACCAAAAAAGTGACGATTTCCTCGTCACAGTCAAACACTTGCCAGTGGGTGTCTTTATCAGGCACAGAAGGCCTGTAGATGGTACGAACCGGCTTCGGCTTCTGGACAGTGTCATCAGCCGGAACGTACCTGGCTCCAACAGACGCCAGAATGTCAGCGTGCTTGTTCTTCTCACGTGATATGGCTTTGACATTCAACGAGTCGAAAGACTCCATCAGGTCCCAGACACGATTACGGTACGCCTTGAGATAATGCTTCTTGGAGGCGCATTTGTTCGTAATCTGGTTGCACACCAGCTCTGAGTCGCCAAAGATCTGCAGATGCTTTATCCCCAGTCTCTCCGCTTTTCTCAAACCCAAGCACAGGGCTTCATACTCCGCCGCGTTGTTGGTACAGCTCCAAGCCAGCCTGTAGGTGTAGTCCTTTTGGATCCCGGATGGAGAAACCAGGAGTACACCTGCACCGGCGCCATTTTTGCATCGGGCGCCATCAAAGAAAAGCTTCCATAGCTTTTCTGGTGCAGGTCCTACCTCTTTCTTGGCTGACTGGTCAATTCTCTCAGGCTGAGTGATCGTGTAGCAGCCTTGCTCGGTCTCGATCATGGCGTTGAAGTCCAGCAAGGAGAACTCATCCTCCACTTGCAACAGCTCAAGAGCTTGCTCTGTCATGTCTACCACCACCAGTTCTTCCGCTGTCAGCTGAACCATGCAGTTCTGTGACTCTTCTCCGGGTATCTTCTCTACTAGAAATGTGGAAGGCTTTTCGTTGTAGATCTTCAGTCTCCTTCCTTTGAAGGGCACTTCCATATGTGAGTAATCCAGAGACAGATACCCACCCAGCTTCGCGATGAACTCCCTGGAGAGACACATGCCGAAGTAGGGTTCCAAGTCGACAACCACGACTTCTTGAATGACCACTATGTCAAGAGCTTTGTGCAGCCGGATCGGGATATCTTTGATGACACCAACTGTCTTGACAGGGGTGTCGTCTAGTTGCGACACACCTTGGCTGCTCCTTGTATACTCCATTCCGATCTCGTCGCAGACGGCTCTCGGCATAACAGTCGTGGAGGCACCAGAATCCACCATACAGTTGTGTACTATATACCCTTGCATCCGCAATGACAGATAGAAGGGAGGTGGTCTGTTCTTTCCGGTGGCGGAGACTGTCAGGGGTTGAACCAAAACAGCAGGCTGCGTCTGCTTGCCATGTTTTATGCTCTTCAAAGATTCCTGCAGCAGATCAACTTGACCTGGGAGCAGAAGAGCATCATACATACTTATCCTTGCGGGAGTCCTCTTTAGCTCATCCACTATGCTGTAGCCTGAAGTGCTAGCTCCCTCCGTTTCTTTCGCAGGCTCATACTTAGTCCGGTATTGTTGCGTGGCTTCGACTCTTTGTCTCTTTGTCAGAGACGGATATCTCAGCTTCTCCTGAGCTTGTTCTTTTGTTTCAGCTGGAGGCTGAGCTGCGGGAGCTTTCGCTGCGGGAGGCTTGAGCGCAGGAAATTTTTCTTTGGCTGCGGGATGCCATAGCCTTTTGTCTGGTGGTAGCCCAGCAGGTTGCGCCTTTTCTCTTCTGGCGTATACCTTCAATGGCTTTGCTTGGGCTGCAGCAGCTTCAACAGGCTTTCTGTCCTCCTTGGGCAGGGGCAGCGCGGGATCATCCTTTTGGACGGCAAAGTTGTCTTCATCGCCCAGGATCATGTATAATTCTTCATCCTCTATGGCGCTGCCCGCCAGAGTCTGGAGGTAATGCTGATGCAGCGTGCAATCTTCTTATGAATGCGGGTCGTTGCACGTGGAGCACCAGTTAACCTGGTCAGAAGTGCCGAGTTGATCCTCAATGGCAGCATTTCTTGCAGGAGGGTGCCTTTGAACTTGTCGTTCTGCGGCTTGATCTTTTGTCAGTGCCGGAGGAGGATATGGCCTCCTTGGAACAAACTCCATCTGGGCCAGTTTCTTCTTCGAGTATAGTCATGTCATTTGACATGGTATGGTATCCGGATGCCGAGCCCGTACCTCTTGCGAGGATTTTGTTACGAATATCATTGTCTGCAGGTGGCAACTGAGCTGGCGGAGGTAATGCAGCCAATGGCGGGGGTGCGGAATACTGCGCGTACTGAGGGGGAGCTGGGAGTGCGGGATACTGCGGAGGAGGAGGCGGCGGGTTAGGATAATGAATTTGTGGCGGGCCGTAAGGGTTTACGACTGGCGCCGGATTCCATGGCTGCTAGGGGTGCTGACTTGAAGATGACGACATCACACCAGAGGCCGATGGGTACTGGGACTGAGGAAAGTCAGGGTAAATGGGTGGTTGTACCCTATGCGGGAGCCTGCCTATGGAGATTATATCCATTTCGGCTTGTTGGGCAGCTTCGTACAGGGCAGGGAATGAATCGACTCGGGCTATCTTCAGCAGTAGGCAGATGTCAGAGTTGAATGACCTCAAGTAGTAGTGCGCAGCCTGACCCGCTGAAGGTCGCAGTTCGCGAGGTACTCGTTTCCAAGACCTCGCAAACCTTATGTTGAAGTCCGACACCTCCTCTTGGGGGTGTCGTTGGATGCTTTGGAACTGATGCAACAGCGAAGAGGGATCAGCAGACTCGTTGCATCCTTTTACAAGCCTGCCGACCGGTGGCGCCACCCCGTGATAGATCCCTCTGCGAGAGATCTCCACCAGTAGAGAAGTTTTCCCCTTAGGGAAAGTGCCGGCAGACGGGTCTTGACGCTCTCGTCAGTAATAGAGTGTAGCGCAGCCAAGGCCAGAATGTCCTGGATGTGCTCGTACGCCGTCTTGTCGTAGCCATCGTAAGTAGGGATGGACTTTAGGGCAGCGGGGGGCACAACTTGTTGTCCGACTAGGGCCAAGGGCCCCGTGGAGTCTACCGCCGGGAAGAGATCGTCATCATTCTGCTGAGCAGCCATTTCTTCCTCTCCTCCGGTAGTGTACTCGGTATCGGTACCGTCCGAGGATGTAGATTGCTCTTCAGCCTCGGCCTCTTCGATTTCGGTTTCAGGCTCTTCTACGCGAGCTTGGTGGTCGGCCAGCCTGACGCGCTCTCCTGGAGCGGCAATGTCAATTTCGTAAAGGTCAGGCTGGTTTCCCGGATTCCTTGCTCTCCACCTTCTTGTATGCATGAAGGCGCTCGGACCGGTCTTCACGGACTCAGAGAATATTCAGGTACTTGCAGAGTCGCCGGGTGTTACGATTTTAACAGCAATGAAGCGAACACTAGTGCTTCGATTCTGTTTTGGGGTGGGAAACTTCCATGTCCCACCGGGCGTGCCAGAGAAACCGTTGGTTACGAATCTGCCATGAGGAAAGGATTTGGTATAATGCGCCCCAGATTCGCCCACCAGATTGAAAGGCCGGAAGGAAGGAATGCCTTCCGTGCCAATCTCCGGAGAAGGCCGACTTCCTATGGGTTTTTTCAGTGTTTAAGCTAAGAGTACAGGAAAGAGATAAAAATGCGAAAAGAGATTGAAATAGGATTGGTGTTGGGTGGGGGGGATGAGCAGCACGACAACGATCAATCACCACTACTAACAGCAATCCAAAACAGAACACACAATAGAAACTACCGCTGTCATATATCCTATGTATCCTCTATCTATGCATTCCAGGAATACTTAATCACCAAATACCGGAATCCAGAATTCAGAATAACAGTAAGCAATGAAATAAGAAACATGAGGCAGAAATGACAAGTACAGGCAGCATAAAAGAATGACAACAGCAAAATAGAGCCAAGTGTGTGTCTTGCATTCAGAAGCAAACGTATAGCTACAATGGTTCCCTAGCAGGATATCCCCCTTCCACCCCTTTACAATGATGTAGTGTGGCTATTTATAGCACAATTCCCCCCCATTACAATCCTGGGCACAAAATCCCAGACCCGACAATAGCTGACAAAAGCGGCGAAAGAGCTGCTGATGTTGACTCCTGCAGACAGGGACTATACTGGCAGCAAGGTCCACCTGAAAACTGGGCAGCTACGTGGCAGTGCGGTTGATGAAACATCGGGTCAGCATGAATGCGGGTAGCTGCGGTAGATAGGACTTTGCGTCAGCATAAATGGAGGTGGCTGGAGTAGGATATTCGGTCCATGCTTGTCCTTTTTCCCGTCACATCTCGGCTCGGATCCCGAGGCTGGACACTTGTCAGATTCTGATGAGGGGTGCATCGGCCTTGGAAGACAGCTTCTCTCTTGTGTCCTACTTCGCCTGGAAATGGAGCGCAACTGGGTAGCGCAAGCGGGGAACAGCGCAGTTGGGGAGGCCTCCGTGCCTTAGTCAGTTTTTGGGCTGCTTGATGGATCTTGCCCAACTGCGCACCGGTCAGAGGGCACAGCCCGACTTCGCTGCGAAGTCGGGTTGCGCACTCCAGCACTTAGTCGTTTTGGCCGCTGTTCGGACTGCGCACAAGAAGGGGCGCACCCCGACTTCGCTGCGAAGTCGGGTTGCGCTCCGGCACTTAGCTGATTTCTGGAAACACTGCTTCCCAACTGCGCACCGGAAGAAGAGCGCACCCCGACTTCGCTGCGAAGTCGGGTTGCGCTCCCATACTTAGCCAAATTCTGCTCATTTCCAGCCTGCTTCCGCACTTCGCATTCCCTAGTGCGCTCGAACTTGAGGGCGCACCCCGACTTCGCTGCGAAGTCGGGTTGCGCTCTCAGACTTAGAATTTTTCAGGGAATGTTTGCTCTGTTCTGGCCGAAGAAAGAATAAGGGGAAAAGGGGAGGAATGCAACTGATAGAAGGGGAGAAAGGAAAAGGAGATGGAGGGAAGGGAGAGCAGCATACTTACAAAATTTGAAAACATGGCACCCCGTGCAAAATGTGGCAATAGAACCAATAGAAGAGGATAGGAAACTGGTAAGTTGTGTCTGTCCACAATTCCTTGCTGCATGAGGGGTGGCTGAAACCCAATGCCAGAGAACTGCAGTCCTGTCCCATTGTATGCAAGAAAAAGAAAAGAAGTTAATTGCTTCAGTGATTGTAGAGATGTTGAAAGAAGGGATTTTATTGAGGAATTTAATTCTTCTAGCATCCGTGGAACCAATAGAAGAGGATAGGAAACTGGTAAGCTGTGTCTGTCCACAATTCCTTGTTGCATGAGGGGTGGCTGAAACCCGATGCCAGAGAACTACAGTCCTGTCCCTCTGTATGCAGGAAAAAGAAAAGAAGTGTATTGCTTCAGTGATTGTAGAGATGTTGAAAGAGGAGATTTTACTGAAGAAGGAACCCAGGATTTGTGGGACAGATGGAACTGGATTAATATTATGCTGGACAATATTTGCAATTAGGCCATGTGCTACTTAACTGAGGCAGCTAAGCAATTGGATATGATAGAGAAAGGACGTTGGGTAAGGGGCTTAGTCCTATGACAAGGGAAATAGCTGAGATTAAGAAGCAGTAAAATAAGGCACACAACTGTATAAAAATGATAATGCTTCAAACATTTTATTGATCTGAATGACAATAAATACAGGTTGCTTCATTGAAAATTTTATCAATACCATTAATATTTTATTGATAATGCTTCAAACATTTTATTGATCTTAATGACAATGAATACATGTTGCTTCATTGAAAAGTTTATCTATACCATCAATATTTATATGTTTGTTGTCTATCATGATTAAAATTGATGTGTCTGCCTGCAACTGACATGATATGTTTGAGCAATTTTTAAGTCCTTATGGCAGTTGGAATGCAGATTACAATTTGCGTAGAGTTAACTGTAGAAAGGCGTGTGTCCAAAAAGCCAAAAAAATGTTTTACAAGTATATGAATATTGACATTACAGTTCATTTCTCATGCAAATATTATATCTAATTTATGTCTTTACCTCACCTAATCCTGTCCTTTCATTTCTGATGAACTTTCATTATATCTAATTGGTTTATCAAATATTATTATGATCCTTTATTCTGACTTATGGAGATTTTTATGGTGCCTTGTAAAATACTGCATTATTCTTGTACCACAGAGATAGAAGGCATTGTAGGTCAAGCTATGATTGGCTATTACGGTACCTTTCCAATTCATAGCAGTTGTCCATGAATTAGTAATCTGCTTGCCTGGTTGATGATATCCTTATCTAATGGTATGGAGAATATATCTAATTGGATATGATAAACAATCATGTAGGTGAATGAAATGTGCCTGTGGTATGGTTTAATCCTTGGGAAACAACTTCCAATATTGTGAACTGCCAAGAAACAGGGCTATAGAATGAGATAATTTGGAATTCCTTATCTAGGGGATGGCTTGGATTCACTAAGTATACCTTATTTGTATGATCGCTTTTAGAAAGAACATTAGTGACTTGCCAAAAGAGAAGTGATTATTTTAATTTGAATGGGTATTGAAAGCATGTGGAATAGGAGTATGGTTTAGGCTTGTTAAACACATACGTTTAAATCATTTCAAATGAAAATACCTTTTTATGCTAGAAAAGAGTACATATGACCAAGTTAAATGGATAGTCTCAAGGCATCAATTAATATGTCCTAATTTTGATCTTTGTTGTGTGTTCCATAACACGTTTGTTTTTCTAAAAAGGTATAACTGTGATTAAGGCTTTTGATAGAAAACTTAATGCTCACCATTCATATCAAATTTTACTTTGAGCTTGTTGCATCTTCTGATTTATGTGAGCAACCTCTGTTTTATTGACAGTTTTTGTGGGTCCATGCTTTTAAAATATTTCATGACTACACCTTAGCCTAAGAGATCAGGTGCAGAGATTTTTGAGTTCTCTTATCATGTGTAATAGATGCTGAATCCTAATACTCCTTGTTTTGTCTCTTATTGGTCTCATAAATCTAAATCTTTGTGATGGAACTAATTTAAGGTAAATTCTTCGGTACGTTAGTTTGGCATATTTTTCTATATCATTGGTTGAGTCTTTTTGTACATTGGATGAGAGAATGTTCGCTACGGCTTGAGAAGCTTATTTTATTGTTCAATATATTTGTTTTCTCAATGTTTAACTTATGGCTCACCACCTTTGAGATATTTATTGCTGTAACTAAATCAACTTACTCTAATTTTTGGACAGGCCGGTGAAGAAAGATTTTGTGTTGAGTTGGATGATGATGATAATGTTTGGTTTGAAATATTCTCATTCTCAAGGCCAGCACATTTTTTGTCTTTAGTAGCACAGCCATACGTCCGTCTTAAACAAAAACTCTTTGCTCAGCAATCAACACAAGAAATGCTGAAAGCTATGTTGGAATAAAGGAGATTTGTTGTGTTCCTGGTATTCAAATTAGCGCATGGAATGTATTATGGTCTTGTGGGTTTGGTTGTACTTCTGAAGCTGTTTTCAAAGATACAGTTAACTCTATAACATCACTTTCCACTAAGTCTGAGATGTTTCTTATAAATAAGTCGATATTAATTGGAATACAAATCAAAATTAAGATGAATGAAAAATTCCTATATCTTAAAGAATACATTCAAAAGTTGAATTCTTAATTGAAACCCTCATATGATATCTAAAAAACATACTTCAGTGCAGCTATTGATCATCCTGCTTTTCATACTACTGCAATTTTGAATATTGTGAATGTGACAAGAATCCGTACCATACATTTCATCAGAAACGTTTAGCTTCTTCAACTGAAATATTACTCTGGAAGATATGCATTTGGTCTAGTAGGAACAAACAGCTGAATTGCGTGAGATGAAGGTTTATTTCTAGTCACTTTCTAGATTAAGATCAAATTCGTTATTTCTAGTCACTTTCTAGATTAAGATCAAATTCATTTGCTTCACCTGCCGGGTTAGGTTCTGTCCAGCAATTTCGTAAATTCAAATCAAACTAATTGGACTAAAACCTGCATTGCTTTTGCGTTAAGTATAATATTTATATTAATATTTGAGATTGCAACTAGGACAGGCTTGTGAAACTGAAATTCAGCTAAATCTAAGGGTTCATGCTTCAAATTGTACACTTGCCTGCAAAAGAGGCCCCCTACAAAAAACTGAAAAGCTAAACATAATCACAAAGTTACACAGGAAACATAGTTATCTTCTTGGCCAAACAACCTTGCTAAATTGAAGAGCATCATGCCCTACCATTCTTAGGGAGCAAGGATATCATTCATGAATTTGATGTTATCCTCTATGACCTTGGTTCTATTTCTCTGTCGGTTCAAGCAAGAAAAGCAAGACTCTTAATATTTATTACTTCAATATCTCATATTTAAATACAGCAAATCAGTTATCAAGATAGATGTTACGGATCAAGATAACTGATGTAACTGTTGTAACTGATGTAACCTCCTATGAGGTGTAAAAATAATGTAATAATTACCTAACATCCCCCCTTATTACATTATTTGGTATACAAAGAGAGCTGCGAAACAATTCAAATTTGACATGTGCAAGTGCCTTTGTGAAAATATCCGCAAGTTGTTCTTTGGTGGGAATGTACTGGAGCTGAATTTGGTGATTCTGAACTTGTTCTCGAATGAAGTGACACTGAACTTCAATGTGTTTTGTTCTTTCATGAAAGACTGGATTCTTGACCAATTTCAGAACACCTTGATTGTCGCAATTCAATATTGTCGATCGATTTTTCCGTACACCCATATTTGATAGTATGTGATGTAACCATATTGCTTTGCACACAACTCCTCATGCAGCATGATATTTTGCCTCTGTGGATGACAATGCTATTGCCTGTTGTTTCTTGTTGTGCTACGAGATAGGTCTAGATCCTAGATGAAATATATATCCAGATGTTGACCTCTTGTCATCTATAGATCCGACATAATCTGAGTTCGTGTATCCTTGTAGAAAGAATTTATCATTCTTCTTATATGTACCACGAACATAATGTAATATCCTCTTTGTTGCCTTCCAATGACTCACCTTAGGTTCTTGCATGAACCTCGAAAGATAACTCACAGCAAAGCTAATATCAGGCTTGGTATTTGTCAGGTATATGAGACTCTCAATCAGCTGACGATAAAGAGTACTAGATACCTGAGGTGACTTATCATATCGGGATAGTTGTAACCCTTGCTCCATTGGTGTTGCCTTAGGTTTACAATCTGTCATCCGGTATTTTTCTAGTAGTGTCTTGGCATACTTCATTTGTGAGACCACAATGTGATTTTTTCTTAGCCATACTTTCAAGCCAAGACAATAAAGCAGAAGTCCCATATCTATCATGTCAAATGACTTTTTCAAGTCATTCTTCACACCATTTACTAGATCATTTGAGTTGCCAATGATGACCAAATCATCAACATACAACACAAGTATCACTATCTTAGATCCAACTTTCTTAATATAGAGATTTGCATCAGAGGGACTTCTGGTGAAACCATGTTGCAATAGGTGATCATTAATTTTGATGTACTAGGCTTTGGGAGCCTACTTCAACCCATATAGTGACTTTTTCAGTCTACAGACCTTTTGATGTTGCCCATTGACAACAAAGCCTTTAGGTTGTGTCATGTACACCTCTTCTTCGAGATCACCATTAAGGAAGGCACTCTTGACATCCATTTGTTGAAGTTTCCAACCGAATTGTGTTGCTAGTGCACAAAGTACACAGATGGTTTTAATCTTCGTTGTGGGTGCGAATGTCTCTTCATAATCAATTCCTTCCTTTTGTGCATAGCCCTTTGCAACGAGTCGTGCCTTATACTTATCAATGGATCCATCTGCCTTGTATTTGATTTTGAAGACCCACTTGCAGCCTATGGGCTTCTTTCCTTTTGGCAGATCAACAAGATTCCATGTGTTGTTCTTCATCAGAGATTTATATTCTGCATCCATAGCTACCTTCCATTGTGGTGAACTAAGTGTGTCCTTCATTGATGTTGGTTCTGAGTTCTCCATCACTAAAGCCATCAAGCCCAAATTTACTTCTTGACGAGTACTATTGCAAGTATGTGATCGTGTGGAAGTGAGGTTAGGAGGTGCATCAAGTTTAGCATCTTTGATGGTACTAGTGAGCCATTTTGGAGTCTTTCTATATTGAGATGGAGCTATAGGTACATCAACTACTATAGGTTCATCAACAACTTTTGGAACTTCCTCATGAACCTCCTCATCTAACTCCATACAACTAGAGATGTGGCATCTTCAGACTCCTTAGAATCCTTAGTATTTGACTTAGTTTCAAATTCTTCATCAAACACCACATCTCTACTTATATGCAATTTCTTGGTGATTGGATCTATCAATCGATAGGCTTTTGACTCATCATCATACCCAAGAAATATGCATGATAAGGTCTTTGCATCCAACTTGGTCCTTTGTTGCTTTGGCACATGCATGTATGCCTTGCTTCTGAAGACTTTGAGATGTGCAATGGAAGGCTTCCTCCCAGACCAGGCTTCTTCAGGTATAACTCCTTGTAGTGCCTTTGTGGGTGCTCTATTTAGAAGATACACTGTAGTGGAGACTGCTTCAGCCCAATACTGTTGCTCTAGATTGGCTCCTATGAGCATGCAACGAACCATTTCCATGATGGAATGGTTCCTCCTTTCAACAACCCCATTCTATTGTGGAGTGTATGTTGTAGTGAGTTGTCACTTGATCCCATTTTGCATGAGAAACCTTGAAAATTTGTTGGATGTATATTCCCCCACCTTGATTGGAGTGGAGAACTTGAATAGAATGCCCAGTTTTTGTTTCTACATGTGTCTTGAAGCGCTAGAAATACTTGAGCATGTCTGACTTCAGTTGCAAGAAATACACCCACATCTTCCTTGAGTAGTCATCTACAAACAACTGAAAGTACCTTCGTCCACCAAAACTAGTTGGAATGGGTCTATATAAAATAGTGTGTATCACATCCAATGGTCCTTTGGCTTTGAGTGCTCAACTCAAAAGGTACTTGATGTTGTTTCCTTGCTAAACAACCCGAGCATACTAGCAATGTTGGTGAAAGGTTTGGCAGACCTAACACCATGTGATGCTTACTCAACTAGAGTAAGTATCCAAAACTCAGATGACCATATCTCCTATGCCAAAGAGGTAGCATATGTTGTTGTTGATAGTGCAACATTAGGAGAGGATATGACATCGAGTGCAAACAAGCCATTCTTGTAGGAACCTATTGCCACAATCTTGCCATGTTTTGTGATAAAACACTTCTTGTTGCCATCAACAACTCAAAATTTGACCACCATGTTGCGATCCAAAACTTGTGGTATAGACAACAAGTTGTTTGCCAATCCAGGTACATATAGTACCTTTTCAATGGTGCATTTGCCTCTAGGAAGATTGAGAGGAACATCTCCCACTCCTTTGACATGATAGGTTTTATCATCTACAATGGTGACTAGTTTCCCATATTTGGCTTGTAAGGAGTCAAACCATGCTTTGTCCCCAGTCATGTGCTTGCTAGCACCTAAATCAATATACCAAACATCATCCTTCGGTCTTGTCTTTGCCTTGGACATTAGCACCTTATGTGCTTGTTCTGAAGTTGATTCTTCATGCGCAACATGCCCTTGTTGTCACTTTTGCTTGGGACATGGTTTGTATTGTGACTTTTTTTTAATGTGGTTGGCGGACTTGATCTCCTTGAGTCATAGAGTTATACCAACAACTCTTCGTGTCATGTCCTTTATCACAAATATGCTAGTACCTCTTTTGTTTTTGAGGTTGGTTTTGTGATGATGATGATGACGATGATGATGGGGAAGGACCCTTCTGTGGCTTCTTTTTCCCAAACTTCTTGGAAATGAGTGCATTGTTTGTCAATTGATCCCTCAACTTGTTGGTTGCTTCTTCCTATTGAAGCATATTCACCAACTCATCAAAGGACACCTTCCTATTTGAGACTTGCAAGGAAGTGATCAACACTCGAAATGAATCTAGTAGAGCTCAAAGTATGATGGGTACTAAGAGCTTATCTTCCACTATTTCACCCATGGCATTCAATTTGGCTTTCAACTCTACAACTCTGTGAAGAAAAACCTCAATGCTTTCTCCATCGTGAACTCTCAATGTGTGGAGTTGAGACTAAAGGTGAAGTATTGTTGATTCATTCTTCCCTTTGTAGATGGTAGAAAGTGTATCCCATGCCTCCTTGGATGTTTGTGCTTCACAAATGTGTGGTTGGATAACATTTGCTATGGCAAGGGTGATGATCATTAATGCTTTGGCATCTGCATCATCAAATTTCTTTTGGGCATCTTCATCCTCTTTAGGTCGAGTGATTATGCTGGTGACAATGTCCTAGAGTTTCTCAACTACCAAGATGGTTCTCATCTTATCCAAGGTCCAAAGTTTGAACCTTTGAGTAGTTGGGATTCTATAAGAACTTTTGATGCTTGCATGGTGAGGGTTCCTTATAACTCCCAAATGGTCCCCTTTCAATATACCGCCAATATGATATACCAAACCTTTCTATATACCTACCCTTCCTATATACCCATTGGTACATGGAAGAAGCTAGTCCTCTTGATATATGCGGTGACCATACTAGGTACCAAGGCAGTATGGAAAAGGATTCACCCTATCAATGACACCTGCTTAAAGAGAAATCCCTATATACTCAAAATTTCTCAATTTCAGGGTTTGTTTAGTGATAGTGATGAATAAAAGAATGAAGTGAAAGTATCAACATAATTGATGTCCTTATATCTCTCTGACAATTTAACGGGTTGATGCCCAAACGTTGTTACGGTAGCTTTGTTAGGTTATCGATATAGTAGCTCAACACAACAACTTCACCCGTAAACATGAGCTAGACATGTTGATATTGAACGTTGATTGTGTGCTTAAGCACATGTTTAATTGGTATACAAAGTATGAAAATTTTAAAGCAAATATTTGAAAATTTGAAGGTGTCGATCATCATCAAAAATGCACCTTTTACAAAAAAAATTACTACCCCCCTTTATTTTGCAAAATATTCACTATAGTCAATTTTGCATTTATTTGCCCATAAAGAAACTATAGGAATTTCCTAAAACAAAATGGCCTTCTTAAGGTAGTAAAAGGATTTTTTTTTCGTGTGGGTTTTGATCCCTTGACATCTACTTAAAAATTTCATACTTTCTTTCAATGTGCCAACTCTCTTATTTAATCTTGTATGCATAAAAAAGAGAGAAAAGGGTGACTTTAACCTTTGAAAATAAGGGCGAGATTTTATTTTCAAAGCAAAATATTATAAGTAGGGAAGTGAACCCGAGACCTCTGACTTCAAAGTCTTCAAGGTTGTCTTGATGTTAATCCATTGAACCCGAGACCTCTAACTTCAAAGTATTCAAGGTTGTCTTGATGTCAATCCATTGATCCCGAGACCTCTGAATTCAAAGTCTTCAAGGTTGTCTTGATGTCAATCCAGCTAGCCACCCATTTGTGTGTCTCCTTTCTTCTACGAGGTTAGGAGGTAGATGACATTGTGGGTCTAAGTAAGTGGTGAACCCTCCAAAAAAATTTAACAACCCTCAATTTGAAAATATTTTTTAGCCAACAATTGGCGTGCCTCAATTTGACCTCACTACGTGCATCATTGCCCGAAGTGACAACACTTTCCCACATTTACTCTTATTACAACCAAACCCTCCATTCTCGTAGAGCAATTATGAAAAGTATCAAGAGTCTAACAAATGAACCTCATTGACTACGACATGTGCCTTCACCATGGCTATCAAAAACCTAGGGTTTCCTTTACTAATTTCTCCTTCTTCAGGCTATTGTTGCTTACTATTCTATGCTAAAGCTGATGTTTCCAGGTTTTGTAAAAGCTCCACCCAGTGTAGGCACTCCACCATGTTGATCACACAGGAGTTGCTTGAGGCACCTCAAATTATTTTGTCTCCTAATGAGGACGTGCATGGTTAATATACTTCAACGATGGAGAAATCCTCAACATTTTACTGATAGACTTGTACGACCAATTAGATTTGGCATTTAAAATCACCTTGATTGCAATAAAAACTTGTGTCACAGTTGAAGGCCACGAAGTTGAGGCAAAAAATCAAGGACAACATGATTCACTGCCTCCATGAGAAAATAGCTCAGTTAGAGCAAAAATTGAATGAGACAAACGAGCAACTGTCCTTCTCAAAGGAAGAACAGACAAAGCTTGTACAAAAGAATGTTTTAGCAAGAACGATGAAGAAGCTTAATAAATATGTGGTAGGGTGCAAATTAGCCCTCGTGCAAGCGCATTTCCAATAAAGAAAAAGAGAACCTACATGAATGTGGCCACAATCGTGGTAAATCCATTTGGCTTTGATACCAAATATCAATTCAAGTAAGACTCTTCATCTTTATTACATCAATATCTCATATTTAAATAGAGTAGATCAATTATCAAGATAGATATTACATATCAAGATAATTGATGTAACAACTGTAACCTCCCATGAGGTGTAAAAATAGTGTAATAATTAACTTTCTCAATATGTCAATGCACACAACCCAACATAAGAGGGTCACACTTTACCATGTTGATGCTTAATTGATAAAGCACTAGTGTTGTCATTTTTGCTTCTCAACCTACTTTTCCTTTGAATTCAAATTCTCATTGATGTTCGTGATGGAAAGCTAAATATGTAAGTCCACATTTATGTATTGTTGTCTCTATTGGGTTTTCAATATCTTTTGGAGGCAAATGTGATGAGCTTTAATCTTTTCAAAAGTTTTTGCAAGCAAGAGGACATACATGACTATAATAGTCGTTCTCTATTATATTGACACCTCCTAAATCCATCTTTCATCCTCTCGAGCATTCATAAGCCCATCATTACTCATTAAAATACCAAGTAGATTCATAGAAAACAAAATAATTCTCCTTTGGTACGTCCTAAAAGTAGCATTGCCCATATGAGTAGTAGGTATTATCTTTCATCCTCTTGGCCATGCATAGGCCTTTCATTAATCCCTTTAACATACCAAGGAGATTCATAGCAAACAAACAAATTTCCCTTTGTGTACGTTCTAGAAGTAACACTACCCATATGAGTAATATGCATAATCTTTCATCCTCTTATCCATGCATAGGCCCTTTGTTAATCTCATTAACAAAACAAGTAGACTCATAGCTTACAATTTTTTTATGTACATTCTAGAAGTAACACTACCCATGAGTAATAGTCAAGTTCAAGGCATAGTGAGGGAAGACATCCTCACCTCCTAATTACATTTTGTCATCTATCATGTGAATACCTCTGCGAAATAGATCCTCAACAAGGTCCTCAATAGGCTCTTCATCATTTGAGTCCTTGAATGATACCCTTGATGCTATTGTTTCTAAAATACCCCTACAAACAACACGAGCAACACCTGAATAAACAAAATGGATGCGCAAAATATTGTAATGGCTTCTAAATCCTAATACCAAGTGAGCTTGTACTAATAATTGTTATGTTTGCCTAGGTCGGTGGCATCTACAAATCTATTCATTGTTACACTCTTATTTACTCCAAATATCTATTAAAGTTGATTTAGTAGGGCTTATCTATCTCATTGTCTTCACAATTATTATTAGGGTTGATGCTCATTAAGCTTGCCAAAGAGAGATTCCATAAAATTTATTTTATAAAATGATCCAAGTATTGATTTAATGAAAAATAATATGTTAATATGACCTTTGCTGGTATCATATGTATGTATCATGAACAATATTCATACCTTCACTAATAAATAATTTTATATATTAAGTTGTACTAATCTTTTCTATTTTAGTGAATTAATTATAGTGTCAACAGGCATTGCACATTTTTTTGTTGTATTTTCAATGTGTCTATTTTATTTACAATGAATTTAGGTGATGTATTTAATTTGATCTTCGCATGGTTATATTGTGAAACTCTTCAAGATATAACAGGTGTAAATCTCCATTGCTCGATTCAAAGGAACAAGTTTTGATTTCTTTTGAGATAGCATATTCATTATGTTTTATATTAGAGAAGTAGATGTAGAAGGCGAGGTTTTAAATAAAGGCTTTAATTTTATCTACTAGTTAGGGTTTCTTGATTTCACATTAGTTTTTTTTCTTCCTTTATTTAGTTTTTTTTTATTATTTATGAGAAAAACTCATTTTCGTGGCATTTTGAGATTACTCTCAAAGCAAAAAGTACTTTAGGTCATATAAGACTTAATCTTTGGCACCCAAGGGTATCATGTCAAGTGTAAAAAGACCTCCATTTGTGTTTAATGAGATTTTTCGACAGAATCTCCTATGACACAATTCTCTTCAAGATTTAGGCAAAAGGATCTAATCTTGTTAATTTCAAGTTCCAAAAGCTCCAAATATAAAGTATCCTAAACAAAGGAGAAATAGACAAATATCCAAATTCTACAAAATTGTTTTATGGGACAAAATTTCTTTCTCGAATCTACATAAACAATGAAAGAGCATACCAATTTTGCACTCTTTGATTCACCTACTTTGGACACCAATTTGTTGATTACTTTTTGGAAAAGAAGATAAAAATAAAGAGCAATTTAAATTTTTTAAAGACAAAAGTGCTAAAATATTCTTGCATGAATGAAATATTTTACTAGATAACCAATATCTCGTTATGTGATACATCCTTCAAACAATGTAGCCCCACTACATGCCAATGTTTCAAAACAGTTGCTATGTTTCCATGCCAAATCATGACCCAACTTTTTAATTGGCACTTTTGTTTAATCTAGAGAAACTTTTTTTTTTGGTTACATAGGGGAGTTAGTTACAATCACACTATTTTTAGTAACTGACAAGCACAGTGTTCAAATCATAGGGGTAGCTTCCAACAAGCCTATTCGTCCCGTTGTTGCTAACCCGACGTGAGATGGAAACCACCTGTCGCTTGGGGTTCGTACTGTCTTCGATCTGGCACGCACTCAGAGGATTCAAATCAGACTACTTCCTTTGCAAAATAGCACCCCCAAGGTTTGAACCCAGGTCTCTTCTTGGTAAGTGTATGGCCAAACAAGAACTTACCAATCCACCGAGCCCTTGGGGGCTTCTATAGGAGCATATTATTTAATTCATACTCACTAATATCCATGTGTTTTCTTGATAAAACAAACGCAATGTATGATGTAATAGTTTGAGCAATGTTAAGACTATATTAGGGCATGCCATGTGGCATGGGTAAGTTGGAAAACACATTATAGTTAATATGAGGGGTAAAGTATCAAAGGTCATAATAACTTTATTTAAAATATTATCTTATTCTTTTTTCCAATTGCACAAAGTTTTAAGCTCTATTGATTGTTGCAAATTATAAAACTCTATTTTAGTATTGACAAGCTCAAATTTTGTAGAAACAAAGATCTCTCCATTTTTAGTAAAAATATCTTCTAACTAAGAAATAAGCTCATTTAATATCAAAAGGATGAATTCTCCCTCTAAATTGTATTAAACCTATCAAAGAATGATGGATGGAAGTTCTTTGGAAAGAACTTAAAGAAGCCTATTTTTAAATGCTTTTTTGTTGGATAATAAGGGGTTGTACTCGGGTCCCCCATCCTTGATAAATTACAACTCTCTTCTTTAGAGCTTGAGAGTTTACAAATAGATACATTTCTCATCTCAATTGAGATGCTATAGCTAGAAACCTACATCATTTTACATAAAATGTTTGAATTCTAGATTTTCATTTTCTAGATCTTTTCAATTTTTTGTATGAATACAAATATTCTAGAATTTAGAATCCTTCTTGAAATTTTTCTATAGCATCCTTCACAAAAGCAAAACTTCACCTTTACTATCTATGCCTTGCATCTTAGTAGAGTAATATTTTCAAAACATTGCACTATCATAGTTTGCTTTACCAAATCTAGATTGCTAGTTTCCTTCTTGAAACACAAGTGCAACCACAAAATTTATAATAAATAGTCTATGTGAAAACACATTATTGTTACAAAATAAAGCAAATATTACCAATGGAAAACATTAAAGTAAATCTTAATCTCTGATTGATTCAAGCAATCAACATTTTCTTGTCAACTTCAACTAAACTTACTACTTCCTCTAACCATGGAAATGATAATTTAATTTCATGATTCTTAATCAAAACCCCTCTATTGGCTAGCCTATCTACACATTTGTTTCCTTCCCTTAATGTATGTGTAAACCTAGTTTCTTCAAACTCTTTAGCAAGATCTTGAATTTCCACAATTATCTCTTGTATGTTCCATGGAGCCTTTGCTTTCCTCAAAATTGCATTTATTAATATGAGAGAATCACCTTCCATCCATAATTTGTTCCATTTCATTTGTTTGCATATGTTTAACCCTTCTAAAGCCACCTAAGCTTCAACTTCATTATTTTTCTTAAATCCACTATTGAAAATGTAATGAGAAAAAATCTCTCCTCTATTATTTCTAATTATTCCTCCTCCTCCTACTGGTCCTGGATTTCCTTTATATGCTCCATCAAAATTCAATTTAACCCACTCCACATCTGGTGGTTTCCACTTTATATTCTTTGCCTTATTTTTGCTTCTCTTGTACCCAACATCATAATTCCATTTAATGACTTGAATCCATCTATCAAGACTCTCTGCTTCCATATTAGGGATTGGGTGGGTTGATAGGGTTGGTTTAGACTCCTCTATGTCTAAACATATATTCCTTTTCATTACCTCTAAATTGTTTTCCTTTATTTTAAATATTCTTCTATGTCTTTCTAGCCATACAATACAAAGTATTGTATCTTTTTATATATTCCATATTGTTTGTAAAGTCCAACTTTTAAAAGTGCTTTGCCATTGCTTTAACCAATTTTCAATTTTGCTATTCATCACCATGCATTTACCAAACATATTAAGAATCCATTGCCATAGATTCCAAACTATTGAGGAATGTCCCAAAAGATGGTATATACTCTCCTCCTCATTTTTACAAAAAACATATTGAGAGGGACCATGAAAACCCCTTTTTATAAGGTTATCCTAGGATAAAATTCTTCTATGACCTACTAGCCAAACAAACATTTTGACTTTAGGAATGTTTGGGCTATTCCAAATCTCTCCACATTCTAGTGATATTATTATTTTGTTGGTGTTGTACATTATATCCACTTCTTGTTGTGTATTCTCCTAAGCTATTCAACTCCCAAATCAATTTATCCTTGGCTTCCCTCAAAATAATCACAATTGTTATCTTTCTATTCAATTGCCTCCTAGCATCAATGTCTTGTATACTTGTAAAAAAATCTTCTTTCCATTTGTATCTTCCTTCCTGATCCTTTTACAAAAAATTTGAAACCTTATAACCATATTTGTCTTGAAGCAATCTCATCCAAAGTTTCAAAATTGGATCTAAATTGAGTGGTTTTTTATCACACCAAGTATCCATCCAAATAGAAATATTTTCTCCAATTCCCACCACCTATATTAAACCTTTAATCATAAGATCAATATATTTTTTTAAACCATTCCAAAGAGCAAAACCATTTGGTAGAGAGAAATCAGTAAATATTAAACTTGGGTCATTGGGATCAACATATTTAAAGAATTATTGGCCATTGTATTTTACTCTCTTTGTACAATATCCAAATTAATTTTCTCCTAAGAGCTAAGTTTTCATCTGTAAGAACTCTTAAACCAAGACCTCCACTAGTTTTATCATCACACACCTTACTCCATTTAACCAAAGGAAATTTCATTTTATCATGTAAACTTGACCATAAAAAGGATCGCATAATATAGATTAAAAAAAATTCAACTAATTTTGGCATAGAATACAATGACATATAATATGTTGGAATGGCCTGTAAGACTAACTTAATTAACTATACTCTTCCTACTAATGATAACCATCTACCTTTTAAATTGGAAATTTATTCTAAACTTTACTAATAACTGGATTCCATAATTTTATCCCCATTTTCCCCTCAAATAAGGGTATCCCTAGATAAGTTGTTGGTAAATTTGCCTGTTCCATTGGAAACAACCTACAAGTTCTTGCTTTGATATTAGCAGGAGTGTTAAGTAAATTTTAGATTTTGTCCTATTAAATTTTTGCCCTAATGCTTTTTCGTATTCCTTTAAAAATTTATTCAAAGCTTTGGCCTCACTTATCCTTGTCCTTCCAAAAATGGTTGTATCATATACAAACTATTGATGGACGATGTTGTCAATGTTATTACTAACATTAGGTCCACTTATAAGCCCATATTTTTAAGATTTCTTTAAGTTCTTGCTCAATACCTCTATCAAAATATTTAACAAATAAGGAGATAGAGGATATCCTTGTCTAAGACCTCTCTTGGATTTAAAATATTCTATTACTAACCCATTGACCAACATTGAATAAGAAATTGTAGAGACATAAGCTTTAATCCATCTAACCCATTTCTTTCTAAATCCAAACTTTTCTACAACTGCAAAAAGAAAATCCCATTTAACCCTATCATAGGCTTTACTCATATCAAGTTTTAAGATCATGGTTTTCTCCTTTCTTAAAGTTGTTGAATGTATACCTTCATGAGCTACTATGTTCTCATCTAGAATTTCTCTCCCTTTCACAAATCATCCTTGCTCTTCTAAAATGATTTTATCTAACAATGACCTTAATTGATTTACCATCACTTTGGAGATAATATTATATGCCATATTACATAGGATTATGGGTCTAAAAGAATCAAACAATTCATCCTTCTTTTTTGTAATTAGGGTAAGATATGTTGCATTCATTTTATAAGGTATGTATTGTTTTACCCTAGATTGTTCCACTGCCACCAATAAAGAATCCTTCACTATAATCCAATTATGTTGGTTAAAAGTTGTAGAGAGCCCATTTGGACTTGGGTATTTATCCTTATTAAAAGAGAAAAGAGCTAAATGAATTTTTAAAGTAATAGGCTCCATCAGTTTCCTATTGTCTTCATTCGTTATAATTGAAGGAACATTTTAAAGAATTTTATCATTAAGAACTTCAATCTCGTCTTATTTTAGAATACTTTGATAAAAAGAATTTGTCTCTTTTCTAATTTCATTATGGTCTTCAATCCAAACCCTTTCTATTGATTTAATTCTACTAATTTTGGATGTTGATCTCTATACTATAGCCATCCTATGAAAAAACTTTGTATTTTATCTCCTTCTTTTAACCACGTCTGCCTTGATTTTAATCTCCAAAATTTCGTTTCCTTACTCAAAATATTATGATATTCACTAAGCAACTCCCTTTCCTTTGAGCTTGGATTATTATGATCACCTTTTTGGAAATTTTAAAAGTTTATCTTTTAGTTCTTCTTTCTTCTCAAAAATATTTCCAAAAGTGTTCTTGTTCCATTCTTTTAATCTAGATGTCATAGATTTAATTTGATTTGGAATAGCATGCAACCCACCATTACTTGAAGAATTCCACATTTGAGCTATCATATCAACAAATTGAGAGGGTCTTCCCACATCTGCTCATATTTAAATATAATATTTTTGAATTCACTAACCACCATTTTAACTCTTATTGGCTAGTGATTTGAACCAATCCTTGTTAAGGTATTGATTTTAGCACAAGTTCCTTCATCTAGCCAATAATATGAGAGTATGCATTTGTCTAAATTTTTTGCTATTAGGTTCTTGCCTCTCCTATTGTTGGTCCAAGTATAGTTGTCTTCTTCAAACTCAACCTTCCATAGATTATTGTTTTGAATAAAAGCTAAGAAATATTTCATACTTTGGGTTAATTTCCTAATTCCCTCAAAATTTTCATCTAGCTTGGTTATGGCCTTAGTTATCAAGTTCGAGTTCGTATTCGAGTTTGATACTTTTAAAGTTTGAAAGAAATTTGACATGTTTAAAAATTCATAATAAAATTCGACATAAAATTCTATATATAATAAATGTATATATATATATAATTTTATTTTTATATAAATTTTAAATTCAAATATACGAAATTTTAATATTTTTTTTTAATAATATTTTTTATATTTTTTAAAATATAAACATTTTTATAAATTTATGTAAATATAGTAATTTTTTAACACATGAGAAGATTCTTAAAAGTTAAATCAATAATTTTTTAAAATATAAATTATAAGTTTTTTACCAATTATAATAAAAAAATCATAAAAAATTGTTATCATGTATAAAAGAAAGCACTTAAAATATCTTATATTATTCTTAAAAATTAGAAAAGTTTAACTTTAGGTCTCTTTGGAAGTTAGGGTTAAAAAGCAATGTTTTTTCTTTTATTTTAGGATTAGGGTTAAAGAGCAAAGTTTTTTTTTCTTTTATTTTGAAGTAGTAGATTTATATTATTTGAGACAAGACCATTTCAAATAGCAGGTGCCAAAATAATGAAGCCTTTTATTTTGAAGAACTCATAGATTATTTGAGACAAGGAGCATTTCAAATAGCAGGTGCAAAAATAATGAAGCCTTCAAATGGGAGATTTGTTTGTCAACTGCAACTTTCAAAGCTATCCATTCTCTCAAATGATGATAAAGAAATAAAGAAAACAACATCCCCATGAGGTTGAGAATAGATTGAAAATGGTTGCTTTCGATAGTATCTGCAAAAAATTTCAAGCTTCCAAATTGCATGTTCTCTTGTCAAGTTCAACTATCTAAATCATAGCCTACAAAGAAAAGGAGGGAGATGTTGTAGGAGGGTTTGTTCACAGCTACCATGTTTATAACGCTTCTTCTATATTTCTTCAACAACTAAAAACTGATTTTAGGATTTTTGATGCTTATTTTTCACCCAATTTTTTTCTAGCCGAATTTAGGGTTTATTCGACAAATTTATATGATAAGGTTTTAAATTCGACGATTTTCGAATTTCATATAGAAAATTTGATGAATTTGATAACTAAGGTTATGGGCATTAAACTCTCCTATGATCATGAATCGGTTTTCTTGGTCTTTAATTCTCATAAAGGCTTCAATCCCACTCCAGACTTCTAATCTACTTGATCGAGTTGTAGGTCCATAGACATTGATAAGGATGAAATAAATATTTACAAAGTAGCAAGTGACTAAAGAGGCTAACCAATTCCTATTTTTATGAATGGTTACACAAGAGGTTCTAGAAGGATTTCAAAAATTTAGAATTCCCCTTGTCGCTCCTTCAGAATCAATATCATCCCATTCACATCTTACCCATACTGCTTTCATAGTTTTTGAAACTTTTTCTTTTATCATTTTAATTTCTTGGATACAAATAATATTAGGCTTATTACTTGAACATAGGTATCTAATACACCTCTACTTTGAGGGGGTATTAACACCCCTTATATTCTATGAGATGATAATCATGTCTCATTAGGGGCTTTTGGCCCCGCCTGTGTATTACCAATACCATTTTGTTGTTTGGAAAAGAGAAGTTCAACCAACTTAGTTTGTGTTCCTTTCTCTATGTTTGCTCTTGCTTCCTTGGATATTGCTTGATAATATGAGGGTTTTTCTCTTTTTGTGTTACCTATATCAAGAGGATGTTTTATTATTATATTCCTCAATATTCTTTCACAATTATTTTTGCATCATATTTATCCTCTCCTAGCTCCATTATAGAAGTTTTTGACTTATCCTGCTCATTTCCTAGTATTTTCTTATTGATGGTAGAGGTATTAACTTCTAAAACTATGTTTTTTTATCCTAAATGGTGCATGGTACTTCAAGAGATTCTTCAAAATTTGATGATACACATTCCTTAGGTTCATCAAGAATGTCTTCGTTAAATCAAGATCATACTGAATAGACGATTCCTTGTTAATATGTTGAAAATGTTGTATTGTGTCCTCTAAGCTTTGATCTATTTTTTTCTTCATAGGCTAAAGCCTCAAAAGAGTTGGTATTTCTTCAAATATCCTTCCTTACTGGTCTCCATTGTTTATATTCTTCCATTTTTCTAGATCTATTTTTTGGAAGTTGAAAATCATCTTCATCCATAACCATTTGTAATTTTCTCTTGAGGTTTTCTACATATGATTCTACTGAGATCTTCTTAGGGCACAATCTCTCAATATGCCCCACCTCATGACATATTAACATCTAGAATTTATGTTTTAATAATCTATGGTTTGGGTCCACATCGTATCCCCATACTTAAGAATGATTGATTCTGGTAAAGTTTTACTTATATCAATCATGACCAATATCTGAGCATACATAGCCAAGAATCCATCTTTCATCATATCTAAAATATCAAGGAATTCTCCTAGAATGTTGCCTATTGCCTTGAAGGTATCTATTTACAAAAATTCAATGGGTAACCCAAACATCCTAACCCAAACTGGTGCTAAGGATAGATTTACATTTTTAGGTGAAAATCCTTCATACCAGCAGGTAAGGAAGAGTCTTGCTCTTCCCATAAACCAAAGAACTCCTTTTAGTATTTTTTTCTTTCTTCCCTAGAACAAAAAAATGGCTAGGAAGAAAACTTTGTGAAGAAAGGATAGAATCACTCCTAGAGACTTCCAACTCCTATCAATCCATTTTATCAAGGTCGAAGCCCTTGGCCAATACCCATTAAATTTACCAAAAACCACCCTATCTTGGAGCAACAAGGATCTCTCTGAGGTGCGCTCACTAACCTCTACCGCTAGATATGATTCTAAGGATTTAACTATAAATCGGTCATGGAAAGGAAACTAAAACTAAAAATCTATTGAAATTTATCTAAATGTCCTATAGCAAATATAATATATGATAAAACAATTATAATAATTTGCATGGAAAATTTCTAAGATAAAGAAAAGGAAAAAAACTTAGCTAAAAAATTATTTGTCCAAATAGAATTTCATGCCTCACTGAATTCCTATCCCTTCATTGCTTTTCCCATTATTTGAAACCTATCTGATAAAGATTTGCAATTTAATTTTTTGCAACTTGATAAAATCGTCACTGCCCTTATTCTAGATGGTTGACTTTACAAGATCGTATCGTCCTCAATATTTCTCAGATTCTTTCATATGACAACTCATTTTAAATATATTCAAATTCCACACAAGTTGATCCAAGAATCAGCTGAATCAGATAACCCTTTGCAAACATATAGCTCCTAAAAGTTGATATGTTTTTTAGAAGAAAAAAATCCTAATCCTTTGTGAAGTTCTCTAGTATTTTAATAATATGCTTATCTTTAAATGTTACCTAAAAGAAAGGCATATATTTATTAGTTTTCATGCATGGAAGCTTAATATATTTATAGATTTTTTAGTGTGATAAGTAACATTTTGGGTTATTCATATAAAGATGACTCCAATCCTCTAGTTGTAGATTTATGATCTTCCACTCAACTTTATTGGTATTATTTTTCCCAAGAATGAATCACAAATTTTGGATCTATAAGGCATATGACTAAGCACAAACATCTTCTCTCTAATTAGATCTTCACAAAGAATTTTTTTCACTAGTGGTGATAGTTCACCCTTGAAATTATATGAATGTTGTGATGTAGACATTGGTACAAATTTTTTTTGAAACATTATTCATGTTCCAAAAGTTGGACACAATCTTATATTTATTTATCATATTACTGGCACTAAAAAAAAGGTGGAATTTAGGTTGGATAGGTGGGTTATTAAGGATAATAATTATTTTTGACTTGTTACTTTAGGGTATTGTGATGTGATAGATCAAGTGTACAAATTTGTATAGGATCCAAGATTTTTAAATTTAAAAAGCTTTGTTGCTATGGTATCTAAGGATGATGAAACAAGTGAGTCATGACATGTGACATCCACTGGCGGACATAATAATTTTGGCTCTATAAGGCATATGAGTCTTCTTCAAATGGTTGCTTATATTTTACCTATTGTTTCTTGTAGTGTTATACATGAAGGATGTGTTTTAAGAAAACATCATTGGGAGTCCTTTCCTAAAGATAAAGTTCAACATATATTTTAGTATTTGAAGTTACATAAAAATGGAATACAATACTCTAATACAATTCCATTACCAGTTAGATAAACAAAATATACGGTGGAAATAAATTATAAATACAAATTAATACATTGCACACACATCATGTATCATGCACAACAATTATCTACTATACACCATACTTTGACACATAATCTACCAACAATATACTTCAAAAAATAACAACATGCACACACACTCTTGCATCTTTCACACAGATGCATTTTTATAGATATAATAGGTTTGGTAGGTGGTTAGAAACTACCCAGTTACCTTAGAACTATCTATTTACATAAAATATTTAAAATACCTTACCGCATTAAATTATTATAGACACTTTGTCACATGCACATTATTACAAACTTTGCACATACAAACACTTGCCACTTAACACAATATGGCAATCTTTTGTTGTTTAATATGGTGAAATTTTGATAAACACTTTGTATGCACACATTCACACATTTATATTTTGGTGCTCAAAAATTTTTCATTCATTTTGTAGACGAGTTAATTCAGCTGCCTACATGTATCCCCTCTTCTCAACTTGACATCATTGTCAACACATGAATTGAAGGTTGGGGATAGAAGCACTGAAAACTATATCGAAAACCTTGTCAATTTTCTTTTGCTTTCTCTTGTTTCATAAATATTTTGTAATTGTTTTTACTTCAAATTGCTTCCAACAACACATTGTTATTTTCTTTCTCACTCCAATTCTTGTAATTGGAGGCATCACCAACATGACGACCAATGTCCATCACCACCTATGTTAGTGATCAAAGGGGTGGATACCCTTTGTAGGGTCAAAAATAACACCCTTTGTGGGATTGAGGGGCAACGCCATTTGCACATACCCTATTGTGATATAGGTTAGGGTTGAGGGCAAGTTCAACCCTCTTAAACAACTTGCTCTCAACTTTGAATGACCTCTTCCTAGCCTTAGGTGACCTCTTATTAGCCTCAAAAGAACCTATCTTACCTCCTAATAAATATCCCTTGGCCTTAAATAACCCTATATTAATCTCCAAAAAACATCCCTTGGCCTCAAACAACCTTCTCTTGGTTTCTCAAGACCCACATCCTAGGTCAAATAGTCATATTCCTGGCCCAAACAACCCAACTCCTAGGTTAGATGACTTACTTCTTTTCCCAAATGGGCTTGGGATCCCACTTATTGACCCAAATAACCTCCTTGGTTGTCTTGATGACCTCCTTTCAAGTTTTGACAACCTTTCCATATGGACAAGGTGGGACCCAAATGACCCCTTCCTCAAGTCTGACAACCCAAGTGTTGAAAGTGTAATTTGACTTACAACCAAGGTAGACAATGTATGATATAATCTTGTATAGGCATGAGGGCAATTATTGTACAAGTTTATTTAGTTTATCATTATATTTTATTATGTAATCCCTATGGATTTTAGTTAATCTTCATATGGTTAAACCCATATTATAACTTGTAATTTATCTTAAAGTCCTTTTGTTATATTGTCTTAGGTATTTGACATTAGTATAAGTACCCCCCACCACTCCATCCATTGTATCAAAATATTATGATCCTTATCCACAACTAATATAGTGATTATTTATAGTGCTCAAGGGCTCCCACAAATTATGTGTCTCTCCCTTTTCTCCTTGTTATTTTATGCTTTCTACATAATATTTGAGTGAATGGTTTACTTCCATTAGTTTCTAGAAAATACTATGAATTCCAACATGGTATCAAAGTGGATATGGAGCTGCCTCACTTGGTCATGTAGAAATGCTACTGGAAGGATCCAATATTTCTTCCAAATCATAGGACAACTTTCTCCTTGAAGTCTCATAAGTTATTTTTGTATAAAATATAAAAATAAGTTTTTACCTATATTTTTTATTCATCTTTATAAGGGTATTGGAGAAGAACCTTGTTTTTCTTCCTCAAAAGGGCTTCAAAATTTGAGTAGAAAAATATTATGGTTTGTTGCTACTATTAATTCGAAGTCTTAGATGGTCAAAAGTACCATTTTTAGATCTCCTTGAGTGTTGGTTTGAACATGCCAAAATTTGAATTTGAAAAGGTATTATTTCCCACCCATTTGGATTTGACTTAGCATCAATGCAAATAGGAGCACACAATGCCCTTCTTCAAGAAATAGCATGCCTCTATGCAAATGGTAGGTAGCCACTATGACTAGAGGAAGGAACACTAAAGTTTTGTTTCACTAGAAGCCCAAGTTTGAAGCCCGTCATATGCTTGTTTTGATCAAAGGGGATATTTTTGTTTTACCATAGGAGCTAATATGAAGGAATTTAGTAATGTTTTCACTACCTAAAATTTAACCATTTGGCATGGTGTGGAAGTTTACATTGAGCTCAAGAGAGAGGAGGATGTGGGTTTTATTTGTACCCATCCTTTTTTCATTCATAAAAAGGGTTGGCCTCTTATAGGATATTTGATCATTGCATCATCAACATACAATGCAAATGGACAAACAAAACGATCCTTTTAGAGAGATTGGGTCTCATGTTCAAACCATGTGCATGTCAACTCTTTTGTTTTTTTTTTCATTGATGGAAGGAAGTCCATGTAATTAAAAAGGTATTTCCCTTTCCAAAAGTGGCAATGGTGGCTTGGCCAACGTGTTAGACTTCACACCAAATAGACCACAGTTCAAGTTCCTTTGATGCTCTATGCCTTTTTTATGAAGGAATATGACTTTATGATCAATGTGGTCATCCTTAGTACAACATATACCCAATTTTTACATATTTATACCCTATGCACCAATTTTATGGAACCAAGTGTCAATAAGAGAGCATACCAAAGAAACTAAAATAGCAAAAAAGCAATTAAGTGCACTAGCAAATACAAAAACACCAAGTGGTAGGTCAATATTTGTTTTTACACCTATAAGGTTTTAGGATTTAACTTTTGATTTTTGAGGTCCATTAGGATAAAAATTTCAAAGGACATAACTTTTACATATGAAATTCTTTTGATCCCATTTGTTTTCAAAACGTATAGTTTTTTGAGCTCTACACATTGGTGGCATTAGTTCAAGGACCTGCTATAGTGTTAAGGGTCGAATTGTGTAATATGGATCCTCAAACCTATGTTATTCATATCAATGGAAATAATTATAGCATATGGTCAACCCAAATAGATAGCTTATTATGAACTTATGGTGCATCTTTCAAGAGGAAAAAAAAGCAACCCTTGATGAAGAAACTCGTTGGCATAAGCAAGGAGAAGCTCTTGGTCTATCTCTTTTTTTATTGAAGCACAATTGCTTTTCCATATCAAATAAGAGAACGAACCTATCAAGGTATGATCAAAATTACATGAATTACCTAGGAAAGTAAATACAACTAAAGTAAGTTGCATGGAAATAGATCTTTCACCTCTCAAATTGGATGAGTTTTATAATGTTGAAGACTTTAGGCATTGATAGTAGATATTGCATCTTTTGGAGTCACAAATAAAGATGATGTAGAATATGTTAAAATTATCTTTTCCAATCTCTCTCCTTCTTTGCATATGTTGAAGCTTATAGTTCGTGTGATTTCTATGTTCTTGGAAAGTAAAAAAATTCTTAGTCTTGATCAACTATTTTCTCTCCTAGTTCATTGTCAAGTAGCAACGAGAAATTATGGTGGTACTTCATAAGTACAAGATCATGCAAGGAATTCAAAACTAAGGAGGCTAAGACCTAGGGGGCCAAGGGCCAGTATAATTATTTAAATATGTTGAAAACTATTTGAGGATGCTACAAGGAGAACATTCAACCAAGAAATGCTTGTTGAAATTGCAAAATATTGAAGTTGAATTTCTAAATATGGGTGGACATATTCCAAAAGTTAAGGGAGATTCAAAAGGATATTTCTCAACTATAGAAGCCCAATAGAGCATCAAAATATATTAATAACACTAATGTCTTCTCTCTTTGACCTCTTATTTAATGTTATGAATGTGTGTTGAAAGTATAATCTAACTAATGGCTAAAGCCAAATTGTATAACATAATATTGTATAGGCCTAAGGGCAATCATTCTACAATTGTATTTAATTTATCATTATTTTTTATTATGTAATTCTAATGGGCCATAATTAACCTTGTTATGGTTAAACCCATCTTATAAATTATAATTACTATTAAAACCCTTTTGTTATGTCATCTTTGGTTAAATTCACTTATGTAATTGGGGATTTGGTATTGGTTAAATATCTCAGTCAATCCATCCATTTTATTAGTGTTGTGAACCTTATCCATGGATAGTACAATAATTATTTATGGTGTTCAACGACACCCATAGTTTTTATGTCTCATTTTATTTTTTTGTCCTTTTATGTTTTTATATAAGATTTGCGAAAATGGTTTGCTTCTATTTGTTTCTAGAAAATATTATAAATTCCAACACCAAGGACCATATGGAATCCTCTTGCCCCTTATAAATGGCCAAGAGGTGACTTTAATGGTCCTTGCTTGGCTAGATGGTATTTTAGGCATTCAGGATTGAGTACTCTCCCCTTGATGACTAGGGAGAAGCCCTAATCTTGATGACTAGGAAGAAGCCCTTATGACCTCCTACCTTGGTTGGGTTGTCCTATATGAATTGGAATCCAAGTTGGATGGAATAGGTTGAGATAACCTGAGTCATGATTGTCTAGGCTTGGGCCCAAAAAATCTAAGTCTAAATTATCATATGACCCTAGCAAATGATTAGATGCCAAAAAAGCTCCCTCTTTATCATCTACAACATTCACTTCTTTGTATGCATCATTTTGTCATATACTTCAACCACTTATGCAACCTCCTCTCTCTTCTCAATCTCTTCCTCCTCAATTGTAATCAAGTTCACCTTGTCTATTTCTTGACTATGGATGTGACTCTTCTCCAACTTTTCAAACCCTTTGCACATCACTAGATTATATCAACTCATAATAATTTAACATGCACATAAAAAGTGCCTCCACAAATGGGATCACCAATATAGCACAATGGATCTACACTCAGTATCAAACTCAATTATACGTCTTCTAATTCTTTGGTGGTTATCACAAACTACATCACCAATGAAATTCTTCTTTAGAACAACCTCCCTTTGTGTTGCACATACTTGTTGCAATGATTTTTTGCTCTTTAAGGCATACTCATCCTTGGTGTCATTGCTTCACTTCAAAATAACTCTCTTACTAACTTTTTGACCCTATCACTTGGATGATGCACTCAATTCATCCTCTAAACTACTCTTGTTTTCATAATCATCACTTTCAGTACGAGAGTCAATCTCATCAATAGAGTCTCTTTAAACATTAGTTACTTTCATCTTCAATGTAGTTGACATCCTCATTAACATGACCCCAAAATTTTAATTAACATCTTTGCATCACTTTACAAGTTCAAATCTCGCTCAAAGACCTCTAAATATGATGTAGTAGGAACCACCCTATTCTTCTTCTTGTATGTAGAAAGAAGTCCCTCCACAAACTACTTCTTCAATGCACCTGGAAGATCTTCCTCTAGATGGATAAATAACCCTCTCAACCTCTAGTTATAGGACTAAATAAACTCCTCACCCTATTCCATTCTATAAATTTGAGCAATGACCTCATTGTCATTGTGGATTATCCGATATTCCTTCAAATACTTTGTACAACTCATCTCATGTTTGGTACTCACCCTCTAAAAATCATATGTCCTAGTCTATTGTGATTTCACCAAATGTTATAGGGAATACCTTTCATCAATGTATGTAATTCTTCTACTCATTCACTTTTCACATTATGAGGTAGATTTTCCAATACCTAAATAGTTCCTTTGTTTCACCACCATGAAACATGGGACACATGTAATATGTCAAAATTAGTCTTTATCATGATAGGTTGATTTAACATTAGAAGTGGTTATTCGTGTGTCTCATCCTCTTCATGTGTATTTTTAGATGTATGCCATAACAATTTCTCTCTCTTATGTCAAATTCTTATCCTATGCACCATAAAAATGTGCCAATATGTAGTTGCTCTAATGTCAAACTCTCGTCTTTGTCACCATTGAGCACAACAACCTACAATTGCTCTAGTGTCGAGCTCATGTCTCATTTAATAGTATATATGTCATCTTGCATTTGCTTCAATATTAAACTCTCATCTTGTTCATCATTAGACACACCAACTTGTAATTTATCTAGCACTAGATATTTGTCATGCATTCTTTCTATCACACAACTTGCTCCAACCACTCCTAGCCTTTTCTACCAAACCAATTTTTCACCTCCATCAAACTTATTTTCAACTTCATCACGTTCAACTTCATCGTTATGAATATGAACTTCCATATTTGTGTGTATATTTACCTACACGGATTTATTTGTTTGCATGTATGTTTTTTATTACATGAACTCATCTGTATGTGCATGTGTCTTCATCGCTTCCACATGTGTTACCATGTATTTGTCCATCTTTATCAACATGTACTTCCATATAAAAGTGCACATATTCACTTGTGCAAACTTCTCATTAACACACACGTCTATTTCATGCTCGAACACTTGCACATCTCTTTTGTGCATGAACACTTATGCTTCTCCATCATGTGCAAACACTTGTATACTATAAAATTTGTTGTCATGAATTTTTTTATTATGTGATTCCTAATCATTGTATAATTCCTCATCATTGCATAATTCACCATCATATAATTCTTCATTGTCATGTGATATTCACTATTGTCATGAACTCTTCGCTATCATGTGATTCTCAATTGTCATGTTACTCTTTGCCATCAAATATTTTGTGCATGAAACCTTGCACATATCCTTCATATGTATTTTCTTGTGCATTTGGTTGCATATCCACTTGTATGTTTGCTTTGTGCACTGGTCCTTTTTTCGCATTAGCAAACAAGTTTACATATTTGTCTATAGTAACCTTTAATTTTCTTTCCTCCTAAGGGAAACTGTGGAGTTCATCGGTTGTATTGTAATCACACTATTGTTATCATTGCATAGCTTCTCGAATTATTTGCTCTTTACAACTCTTTGTCACTAAACTCGATCCAAATTCGAACAACTAATAATATCAAAAATGTAGAAATGGAACACAACACACAACAATACAATTCCAATACCACTTAGATAAAAATATACAAGGGGAATACTTACAAATATAAATGGATACACTACACACAATATGTATCCTCTTCAACAACTATATGCTTATGTCATACTATGATAAATAATCTACCAAGAATATACTTCAAACAATAGCAACATACATACACACTCTCTTGCATCTCTCAGGTAGATGCAAACTAATAGATATAATGGGTTCGGTAGGCAGGTGGCAACTAACCAACTACCTCCGAACTACTTGTTTATATAAAACATTAAAAATACTCTATTACATTATATTATTATAGAAACTTTGTCATGTACACATTATTACAAACACTTTACATGTATACATTATAACAAACACTTGCTACTTAACACAATATGACATTCATTCACCATTTAACATAATGACCTATTAACAAAAACTTTGTGTGCACACATTCACACATATACATTCCTATGTAAGACATTCATTCATTCATTTTTAAAACATGTCAACTCATCTACCTACAAGTTAACCCATAGTAACATATAGTGGTCCTATAGTCAAAGGTTCGCTTTCTGATTTTAGGTGCTTTTTGATATTTGTTGATGATCTTTCAAAATTTCTATGGATATATTATATTCAATCCAAGGATGAGGATTTGCAAGGTTGAAATATTTTAAGGATCTTGTTAAAACCAAATTAAAAGAAAATTTAAGTCTCTAAACTGATTGAGATGATAAGTACAAGAGCAATGAATTTGAAGACCTTCTCACACCACAGAATCACATCATCATAGAGAACCATTCACTATACACCACAACAAAATACAATGATTAAGTAAAATAATGAAGCTATCATGAAGATAACTCATTATATAATACATCTAAGCAAATGAACATTAAATTTTGGGTGATATATTATGCAAATCATATTATTATTAAGACTCCTACTAGTGTCATTAAAGGTGTGAACCCTTAAATATGGACTTTACTTGTGCACTTTATCATATTTGACCCTATTTTATGGATGCATATTTTAATGATAATATTATTCTATTGCAGATTCCTTTGACAATCCTACATAAGCCAATTCTCTATTGATTCAGCTTGCTTTGTTACCAAACTAATATAGTTTTTAAAAAAGCTACAAGAGTAATTACTCACAATAATAGATGCAACTAAAAAATATATATTCTCTATCTATTAAATTATGCATCTATCTTCCCCTAAACAATAACATATATCTTCCTCTTTACAAAGGATTTTATACATCAAAACCATAGATTGATATATCATAGGTTTACAAAACCATAGTCTCAAAACCACATACAATAAGTCACATCTTACAACAAACATTAAATAATTTATTCCTTACATTTATTTCTAGGTCTTTCTTGTGCTACAAACAACTACTTGTCACTTTCACTTAATAGTCACTTCCACTGCCCAACCACTTCCTAAATACTTCCAACTATCCCACTGCTTACCAAAAACATTAAATAGTAGTTTTTCTTGTTTATGAGTATTACACTTAGATGATCCTAAGTCACACTATGTCAAAGGCCTTTTTGGACTTAATAATACAAAAATAGACCCTTCATTTTTCATTTCATCACTATGTTAAAGGCCTTCTTGGACTTAACAATACAAAAATAAACTTTTCATTTTTCATTTCATCACTATGTCAAAGGCCTTCTTGGACTCAATAATACAAAAATAGACTTTTCATTTTTTATTTTATGTTTTCTTAATAGTACTTTTTCAATGTAACTTAATGACCTTCTATTGAGTGCTTTGGTCTGAAATCTACTTGTCCTTTGCCCCCTTTCCTTGTTCTTCTACCCAATTGTAGATTTTACACTCAACCATGCTTCCAAATAGCTTTATAATTGGATCTTTATAGGATTATTCATATCACTATTGAAAAGAGGTGTATCTAAACTTCTTGTCCAATCCATGAATAACATCATTGAATATCTTATTAATGTATAGTTCTAAGGCTTTTATTTCACATTTTAAATGTTTTACCTGTAATCCATCCACATTGCAAGTCTTTCTATTATTAATTTCTTAATATCTTCCTTAACCTCATACAAGGTGAACAATCTTCTTGTGCTTATTGTAGGAGTATCTTGGTTTTTAGCATGTTCACATAACCCCTTTGTCTATTCCAACCAACCACCTGATTGTTTTAATGTTATTTTATGTTTGTTTTATGTTTGTTTTTCTTTTGTCAAACATCCTAAAAATGTGTTTATAGACTTAATATCAACAAAAGAATGTAGTGCATTAAACTTATTTTGTTGTGTTTATTTGGTAAGATGAATAATATTAATTTAAAAATATATATACATAATTCTATCCTTCAAAATTAACAAATATATTTTCAATCATCAATGTTGTAGTAGTAATAGTTATCATAAATTTTCTCTTATTACCATCCATGTTTTATAATGTAAAAAGACTATTGGCTTCAAGCCTTAATATTCTATCCCTTTCCACCATTCCCCCTACCCAACTCCCCACAAAAATGACCCCGTAAAACCACACCCCCCCCCCCCCCCTCCCTTTCTTTCTCCCCCCCCCCCCCCCTTTTTTTTTTAAAAAAAGGGTCCCCCCCCCCCCTATATTTTTTATAACCCTTTTTCTCCCCCCCCTTTTTTTTTTTTTTTTTTTTTTCCTCCCCCCCAACAACATTATTTTTTTTTTTAATAAAAATATTATAAAAAAAAAAAAAATAATTATTTTTTTTTTTTTTTTTTTTTTTATCTCAAATACAACCCCCCCCCCCCCCCCCCCCCCCCCCCCCCCCCCCTTTTTTTTTCTTTTTTTTTTTTTTTTTTTTTCTCCTCCTTCCACCACCCAACCCCCCCCCCCCCTCCCTCTCTTTCTCAAACTAAATTCTATCCCTTCCTTCCCTCCCCACAATAAAATAATTATTTTTTTTTTTATTTAATAAATAAATATCGTAATAACTCTTTAAATAATCTATTATCTCTGAGTTATAATTATCAAATTACACACAACCCCCACCACCCCCACTCCCCCCCCCCTTACATGTATATACTTTTATTATATAATTTGTTTTTAATAAACTGATTATATGGCATAACAAGTTAATATACTCTATAAATTCAGCCATCTCCCTTTCATTACTAAAAGAATCATGTAGTAAGACTATTCAAATCTTATTAATCATGAACATCAACTTCACTGATTAGTAGGTGAGTTTCAATCTTCCGGCAAAAATTAATTGATGGCCTGATATCAAAGCCGTTTGACCTCTCTATTATCTCTTATGAAAACTCGTATAAATGTTTCTTTGACAACTTGTCAGGACTATCATGTCTAGTCCACACATTTATACATTAAAAAAATGTTTATTGGTATGCAGGTTTCATAAAAATATTTCTGCCTCGGTTCAATTTACAGACCTATCTTGAATAGAGGAAAAATATATTTAAAAAATATAAATAGGAGATCATTCCAACCTTACATCCAAGCGCTCTTAAAATACAAATTTGATTCATTTTACGAGATGTCAGAGGACCCTTTTAAGAGGATTTCTACCTGAATAGGTTAGTCATGATTTCAGGACTCAACTTGTGAATTTCAAATGGAAAATTATATTCAGTCTCCACTTTAAGAATACAAAATAAATAAAGAAAGGGAAAGGAAAAATAGTCAGGTAAAAATACTTTGAAGATAAAAAAAATAATAATTTTTATAAACGTGCAGAGATACATTTGAACTTGGTAGACTGTTCTCCAAAAATTCATTTCATGCTAATTCAAATGTTAAATGTTAAAGATGGCTTTCATTGGGCCCAAATTGACAGATATTTTTATTAAAAAAATAAAGAATGGATTTGAAAAAAAAATCAATCAATCTTTTAAAGCAAACCTTACACTTCTGCCGAAAATAAAAGTATTATGCATGGATGCAGAAGCAAGCTGGGATATAATTAGTGTTAAATCCAATTCCAGAAAAGAGAGCTTTCTCTTGAAACCATGATAATGTGGACACCTTCTTCCATATCAAACAGAAATGACCATCTCAAAAGCATAGACCTCAAAGTCATGTTGCTTTGGAGCTTTATATGTGCAGTACTTCAGCATGCTTGCAACAGACAGAATGACTAACCTTTCCAATAGCAAAATTGCATTCATTATTCTCCATGCTGAGTGTGAGGCATGTTTACTATTGCAAATTAATAATTTCTAGACAAACTATAGCTGCAAAGCCACTTGCTTATTATCAGTGGTGCAAACTTCCCTGTCAACAGTTCAATTCCATTTTTTCATAATCGTTATTTACATTACAGATCAAAGTAAACTTCATGTTAGATGCAATGCTGTTTGAGGCAATGAAACAAAAGGAATAGCATCAAGGCCAATATTTGACATTGAGAAACAAATATGCTTTTGTTTGTTTCAATACACCTGTCTGTCACAGGAATAGAGTCCAACCTTGAGACCTATTAAAACTAAAATATAGACTCAACAGGTGATTTACATCACTTCGTTATTAATAAATCCTATTCCCTCTAGGGCAAAAGTTGAGTAGAGGTACCCTATAGGGTGTTGAATGTTGGAATTTGCAATAATGGAATTCATGTTGAGAAATGTCAAATGAATTATATGAATGGCAATGTATAAACGAATTCTGCCTTTGACATAAGAGGATATACAATGAAATATTTCGAGTTCGATACTAAATGGTGCAGCTATTACACATGCTAAATCCCAAAGGTATTCTCAGTGACAAAACATCAAATCGTTTGATAATAGGCTCCTCAAATCGAAAACTTGCACATACTTCCTCCAGCCAGGGTTTCCTCCATACATAAGATATAAAAAATGATGCTTTCAAGAGAAGAAATCAACCCTGTGCTAGAAATCTACAGTGCTGCTTATACATGAGCTTTTGCATGTCTCCTGATAAATTTAATTCATCCTTACTTCCCGAAATATGATATTTTGAAAATTCATTCCAGAGTTCTTGAACTAACTGAGAGTTTCTGTGCTTGAAGGTGAATCAAATGTAGACTCTGTGCCATTAGTCCTGGGGGATGGCAATGCCTGAGAATCTGAGTTACCCGATTTCCCCTGTGAAAAACAGAATACAACATTTACATCCATTATGCAATTCAAAATAATAAGAAAATTATTATGAACCCTATAAATTATCACAATAACAAAAGGAGACTCAGGTACCTTGTTCCTATCACGCCATCCAACCCCAAATGGACAGGAAAGTAAGCCTGGTTTTCTTGTAGACTGTTCCTGTGGGATCTCCTGATTACTAGTTGCAGATGAAGTATCTGCACCTGCAACTCTGCAAAAATAAAAGATCATCAGTAATGAAGGGGAAAAAAGCACATGAAAACTTATCTTCAATGTTATATATGCACAACGTAACTTTTAGCACTCAGTAATGTGTTTACTTTTCTGTTAATCTTTAATTACAATTTTGGATTACAGAAAAATCCAACTTTACATATTGATAATTTGAGAAACTGAATATCCAAATGCATCTAGATAATCTCCTAGACCAAATAACTATGCAAGAGGCCAAATTTTATAGATCCAGATGACAAATTGAAGGTAGCCTTCTCTGGGAAGAAGCCACTCTGGAGATGCATATTTTGGCAGATGGAAAATGCATGTTAAAGATATGATCCCATGTTATGTATGGTTCAGTATAAGTTGATGGATGGAACCAGAAATGGAGATTGAAAGATGCTGAGACCAGAAATGGAACCAGAAATGGAGATTGAAAGATGCTGAGACCAGATCAATATTGTTTTGGCTAGTATGCATAGACTAACAAAATTTGGATTTTCAGATGGGCTTTGCATGCAATGTGGAAAAACTCAAAAAAGTCCATTAAACACATTGTGGGACTGTGATTTTGCAATACATGTTTGGGTTTAAGTTGTTCAGAAATCCAAAATAAAATTCTTGAACTCTGATTCTCTAAGCAAAGCAGCTTAAGATAAAACAGAAGAATTTTGTAATAATCTTGGAACTAGGGGTAAAGATTAAAAAACTCCATACCATATGATGCTAGCAGAAACAAGAATGTTGCCACTGACATAATGTCAATGTTTGATATTAAACTAAATAATAATGATAATCATCCTAAAAAATAACATAAGAATGAGGACAAATTACAACATCAAGCAATGCTTGCAACTCAAAAGAAAGGTCGGTACCAAGATGGAATGAAATGGAACAAAAATGGGAAATTGATAAAGTGATTTACCTCAAGATTTGTCAAGATTTCAGAATTTCATACAAAAGAAAATAATAGACATTATTTGACAAAATCCTCACAAGAAAATAAGATTTTTAATATGTGAGATCAATCCAGTGGTCACCTACATGGTAGGAAATCACCTCCATGAGAAGGTGTTAATTCAAAAAGATATATTATCAGCCAATTTAGACTCAGCTCACATTATCTTGTAGTTGAAATAGGCAAATGGAAAAATATTTATCAGGAAGAACATTTTAGTTTACTTTGCAAGCAAGGAGAAGTTGAGGATGAGAACATTTGATGCTATATTATACTGCATACCAACAGCAAAGATAAAATACTTGTTACTATCTAAAAGAGTGGATAGCTATCTTGCATCAAAGAATAAACAGAAAACCCATACGTGGATTAATGTAGTGACAACACCGAAGAGATGCAACTAAGCTCCAAGAAAAAAATGCGTAACCTAATCTATCACAATTCCATGGTCTATTCTAAATATGCAGTACAATCTTTATACGTACTACAATGGAAGAGAGGTTATAATTAAGGTTCTTCGATGAATAGCAATTGCACCATTACCTTTGCAATCCATTTTGTGGCAATGATAATTTTTGCATTTCCTCATGTCTTGGAGAATCGGGTGTTCTTCTTGATGGATTTGGTGGAGTAGATTGAGCTTGCAACGTAGCCTCCAACATGCTTTCTGCCATGATGGCCCTTTTTTCCATCATAGCAAGTTTGTTCATGGTGTCTTCATACTTTTCCTGCCAACAAGATAATAACATTTTTGCCTATAGCTTGCAAGAATATATGCGAAATCGCATAAATAATCATCAAAACCTTTATATAATAAACATTTCCCCAAAAAAATGATGTTAGATAGAAACAAGGATGAAAAAGAAATCACATATATTTAGCACTCCGTGATGGTCTAACTGATTATGTGAGAAGCTCAAGGAAAAACCCAGAAAAAAGGATAACAAAAGAAAAATATTCACATCAAGGGAAAATGAATCTCATAACAAATTTAAAATTTTGTTTGCTCACCATCAGCAACTATGCAGTTAAGTTTTCAAAAACATAGCATCAATGAAAAGTTTACATTTAAGGGTAAAGTACAAGAATGAATTAATGCCAAAGAATAAAATGTACGAAAAGATCAATTTACATTGCATCACTTCAGAGATGAAGTGTGGTTAATAAGATATCATCATTACTTAGCTCAATTCAGTAGAGAGCTCAAAGGGAAAGAAAAAAGAAAAAAAAAGGAGAGGAGAAACACACATATTGACCTCAAAGGAACATAAATCCCATGCAAAAAAAAAATTACATAATAAAATAAATTTATTTATTAAAAAAAAAAAACCTGACTCAAGATGGTTAACATTATAAGAAATCTGCAATCATTTATTTACGAAGAACAAGAAGATTGCATTAAAAAGTAAAGTGCATAAATGCTTGAATGCAATGTACATGGATTCCTATTAGTGATTTGTTTGAGGAAGAGGACCTCAAAGAAGTAGTGGATAAACTCCAAAATATGCTTCAAGAGTCTTTTTGCTCATTTTCTGTTAAAGGATGAGTTGGTTTGGAATCTATCAAAAGATGGTGGCTACTTTGTTAGGTTGGTGTAGGCAGGCAAATTGATATGTTTGTATTATTAGTGACTAAGTTTTGTCATTTTGTAGCTCGTACACAAAGTGTTTGATGAAATGTGCGTACATATATTAATAATGTTATAAAGTGGTAATGTAATAATGCATGTGATAATGTATAACGTGTAAGTGAAGTATTAGTATGTATGATAAAATCATGAAGTGAGTTATGAAATGAAATGTAAATGTAAGTCAAATGCAAGTCAAATGTAATTTAGGAAAATGATGAGGTGTCGGGTAGTTGGAGGATGCAACTAATTTTTAGTTGTATAAATAAGACCCTTCCCTCATTCATTTAGGGAAATGTAAGGGCCACAACTGTGGCTGGCCCAATGATAAGTGGATGTTGTTGGGAGGCCGACCGGTGTTTGGTGTGGTTGTGGATGGTATGGAAGGAGAGGCTAACCAGCTATGTTGGGTACTATGTATGTAATGTGAATGTCATACGTATTTTACCGTAGAAGCCATTGTTAATACTTGATCTGCTCATATTCATTTATCATCTACTATTTCTATTATATGATTCTTATATGTATTGTCATTGCTAATTGCTACTAAGTCCCTTCCCTCATTCAGGGAATGTAAGGGCTTAAGCGTGTGGCTGGCCAATGTTTGGTGTGGTTGTGGTTGACATGGAAGCAGAGGATGACCAGGTATGTTGGGTACTGTGTATGTGAGGTGAATATTGTACATATTTTACCATATAGGCCATTGTCAATACAAGATCTACTCATATTCATTTTTCATCTGTTATTGCTATTGTATGTTTCTTGTATGTATTGTCATTGCTAATTCATGCAAAAGGTAGATCTGTAGGTTTATTTAAGTAGAAATGGAATTGTGTCGCATTATGTCAAATATTATTTCTACAATTGGGATATAAGGCTTTAGAGCAATCAAAATTTCTTACTCCAAAGGATTTCCTTTGGAAGAGTGTTTGGTCACTTGAGTTCCTCCCTAAGGCCTCACCATTCCTTTGGTTAGTAGTCCAAAACAAAATTCTTAAAAGTTTATAAAGAAGAGGATATCTTGGGCATTTTAGGTGTGCCTTATATAAGGAAGATCTAAAAACTTCAAATCATCTATCTACTTCATTCTTCCTTTGCATCCACCATTTAGGGATACCTGTTTAAAAAAATGAGAATATATTGCGTTCTTCCATTAACTTTTAGACAATTGATGAAATGTTGGATAAGTTGTTTCAAAGCTAGACCAATAAGCATTTTGTGGAGGATCCGTCCTGCATTATGTATTGAATTTGTGGCTTGAAAGAAAAAATAGAACTTTCATCAAAGCAATTGCAGGTTGGAATGGTTCATAGTGAGGACGGGAGTCCAATGGAAGAGCAATTGCGGTGTGGTGTACTTAATGCTATGTGTGAAGGAGAGATACAACCATTGCCAAGGTTAAGTCAACCTATCAAACCGCAGGCCAATTTGGGCATATCGGGTAAGTGTCCACAATTTCATGGAGAAGCAACAGAAGACCCAATCAAGCATTGGGAAATCTTCCCCATGATGTGGAGAATGGCTAGGCAGAATAATGATGCAGATTGGAGGTGTTTATTTCTTACAATATTTTGTGGAGTTGCAATGGACTGGTACATGAGATTGCTGGAGGGCAAGTACCAGACATGGGAAAAGTTGCGCAATGCATTTGTACAAGAATTTCGATTGTTCCACAATGATGATGTGGTCATTGCTAAAATTTATAGAATGAAATAGGGTGAGAATGAGTCTATTCGTTCATACAATTGGAAGTTGAGTGGGTTGTTTAACCATTTGGAGGAAGACCCATCAAACGCATTGAAGAGGAGAGGGTTCATGGATTGACTTATTCCTACATACCAAAAGATCAGGGTGATTCCTCCGATGTCATACCAAGAGGCTTTGGAACGAGCCTTGAATTGGGAAAGTGATGCAAAAACATCACTCAAGGATTGAGGTCATGTTAATACATATGGGAGTGACCCTAAGGACAAAAGAGAGTGACTCAAACAATGAGAGTGATGATTTTGTGCAGGAGAGTAATTCATCGTTCAAGTGTTGGGGCCAAGAAATCAGGGAAGGGACTCCAAAGAGAAGAATAATGAATCCGAGGATGAGTGTGACTCAAAGAATGCAAGATCATTGCTACAAGTATATGCAACACAAAGGGAGATTGTACAAAGGAGGGATGCCACTAGTGATGTTGTTTGTGTCAATTGCTAGAGAACTAGAAGACGAAGAATTCAATATGATACTAAGGGCAAACCCATTGTGCAATGTTGAAGATGCCATTTGTGGGGGCATTTCGCACATGACTGTCAAAGTGCTATAAGGCAAGACAAACGAGTGATGCATAGAGAATTTGAAGAGCCAAAGAAGAGTTATAGCCCTTGCCAGGAAGCAAGTGTGAAGTCGAATGCAAGTGAAGAGGTGAACTTGATGAAACTGATTGCATTTGAGGTAAATTTGACCTCAATCAAAGAGGCAAAAATCCAAAAAGTAGTTGAAACTTGAAACTACGCAGGAAGAAGTAGCAAAGTGTCATTAGGAGGTTGGTCCAAAGACAAAGGACTATCAGGAGGGTCACCAAATAGTAGAGTTTTGTTAGAAGGGTGATTGGATGACAAGTTATCATGGAGATGAGGCTAGGATGGCAAGAGACTGCAGTCATATGACGGAGGAGGAAATGTCATATGAGGAGTTGTCATCAGAGGAAGTGTCGTCTAAGGAGCTAGCATTTGAAGAGTTGTCATCTGGGGAGTTGTCGTTAGATATGTCGTCTAAAGAGTTGTCTACGGAGCTACCGTCAGAGGAGATGTTGTCTGGAGAGTTGTCGTCTAGGGAGCTGTCGTCAGAGGAGATGTCGTTTGAAGAGTTGTCATCTAGGGAGTTGTTGTCAAAGGAGATGTCATCTAAAGAGTTGTCATCTAGGGAGTTGCTATCATATGAGTTGTCTTCTAGGGAGTTGTCGTCAAAGATGTTGTATGAAGAGTTGTCATCAAGGGAGCTATCGTTAGAGGAGATGTCATTTGAAGAGTTTTCATCTGAGGTAGTGCAGTCAAAGGTAATGTTGTCTAACAAGTTGTCGTCAAGAGTGTTGTCAAAGGCAATGCATTAGAGGAAGTGTCGTCTAAGGAGCTCCTATCAAAGGAAGTGTTGTTTGAGGAGTTGTTGTCATCTAAGGAAATACCATCAAAGGAAGTGTCGTCTAAGGAGATACCATAAAAGGAAGTGTTGTTTGAGGAGCTATCATCGGAGGAGTAGCATACCAATGCATGTCTTACAAATGATGACATTGTACAAGTAGACCTATTGTACAAGGAGATTTCGTTCAAAGAGATGACATACAAGGAGAGAGATGTCCATAAAAGGCTAAGAAGCAATCAGTTGAAGCAAGAGAGAAGTAATTTGGTGTTGAGGGGAAGTTTTTTAAGTGGATCGAGCAAAGGCTACCAACATGCAGAGGGAATAAAATCAATTCCGACAATGAAGGTTTCAATGGCTTCACCGTTGAGGTTTCAGGGTGACCGGTGTTGCCCATCATGTTGGTCATGAAGGTCATGTTGCTCATGTTGATCATGTTGGTCATGAAGGTCATGTTGATGCTATGATTGATTGCAGAGTGGAGTGAGAAATCAGAGAACAATGTGTTGCGGGCTACTATTTGAAGGGCTGCTAGTTGCAAAATATGTATCAAATAGAAGAAAACGAAAGGAGTGTGACAAGAGATTCTAGTATGTTGTCCAGTGCTTCTATTACTAGAGTTTATCATGTGTGTCATTGAGGATGCCGACAAGTTTTGAGGAGGGGATAGATGTAGGTAGGCAAATAGATGTATGTGTTTAGTGAATAAGTTTTGTTATTTTGTAGTTGTACACAAAGTGTTTGACAAAATGTGTGTACATATATTTAATAAGGTTATAAAGTGGCAATGTATAATGTATGTGATAATGTAATGTTTAAGTGAAGTATTAGTATGTTGGCAAAGTCATAAAGTGAGTCATAAGTTAGTTTGTCTTGTAGTGAGTTAGGAAATGAAATGTAAATGTAAGACACATGCAAGTGAAATGTAATTTAGGAAATGATGAGGTGTCAGGTAGTTGGAGGGTGCAACTAACTCTTAGTTGTATAAGTGACCCTTGCCTCATTCATTCGGGAGTGTGTGTATGAGTGTATGGTCAGGTTGAGGACACAATATGATGGTTGCGGAGTTGGTGATGCATAGGGTATAATGCAGTCAAATGATTATGATGTTGGCTGATGTATGTGACGGCTATAATGTGAGGGCCACAGCGTGTGGGTGTTGTTGTTGGTTGTAGATGACTATGGGCATGAAGGAGATTCTGCACAAGGTTTGCAGACTGTAATGCTATTATCATACAACCATTGTTAATACAAATCTGCTTATATTCATTTATCATCTGTTATTGTTCTTGTATGTTTTTTTTGTGTATTGTTATTGCTAATGGTTGTAGATCTGTAGATTTATTAAGTGAAAATGGAATTGTATGTAAGTATGTTAAATTTCATTTCTACACTACATAAAGTGGAAATGTCCAAAGTTTGGGTTCATCAAACTTAATTTTAATGGTGCTTCCAAAGAAAACCTTGGAAAAGTTGGTAGACATTTTTTTTTTGGGTTGGGGGAGGGGGAACATAATCAAAGCAAAATTCTCCTCACTTGCTTAGAATCATACGAAACTTCAACAAACAACTATTGAAAGGCTAGGGCACTTCTCACAAGGATCAAGATGGCCATGGAAGAATTATGAAGGTTTATATCAATTGAGGGGGACTCAGATTATTGTTAATGCTATGAAAAAAGACGCAAGGATTGGATAAACAATAGCATTATTCTAGATTTCCACCAATTATTGATGGAGACAGTACCTTGGAAATGCCAACATATCTAAAAAAAGGAAAAACAATGGAAAATAATTTAGCCATTTGTGAAATTGGTCTTCATATTGACAATTTAAATTTCAAAAGGCAACTAGTCAAGGGAAATTCTCTTAATGAAAATTTTATTGAGAATTTGATAGAGCAAAATTAGCATTTTGAGAGAGGTAAAATATCTTTGATAGAAAGACAAGCTAAAAATAGTTTAATTCACCTAATAGCAAATATATATATTGTTGTTTTGATAGGAGTGACCGCAAATAGAAGCTACATCTAGCTTATTCAAAAAAAAGGAATGTATGTATAAGCCCAATATGATGGTAACCTTTTTAAATACTAATAATAATTCCTCTAAATTTCTTTTTTTAGATTTTTTAAAATGATGATAGTTTTGGTTTTTAAAGAATAAAAATAAATTGTTTACTTATTTTTTATGTTTTAAGAGAAAATTACTAGAAATGCTTGAGCAAATCATGAATAAATGGTTGACACCAGCCTAAAATATTCCTTGTCATTAGAGCGGTATTCCCCAATTTAAAGTTAGTTTATAATGGTTTGAAGCAAAATGTTGTGATAGGAACTTGGTCAGTTGGAGTACATATCAGTTGCTTTTTAAATACAACTTTGTTGAACAAAATATATAGATTTTGAAGTTAGTTTATAATGGTTTGAAGCAAAATGTTGTGATATGAACTTGGTCGGTTGGAGTGCATATCAGTTGTTTTCAAAATACAACTTTGTTGAACAAAATATATGTATATAAAATATATAGATCTAAGTTTTTTTTTTAATTATTTAATAAACTATTTTTGGCTTCTAATGGGGGTCATTCCCATTAAAATAACAAAATATTACATTGCTATCAAGTTAATTAAACCATATCCAACTTGCCTCTATATCAAAGGTATTCTTCATTTGCCTTTTTATTAAGGATATGTGTCATCCTCAAACTCATATGTTTTCGCAATCAACTTATTTATTTAGAGAGAAAATCTAACTCGTCTAATTGCTTGAAAATTTAAATTTTTCCAAAATAAAAATCAACATACGAATGGCTAAAATATTTGCTACCCAATTTCCATATCTATAAATATGTTGTCTATAACAATCGTCAATTCCCTAATACCTCTTTTTTAAGGGTCTTATTCATGCCCCTAATATTCCAATATATCATTTTCATTATCACTTTTTAAAATTTGAATTTTTCCAAAATAAAAATCAACATACGAATGGCTAAAATATTTGCTACCCAATTTCCATATCTATAAATATATTGTCTATAACAATCTGTCAATTCCCTAATACCTCTTTTTTAAGGGTCTTATTCATGCCCCTAATATTCCAATATATCATTTTCATTATCACTTTTTGTTCTTATTTGTCGCTTTAGCCCACTTCTTATTAACACTTGCAATATTTGTTTTTCTTTTCTCATATCAATATTCTTCTGAGTTTCTTTTTCTCTTTGTTTTTTCTTCTTGGGCCAATCTTTCCAATTTTTACACATTGTTCATCATGAGACTTACTATTTATGGGCTTGTCTTGCTCTAAAGGATCCAAAGTGCAAGGAATAACTTCAAAAGCACTTCTTTTTTTATGTTACCCTAGAAACCTTAAAGTGCAAGGGCGCTCCTCCATAGTAATTACCTTCTTATGCTTCCCTAAAAGCCTTAAAGTCCAAGGACACTCCTCCATAGGAATTACCTTCTTTATGCCTACCTTCTTATGAACTTGCACAATGTACTTTCTCATTCCTTTTATCCTTCTTTGTTTCTTCTATTAGTTGATCCGACTGAACTATGGTAACCTTTGCCATATGATGTTGCAGATAGAATTTCTTTACTTCTTCTTTTAGAGTGGAATATCCTTGATCTAATCCAACTTCTATTACAAAACGATTTCCTTACTTCATCTTGAAGTTTGTCTCATGACCAAAATTTCTTTCCTCCATCGTTTTCACTTTGCAATCTCCTACCATGTGTCTAGTCTTATAACAATTGTGGCATCGAAATACAATGTTTTCATAATCCACCTGTTATACCATTCTAATACAATGTTTTCATAATCCACTTGTTGATACCATTCTAATACAATGTTTTCATAATCCACTTGTTGATACCATTCTCTTGATTCAAATTTAATTTTAACCAGTTGTGGGAAAGGTTTTGAATCCATAGCAACACATATCCGGGTATATATAGCATGCTTTCACTCTTTAGTAGTTGGTCCCCCCTCAATCAACTCCCCTAAGGTATTTCCAATATTCTTCAAAACTTTTTTATTGATAATCTAATATGGAAGTTTGAAAAGCCTAACCCACATTGAAAGCTTTTCAATAGTTTCTGTTTCGACACAAAAATTCTCATTCCATGGTTTTATATAAAGGGCATCTCTCCCCCTAAACCATGGGCCACCAACCATTATTTTATCCCAACTAAAAAAGACGAGGATAAAACCTTTAGGAAAAAAAGTCATAGAGTAATTTGAATTCCATCCCCACTTCTATTTAATTTTGAATCATTGGAAACCTTGGCTATTATCCATGGAACTTACTCGATCATATCATCCTTCATAATTAACTCTCTACTTTTACATTTACTTCCTAGATGAAACTTACCATACATTTGCTCTTCCTCTTATCTCCAACTTGGACATCCATACTTTTAACTCATAGATACATGGAACTTTTTATATGGATTATTATTTTATTTTTTAATTTCAGTCTTTACATACATATCATTTGTTTTTATTATAATTTTTAAAACAAATTATGACTATATAAAATATATAGATGTATGAAGTGTTTAACATATATATTTTATTTTATTTTACTTTTAAGTGCACACGCGTGCATTCACGGAGTTCATATTCGCAATTTTAAGTGAAGAGCTGTTTGTTTTGGAAATTACCTATGATATCACTTCCTATATACCCAAGCAATATATGGATAGAATGCTATTGGATGGTAACAGGGATAACAGAGTAGGAGTTAGTTAATGTATACAAGGTTTAATGCGTACAAGCAGTGATGTAACTCTAGAATATACAAGATCTTTAAAATTCTGATTTAATGGATCTTAAGGTAAACAAAATTTTGTACGTTCAGGAAAGCAAAAACATAAAAACTTCATCTATTGGATTCATTATATACTATGAATCAGCACGTTATTCAATGCATATTCATATTGGATACGATATGCTTCTCTTTCAGAAGTTGTGCATGACACTAACACCTTTTTTCCTATAGCTTAGGGATAATTAAACGCGCATAAGAATAAATAAATTTCTTAGGACAAAAGTATGCAAGATTTGTGTTTAACAAACAAAAAAGAACGAGGCACAAAGAAAATCATTTCAAGCAAAACAATCACAACCTGCAGCACATTTGCAGCATGCCGTTGTGCAGCTGCATCCTGCTCTGCAAATCTACGTGCATCCTCTGTAAGCCTTTGCTCCTGTTCTACTCCGATCATCACCGGGGCTGATCATCATCGGGACATAATATAGACTGACAAGGACACCACTTGCATTATCGATGATGTGACCCCAGTTCAGTCTCATGATGCGATGATGTGACCCCAGTTCAATCTCATGGTGGATATATATAAGAAATATTACTCAAAAAAACTGACACCTAACATCAGTATTCAGAATCTCTTTTTAGTATTTTTAACTTTTGTATTCTTGAAGATATCATAATGATATCCCACTCAATTAGAATTGATGATGTCAGGCCTCAGCATGAGAAAGAATATGACCAATGATACCAATTTGTATCCACTTATCAAACAAGATAAAGAGAGAAAATATCTGAAATTGAATGTCACAAAAACAATCAAACACTGGACACAACCTGAAGCATAGTATGAAAGATGCTCTTGCTCCTCCTTTTCCATTATAACTTGCCTCATTTTCTCAATTTCAGTTTCCAATTGCTCTAGCTGAAAAACAATTAACAAAGATTTTCTATATCATGCCTCCAAATAAATCAAATAAAATCTGCTACAAATGCCATGTACCATACAAATAATAATTTTCTGAAGCAAAGTGCTAAATAAAAAGATCACTTTCCACTAGGTGTACAAACTACACGTCACATGAAAATAATAAGTTCTATACAGTCTCCTTTCCCTCCTCTACAATATCAAAGAAGTAAAATAAATTTACATACTACCAACAGTGGCACTCATAACTGAAAGAATCGGGCGCAAGTTTTAATTGGGCCAAAGTTTGGGCGCAAGTTTTAATTGCGCCAAAGTTTGGGCGCACTTGAGATTGCGCCGAAGGTTGGGCGCAAGTTTATATTGCGCCAAGGATCGGGTGCAAAGGGAGGATGCGCCCAGTCTTGGGTGCACAAGTGATATGCGCCTCACTTGGGACGCACAGGAAGGTGCGCCTCACTTGGGGCGCACGGAAAAGATGTGTATCACTTGGGCGCGTGAAGAGAGGTGCGCTGAATCTGGCACAAGAGTAAACAGCAGAATTTTTTTTAGATAAACTTGCACAAAATAGAGATTTTATTCACTCATGATAAACAGACTGCCAATGCAGTATTACAATGCAAGATTGAACTTTACACAGACATCTGCAACACAGTTGCAGGATTAACACCGGAGGAGTTTCCAGGAGACTGCTGCTCCGACTCCTTTGCTCTACTCTGCTATCCCTTGTTCTGCGATTTTCCCGATATTTCCAGATATAGCTTCTGAAAGACCGCTCTGTCTATTATAGCCAAGTGGAAGGGAGGATAAGCCTTATCCTCTGACATGCGCCACATTAGGGTTTTTGACCACAGAGAGAGGATAAGGCTTATCCTCTGACATGCACCACATTAGGGTTTCTGACCAATTGCCGAACTGCAACTACCAGCATTAACTGCGGATGCTTGAAAATTAAGGCGATTGAAATTGCGGCGTCAGCATCAAATCTGGTTTAATTTTCTAACAATAACTACCTCTAGGAGATACTGATAAAAGAAAATGCATAAACTCTTATATCTGATGATCAATAAGCTCTAAAGGCCACGTGGGAAGAGATTAATAATCTAAAACTGATCCCAAACAAGACCACAAATGAAAAAATCTTGCAAATTGTGTCTCAAAAGGATCTGAGTAACACAAGTGAATGAACCCATTGTCAGAGAATGCAGTCGGGGACCCACAATGCAAACTGAGTTCTTTGGGGCACAAACTTGTTGATTAATAATAGAAACTCAGTACTTTTATGAAATTATTTAGTCCATCTTCTAATACAAAACAACCCATATGTTCATTATGCATCTATAAAAATCAGAAGACTTCAAAACAACACAGAAGAAAAGCACCATGTTTGTCATATTTAATGATAACAGTGGCCAATTATACTTCATTTCTGTCTATCATATTTCCCAATAAAAAGTGGAGAAGGCGCTGCCACCAAACAAAAATGTGGGCCTGATTAGTTAAAATGGGGAAAATGGACAGTAACTTTAGGTTACAAAATCCCACCTCACCAAATTGGCATTATTAAAGAACATAGAATTGCATAAAAAGACAAAGAACGGACAATAATTCATCAGCCAATTGGTTTCCTTGTCTCTAGTTTGTCTTCATACCCCAAGCAGTTATTGCAGCTTATATTTTGATAAGAAACAATCAATCTAACTTCATATGGTCTGAACAGTTAGTGCATCATAGCTTTTGTTAAGGAACAATTTAATAAGATCTATCAATAAGTTGGTAAGTTTTGGGCTCCCTTGGTCCTCACAATTCCTGCACATTGCACGCATCTTCCAGTTAAGCTCAAAGACTACAGGCTTTTTCCTTTATGGCTTCTAACTTGATAATTTAAACAAACTACATGCAATGCAATAAGTTAGCTTGTTCCCTAAAGCTGTGTCTGACTAGAAAAGAACAATGTGAACACTAAATAGAAATTCTAAATTTGATGAGAGTGTAAAAAAGGCTATAAGATAGCTAAGGCAATGCACAAATCTATGAATTATTGTATTTTGTTGAGGGATCTCCTACAGTTTGTTGGGGTACAACAGGTGTCTACCTGCATATGAGTTAACATGGCCAATATCGACACTTATATGATCCATATCTATAGTTGGGTCTCCCGACAAACCTTGTCAAATTCAATGACAGTCACGCATAAATTAGACTAATCGACAAGTCACACTGATTAAACAATCGTTAAAGGATTGTTTGATTGACAGGAGGAAGCACTTGATTTCAAGAAGGTTCTCCACAGGAAACAAGGTCTTGTTGAAAATTAGGCCTCATAAAAGCTAAGATTTAGTTTGGGAAGGGCTTGAAGTTCTCTCCTAGATTTGTTGGTCCATTTGATGTCATTGAAAAGATAAGGCATGACACTTATCGTCTGGCTCTACCTCCCATATCGTCTCCAGTTTAAACTGTATTTCATGTATCTTTGTTAGAGCTGACAACTTACACATACTGACTTGCAATGCTTTGTAGGTCATTGTAAAGGAATGCTTAGACTGAAGCTGATCTGAGTTCTAGAAAGTTGCATGCTTAGCCTTCAGATCTGCACCATACAACAAGTCAAAGTTCAATAGGACCTAGATAGCTACAGGAGCATTGGTAAGATGGAAAAAAACATGAGGAATGAACCTCACGAGCTTTCTAGTGAACCATTGGGTTGACGCTCAAATAAAGGGGACGTGACGTCCCAAAATCTTGCATACATTTAAAAACATATTTTTAAAAGGAACCCCTTTAACTTGGGTCTGAACATGTTGAATATAAAGCTTGATTGCATTAAATGCTTCTTTGATTTTGTGTTGGTATGGCAACTATGTGACGATGTACTGATTTTGATGACACAAATAATAATGGGTTAATGTGGATACGTATCATTGTGTTTATATGATGGCTTATCATTTTTTTGTGTACTTGTTCCATGAGACACCTTGACAACCAGCATGGGACAGTGGCCACTCGCAGGCATAATGGTTTGGTTTTCAATTTCAATCTCTCTCTCTCTATACACAAACACATAGAGCCTCTCCCTCTCTCTACACACAAACACATAGAGCCATGCTTGTGTACTATACACATTTATGAGGAAGATGTAATGTCCCAAAAAAAAAAAACTTGCATAAATTTAAAAACATATTTTCAAAAAGGACCCTCTTGTAAGTTGAGTCTGAACATTCAGCCTTCGAAAGCTTGATTGTAAAATTTGATTATTTGATTTTGTGTGTGAGCATGGTAACCATGATGAAGTACTGATTTTGATTATATAGATAATGTTGGGTTAATGTGAATGCTTCTATTTCATTTCAACACATGTTTACATGATGACTCATCAACCCTTTGTTTACAGGAGTATGACTTTTGGCCTTCCATCTTCCTATGACTCATACATTAGTAGTTGCAAAGTTTAGAAGAGCAATAGTAGAGCCTGGACTTGAAACGAGTCCTAAAATCGTTCCTGGTGAACTCTTTTCCTTTGTCCACCGAGTGTAGATATTATAACAGCCACCACGGTCACCTCGACTCCCTCTTGTTGCTTTTAGTGTAATGTATGTGTTTATGTGTGTTTGTTGTTTTTATGATGTTTTAAGATATTTTTATGCATGAAATAACACAACGTAATCTAACTATAGAATGCACTAACCTAAAATGCAAATGTATGAATGCAAATGGAGTGAATACAAGGCAGGAAATGCATGGATGGAAGAAGAGGAACACAAAAAAAATAGAAGAAAGAAGGAAGAAAAAAGAAAAAAAGAAAGAAAAAGAAAGAAAAAACACATCTCTAGCTGAAATCGCGCCCCATAAAAATGGACCGTGATAATGATGCAAAGCGAAATTACGATCCATACATATGGGGTTTGATTTCGGAAAAGAAGAAAAGAAGAGGGAAAAGAACAAATAAGAAGGTCAACAAAGGAGAAAGGGGGCTTGAAGTATGATGCTTGAGTCAGCGTAGATCATACCAGATCAATGTGACCAAACAACATAGATCAAGTGAAAAGAAAAGAATGGAGCAAAACCCTACATAGATGTATGCTCACAAATGACCGAGATGGAGGTTTCCCCTCATGTGTGGCCATGAAGCTATCCCATAAGGGTGTTGTGCAAGAAATGGTCAAGTGTGGAGTGATACCCATTATGGGTGTAGTGCTCGCTAAGATGGCCAGAGAGAAAGGAATATATACCCACTAGGATGTATGCTTACAAATGACCAAGATGGAGGCTACCCCTCATGTGTGACCATGAAGTTATCCTGTCATGGTGTGTTGTGTGTGTATGATATGCTAGAGCGAGTACTACCCAATAGGGGTGTGGTATGTGCAAAATGTGAATGAGAAAATCAAAACACAATGAAACAATGTGAGTGTGTGTGTTTGTTAGAAGAAAGAGACAGAACAAGGAGATAAGCAAACAATAGTGTGTGTGTGTGTGTTATTATTGATATTTCAATAGCCAAGAGATGTGCATAATATAGTTAGTGGTCGTATGAACACCATAAATGATATTCACACGTTATCTACCCTATCCCACGAGGATCCCTTAATAATCAAAAGATCAAGAAGGAAGAGTGTGAGCAAAAACAAGATAAGATGTGCTGATGGAAGAAGGAACACATATCATTGTATTGATGAAAAGAAGAAAGAAAACATGCAAAGGGTAAGGATATACCCAAAAGAGAACTGTATTCCTTGACTTGGAGAGGAAATGATGGTCACTGTAAAAACTTTGAAGGTCAAGGAATACAAGAAGAAAATAGGAGAGAAGGAAGAAGAGCGAACACAATGATGAAGATACACGAGGATTGGCCCTAGGTTGGAAGTACATAGATCGTGAGAACCATCCTCTTTCGGTAGGCTTCTTCTACCATCTTCATTCTCATCATACTAACTTCATCTTATATGGACAATCGTAGTCCATTAATATACTTTGAAACCTTCTCATTGTTTTTCACATGACCAGCCCGAATGGTGAGCCCATAAAATTCCTCCATGTAATCCTTCACACTCATATATTTTTTTCTTAAGTTTTGTAGTTTCCTAAAAAGACTCAATTGATAATTTGATGAGAGGAATTTGGCCTTCAATTTCATGACCATTTTCTCCCATGCCTTAATCTTTTCTTTTTCTTTTCTTTATATTTCACTTTGAACATGGTTCCACCATAAGGACGCATGCCCTTTTAGCTTGGTACAATCGAATTTCACCTTTTTGGGGTCTTCTATTGATTCAAAATCAAAATATTTCTCCATCTTCGTGATCTAATCGATAAATTCCTCAGGGTTTAAAATTCCATTATATGACAAGGTTTATAACTTTAGCTTCCTATCCATGTTAGAAATTGCCTGAATTAATCTTTCTTTTGTATCTCCTTCTTGTCCATCATTGTGAGCTTCTGGTTGATCTTCTTCCTCCTCTTCACTATCACTTACATCTTCTACTTGAACGCCTCTCCTTTGGATAGTTTCAGGTGCATATAATCGAGCGATGAATCCTCTCATTGTTTTTGCTATGTTTGTGGCTTAAGGACCTCATGGTCTTCTTCTTCCTTATCGTGCCATATTTCCTTTGGCATGTATCAAACCTCGAAGATCAATTGGCTTTGATACCAAAATGGTGCACTTATCACAGACAACAACATTCTCTTTGAACAATAATCGTCTCAAGTCAACGTCTTGTGAGATGGTAAATCTTATTTGTATGACGATATTCTACTGTACAACAATCAATTCATATGAAACTTTAGTTTTATGATAAATTCCTTAAAATTGTATGACTTGAACATGATCATTCAATTGTACAGTGTGCTAGTTTGTATGAAAAAATTTTGAATGATAAGATTATTTGGAAGTCATTCACTCGAAGCCATCAATTTTGAAGGGAATACTTTTGTTTAGTTTGAATGACACTTCTCAGTATTTGACTTCTCTTCAAATACACATTCTTTGCATTTTATCGATACGCTTATCACATGTCCTTAGTGAAAGGTGATCATTCAATAATATTCTCTTCCGATACTCCCTCAATTTCTTCTCTTTCAACCTCAAGCAGTAACTTGCACTGCTATGTGTCACGTTATGCTAACACACATTTAACAACACAACATAATAGTATTTTATATAACATAGTGAGAATTAAAAGAAGTATTTAAAATTTTTATTAAATGGTGGCAATAGCCAAATGGAAATACTCATATATATAAAAAAAAAAACCTATGTTTCTTGAGATATTCCCTTGCTCAATCCTCCTTGAGTTTGGCTCTTTCATTTTGCTAGTTGTTCTCTTTCCACTTTAGAGCTTCTCCTTCGCTCTCTTCACTTTTCTCACCTCTCTTCTAATAGACGTTTGATGACCTTATATATAATTGTGGAGCAAAACTATTGAAACAATGAGCCTTCTTGGTTGCTCAACAGTTGGCCACCAAACAGTTGGTCTTCGAGTGCTCTTGCATCAAGGGCTTACAAGTAACCCACTACTTTGGTATGAGGAGCAGAGCAACTCTTAATTGTACTTTGCTCTTACCTTTATTATTTTGTGCAGTCTTTTTGTTTGGATTCATTCTATTATCTTGTGCCTATGTTTGCATCTGCCATTTGGGCCCAAATTTTATATAGTAATTTATTTATACGTCAATGTTGATTTTGCATTGTTCATGGTTCTAAAATACCAAGAATATTTTGGGTGGAATTAGACCATGTTTTGCACATTTAACTACTAAAAATTGTTGTCCAAATTTGGTTATTGGAATTCTTTAGTGATAGAAGTGAAAAGCCTGGTCTATAAGGCTCCATTTTATTATATAATTTATATAAATTTGGTTTGTTGGCTAGGCACATAACATAATTCTTTAGTGATAGAAGTGAAAAGTATAGTTTGTAAGGTTTTTAAAGATCCATTTTATTATATAATTCATGTAAATTTGGTTTGTTGGCTAGGCACATAATATTGTTTTTGATTATATAGGAGAGTTGGTCACAACCATACTATTTTTAGTAATTGACAAGCATAGGGTTCAAACCATAGGTGTTGCTCCCACCAAATGGGTTCAAACCATAGGGATTGCTTCCACCAAACTTATTCCATCTTGTTATTGTTGACTCGACGTGAAGGGGTCCACCAGTTGCTCGGGATTCATACCGTCATTATCGATCTAACATGCACTTTGAAGATTTAGATCAGACTACTACCTTTTCAAATATGCTGCCCCCAAGGTTTGAACCTGGGTATCTTCTTGGTAAGTACCTAGCCAGACAAGCACTTACCAATATACCTAGCTCTTGGGGACATACACATTATAATATAATGGAGTTTCTTATAAAATAAATCATGACATTTATAAATTAAAAATAATTAAAACATTTCAAGTAATGGTTATATATTTCTAATAAGGATTTAACATGAACATTGTTTTATTAAAGAACCAACATGCTAAATTTTATGTTTTATTTTTTATTTTTAATTTTTTTTAAAGGGTGTTATATATCTTTAACAAGTATTTAACATCATTTTTTGGTTTATGTTGTATTCTTTATCTTGTTTTTTTAATTGGTTATATGGAATTGAAAGGGGCCCACCCTGTATTACATCATGATCATATATGATCATATAGTGATATCACAATAACTTGGCTATTATACATGTATTGCTTGGAAAAATTTGAACCTGGTCTCCTCCTTTAAAGTTGAGGAATTTAATTAATTGAGCTAATTCCATTTAATGTATCCTTTATCTTTTTTGTTTGAAACTATTTATTAAAATATCTAGATGTATAGGTGATTCCATACCATCCATTTTTTTAATGATGAATCTTTTTATTTTTGTTATAATATGAAGTCACTTTCTATATATATATATAAGTTTTTTTTTAACATTTTAATTTAATGAAGTACAAAAGCATACATCATAATTTTTACAAATGATATTAATGAGAGAAAAATACATGTAGAAGAAAAAATATAATTTATTATATTGTAATTGCATATACCTATACATGTGAGGGATACCGTAATGGCAAGTCCTTGGGTTTTCATCTAGGAGATCCAAGTTCAAATCCTAATATGAGGGTATTGAGATCCCTCCTAAAAACCCATGTAAACTCAAATTTGAGTTGCAAGCTTACTGGACTGGTAGGGGATTTGGCCTCTCTTTTAGAGGTATAAGGTTCAAACCCCACTCAGTATGAGGAGATCGGGACCCCTCATAAAAACCTATGTAAAATCATTGGAGCTACAAGCTTACTGTAGTGGTAAGAGCTTTAGCCTCTCTTTGAGAGGTCCAAGGTTCAAACCCCACTCAATATGACGGGATTGGGACCCCTCATAAAAATTTGCGTAAACTCATTGGAGTTGCAAGCTTATTGTAGTGGTAAGGGCTTTAGCCTCTCTTTGAGAGGTCCAAGGTTCAAACTAAACTCATTATGAGGGGACCGAGACCCCTCATAAAAACCTGTGTAAACTCATTAAAAAAACATACATAATAATAAATAATATTAAAGTGTTATTGGGAAAACATAATAGTTTGAAGATGAAAAATATCTTTAATAGAAACACAAGCTTGATATGATTTAATTAACCTGAACCAATATATTGAGAGCAATGTAATGTTTTGTTATTTTGATGGGAGTGGCCTCAATAAATGTCATATATAACTTATAAAACATGCATACTAATCAAATTTAGAATAACACAATTTTTTCTCTAATTATGATAAAATTATTAGATCTAAGTGATTTAGTGAGCACATCAACAATTTGCTTCTAAGTAAGACAATACTATGTTGAAATTGTAATTTGATTCATGGCAAAAATAAACACTATATGATGTTTTTGGATAGGCTTAAGGGCATTTCATTGTGCAATGTATTAATTATTTGAAATATTATATTAGGTAAGCCTTATGGATTGTGATTAACCTTGTTATGGTTAAACTCTCTTTATAATTTAAAATTTAACCTAAAACTCTCTTGTTATGACGGCTTATATCAAACTTTATAATGTAATTGGGATTTTGGTATCGCTAAAAATACTCCCCTCACACTCCTCATTTCTTTGTCGGAGTGTTGTGTAATATTATCTAAGGATATAGTGATTACTTATGATGCTTACTAGTGTTCACCAAATACTTATTTTTTTCCTTTTTTTTCTCTGTATAAGATTTGAGTGCATGATTTGCTTTTATTTATTTCTAAAAAATATTGTGAATTCCAACATGGTATCAAAGCAGGTATGGATCTACCTCACTTGGTCACGCAAAAGTGATATTCAGAGCTTTCGATTCTTAGGACAAGTTACTTTTTCCAACTTCATAAGATTTTCCAGCATAAGGAGCAAAGAGGAGATTTATTTCCATGTTTTTTTCTTGAGGATTACTGCTATGAATTTGGCTCTTGATTCATCTCTCAAAATGTTGAAGAAAGAAAAAAGGTAATTTTTACAATTAGAATTCAATTTTTTTGCCCTCGTGCATGCTACTCCTATGGTCACGTGTGCTTCTTTTAAGGTCATTGGCATCCATCTTCATGGAGTTCGAACACATACTTCTGTCATTATCAACAAGATGACAACATAACTAGCAAAGGGGAAGTCAAGATGTTGTAGATAGGAGATCATGGGTTCAATCCCACACATCATTTTTTCTTACCTTTATATTGAGCAAGGATCAACCAATGTCTTTGTATCATAATAGATATCTTGAAGTGACGAAATGGTTTGTAGACTAACTGAATGAAAAATATGTTGCATGTTGGGAGTGGTTCCAAGTTTGAATCATGCGTGTCATTTTTTTGTTGAGGATAATGGATGTTGATAAAAAATGTGGTACCTCTCCATATTTGGTGACATAAAAAAGACAATGTAGTTGGTTATTCCATGCATGATAAGGCGCTTGTTGCCTTGACATACCCAGTTCAAATTGAAACGATTATGTTTATTGGTTTGTGTATCCTACTTTAGCTGAGGTATTTGCTTGTGGGTTATTGACATGTGTCTAAGTATAACACCATGGTGCCATGGTTAGTAGCTTGGCTAGTGTAAGGTGCTTAGCCCAAATATTATGTAGGTTTGAAATATAATTTTGGCATCCACTCAAATAGTTGTAAATGTGGAGGCCTCCTTGGTGGCTGATGTGGCTGACTTTTAGGTCACACATACCAATTTTTTCATATACGTATATGTTGAACCAATCAATGATGTGCAAATATCAAAAACCAAGAAATACAAAGGAGCTAAGGTGGCATAAATTTATTAAATCATAACAACAAATTAGAATTTTCTAAGTGGTAGGTTGGGGTTGACTCTTGCAACCCTAAAGTTTGACCATTTAATTTTAAATATTTAAGTGTGCACTAGGGCAAAAATTCCAAAGGCCATATATTTTTTATAAAGAAGAGTTTTGAGCTCTATGCATTGGTGGCATTAGTTCATGGACTTGCTATAGTGTTAGGGATCAGATTGTGTAAGATGGACCACAAATCCCTAGTTACCTTAATGGGTAAAACTACAATGTTTGGTCAACTCAGATGATTGGTCTACTACAAAGTAAGAACTTGTGGTGCATATTTCAAGAGGATAAAGTAATTGTTCTTGATGATGAAACTTACCATCAAAGAGAAGAAGTGGATCTTGGTCTATTTTACTTGCTAATTCAATGAAATTTACTTTCCACATCAATGAGAAGAGTGACCCATCCAAGGTATCGCCAAACTTGCATGAGGAGTTTTTGGAAGTTAATATTATTATAGTAATTCATCTCAAATTTGAGCTTTCCTCTCTTAAACTAGTTGGGTTTGATATCATTTAGGACTACATTACCGTATTGAAGGTTTTGAGGGTGGATATTATATCTTCTAGAGGCAAAAAGAAAGATGATGTAAAATGTATAAAAATTGTTCTTGCTAATCTCTCCCCTCATTTTTAGATGTTGAAACTAATGGCTCATATGATTCTTATGTTCTTGGAATCTTAAAATACTCTTACTTTTGATCAAATTTTTTCTCTCCTTGTTCATTTTCAAGTGGTAATGCAAAATTGTGGTGGGACTCCACAAATACAGGCTCACATAAGGAATTCAAATATGTTGTGAACCTTTGCTTCTCATAAATATAAAAGCATCTATAATATGCTAAATATTAAATAAATAAACCACAATAACTAATCCACACAAGACAAGATATGATAGTACTCTTCAAGTAGGGCAACACTAGTGTAGCACCCTAAAATTGGCTCACATAAGGAATTCAAATATGTTGTGAACCTTTGCTTCTCATAAATATAAAAGCATCCATAATATGCTAAATATTAAATAAATAAACCACAATAACTAATCCACACAAGACAAGATATGATAGTACTCTTCAAGTAGGGCAACACTAGTGTAGCACCCTAAAATTGGCGCAGTTAAACCCTTAGTAAAAAGATAAAAATTTGAATTTTAACCTCGAAACCGCCCGTTAACCGCTCACCCCATTTTTCGTGCCATTTTTAGGAGTTGTTTTGACCGTTGGACGATATCGTCGCCGATCAGACGAAATCGTCCCAGATCGGACGAATTCGTCTGGAACAGAACGTCCAGACGATTTCGTCCCAAAACCAAATTTTCATAATTAGCTTCTATTTCAACAGCCTCTCCAACTTGGGCAGAAGCGTGTCTACGCAGTTGGAGATTCCTCCATTGGAGATCTCCCAGATTGGGATGATCCCCAACCTCCTAACCTCCCCCTAATCCTATATAAACTGGGATTTTCTCAGTTTATCCCCCCCTGGCTCTCCTCCTGACTCTCTCCCTGGTTGATTTTCCCTGCCATTTAGCTTTGTTGTGTTAAGACGTCCTATCTACCATTGTTTGCACTCGTAGTTTTAAGTTTTCATTGCAGGTTTTCACTGTGCTTCAGCTGGAGGAAGCTCGGATCGTCGCAGGCGATTCCACATGATTTTGGATGATCCTGTCGTAGATCGGCGATGATCTCGTACGATTGGAGGTGATCTCGACTGTAGTTCAGATTGGGGGCAATCAGAGCCCTGAGTTTGCATTTCTCATCTTCCTTCCTTATTTTATTATGCATTAGCTTGATTTATTTTCATTCTGCATCCTGGAGTTCACCTCATTTAGCATAAATGCATGATAAAGTTAAAATAAGTTATTAAAACAATGCATTTCCTTTAATCTGCTATCTAGATTTATCAGTTAAGCATTTATACTATCATTTCTATCATTTTGCATTATTCTTGCAGTTGCATTTTTGGTTTTTGGTGTCTGTTTCTGTGATTGCAGGTTTCTGATGAATTCGTCGAATTCATCGATCGACGATGATCTTGTCTGATTTTAGATGATCGCCTATGATCTGGGATGATTCTGTACAATTGCAGATGATCCTATCATATTCAGGATGATCTGGACTCCTACAAGCTTCAGAATCTTCATCAGACATCCGAAATCAGGTGCATTCTTTCTCATTTAACATATTCCTGATATTTAGGATTCATTCATGCTTTCTGTATTCATATAAATCAGCATTTTCATATAGAATAGCTTAGATTCATTTTGGCCAACCTAGGAATATGAATGATTGAGTATAAAATGAACACATCAAACCCATTCTCAACCTAGGCATGGAAACTGCCACTCAAAGTTTCCTGGTGAACCCCACCATCCATCAAAATTCACCCTTATACCCCTCCCCGAGAGGCACGACCTTCAAAGGGCCTCTCAGTCCGAGGTATTGTCCCATCCTTCTCGCATCCCCTTTCGGGCATGGATCCTTTAGCCTGAAGGTAAGGGCACGAAAAATTTGGGTCAGTACATTTTGGTGAACCCGACGTGAAACTAAAAGCCTTTTGAAAACAAATATATATATATATATATATATATATATATAAAATTATTAAGAACATCTAGAATCATTAGAAAATTGTTAAAATTGCATATCAGACTTAGATGGTAGATTATAATAAAAGACGAGCTGTCACCATAAATGTTGAAAATCAATTAACAACCATAGAGATTACTTCTGTGCTTAGAGTACCTCAAACAAATAGAGTCCAACCTTTGTGGGACGAACTTGATAGGAGATTGGATATTATTTCATCTAGATCAAGAACTTAGGCAAATTAAGAGGTTTGTCCTAGATAGAATCTTGGATCCCGATCAGTGAACTTTGTACCATGAACTTCAGAGAGCTTGCCATAGGTGGTTAGCAGATAAAAGAGCACTTGTGTCTTCTAAATTATACACCTTTGAGGAATACCTTGAGAACGCAGTTGTAGTACATAAATTTCTATCTCGTATAGAGGATCAAGAAGTCATTCTTATGGATAGAAAGAGATGGAATAGAGTTCCTAGAGCTGTGTTATATCGAGAGTATTGCCATGAACTTTATTTCTACAGGTCAGAGTCTGAAATAGATCATATTACTATAGCACACTTTGTCAAATTCTTGAAAAACCATTTCCAATTTGAAGAGGAGCATTTCATGACTCCTGATGAACTTGATCCTATTAATGATATCCATAAACTATTTATAGAAAACTAAGTCATTATTTTTACTATTGTTATTCTTTTTGCAACTAGAATGCTATTTGTTATCTTTATAATAATATTATAAAACACAAAAAAAAAAAAATCAAAACATTTCCTTTTTATAGTAGGTATATAATTAAAATATATACCTCTCAAACCTATCGCATATATATATATATATATATATATATATATATATTTGCTAAAATCTAAGTTTAAGCACAATGCCTAGACTTAGGAATGGAAAACAGACTAAAGAAGAAGAAGATTGGTTAGGAAAACCATTAAATAACCCAGATGTCCTTCCTGAAGATCAAGTTCAGAAGAAGGAACCCTAGACCAGCAAGAAGAAGAGCTTGCTGTAGGAAATGAACATGAAGAAATTATTAGAGAGGAAGGATCCTCATCCCCTAAAATGTCTCCGGGAGGAGCTGTCACTTTTGAAAACATGGAACAATTCTAGAAGTTCATTAATACTAATATTGGTGTTCTTAATAGAGCAGTCCATATGGACAAGGATCGAATTAGTGACACTCAAGCAACTCTAGAAGAAGTATTTCACACACGCACTAATCCCTTGTCCTTTATTGATCAAGAGAGTGATCAAGCTGGACCATCCAATTTGGATATGGCCGCTATAATCCAGAACATGCAACAACAACAAGTTACCCAACCATCTAAAGTGCCTGTTAGCAAGCCTAGGGTTATTCCCGCACAAAAGAAACCATCATTTACTGCTCTATTTCGCCAAGCTATTGATCAACATACTTCAAATCAACAAAATCCCAAAACAAAACCAAACACCAATTACCAACAATCTGGGATACAACATAATACTACTACAAATCCCCTTCATAATACTCTTCCTACCAACACTTTACATAATAGCAATATAGCATCTAATCCTTATGTCACACCATCATACACTCATAAATCCCATACCTATGTCCCACCGAACCAATATGGTGGACAAACTAGTAATCTTGAAGCCATGGTGAAACAGTTAGTTTCCCGCATGGACCAGATAGATCCCTACCATCCCTCGTACAATTATCGAGAGATGTGTAGTCAGCCTTTAGATCCTATAGTCGTAGCACAACCATATCCTAAACATTTTCCTATGCCTGTCCTGCCCATATATAAAGGAACCGAAGATCCCATAGAGCATCTTCGTATGTTTAGGATAGCATGTCATGATATATCACATGATGACTTATTATTGCTAAAAATGTTCCCAAAAAGTTTAGGAGGAATGGCATTAGAGTGGTATTATCAATTACCCACTAATTCTTTGAGGAATTTCGAAGAAACAACCGAGTCTTTTGTTCATCAATTTAGTGCCTACATCGAAAGGCATGTGACCATTAAAGACTTGTACAACTTAAAACAAGACAAAGATGAATGTTTTGTTGATTTCCTAGCTAGGTGGAGACAGTTGATAGGAAAATTGCACTTTGTGTTACCTTATAGGGAGATGTTGGACATCTTTATTAATAATTTGCAAGAGCAACTATCTTACGAATTATCAATTGCTACCTTGACCACCTTCGATCAGGCTATAGACTTAGCCAGAAGAGTGGAAGATGCTCTCATTAGGAGAGGTCATCTTAAAAAGAAAGATGATGAGAAAACATCCAGAAATCAATATAAGAATAAACAAGTTGTGGGTGATGGAGTCACCGATAGTAGAAATATTGCTAATATTAATGTTGCGAAGACAACGGAGAAGTTTATACTAAAACCTCCTGATAAACCTCCTCGAGAATTTACTAGGTTAAATCAACCTTTATCAACCATTCTACCACAATTATTAGAACGAGGTTTGATTCAATTACCAAATATCTAGGAACCTGATCCAACTATACCCGGATACAGAGCTGATTTACACTGTGACTTCCATAGAGGACCTGGACACACTACCAACTCTTGTAAAATATTAAAACATAAAATACAGGACTTAATTGATAACAATGAGATGGAGGTGCAAGCCTTTCAACCTAAGAAAAATCCTCCTAATAATGCTCAAAAGAACATCCCCCAAAACCAGAATCAGAATGCCAATCAGTCATTGGACATATTTCAACATCCTTTACCAAAACATGGCAAGGAAGTGGCTAATCAAATTGAACATCATAATGTTCCCCCTCCTACCCGATATGTAGGGACTATTAGTGGGCATTTACCCGTTCATGATTTGGAAATATTTGACACAACCTTATCCATGGTTACGACCAGGCCTCTACATAATATTTGGACACCTGATCTTAGTGATACAGAATATGAGACTGAGAGTGATATGGAAATCACATCAAATCAATCGAATAGCTCTGAAGATGAATCAGATACTATTCACCCTATCACAAGTTCTATGGTTCTGGAAGAACCATTTCCAAGAAGAGTCACTACTAGACCATCCTCTCACCAATTACTTTCTAATGAGCAAGCCATAAATGCTAGACCAAGACCCATTCATCATCCGTAGAATAATATTGTGGGTACCATCGAAGCTGTTACTAGACAACAGGCTCAAAACTCTCAACAAGATCAAATGCAGAATGATGGATCAACTCCATTTGTTTTGAAAGTTCCTAATAAAGGGAATCAGGCACCTAATGTTCAACCTAAACCTCCTTATAATATTAATGAACAATTATCAAATATTACAGCTAGAATTTCTCTTTTGGACCTTTTAAGATCTTCTCCTACACATAGAGATGAATTAATGCTCACATTAAGCCAGATGATGGTACCACAAGACATTCAACCTAAAGCCATGGCTAATACTATAATAACTCGTGAAGTTGATTGTATTGACTTTCGAGATAGAGACATACCGCAACATAGTTTACATAAGGATAACCCCTTATATATTACTGCCTTAATTGGAGATGTAGCAGTTAAACGAGTCTTGATTGATAATGGTTCATCTTTAAACATCTGCACTTTTGACTTCTACCAAATATTTGGGTTTAGAAGTGATGAAATGAAAAGAACTGATATGATCATAAAAGCCTTCAATGACGAAACACAAGAAACGTGTGGAGTTATTACCATCCCATTGCAAGTTGGTCCGAGAACCTTGGATACGACCGTGTTTATTGTACATTGCCCTGCATCGTACAATATACTCTTGGGTCACCCTTGGATCAACGCGATGCGAGCCGTTCCCTCAACTTTACATCAATGTGTTAAATTCGAATTTAAGAATCAGTTGGTTACCATTCATGGTGATCCTAGACCCTTTGATATGTGTGCTTTGGCAGAACCTGTTGGAGTTCAATTTTTCCTTGCTCTGTCATCCACACATCCTAATTCTCATTACCCATATAAACATGTGAAACACACACCCACAATGTCATCTACTTCTTCTCCATCAGTTCCACCTCTACATATAGCTCAACCATCCTCTAAACAAACCACATTAGGACCTCAGAAAGATCCTAATCCCACAACCAATGCCTCTTGTTCTACTCCTATAACTTCTATACCTATAATAGACCCATCCATCGACATCTCTACAACATCTACATCCACCAAAGGCATAGTTTCCGCATCGAAGATGTAGGAAATGTTCCTTCTACCTCTTATGCTCTTACTGACGAGCTCTTACCCGATTTATCTAAAATTCTTATATCAGAGAAAACGAATGCTTCTATGCAAGATTCCCTTATTTTAAATAATTTGCCACCATCTCCTCATACCTTGGGCCTCCCACAGCCTATGGGAAGTATTTACCAAGTCGGGAGCTGTGCTTTTATTTATAAGGGATATGACTGGGTAGAATACCCATAAACATCAAGACTCATTATGATGGATATGCTCGATGTTATTTTACTAATGAGTATATTAAAGCCAAATCTATAATGCTTAAATTGGGATATAAAGGGAAAGGTTTAGGACCTTTCCAAAATGGTATGAAAGAACCCTTTGAGGTAGAACCGTGGCCCGCCCGATGTGGTGTGGGCCTATTTCCTAGTAAGGGTCAGCCCTTCCCATTTGAGGATGATGACCATCTCATATGTTATCAAGATTATTTGGATGAGCGTGATGCTTTGCATTTAACGAATAAGCTATTTACATGTAATATGCTATCTATAGCTTACCCTGAGATGATCGCTGAATCCGACGATGAGTTGGAGGGAGATATCTTCCATGATGTCTCCATTGAGGAATTATTACATAATGAATTTTATTTTGATGGCTCTATACCTAGTATAGCCCAACTTGAGGCCACGACTCCTCAAGACGAATTATCCAAGCTAACCTTGGCAGAATTACAAGAATTGGGCGTTTCACCCGCCCCACCTAATTTTGAGAAAGATCTACACATGGAAGTAGAAAATGTCATAAAAATTAACATTGGAACCGAGGATAATCCTCACATAATCAACATTGGATCAGAATTGAGTCAAGAAAAATAGGATAAATACATTGCATTTCTTAAAGAATATGAAGATGTCTTTGCTTGGACATATGAAGATATGCCAGGTTTAGACCCTTCTGTAGTTATGCATCACCTAGTAGTCCATCCGGATGCTAAACCCGTTAAACAGAAACTTAGAAAAATGCATCCTAAAGTGGCCTTACTAGTCAAAGGGGAGTTAGAAAAACTCTTGAATGTTATTTTTATACAAGCCATTGATTATGCTGAATGGATCTCGAATGTAGTTCCAATAACTAAGAAAGAAGCTACCAAAGTTAGGGTTTGCACAGACTTTAGAGATATTAATGTTGCATGCCCTAAAGATGATTTTCCTCTTCCCAATATGGATCAGATCATTGATTTTACTGTTGGGAGTGGAATGATATCCTTAATGGATGGATTTTCTGGTTATAATCAGATCAGGATAGCTCCCGAAGATCAGGCTAAAACAACCTTTATTACCCCTTGGGGGACCTTTTGTTGGAAAGTGATGCCATTTGGTTTGAAGAATGCAGGTGCAACATATCAACGAGCCATGACTTATATCTTTCATGATATGATGCATGATATACTACATGATTATGTAGATGACATTATAGCTCGTTCTATTAACGAAGATGACCATTTAGATGACTTGAGAAAAGTATTTGATCGGTTAAGGGAATATCTTATCCGATTGAATCCAACCAAATGTATATTCGGAGTTAAGTCCGATAAATTATTGGGGGTTATAGTTTCTTTACGTGGCATCAAAATTGACCCTCTCAAGATTGTGGCTATCACTGATATGCCCGCACCCACAAATATATCTGAATTACGGAGTTTACAAGGTAAGCTTCAAGCTATCCGTCGCTTCATCGATAAGCTGGCGGATAAAACCGGACCCTTTCTTAAGCTTCTTAAGAAGGATGTCTCTTTCCATTGGGACAATGAATGTCAGGAAGCATTTGAACTCCTCAAACAATATCTTCTTAACCCGCCTGTGCTTTCGCCACCTAGACCTGATCGCCCATTTATCTTGTATATTTTTGCTTCAGATTTTGCCTTAGGAGCTATGTTAGCTCAACTGGATGATGAGAAAAGAGAGCGTGCTAATTATTACATTAGCAGAACATTAATCAGTTATGAAACCCACTACACAACATTAGAAAAGTTATGTCTAGCAATCATATTTTCTACACAGAAACTATGCCATTATATGCTCAATCAAAAACGTATGTTATTGCTAAATCCGATCCTTTGCGGTATCTCATGAGTCGACCTTATTTATCTGGTCGCACAACAAAGTGGGTTCTTGCTCTAAGCGAGTTTGAACTCACGTTTATAGGACAAAATTCTATTAAGGGTCAAATCATAGCAGATCAATTAGCTGTTGCACCCTTAGAGTCTACCCATCCCCTCATCATTGAGTTTCCTGACGAATGCCTTAAACTAGAGGCAGACCATCCAGAGCAATGGTCCTTATACTTTGACGGAGCCCGATGCATGAGTGGGGATGGTGCAGGTATTATTCTAATATCTCCATAGAAACATCTTATACCTCTATCCTTTAAATTAACGTTTGCTTGTACTAATAATACTGCTGAATATGAAGCTCTAATCCTTGGCTTACGAGCTGCCTTGGCACTAAAAATTAAAAATCTATTAGTTTTCGATGATTCTCAACTTGTTATAAATCAAATTAATGATGTTTATCAGACCAGAGATGATAAATTGCGTCCATATAAAGCATATGTATTACAATTAATATCTTTATTTGATCAAGTTACCTTGGAAGCTATTCCTAGAACTAATAATCGTGCGGTTGACGCTATGGCTACAGCTGCATCTCTTTTACCCTTGGAGTTAGATGACGAATATGCTACCATCATTATTCATCGACTCCAGGAACCCGCTTCAAATAAATCATGCTTAGAACCTTTGGATGTGTTTCTAATCAACGAAACTACTCCTAAACTTTGGTACACTGATATATTCAATTTTCTTCAAAATGGGACCTTCCCTGAAGGTTTTAATAGAAACCAACACCGGTTATTACGTAGACGAGCAAGTCGCTTCGTAATAATTGGCAATACATTATATAGGAGATCTTTTGAAGGTATCCTACTGAGATGTTTGAATCTAGAAGAATCTAGATCAGCTTTGAGTGAAGCCCATGATGGATCTTGTGGGGGACACTTTAGTGGTAGCGCCATTGCTAAGAAGCTCCTTAGGATAGGATATTTTTGGCCTACCATGGAGAATGATGCACATGATTACGTGCACCATTGCGACAAGTGCCAAAAACATGTTGACCTTGTCCATGCGCCTGCACAAGAACTGCAGGCTATTTCATCTCCTTGGCCCTTTTCAAAATGGGGCTTAGACATCATTGGAAAAATCAATCCTGTGTCATCTGATGGACACAAATTCATCATAACCGCCACCGAGTATTTCATGAAGTGGGTTGAAGCTATGCCCTTAGCTTCTTGCACTGGAACCCAAGTTTCCAAATTTATTTTTAATCAAATTATTTGTAGGTTCGAAATTCCTGCAAATCTCATCTCGGATAATGGAACTTGTTTCAAAAATAAATATGTCAAGAAATTATGTCAAAAATATAAAATTCAACATCGTTGGTCCACTCCCTATTATCCTCAAGGTAATGGCCAAGCAGAAGCATCTAATAAAACATTAATTAAAATCCTCAAAATACTAGTCAATAAATCTGGCCGAGATTGGCACATTCAATTATATCCTGCTTTGTGGGCTTATCGAACTAGCGTTCATACTCCCACGGGCACTTCACCTTTTGTTTTGGTTTATGGCTCAAGCAATTTTTCCCTTTGAATTAGAAGTTCCTTCTTTGGCTCTACTACTTCAAGATACTGAAGTAGGAGATGAATATCGTGCTGGCAGATTTAGTCAGCTGGAACTCCTAGATGAGAAGTGCATCAATGCTTTGGAACATCTTCGAGCCTACTAGAACAAGCTTAAACGAGCATACCTCAAGAAAGTTCATCATCGATCCTTTGAGATCGATGACCTTGTCTTAAAAGAAAATAAAAAAAATACTAATGCAACTAAAGATCTTAAAGGTAAATTTGAGCCCAACTGGCTTGGACCATATATTATCACTGCTAAATTTGGATCGGGAGCATACAGATTAGCTACCTTAGATGGTAAAGATCTTAAAGAACCTATGAACATTATGCATCTTAAACGCTATTATGCATAAATCTGGTCATTTCATCATTGTATATATTGTTATTTTGCATATTGTTTCATTTTAGTAATTCATATAAAAATTTCAAAAACAGTAATATTATTTATTCTTTCAATTCATAAATTAAAACCAAAATATAAAAAACATCAAAATCATCAAAATCTTCAAAAACATTTTCTATTTTTGCACCTATCAATTCTTGAAGTATTGCAATCATATTTTCAATTATTTTGGATAAATTAGCATTTATTTGGAATCCCGCACTTTCACACTCACATGAATAAATATCTTGATTTTATTTGGTATGATTATTAATCTCTCTTATATCAAAGTCCACAGTTGAATTAAATAAAGTTTTGAGCATAGAGAATTGATCTTGTTATTTACTTGAACCAAGTATATCTTTTCACATTAAAATGATTTCATTGCAAATTCAATATGATGCTACATAGTAGAAGTGGTTTCTTGAGTGAAAAGTTTCCCCTGCTATCCTATCATGCACATGGTCTAGAATCTTTGAGAATTGACAAAAGGACAAGCTCACCCCTACCCGTAATAAAAATCCCTTGCTCTACAACCAATCCGAGCAAGTATCCCTAGTATAGGAAGAAAAAGAAAAATCAAAGAAAATGAGAAAAAGAAAAATATCATTTTGTACCATCTCAACAATATTTCAGCATTATCTCAATTCCAAGCAAAAATACAAAAAAAAAAAAAGAGAAAGAGAAAAGAAAAAGCAAAAAGCAATAAATCCCTTTCCCTACCCCTTGAAAAGAAAAGAAGGGTGAATGAGCTTGAATCCCTGGAATTCTCAATTATTCAAAACCGTGAGGTAAGCCCCATAACAGGTGGTTTGTGCCCAACCCGCTTGGCCTTGGGTAACTCCTAGCGTGGTGATATGTCTGTCACATTAGCGACCTTATTTTGTATAGACCTATGTCTGCTTATGGATCAGCTAGCTCTTGATGACCCGACTTACATAGTAGTCTGGTACGGTTACATGCATATAAATCATGGTCAACGAACACTTATTTGGTTAATTCAAATTACTTGTATCAAATTATCTTGCTCAAAATTGGTAAATGAACAATACAATTGCACACACATTTGTATTTGAGAGATTTTGTATCATTATGATAAATCAAGATCGGCAATGAACTCACATATGCACATGAGGGTTCCTTATAAATCTACATTTTGTCTTTGAGATAATTTAAAATATTTATGCAAATATTTTGGAATAATTTCATCTTCTTATTTGAGAACATCTGTTTAGTATAAAAACAATTACATACATTTTTTTCAAAATCCAAAATTTCTTTCAAACCATACAATAAAGTCACGTTTATATATACTTTCGACTTCCGCAACGATGGTATAGTTCCTAAAACCTAAACTAGAATTTTATGCCTAGCGCAAGTCCTCATCTTATATATTTTCTGTTTATCTCAAAATCAAAAATCAATTATGCAATAAAATTATTTTTGGATTTCGCGATGATGGTATAAGTCTATACCTATAATTCTATGCCTAGCGCAAACCATTGTTCTAATTTTATTTCCCATTTATTTAATTCATAAAAACATATGGCTTACATCATTATGTTACACAATTGTGCTTTAAAAAGAACGAACACTTTTTTCTATTTCATTTCATTATGTCAACATTCAATTTTGCAACGATGGTATAATTCCTAAGGAATTGTTCAAAATTTTATCACACTTAGGAATTTTATGCCTAACAAAAATCATATTTTTAATATTTCATGCATAATATTTTCATGAAAATCTGAAAACAAATCATCACCATCATCATTTTTCATCATCACAACACAAAGTCTTAAGACAGTCTCTTAAGCACTCTTTTACTTTTAGCAATATTTCTATACTGGGATTAGCTTGACGACCTAGCGAGCGGCGACTCCATGAAATGGTCATATAACAACGACAATGTCCTTTGAAATTATTGTTAGAAGTCCCTTTATTTTTCATCAAATCATACCACAACAACCAATTTGTTTACATCAGATTATTTCATTTAAATTTTACAACATGACATAAAATTATACTATTTCCAACGACATAATTACATGAATAATCAATCAACAATTCAAAATTTAAAGCATCATAAAACATATGGACAAGTCATATCACAAAAAGATCATATATATATATATATCAAAATTATGTACATCATATCAAAACTGGATTGGTATGCCACAATCTATACCCTGGCATACTCAATCCTCTCAAATATACAGTCTATAGTCAATGAGCAGCTAGTCTCGAGAAGCCCTCGAGCTCTCAGCCTCATCTCCTCTCCCACCCTGAGGTGGAGGAGGTGGCCCCATCGAAGTCCATGTTGTATCGTGGGTCCTCGACATCGATCATGAGGATGTCCTCGATGACCCCATCATGATCGGCTCCGCAATGGGGGTTGGCAACGGTATCCTCTCGGTCCTCTAGAACCACATGATAGTACAATCCCTGGTAGAACATGGTCTGAGCAATAGCCCATGCCAGATCCCGAGTGCTCGCCCCTCCGCTTCGAGCCCTGAGTCATGTAGCCTCATCCTATAGTGTCTGCACCTGAGCCCGAAGGTGGGCATTCTCCGCTCGAAGAGCCGCCATCTCACTGCTCTCCCCCACCTCGACACCCTTGCCCTTATCGAGCGATGGTGGCCTATCCCTCTACTGAGAAGGGAGTCCCTCCTCCCTCCTCTCTAGCTATTGTGGTCTCTCCGGAGCCTGTGGCACTCTCTAGCATCTCTCCTGAGGAGACCATCACTGCTCCCTCCCTCCATGACTCCTCGCTGCATCGATGGCAGCCTGGCATCACCTCCCCATCCGTCGCACCATAGTGTGCATCGGACCCTATGCCCTCATCATCCGAGGAGGGTGGATGCCTGCATACCAGGCATCATACCCATCTGTGACCCCAGCATCATCCCCATCCACTAGCTGAATGGGGGCATCATCAACATCCTGACTCCAGAATCGTTGCATATCTGGAGCCCCGCTTAGTGTAGTATTATCCCGGATAGTCTAGGAGTACTCGTAGTCTCTAAGAGAAGGGATCCCCTACTGTAGACCGAACTACCTCAAAACTTGGTCATAGCGATGGAGCTCTACCTCTCCCCACTCCATCCTCAGCCAGAAGACTCGCTTGATGTGAGCCAACTCCTGTCCATCCTCTCCCCACCCTGGATGCTCTCTCCATGGCCTCCAGGTGATCTAGTCAGGGATGAGGTCATCTAGCAACCTTCGGGACATCGATAGATCTATCCACCACTGTGACCCTCTCTGGAGCCACCAATAGAAAACCTAAGGTCTCTCCCGGTCAACCCCTATCAATGGAAGCCCTATCGGCCTCTGCACCGCAATGTGCTCCCAACACCAAACCTGTAGCAGTGATGTCAATACTAGACATCGACCTCCCTTGTATACGACCCCGTATAGGATCCTATACAAGCGGCATAGTACAAAGCTACCCCAAGCAAACCTATAGTCATGGTCTCTCATATCGCAGACCACATCTGAGAGGAGCCATGGTAACCTGCATCCACTCTAGTGGCATAGTAGTAGGCCACCCACTACCCCTACCAAAACTTGAGTCAATCGAGATGCCCCAGGCATCTGCCTCAATGTCTCGATGTTCACTCCGCCCTTCTCTAGGGTGAAGCTAGGGTCTCCGCATAGTCGCATCATGGCATGGCCCTGATTGGCCATAGGAGTCATCAACCGCCCATGTATGGGGATCCTCAAGATCCTCCATACATCCTCTAGAGTGGGAGCCATCTCCCCTATCGGTAGCCAAAAGTAGGATGACCCCGGATACCACCTCTCTGCTAGGGCTGTCAGTAGCCCCATGTCTGTAGGTATTTGTGGCATCTCTGCCACATGTTGTAGCCCAACCTTCGATAGTCGGTCTCGCTCCGCCTGATCGAGCATGGCTACATCGTCTCTGAGCCCCCCGTATTTCCACTCTCAACTTTTTAGTAATCCCCTCTACAAAATAAACAATAAAACAACAAAAATCATTAATAGATAATCATTACAATCAGTTAAATCAATTTCATCTTATAAAAAAATGATATCATCCATTATTGGACGATATCGTACTAAATTAAGTCAAATCGTCCTTGGTAGGATGAAATCGTCTCCGATTTCTCAACTTGGGGATCGCCCCTTGTTGGACGGGATCGCCCCTATTTCATCGATTTCGCCCCTAGACGAAATCGGTGATCTAGGGACGATTTCGATGAAATTGGGACGATTTCATCCCGACGTCGTCGACGGCCTAAAAACGGCCATGATACCCCAAAAATAGTCAAAATTCAAATTAAAAATCACACAAATCAAATTAAAAACATAATGCATCAAGTTTAGATCCCTACCCGCAACCCGTCGGACCTCTGTCGATCTGTGTGTCATTTCCACCATTTTTCCTACAGAGCTCTAAAACAACAAAAGTGAATAGTAACAATGAATTAGGGTTTTACCCTATTTTTTTAATTTTATTTAAAAACAACTTTTTTTTAATTTTGCTTTTTCATGCTTTTACCTCAAACGTTCGATTTGGGTAAAAACACGGAGGGGGCACCATAGTAAGCAGTTGTACGATTCGACCTAGAATCGTCGTCTAAAAAATGGAATAAATTTTTGCTTTCTCGTAAAGCGGGAAGAACTCGTCTTTAACGCATTTTCTTTAAAAAATTCGCTAAAGAGGGGGCAAAATGTAGCACCCTAAAATTGGTGCAGTTAAACCCTTAGTAAAAAGATAAAAATTTGAATTTTAACCCCGAAACCGCCCGTTAACCGCTCCCCCATTTTTCATGCCATTTTTAGGAGTTGTTTTGACCGTTGGACGATATCGTCGCCGATCAGACGAAATCGTCCCAGATCGGACGAATTCGTCTAGAACAGAACGTCCAGACGATTTCATCCCAAAACCAAATTTTCATAATTAGCTTCTGTTTCAACAACCTCTCCAACTTGGGCAGAAGCGTGTCTGCATAGTTGGAGATTCCTCCATTGGAGATCTCCAGATTGGGATGATCCCCAACCTCCTAACCTCCCCTAATCCTATATAAACTAGGATTTTCTTAGTTTATCCCCCTAGCTCTCCTCCTGACTCTCTCCCTAGTTGATTTTCCCTACCATTTAGCTTTGCTATGTTAAGACGTCCTATCTACCATTGTTTGCACTCGTAGTTTTAAGTTTTCATTGCAGGTTTTCACTATGCTTCAGCTGGAGGAAGCTCGGATCGTCGCAGGTGATTCCACATGATTTTGGATGATCCTATCAAGATCGGTGATGATCTCGTACGATTGGAGGTGATCTCGACTATAGTTCATATTGGGGGCAATCAGAGCCTTGAGTTTGCATTTCTCATCTTCCTTCCTCATTTTATTATGCATTAGCTTGATTTATTTTCATTCTGCATCCTGGAGTTCACCTCATTTAGCATAAATGCATGATAAAGTTAAAATAAGTTATTAAAACAATGCATTTCCTTTAATCTGCTATCTAGATTTATCAGTTAAGCATTTATACTATCATTTCTATCATTTTGCATTATTCTTGCAGTTGCATTTTTAGTTTTTGGTGTCTATTTCTATGATTGTAGGTTTCTAAAAAATTCATCAGATCGACGATGATCTTGTCTGATCTCAGATGATCGCCTATGATCTGGGATGATTCTATACAATTGCAGATGATCCTATCATATTCGAGATGATCTGGACTCCTACAAGCTTCAGAATCTTCATCAGACATCCGAAATCAGGTGCATTCTTTCTCATTTAACATATTCCTTGTATTTAGGATTCATTCATGCTTTTTGTATTCATATAAATTGGCATTTTCATATAGAATAGCTTAGATTCATTTTGGCCAACCTAGGAATATGAATGATTGAGTATAAAATGAACACATCAAACCCATTCTCAACCTAGGCGTGGAAACCGCCACTCAAAGTTTCCCCGGTGAACCCCACCATCCGTCAAAAATTCACCCTTATACCCCTCCCCCGAGAGGCGCGACCTTCAAAGGGCCTCTCAGTCCGAGGTATTGTCCCATCCTTCTCGCATCCCCCTTTTGGGTACGGATCCTATAGCCTGAAGGTAAGCGCATGAAAAATTTGGGTCAGTACAACTAGTAATACTCCTTAAGGAAGGAATCACTCCACATCCATTCCATGAGCCAAAATAGTTACAAGGAATAGTTGATACGATTGCTCGATTACAATGACAATATCCCTTATTTATATATCTTTCTTCCTAAACCCTTCTACCACTCATTGTTCTAATAAAATATTAAAAATAATCAAATTTGGGTTATGCGTGGTCCATGCCAACTACCCATACACAATATAATATTATATCTTTATATTCCTATCCTTAGGTACCTAACATTCCACTCTCTTACAAAAGTTTCATCCTCAAAACATAAGAAGAAACTAGATAACATGATTTGCTAAGCAATGATAGAAATTGATACCAATATAATATTATATCCCCATATTCCTATCCCTAGGTACCTATCAAAATATACGAAGGCTAAGACCCAAGGGCTCAAGGGCCAATTTAAGTCTTCATAGAAAACAAATACCACTTTCAAATACTGTAAGAGGGAGGGACATCGAAAAAATAATTTCTTGTTGAAACTACAAAGCATTGAAGCTAAGTTCTTGATTCTTGGTGGACGTATTTTGGATGATGAGGGAGATTATGAAGGATTTGTCTCAATTGCAAGGGTCCATTAGAGAATCCATTATGGAGGGAAGATATTATTTTTACTAATTTCTTCTCTTATTGGTCCTTCAATTCAAATTATGGGGGATGTTCAAATTGTAATTTGATTCATGGCCAAGGTTGACATTATGCAATGTTTTTGGATTAGACTAAGACCATTTCGTTGTGCAATATATTAATTATTTATATTGTTTTATTATGTAATCCCTATGGGTCATGATTAACCTTGTTATGGTTAAAACCTCTTTATAACTTGTAATTAACCTCAATCCCTCTTATTATGTTGGCTTAGGTTAAAATTTATGATGTAATTGAGATTTTGGTATTGCTATAAATACCCCTCCCACTCCTAATTTCCTTATCAAAGTGTTGTGAAATATATATATATATATATTTGGATAATAAGGTGTTGTACTTGGGTCCCCCACCCTTGATAAAATACATCTATATTCTTTAGAGCTTGAAATTTTACAAATAGATACACTTCTCATCTCAATTGAGATGTTATAGCTAGAAATCTACAACATTTTTACATAAAATGTCTAAATTCTTGATTTTCATTTTCTGGATGTTTTCAATTTTTTGTATGAATACAATTAATCTATAATTTAGCATCTTTCTTGACATTTTTCTATAGCAGCCTTCACAATGCCAAAACTTCACCTCTACTATCTATGCCTTGCATCTTAGTAGAGTAATATTTCCAAAACATTGCACTATCATAGTCCACGATACCAAATCTGGATTGCTAGTTTACTTCCTTAAACACAAGTGCAACCACAAAAATTATAAAAATAGTATAAATCAATCACATTATTGTTACAAAATAAAGCATATATTATCAAATAAAAATATTAATGTAAATCTTAATCATTAATTGATTCAAGTAATAAACATTTTATTGTTAGCTTCAACTAAAATTTCTACTTCCTCTAACCATGGAAGAGAGAAATTAACTTCACAATCCTCAATCGAAATCCCTCTATTGGCTAGATTATCTGCACATTTGTTTCGTTCCCTTAATATATGAGTAAACCTAATTTCATCAAACTCTTTAGCAAGATCTTGAATTTCCATAATTATATCTTGTATGTTCCATGGAGCCTTTGCTTTCCTCAAAATTGCATTTATTACTATGAGAGAATCACCTTTCATCCATACTCTATTCCATTTTATTTGTTTACATATTTTTAACCCTTCTAAAACCACCCAAGCTTCAACTTCATTATTTGTCTTAAATCCACTATTGAGAGCATAATGAGATAAAATCTCTCCTCTATTATTTCTAATTATTCCTCCTCCTCTTGCTGGTCTTGGATTTCCTTTAGATGCTCCATCAAAATTCAATTTAACCCACTCCACATCTGGTGGTTTCCACTTTATATTCTTTACCTTCTTTTTGCTTCTCTTGTAACCAACATCATAATTCCATTTAATGATTTGAATCCAACTATCAAGGCTCTCTGCTTCCAAATTAGGGATTGGGTGAGTTGATAGAGTTGGTTTAGACTCCTCTATGGCTAAACATATCCTCTTTTTTATTGCCTCTAAACTACTTTCCTTTCCTTTAAAAAATATTCTATTCCTTTCTAGCCATATAGTCCAAAGTATTGTATCTTTTAATATATCCCATATTGTCTATAAAGCCTCACTTTTATAAGTGCTCTGCCATTGCTTTAACCAATCTTCAATTCTACTATTCATCACCATGCATTTTCTAAACTTATTAAGAATCCATTGCCATAGATTCCAGACTATTGAGTAATGTACCAAGAGATGGTCAATACTATCCTCCTCATTTTTACAAAAAACACATTGAGAGGGGCCATGAAAACCTCTTTTCATAGGTTATCCCGAAATAAAATTCTTATATGACCTACTAGCCAAACAAATATTTTAACTTCAGGAATGCATGGGCTATCCCAAATATCTCTCCATAATCTAATGACATTATTTTGTTGGTGTTGTACATTATATCCACTTCTTATTGTGTATTCTCTTGATCTATTAAACTCCCAAATCAATTTATCCTTGGCTCCCCTGGGAATAATCATTGTTGTTATCTTTCTACTCAAATACCTCTAGCATAAATATCTTGTATACTTGTAAATAAATCTTCTTTCCATTTGTATATTCCTTCTCGATCCTTGTACAAATTTTTTGAAACCCTATCATTGTATTTGTCTTGAAGCAGTCTCATCCAAGGTTTCAAAATTGGATCTAAATTGAGTGGTTTTTTATGACACCACGTATACATCCAAATAGAAAAGTTTTCTCTAGTTCCACCACCCATTTTAAACCTTTAATCATAATATCAATGGATTTTTTAAACCATTCCAAAGAGCAAAACCATTTGGTAGAGAGAAAGCAATAAATATTAAACTTGGGTTATTGGTATCAACATACTTACTTAGAATAATTCTTGCCCATTCTATTTTACTCTCTTTGTACAATCTCTAAATTACATTACCCCTAAGAGCTAAGTTCGCATATGTAATATCTCTTAAACCAAAACCTCCCCTAATTTTATCATCACACAACTTGCTCCATTTCACCAAAGCAAATTTTTGTTTATCATGTAATCCTGACCATAAAAAAGATCACATAATATAAATTAAACTTTTTTCAATTGATTTAGGCATAGAATACAAAGACATATAATATGTTGGAATGGCTTGTAAGACTGACTTAATTAACTGCACTCTTCCTGCTAACGATAACCATCTACCTTTCTAAGCTGGAAGTTTATTCTAAACTTTACTAATAACTTGATTCCATAAATCTATCCTCATTCTCAACTCAAATAAAGGCATCCCTAGATAATTTGTTGGTAAATTTTCCTCCTCCATTTGAAGCAACTTGCAAATTCTTACTTTGATATTAGCAGGAGTTTTAAGGAATTAAATTTTGGATTTAGTCCTATTAACTTTTTGCCCTGAAGCTCTTTCATACTATTTTAAAAATGTATTCAAAGCTTTGGCCTCATTTATCCTTGCCCTTCCAAAAAGGGTTGTATCATCTACAAACTATTGATGGGTGATGTTATTGATGTTATTACTAACCTTAATTCCACTTATAAGCCCATATTTGTAAGCCTTCTTTAAGTTCCTACTTAAAACCTTTTCCATAATAATGAACAAATAAGAAGATAGAGGATCTCCTTGTCTAAGGCCTCTCTTGGCTTTAAAATTTTATGTCATTAACCCATTGACCAACACTGAATAAGAAACTGAAGAGACACGAGCTTTAATCCACTGATCCATTTCTTCCTGAAACTAAACTTTTCTAAAACTACAAATAATTGCTTTACTCATATCAAGTTTTAAGATCATTGCTTTCTCTTTTCTTGAAGTTATTGAATGTATAACTTCATGAGCCACTATGATCCCATCCATAATTTGTTTTCCTTTCAAGAATCCTCCTTTCTTTTCTAAAATTATTTTATCTAAAAATGGTCTTAATCTATTTTCCATCACTTTGAAAATAATCTTATATGCCATATTACATAGGCTTATGGGTCTAAAAGAATCAAATAATTTAGCATCCTTCTTTTTTTAAAATTAGGGTAAGATATGTTGCATTTATTTATAAGGTATGTATTGTTTTACCCTAGACTAATCCACTACCACCAATAAATAATCCTTCATTGTATCCCAATTATTATGGTAAAAAGTTGTAGAGAGCCCATTTGGGCCTAGGGATTTATCCTTATTAAAAGATAAAAGAGCTAAATGAAATTCTTCTATTGTAATAGGCTCCATTAGTTTCCTATTGTATTCATTCATTATAACTGAAGGAACATCTTGAATAAATTTATCATGAAGAACTTCGGTCTCCTCTGAACTTAGAATTTTATGATAAAAAGACTTTACCTCTTTTTCAATTTCACTCTGATGTTCAATCCAAACCCCTTCTATTGATTTAATTCTACTAATTCTAGAAGTTGATCTCTGAACTATAGCCATCCTATGAAAAAAAATTGTATTTTTATCTCCTTTAACCAAGTCTATCTAGATTTTAATCTCCAAAATTTCTCTTCCTTACTCAAAATATTATGATATTCACTAAGCAACTCCCTTTCCTCTGATCTTGCATTATTATGATCAATTTTTTGCAATTTTGAAAGTTTATCTTTTAGTTCTTCTCAAAAATGTTTCCAAAGGTGTTCTTGTTCCATTCTTTTAATCTAGATGTCATAGATTTAATTTTATTTGGAAGTGCATACAACCCACCATTACCTAAAGAATTCTACGTTTGAGCTATCATATCAAAAATTGAGGATGGTCTTACCATATTTGCTCATATTTAAAATAAGATCTTTTTGAATTCACTTACCACCATTTTAACTCTTATTGGCCAGCGATCTGAACCAACCCTTCTTAAGGTATTAATTTTAGCACAAGTCCCTTCATTTAGCCAATGATCTGAGAGAATGCATTTGTCTAATTTTTTTGCTATTAGGTTTTGTCCTCTTATGTTTTTGGTCCAAGTATAGTTGTCTTCTTCAAACTCAACTTTCCATAAATTATTTTTTTGAATAAAAGTTGAAAAATCTTTCATACTTTGGTTCAAACTCCTAATTCCCCAAAATGTTTCATCCAACTTGGTTATGGCACTAAAATATCCAATGATCATGAATCGAGTTTCTTTGTCTTTACTTCTCATAAAGGCTTCAATCCCACTCCAAAATTATAATCTACTTGACTGAGAAGTAGGTCCATAGACATTGATAAAGATGAAACAAATATTTACAAAGTAGCAAGTGATTAAAGAGGCTATCTAATGCCTAGTTTTATGAATGATTACACAAGATGTTCTAGAAGGATTTCAACAACTTATAATTCCCTTCATCGCTCCTTCAAAATCCATACCATCTCATTCACATCTTGCCCATATGGCTTTTATAGTTTTTGAAACTTCTTTTTTGTCATTTTAGTTTATTGGATACAAAAGTTTATTACTTAGACATAGGTCCCTAATACACCCCTGCTTTGAGGAGGCATTAGCACCCCTTATATTCCATGAGATGATAATATTGTCTCATTAGGGGCTTTTGGCCCTGCCTGCATATTACCAATATCATTTTATTGTTCGGTAAAGAGAATTTCAACCAACTTAGTTTGAGTTCATTTCTTTATGTTTGTTATTGCTTCCCTGGATCTTGCTTGATAATTTGAGAGTTTTCCTCTTTTTGCCTTGCCTATATCAAGAGCAGGTCTAATAATTCTACTTCTCAATATTCTTTCATAATTTTGCTTTTCATCATATTTATCCTCTCCTGGCTCTATTATAGAAGCTTTTGACTTGTTCTACTCATTTTCTTGTATTTGCTTATTAATGAAAAAGGAATTAACTTCTAAATCTGCATTTTCCTTGCCAATTGTTTTCTCCTAAATGGTGCATGGAAATTCAAGAGAGCCTTCAAAATATGATGAGACACATTCCTTAGGTTCATTGAGAATGTTCTTCCTTAAATTAGTATCATACTCAATAGACGGTTTCTTATTAATATGTTGAAATTGTTGTACTGTATCCTCTAAGTTCTGATCTACATTTTCATCATAGGCTAAAGGCTCAAAAGAGTTGGTATTTCTTCCAATATATTTCCTTATTGGTCTCCATTGTTTATTTTTATTTATTATTCTAGATCTCTTTTTTGGAAGTTGAAAACCATCTTCATCCATAACCATTTGTAAGTTTCTCTTATGATTTTCTACATATGATTCTATTGGGCTCTTCTTAGGGCATGATATTTCAATATGTCCCACTTGATGACATATTATACATCTAAAAAATATGTTTTCATAGTATAAATTTTGGATCCACATCTTATCCCCATACTTAAGAATGATTGAATCTAGTAAAACTTTACTTATATCAATCATGACCAATATTTGAGCATAAATAGCCAAGAATCCATCTTTCGTAGTTTCTGAAATCTCAAGGAATTCTCCTAGAGTGTTGTGTATTGCCTTGAAGGTATATATTTCATAAAATTTAATGGGCAACTCAAACATCCTAACCCATACTGGTACTAGAGATAGATTCACATTTTTAGGTGAAAAACCTTCATACCAATGGGTAAGAAAGAGTCTTGCTCTTCCCATAAACCAAGGACCCCCTTTTAATATTATTTCTATTTCTTCCCTAGAACAAAAAATGGCTAGGAAGAAACCTTTGGGAAGAAATGATAGAATCACTCATGGAGACTTCCAACTCCTATCAATTCATTTTCTCAAGGCTAAAGCCCCTGTTCAATACCCATTAAATTTACCAAAAACTGCCCTATCTTGGAGCAATGAGGATCTCTCTGAGGTGTGCTCACTAAAATCTACTACTAGAGGTAATTCTAATAATTTAACTATAAATAGATCCATGGTAATGAAACTAAAAATCAATATCTATTAAAATTTATCTGAAAGTCCTATAGCAAATATAATACTTGATAAAAACTTAATAAAATTTTCATGCAGAATTTTCTAAGGTAGAAAGGGAAAAAAACTTAGCTAAAAATTTCTTTATCCAGATAAAATGCTTTGTCTCGCTGAAGTCCTAGCCCTTCATTTCTCTTCCCATAATTCAAACCCTAGTTGACAAATATTTACAATTTCATTTTTCGTGACTTGAAAAATCGTCACTGCTCTTGTTCTAAATGCTTGGCTTCACATGGTTGTATATCCCTCAATATTACTCAAATTCTTCCATATGACCACTCATTTTAAATCTATTTAAATTCTACACAAGTTGGTCCAAGAATCACCTGAATCGGATAAATCTTCATGAAGATATGGCTCCTAAAAGATGAGATATTTTTTAGAAAAAACCCTAATCCTTCGCTTATTTTTCGTAACTTGAAAAATCATCACTGCCATTGTTATGGATACTTTGATTTATAGGGTTGTATCTCCCTTAATATTACTCGGATTCTTACATATGACTACTCATTTTAAATTTATTCAAATTCTACACAAGTTGGTCCAAGAATCATCTGAAACAAATAACTCTTTGTGAAGATATGGCTCCTAAAAGATGAGACATTTTTTCAGAAAAAAACTGTAATCCTTCGCTTATTTTTCGCGACTTGAAAAATCATCACTAAAGTGTTGTGAAATATTATCTATGAAAATAGTAATTAGTTATGGTGCTTATAGGTACCCACCAAATCCTTCTCTTTTTCATCCTTTTTATTCTCTATATAAGATTTGAGTGCATGGTTTGATTCTATTTGTTTCTAGAAAATATTCTAAATTCCAAAATACTAAAGGTAAGCTTCTCATTCATAAAGTAGTTGTCTTAATAACAATGTTGAGTTTCTATTTGTATTGTTCTTGCATGGTAGATTGGACACCCTTTCAAGACACCTTAGTTGTTATAAAGAAGTGAAGTAGGTTGAAAGTTCTATTTTCAAATCCTTTAAAACTCTCCCTAACCAAATAACTCCATGAGCTATTTCTGCCCACACTTTTTAATCTATTTTAGTAATGACATTGTAGGTGTAGGTTTTCTTTTATTTTTAATTCATTTCTTTATTTTTTGTTTTTTCATGCACCTAAAGCAAGGGTAAAAATATAGCATGTAGTGGATTTTCTATCATTTATAGAACCTCCCCAATCTTAATTTGCACAATCAATCATCCCAATGTTAGTGTATTTTTAATATATGATGTAAAATTTTATAGTTTTTTTGACATATCTTAACAACCTTTCAAAAAATTCTTCATGATCTACTTGTAGTTTTTCATTTCCCATCAAAATCACTATGGAAATCTGAATACCACTTTGAGAGAATTTTTTCAGGAGGGGTGGTTGAAGAAGCCAATACACATTCTGTTTACTGCAACTACATAATTATTTACACTTCAACATATCTTCAATTTATACAAACCTAGATCACCAAGAATTATCTTTCAAGAGTAAGCTCATTGAATCACTCATCAATTGTATTGGACTTAATTTTGGCCTCTCCATGTATAATTTTTTGTAAAATAAAATTATCCACATGTATGTCAACTATAAATTTAGTGGACACTCACAATGTTTTCAACTGCATGATTGAATGAGACATCCTCTCATGAAGACATGGCTTTCCTTGACATGTATTGACACTCTTTCACCAAATGCAACAAACAACAATATAATCAAATCAATTTACCTTTTCTCAACTAGGTTTAACCACCCATCAAACAATAATGAAAACTAGATTTTCCTAGATGTTGCTATTACCACTGTTCTAATAGACATGTATGTAAAATATGGAAGCATAAAGAAGGCATATGAAATGTTTGACAAAATTCCTTATCAAAATGCATTCTCATGGACTGCAATGCTAGTTGGATATACACAAAATGGGCTTGTTGAAAATACTTTAAGCAAATGCATTGGTGGGCATAAATCCAAACAAGTTTACCACTATCCTTTCAGCATGTGCCAAAATGGAAGCTTTGGAACATACCATAGAAAAATCATTGATTAATCACGATTTATCAAGTTTCTCATAATATTTTGGGCTATGATTTAATCATACCATTTTCTTAGAGACAAGACATTTCCAAAAAAAACTTAATTTCTTGTGATTTTCTCACCATAACTCACTCATGTAGAGGAAAAATATAGAAATAACCAAAAAAACGAGGAAATTCCTCATGTTTTCACTTTTTTTCTCTCTACTACTTTTGACTCTAAATTTGAAGTGGCTAACTAGACATTCATAAAAGCATTTGTACAAGAATTTGACAACTTTAACACATTATTTTAAAGAGTTCACATCTTTGGTAAAGTTTTGAGAAGTATGTTTTCATTATTTTAAAGCAATTTTTGGTATTTTTTCTTTATTTTCTCTCTTCTTTGTTGTTCCTAATGGCTCTACAACTATCTTAAAATATTAACACTTACCTTTTTTAGATGGAATATCCAGGTGAGGACCATGGAATGGGCCAAGGTAATAATGAGCCAAATCCAATAGCCCCAACTCCAAGTCTTAGGAGGGATCCAATGTGGAAACATGGGAGAAGAGGGACTTTGTTGAATTATATTTTTTGCAAGTATTACAACAAAGAAATGTGAGAAGGCATCCATCACCTCAAAAATTATCTATTTTATTGTAGGCCATAATATAGAGAAGTGTTAGTAGTGCATGAAATAATTTGAAATGAAGTTTACAAAAAGCAAAAGAAGTTAGAGGTCAAAAGAATGAGGCTTAAAGTTGGAGCTAGGGTAGGGCCTAGGACTTTATTTATAAGGATGAGCCCAAATATAAGAAACTTCCTTGTACTACATTAGAGCCCATCCTTGTCCCTCATATTTGATGTTTTTTTGGGAGATTCAAAGTACAACTAAAGAAGGTTTTTCATTTTCCCCCCTCAAGTACAAGGTATACAACCCTTGGGAATACTACATGGAGGAAGGGGAGACAAAAGAAACCTAAACCACAATAACAAATTTTTTGTATTTTTTTCAACATTCCTTTTAATATTACAAATGAAACTTATTCGGATGCTTTGGTTATGGCACTATACAAGTTTTTTATAGGGATGAATCCATTTATTACAAAAAAAAATCAATGTCTTTGTTGAAGAAATGTGTTGGAAATACGCATGCTCTTGTAGAAGAGCAAAGGTAGTTGTGGAGGAAAAAAAGTACAACATTTTATCTAATGGATTTATGAACGTGAAGAACCACATCCTATTCAATTTATTAGTAACCTTAGATGGATCCATGGTCTTCTTAAGGTCTATTGATGCCTCTCGAGAGGTGAAGAACACATAACTCTTATTCTATTTGTTGGAAGTTGTGCTCAAAATGAGAGTGGATAATGTTATCCAAGTAATAACAAAAAACATAATAACATATGTCTCTATAGGAAAAATTCTCAAGAAATACCCCTCTTGAATACTAAAAGAGGTTCCTTGGTTTATGGGAAGAGCATGACTCTTCCTTACCTAACGGTATGAAGGCTTTGCACCTGAAATGTAAATATATACCTAATACTAGTATGGATCAAGATGTATGGGTTGCCCATTGAATTCTAAAAAACGAATAATTTAAAGGAAATGGGAAACACTCTAGGATAATTCCTTGAGATCTTAAAAACTCCAAAAGATGGATTCTTGATTATTTATGTTAGGATATTCGTCATGATTGATATCAATAAACCTTTACCAAAATAAATCATACTTAAGTATGGGGTAATTTGTAGACCCAAACCATGGATTATAACAACATATCTATTATATGTAAACTATGTCATTATATAGAGCATATTGAGATATCGTGCCCTAAGAAGAGTCCAACAAAAACATATGTAGAAAACCACAAGAGAAACTTACAAATGGATATGGATGAGGATGGTTTTCAACTTCCAAAAAATAGGTCCAAATAGATGAAATTAAATAAATAGTGGAGACCAATAAGGAAATATATTGGAATAAATACCAATTATTTTGAGGCTTTAACCTATAAATAAAAATTAGATCATAGCTTAGAGGACATGGTACAACAAGATCAAAATATTAACAAGGAACCATCTACTCAATATGATCCCAATTTAGGGATGAACATTCCCATTGAACCTAAGGAATGTGCCTCATTAGATTTTTAAGACTCTCTTGAAGTACCATGCACCATTTAGGAGGAGGAAAGTGGTAGATAAAATTTAGTTTTAGATGTTAATACCTCTACCATTAACAAGGAAATACCAAAAGATGAGCAAGATAAGTCAAAAGTTTCCTTGGCAACACCAAAAGAGGATAAATCTAATGAAAATAAAAATTGTGAAAGAATATTTAAGAATAGGATAATAAGACCTACTCTTGATAGTAGAAAGGAAAAAATATAAAAACCTTCAAATTTTCAAGCAAGAGCTAGGGAAGAAATAGAAAACATAGAGAAAGGGACACAATCTAAGTTGGTTGAACTTCTCTTTACCAAATAGCAAAATAATATTGGTAATTCATAGGAAGGACCAACAACTCCTAATGATACATGATTACCATCTCATGGAATATAAGGGGTGATAATACCCCATCAAAGTAGATGTGTATCAGGGACCTTTGTGTAAGTAATAAGCCTAATACTCTTTGTATCTAATAAACTAAAATGACAAAGGAAGAAGTTTCCAAAACTATGAAAGCAGTGTGGAAAATATGTGAATAGGATTTAGAAAGAGCAATAGAGGGAATTTTAATATGTTGGAATCTAGTTAGAACCTCCTATGAAATCATTCATAAGACTAGGCATTAGATAGTCTCATTAGTCACATGATATTTCGTAGATATTTTTTCATCCTTATCAATGTCTATGGATGTACAACTTAGTCAACTAGATTAGAATATGAAATGGAATTAAAGCCTTTATGAGAAGTAAATATAAAAAAACCCATTTTATAATCATAGGATATTTTAATGCCATAACCAACCTGGATGAAAAATTTGGGGGAGTTAGGAAAATAACCCAAAGTATGATATATTTCTCAACTTTTATTCAAAACAATAATCTATGGGAGGTTGAGTTTGAAGAGGAAAACTATATATGGACCAACAACAAGATAGGTTATTTCCTTGATAACAAAAATTTAAAATAGATGCATACTCTCAGATCATTGGCTAGATGAACAAACTTGTGCTAAAATTAATACCTTAACAAGAATTAGTTTAGATCATTGGCCAATAACAATGGTAAGTGAATTAAAAAATATATCATATATTAAATATAAGCACATGTGGGAAGACCAACCTTAATTTGATGATATGATAGCGCAGACATGAAATTATTCAAGAAATGATAGGTTGTATACACTTTAAAAGAAATTAAATCAATGACATCTAGATTAAAAGAATGGAATAAGAACACTTTTAGAAATATTTTTTAGAAGAAATAACTAAAAGAGAAATTTTCAAAATTCCAAAAAGGTGAGCACAAAACTCCAAGTTGAAAGGAAAGGGAATTGCTTAGTGAATATCATAATATTTTGAGTAAGGAAGAGAAATTTTGGAGATTAAAATCAAGATGGACTTGGGTAAAAGAAGGAGATAAAACATAGTTTTTTCATAGGATGACAATAGTATAGAGATCAACATCCAAAATTAGTAGAATTAAATTAGTAGAATGGGTTTGGATTGAAGACCAAAGTGAAATTAGAAAGGAGGCAAGATTTTTACCATAATACTCTAGGCTTAGAGGAGTTTGAAGTTATTAATGATAAACTTATTCAAGAAGTACCTTTAGTCATAACTAATGAAGACAATAGCAAACTGATGGAGCCTATTACTTTGAAAGAAGTTCATTTAGCTCTTTTCTATTTTGATAAGGATAAATCCCTAGGTCTAGATGGGTTCTTAGTAGTATTCTATCAGCATAACTAAGAAATAGTGAAGATCTTTATTGATGGTAGTGGAACAATCTAGGGTAAAACAATATATACCTTATAATATAAATGTAATATATCTTACCTTGATTTTAAAAAGGAAGGATGAAAAATTGTTTGGTTCATTTAGGCCTATAATCCTATGTAATATGGCATATGAGATATCTCCAAAGTGATGGAAATCGATTAAGAACATTTTTAGAAAAATTTGTTGCAGAAGAGCAAGGAGTATTTGTGAAAGGGGGATAAATTCTATATGGGATCATACTAGATCATAAAGTAATGCATTTAGAAACTTCAAGAAAAGAGAGAGCAATAATCTTAAAACTTGATATGAGTAAACTTTATGATAGGGTTAAATGGGATTATATTTTTGCAGTATTAGAAAATTTTGGATTTGCAAAGAAATGGGTTAGATGGTATAAATATTTTGTCTCTATAGTATCATATTTAGTGTTGGTCAATGGGATAGTAACAAAATTATTTAAAGCCAAAATAGGTCTTAGATAGGGAGATCCTCTATCACCATATCTATTCATTATTATGGTAGAGGTATTGGAAAGGAATTTGAATAAGTCTTACAAAGATGGAATAATAAGTAAACTTCAGGCTAGTAATAACATCAACAACATCATTTATCAATAGTTTGTAGATGATATAATCCTTTTTGGGAGGATAGGGATAAATGAGGTAAAAGCTTTGAATAAATTATCAAAGGAATATAAAAGAGCATTTGGGCAAAAAATTAAGAGGAGAAAATATAAAATTTACTTCTTAAACACTCCTTCTAGAATAAAAGTAGGGATATGTAGGTTACTTCAAATGGAGGAGGTAAATTTACCAACAACATATTTAGGGATGCCCTTATTTGAAGGGAGAATGAGGATAGAATTATGGAATATAGTTATAAGTAAAGTTCATAATAAACTACCAACATGGAAAGGTAGATGGTTATCTTTAGCAAGAAGAGTGCAAATAATTAAATAAGTCTTATAGGCCATTCCAACATATTATATGTCCTTGTATATTATGCCAAAGTTGATAGAAATTTTTCTAATATATATGTAGTTATTTTGTGGTCAAGATTAAAATATAAAAGAAAATTTCCTTTGGTGAAATGGAGCAAGACATGTGATGATAAAACTAGGGGATTCATGAATATTAATAAATGCAATTTTGAGGAAAGCAAAGGCTTCATGGAACATACAAGAGATAATTATTGAAATACAAGACCTTGCTATAGATTTTGAAGAAATTAGGTTTATAGATACGTTAAGGGAAGAGAACATATGTGCATATAGGCTAGTCAATAGAGGGATTTTAATAAAGGATCATAAAGTTAAATTCTCTTTTCCATGGTTAGAGGAAGTAGTAAGTTTAGCTAAAGCTGGCAAGAAAATGTTGACTACCTAAATCAAATAATGATTAAGATTTTCTTTAATGTTTTCCATTGGTATGAGGAGGACTTTCATCATCCTCAAGATCAGGGGTAGCCATGAAAATATCATAAGTCAAGACTTTTGGGATCAACATCCCAATATTTTGTTTTCCCCCTTGTATGGTGTTCTTGTTTTGGAAGAAAAAAACCAAACTTTAGAATGCAACAAAAAAAAAAAAGCTAAATCCTTCACTTATTTCTTTTGTTTTTCTTCACCAAGTTAGTGAATCCATATGTGATTCAATTCCTTTTTTTCATTGAAGAGTGTGTCATTTGTTCTAGATTCTACACCCTATAATTATTTTCAAGTCATCATAATTTTGTTCTTTTTTTCCTTAATTTAGAGTTTATTTATAGTAATTCAACTATATTAAGTGGGTCATTGTGTCCCATGTGGACCCTATGGAAATACCCATGAAACATCTAAAAACTTGAACTTTGGACATTTTATGGTTCAAAGTAATAATAAATGTTAGAAAAGTATCTTAGAAAAATCAAGAAATGTGGGAAGTCAAGATGATGATTTTGTACAAATTCTTGTGGAGTTTCCAAGGAGTTTCTAAGTCTTATAAATGAAGAAATAAGGGCATGCTAGGATTTTTTTGCAATATAGATATAAAATATGAGAGAATACACGAGACATGGGAATTTTTAGAAAAATGCATGATGTAAACATGGTCTCATAGATTGCAATATTTTTATTTTGCTTCTATATTCTCTTATATGGCTTGTGATGAATGTTAAAATTTATGTAATTTGTGGAAACTATTATGAAAACTTATATTTTGATTATGGATTGAACCTTTGTAGTAGAGCACCAATCTAACAATAAGAAATTTAAAAAATGGAGAATAAATTTTACTAATGTGAAAATAGCATGTGGTTAGTTCAAATCCTAAAAATTAAAAAAAATCACTTGAAAACAAAGGAAATATCTAAAAGATAAAATTCCCTTTCATGTGTTGACCTAATATTTTCTTAATGTAAATTTTTGGTATAATTAGATGTGGTGAAAAAAGAGAGACCTCCATGGAGATCTTCCTTATCACCATAATCAACCAAAAATTCCATTCCTATCCATAATCAACTAAAAATTCCATTCCTCTTATGGATTCTTCCTTCATTTAAGTGACCCTTTATTTCATCATGTGCATAAATGAGGGTTAATGACAAAGGAAAACCTTTAAGTGACCCTTTCTAATAATTTAAATCTACCTATATCCAAATATGAAGATTGTTCTAATCTATGGGTTAAAAAAGGCTACAACTATTGGAAGGAGAGAGGGGGAATTTTAAAACTTGTATCTATTATTTTATCAAAAAATTATGTTTGAATTTATCATAAAATTTTAAAATTAATGTATGTAGTTTTTTTCTCATCTTCTTTTCATACATCTTAGGGAGACAATATTTAAGTGATTAATTTGTTATATGTGTTCCTTTTTTAATTATTTATATTTTTGGATCATATCTTCAATTTAAGTAATGAATTTAATGTTATTGTACTACAAATACCAAAAAATAAAATGAGATTGAAAAAAGGCAACTCAGGAGGAAGGATGGCGGATACAGATTCCAATGCAGGGGGCAGCAGCAACCAGCAAGTAGGCCCATCCTAGGGAGCAGGCGGACCAGTCCCAAGTAAGGATGGAGACGGGGTGGCGGGATCCCATGAGACGGCTCATACGGGACCCCAGGACAAGGAGCCCCCCAACAAACCTTCGACCGAGGGCCCCATTTTTGGAAGCCCTAGCAAGTCCTCATACACGCAGATTACCTCGGGTGAGGTGATCCCCCCTAAAACGTCAGAACCCAACCTATCCCTGGTAGGATCTGACATTTTCATTCTAGGAGAGACCTTTTCCAACTATGTTTCTAGGGCCTCCTATTCCCTGGTCGAGAAGTTTGTCGGAGGGCATCCAGACATGGAGACCATTAGGCGTTGGGCCTTCTCCAAGTGGAATATCGCAGGCCATATGGAAATCGTAGCCCTCTCAAGGGGCTTCTTCCTTATCAAACTCAACAACCGCGATGACACAAGCCGGATCCTAACAGGAGGGCCCTGGTTCTTAGGTAGGAGGAGCCTATTCCTCAGGCGGTGGGCGGTGAACTTCAACCCTCGAACCTAGAGTATAAACTTCACCCCAATATGGGTCCGGATCCCAGATTTGCCCTTTCACCTCTGGCAAGAGGAGGTCTTGAAAGCTATCGTGGGAGCAGTCGGTGAGCTGGTGGCCATCGATGCTGCAACCAAAGTAGGATCCAGAATGATCCATGCACGCATTTGTGTGAATGCCAATCTCGAGTCTGAGCTCCCATCCTTTGTCAACTTGATCTCGAGATCCTTCAAATGGCACCAACCGCTGGAATACAAAAATAAACTAGCTTTCTACGTCCAGTGCCGCATGCAAGGGCACCTCCAGAACCAATGCCCTCTCCTCAAACCTCTTGAGGAAACCGATGATGGTGGCCCTATCCCGAGGGCTCCCCCTAGGTTCCCGAACTGGTTCCCTACCCCTAGAAATGTCTTCTCCATAAATGGGTGACCCGCTCCCTGGAGGAATGGACATACGGCGTAGACAACCCCTTGGCAATAGAGGAGTCAACACCCTGAGGAGAAAGGGAAGCAAAAAGTTGATCCTCCTTCGATCCTAGATTTCGATCAGGTATGTCCCCATTCTGAACCTGCTTCTAATTTTGGTAATGAGAAGGTGGGCTCCCCTCTTCTCCAATATTCCCCCATCCGGATCCTATCCCCGACCAGGTTTATCCCCATCCCAATCCCATTCCTGAGCCTGGTATTGTGTTGGCAGATTCCTCTATGAACCCCCCTCCCCCCATCCTCCCCCTGACCCCCCTGGAAGATTCCACCTTGTTCGGCTCCCCTCCCATATCAGGCCCCTCCCTTCCCCCTCTTGCAACATCTGATCCTAACTCCGGGCAGTCGGACGGAGATGACAAAGGAAGCCCCACTCTATCCCAGTCAACCTCGGAAGGCTTTAGCCCCAAGAGGACCCAAAGCAAAAAAGTCACCACCGACTTTGGTAATGATAAGAGGAGAGGGAGACCAACCCTTGGTGAACAGAGAAGGAAAGAGGTCGAAGATGATATAGCAAATGGCTTCCAGTCCACTTTACTATCTGATGCTCTCAACCTGCTGAAAGAGGAACCGAGAAAATCCAAACCTCCCTCTCACCAGGGGAAGGGAGGCAAAAAACCATCCAAAAGTGTCAAATGAAGGTCCTCACTTGGAATGTGAGAGGACTCAATGGAGCCCCCAAGGGACGTATAGCGGCACATATTCGAAAAGAAAACAACCCCTCAATCCTCATTCTTCAGGAAACCAAACTAGATGAGACTTCCTCCCCCAGAGTTGTCAAAGCAGTTTGGAGCAATGGCGAATTCATCTTCACCCCGGCCCAAGGAACTTCTGGAGGGCTGCTATGTATGTGGGATCCGATAGTGATCGAAGGAAGACTGATTTCCTCATCTAATAGAATCATCAACATGTTGTTTCACTGCAAAACCTCCAACCGCACCTGGATCCTCTCCAATGTCTACGCCCCCAACAACCCGATGGAGAGGGCCATGCTTTGGGAAATAGTAAGCCACATGAGAGATGCATTCAAAACCCTCCCTTGGATCCTCATAGGAGATTTCAATAGCCCCATGTTCCCTTTAGACAAACAAGGAGGATCCCCCCTAATCACCAGAAGCATGGAGGAATTTGGGGCATTCATTGACGCGAATGAACTCATGGATGTCCACCTGAAAGGGGCTAAATACACTTGGAGCAACAGGAGGGCTGGCTCAAACCTCATCCAAGTCAAACTGGATAGGGTCCTACTCTCAAAAGAAGCCATCCCAGAGTTTGCAGATGCCACCCTCCAATCCCTCCCCAAAATCGGCTCCGACCACAATCCCCTTCTCTTCAAAGCTGGCAAAGTTTCCCCTTTCAAGCGGCCCTTCTGCTTTGAGGCTATGTGGTTCCACCACCCAGATTTCAGAGGGCAAGTTGCCCAGTGGTGGAGGCAACCCTTCAAAGGATCCCCCTCTGCTCAACTATATCAGAAGCTCAGGTTCATCAAGGATAATCTCAGGGTGTGGAACAGAGAAAATTTTGGCAACACTTTTGAAATTAAAAGGTTGGTTAAAGAAAAATTAGAGTTCATAGAATGCCTATCCTAGGAAGGTACTCAGGACAACAACTCCAGGGCTGAAGAGCGCAGGCTCCTAGCAGAGTTTCACAACATCCTAGCTAGAGAAGAAACGTACTGGAGACAAAAATCTAGAGCCCTGTGGCTCAGGGACGGTGATTCGAACACCAAGTTCTTCCATGCTTCTACCCTGAGAAACAGGAGCTCCAACAAGATTTCAAAACTTACCTATAGTGATGGTAGGACCACAAAGGATATCTCTGAGATCCGGGATGAGTCAACCAACTTCTTTCAATCCCTTCTAGGCACCCCATCTCAGTCCTCCCCCCAGGAGGCTAAATACCTCCTTGAGCACATCCCTTGCACCATTTCCCCGGATACTAATGAGATGCTCATAAGGCCCCTAACGCCCGAAGAGATAAAAGAGGCCCTATTCTCCATGAAGCCTGATACCTCCCCGGGCCTGGACGGCTTCCCCCCACGCTTTTTCCAAGCGTTCTAGGAACTAATTGGGACAGAGGTCTACATAGCTATCAGAGATCTCCAGTCTACTAAATCCATCCCCCAAGGTATCAACTCAACCTTCATAGCCTTGGTCCCTAAAATCCAAGCTTCCAAATCCCTGTCTGATTTCCAGCCCATCAGCCTCTGCAATGTCATTTACAAAATCTTAACCAAAGCTCTAGCTAATAGGCTCAAGGGGATCCTCCCCCTCATCATTGACACTTGCCAGGGGAGCTCTGTCAAAGGGAGAGTCATCACCGATGGGGTCATCACGATCCATGAGGCGCTGCACTCTGCCACCTTGGCTAAGAAACCAACTTTCCTCCTCAAGCTGGACATGAACAAAGCTTTCGACAGGGTCAGCTAGGATTTCTTGATCAAGGTCCTCCTCAAATTTGGATTCCACCCATCCTGGGTAGACCTAATCAAGAGGTGCATTTCCTCCCCATGGTTTTCCATCCTAGTCAATGGGTCCCCTACTAGGTTCTTCCCTAGCTCTAGGGGCCTGAGGCAAGGTGATCCTCTATCCCCTATTCTGTTTATTATTTTGGCCGAAGCTCTAGGGAGGACCATCTCAAGTGCAGGGAGGAGTGGGCTCATAACAGGGATTAAAACTGCTTCGGGTCTTAACCCAGTCACTCACCAATAGTTTGTTGATGACACCATCTTGGCCACCTCAGCTTCTGTTGCTCAGGCCAAGACCATCAGACACATCAGTGTTTTAGGGCAGAAGATCAACCTTCTCAAAAGCAAGATCTACTTCATCAACACCCCCCAGTCCAGACAAGTGAAGATAGCGCGGATTCTTGGGTGCTCCCCGGAGGTCCTTCCCACTTCCTACCTTGGGCTTCCTTTGTTCTCGGGCAGGCCCACCAAATCCATGTGGAACAATGTCATTGAGAGGATCCAAAAGAAGTTGGCCTCCTAGAAAGGTCACCTCCTCTCCCAGGTAGCCAAAGCAACTCTCACCTCAGCCTACTTGCAGAGTATCCCGGTTTATTTCATGTCGGTATTCAGGATCCCCGCCTCGGTGAGCACCAAGATAGAACAAATCCAGAAGAGATTTCTCTGGTCCGGGAGTGAGGAAAAGAAGAGGATCCCTTTGGTGTCCTAGGACTTGGTATGTCAAAACAAAAATGAGGGGGGCATTGGACTCAAGAAAGTCTCCCGAATGAACCTTGCCCTCCTGGCCAAGCACGCGTGGAAGGTATACACCAACAGTGAGATCGAGTGGGTTCAGATCATCAAGAGGAAATACCTTCAAAACCATCACTTCTTAAGTGATCAAGAACCCCGAAATGGCTCTGCATTCTAGAAATCCATATCCCAAACCAAAAGTCTCATCCAGAAAGGCTGCAGATGGATCCTGGGAGATGGCAGCACCATTGAATTTTGGCAGGACAGGTGGATTCAAGATGAGCCGTTATGTGAGCATAGGGAGTTTCGGATCCTTAAGCCTTCCTTGGATGCCACCAAGGGAAGCAAAGTTGCAAACTTCATCTCCAGGCCCAACGGGAAGCCCGTTTGGAGCCCCATCGAAGAGGCTAGGTTCCCTCGTCAAGCTGCCAACCTCTCCATTTTACTCAATGCAGCCACCATTCCAACGGGAGAGGTGGATGACAGGCCCATCTAGCGAGGAACCAATGACAGAGCCTTTTTGGTCAAGTCGGCCTACTCCCTCCAAGAGATGGCTCAGGTGACCAACATCCCTTTCAACCTAGTGTGGAGGAAGAAGCTCATCCCCAAAATCAGCTTCTTCTCTTGGACCGCCATTCAGAACAAGATCCTCACAATTGAGAACTTGGCCAGAAGAGGGTTCATGATCCCAAACCGGTGCTACCTTTTCCTGTCAAGCTAGGAATCAACAAACCACCTGTTCACCAGCTGTGCTTTTTCTTTCGGGGCCCTTGGTCACTTGCTTCAATCTTTCCACATCCAGTGGGTCCAACCCAACTCCATCATAGACTTGTTCTCCCAATGGCCAAATCCGTTCTGGCACCCCAAGCTCCACTCTCTTTGGTCCCTCTACCTCCATCACCTGATCTAGAAAATCTGGTTAGAGCACAACAGTAGAGCTTTCTCATCCTCCCCCAGGGATCCCATAGCTGTAGCGGGTAAGGCCATCACCTATGCCATTGAGAACATCCAACTTTTCCCTCCATCCCTAGCCCTTCCGTAGGCGAGCGAGCTAGCCCTATTCAAATCCCTGGGCATCCTCGAAGACGTCCCGGATCCCCACCCCAGGCCCAACCCTAGGTCTAACCTCAGATGGGCACCTCCCCCAGAAGGATGGGTCAAGTTGAACTTTGATGGGGCCTCCAAAGGAAACCCTGGTCTTGCAGGAGCAGGTGGGGTTATCCGAGATCACGAAGGGAATATAATCCTAGCCTATGTTGAATATCTCGGGACGTAGACCAACAACTTCGTAGAAGCTATGGCACTATGGCGAGGTCTGATCCTACTTTAGGAGGATCCCAGAAGGGCCATCATTGAGGGAGACTCCCTAAACATCATCAACCACATGACTAGCCATAAAACTCCATCATGGAAAGTGTTCAACGCTATTCAGGAGTCCAAGAAAATATTTCATACGCTTCCTCAGGCATCCATCTGTCACATTTTTAGGGAAGGCAACCAACTTGCTGATGCCATGGCAAACATTGCAGCCGTGTCAAAAGGGCTCAAAATCTGGAAAGATGATTTCCCAAAGGTCCTAACCGATGCGGCAAGTCGGGAAAGAAGTTAGTGATGCTGACTCCCATAAAGATGATATCTAATGGCAGTGCCCTGAAACCCATTTTAGCAACTAACATAATGACAGGTATTTCTTCTACCCTGTGCCCACGTGTTGCATTTTTCTCTCATGGGGCCTCTCCCCATTGGAAAATGATAGGTTTTCCTAGCAAGTTTATCCACATCAGATTCCTCGACAATCGACTATTGGCCTTCAACAACGTCGTCATCAATTACAGCTTGGGACCCACCACAAGTCTCGGGAGTTGCCGAGTGAGTAATATTTTCAAATCCACCGATGATCAGGCTTTTCATCTCATTGATTTTCATAGTGCTTTTTCCCATCAGCCCCTCCCCATTTTTCGATGGCCCACTCATCTCCCGCCACCTCTTCGCGCGATCTCCAAGTGGCACGCATGGCACTGCAGCCCTCTCCAACTCCAACCATCCACGCATCCCAGTTTCCTTCTCCGCCACCCTCTGAGCGTGCAAGCCATAATTATCGGTGTTGCATCCCCATGCAAATGGTGGCTTCACACTGATGATTCCCCTACCCCTTCACCCCCTGCATCCTATTTAATCTCTCCTGTTCGGTCGCCATCCCCCTATATCCCTTTCTCAGTTTTGGTTCCCTGCATCTTTTTGAGGCTAGCCCTTTCCCTATGTCTCAGTCTCTATCGGTCTGGTCCTAGTTCCCCTGGTTCTAGTATCTCCCCGAGGCCCTGGCCTTCCCCTTTTCCCCCTATGTTTGTTGTGTACGTGGAGCCGAGTTCCCTCAACATGAGTGACACTGCGCAAGTTTTTATGGACGTGAAAGGACTTACCCCCTTTCTGCGTAAGTTTAAAGGCCCCGATGATGAAGTCACTAAGGACTTCGTGGAGACTTGGCAGAATGGTGAAGTCCGAGTTCGTGGTGTTCATTTCAGGCTCTCGAAGGAGCTGCTCTATGAGGTGACCAGACTTTCCTCCGAAGGACGTTCTATACGGCGGGACAAACACAATTGGGAGGAGGAGCTCGAGCAATTCTCGGACCGAGCCAAAAGCTATGGATGGGACAAATTTGCACTGCTCCGCTCTACCCTGCCCTCTCCCTAGAATGAAGCCATTGTCCCTATCCTCCAATTCGTCACCTGCGATGATCCTGAGAAGCCCCTCCACAGCTTCCACCTCAGTTTTGTCAACCATCTCCGTGACTCTAGACAGGTTTCCATCCCTGACTACTTGTTGTACTCCATAACGATTACTATTGAAAAATGTCAAAAGTCGCAAGCCAAGCCCATCCACCAGGGCCTCCTGGCGGTTATCTTCCACCATGTCGTGGCCAACCGACCCCCTACCCAGGAAGTTCCCCCTATCGTCCAATCCCCCTGCCTCCCCGGCTATCTCTGAAAACCGCAATTCCAAGGACGGGAATGGCAGCCCAGAGGAGAAATCCAAACCCTCCCTCCCCAAGAGTGCAAGACGCAACCCCACTAGGAAGCGGAGAGTGGCAGGCGACACCCCCTCCGGCCCTAGGTCCTAGACCGACTGAAGAAGCCCAAGAAGGAAAAGAAGTCCTCCCCTAAAATCATCTTCGACTCTGAGTTCGACTCTACGACGTCCCCGACCTAGCTCCTCCTGAAGTTGGCCATCAACTCGATGGTAAACACAGCAAATTCAGCGAATGCCATTGCAAAAATCCTCAAGCAGCTGGTCAACAAATAGAGCGAGGCCTCCGATCAGGAGGATACCACGAAGACTTAAGTGGCACTGCAGTAGGCCCAGGGTGGAACCCAGTCTGTCACCTGCAGGAGGATGGTGGTTTTTGGCTAAGTGGGTTTCACTTGTTGCTTTAGTTATCTGGTCTTTCCGCTGGTCTAAATTTTTTTTCCTGTTTTTTCTTTCTGCTTCTGGTTATTTTCATGTATTAAGGCACTGCCTAAGAAGTTAGGGCTTCGACCCTTTTTGTTATAAGGTTTTGGGATCCTCTTAAAAAACCCAGTTTGTATATAATTCCAACTTACCAAAAAAATATTAGGCTTGTATGCTTGGCACATAATAGCATTTTATATGATCAACTAAAAGAGGAAAATAAGAAAAGGAAAATAAGATTTTACTTTATTTGATGACAAAAGGTGGCTCTACATTGCATTTTATTTGAATTGATAAGAAAATAATTTAATGACATATGGGGAACTTAAAAGGTAATTTATTTATTTTTCTTTTCTCCCTCATGCATTGAATTTACCTAGGATTTATGTTGAAAACAATGATGTTGGTGATGATGTAATAGAAATGATGATTCTTTGATTAATTTTTGGGTCATTCAAAGGTTGTAAATTAAATATCACAATTATTTTACACACTATCTTGTAGCTTATTACATGATGTCTCACTTTGAATAATAAATGCTAGAAATCCTTACAATTTTTTAAAAATTCTGCTCATTTAAATTCTTTAAATTTTTTATTTTATAACATAATACACATTGAGGTAAAATAAAAAATTTATAGAATTAAAATGAGAACTTTCAAACATATTGAATTACAAATACCTTCAATTGTCATGAAATCAATAGGGATACTCTACAAAGTGAATGATATATTTTCATAAGTAACAAATAGAAGAGGTTTATATTATAGTACACACTGTTGGAATATGTGGTGGTTAAGATTTTCTTAAGACCACAGATAACTTTTGCATTGTATCATTCATATTAGCCATTTGGGCCCATGTAAACCTTGAAAAAGGTGCTTTTGTATTTTATTTCTAAAGGTTGGTCTTACAACCTTGACCTAAAAGTAACTTGTATGTAGGTATAAATACCTCATCATACCAACTATTTTTATTTTAGTTGGGTGTAATTCTATTAATTCATAGTGAGATTATTTGGTGTTCATAGACACCCCTATATATTTTGTGTATTTCTTTTTAGGTAATACTGGGTAATATATTGATTTCATTCATTTCTAGAAACTACTATAAAATTTAACATGGTATCAAAGTAGGTGTGAATATTCATTACTTGTTTTCTTCTATCAACGATGTGACTTCTACAACTTATCCTAAGAGCAATTATGATTGAAGTAAATAAGAAGAATTTTTTAATGGTGAGATTGGAAGAAGGGTTTTCTAATAAAAAATCCTAGGTAGACTTGGATCAGGAGGATCTCTCTCATATTAGGTCTAGGATAAACATTCATTTATAGATTCCATTATTCTTGTCATTGGCACTCAATCCTTTTTTTTTCCATTTATAATCAAATGTATGTCTTACTTTTAGGATTGATTTTTTCAAGGTTTTCTAAATTCTCATATCTTTTATGGATTTAAAAAAACTATCCATTTCCTTTTATCTAATGATTTTTGAAGCCTTAATATTAATGTAAACTCACAAGATCAAATATATGATAGCCGTAATATAGTAAGATCAAGATAATGATGTAAATAAGAATAATATGAGCCAACTAATATGTAAATCAAGGCTTATAATATATCAAATAACATTCATTAATATGTAAAAATATGAATGTAATAGCATGAATCATACATGTACAAAGCATGTAGCACAACTTACAATATTAGTTTCTCAAATGTATGCAATTTTTATTATCCCTCTTCCTCTTACAAATGTATCATAAAACTCTATTACAATGATGATAACAGTTCTCTCTATACTCGTTGTGATCACTATGGTTGCTGTGTATGCTATATTCACCCATGAAGTAATATAAGCCATTGTAGAGTGACTCTTTGGTTACTTGACTATTCCTTTCCTTATGCCAAGTCACGCGACTCTTGGCTTCTCTACTTGAAACTTGCATACACATGACTCTATCTTGTATGCACATCTATACATGAATTTTCACTTAGGACTCTCTAATCTAAGGATACTTGTGCACAATTACATGCAAGACACTTGTGCACATATACACACATCACACTTGTTCACTTATTCACATGACACTTGTGAATATCCTACACACACAATTATATAACACTTGTTTATTTTTTGCACATTATTACATTACATAAAATATTTACTCACACTCTAATCTAATACTTGACCCTAGTCTAATATTTAAAAGGTGTATCATGAAGGTACCATGTGGGTACATTAGCATGTGCCAAATAATATAATATTCTCCAAAATCTCCTGTATTACATTATTTGGTTATTGAAGACTTTAGTCTTCAATCAAGATCTTTTATCTTCAAGTGATCCTAGGACCCATCCTTGATTTGTTCTCTTTTTGTTTTCTTGATCTATTACATTTTTCTATCCTGATCAAATGATCGATTAGTATCTTTCAAAATTTGTGAGATAAATTCATCTTCATTGAATATCAATTTTGTTGAAAGAGCTTTGAATTCATCTCCATTTGTTAATGTCATTGAACAACCTACCAATTGGGTACCCACTTGAAATTTTAAGTTTTATACAAAGGTGTTTACATCTATCCTTTTAAGCTTACTCAAATTGAATATCAATTATATTTTAGAGTTTGGAAAACTAATCTGCTTTTTAGGGTTTTCAGAATTCCACCACTTTTGTTCCTATAACTAGTTGTAAGTTTAAAATGACCATAAATTTTGCTAAAGAGCTCTGTTTGATGTGATTCAAAGCCTAATGGAAATATATTGAGATAATATTTGTAATGGTAAAAAATTCACATACATGAAATCAATATTTTAGGAGATATGGCAAAAATACCATTCAACAATATCAATTCCTCGTAATAGTCCAAAATGTTAAAAAGGCTATATCATTTGATCCACAATAAAATTTCTAATTATTTCAACTATTCTGGATACCCATTTGGATTATTAAAAAATGTGAAAATTTTTATAAAATTGTAGACACTTTGAAATTTTACCTTTTTTTACACTACGAAATTGTTCTGAGCTCTTGATCAAAGCATTAATTTCATGGATTCAATAAGATAAAGTTCATTATCCATTAAATTGGGTTTAAAATAAAATTATAGATAAGTATAAATATACCCATGTTTGTTGTATGCAATTACCTTCCTTATCACTAGCTAAACTATCCATTTTAATTTGTTATGGCATCAAAGCTCATTTAAATTCATAGTCTTCCACACTGCCAAGAGATCATTCATCAATGGTAAATTATCGCTAAAATTATCCTGATGACTACTCTATGACTACACACCCCATTCCCCCATTGGTATTAAGATTTAAAACATTAGGTAAATAAAATTTTCATTCATATTTGTCCATTTTCCTCTAATAGGAAGCCAACATTCATTTTTCTTGCTTCATTCTTATTCATACATCGCTCCAATCAATAGGAATCCAATGCTCATTTTCCTCGCTCCAATGCCACATTGTTTTTTTTTTTGCTATTAAAGCAAAAGAATGCTCAAATTGTAGAGACACTTAATAAATTTTGTGCTAAAGCAAAGGTGTCGCGACTTCGCGACATGTCGCAAAATCATGACCTGTCACGTTTTCGCGGTGTCCGTACCATAAAAAAGCTAAGCCCAAAAGATGTCGCGATATCGCGACATGTCGCATTTTCGTGACCTGTCGTGTTTTCGTGGGGTCCAAAACCAAAAAGGTGCAAGCATGGAAATTTGTCGTGATATCGCGACCTGTCACAGTTTCGTGGCACCAAATGCAGAAAAGGGCTAAGTCAAGAAAGTGTCGCGATATCGTGACATGTCTCATTTTCGTGACCTGTCGCGTTATCACGGTCAAAGCAGTCAACGGAAGCAAAGCAGTAAAACTGTCACGATATCGTGACATGTTGGAGTTTCACGGTCAACATAGTCAATGGAAGCACTAAAATGAAGTTGTCGCGATATCGCGACATGTCGCAAAATCATGACTTGCGGTGGCCATGGAGCAGTGTGATGGAAAATGTCGCGATATCGTGACATAAATTAGCAAAGGGTAATGTCCATGAAAAATGTCACGATATCGTGACAAAAAAAGCAAGCAAGGAGAAAATGGTACGGAATGTCATGATATCGTGACATGTCGCGTTATCGCGGGAAGGACTGACAGATAAGCCAAGGCATGAGAGATGTCGCGATTTCGCGACATTTTTGAAGATGAGGCCAAGCAAGAGGAAGATATCGCGATATCGCGACAGGAAGCGACAATGAAGGAGAACACAAGAAATGTCGCGATATCGCGACATGTCATGTTTTCACGAGGAGGAAGCGAGGAGGCAGCCAGATTGTACGGAATGTCACGATTTCGTGACATGTCGAAGTTTCGTGGCCTAAAAGCATCAAAGTGAAAGAAGACAGAAAATGTCATGATTTCGCGACATATTGTGGAGATAAAGCCAAATGGAGAAACATGTCGCGATTTCGCGACATGTTCCATTTTTGCGAGACAAAGGCAGAAATAAGGAGAACATAGAAACCTGTCGCGATTTCACGACATATTGAAGATGAAAGAACCAAATGAAAAAACATCGCGATATCGCGAAATGTCTCATTTTTGTGACCTGTCACATTTTCGTGGGTAAGAAGGAGGAAAAGACAACGCAAGAGAAAGATGTCACGATTTCGTGACATGTTATAGAGAAGAGCCAAAAGAAAGAAAGATGTCACGATTTCGCTACATGTCATGTTTTTGCGACTGGTAACAGAGAGAGAAAGCAGCAAGGTAAAAAGTGTCATGATTTCGCGACATGTCACATTTTTGCGACCTGTCACATTTTCGCGATTGAAGCAACAACAAAGGCCCGATATAGTTCTGTTTGCATTTTCCTTCAGGATTGCATAGGAAAATGTGAAGAGAAGATAAGGATCAAGTAAAAGCTCTCTAACTAATTTTTAGATCGTGGTCGAAGAGGCTTCAAGATTAAATGTTGTTGATTATCGATGTGCGCAAGATGGAAGAACCTGAAGCAGTTTTCGATGTCGCCAGAATTAAAGACGCCTCCAATATTCAAAGCTCCTGTTCGTGATCTCTTAACAACTTCCAGCTTCCCTTGATAACGGTCATTTAATGAAGAAGTATGGGCCCTTGTTTTTGTTTCATTTTCGGTTGTAATCCATTTAAAAATAGAGACTATCATTTCTCCAAGGCAGATTAAGGGGATTGTTTCTTCGAGATCTGCTTCATTTATTAAATGTTGTAATACGAAAGGAAGAGGACGGACCTCTATAAATACCAATGTAAAACTCAAACAAAGGGAGGAGGATCTTGTTGTAGAAATTGAAATAGAAATCCTAGATGCATTTGCTTCCATTCTTAGTGTCTTCTGGAGTTGGTGATCTAAATTGTTGTGCATGTTTAGCTTTCTGTCTGAGTTACTTTTTTTAGTCCAGTGTTAGCATCAGTTGAATTTTGCTGTTCTGAATTTGGCTGTGTTTGCATTTGAATGTTTGAAGTATAATTGGAAGTGAACTCATGGCTAATGCGTGATCTAATTTCTGTATACGTATTCTAAGAGTCAGTTGTTGCTTAGCTTTAGGATCTAGTTGAAGTTATTACTGTTCGAGGTTGTTCTCCCCATTAACGATCGGCTTCGGCCATATTTACATCCCTTTCAGTTATTTCCCATTTCTTTTCGCATTATTTCTTGTTTCTTTCTGCATTTTCCCATTTCTTTCCTGCATCTCTAGTCTTGAAACCAGTTTAGATTAGTGTGGGAACCAGCCCTCTCTGGAGATTGGCCTAGGAGACATCTCTTTCTCTCAGCCTTTCAATGTTGGCCAAGTCTAGGGTGCATATATGTATAAAATCCTTTCCTGTGGCAGATTTGTGACCAACAATTTTGGCACGCCGGTGGGACAGACTTTTCTCCAACATCCACAATCGGTGGGCATTATTTCACTTGACAAACCCACCCAGTTTTGGCACACCCGGTGGGACCCACGGGTCTCATTTTTTGATACCCAGAGGAATCAAGATTTTGATGAACTGTCTTGACCTCATAGCAGAGATTGTAAGTTCATCTGGCGACTCTGCTGAGCTAAAGATCTGAATTTCTTGATCGTAGACGCCTTTTGAATCTAAAAGAAGATACCCTGGAGGAATCAAGGTTTGGTGAGCAGCCTTGACCTCACAAGCGGAGAAAAGAATGTGCACTTGGCGACTCCGACTTAGTGGCGAGAACCGTGATCCCTGCAGACCACTGCTATAATGGAGAGTGTACGTTGTCCTAGCTGGAATGATCTTGGCCCTCTGAATCTCCAAAGTTTGCATGAGATTCCCAAAAGCGCTTTGAAGGCATTGACAAAATACAATGGTACTAATGGAATGGCCCAAGAGCATATTGAAGATGTTGCTGCTTTGTCAATCCTCCATGCCATAATCCATGAAGATGTCATGATCAGACTTCTGGTTCAGTCTTTGGAAGGAAGGGCGTTGCAGTGGTACAGACTGCTCGAGCAAAAAAGCATCTGCTCATGGGACGACTTAGCGGGAGCACTAATCAGAACATTCGACGGCTCTCAAGATCCCTTCCAGCTCTTGATGCACTTCTCCACCATCACAAGAGCACCTCTGGAGAGCATCACCGACTTCAATGTCCGATTCTATAGAAGTTGGAAGAGAATTCCAGGGGAGATCCAATCGACACCCACCCAAGCCCACCTCTTCTATGTTCGTGCCTTTCACCCGAACATAAGCCTCCTCTTGCTGCAATCAGGTGAACAAAGGTTCCCTCAAATATTTGAAGAAGTAGTGCGAGCGAAACAACTTTTGCTCCTGTCAGGAAAGTGGCAGTGGGGAGAGACTCCATCACTTTCTTCGATAGTCGTTGCTCCTATCGTCCCTGCATAGTATTCACCATGGAAGATTCCTTATACTGAGCAGAGACTTGAGATGCAGCTGTGTGGAGCTCAAGAGGCAGCTTTCATCCAAGACCCACGATGGGAATCAGCAAGCTTTGTCCCGACAATAGATAATATGGTTGCTTGTAGTTTCTATCGGGAAATGGATCAAGTAGAAATGGATCAAGAGGAGATGAGCGAAGGAGAAGAAGAACAGGCTCGAGTGGCAGAACCTGAGAGCAAGGGGGGCATATTTTTGCACCCTTTTTGTGTCCCAGGGCATAGCATGCAAGTGTTCAACCAGAACCCATTAACTATGTCTCATCAAGAGGCAGAGCCTGAAAAGATCCTGGAGAACGGACCGTTGCTGGACAATTCTTGTTATCGCATCAAGGGGTTGGAGGAACATGTACTCGGTCCATAGCCAGTGGACTCTTCAAAATGGTGGTATTGGCTTCAGCAATTACTACAACCGGTACCCCAAGGAGCCCTCCATGTGGCAAATCTCTTTGCTACATTATTCATCAACTGTATGGGTACCGGCATGCATGATAACCTGCCATGTTGTGCCCTGTTCACACCATGGAGAACTTTGGGAAGAGGCCAACCGGACTTCAAAGATCGACTGAAGTACAATCAGATCTGGTCTGGACACTGCAGGTTCATCGGATAGACACCTGAAGCTGGGTTTGTGGTGGCGGCATGCCAATCATGTCGCAAAATTTTGTGTACATATTGTAAATAGCCCCGCTAGTAAATAAAGTGCCAAGGGCACTAAATTTTAAAAAACAAAAAAAAACAAAAAAAAAAGAAGAAAACAAGAAAAGAAAAAAATACAAAATTTCATCGACTTTGGCTCCTTTTGCATGCGAGCCCGCAGGTATGTTTATTTCTTTCTCTTTTTCTTTTCCTTCCCAATAGATAGTGGCTTTCATCTACTTCTTTCTTCCCCTTTCTTATATTCATTCCCTTCTCTCCTACTCCTTCTTTTGCAAAACAATCAAGCCACTACTATTGTTTCTACTCTCCCCTCTGATATTCCCTTTTCTTCTTTCCCTTTCTTCTCATCCTTTGTCTTATGAGCATTTTCTCCATAGTTCCTACCACTTCTCCATTCCATTCACTTCCATTTCATTATCTATTTCATAGCAGCTGGTAGCATAGTAGCACCCCGTTGCTGTATCTACCACTCCTGCTCCTCCATTTTTCATCATTCCATCATTCCCTATTCCCATTCCATGGCCTGAGCATCCGCAGGTCATCCCTCCATTCATTTCCATTTTGTAACACAGGTGCTTTTTCACTACTGCCATGGAGATCCTTGCACAGCACCTGGTGATTACCCAGCTCATCCGAGCTAGGCTAAGTGCAGTAGTTCTAAAGAAATAAAGGAAGTTCTGCTATTCCACACATTTCTGTTGAAGATCCTATTTTTGAGTGTCGAGTACCAGCAAGAGATTGTTGCAGTAGCTCGCAGAGACATCCAACATCAACCAGCACTTACTTTCCTGCTTCTCCAGCTTCTTGACTCTGTTTCCCAATGGATAAAGGCCTGAGGTTCATGCATACAGTAGAACTGTATACCCCATGAGCCGCCAAGAATGTTGGCATTTTTGCCACATTGTTTTTGTTGTTGTTGTTCAAGCAAAAGAATGCTCAAATTGTAGAGACACTTAACAAATTTTGTGCTAAAGCAAAGGTGTCATGACTTTGCGACATGTCACAAAATCATGACCTGTCACGTTTTTGCGACGTCCATACCATAAAAAAGCTAAGCCCAAAAGATGTCGCGATATTGCGACATGTCACATTTTCGTGACCTGTCGCGTTTTTGTGGGGTCCAAAACCAAAAAGGTGCAAGCATGGAAATTTGTCATGATATCGCGACATGTCGCGATATCGCGACCTATCACAGTTTGCGGCGCCAAATGCAAAAAAGGGCTAAGTCAAGAAAGTGTCGCGATATCGCGACATGTCGCATTTTCATGACCTGTCACGTTATCGCGGTCAAAGCAGTCAACGGAAGCAAAGCAGTAAAACTATCGCGATATCGCGACATGTTGGAGTTTCACGGTCAACATAGTCAATGGAAGCACTAAAATGAAGTTGTCGCGATATCGCGACATGTCACAAAATCACGACTTGCGGTGGCCATGGAGCAGTGTGATGGAAAATGTCGTGATATCGCGACATAAATTAGCAAAGGGTAATGTCCATGAAAAATGTCACGATATCGTGACAAAAAAGCAAGCAAGGAGAAAATGGTACGGAATGTCGCGATATCGCGACATGTCGCGTTATCGCGGGAAGGACTGACAGATAAGCCAAGGCATGAGAGATGTCGCGATTTCACGACATTTTTGAAGATGAGGCCAAGCAAGAGGAAGACGTCGTGATATCGCGATAGGAAGCGGCAATGAAGGAGAACACAAGAAATGTCACGATTTCGTGACATGTCATGTTTTCGTGAGGAGGAAGCAAGGTGGCAGCAGATTGTATGGAATGTCACGATTTCGCGACATGTCGAAGTTTCATGGCCTAAAAGCATCAAAGTGCAAGAAGATGAAAAATGTCACGATTTTGTGACATATTGTGGAGATAAAGCCAAATGGAGAAACATGTCGCGATTTCGCGACATGTTCCATTTTCGTGAGGCAAAGGCGGAAATAAGGAGAACATAGAAACCTGTCGCGATTTCATGACATATTGAAGATGAAAGAACCAAATGAAAAAATGTCGCGATATCACGACATGTCTCATTTTTGCGACCTATCACGTTTTCGTGGGTAAGAAGGAGGAAAAGACAGTGCAAGAGAAAGATGTCATGATTTCGTGACATGTTATAGAGAAGAGCCAAAAGAAAGAAAGATGTCGCGATTTCGTGACATGTCATGTTTTCACGACTGGTGGTGGAGAGAGAAAGCAGCAAGGTAAAAAGTGTCACGATTTCGTGACATGTCACATTTTCGCGACCTGTCACATTTTTGTGATCGAAGCAACAACAAAGGCCCGATACAGTTTTGTTTGCATTTTCCTTCAAGATTGCATAGGAAAACATGAAGAGAAGATAAGGATCAAGTAAAAGCTCTCTAACTGATTTTCAGATCGTGGTCGAAGAGGCTTCAAGATTAAATGTTGTTGATTACCGATGTGTGCAAGATGGAAGAACCTGAAGCAGTTTTTGATGCCGCCAGAATTAAAGATGCCTCCAATATTCAAAGCTCATGTTCGTGATCTCTTAACAACTTCCAGCTTCCCTTGATAATGGTCATTTAATGAAGAAGTATGGGCCCTTGTTTTTGTTTCATTTTTGGTTGTAATCCATTTAAAAACAGAGACTGTCATTTCTCCAAGGCAGATTAAGGGGATTGTTTCTTCAAGATCTGTTTCATTTATTAAATGTTGTAATACGAAAGGAAGAGGACGGACCTCTATAAATACCAATGTAAAACTCAAACAAAGGGAGGAGGATCTTGTTGCAGAAATTGAAATAGAAATCCTAGATGCATTTGCTTCCATTCTTAGTGTCTTCTGGAGTTGGTGATCTAAATTGTTGTGCATGTTTAGCTTTCTATCTGAGTTACTTCTGTTAGTCCAGTGTTAATATCAGTTGAATTTTGTTGTTTTGAATTTGGCTGTATTTGCATTTGAATGTTTGAAGTACAATTGGAAGTGAACTCATGGCTAATGCGTGATCTAATTTCTGTATACGTATTCTAAGAGTCAGTTGCTGCTTAGCTTTAGGATCTAGTTGAAGTTATTATTGTTCGAGGTTGTTCTCCCCATCAACGATCAGCTTCGGCCATATTTACATCCCTTTCAGTTATTTCCCATTTCTTTTCGCATTATTTCCTATTTCTTTCTGCATTTTCCCATTTCTTTCCTGCATCTCTAGTCTTGAAACCAGTTTAGATTAGTGTGGGAACCAGCCCTCTCTGGAGATTGGCCCGGGAGACATCTCTTTCTCTTGGCCTTTCAATGTTGGCCAAGTCTAGGGTGCATATACATATAAAATCCTTTCCTGTGGTAGATTTGTGACCAACAGTTTTGGCACGCCTGGTGGGACAGACTGTTTCTGTCTCCAAAAGATCCACAGTTGGTGGGACAAGCATTATTTCAACTTGATAAACCCACCTGTGCCAACATTTTTGGCACGCTCGGTGGGACCCACGGGTCTCATTTTTTGATACCTAGAGGAATCAAGATTTTGATGAACTATCTTGACCTCATAGCGGAGATTGTAAGTTCATCTGGCGACTCTGTTGAGCTGAAGATCCAAATTTCTTGATTGTAGACACCTTTTGAATCTAAAAGAAGATACCCCAAAGGAATCAAGGTTTGGTGAGCAGCCTTGACCTCACAAGCGGAGAAAAGAATGTGCACCTGGCGACTCTGACTTAGTGGCGAGAACCGTGATCCCTATAGACCACTACTATAATGGAGAGTGTACGTTGTCCTAGCTGGAATGATCCTGGCCCTCTGAATCTCCAAAGTTTGCACGAGATTCCCAAAAGCACTTTGAAGGCATTGACGAAATACAATGGTACTAAGGGAATGGCCCAAGAGCATATTGAAGATGTTGCTGCTTTGTCAATCCTCCATGCCATAATCCATGAAGATGTCATGATCAGACTTCTGGTTCAGTCTTTGGAAGGAAGGGCGTTGCAGTGGTACAGACTGCTCGGGCAAAAAAGCATCTGCTCATGGGATGACTTAGTGGGAGCACTAATCAGAACATTCGATGGCTCTCAAGATCCCTTCCAGCTCTTGATGCACTTCTCCACCATCACAAGAGCACCTCTGGAGAGCATCACAGACTTCAATGTTCGATTCTGCAAAAGTTGGAAGAGAATTCCAAGGGAGATCCAATCGACACCCACCCAAGCCCACCTCTTCTATGTTCATGCCTTTCACCCGGACATAAGCCTCCTCTTGCTGCAATCAGGTGAACAAAGGTTCCCTCAAATATTTGAAGAAGTAGTGCGAGTAGAACAACTTTTGCTCCTGTCAAGAAAGTGGCAGTGGGGAGAGACTCCATCACTTTATTCGATAGTCACTGCTCCTGTCATCCCTACGCAGTATTCACCATGGAAGATTCCTTATACTGAGCAGAGACCTGAGATGCAGCTGTGTGGAGCTCAAGAGGCAGCTTTCATCCAAGACCCATGATGGGAATCGGCAAGCCTTGTCTCGGCAATAGATAATATGGTTGCTTGTAGTTTCTATCAGGAAATGGATCAAGAGGAGATGAGCGAAGGAGAAGAAGAACAAGCTCAAGTGGCAGAACCTAAGAGCAAGGAGGGCATATTTTTGCACCCTTTTTGTGTCCTAGGGCATAACATGCAAGTGTTCAACCAGAACCCATTAACTATGTTTCATCAAGAGGTGAAGCCTGAAAATATCCTGGAGAATGGAGCGTTCGTTGGACAATTCCTGTTATCGCATCAAGGGGTTGGAGGAACATGTACTCGGTCCACAGCCAGTGGACTCTTCAAAATGGTGGTATTGGCTTTAGCCATTACTACAACTGGTACCCCAAGGAGCCCTCCATGTGGCAAATATCTTTGCTACATTATTCATCAACTGTATGGGTACCGACATGCATGATAACCTGCCATGTTGTGCCCTGTTCGCACCATGGAGAACTTCAGGAAGAGGCCAACCGGACTTCAAAGATCGACTGAAGTACAATCAGATATGGTCTGGACACTACAGGTTCACCGGATAGACACCTGAAGCTGGGTTTGTGGTGGCGACATGCCAATCATGTCACCAAATTTTGTGTACATATTGTAAATATCCCTGCTAGTAAATAAAGTGCCAAGGGCACTAAATTTTAAAAAACAAAAAAAACAAAAAAAAAAAAAAGAAAACAAGAAAAGAAAAAAATACAAAATTTCATCGACTTTGGCTCCTTTTGCATGCGAGCCCGCAGGTATGTTTATTTCTTTCTCTCTGTCTTTTCCTTCCCAGCAGATAGTGGCTTTCATCTACTTCTTTCTTCCCCTTTCTTATATGCATTCCCTTCCTCTCCTACTCCTTCTTTTGTAAAACAATCAAGCCACTGCTGTTGTTTCTACTCTCCCGTCTGATATTCCCTTTTCTTCTTTCCCTTTCTTCTCATCCTTTGTCTTATGAGCATTTTCTCCACAGTTCCTACCACTTCTCCATTCCATTCACTTCCATTTCATTATCTGTTTCATAGTAGCTGGTAGCACAATAGCACCCTGTTGCTATATCTACCACTCCTACTTCTCCATTTTTCATCATTCCATCATTCCCTATTCCCATTCCACGACCTGCGCATCCGCAGGTCATCCCTCCATTCATTTCCATTTTTTGTAACTCAGGTGCTTTTTCACTACTGCCATGGAGATCCTTGCACAGCACTCGGTGATTACCCAGCTCAACTGAGCTAGGCTAAGTGCAGTAGTTCTAAAGAAATAAAGGAAGTTCTGCTATTCCACACATTTCTGTTGAAGATCCTATTTTTGAGTGCCGAGTACCAGCAAGAGATTGTTGCAGCAGCCTGCAGAGACATCCAGCATCAACCAACACTTACTTTCCTGCTTCTCCAGCTTCTTGACTCTGTTGCCCAATGGATAAAGGCCTGAGGTTCGTGCATACAGCAGAACTGTATACCCCGCGAGCCGCCAAGAATGTTGGCATTTTTGCCACATTGTTTTTGTTGTTGTTGTTCAAGCAAAAGAATGCTCAAATTGTAGAGACACTTAACAAATTTTGTGCTAAAGCAAAGGTGTCGCGATTTCGTGACATGTCGCAAAATCGTGACCTGTCACGTTTTGCGGCGTCCATACCATAAAAAAGCTAAGCCCAAAAGATGTCACGATATCGCGACATGTCGCATTTTCATGACCTATTGCATTTTTACGGGGTCCAAAACCAAAAAGGTGCAAGCATGGAAATTTATCGCGATATCGCGACATGTCGCATATCGCGACCTGTCACAGTTTCACGACGCCAAATGCGAAAAAGGGCTAAGTCAAGAAAGTGTCACGATATCGCGACATGTCACATTTTTGCGACTTGTCACGTTATTGTGGTCAAAGCAGTCAATGGAAGCAAAGCAGTAAAACTATCATGATATCGCGACATGTTGGAGTTTCGCGGTCAACATAGTCAATGAAAGCACTAAAATGAAAGTTGTCGCGATATCGCGACATGTCACAAAATCGCGACTTGCGGTGGCCATGGAGTAGTGTGATGGAAAATGTCACGATATCGCGACATAAATTAGCAAAGGGTAATGTCCATGAAAAATGTCGCGATATCGCGACAAAAAAGCAAGCAAGGAGAAAATGGTACGGAATGTCACGATATCGTGACATGTCACGTTATCACGGGAAGGACTGACAGATAAGCCAAGGCATGAGAGATGTCGCGATTTCGTGACATTTTTGAAGATGAGGCCAAGCAAGAGGAAGACATCGCGATATCGCGACAGGAAGCGGCAATGAAGGAGAACACAAGAAATGTCGCGATATCGTGACATGTCACGTTTTCGCGAGGAGGCAGCCAGATTGTACGGAATGTCACGATTTTGTGACATGTTGAAGTTTCATGGCCTAAAAGCATCAAAGTGCAAGAAGATGAAAAATGTCACGATTTCGTGACATATTGTGGAGATAAAGCCAAATGGAGGAACATGTCGCGATTTCATGACATGTTCCGTTTTCGCAAGGCAAAGGCGGAAATAAGGAGAACATAGAAACCTATCGTGATTTCGCGACATATTGAAGATGAAAGAACCAAATGAAAAAACGTCGCGATATCGCGACATGTCTCATTTTCGTGACCTGTCGCGTTTTTGCGGGTAAGAAGGAGGAAAAGATAGCACAAGAGAAAGATGTCGCGATTTCGTGACATGTTATAGAGAAGAGCCAAAAGAAAGAAAGATGTCACGATTTTGCGACATGTCATGTTTTTGCGACTGGTGGCGGAGAGAGAAAGCAGCAAGGTAAAAAGTGTCACGATTTTGCGACATGTCACGTTTTCGTGACCTATCACATTTTCGCGATCGAAGCAACAACAAAGGCCCGATACGGTTCTATTTGCATTTTCCTTTAGGATTGCATAGGAAAACGTGAAGAGAAGATAAGGATCAAGTAAAATCTCTCTAACTAATTTTTAGATCGTGGTCGAAGAGGCTTCAAGATTAAATGTTGTTGATTACCGATGTGCACAAGATGGAAGAACCTGAAGCAGTTTTTGATGCCGCCAGAATTAAAGACGCCTCCAATATTCAAAGCTCCTGTTCGTGATCTCTTAACAACTTCCAGCTTCCCTTGATAATGGTCATTTAACGAAGAAGTATGGGCCCTTGTTTTTGTTTCATTTTCGGTTGTAATCCATTTAAAAACAAAAGGCAGATTAAGGGGATTGTTTCTTCGAGATCTATTTCATTTATTAAATGTTGTAATACGAAAGGAAGAGGACGGACCTCTATAAATACCAATGTAAAACTCAAACAAAAGGAGGAGGATCTTGTTGCAGAAATTGAAATAGAAATCCTAGATGCATTTGCTTCCATTCTTAGTGTCTTCTAGAGTTGGTGATCTAAATTGTTGTGCATGTTTAGCTTTCTGTCTGAGTTACTTATGTTAGTCCAGTGTTAGCATAAGTTAAATTATGTTGTTCTGAATTTGGCTGTGTTCGCATTTGAATGTTTGAAGTACAATTGGAAGTGGACTCATGGCTAATGCGTGATCTAATTTCTGTATAAGTATTCTAAGAGTCAGTTGCTGCTTAGCTTTAGGATCTGTTGAAGTTATTACTGTTTGAGGTTGTTCTCCCCATTAACGATCGGCTTCGGCCATATTTACATCCCTTTCGATTATTTCCCATTTCTTTCTGCATTATTTCCCATTTCTTTCCGCATTTTCCCATTTCTTTCCTGCATCTCTAGTCTTGAAACCAGTTTAGATTAGTGTGGGAACCAACCCTCTCTGGAGATTGGCCCGGGAGACATCTCTTTCTCTTGGCATTTCAATGTTGGCCAAGTCTAGGGCGCATATATGTATAAAATCCTTTCCTGTGGTAGATTTGTGACCAACAATAGCACTATACTTTAAGACTTGAATGTTAAACCTTAGCGAAAAAAGAGGAAACCTCCATAAATGTATCCTAACCCTTAGCATTGAACCAGATGTTTTTTACATGGGATTAATAGTGAAAGGGGGGAGAAACCTTTGTCTATGAATATGAAACCTTAGACCAAGACTTTAATAAAGAATTAAACCTTAGAAGCATCGAGTTAATAAAATTAAATAGCCAATAAGAGCACTCCTTTCTTTTAAAATGATTTATAATCAAAAGCTTGCATAAAGGGGATAAATAAATAAATCATATATTAACGACTTAAAATATTTTAAACATATAACCACAAACATGGGAAATAAAATAAAATAATATTTCAAACAATTAAAATGTCCATTCACCACCCATATTAAAATAATTTTTTTACCAAATTACATTTGAAATAATGAATGATCTTTCTTCTTGATTTACAGGCAACAACAAAAGTGAAATATGAAGATCAAGAGATCTAGAAATGAAGATGCATTGAATCTGGACCTAATTCAGAACCTGGTGCATGACAACTTAGACCGCCTGGAATGTGACAATTCGGCTACCTAATCTTCACAGGAATGCTACTGAAGCAGTTATAATATCCATGGTTGAAATTGAAGATCAAAATCAAGAAAAATTATAGACTACCACATCATCCAAGCAGACAACTCATCCATACAGTTGTAAAACACTAAAAATTCAATATTATAAGGCTATAAATAGCCATTGAGATCCCATTCCAAAAGGTTGGATTCCACTTTTAGCAAGAATTTTATTTTCTTTGTAGATGGTGGACATCTACACCTTTGACATTGTATCTTTGAGATTTAGTCTTGCAATCACATGATGTTAGCAATTTTAAGGATGTAATGATTGAATAAATCTTAAGTAATGCAAAGTATTAAAGTTCTTGGTGTAATCTACACATGTTGATGGTGGTTACATTTGGGTCAATTCTAATATTTTATATTTTCCCTTTGAATATAACACCACTTGGACCTAATATTATGCAAAGGTTGGTCAAGTCAAAGCTGGTTAAATTCATATTTGTTACTCCAACATATTTAAAATAAGCTCTCAAGAATGCAATGGATTGTTTTATTTCTTCCTTTAACCCTTTTATTTTAAATTTTCTTTAAAATATGCTTAGAACATGAGTCGAAAGTTGAATTCAATCCTCTGAAACTTATTTTTCATCTGTTATATTTTATAAGTTTTAAAATAGATATTACTACGTACTATAATTTACATGATTATGAAGAAATGAATTATATCTATTGATTACTATGAGGTAACAAACCTAAAATCTTGCTTTTATTTATTTCATTGAAATAATCCTTAATATTAAACGTTTATATTTTGATGTTTAGCTGAGTATTAAGCTAGATTTATGTTTCTACAAGTTTAGACAATGAATTGACACTCGACATTGTAACTATTATATGTAACCTTGAGTTATCCATTTGCATTCCTTTTATATTCTTTTGGTTTAAGATTTGACAATAACATACCCTATCACCTGAACCTTGGGGAAGAAATATTTCCTTTCAAGAGAGAACAATTGTTGCTCTAACCATTTGTGTATGTTGGTAATTGGGTTGATGTATCACTCATTAGAAAATGATGCTAGAGGGAGGGGCATGAATTGTTGATTTATTTTTAATTTAGAGTATGAATTGTTAGATTCATTATCAATTTAAGTTATGGATTACTAATTTTCTAAGTCCTTTGAGCTGTCAATGCTAAACATGAAATAATACTAAAATAAGGACCTAAAATGTTTGATTCACTATTACTGTAGGTTTAATCAGTTTAATAACCTCAGTCGTAAACTTTGATTCATTCTTATTACAAATCATTTAAGTCTAAGCTTAATTCTTGATTTTTTGAAATTCTTTAATTCTCATTATTATACTTTCTCATACATCATACTTCTTGATAGTTAAAATTGGAACCTAGGATTATTATCACCAAGTCTAAGTCCTTTGAAGATGATACCTAAAAATAGTAAAGGTTAGTCAAGTACTCTTCCTCTCATTAATACCTCATCTCAATCTATTATACCATTCACTGATATATTTGACACTCCATTAAGTACACCAATGGTAGCATTTGCACCCTGGTTATGTGGTAGTAGTACACTGAATATTCTTGGACTAGCCCATGATATGTCAAAGAATGAAGAAAGGTACCTACCTAGGTACAAATATTATGGAGCTAGAATAATTGAAGAACACATATAGGCTTATAAATATGCTTTAATATGATTACAAGTTGAACACGGAGATGTGGCTTGTAGGATGTTTCCTTTCACTTTGGATGAACTAGAATATGATTGGTATATTAGTTTACCTGCAAATTCTATTACCTCCAGGGTTGAGCTGGAAACAAAATTCATCAACCAATTCATATTACCCATAAATCTTGCTATCATATTCCATGAAGTTGCCTTAGCTAGAAGGGAACCCAACGAACCTCTAAGGTTATTCAATACCAAATTTATAAGATTTATAACTGACTGAATTCACCCTAAATACTTAATACTGACACAACCATGTAAATATACTTTAGACCTTTAGATCCTCTTACATCCATGCTTGTAAGGAGAGCACCTCATATAACCACTCTACCCATGGCATACAGTGAAGCCTTAACTATAGAACAACAATAAATACCTCAAGGTTTTAGAATTGGTTAGTTACCTTCCTTATGACAACCAAGTGCATTTAACCAATTTATGATGATTAATCAAGCCCTTTCATAGTGGTTTCCAATGTTAAATACCTTACCATACCCTAATTATAATTAGCCATTCAATCCCATTACTTCTCCTGCTCATATTATTACTACCACATATCTTGATAATCAATTTACTACTCAGAATATGCTAGCATTTCTAAATATTAATTGATCTCAAAATACCCTAGCTTTATTTAATAATACTCCAAATTAGACCATACCAAATTTCCTAAATCTTATTTCATCTACCAATAACACAACAAACCAGACTACAACATCCCAGACCAATTATATCAATTATTAATTAGATAACCTGCAAAGATTAGTCTAGAAGCTCAGTAGTGATATGATCTAGTTATAGAAGCAAGTACCCCAAAATACACTTCCTAAAAATAATATTTAGAATAGGAATTTCAATGTCCAAGCGACTAATAACCAATGGGATACTCACCCAAACAATGGAGGGATCCCAAATCTTACTAGCAATCAATCAAATGATAACCTAGGAGCTTCCATAAATTTGGTTGACCTTGCTAAAATTGATTGTCCAAAGTTTAAAACTACTTTAGATTCTAACCAAAAAGAAATGAAAATTTTGAATTTAGTACCCACCAATGAGGATTATAGAAATAAAGCTAATAAAAATGTAGATACAATATTAGTTTTAGAAACATATGAACCATCAGAAGTCGATGAGAATGAATTTGAAGAGGAATATGAAGAAGACACTGAAGAAGAGGTGAAAGGTCACCAACTGTTCCAAAAGGATAATGATTACATTCTTCAAATTAAAGGAGAGGAATCCTTGATTTATTTCACACCTCCTAGAGAAACTTCCATCCCACTTGAGGTGTAAGATATTGAAATCCCTATCCCACCTAAATATCTTGTAATCAATATGTCATTGCTACAGATAGAAAAATCTAGAACCATTGAAGACCTTAATAAAGCCAAGGAAAATAGTCTGTTGATTGAGATAGTTCAGTTGAATAACCACAAGAATTTGTTGCTTGAAAAAGAAGAAACTACAAAGGCTACTCATGCCCTAGTGGCTATAAACATAGAAAAGGTAGAATCCCCACCTTCATTGTTAACTACTAGAAGTTCTAGTAAATGTTTGCATAACTACCTTGTGGATTTAAGTGTTGTTGATAATGAAATACCATATGTTGTTAACAAGAAATTAGAATTGACTCCTACTCACCCAAATAATAAGGTAAGGTTGTTACATTGTACAAGACAAAGGTAAATAAGGTTAGGGTGTTGAATCAAATCCATAAATATTTGGTTACTAAACCTAGGATACAAAAATACACTGATATTCAAGTTGTGGATATTCTAAAAGCATTTGGGATGCTACTAAGCTATGATTGGTATAAAATATTGAATGATCATATGGTAATTAAATTTTCAAAAATAGGGCCAAGGTTAAAGGAGCTTGTCACTGATCACAAGAATGGCAATAATATTCTGTGCATTAAACCAAAATAGGAATTTACACTGTGGTAGTGGAAACTATAATTGAAGATAATTAATCAATAATAGATACCCCATGAAGTAGCTTGTGTCTCTACAATTTCTTATTCATTTTTGGTCAATGGGTTAGTGACATATTCTTTTAAAGCTAAGAGAGGCCTTAGACAAGGAGATCCTTTATCTCCTTATTTGTTCATTATTATGATAGAAGTTTTGAGTAGGAACTTAAATAAGGCTTACAAATATGGTATTATAAGTGGACTTAAGGTTAGTAATAACATCGATAACATCACCCATCAACAGTTTGTAGATGATACAACCCTTTTTGGAAGGGCAAGTTTAAAAGAGGCCAGAGCTTTGAATAATTTTTTAAAAGAGTATGAAAGAGCTTCAGGGCAAAAAATTAATAGGACTAAATCCAAATTTTACTTTCTTAACACTTTTGCTAATATCAAAGCAAGAATTTGTAGGTTGCTTCAAATGGAGGGGGTAAATTTACCATCTACTTATCTAGGGATGCCTTTATTTGAGGGGAGAATGAGGATAGATTTATGAAATCTAGTTATTAGTAAAGTTCAAAATAAACTTCCAGCTTGGAAAGGTAGATGGTTATCTTTAGCAGAAAGAGTGCAGTTAATTAATTCAGTCCTACAAGCCATTCCAACTTATTATATGTCTTTGTATTCTATGCCAAAATATGTTGAAAAAATTATAATATTTATTATGCAATCATTTTTATGGTCAGGTTTACATGATAAAAGGAAATTTTCTTTGGTAAAATGGAGCAATTTGTGTGATGAAAAAGCTAGGGGAGGTATTGGTTTAAGAGCTCTTACAGATGTAAACTTAGCTCTTAGGAGAAAAGTTATCTAGAGATTGTACAAAGAGAGTCAAAGACAATGGGCAAGAATTCTTCTAAGTAATTATGTTGATCCCAATGACCCAAGTTTAATATTTACTGCTCTCTCTCTTCCAAATGGTTCTGCTCTTTGGAATGGTTTAAAAAAATCTATTGATCTTATGATTAAAGGTTTAAGATGGGTGGTGAGAACTGGAGAAAAAAATTGTATTTGGATAGATAGTTGGTGTGATAAAAAACCTCTCAATTTAGATCCATTTTTGAAACCATGTATGATATTACTTCAAGACAAATATGGTGATAGAGTTTCAAACATTTTTTACAAGGATCAAGAAGGAAGATACAAATGGAAAGAAGATTTTTTTACAAGTATACAAGACATTGATGCTAGGAGGCAATTGAGTAGAAATATAAAAACTATAATTATTCCGAGGAGTACCAAGGATAAATTGATTTGGGAGTTGAATAGCTCAGGAGAATACATAACAAGAAGTGGATATAATGTTCAACACCAACATAATAATAATATCACTAGAATTTGGAGAGATATTTGGGATAGCCTAAGCATTCCTAAAGTTAAAATGTTTGTTTGGCTAGTATGTCATAGAAGAATTTTATCCTGGGATAACCTTATGAAAAGGGGTTTTCATGGCCCCTCTAAATGTGTTTTCTGTAATAAGGAGGAGGAGAGTATTGACCATCTCTTAGGACATTGCTCAATTGTCTAGAATCTATGGCAATGGATTCTTAATATGTTTGGTAAATGCATGGTGATGAATAGAAAAATTGAAGATTGGTTAAAGCAATGGCAGAGCACTTATAAAAGTGAGGCTTTACAAACAATATGGGATATTTCAAAAGATACAATACTTTGGACTATATGGCTAGAAAGGAATAGAAGAATTTTTAAAGGGAAGGAAAGCAGTTTAGAGTTAATGAAAAAGAAGATATGTTTAGCCATAAAGGAGTCTAAACCAACCCTATCAACTCCCCCTATCCCTAATTTGGAAGCAAAGAGTCTTGATAGATGGAGTCAAGTCATTAAATGGAATTATGATATTGGGTACAAGAGAAGAAAAAATAAGGTTAAGAATATAAAGTGGAAACCACCAAATGTGGAGTGGGTTAAATTGAATTTTGATGGAGCATCTAAATGAAACCCAGGACCAGTAGGAGGAGGAGGAATAATTAGAAATAATAAAGGAGAGATTTTGTCTCATTATGCTTTCAATTTTGGATTTAAGACAAATAATGAAGCTGAAGCTTGGGCATCTTTAGAAGGGTTAAAAATATGTAAAAAAATGAAATGGAATAGAGTTTGGATGGAAGGTGATTCTCTCATAGTAATAAATGCAATTTTGAGGAAAGCAAAGGCTCCATGGAACATACAAGAGATAATTGTGGAAATTCAAGATCTTGCTAAAGAGTTTGAAGAAATCAGGTTTACACATATATTAAGGGAAGGAAACAAATGTGCAGATAAGCTAGCCAATAGAGGGATTTTGGTTGAGGATCATGAAGTTAACATCTCCTTTCTATGGTTAGAGGAAGTAGAAAGTTTAGTTGAAGCTGACAAAAATTGTTGATTGGCTAAATCATTTAATGATTAAGATTTACTTTAATATTTTCCATTGGTAATATCTATTTTTTTTGTAACAATAATATGTGTTCATTTAGACTATTTATTATAATTTTTGTTGTTGCACTTGTGTTTCAGGAAGGAAACTAGCAATCCAGATTTGGTAAAGCAGACTATGTTAGTACGATGTTCTAGAAATATTACTCTACTAAGATGCAAGGCATATATAGTAGAGCTAAATTTTTGGCATTGTGAAGGCTGCTATAAAAAAAATTCAAGAAAGATGCTAAATTTTGGAGTAATTGTATTCATTCAGAGATTTGAAAAGATCCAGAAATTGAAAATAAAAAATTCAGACATTTTATGTAAAATGATGTAGGTTTCTAACTATAGCATCTCAATTGAGATGAGAAGTGTATCTATTTGTAAGCTCTCAATCTCTAAATAAGAGAGATATAATTTATTAAGGGTGGGGAACCCGAGTACAACCCCTTTTTATCAAACCAAAAAATATACCCCATGAAGTAAATAGAAAACCATTAAGGATCAGTTAAGGACCCTTAAGTTTGGAATATAAGAGTCTAAGTATGGTAGTGGTGATGGAATTAAATCAAGTTGGTGGGGTGAGAGAGGTAAAATAAGAGCTTTTAATTTTTTAGGTCTGGTGTTACTATGGGATAAGGCCCATGAAATCCAACATGATTATCATTACATGCATCTCCTAAATGATCATAACCGTGTTTGGGATCCTGGAAAATTTAATACGACTCCTATTATGTATATAGTTTTTGTTTTTGTTTCAATTTTTTTTCTTTGTTTAGATAAAACTATGTTCAGAGTTAGTTTGTTTTAGATTTTTAAGTTTATTGGTTGGAAGAGAAGGTTTTGAAAGTATCTAGGACCTTTTACAAATGGATCACAACAAAAGTGACTATCTCTAGAAGAATAAATCCTAGAGATAAGCAAGGAAAAACAAAAATAAGGAGACAACCTTCGCAGGACCATCTACAAATAAGACGTAAAATTTGAAAAAAAAATCTACCTAAACAAGGAAAACCAACAAGCAACACAAGTAAAACTTGTAACATTGAAACAAACAAGGGATAACTGACCACTACTAAAACAGTGCAAAATTTTCAAAATTGAAACTAATTTTTCGCTAAAAATTTCAAACAGATTTCCCACTCAAGAGAAGCAACACCAACAAGGGGAGCCTACACAGGGGCCATCTGAAGGCCTAAAAGCTAGATCAACAACACAAGAAGATCTCCATAGACCATGAGATCTCACTACTAAGGAGATGGAATGCACAACTTGAAGATAAAAAAAATCTAAAGGAGATTCAAAACCATGATGTCTCGAAACTGGAAGCAACAATCAAACCCAGGGGCTATCTTCAGGAACTCATCCTCTATAGTAAGTGAGCATGCATGTGGTATCCTAACACAGACCAAAATAAAATTATATATAGGGCTCGTCAAAAAATTACTAGTAGTAGATCAAAACCCAACCCCACCAACTGCTTATCTAAGAAGGAATCATTAGAAACCTTCTACCGCAATTGAGCAAGAAAGCATAGGATCCCTCCCTAAGGACCAAAAAATAAACTGCAAAGAAGGTTCTACTAAAAGAGCCTTGAAATAGACAAGCACATGATCTTTTGAAGGAAACAAAATATCTAGAACCCGTCACTAAAATTTTGACTCGTAAGCAGTCGTGATAGGCTCTCATCTACAAACATTAAAAACAAGGTCTCCCTTCAAAGACAAAAAAGACATAAAAAAATAAACCCTAAGCCACAACACACATCAGACAAATAGGATGCTAAACCCCTTTTCAAAAATCTAGCTCAGGAAAAGGGAAGAGGAATCCACCACTATGAACAATGATGAGACATGTGGTCCATCCTGAAAGACTAGAGGGACCCATTGGAAAATATTTGCAGCACCATATCCCAATCCAAATCTAGCAGGAAGCCAACCAACACCACAGGGCACCAAAGAAGAATACCAAGTCCTCTTGGCTAGACAACAACATTCACGAATAAAAACGAGAAAACACTTCCTAGAAGGCCCTAGGAGACCCCGTGAAGGCCCTAGAAATGTAACAGGCACTAGGAGGATCCCGATACTGGAGTAGGGAGGGAGCAAGAAAATTAAAATGGGGGTCTCCTACCCAAAGTGGCAGACCACCTGCTCCCTCTGCAACATTTACTTTTTGTTATTATGCTTAGTTTTTTTCCTAAAATATTTGGTTTTACTTTATTTGATTTTTGTTTGCTTTTACCTATTTTCTTTAATTAGTTAGACTTCTTTGTTGTGAGATTTATTTTGTTTTATTGTTTGATTCACTACCTTTACTTTACCTATTTACACTTTCTCCTCTTATTTTGACAAGTGTATTCAAATTGCAATCAGCTTTTGTTCCTCTAAAGAAAATATTTCTTATTAATAAAATATGGAGGACTTGTTTTAAATTAGGTGAAAATAAAATTTGGTGAACTAGATGATTTAGTAGCTATTCTTGGATTATGGGTTAAAACAAAGGACATAAAAATAATGTAACATCTTGCTAAAAATTCACATCTATCAACTATATTTAAATAATTTTTGAATCATAAAGAATGAAATCATCTTGGTTTGATAATTAGGTAAACATATATATACATTTTAGCCTTATAGATATCTAATCCAAAAGAACCTATAATATTTGTAATTTATCTAAATACTTCTTAATCAAGAAGAAAATAATAATAATGCAAATTAACTTAAATGCTTGGGTGACATGGATAACCTCTACTAGGGCTATAAATGTCAAGCTAGCAGTAGAGCAATGTCTAGAAGAGAACAAGGTCATCTCTATTGGAGTTATGGATTCTTGACTGGTTGTGGATCAATGCAAATAAAATTCTTTATGAGTGATACCCCTAATAGCCTAATTTTAAACCAAATGATGGAATTCTAATAAGATTCAAGAATAGGAATGAATGCACAAAGCACACACGTTAAAGCTAAGGCAAATGAACATCTATTTTCAGTTAAAATTGTTTAACCCCATATTTCTTGAATGTTTCTAAGTGATTTGTATTTTGCTAGTTTAGACTTTCTAGTTTTCAAGCTGGATTGCTAGGTTCTTTATCCAAAATGGTTAGGAGCATTTTCCAACAGAGTCACCATTGCACAACCTACCCTAATTGATAAACCACTTGAAATTTTGAGTTTTATACAAAGGTGTTTAGAAGTATACTTTTTAAGCTTGGTCACATTAATGTCAATTGATTTTCAAAGTTTGGAAAACAAAGTTGCTTTATAAGGTTTTTAGAATTCTGCCACTTTTGTTCCTATAATTAGTTGTAAGATTAAAATGGCCATAACTTTTGCTAGAGAGCTCTGTTTGATGTGATTCAAAGCCTAATGAAAATATGTTGAGATAATATTTGCAATGGTATAAAATTCACAAACACAACATCAATATTTTAGGAGATATAGCAAAAATACCATTCAACAATATCAATTCTCTATAATAGTCCAAAAATTTCAAAAGGTTAAATATTTCGATCCGCAATATATTTTATAGTTATTTCAACTATTCTGGATACCCATTTAGCCTAATTAGAAATATGGAGATTTTCATAAAATTCTAGAGACTTTAAAATTTTACCTTTTTTTTACACTTCGAAACTATTTTGAGCTCTTGATCAAAGCATTAATTTAATTGATTCAATAAGATAAGGTTCATTCTCCATTAAATCATATTTAAAATTACATTTTTGAAAAGTATAAATATACCCATATTTATTGTCTACAATTACCTTTTTATCGCTAGCTAAACTATCCATTTTAATGGGTTATGGTGCCAAAGTTCATTTAAATTCATAGTCTTCCACACCGCCAAGAGATGACATTATTCATCAATGGTAAATTACCACCAAAATTATCCCAACGACTAATCCTATGACTATGCACCCCATTCCCTCACTAGAATTAATATTTAAAACATTAGGTAAATAAATTTTTCATTCATATTCCTCCATTTTTCTCCAATAAGAAGCCAACGTCCATTTTCCTTGCCCCATTCTTATTCATCCATCTCTCTGAACAACATGAATCCATTGCTCCTCGTTCCATTCCTATTCATCCATCACTCCGACCAATAGGAAGTTAGAACTCATTTTCCTGCTCCACTCCACTCTGTTGATCTCTTTTCTTTGACTCAATCTTGACTGCCCATTTTTGGCCAATAAAATACCAATGCTCATTTTCCTTGATCTACTCCACTTTGTTTGATTTCCCACTGTGTTCTTAGCCATGGATTTCCTAAACCAAGCAAAGCTCTCTATGGCATGCATGCTTTTTATAAGGTGGACATCTTAATATTGAATTTTATAAGGATAGGACATCTTAATATTGAATTTTATAAGGAGAGGACCTTAGCATTGACAAATAGTTTTGACAAGAACCTTAGAGAACCTTAAGAGAAAAGAAAGATATTTTATGCCACAAGAGCCTAATCATGTACGTTGGACTTTGGCGGATGACCTAATACTTTGGAAATGAATTAGCATTAGACCTTATTGAAAATAAAAGTAAAATAACCTAATATTTGAACTTAATAATTCAACATGGAATTAATAGCACTATACTTTAAGACTTGAATGTTAAACCTTAGCAAAAAAGGGGAAACCTCCATCAATGTATCCTAACCCTTAGCATTAAACCCAATTTTTTAAACATGGGATTAGTAGCCAAAGGGGGAGAAACCTTTTTCTACGAATATCGAACCTTAGACCAAGAGTTTAATAAATAATTAAAGCTTAGAAGCATTAAATTAATAAAATTAAATGGCCAATAAGAGCACTTCTTTCTTTTAAAATGATTTATAATAAAAAACTTGCATAAATGGAAATCTAAATAAAGGGGATAAAATAATAAATCATATATCAACAACTTAAAATATTTTGAACATATAACCACCAACATGGGCAATAAAAGAAAATAATATTTTAAACAATTAAAATGTCCATTCACCGACCATATTAAAATAATTTTTCTGCCAAATTAAATTTGAAATAATTAATGATTTTTCCTCTTTATTTACAAGCAACAATGAAAGCGGATGACAAAGGCCGAGAGATCCAAAAATGAAGATGCATTGAACCTAGACCTAATTTAGAACCTGGTGCATGACAACTCAGACCACTTGGAATGTGATGATTCAACTACCTAATCTTCATAAGGATGCTTTGGAGCAGTTAGAAGATCCATGGCTGAAATTGAAGATCAAAATTAAGAAAATTTAGAGACTACCACATCATCCAAGTAGACAACTCATCCATAAAATTGTAAAACACTGAAAATTCAAGATTGTAAGGCTATAAATAGTCATTGAGACCCCATTCCAAAAGGTTGGATTCCACTTTTAGCAATAGGCCTTTTAGAATTTTTTTTTCTTTGTAGACGGTGGACATCTGCACCCTTGATATTATTTAGTCTTGAAATCACATGATGTTAGCAATTTTGAGGATGTAATAATTGAATAAAACTTAAGTAATGAAAAGTATAGAGTTCTTGGTGTAATATGTGCATGTTGATGGTGGTTACATTTGGGTCAATTCTAGTATTTTATATTTTTTTCCTTCGAAGATAGCACCACTTTGACCTTAGATTGTGTAAAGGTTGGTCAAGTCAAAGTTGGTTAAATTCATATTTGTTGCTTCAACAGATTTATAATAAGCTCTCAAGAATGCAATGGCTTGTTTTATTTCTTCCTTTAACCCTTTTCTTTTTAATTTTCTTTGAAATCTACTTAGAATAGGAGTAGAATAGTTGAATTCCATCCTTTGAAACTCATTTTTCATCTATTATATTTCATATATTTTAGAATAGATATTGTTATGTGCTATAATTTACATGATTATGATGCAATGAATGATGTCTATTGATTACTTTGAGGCAACAAGCCTAGAATATTGCTTTTCTTTATTTCATTGAAACAATCCTTGATATTAAATATTTATATTTTGATGTTTAGCTAAGTATTAAGCTAGATTTATGTTTCTACAAGTTTAGACAATGAATTGACACTCACCCTTGTAATAGTTATATGTAACCCTGAGTTATCCATCTACCTTCCTTTTTATTCTTTTGATTTAATATTTGATAATAACATACCCTATCACCCAAACCTTGGGGGAGAAATATTCCCTTTCAAGAGAGAACAATTGTTGTTCTAACCATTGTTGATGTATGTTGGCAATTAGGCTAATGTATCACTCAATTAGGTTGATGTTCCATTTTGAATGCAATTCTTCTTCATCCGTAGATTCTAGTCTAAATGGGATGGAAATGGAGGCTAGCAAGAAGGACTAAGAGTCCCTGCATAAGACACTCAATATTCGATCATTTTTGTCAGCCACATACTTGGCCACCAGACAAAGGAAGCACAAATACAATGCTTATCACAGGTAACAACTTATTTAGATGAAAAAGGTCAAGATGCATAAGAGAAAGTAGAAGGTGATTGACCTCACCACAACAAGTGATGTTCAAGCCAATAATGGTGATAGGCCATTAGGACCGCCAACATAAGATGCATGGCAACACATGTTGAAGACCCTCCCCATAAATATAGTGAGGAGGAATATATTTATTAAATAATTCAAGTTTAATCCTTGTGAATAGATGTGTGTGTTCGTATTCACAAGAGGATATTTAGTGAGACCATAATTTCTACTAAATTTGTGTGTATTAGGATTTGAATAAGTAGTTACATAATGTGTAATCAAGATTTTTTTATGTCTAGAGTGCATGATCAGTAGTACCCAACGCTGGTAAGTAAAGTGCAAGTGCAAAGTTCACATTGAGAATTTTGTTCCTAAGAGTAGTGAGATGGATGAGATGAAGGGAAAGATAGAGCCAAGAGCCAAGATCCAGAGCTCAAGCCCGACTCTGAGTTTGAGCCAATAGAAGAAGAGATGTTAGATAATTATTACCAAATAATGTAATAAGGGGGGCATGATAGGAAAAATTACATTATTAGAATAAGCCTATTAGTACACCTTATATTAGATTTGGAGGTTAGATTAGTTGTAACTATTGGTCCAAATTTTGATTATGGTTATTGTAGTGAATTCTCACTACATTCAAACCTTACCTTGAGAAAATATTGAGAGGTGGTCTAAACAAAAGAGAAGTAGAAAAGAAGCGAGGAATGAAGTGTTGGATGAGTGCGAGTAGAAATTTTGATCAAAATTTTGAAAAGGTAGAAGGCAGGGAACAATTTCAAAGAATGAATCTTCTCAGATGATAAAAACTTCAATCAAAACTTGTGCCAACTTTTGATAGTTTTGACAAGAAGGGGAAGGCAAAAGTTTTGATGGCATGCAACATCTAGCCCCAAAAAGTTGGAAGTTGGCAAAAGTTTTGAAAGGTGCAAAAGGAACAAATGTCTAAAAGATCGAAAGTTTTGGAAGTTTCGAAGCAAATGAAAGAGGAAAATATTTGATCACATCTCCCAAATATGGTAGTTGAGCTTATAAAAGCAACAATGGAAAAAAATCATAGTCTCACCTACTGCATGACATAAGTGGTTGATGCATTGAAGGTCGCAGCATGGGAGCCACAACAAGGACAACTTTAGATTTGGAACATCAATTATAGAATATCGCCTACATCTAGTCTTTGGGTAATTCCAAAAAAGGTTGATGGCAATAACAATAGTAGGGGTGCATCCAAAGGCTCAAAACCATTCAATGTTAATGAGCACAAATCCATAGACCTTGAAGGAACTAGTGACTTGAATGAAGACATGACCTAGCACATGGAAGAGCAGTCATCTTGAAATCTCTACATAGTTTTGGAGGGAAAATATCCCCTTGTGTAATCTATAAATAGTAGTTCCTTAATGTTGTAGAGCATCGACAAGTTATAAGTCATATAGCTTTTCCTTAATTTTCCTTGGTATAGTAGTACTTGTATTCCTGAGTGGTCTTGTGGGCATGCCCTCGAGCCCCCACTTCTAGCATAATATTGTAATATTTTTATATTCATATATGCATACTAGAGGCCTGTGACTATTTGGTTCCAAGTGTTTGGTTCTCTCTATCTCGTTTCCTTTATGTATGTGTGTTTATTTGTGCTTATATATGTTCAAAATAGGAAGTGTTCATTGTGTCAATGCATTACACTCAAGGTTGTTGTGCAAGGGGATCTTATCTTGATCTTGGTGCATCACCCTTGTTAGCTTAGGTTTTTTCCTTTTCGTTGTCTTTTATTATTTGTTTCTTTCTCTAATCCTTTTCCCCCAAATTTTTTAGATTAGGACTATGCACTTAAGGTCACATCTTAAAAGGAGTCAACCTTGTAAAAAATCCTAGAGGTTGTCGATCAAGCCAAACCCCATGCTCTCAGGACTGGCCCTATTGTGTTGCTCAACACAAGGTGTGATAGTCCCAACCATCTAGTCCCTCCTATTTGACAACCTGGACAATCGAATTAGAGGACAACAATTTAATGGCATGCCTAGTGGGACCCCATTGACTTATCATTGGTCCTACAAAATAACAAGTTAGGCTCTGACTCTGGTGAGGGTCTATGCCTATTCTACTTGTTGAAGCACTTCATAACTCACTTGGTGACTTTGCTCAAGAATGAATATCTAAAAGAAGTCACTTTGAAGGACATCAAATTGAGGTTTCGGTGAAGATCTCAATCTATCTACTTCCAGAGCAAATGTTGTGTTCACTTGGTGACTCCACTTCATTCAAAGGACCCTAAATATTATGAATGAAAAGACTCCACACCAAATCCTTTATTGTTGATGGCCACTCCACCACCCAGGAGTTCCCAACATGGAACAATAAGAGCCCCTTATGACCTCCAGTGCCACTAAAAGTATGGGATAACATTCCAACATCAACACTCGAGTATATGCAATATTATGCCAGAGAATATCTGGTGATCCCATTGACACATCTACAAAAGATGGTCTACTAGTACCAATTACATAGTATCACTAAGCAAAACATAGCTTTGAGAATGCTTGTGGCATAGTTTAGAGGTAAGGCTCACAAGGGATATAAATCTCTTTCTCCACACTCCATTTTTGAATGGGATCAACTTGTTGCCCTATTTATGGATGGATTTAGAGAAATAGAGCAGTTGAATCCAACCGTCCAACCTGTCACTCCTCACCTTTTGATAAGGAAGAGTATGTGGAGGTAGAGGAAGTAGGTACTCCAACAACCAATAGGTTGCAAGCCCAAATCAATGATTATAAGGGCTAGTGGGTAGTAGAGGTAGTGAAGTCAGATCCCTTTGGAGTGCTCGAGCAAACAAGTGCAGGCACTTTTATGATTCAAAAGGAGAACCCCTATTCCTATAAGGGCATAAACACAAAAAAGGATCTCACCAAGGGAAGAAGAGGTACTCTGACTGGGTGAAAGTAGAAAGAGAGTCAACATTGGTACCGATCTACGTCTACCAAGAAAATTGCTTATTCCTGGTACTAGTCTACTTGCAACAAGAGAGTTGCTCAAGAGTCCTACTTTCTTAAGGGTAAAAGTATTTTACCTAAGAAACTAGAAAAAGAGAAAGAAACAAATGACTCAAGCAACAATTGGATGGCCCCCTTTTGACTCCATGCCTGGATAAGGCCACCCACACAACCCTTGTATATATGTATTATATGTAACATATGTTTTAGTTTGTTGCAAGTTTTTTTGGTGCCATTGCTTGGAGAGCAATCCCAATTTTGCGAGACCATTGAGGTTTCAAAATTTGTGGAGATACACTCAAGTTGAAGATCCCTTATGAGTCGCCAAAACTATAGTGAATTCTCACTACACTCAAACCTTCCTTGAGAAAATATTGAGAGCTAGCCTAAGCAGAAGAGAAGTAGAAAATAAGTAGGGAATGAAGTGTCAAATGAGTGTGAGCAGAAGTTTCGATCAAAATTTCCAAAAGGTAAAAGGTGGAAGAATTTTTGAAGAATGAATCTTCTCATATGATAAAAACTCCAATCAAAATTGGCACCAAATTTTAATAGTTTTGACAAGGGGAAGGTAAAATTTTCGATGACATGTGACATCTGGCCCACGAAAGTAAAAAAGCTAGCAAAATTTTTGAAAGACACAAAAGGAACAAATATCTAAAAGATCAAAAGTTTTGAAAGTTTTGAAGCAAATGAAAGAAGAAAAGTTTTGAGCACGTCTTCCAAAGATGATAGTTGAGCTTATAAAAGTAACAATGGTGAAAAAATTTGAGTCTCACCTACTGCATGACATAAGTGACTGACGCATTGAAGGCTACAACATGGGAGCCACAACAAGGACAACTTTAGATCCATAATATCAATTATAGAAGATCACCTACGTCTAGTCTTTGGGTAATCCCAAAAAAGGTTGATGGTAATAATAGCAACAAGGGCACATCCAAAGGCTCAAAACCATTCAATGTTAATGAGCACAAATCCATAGAACCTAAAGGAACTAGTGACTTGATTAAAGACATGACCCGACACACAGAAGAGTAGTCATCCTTGAAATCTTTGCACAATTTTGGAGGGAAAATATCCCCTTGTGTAATCTATAAATAGTAGTTCCTTAGCATTGTAAAGCATTGACAAGTTATAAGTCATATAACTTTCTCTTCATTTTTCTTGGTATAGTAGTACTTGTATTCCTGAGCGATCTTGCAGGAACACCCTTGAGCCCCCACTTTTGGCATAATCTTGTAATATTTTTATATTCATATATGCATACTAGAGGCCTATGACTATTTGGTTCCAAGTGTTTGGTTCTCCCTATCCCATTTCCTTTATGTATGTGTGTTTATTTGTGCTTATATATGTTTAGAAGAGGAAGTGTTCACTGTGTCGACACATTACACTCAAGGTTGTAGAGGGGGATCTTATCTTGATCTTAGTACATCACCTTTGTTAGCTTAGTTTTTTTTCCTTTTTAGTGTCTTTTATTTTTTATTTTTCTCTAACCCTTTTCCCCAAAGTTGTTAGATTAGAACTGTGCACTCAAATTCACATCTTAAAAGGAGTTAGCCTTGTAAAAAATCTTGGAAGCCCCTAATCGAGCCAAACCTTGTGCTCTTAGGATTGGCCCTATTGTGTCGCTTTGCATGATAGTCCCGACCATCTAGTCCCTCCCATCCAATGACATGGAAAATTGGAGAGGACAACAATTATAACCATATTGGATGGTTATAACCTCCATAGATGTATTTAGATATGCAAATATTAATCTAATCAGTGGTTAAAATCCCAACACAAACTTCAAAAATCTTAAAAAATTCAAAAATCTAAAATTGTATTTGTTGAATCAAGCTAAAAAAGAGCTTCATGATGAGTATAAATATGCCTAAACTTGTAAAAGTATGTTGTGTCATCAAATTAAAATATATTGTCTTCAAGTATTTCACAATCTGTCATCAAAATTCATAAAACAGTTTCACCTTGTAATTGAAGACTATGTTATTTAAAGCATTAACATGTTTCTTCCAAAAAGCATGTGTAATTAGTGTAATTCATTTTCCTTTTCAAAAAGTGTTTCCCATGTGAATTTAAACAATTGTTCTAATTTCCATGTGTAGATTTGGCAAATTAAACATTTGATGTGATGATGTCACTTTAGGGTTTTAGAAAAGAAAAACATCAAATAAATTGTATTTATTGATCCTTCAAGATCCAATGGCACACAATCTTCTTTTAATTACGTTATTTCACTCTCTTTAGGATTTTCTTTTCTATTCAATGTCTCATGAAATAGCTTGTGCCATCAAATTCTCAAAAATGTATTAGGAATTGAAGGTCTACACAATGTATAACTCAATGTCTCAATAAATATATTTTTCTTTAAAATGGTGAGGTACACAAATGCATTTGCCTTAGAATTTTCAACACACTCAAACTATGCTTTGTCCTTGTGTCTTTGACCTAAAAAGTTCCTCATGCACAACAATAGCTTTTGAATACCTCCATCCGCAACTCTATCTCAAACATTGGATGAGAGTGGTTTTATGTGATTACGAACCCCTAAAATGAATGCACCACCTCCACCTTCACCATCTTATGGATATTCTACCTCAATATGGTGGGGAACAACTATGTTTGTAGGATAGGTACAAAAAAAATCCCATGTTCCAATACCTTCAATGCCTTTGAACATGTCTAATGCAAATGTAACTCTTTAGAGGTTTGCATCAAACAATACAACTCCATCAGTAAGCCTTAATCTTAGACAAACCTAGTTGTTTATTCACTCATCAGATGACTGCCTTAGTATCTCCTTTGAAAACTCTTATTGTTGGTTAACAAAAATTCACCAGACAATAACACTTGAGGTGCATTTGCAAGACTCCATCAAATAAACCTTGAACAACATACTTGCTAGACAACACCTTCTTCTACTAGATGGTGACCACTCTTATAGGCAACCACTCACTTGTCAGATATTCTTATCAATCGTTCTAGACAACATTTACATATGCTTCTCAGTATTTTCTAGAGATGACAAATAGTGTTGGCACCATAAAATGACTCCTCTTCTTGACAAGTTTTTTTCTTCAACTTGATAACATACAATGTTAGCAACTCTTGCACCAAATAATCTTCACTTCAATGCCTTGCTTTGTTGATACTTCCTTAGACAACTTGTGCCAAACATTGTCCACACAAAATAGTCTTTGCATCAAAGACAACCTTTTGCATCTTTGACAACTCTATTACTATGAACATTGCAAATCTCTAATGCTTACTCCATTTGAATTTTTTAATTTTTCTATGAGCAAATATTCTTCTACCAAAACAAAAATAAATAAATAAATAATATAGAAATTATACTTTCGCATCAACATTTAGTTGGATATTAGATGTCTTATTTTTCACAATCAGAATTGTCGAATCAACAAGAGTTTGTTCTCCTCACACAATACAATCGTCAAACTACTTCCTAGAATGGCTAGGGAAGTCTTCACCATGAATGGGTCTTTGTTGTCAACTCCCACTTTACAATGAACTCTTCTCACACCTAGGATAGCCTAGAAGAAATCAAATGATGAATGCAAATTAGTTGCAATAAAATTCTCATTGATATAATTTATGATATATACAATAGACAGACAACTATCCATCCATAACGGATGTAACTAACAACAAAAAAATTACTTCATGAGGGTTATTCATAACATAGGGGACAAATCCAAAAGTAATAATATTAGTTAGAGAAAACTAGATAGCTACCATATACAAGTTGAAAACTCTCTTTCTCTCTCTCTCACACACCAACAATCTAAGGAGGTTACATTATCACAAATGACATAATTATTTATACTTACTCATATCATGCATGTTCTTCATGCTTTAAAAAATGGTTCACTTTTACAAATGATTAAATGCCATGAAGATTTTGTTAGCATGTTGTGCTTCAAACATAATCATTGAGGTTCATACCAAAATATGAAGTGCATAATAAACTAGGCTTTCTCTTTCATTGTTTGTAATTAGTGAAATTTGACTCAAGTTAATAACTCATATTAAACTACAATTTCAAAATAAAGGTGCATCTCTCCTTTTAGGCTTGCTTGTGACCTCCTTAAATCTATAGAAAGATGATCAAATGAACCACTCAACCATGTGGCAACTAATGCCAAAGGATTTTAATGCAACTTGTCCAAGGACAAACCCTAATCATTGTTTTGGATTGGTTACTAAGAGAAGTCTTCATTCCTAAAAGGACCTTCAAAGGACTCATGAACTCAAGGTTGATAGTCCCCACCATAAAATTGGCATATTTAAGATCCAATAAATTAGACAACTTTTTTACTCTCATTCCTTACTTAGGAAGCAATTAAAAATGCAATTTATTTATATTCTTCTAGTAATAGTTGAGACACCATAAATGAGGAGCCCTACATCTCTCCTCTTGCTCATAATGGTTATCTCCTTCCCATTCTAAGTATGAGACGTTATGTGAGCTACATTCTCAGGCAATCTCCTTTAATAACTTACAGTTCCACTGAGATCTTTATTGTATCAAAGCAAATTTCTTATATTTAATTCATAGTGAGGTGTTTATATTGTGTGTCTTGATCTTAAGATTAGAATAAGATTTATTTAAATATTCCTCTCATGAAAATCCAATTACATATATGGTTTAAATTTATTGTCCCACTAAGGCAAATCAAATTCAATTTGAGCTATTCAAAGGACTAAATCCCTACAATGATTATTATTTTTCAAATCTATAAAATTCACTAAGGTTATCTATAATGTTCTTTCTTGGGACTCTCAATTGCCCAAGCATGGGAGAGTTGTTACTTCACACATAGGTGCCTTTTGATTTGAGATGCAACCCCTATCGAAGTGGGTCATTTGCTTGCTTGGAAGGAGCAAAGCATTACCTCCTATTTTATGCAAATTAGGTGCATGGAATCTAATAAAAAATAATGCATATGGAGGCATCAAATATTAAAGCTAAACCCCAACTGAATCACTTTTACTTGTCTAACTATAAAATTTGTTGTTAGGATCCTATGATCTTGTATTTAACTAGCTTACAACTAAAGACCAATGAGTATATAATTCTTATGGGCCTCCTTTTTACTAAACAATTCCTTGAAAATATGGGAACTAAGATTAGATTTAAGACCTACCATTTGGAAGTTTATAATCTTAACCTTTATAAGAATCTACTGGAAGAAGGGTGCTACCTTGAACTTTCTTTTTCTCTCTTCTAAAGAAGAAATGAGGATGAAAGTTGTGCTTCTTATCTTTTCTAACTATCCTCTTTGCAAAATATCGAGGGGTATTTTGAACAAAGTATATTTCCACAAGTAAAGGTGGCCAATGAGCTTTACATCTAATTTTGTGTCAAAGGTTTATGCAAGTTTAGTTGTGGATCTTGACAATTTGTTACTTTTTTAGGAGATCAATTTTAAACCCACAAATCCATGTCAAAAACTTTAAAACTCCAAGAAATGTAAAAAAACACCCTAGTTTTTTTGTGTAAATCTTGACCATATATATATTTTTTAAAATTACTCCAAACTAGAGATGTGAGGCTTCTACTTAAAAATCGTTTTGTCTTTTTCTTTCCAATAATAGAGTCAAAGGTCCTATTTTTAAAAAAGTTTGTTTGTTAAAATTATTTTTTAACCACAAAGGATAAATAAAGTAAATAGCTAAGATTTGTGAAATTAAATGAAATATTTTAATTATGTCCATGAGACCCAAAACATGGCCTATGAGACCTTCAAATATGGAAACACAGTTACTCAAATCATATGACCATTAATATCCTTGAGAAGGTTGTTCCTTCTCCTATTGATTTGGGTTAGCAACTCCCCAAATTTTTTTATTTTATTGTCTTCAAATAACTCTTGCATAGAACCTTGTCCAAGCATTTATTTGTATTTGTCACAGATGTCCGAAAAACTCGGGCATTCATAGATGAAATGTTCCTATGTCTCTATTGCCCCTGTGCTGCATTGAGTACATATCCTTTCTTCCCTTTGTTCCTTGGGCATTGTCCATATCCCTATTTCACATATTAGCCTATGAGAGCTAGTCCTTATTTGAGCAATGAGGACTTTTTCCCTCCACTTAAATTTAGCACCTATATATGCTTTTTTCTTGTGGTCATACATTGGGTTAAACTTTACAATATAGTATTGTCTTTTCTTGATTGTATTTTTTCACATTCCACTTCTAAACTTTTTGTTCACATAGTTTTTTATGTCTTTATTGAAATTTGGACATTCATTTATGTTGATTTCCCAATGTTTCATCCATGTGTTCTTCTCCCTATGTAGCTCTTCATCCTTAAATGCCCTAAGCCATTTGTTATTTTTCATGTTTTCTGTTTTTTCAAGTAACATAACAACTTGGTCATAGCAATTGCCTCTAAATGAACATTCCAGTTTCAACTAGAATAATTTCATAAGGGACTGTGGTCTTAATTCTAAGAAAATTTGTAATTAGACGTTTTTGAATCCTTTCTATTTGCCTCCATTTTGTATTTGTTGTGCCACTAGCCCACACCTCGCAACCATACAACACAATCGGTGTGACAAGTAGACCAAATAAGACCTTGGTGGTCTTCCAGTCCCACAACTCGACATTCCTACACCAATTTTGAAGTGCATATAGCCCCCTCCAACCACTTAGAGTTCTTTTCATCCTACATGTATTCCAATTGAGTTTGTCATGAAAGTCTATGCCTAGGTATTTGTATTCTACCACTACCTTAAAAGGTTCTTCTTCAAACTGAAATTCGAGATATTGCTTCTTTTTTGCTGAAAAAATCATGATTTTTATTGTGCTCGTGTTCACTTGCATCCCAAATTCTTCACAGAAGAGTTCTAGAGCCCGAAGGTGATCTTCTAGATCTTTAGCTATTTCAACCACAAGAATTACATCATCTGTATACATGAGGTGTTTACCACATATTTGGTTAAGTGCACACCCTCTCCCCCAAATTTGTTTATCCATTCTTCTAACTTGTCAATGTACAACCTAAATAATGTTGGAGATAGAGGATAACCTTGTTTGACACCTATGTCACTCCTAAAACAGTCAGATAACCCTTCCTACGTTCTGATTCTAGCCTTTACATGCTCATATAATCTGTAAACTGCTGCCCTGTAGTGAATTGGAACTTCTCGCTCTTCCATTCTGTTCCATAATTTTTTCCTTGGCATTGTGTCAAATATCTTTTTGAAGTCTACAAAACAACAAAAAAACCTCTTTTTTTTGTCCCATAATTTTTCCACTATGTGTCTAAGCGTGATACAATGATCAATAATTGAGTGCTTGGGCCTAAAACCCGCTTGCCTCTTTACTTTCTTTCCCTTTGAGTGTTTGGGCCTAAAACCTACTTATGAAAAATAATGAATTCTCCAACCCTTAATCCATATTCTTACAAATACTAAAGTGAATTTTCTTAGAAAAAAATTTCAAATTTTCCCAAAGTAATTAGAAACCTTACAAAAATCCTCGATCATCTTCGCTTCTTTCGCGATGTAATAGTGCGCATCCCATTCACTATAGCAATCGAAATCTGAAATCACAAGAAATAAATGGCCATAATACCAAATTCAATTTGGCTATCACTTTCGCTTTAGCAATCGAAATCTGAAATCACAGAAATAAGACCACCTCCTTAGCTTTTGAACACGATGGTCTTTTCTTGGGATGGTGTTTTGAAGGCGATGGTCTTTTGTTGCTCACGTTTTTCCAATCATACAATCTCATCCATTGCCCACCAAAATTACAATCTCCATATCGATATCAATTTCACTCTCACACAACTCTGTCGCGACGGGCGGTTGAAGGACGCAATACACATTTTGCTTACTACAAATACAAATACACACCACTCTTTACACTCTTCAACATGTCTTCAACTCCTGCAGACCTGCATCGCCAACAATGCCCTTTCAGAGGGCAAGCTGCTTCACTCACTCATCAACCGCATCGGACATAAATTTGACACCTCCGACCACAAATTTCTACAAGACAGACTTATTCACATGTATCTTCATTGCAGAAGTTTGGCGGACGCTCTCAAAGTTTTCGACTGCATGACTGAACGAAACGTCTACTCATGGACTATGATAATTTCAGCTTACGAAAGACATGGCTTTCCTCGACAGGCACTCACACTGTTTCACCAAATGCAACAAACAGCAGCAGCAGCAGTCCATCCAAATCATTTCACCTTTGCCAGCGTCCTCAAGGCATGCGCCAAACTAACAGATTCGCAACAGGGTTTATCCATCCATCAAAGACTCTTTAAAAGCGGTTTTGCATCGGATGTTGTGGTTGTCAATGCTTTGATTGACATGTATGCAAAATGTGGGAGAATACACAAGGCACAGGAATTGTTTGACAAAATGCATAATGCAGACACAGTTTCATGGACTGCAATGATCGCAGGATATGCACAAAACGGACACGTTGAAAAGGCGCGCGAATTGTTTGACAAAATGCCTCAACGATGTACTGTTTCATGGAATGCAATGATTTCAGGATATGCACAAAATGGGTTTTCTGAAAAGGCCGTGGAGACTTTTAAGAAGATGCAATTGTTAGATGTAAAGCCAGACTCTGCAACCTTTGCCAGTATTCTTCCAGCATGTGCCAAGATGGGAGCTCTAGAAGAGGGTATGGACATTCATCAAAGAATAGTTGAAAATGGTTTTTCATCGGATGTTGTGGTTGTCAGTGCTTTGATTGACATGTATGCAAAATGTGGGAGAATATACAAGGCACAGGAATTGTTTGACAAAATGCATAATGCAGACACAGTTTCATGGAATGCAATGATCACAGGATATGCACAAAACGGACACGTTGAAAAGGCGCGCGAATTGTTTGACAAAATGCCTCAACGATGTACTGTTTCATGGAATGCAATGATTGCAGGATATGCACAAAATGGGTTTTCTGAAAAGGCCATAGAGACTTTTAAGAAGATGCAATTGTCAGGTGTAAAGCCAGACTCTGTAACCTTTGCCAGCATTCTTCCAGCATGTGCCAACATGGGAGCTCTAGAAGAGGGTATAAACGTTCATCAAAAAGTAGTTGAAAACAGATTTTCAGCAGATGTTGTGGTTGTGAATGCCTTGATAGACATGTATGCAAAATGTGGAAGAATAGACAAGGCCCGGGAATTGTTTGACAAGATGCATGATGCAAACACAGTTTCATGGAATGCAATGATTGCAGGATATGCAATTCATGGCTACAGCAAGGATGCCCTTAAACTCTTTGATCTGATGAAGCACTTGGGAACCAACCCTAACAACGTAACCTTTGTATGTGTTCTATTTGCATGCAGCCATGCAGGTCTAGTGGATGAGGGCTGTAAATACTTTAATAGCATGAGTGACTCTTATTGCATTATTCCTGAGATGAATCATTATGTATGCATTGTTGACCTTATTGGCCGTGCAAGCTATCTTGAGGAAGCTTTGAACTTCATTGTCAAACTGCCCATAAAACCTGAAGTGGTTGTGTGGATGTGTCTGCTTGGTGCTTATAGATCACATAAGAATATAGGAATAGGGGAATTTGTGGCAACAATCCTTTTTGTGTTGGAGCCTAAAGGTGCTGCATCTTATGTTCTTCTTTCAAATATTTATGCTGAAGTGGGCAGCTGGGATGATGTTCAAAGAATAAGGACATTGATGAAAGATAGAGGAATTAAAAAGACACCTGGTTGTAGTTGGATTGAAGTTCAGAAAAGGGTACATGTTTTTTGTGTAGGAGACAGATCACACCCACAAACACAGGAGATCTATGGAAAATTGGAGGAATTGTCGAGTGAGATGAAGACAGCGGGGTATATTCCAAATACAATACCTGTGTTACATGATGTGGAGGCTGAGGATAAAGAATTGTTTGTCTGCCAGCATAGCGAAAAATTGGCAATTGCATTTGGGTTGTTAAAGACTCCCCCCGGAACCATTATTAGAGTTGTGAAGAACCTTCGAGTATGTGGTGACTGCCATACTGCAACCAAGTTTATCTCTAAGATTGTTGCAAGGGACATTGTTGTAAGGGATGCAAACCGATTCCATCATTTTAAAAATGGAAAATGTTCTTGTGGAGATTATTGGTGATGCAAAGTAACACAAGATCTAAAGAGTCTTGCACAATGACATGGTGCATGCTTTCAGATTTCAGTGGTAGAAAATTACCATGTTTCATTTCATTTTCTCAAAAAGTGGTGTTATTAAATATTTGTACAAATAGGCCAACGGGTTCTTGGTTCAACAGTTGGGACAAATAGTTAATGTAGCCCACACCAAGGTTTCAAATCTTGACGGCACCAAATAGCTCAATGTGACTAAATTGATATAAAAGGGATATATATATATATATATATATATATATATATAATTAGTATATATATATATATTTGGTGTGGGCTACATTAACTATTTATATATATATATATGTTTGTACAAATAGACAATGTTGTTGATTGCTAACATTATATTGTTCGAGTGAATGTAACTGCTTAGGTATATCGATGGGGTATTTGTGAAAGCCTTGTTTTTTAATACTATGAGTGATGGTATTGCACTATTTTTCAGGAATCGTATACAACTTTATAGTGAAGAGCTAGAGAAGGAGGTGGAAAAATCACGAACACGAAAGGAGAAATACTTGAAGGAAATGGAAAACACTCAACAAACAATAAATGTTAGAGAAGGACTAATGCAGTCATCACACAGACGACAACGTTCCCTAAGAATGGTGATTGTCTCAAGTCAACGTCCTTTGAGATGGTAAATCTTTTTTGTACGACGATATTCTAGAGTACAACAATCCAATTTGTACAACAGTCAATTCGTACGACACTTTAGTTGTATGACAAATTCCTTCAAATTGGACGGCTTGAACAAGATCGTTCAATTGTATGGTGTGCTGGTTTGTACAATAAAATATTGAACGATAAGATTATTTGGAAGTCATTCAATCAAAGTAATCAATTTCGAAGGGCATACTTTTGTTTAATTTGAACGACACTTCTCAGTATTTGACATCTCATTTCAAATACTCGTTCTTTGCATTTTATTGAGATGGTTATCACATATCCTTGGTGAATGGCAATCACCCTCAATAAGAATCCCTTTTGGTACTCCCTCAATTGCTTCTCCTGCCACCTTAGGCAGTCACCTGCACTTCTGCATGTCACATTATGGTAACACACACTCAACAATACAATATAATAGTCTTTTATACAACACAACTAGAATTAAAAAAAGTATTTGGAAATTTTATTAAATTGCCTGTGCGGCAACATCCAAATGGAAATACACAAATAAATAAGAAATCCTATGTTTCTTAAGGTCTTCCCCTACAATTCCTCCTTAAGGCTGCACTCTTTCATTCCATCAGTAGTTCTCTTTTCTCTTCAAAGCTTCTCCTCCGCTGTCTCCACCTTTGCCGCCTCTTTTCTAATAGACGTTAAATGACCGTATATATATAATTGTGGAGTGCAGCTATTGAAACGGTTCTCGAGAAGGTTAGCCTTCTTGGTTGCTCAATGGTTGGTCTTCGAGTGTTCCCACATCATACTCATTGGGTAAAGGAAATTTTTCATGAACATTGTTGGGAATCTTCGACAAAACTTCTGTATTTAGCAAGCTTGGAAGCATTTATCCATGTCGCCATGTCAACTTCCTATTTCTTCCACTTAACTAGATGCTCAAAATATTCTTTGCCTCTAGTCCTTCGAGCCACTCTAGAATCAATAATTGCCTCAATTTTATCTTGTTCCTTCTACGACAATTGTTGTACCCAATCTGCCATCGAAGGATCTAGAGTCGTATTAACTTGCTCACTTGTTGATCCTTTGTAATAATGGTATAAATCTGCTACATTGAAGATAGGGGATATACCGACTCCTTCGGGTAGTTCTAGTTCATAAGCATTCGCAACAAACTTTCTCAAGATCTTGCATGGTCCTATATTTTTCCACTTTAGCTTTTGATAAGTTCCTTGTGGGAACCTTTCTTTTCTTAAGTGTGCTAAAACCATGTCTCCCACATGGAATTCATGTTCTCTCCTCTTGATATCAGCATGTTGCTTGTATCGCATGCCATTTCTCTCACAATCTGACTTAACTTCCCTGTGCAACTTTTGCATATATTTTGCCAAAGCACTCTTCCTTCCCAAACCAGTCATATTTCTCAACCTGTCAACTCCTTGGGGACTGAATCCATATACAATATGAAAAGGACTCTTGGTGGTACTCCTATTGATCAAGTTATTGTATGTAAATTCAGCTTGTGCTAAGATAGTATCCCACAGACTTGGTTTATCTCCTACCAAACACCTCAATAGGTTTCCAAGGCTTCAATTCACCACCTTCGTCTGTCCATCTGTTTGTAGGTGATACATTGAACTGAAACCCCACTTAGCACCTAGTTTCTTCCATAAGGTTCTCCAAAAATGACCCACAAATTTGCTATCTCTATCTAAAACAATGCTCTTTGACAACTCATATAGTCTTACAGTTTCCTTGAAGAATAAGGTAGCAATATGAGTTGCATCATTTGTCTTCCTACAAGGTATGAGATGCGCCATCTTTGAGAGTCTATCAACCACACCAAAAACCATGTCATTACCCCTTTGCATTCTTGGCAATCCAAGAACAAAATCCATGCTTATGTCATCCCATGGCCTCTCAAAAATTGGTAATGGCTGATACAATCCAGTGTTTTGGCTCTTCCCTTTTGCATGCTGACATCTTTGACAACCTTGCACAAATCTTCCTACATTTGTACTCATTCCAGACCAATCGTAACTTTCTTCAAGCTAACTTAGGGTTTTATCTATCCCGAAATGTCCTACAAGTCCTCCATTGTGTTTTTCTCTTATCAAATTTTCTCTCATTGAATTTCCTGGTATGCAAAATTGCTGCCCCTTGAATAACATTCCTTCTTGGATGAAATAATCAAGCCATGGGGTCTTGTCTCCTGCAGTAGGATTATCACATGCTACCCAAGCTTCCTTGAAGTCTAAATCATCAGTATAAAGCTCCTTCATAGCATAAAAACCAATGACTTTGATTTTCATCTTGTTCATTAACAAATTCCTTCTACTCAAGGCATAAACTACTCAATTCGACCTACCACTTCTATGTTTCAAAACATGAATATCCTTGCAAAAATTCCACCCACCTCATATGCCTTTGATTCAACTTACGCTGGTTGTTAATAAACTGTAAAGCATGATAATCTGTGAAGAAGACAAATTATTTTGGCAGCAAATAATGCCTCCATTTCTTCAAAGCTTGAATGATGGCATAAAATTTTTGGTCATAGTCTGAGTATTTCCTCTTTGTCTCATCAAGCTTCTCGCTAAAATAGGCGATGGGCTTGTCTTCTTGGCTCAAGACTGCATGACTGAATGAAACGTCTTCTCATGGACTATGATAATTTCAGCTTACGAAAGACATGGCTTTCCTCGACAGGCACTGAAACTGTTTCACCAAATGCAACAAACAGCAGCAGCAACAGTCCATCCAAATCAATTCACCTTTGCCAGCGTCCTCAAGGCATGCGCCAAACTAACAGATTCACAACAGGGTTTATACATCCATCAAAGACTCTTTAAAAGCGGTTTTTCATCCGATGTTGTGGTTGTCAATGCTTTGATTGACATGTATGCAAAATGTAGGAGAATAGACAAGGCACAGGAATTGTTTGACAAAATGCATAATGCAGGTACAGTTTCATGGACTGCAATGATTGCAGGATATGCACAAAATGGGTTTTCTGAAAAGGCCCTGCAGACTTTTAAGCAAATGCAATTGTCAGGTGCAAAGCCAGACTCAGCAACCTTTGCCAGCATTCTTCCAGCATGTGCTAACATGGGAGCTCTAGAAGAGGGTATAAACGTTCATAAATTGAAAACAGATTTTCAGCAGATGTTGTGGTTGTGAATGCCTTGATAGACATGTATGGAAAATGTGGAAGAATAGACAAGGCACAGGAATTGTTTGACAAAATCCATAATGCAGACACAGTTTCATGGAATGCAATGATTGCAGGATATGCGATCCATGGCTACAGCGAGGATGCCCTTAAACTCTTTGATTTGATGAAGCACATGGGAACCAACCCTAACAACTTAACCTTTGTATGTGTTCTATTTGTATGTAGCCATGCAGGTCTAGTGGATGAGGGCTGTAAATACTTTAATAGCATAAGTGACTCTTATTGCATTATTCCTGAGATGAATCATTATGTATGCATTGTTTACCTTATTGGCCGTGCAGGCTATCTTGAGGAAGCTTTGAACTTCATTGTCAAAATGCCCATAAAACCTGAATTGGTTGTGTGGATGTGTCTGCTTGATGCTTGTAGATCACATAAGAATATAGGAATAGGGGAATTTGTGGCAACAATCCTTTTTGCGTTGTAGCCTAAACGTGCTGCATCTTATGTTCTTCTTTGAAATATTTATGCGGAAGTCGGCAGCTGGGATGATGTTCAAAGAATAAGGACATTGATGAAAGATAGAGGAATTGAGAAGACACCTGGATGTAGTTGGATTGAAGTTCAGAAAAGGGTACATGTTTTCTGTGTAGGAGACAGATCACACCCACAAACACAGGAGATCTATGGAAAATTGGAGGAATTGTTGAGTGAGATGAAGGCAGCGGGGTATATTCCAAATACAATACCTGTGTTACATGATGTGGAGGCTGAGGATAAAGAACTGTTTGTCTGCCAGCATAGTGAAAAATTGGGAATTGCATTCGGGTTGTTAAAGACTCCCCCCAAAACCATTATTAGAGTTGTGAAGAACCTTTGAGTATGTGGTGACTTCCATACTGCAACCAAGTTTATCTCTAAGATTGTTGCAAGGGACATTGTTGTAAAGGATGCAAACCGATTCCATCATTTGAAAAATGGAAAATGCTCTTGTGGAGATTATTGGTGATGAAAAGTAACACACGATCTAAAGAGTATTGCACAATGACATAGTGCATGCGTTTAGATTTCAGTGGTAATTGTTGTCAATTTTGCCACATTTTGACAAAGGGGTAAATTTTTGAACTGTTACTGCAAATGTTTCCTGAAATCGCAGCTTTCTCCGGTGAAAAGTCTCCCCTGGCATCCTCAAAGCGCTAAGGCGAACAAGGAAGATCCCAACTTCGCTCTCTTGGAGGGCTGTATCTTGATGTTGCTCGCTTTCGGAGCAAATTGGCTAAGGCACAAGCGAGCTCAGGTTTGCTCCAAAAGTCAGCGAGCCCCAGCTTCGCTCGAGTTTTCAAGCGAAGTACAGCCTGGACAGTGCAAAAATAACTAAGGAATGAAGTGTCTCGAGTTCGCTCCAGGAGTCACCGAATTCCGGCTTTGCTCCAGTTTCGGGGCGAACCGCAGCCCAAGCCATGAAGAAATGGTTAAGGTAGGAGGAACCTCAGGTTCGCTCCAAAATCAGCGAGCCCCAACTTCGCTCGAGTTTTCAAGCGAAGGAAAGCCTAAGCGATGAAGAGAATGGCTAAGGTTTGAAAGAGCTCAGGTTCGCTCCAAGAGGGGAGCGAACCTCAGCTTCGCCCAGTTTCTGGGCGAAGCACAGTTTGAATGATCAAAAGGTTGTGAAGATAAAGAGGCCCCGAGTTCGCCCTCAGGAGCAGCGAGACTTAGCTTCGCTCTTCCCCAGGGGCGAAGTACAGCGTCAGAGAAAGAAAAAATTTAAGGCACGGAGACCTCAACTTCGCTCTATTTCCGAGCAACTCTCAGCCTCGCACCGGTTCTCCAGCGAACCTCGGCCTCGCCCCAAGCCTGAGCGATTCTCAGAATCCCAAGCTCCCAATTTCGGGCTTCAGTCCCAGCGACGCTGAGCTTCGGGCTCAAATCAAATGAACTTTAAGCCCTATTTCGGGCGAACTCCAGCAAGGGCGGGCGAACTCTAGTAGAAATGTTTTAGGCGTTAAGACAACAACCAAACGGGCACCCTAGCAGAGAAATAAGGTAGGTGGGCATTTAAGGCGTATCCATAGTGCACGAGTATTAGTCTCCAGCCCATCCCATCAGGACAGCCATGTCAGGCCCCGGAAAAATCCTTGAAGGAAAGCTGCACCAACCATATTAATGAGACCTGTTGCTCCAATTGCAACGCCCGTCCGGCGCCGCTGTAAACATGAGTGAGCTGCAGCGAGCCAAATCCTATAGATACTTTGTCGTCTGACAGGGGTCAAATCTCAACTGCCCCGACAATTTTGGGGGTTAGACATTAATGTAATCAAGGGGATTTTCTTCTATAAAATGCCGCTCAATGTAATGTAATCAGGGGGGAACATTTTGCTAGAGAGTTGTTGTACTTGGACTCTGCTTCAATATTAAGACTCCTGGTTCTGATTCTGGACTCTTTTCTTGTGTATGATGCCTTCTATAGTTATTTTTGCTAATTCTGTTTCTTCATTTGCATACAATAAATTCTGCAATCTGGATTTAAGTGTGTGATTCAGAACGAAATCTAGAATTGTTGAAGGATACATATTAGGGTGTGTGTTCAGTTTTAGTTTCTATTATACTCATAATATTGATTGTTGCTGGTTCAAGTAGAAGTGAGTAATTGTGTTGTTTGTTCTTCCCCTTGGAACCATTTACATTTCCCATTTATTTCAGTTATTTATTTCTTTTAGCAATTTCCTGATTCCTTTCCTGTTCCTTAATAGGAAAACCCAGTGAAGTGTAGTAAAGGAGCCAGCCTTCTCTGGAGATTGGCCCGGAAGGCATTCCTTCCTTCTGGCCTTTCAATCTGTTGGGCGGGTCTAGGGCGCATAGATAGACCAAACCCTTTCCCAGTGGCAGATTCATAACCAACAGTTTTTTCTGGCACGCTCGGTGAGACGCAGTTGTTCCACCTTGTCAACGGTATTGAGGAAGTGATGTTCGTCTCAGTACTGTCAAATATGAACATCTGGCGACTGTTAAACTCGGATAACTCCAAGTTTCGAAGACCAATCTAAAGAAAATCATGTCTTCATGCGTACGAGATGGAGAGCTAGAAATGCAGAGGAAGAAACCGAGTACTACAAGCTTGAAATCATCGCCCTGGGAGAATGCCCTACGCTAGTCAGGCAAAATATCTCTCTGGACGAGGCACCATCGTAGGAAGCTGTCGTTGCTGAGCAAGATCCGACTTTAGACAACACCACAACTAGCTGCCCTTCGAATCCTCCAAAATCTCCAAACCATCAGGGCATTCCGGTTCCACCTGACATTCAGTTAGGTGCTTCGGGTGTTCCTGTTCAACCGAACCAGCTGTTGTCGGCTCCTAACCCGCCAAATCTAAATGTGAATATGGCACAACAACAAAATCAGCCATCGAATCAACAACAAAATCAACTGTCGAACCTGCCTAGACTATTCCCGACCTAGAACCATTCAAGGCCATTGAATCTGGCAGCACAAGTTGCTATCCCAGCCGCAGCGCTGGAGGCCATTCCTACCTACGATGGTACTGGGAAAACGGTGTACGAGCATGTCCAGGACGTTGCAGCTCTGGCTACCATCCACGGTATCACTGAAGAAAACATTATGGTAAGATTGCTGGTCTTGTCCCTCAGAGGGGAACTCTTGTACTGGTACCGATCTTTGTCGCCTGACACTATCACCACCTGGGACTAGTTGGCAGAAAGGTTGATAAAAGGGTTCAACGAATCGGCGGACCCTTACTCCTTGCTCCACCAGTTCATGACCATCTAGAGACATCCATAGGAGGAGGTCCCTGATTTCAATGTTAGGTTTGCTTAAACCTGGCAGAGGGTCCCTGATGGCCTTCAACCAACCTTTGAGCAAGCAGCGTTCTATTTCCTCAGGGCGTTCAACTCAGACCTCAGTATGAATATCCGGTATTCTGGTGTCAACACTTTCCCAGATTTGTATACGCAGGCACAAAAGGCAGAGGCCGACTTGATCGCCATTGGTAAACTCCCGCCAAAGCCGACAATGCCAATCTTCCTAGATATGCCTCAGTACCAGTACCCCAATACGACCACTCAGTTCCCTCCCGCACCTTCCATGTACCCAATTCCCTTGTGGAATCCGAGTCAGGCGCCCAACTTTTCGCAGCTTCCCGCTCCCACAATTCCACAGCTTCCTCTGCCCCCACAATATCCAACCTTGCCTCCACCTATGGCACCATTACCGTTGTCGGCTCCTACGAGTGTTGACCCGCAAGCAAAACTTTTACAAGAGCTACAGTCTATTAACTCTACCGTGAGGACACTATCCAATGATAGGGCTGTTATGAAAAAGAAGAAGACTCAACAAGAATTCCTGCCAAGGAGATATCCCCCTCCGACGATTACAAGATACCAAACAGCTCAAGCTGGCAGGCCTCCCGGGAGGAATGTTGCCATTCTAAACTGTGAAGAGCCGAGCACTTCAGACCATGTGCACTGGTGCTCCACTTGCAATGACCCACATGGGGAGGACACTTGCATGGTGCACCAGAACTACATTCAAATGTTGGCAGGCAACATCCCTAGTGAGCAAATTAACATGATTAGAGAGATGAACCGTAACCTCATGATCCCTGAAGGCGAACAAGTCTCAATCCTTACCAGAAATGGGAAGAAACCTATTGAGGTGGATGCGGCCCAGATGGAACCTCTGAAGGTGTACACTCGCCACGAGAGGGAGTAGCCTTTAGCAAAAGCTCCAGATAAAGTTACTTTGCCCCCGCCGGTGAAATAAAAACCCCTGCCGACGAAAGCCCCAGTGTTGCAACCTCAAGGTGAAACCAGGGAGCAAGCTAGGGAGAAGCTCAAGTACCCATCACTGACAAAGCGACAGAGGGTTGAAGCCATGCAGCAGTACCACACTAAGTACAAAGCAGCGAAAGAGCCAGAAGTATCCACCGCTTCGGCTTACAACATAGTTGAGGAGCTAAAGAAGATCCCCACCAAGATAAGTCTCTATGATGCTCTGCAACTTCCTGGGCAGGTTGACTTGTTATAGGAATCGCTGAAATCTACCAAGGGAGGAAAGCCAACGCAGCCTATGCTAGCTCAGACTCTGACCACCTCGGCCACAGGAAAGAACGGGCCATCGCCGTTCTATCTGTCTCTTCGGATGGAAGGGTGGGTCATGCACAATTGCATGATCGATTCCAGTGCAACAACCACCATCATGTTGAGAGCAGTTTGCGAGGAGATGGGCATGGAATACACGCGGAGTAGTCCAGGTGTTCTTCAACTGGATGGCACTCCTATGAAGACGGTAGGCATCATTAAAGACATCCCCATCCAGCTACATAAGGTGCCTCAAATTGTTGTAATTTAAGAGGTTGTAGTTGTTGACCTAGAGCCGTACTTGAGCATGTGCCTCTCAAGGGAGTTCATTGCTAAGCTGAGAGATTATCTCTTTGGACTACTCGTACATGGAGGTCCCATTCAAGGGAAGGAAAGTGAAGATCTACAATGAGAAACCCTCCACCTTCCTTATCAAGAAAATGGCTGAAGAGGGGTAGCAAGATGAATCAGTTCACCTAATGATAGAAGAATTAAAGGAGGTGGATCTGATAGAAGAATCCCTAGAGGAGCTTCGAACGGAGGATGAGTTCTCCCTGATCGACTTTAATGCTATGATTCAGTCGGAGATAGGATGTTATTCCATCACCAAGCCCGAGAAAGCAAAGGAGACAGTGCAAGAGAGCAAAGACCTTGCCTTGAATGAGCTATGGAAGCTTTTCTTTGACGATGCCCGATGCAAAAACGATGCCAGGGCAGGAGTTCTTTTGGTTTCGCCCTCTGGAGAACAAAAAGATTACTGCTATAGGCTCGGTTGGAGTTGCACCAACAACGCGGCAGAGTATTTGTGCTTAGGGTTGAAGAAGGTCGAGAAGTTGGGGATCAAGCAGTTGCAGATTTTTGGTGATTCGGAGCTAGTCTGCAAGCAAGTCACCAATAAGTGCGTCTCAAAACAACACTATCTCAAGGCATACCACAATAGGGTTTGGGACCTATTGGAGTCCTTCGAGGCACTAAATTTCCAAGCTATCTCGTAAGAAAAGAACGAGCATGTAGATGTCTTAGCGTTTATCGGAGCCAGATACTCCCCAGTTGATGACATGATCCAGAAGCCTAAGTCAGTAAGAACTATTTACAGGCCTTCTGTGCCTAATAGGGACACCCACTGGTAGGTGTTCGACAGTGACGAGCAAATCGTCAATTTTTTAATTCATGAAGCAAGTACGATTGAAGGTAGAAAACCTGATGATGAGGAGTATGAGGGGTTGATACAATTGAAAAATAACCATGTCCCAAAAGGACTAATCACTTTGGAGAGTCTGTTCAGCCATAATCACCAAGCGATCGCCCACATAATCAAGGTTGATGAAAAGCAATATAGAGAGCTCGAATTAGAGCCTGGAAAGGTCATCAAAGTTGGGGCAGACTGTACCCCTGAAGAGCTGGAGCAGATTCGGGCCTTATGCCGAGAATATCTAGATATTGTTGCATGGTCCTATCAGGACCTGAAGGGGTACGACCGGGAGGTCATACAACATACCATCGAATTGCAAGAGGGGGTTAGACCCTGCAGACAAAAGAAGAGGTCGATTAATCCCAAGATTGAAGTGTTGATTAGGGCAGAGCTCCTCAAGATGCTTGAAGCAAAAATCATTTACCCGATAAAGCACTCTTCTTGGGTTGCCAACTTGGTTCCGGTTAGAAAGAAGAACAGAGACATTCGCTTGTGCGTTAATTTTCGAAATCTAAACCAGGGGTTGAAGGATCACTACCCGCTCCCTCAGATTGACTAGATCCTCCACATAGTGGCAAGAGCACAACACTTCTCCCTCCTGGACGGTTTATCTGGGTATAACCAAATTTGGGTAAGAGATGAAGATCAACATAAGATGGCGTTCACCACCAAATGGGGGACGTTCGCCTATCAGCGTATGCCCTTTGGCCTCTCAAATGCGGGGGCCACTTTACAGAGAGCCATGGATATGGCGTTCGACGAATTGTTGAACATGATTATTGTCATCTATTTGGATGATATGATTGTGTTTTCACACAAGAGAGAGGAACATGCCTCACACCTACGACAAGTATTCGAGAGATGCCGGGAGTTCGACATATCTATAAACCCAAAGAAGTCTATCTTCGCAGTAAAGGAAGGGAAATTGCTGGGCCATGTTATCTCAGAAAAAGGGCTTGCCATAGACCCTGATAGGGCAAAGGCCCTCCTCAAACTCCCACTACCAACGAACAAGAAGGGCCTACAGTCTTTCTTCGACTAGATCAACTTTGTGAGGAAGTTCGTGCCTGATTTCGCCCACGTCGTCAAGCCGATGACCGAACTGTTGAAGAACGACACCGAGTTCACTGGGACAGAAGAAAGAAAGAAGACGTTTGAAGAAATCAAGGCCCAGATTGCCCAGGCCCTTGTGTTGGTCAACCTCGACTACTTGAAATACTTCATCCTTTACGCAGTCGGGGACCTGAGAGCTATGCCGCAGTCCTAACACAGAAGGGAGAGGACGATGAGGAGCGCCCTATCGTATTCTTGAATCAGGTGATCTAGCCGCATGAAGAGAAGTATAACTTTATTGAAAGGCAAGTACACGCGATGATGAGGTCATGTTTTCACATTTTGCACGGGGTGCTAGGTCTTCAGATTTTTGTAAGGATGCTGCTTTCACTTCCCTCTTTCTTCTCTCCCCTTCTCCACCATCCCCCTCTTTTCTATCATCAGTTTCATTTTCTCTAAGCTCCTTGTCCATGTTTCTAACTGTTTCTCTGAGTGGGCAAAAATGCCCCAAAATATTCTAAGTATGTTGTTCGCCCGACTACGCAGCGCAATCGGGCTGCGCTTCCCTATCTGTGCGCACCTAAGCAGACTTGAAAACTGAGCTCAAAAATTGACTAAGTGTTGAGTCGCCCGACTTCGCAGCAAAGTCGGGCGACACTCTAAAGAGGATGCACAGTAGGGCTGGCTTGCCTTGGAGACTTCGGAAAATTGGCTAAGTGTTGAGCCGCTCGACTTCGCAGCTAAGTCGGGCTGCGCTCACCAGATTGTGCGCATTCGGGCTGAAGATGAGAAGATGTTGCCTAGAAAATTTCTAAGGCATGAAGGCCTTCCCGACTGCGCTGCTTCCACCCTGCGTTGCCCGGCTGCGCTCCAATTTTGTGCGAAGTTGGGCGGGAGATAAAATATGAGCTTTGAAGGCAAATTCTTCCCCCCATCAGATTCTGACAGGTGTCCAGCCTCGAGATTCGAGTCAAAGATGTGACAGAAGGTGTGTGAGCGTGAACTGACTTATTGTACCGCAACTACCCTCATTCAAACTGACTCGAGGTTTCATCTACTGGACTGCCACGTAGCTGCTAGGTTTTCAAGCGGACCTTGCTGCAAGTACATTCCATACCCGTAGAGGTCAACATCAGCCGCTTTTTTCCGCTTTTGTCAGCTTTTCCAGTTTTTGTTAGGTCTGGGATTCTGTGCCCAAAGTTGTAATCGGGGGGGAAAATTGCACTATATCAGTGTATAGTGGTGGATGGAAGATATATTGCTAGGAGACTTCTGTAGCTGTGTGTTTTCTTTTGAATGCAAAAATATACTTGGCTCCATTGATTGTCATTATTTTGTATGCTGCCTTCGTTAAGCATTTCTGCCTCATGTTGCTTATATTTCTGATTACTTTTATTATGCTTATCTGGATAACTGTATTGGCAATTAAGTGTACCTGGAATGTTTAAAGTGAGGGATACATAGGATAAAGTAACATTAATGGTTTCTGGTACATATTCTGTTTAAATTGCTGTTAGTAGTGGTGATTGGTTTGTTTTCGTGCGGCTTATCTTCCCCACTTGAAACAAGCATATTTATGTTTCTTTCAGTAATTTATAATCTCTTTCCTGCACTCTAAGCTAAAACCCAAATCGAGAAAACATAGGACGCCAGCCTACTCCGGAGATTGGCACGGAAGGCATTCCTTCTGGCCTTTCAATCTGTTGGGTGAATCTAGGGCGCACAGATTAAAATCCTATCCTAGTGGCAGATTCGTAACCAACAGTTGCTCTGGCACGCCCGGTGGGACACGGGAGTTTCCCACCCCAAAACATAATTAAAGCATCGGTGTTCGCTTCATTGCTGTCAAATCAGAACACTTGGTGACTCTGCTATACCTGAATATTCTCTGAGTCTGTGAGACTGGTCCAATATCGAAAGCGCCTTCATGCATACGAGAAGGTGGAGAGCAAGGAACCCAGGACAATAGCCTGATCTCTATGAAATCGACATCAACGCTCTTGGAGAGCGAGTAAGGCTGGTTGACTACCAAGCTCACCAAAACGATAGGTTCGAGCACGAACCCGAAGTTGAAGCTGAAATAGAAGAAGTTGAGGTTGAAGAAATTGAAGAAGTTGGAGAGGCCTAAATTGAAGAACGATCTACATATTCAGACAACACTGATACTGATTATATCATTGATCAGCTTGAAGAAGAGGAAGAAGACATGGCCACCCAGAATCAGTAGAATGATGATGACCTCTTCCCAGCCGTTGATTCCACAGGGCCCTTGGCTCTAGTTGGACAAGAGGCTGTTCCTCCCACTGCCTTGAAATCCATTTCTACGTATGATGGCTATGGGAAGACAGCATACGAGCACATCCAAGACATTTTGGCCTTGGCTGCATTGCACTCTATCACTAATGAGAGTGTTAAGACCCGACTGCTAGCTCTCTCTCTGAGAGGGAAGCTTCTCTATTGGTGGAGATCCTTGCCGGAGGGAGCTATCATGGGGTGGCCCCAGTTAGCGGGCAGACTAGTGAAGGGATGCAATGAGTCCGCTGACCCTTCCTCACTGCTGCACCAGTTTCAAAGTATTCAACGCCATCCGCAAGAGGAGATATCGGACTTCAACGTGAGGTTCGTGAGGTCCTGGAAAAGAGTACCCCATAAGCTGCGTCCTTCTGCAGGACAAGTTGCTCACTATTACCTGAGGTCTTTTAATTCAGACATTTGTCTAATTCTTAAGATAGCCCATGTCAACACTTTTCCCGCATTGTATGAGGCTGCTCAGCAAGCAAAATTAGACATAATTTCTATAGGTAGACTTCCTCATAGAATGCAACCTCCCATTTATCCCGACTTCCCTCAGTCACAGTATCCGCCCGCGTCTGGTGGGATGTCATCATCATCCAATCAGTACCCCCAGCAGCCGTGGAACCCAACGTCGGTTATAAACCCATATGGTTCGCCCCAGATCCATTATCCTAACCCGCCACCTCTGCAATATCCAGCACTCCCGCCCTCAATACCCGACATATTCTGCTCCTCCACCATTGGCCGCATTACCTCCGTTGGCCCGGCCGACGCCTGCTGATAATGATATTCAGAATAAGATCCTTCAGGAAGTGCGGGCTCTTGCCTTCGGTTACCATACTATCCCCAACGACATGATGATCATGAAGAAGAAGCAATCTCAGATGGATTTTATTTCGAGGAGGTCATATCCTCCTCCTGCGCTGACAAAAGATCAAGCTGCTCAAGCGCAAAGGCCCCCAGCAAGAAATGTTGCCAACAATGCTCAACCAGGAACTTCTGACCATGTTAACTGGTGTTCTACTTGCAACGATCCACATGGAGAGGACGGTTGCATGTTGCATCAACATTATATTCAGACCCTTGCGGGCAACACCGTGGAAGATGAAGCATACACGATGAAGGTAACTTTACAGTCCTTGAAGAAGATACCGTGTCTATCTTGACCAAGGAGGGCAAAAGGCCGATTGAGGCCACCACAGTCCAGATAAAGCCATTGAAGGTATATGCAAGAAGGGAGAGGATGCAACCTGCTGTGCCAGCTCCTGATAAGCCGCCTTTACCTCCTACAGCCAAAGAAAAGCTCCCAACGCTCAAGGCTCCCGTGGCAAAGGCTCCGACGACCCAACCTCTAGTTGAAACAAAAGAACAAGCTCAAGAAAAGCTGAGGTACCCATCGCTGACGAAGAGACAGAGAGTTGAAGCCACGCAACAATACCAAACTAGGTACGAGCCAACAAAAGAGACAGAGGGAGAAAACACTTTGACTTACAATATAGTTGATGAGCTCAAGAAAACTCCAACAAAAATAAGCATGTATGATGCTCTTCTTCTCCCAAGACAGGTAGACTTGTTGCAGGAATCCTTGAAGAATGTGAAATATGGGAAGCCGACACAGCCCACTATGTTATCTTAGCCCTTGACAGTTTCTGCTACCGGGAAAAACATGCCACCACCTTTCTATCTGTCTTTGCGAATGGATGGCCACATAGTACATAATTGTATGGTGGACTCTAGTGCCTCCACTACTGTCATGCCAAGGGTTGTCTGCGAAGAGATTGGTATGGAATACACAAGGAGCAGCCAAGGTGTTCTGTAGCTAGACGACACTTCTGTCAAGTCATTCGAAGTCATCAAGGACATCCCAATCCGACTACATAAAGCACTCGACATCGTGGTTATCCAAGAAGTCGTAGTGGTGGACTTGGAGCCCTACTTCGACATGTGTCTCTCTAGGGAGTTCATTGCGAAGCTGGGTGAATATTTGTTGCTGGATTATTCACATATGGAAGTGCCTTTCAAAGGAAGGATATTGAAGATTTATAATGAAAAGCCTTCCACTTTTCTGGTCGAGAAGATACCTGGGGAAGAACAACATAACGACATGGTTCATCTGATGATTGAGGAACTGGTAGAGGCAGAATTTGCGGAAGAGACCCTAGAACTGTTGCAAGTGGAGGATGAGTTCTCCTTACTGGACTTCAATGCCATGATTGAGATCGAACAGGGTTGCTACTCTGTCACCCAGCCTGAAAGACTTGATTAGTCTTCAAAGAAGGATGTTGGACCTGCCCCAAAAAAGTTGTGGAAGCTGTACTTTGATGGTGCCCGATGCAAGAATGGTGCTAGGGCAGGTGTACTTCTGGTTTCACCATCCGACATTCAAAAGGATTATTGTTATAGGCTGGCCTGGAGTTGCACTAACAACATGACAGTGAAGCCTTGTGCTTAGGCTTGAGGAAGGCAGAGAGGCTCGAGATAAAACATTTGCAGATCTTTGGTGACTCAGAGCTGGTGTGTAGTACATGGACCTGGAACTGGAACCTAGAAAGGTGATTAAGGTTGGGACAAATTGCACTGATGAGGAGTTAGAGCAGATCCGAGCTCTATGGAAAGAGTACCATGATATTGTAGCCTGGTGCTACCAAGACTTGAAGGGGTATGACAGAGAGATGATCCAACATACTATAGAACTGGAAGATAATTCAAAGCCTTTCAGAAAGAAGCAAAGGGCAGTGAACCCGAAAATTGAAGCCATGATGAAAGCTAAACTCTTGAAGATGCTGGAGGCCAAAATCATCTATCCCATAAAGCACTCTTCTTGGGTTGCAAATCTGGTCCCCGTGAGGAAAAAGAATGGAGACATCCATATCTGCGTGGATTTCAAAAACCTCAACTAGGCTTCATTGAAGGATCATTACCCGCTCCCCCAAATTGATAAAATCCTTCACATGGTCATAGGAGCTCAGAGATTTTCTCTCTTGGACAGTTTCTCTAGCTATAACCAAATCTGGGTGAAATATGAAGACCAATACAAGACGTTGTTCACCACCAAATGAGGAACGTTTCCATATCAGCGTATGCCCTTCGGTATTTCCAAAGCTAGGGCTACATTTCAAAGGGCTATGGACTTGGCGTTCCAAGAGCTACTCAACAAGATCATTGTCATCTACTTGGATGACATGACCGTGTTTTCACACAAGAGAGAGGACCATGCCTCCCACTTGCGGCAAGTATTTGAGAGATGTCGTGAATTCAGCATTTCCATCAACCCGAAGAAATCAGTCTTCATGGTGAAGGAAGGCAAGTTGCTGGGCCATTTTATTTCTAAAAAAGGCCTTGCAGTTGGTCCTGACAGAGTGGAGGCTCTTCTTCGCTTATCCATCCCAGTCGACAAAAAGGGGTTGCAGTCATTTTTTGGTCAAATCAACTTCGTAAGGAAGTTTGTGCCAAACTTTGCACAAGTAATTAAGCCCATGGCTGAGCTCCTAAAAAAAGATGCTGAATTTGTATGGACTAACGAGAGGAAGCAAGCCTTTGAAGAAATCAAGGCCAAAATTGCCCAGGCTCCAGTGTTAATAAATCCAGACTATTCCAAGGATTTCATCCTGTATGCAGTGGGAGAGCCCGAAAGCTACATTGCAGTTCTGACTCAGAAGGGAGATGATGGTGAGGAGCGCCCCATAGCATTTCTAAGCCAAGTGATTCAACCGCACGAAGAAAGATACAATTTTATTGGGTGGCAAGTGCACACAGTTATGAGATCCCTGAGAAAGTTCAAGCACTTTGTCTCCCAGAGTCGGATAACTATCTTTGTGATACACCCGAATGTCAAAAATTTCATCATCCAAGGGGAGCCGGGTCACAAGAGGGCAGGATGGATTGCCAAGATACAAGAATTTGGCATAGAGGTATGACCAAAAAAGCTTATCCGAGGTCGGGCTCTATGCCAAGAGTTGGCCCGGAGCGCTGCAGCCAAAATCTCTGTCTGCCAGTGGGAGAATCCAGTAACAGAGGCCAACCTTTCCAACTCCTTATCAGAGGAGAATGATTGGACAAATGATCTAGTGTGGTACTTCAACACAGGTAGATGTCCAGATCATCTCAACGCCTCATAAAGGAGGTTTAGGCTGAGCGCCTTGAAGTATATACTGCACCGTGAGGGGCTATATTTTAGAAATATTGACGACATCCTATTGCAGTGCGTCAAGGAATCAAACAAGCCAAAGGTTCTCGAAGAGTTTCACTCTGGGATGCCTAGAGGACATCATTCAGGAAGGCCTACGACCTTAAAAATTATCAGAGCCGACTATTATTGGCCCACCCTCTTCACAGACGCACATGCAGTCTATGTGAAATGTAAAAAATTCCAGAGGTTCACTAACAAAAATAGGAAGGCACCCTTACCCCTCCAGCCAATTCAAGCCGAGACTCCATTTCAGTAGTGGGGTCTGGACTTCATCGGGACAATAATGCCCAACTCTTCGGTAGGGCATAAGTTCATCCTAACCGCCACAGATTACTTTACTCGATGTGCTGAGGCGTTGCCTACTAAGCATGTTGACCAAGAGATGGTCATTGGGTTCCTTGAGAGCCTCATTACTCATTTCGAGATTCCAGAGGCAATTATCACAGATAATGGTCCAAGATTTGTAGGCGTGGTACTCACTGAGTTTACCAGCAAGTATGGCATTTACCATAAGATGTCTTCAAATTACTATCCGTAGGGAAACAACCTGTCTGAATCCACTAATAAAAACCTCTTGAAAATCATAAAGAGAACTGTGGAAAGGAATAAGAGGTCGTGGCACCTGCTTCTAGACCGAGCGTTATGGGCGGATCGTATATCTTTCAAAAAATCCATCAAGACATCCCCCTGCTCGCTTTATACGACAGAGGCTGTACTGCCCACCCACATAGAAATGCCCGCACTATGGTTGTTAGAAGATGAGAAAGGTGATGGGGACCCCGTGGACGCCCGACTTTGTTAGCTATTGCAGCTAGAAGAGGAAAGGGAGAAGGCGTATCAGGCCTTTACTAAGCACGTCGAAGCGACTCAGAGCTAGTTTGCAAAAGGGACCACTAACCGAGTTTTCAAAATCGGGGACTTAGTGCTCAAATGGGATTCACTCAAGGTGAAGCCGAGCAATCACGACAAGTTCGATGCCTTCTGGGAAGGCCCCTATCAAATCACCCGGATAAACCAGTTCAATGCATTCGTGCTCAGAGACATGGAGGGACAGCTCCTCCCAATCCCTGTTAACGATTTTCACCTGAAGGCCTATCACCACTGAAGGTTGTCAAATGTCCTACCTTGTACATATTTTTCTTATTTATTTCCTGCAGTTCAGTTTATTTCAGAATGTAAATATTTCTTTCAGTCATTTAGTTTTTCGCTTTTAAGTCAAAAGAAAGCCAAGTGTGAAGAAAAAGAAGAAGCAAGTGTGCGGTAGTTTGAGGACTGACCAAGGCAGGAAAATCGCCCGACTTCGTAGCGAAGTCAGGCTTCACCCTTAATTTTGTACGATGTCGGGAGGTTAAGGAGCAAAAGGGGATCAAGAAAAGTTCAATTTTTTTTTTAAGTGTTGGGCACGCTGCCCGAATTCGCAGTGAAGTCGGGCTGCGTATCCTTTTCTAAGCGCAGCTGGACGGGAACGAGGAGAAAAGATGAAAATCCGTCTAAGTGTCCCCGCCCGACTGCGCAAATTTTCCCAGCGCAGTTGGGCTGTGCGCTCAAAGTTTTGCGCACTCTGACAGGTGCATCCTGGAGGCAAGGCACATGATGAAATTTTTCTAAGTATAGGCCTCCCAAGGGTGCACCTTTCATAGCACGAAGTTGGGCTGCTCTCATTTTTTGAGCGCACTCAGTCAGGGCCTCCCTCAGTTTAGTGCCTCAAAGTGTGTGCCCAAATGGCAGCGGTGACATCATTAAAAGTATGAAGTTTGAATATTTTAAGGAATGATTATGCGGATTTCAAAGTAGATGTCATTAATGAGAGAGCGCACAAGGGGCCAACCGCGTACAAGTTGCACTTTTCAATAGAAGATCCCATGCACGACCGTCGAGGAATAACGACGCTTTTTACCTACTTCGGAAAAATCACTTTAAATTCCCCCTCATGCCATTAATGTTGTTATTCCATTCTTATAAAAGGGCCCTTACTCAGAACGCCAAAATTACCAGTGTAAATTTGAGCTGTGCAGTGAAAAAGAGAAGTGCGAAATTAAGCTCTGCAACAGCTGTAATTTCTGCCTACAACACCATGAGTGAAGAGCCAAGAGTAGACAAGGGGAAGGCACCAATGCAGGCGCAATATAGTGATTCAGAGTGGAAAGCCGAGGAACGCACAGACTCTAGCGCTCATGAAAGTGAGGCACCACAGGAGCAAAGGGGAAGATCCAGGTCGAGGCAAGCTAAAAGACAATGTCCTTTGCCGTCGCCCATCAACCGCCTAGCTGAATACAGGGATGACAAGTACTCCATTAGTCTCACCAAGCTTTGTACCAATATCGCGAAGTGGGCAGACAAGGTCTCGTCCTCGCACCACCTTGGGGCTGCCTATAAATCGAACCTTTACTGGTTCTTGTGCCCTCCTGTTCACCACTGCCCGGAGCTGGTCGAGTCAATTATGATGTATTACAAACTAGCCACCCAATAGGTATGCGACTGCCAAGGAAGGGTGTTGTTCACCCTATTTAAAGAAAGCATACAGCCAGCCTTCGCCCTAGGGATCGAATGCGATCCAAATGCCATCGTCAGAAAGATTAATTTGGAAGAGCAGGCGGGCAGGATCAGCCAGGGCAGAAGGATGCGAGAATTTCTAGATTCAGAGTTGAAGTGCCCATTGTCGTCTGCGAGCTTGTCGTCTGGTCCTATACCCCTGGAGAGATTTGAGAATAGGTATATCTACATTATCCTTGCATGGGTTCTTGGCTACGACACAGATAGAGTAGTGCACCCGTACCAGCTGGCACTCATAGAGTGTATCTTGCATGGGGAGTTCTATGACCCCACTACACAGAGAAGCGAAAGGTGCCCAATATTTTTTGATTGGGCAGACTGGGTGGTGTATGCCATGCATTTGAACCTGGTTAGGATACAATAGAAGAAGACAACTGAATTTCGGCACTGCTTATTCCTTGTATGGTTGTGCCTCTACCATACGCATTACCGAATAAGGGTGCCCGGGCTTAAGAAAGTAAATGAGAAGGGCGCACCGCTGCCTGTATACGAGTGGACGAAGCTGTTGTATAGAAGGGGGTCCTATTATGATTTTAATTTCAAATTCTTAGGTATGACCCTGGAACTGTTCAATGGCAAGGCGTCTCGCCCTCCCCATGTTATGACGAAGTACCTGATGAAAAACAAATACGGGGACACTTTCAGGTTAACCCAGGGCGTCGTTATCAGAATCTATGGGTTCAAAGAGAAGCCATTCTTGCTGCCCTAGTTTTGCACTGAGCACTAATTCGGCATGGAGGCAACGTGACAGATGGACTGCATCGAAGAGGAATTCGGCCAGGGAAAAAAGAAGGGCCATATTTTCAAATATCCTTTTATCTGGGGAAACATTGGAGCCCATGAAATTGGGCAACATATCTACCTGGAGCAGACACTCCTCAAATTAGGCTTGATACAATTACCACAACGCTGGAAATATGACCCGATTGGGGTCAGAGGAAAATTTGTGCATGTATGCCCATGAGCAAAGATCATGGAAGAGAGGTGCAACAAGACAGGGGCAGACCTGGAGTGGCACATTGAACGAATGCAGTTGTGGCCACCATGGCATGACTTCTACTGTGTAGAAGTGGATTACGATCCAGAGCATAACGACGATCACAAGTTAGACTTGGCCAGTTTCAAAAAATTCCTCACAAAGGTGGCGTCCCTTGGCTGGGAAAAGGACAAAATAATTGAATACTAGAAAATGAGGTGTCGCACGCGACACGATAAATCAGATAAAAAGACATTGGCCATAGATGATGATTTTTTGGCCTTATACGATAAATACATCGATAAATGGGAACTGTTCGCATTTTGAGATTGTGTTCCCCTAAGCGCTAGGAAAATATATAAAAGGAATCCCCCTCCACAACATTTGTCCATTCGAAAGCCATCCGACAACAAGGCGCCAAAAGGCAGTCAGGTGGGCCTAATGTTTCACGGGGTGCTAGGTTTTCAAATTTTTGTAAGGATGCTACTTTCACTTCCCTCTTTCTTCTCTCCCTTTCTCCACCATCCCCCTATTTTCTGTCATAAGTTTCATTTTCTCTAAGCTCCTTGTCCATGTTTCTAACTGTTTCTCTAAGTTGGCAAAAATGCCCCAAAAATTTCTAAGTATGCTGTTTGCCTGACTATGCAATGCAGTCGGGCTGTGCTTCCCTATCTGTGTGCACCTGGGCAGACTTGAAAACTGAGCTCAGAAATTGACTAAGTGTTGAGTCGTCCGACTTCGCAGCAAAGTCGGGCGGCGCTCTAAAGAGGATGCATAGTAGGGCTAACTTGCCTTGGAGACTTCAAAAAATTGGCTAAGTGTTGAGCCGGCCGACTTCGCAGTGAAGTCGGGCTGCGCTAACCAGATTTTGCGCACTTAGGCTGAAGATGAGAAGATGCTACCCAGAAAATTTCTAAGGCATGAAGGCCTTCCCGACTACGCTGCTTCCACCCTGCGCTACTCAGCTGCGGTCCAATTTGGTGCGAAGTCGGGCGGGAGATAAAATATGAGCTTTGAAGGCAAATTATTCCCCCCATCATATTTTGATAGGTGTCTAGCCTCGAGATTTGAGTCAAAGATGTGACAGAAGGTGTGCAAGCGTGAACTGACTTATTGTACCGCAACTACCCTCATTCAAACTGACTCGAGGTTTAATCTATCGGACTACCACGTAGCTACTAGGTTTTCAGGCGGACCTTGCTGCAAGTACATTCCATACCCACAGAGGTCAACATCAACCACTTTTTGCCGCTTTTGTCAGCTTTTCCAGTTTTTCTCAGGTCTGGGATTTTGTGCCCAAAGTTGTAATCGAGGGGAAAAATTGTGCTATAAATAGATGCGCTATATCAGTGTATACTGGTGGATGGGAGATATATTGCTAGGAGACTTATGTAGCCGTGCATTTGATTTTGAATGCAAAATATACTTGGCTCCATTGATTGTCTTTATTTGGTATGCTGCCTTCGTTAAGCATTTTTGCCTCATGTTGCTTATATTTCTGATTACTTTTATTCTGCTTATCTGGATAACTGTATTGGCAATTAAGTGTACCTGGAATGCTTAAAGTGAGGGATACATAGGATAAAGTAACATTAATGGTTTTTGTTACATATTCTGTTTAAATTGCTGTTAGTAGTGGTGATTGGTTTGTTTTCGTGCTGCTTATCTTCCCCACCTGAAACAAGCATATTTATGTTTCTTTCAATAATTTATAATCTCTTTCCTGCACTCTGAGCTAAAACCCAAATCAAGAAAACATAGGAAGCCGACTGTTGGCAATTTTTCCACATTAATTTTTTTGATAAACTTTGGCCTAAGTATGGAGCTTTAAAGGGACAAAGAGCATGCAGAGGTGTTCGGGTTTTCGCAGGCCATAAAAAGGGGTGATAAAATAGATGAAATAAGCTTTGGATATTTAATAATTGCATATATTTTTGCTAGCTTTTCGACGATATATTATAATAGGTGATCGGGTCAGCGGATCAAAAGTTATGGCCCCGGGAAGCAGGACCAAGAAGCTCAATTTTAGGCCAGAAAATTGACTAAGTGTTGGGCCCGCCCGACTGCGCTCATCCGCCCGACTGCGCTCATCAATTTGTGTGCAATAGGGCAAAAAGACAGGAAAATGCTGCTAAAATATTCTAAGTGTCGGGCCCCGCCCGACTGCGCTCATCCGCCCGACTGCGCTCATCCTCTCGACTGCGCTCATCCGCCCGACTGCGCTCATCAATTTGTGCGCAATAGGGCAGAAAGACAGGAAAAATCAGCCAAAACTTGACTAAGTTTTGGGCTCCACCCGAATGCGCTCATCCTCCCGACTGCGCTCATCAATTTGTGCGCAATAGGGCGAAAAGACAGGAAAAAGTAGCCAAAAATTGACTAAGTGTCGGGCCCCGCCCGACTGCGCTCATCAATTTGTGCGCAATAGGGCAGAAAGACAGGAAAATGCTGCTAAAATATTCTAAGTGTCGGGCCCTACCCGACTGCGCTCATCCACCCGACTGCGCTCATCAATTTGTGCGCAATAGGGCAGAAAGACAAGAAAATGCTGCTAAAATATTCTAAGTGTCGGGCCCCGCCCGACTGCGCTCATCCGCTCGACTGCGCTCATACAAAGGCTGAGCTTAAAGACGATTTCTTCCCCCTCCATCAGATGCTGACAGGTGTCCAGCCTCAAGATTCAAGTCAAAGATGTGATAGAAGGTGTGCTACCAGGGTACCAGACAGATGAGCGTGAACTGACAGATTTTACCGCATCTGCCCCCATTCAAACTGACTCAACTTCCCACCTACCGGATTTCCATGGAGCTACCACGTTTTCAGGAGGACCTTACTGCAAGTACATTCTTTACCCGCAGAGGTCAACATTAGCCACTTTTGTCAGCTTTTGTAGCTTTTGTCAGGTCTGGGATTTTGTGCCCAAAATGGAATTGTGGGGAAAAATTGCATTATAAATAGCAGCCTCATTTCATTGTACAAGGGTGGAGGGGGGACATATTGCTAGAGGAATCTGCTGTGATGGACCACCTTCTAATTAATTCAAAGCATCCTTGGCTCTGCTTCTTGTCTCTGTCTTTTATGCTGCCTTCTGCTAGTATTTCGCTTCATGTCCATTTATATTTTTGTCTTGTCCGAATTCTGAATTCTGGATTTGGACATTGGTGATTATTTGGATCTGGAATACTAAACAGAAGGATACATAGGGTAGAATATTAGCTGCAGTTTCTTTTACATGCTTTTTTTAATTGTTGTTGGTTCGGATGCAAATTTGTGATCGTGCTGCTTGTTCTCCCCCCACCCGAAATGCATGATATTTACATCTCTTTCCTATTCCATTATCTTTTTCAATCTCTTTCCAATTCCCTTTACCCCCTTTTTTAATATCTTTCCTACACTCTTATCTAAAAACCCCCAAGTAGGTTAGGAAAGGAGACGGCCTTCTCCGGAGATCAGCATGGGGGGCATCCCTTCCTCCCATACTTTCAATGTTGGTCTGCGGGTCTAGGGCACATTGACACACCAAGTCCTTCCCAGGTGGCGGATCCATGGCCAACAGTTTTTGGCACACCCAATGGGATGAACAGTCTCCATATTTTTAGGAAGCCCAAGTTTGGTGAATCTCTAGCTTGCCTTCATCTAGCAAAATCACCTGACGACACTGACTGAGCTGAAGATCCAGATTTCTTGATCGCAGGCGCATTTTTTTTAAGCTAATAGAAGACACCATGGAGGAATCAAGGTTTGGTGAGAAGCCTTGACCTCATAAGCAGAGAAACGAATTTTCACCTACAGTCTCCATATTTTCAGGAAGCCCAATTTTGGTGAATCTTTGGCTTGCCTTCATTTGGTAAAATCACCTGGCGACTCTGACTGAGCTAAAATATGGAAGCCCGAGTTGGTGAATCTCTGGCTTGCCTTCATCTGGAAAAATCACCAAGGCAAATCCCTCATACTATGCAAAGCCCTAGAATGCAGTTGTGTGGAGCTCGAGAGGAAGATCTCATCCAAAGTCAACAATGGGAATATGCAAACACCGCCCAAATGATGAATAATATGGTTGCTTGCAGTTTCCATCAGGAGATGGTCCAAGAGGAGGAACAAAATCTAGTGGCAAATTATGAACACAAAGAGGGCACATTTTGGCACCCTTTTTGTGTCCCAAGGCATAGCACGCAAGCATTCAGCCAAAGCCCAATAGGCATGCCTCACCAGGAGGTTGATATTGAGGAGACCCTGGCAAATGGCCTATCGTCGGAAAGCTCCTGCTATTGCATCAAGGAGTTGGAGGAACTCGTGCTCGAGAGCCCACAGGTGGTGGAATCTCTAGAGTGGTGGTATTGGCTCCAACCATCATTGCAATCGGTACCCGAAGAGGGCTCCTGTATGGAAAATATCCTTGCCACATTGTTCATCAATTGTATGGGTATCGACATGAATGATAACCTGCCAGACTTCAAAGATCAACTGAAGTACAATTAGATTTGGTTTGGACATTGCAGGTTCACCGGATAGGCAACCAAAGCTAGATTTGTGTTGGCGGAATGCTAATCATGCCGCAAAATTTTGTGTAAATAATATAAATAAGTCGGCTAGTATGCAAAGTTTTAGTTGTTTTCTTAGTTTAGTTTGTGCAGTTTTTTTTTTTTTAGTGCGCCAAAGAGGGCCATGGGTGCCAAGGGTTTGAGAAAGAGGTTGCTGCCGACAGTGAATATCAAGAGGACGACGAGGGTGACTCTGTTGCCCAATGGATAAAGGCTTGGGTCCTCACATTGAGGCGAGCTCAATGCCCCGCGAGCCATCAGAAATGTTGGTAATTTTGCCACATTAATTTTTTTGATAAACTTTGGCCTAAGTATGGAGCTTTAAAGCTGCAAAGAGCATGCGAAGGTGTTCGGGTTTTCGTGGGCCATAAATGGGGGCGATAAAATGGATGAAATAAGCTTTGGATATTTTATCATTGCAGATATTTTTGCTAGCTTTTCGATGATATATTATAATAGGCGATCGGGTCAACGGATCAAAAGTTATGGCCCCGGGAAGCAGGACTAGGAAGCTCAATTTCGGGCCAAAAAATTGACAAAGTGTTGGGCCCGCCCGACTGCGCCCATCCGCCTGAATGCGCCCATCCACCCGACTGTGGTCATCTGCCCAGATGTGCTCATCAATTTGTGTGCAATAGGGTAGAAAGATAGGAAAAAGCATCCAAAAATTGACTAAGTGTCGGGATCCGCTCGACTGCGCTCATATGCCCCTAGCATGAGGCGAGCTCGACAACCCGCGAGCCGCTAGGAATGTTGCCACATTTTGCACGGGGTGCCATATCTTCAGTTTTTTTTGTAAGGATGCTGCTCTCCCTTCCATATTCCTTCTCTCCCTTTCTCCACTATCCCCTTTCTTCGCTGCCATCAGTTTCATTCTCTTATTCCCCCCCTTCTCCTTCTTCTGACAGTTTTTCCAAGAGGGCAAAAAGCCCTAAATTTGACTCAATGTTGGTATTGCACAACCCGACTTCATAGCAAAGTCAAGCTGCGCCCTTGATCTTGAGCGCACTTGGGGAGCCAACGTGCAGAGAGCTGAACCCAGTTTTTCTAAGTATAGAGCGAACCCTGACTTCGTAGCGAAGTCGGGGTGCACTCTCAGTTCTATGCGCACCTGGGCATCAGTGGAGCCCTAAAAAATTCTAAGTGTTGGGTGCACAACCTGACTTCACTGCAAATTCAGGCTGCGCCCTCAAGTCCATGCACAGTTGGGCGATTCATCTAAAGAAGCGGTTAAGTGTTGGGTGCGCAACCCGACTTCGCTGCGAAGTCAGGATTTGCCCTGAAAGAAGAGCACAGTTGAGCAGCCCATCATGGTACCTCCAAAAATGGCTAAGTGTTGCACAACCCAACTTCATAGTGAAGTTGGGGTTCACCCACTTACTTACGTGCACTCGGGCACAGAATGTTGAAGCTAGCCTAGGAATTTTCTAAGGCACGGAGGCCTCCCCAACTGTGCTACTTCCCCATTGCGTTGTCTGGTTGCGCTCCAATTCTGGGCGAAGTCGGGCAAGAAAGGAAATACGAGCTCCTAAGGTAGATTTTTCTCCTTATCATATGTTGACAGGTGTCCAGCCTCGAGATTCAAGTCAAAGATGTGACAAAAGATGTGCTGCCAGGGTACTGGATAGATGAGCGTGAACTGACAGATTGTATCGCATTTGCCCCCATTCAAACTGACTCAACTTCCCACCTACCTGATTTCCATGGAGCTGCCACATTTTTAGGAGGACCTTGTTGCAAGTACATTCTTTACCCACAAAGGTCAACATTAGCCGCTTTTTTTAGCTTTTGTTAGGTATGGGATTTTGTGCCCAAAATGTAATCGTGGGGGAAAATTGCGCTATAAATAGTAGCCTCATTTCATTGTACAAGGGTGGAGGGGGAACATATTGCTAGAGGACTCTGCTGTGACGAACCACATTCTAATTAATTCAAAGCATCCTTGGATCTGCTTCTTGTCTCTATATTTTATGCTGCCTTTTGCTAGTATTTCTACTTCATGTCCATTTATATTTCTGTCTGTCTGAATTCTGAATTCTAGATTTGGGCATTGGTGATTATTTGGATATGGAATACTAAACAAAAGGATACATAGGGTATAATAACAGCTGCAGTTTCTGTTACATGTTTTGTTTTAATTGCTGTTGGTTCAGATGCAAATTTGCGATCGTGCTGCTTGTTCTCCCCCCACCCGAAACGCATGATACTTACATCTCTTTCATGTTCCCTTATATTTTTCAATCTCTTTCTAGTTCCCTTTACCCCATTTTTTAATCTCTTTCCTGCACTCTTATCTAAAAACCCCCAAGAAGGTTAGGAAAGGAGCCGACGTTCTCCGAAGATCGGCATGGGGGCATCCCTTCCTCCCATCCTTTAAATGTTGGTCTATGGGTCTAGGGCTCATTGACACACCAAGTCCTTCCCAGGTGGCGGATTCATGGCCAACACCGACCTACTCTGAAGATTGGCACGAAAGGCATTCCTTCCTTCCGGCCTTTCAATCTGCTGGGCCAATCTAGGGCGCATATAGATTAAAATCCTATCCTAGTGGAAGATTCGTAACCAAAAGGTCCCTAAAAAAATTTCGGCGCTTCGTCTCCCAGAGCAGGACGACAGTATATGTTGTTCATCCAAATGTAAGAAATTTTATCATTCAAGGGGATATGGGCAACAAGAGGGTTGGCTGGGTCACTAAGATCCAGGAGTTCGACATTGAGGTCCGACCCACCAAGTTGATCCGCGGTTAGGCATTATGCCAGTAACTCACAAAGAGCGCCGCTGTGGAAGTGACGACCTGTCAATGGGAAGACCCAGTGTCAGAGGGCAAATTTGCCAACCAACCTGCAGACGACGATGATTGGACAAATGATCTAGTAAGGTAATTCACCACTGGGATATCACCAAACCATCTCAATGCCTCTCAAAGAAGGAAATTCAGGCTCCAAGCCCACAGGTATGTGTTGTGCCCAAAGGGGCTATTTTTTAGGAACATAGATGAGGTTCTCCTAAGATGTGTTAGGGGGACCGAAAAGGAAAAATCCTCGATGAATTCCATTTCGGAATATCGGGGGGCCATTTGGTTGGAAGGCCAACGACCTTAAAAATCATCAAAGTAGGCTATTATTGACCCACAATTTTTGCCGATGCATTCTCAGTTAGCTGAAAGTGCGACAGATGTCAGAAGTATGTTGGCCGGAACAAGAACGCTCCATTGCCCCTGCACCCAATCCAAGTCGAAGCATCGTTCCAGCAATGGGGTTGGACTTTATCATGGTGATATCACCAAATTCTTTAGTAGGGCACAAATATATTCTAACGGCCATAGATTACTTCACCCAGTGGGTCGAGGCAGTCTCGACAAAGCATGCTGATTAGGAGGTAGTCATTGCCTCCTTGGAGAAATTGATTACCCGATTTGGGGTTCCAAATGCGATCGTGACTGATGAAGACCCAGGGTTCATAGGTGCCATACTCAACGAGTTCGCCAGTAAATATGGGATCTACTTGAAAGCCTCTTCCAATTACTACCTGTAGGGGAATGGATTGGCCGAGTCAACTAACAAAAACTTGCTAAAAATTCTAAAGAGAACCTTGGATAGTAACAAGCGAACTTGGCATTTGCTCCTTGACCAGGCACTATGGGCAGACCGTACCTCCATGAAATAGTCCATCAAGATGTCCCTGTATTAATTGGTGTATGGGAAAGAGGCAGTCCTGCTTACGCATGTTGAATTGCTAGCACTTTGGATGTTGGATGATGAGAGGGAAGACCTTGACCCCATGGACGCCCGACTGGCCCAATTGCTGCAACTGGAAGAAGACAAGGAGAAAGCTTTCATGAAGCATACCGAAAGCACTAAGAACTAGTTTGAAAAAAGAATGACAACCCGTGTCTTCTAGGTAGGGGACCTAGTGCTGAAGTGGAATGCATGGAAAGCGAAAATGAGGAATCATGACAAGTTTGATGCCTTCTAGGAAGGTCCCTTTCATATTTCTCGAGTTAACTAGGTGAACTCTTTCATATTACAGGACATGGAGGGCATGTTGGTTACGAATCTGCCATGAGGAAAGGATTTGGTATAATGCGCCCAGATTCGCCCACCAGATTGAAAGGACAAAAGGAAGGAATGCCTTCCATGCCAATATCTAGAGAAGGCCGACTTCCTGTGGGTTTTTAGTGTGTTAGCTAAGAGTGTAGGAAAGAGATAAATTATGGAAAGAGAATCCAAATGTGATTGGAGTTGGGTGGGGGGAATAAGCAGCACTACAACGATCAATCACCACTACTAACAGCAGTCCTATACATAACACATAATGAAACTACAACTATCATGCATCCTATGTATCCTCTATCTATGTATTCCAGGAATACTTAATCATCAAATACCGAATTCCAGAGTTCAGTACAACAATAAGCAATGAAATAAGAAACATGAGGCAGAAATAACAAGGAGAGGTAGCATACAAAATGATGACAGTAAGCAGAGCCAAGTATGTCTTGTATTCAGAAGCAAAAATATAGCTACAATGGTTCCCTAGCAGTATATTCCCCTTCCACCCCTTTTACAATGAAATGGTGTGGCCATTTATAGCCCAAGTTCCCCCTGATTACAATTACGGGCACAAAGTCCTAGTGTAGCACCCTAAAATTGGCACGGTTAAACCTTAGTAAAAAGATAAAAATTTGAATTTTAACCCCAAACCGCCCGTTACCCGCTTTCCTTGTTTTCCATGCCATTTTTAGGATTTGTTTTGACCGTTGGACGATATCGTCGCAGATCAGACGAAATCGTCCCAGATCTGACGAATTCGTCTGGAACAGAACGTCCAGACGATTTCGTCCCAAAACCAAATTTTCATAATTAGCTTCTGTTTCAACAACTTCTCTAACTTGGGCAGAAAGCGTGTCTGCGTAGTTAGAGTCTCCCCCGTTGGAGATCTCCCAAATTGGGATGATCTCCAACCTCCTAACCTCTCCCTAATCCTATATAAACTGGGATTTTCTTAGTTTATCCCCCTGAACCCCCTAGCTGATGGATTTCCCTACAAATTTAGTTCCTTGTGCCTTAGAACACCTTCATACTTTTGTTTGCATTGCATATTTCAAGTTTTCTTGCAGGAATCTTACTGTTCTTCAGCTGGAGCAAGCTTGGATCGTCGCAGGCGATTCCAGACGATTTCGGACGATCCTGTCGTAGATCGACGATGATCTCGTACGATTGGAGGCGATCTCGACTATAATCCAGATTGGGGGCAATCAGAGCCCGGAGTTTGCATTTCCTTATTGTTTTTCTGCATTTCTTTATGCATTATCTTAGTTATTGTATTTATGCATCTTGGAGTTCACCTCATTTAATATAAATGCATGATAAAGTCAAAATAAATTGTCAAATTGATGCATTTCCTTTTAATTGCTATCTGGATTCATCATTTAGGTAAGTTTACTATTATTTCCATCATTTCCCCTTGCTTTTGCAATTGCATTTTTGGTATTTTGTATCTGTTTCTGTGATTGCAGGTTTTTGACGAATTTCTGATGAATTCGTCAGATCGACGATGATCTCGTCTGATCTCAGATGATCGACTGAGATCTGAGATGATTATGTGTAATTCCAGATGATTACGTATGATTTGAGATGATTTGGACTGCTGCAAGACTCAGAATCTTCATCAGACATCCGAAATCAGGTATGTTCTGTCCCATTCAGCATATTCTCTATGTTTAGCATTTATTCATGTTTTTTGTATCCATAAAAATCAGCATTGGCATATAGAATAGTTTAGATTCATCTTGGTCAAACCTAGGAATTGAATGATCAAAGCACAAAATGAACACATCAAACCTACTATCAACCTAGGCGTGGAAACTGCCACTCAAAAGTTTCCTGGTGAACCCACCATCCATCGAAAATTCACCCTTATACCCCTCCCCCGAGAGGCGGGACCTTCAAAGGGCCTCTCAGTCCGAGGTATTGTCCCATCCTTCTCGCATCCCCCTTTCGGGCATGGATCCTATAGCCTGAAGGTAAGGATGCAAAAAATTTGGAGCGATACATTTTGGTGAACCCGACGTGAAAACTAAAAACCTTTTGAAAACAATCCAAAAAAAAAAAACAAAACATAAATGCATTTAGAATCAAAGATTGCATATCATATTTAGATGGTAGATTATAATAAAAGACGAGTCGTCACCATTAATGTTGAGAATCAATTAGCAGCTATAGAGATTACTTCTGTACTTAGAGTACCTCAAACAAATAGGGTTCAACCTTTATGGGATGAACTTAATAGGAGATTGAATATCATTGAGTCTAGATCAACCGAACTTAGGCAAATCAAGAGGTTTGTCCTAGATAGAATCCTGGATCCTGATCAAGTGACCTTGTATCATGAGCTTCAGAGAGCTTGCCATAGGTGGTTAGCAGATAAGAGAGCCCTTGTGTCTTCTGAGTTGTACACCTTTGAGGAATACCTCGACAATGCAGTTGTAGTACATAAATTTCTATCTCGTATAGAGGATCAAGAGGTCATTCTTACGGATAGAAAGAGATGGAATAGAGTTCCTAGAGCTGTGTTATATCGAGAGTATTGCCATGAGCTCTATTTTTACAAGACAGAGTCAGAAGTAGATAACATCACCATAGCACACTTTGTTAAATTCCTGAAAAACCATTTTCAATTTGAAGAGGAGCATTTCATGACTCCCGATGAACTTGATCCTATCAATGACATCTATAAACTATTTATAGAAAACTAAGCCATTCTTTTATTATTATTATTTCTTGCATTTAGTGTGTTGTTTGTTGTCTTTATAATCATAAAAAAAAATAAAAACAAAACAAAATCATAACAAAAATCAAAACATTTTCTTTTAAGTATTATAGTAGGTATATAATTAAAATATATACCTCCCAAATTTGTTGCAAATATATTAATATATATTTGCTAAAATCTAAATTTAAACATAATGACTAGACTCAGGAATGGAAAACAGATTGAAGTAGAAGAAGATTGGTTAGGAAAAATAGTAAATAAACCAGATGTCCTTCCTGAAGACCCAATTCAGGAAGAAGGAACCCTAGACCAACAAGAAGAAGAGTTTGTTGACGCAAATGAACAAAGAGAAATTGTTAGAGAGGAAGGATCCTCATCTCCTAAAATATCTCCGGAAGGAGTCATTACTTTTGAGAACATGGAACATTTCTGGAAGTTCCTCAATACTAATATTGGCACTCTTAATAGAGCAGTCCATATGGACAAGGATCAAATTAGTGACACTCAAGCAACCCTAGAAGACATATATCACACACGCACTAATCCCTTGTCCTTCGTTGATCAAGAAAGTGATCAAGCTGGACCATCCAATTTGGATATGGCCGCTATAATCCAGAACATGCAACAACAACAGGTTACCCAACCATCTAGAGTGCCTGTTACCAAGCCTAGGGTTATTCCCACACAAAAGAAACCATCATTCATCGCTCTATTTCGCCAAGTTATTGATCAACATACCTCAAATCAACAAAAGCCTAAAACAAAACCAAACACCAATTTCCAACAATCTGGGGTACAACATAATGCTACAACAAATCTTCTTCATAATACTCTTCCTACCAACCATTTGCATAACAACAATATAGCATCTAATCCCTACGTCACGCCATCCTACGCTCACAAATCCCATACTCATGTACCACCAAACCAATATGGTGGACAAACTGGTAATCTGGAAGCCATGGTGAAACAGTTAGTCTCCCGCATGGACCAGATAGATCCCTACCATCCCTCGTACAATTATCGAGAGATGTGTAGTCAGCCTCTAGATCCTATAGTTGTAGCACAACCATATCCTAAACACTTTCCTATGCCTGTCCTACCTATATACAAAGGAACCGAAGATCCCATAGAGCATCTTCGTATGTTTAGGATAGCATGTCATGATATATCACATGATGATTTGTTATTACTAAAAATGTTCCCAAAAAGTTTAGGAGGGATGGCATTGGAATGGTATTATCAACTACCCACTCATTCTTTGAGAAATTTCGAAGAAACCGTCGAGTCTTTTGTGCATCAATTTAGTGCCTACATTGAAAGGCATGTAACCATTAAATATTTGTACAACCTAAAACAAGACAAAGATGAATGTTTTGCTGATTTCCTAGCTCGATGGAGACAGTTGATAGGAAAATTGCACTTTGTGTTACCTTATCGGGAAATGCTGGATATCTTTATCAATAATTTACAAGAACAACTATCCTATGAGTTATCAATTGCTACCTTGACCACCTTCGATCAAGCTATAGATTTAGCTCGAAGAGTGGAAGATGCTCTTGTTAGGAGAGGTCAACTTAAAAAGAAAGATGATGAGAAAACATCCAAAAATCAATATAAAAATAAACAAGTTGTGGGCGATGGAGTCACTGATAGTAGAAATATCGCTACTGTTAATGTTGCAAAAACAACAGAGAAATTTATACTGAAACCTCCTGATAAACCACCCCGAGAATTTACTAGGTTAAATCAACCTTTATCAACCATTCTCCCGCAATTACTAGCACGAGGATTGATCCAATTACCAAATATCCGGGAACCCGATCCAACTATACCCGGATACAGAGCTGATTTACACTGTGATTTCCATAGAGGACCTGGACACGCTACCAACTCTTGTAAAATATTAAAACATAAAATACAAGACCTGATTGATAACAATGAGATGGAGGTGCAAGCCTTTCAACCTAAACAAAATCCTCCTAATAATGCTCAAAAGAACATCCCCCAAAATCAGAATCAGAATGCCAATCAATCATTGGACATATTTCAACATCCTTTACCAAAGCATGGTAAAGAGGTGGCTAATCAAATTGAGCATCATAATGTTCCCCCTCCTACCCGATATGTAGGAACTATTAGTGGACATTTACCTGCTCATGATCCACAAATCTTTGACACAACTTTATCCATGGTTACGGCCAGACCTCTACATAATATTCGGACACCTGATCTTAGTGATACCGAATATGAGACTGAAAGTGACATGGAAATCACCTCAAATCAATCGAATAGCTCTGAAGATGAATCAGATCCTATTCAACCTATCACAAGTTCTATGATTCCAGAAGAACCATTTCCTAGAAGAGTCACTACTCGACCATCTTCTCACCAATTACTTTCTAATGAACAAGCCATAAATGCTAGACCAAGACCCATTCATCATCCGCAAAATAATATTGTAGGTACCATCGGAGTTGTTACTCGACAACAAGCTCAAAATTCTCAACAAGATCAAACTCAGAATGATGGATCAGCTCCATTTGTTTTGAAAAATCCCAATAAAGGGAATCATGCGCCTAATGTTCAACCTAAACCTCCTTATAATATTAATGAACAATTATCAAATACTACAGCTAGAATTTCCCTTTTGGACCTTTTAAGATCTTCTCCCACCCATAGGGATGAATTAATGCTCACATTAAGCCAAATGATGGTACCACAAAATATTCAACCTGAAGCCATGTCCAATACTATCATAACTCGAGAAGTCGATTGTATTGACTTTCGGGATAGAGATATACCGCAACATAGTCTACATAAGGATAACCCCTTATATATTACTGCCCTAATTGGAGATGTAGCAGTTAAACGAGTCTTGATTGATAATGGTTCATCTTTAAACATATGCACTTTTGACTTCTACCAAATATTTGGGTTTAGAAGTGACGAAATGAAAAGAACTGATATGATTATAAAAGCATTCAATGACGAAACACAAGAAACATGTGGAGTTATTACTATTCCATTGCAAGTTGGTCCTAGAACCTTAGACACGACCGTGTTTATTGTACATTGCCCTGCATCGTACAATATACTCTTGGGTCGCCCTTGGATCAACGCGATGCGAGCTGTTCCCTCAACTTTACATCGGTGTGTTAAATTCAAATTTAAAAATCAGTTGGTTACCATTCATGGTGATCCTAGACCCTTTGATATGTGTGCTTTGGCAGAACCTGTTGGAGTTCAATTTTGCCCTGCTCTGTCATCCACACATCCTAATTCTCATCATCCGCCTAAACGTGTGAAACACACACTCATAACATCATCTACTTTTTCCCCACCAACCACACCTCTACATATAGTTCAACCATCTTCCGAACAAACCACATTAGGACCTCAAAAAGATCCTAAACCCACAACCAATGCTTCTTGTTTTACTCCTATAACTTCCATACCTTTAGACCCATCCATCGACATCTCTACAACGTCTACGCCTATCAAAGGCATGTTTTCCGCATTCAAAAACATAGGAAATGATCCTTCTACCTCTTACGCTCTTATTGACGAGCTCTTACCCGATTTATCTAAAATTCTTGTATCAGAGAAAACAAACGTTGCTATGCAAGATTCCCATATTTTAAATAAATTGCCACCCTCTCCTCGTACCTTGGGCCTCCCACAACCTATGGGAAGTATCTACCAAGTCGGGAGTTGTGCTTTTATTTATAAGGGATATGACTGGGGAAGAATACCTAGAAACATCAAGACTCATTATGATGGGTATGCTCGATGTTATTTTGCTAATGAGTATGTTAAAGCTAAACCTATAATGCTTAGATTGGGATATAAAGGGAAAGGTTTGGGACCTTCCCAAAATGGTATGAAAGAACCTTTTGAGGTAGAACCATGGCTCGCCCGATGTGGTGTGGGCCTATTTCCTAGTAAAGGTCAGCCCTTCCCATTTGAGGATGATGACCATCTTATATGTTACCAAGATTATTTGGATAAACGCGATGCTTTGCATTTAAGGGATAATCCATTTACATGCAATATGCTATCCATAGCTTACCCCGAGATGATTGCTGAATCCGACGATGAGTTGGAGGGGGATATCTTCCATGATGTCTCCATTGAGGAATTGTTACATAACGGATTTTATTTCGATGGCTCTATACCTAGTATAGCCCAGCTTGAGGCCACGACTCCTCAAGATGAATTATCCAAGCTAACCTTGGAAGAATTACAAGAATTAGGCGTTTCACCCACCCCATCTAATTTTGAGAGAGATCTACATATGGAAGTTGAAAACGTTATAAAAATTAACATTGGAACCGAAGATAACCCTCACATAATCAACATTGGATCAGAATTGAGTCAAGAAAAACAAGATAAATACATTTCATTCCTTAAAAAATATGAAGACGTTTTTGCTTGGACATATGAAGATATGCCAGGATTAGACCCTTCTGTAGTTATGCATCACCTAGTAGTCCATCCGGATGCTAAACCTGTTAAACAGAAACTTAGAAAAATGCATCCTAAAGTGGCCTTACTAGTCAAAGGAGAATTAGAAAAACTCTTGAAGGTTATTTTTATACAAGCCATTGATTATGCTGAATGGATCTCAAATGTAGTTCTAGTAACTAAGAAAGAAGCTACCAAAGTTAGGGTTTGCATAGACTTTAGAGATATTAATGTTGCATGCCCTAAAGATGATTTTCCTCTTCCCAACATGGATCAGATCATTGATTTTATCGCTATGGAGCGGAATGATATCCCTAATGGATGGATTCTCTGGTTATAATCAGATCAGGATAGCTCCTGAAGATCAGGCTAAAACAACCTTTATTACCCCTTGGGGAACCTTTTGTTGGAAAGTGATGCCATTCGGTTTAAAGAATGCAGGTGCAACATATCAACGAGCCATGACTTATATCTTTCACGATATGATGCATGATATTCTACATGATTATGTAGATGATATTATAGCTCGTTCCATCAAAGAAGATGATCATTTAGATGACTTGAGAAAAGTATTTGATCGGTTAAGGGAATATCTTATCCGACTAAATCCAACCAAATGTATATTCGGAGTTAAGTCCGATAAATTATTGGGGGTTATCGTTTCTTTACGTGGCATTGAAATTGACCCTCTCAAGATCGCGGCTATCACTGATATGCCCGCACCCACAAATATATCTGAATTACGAAGTTTACAAGGTAAGCTTCAAGCTATTCGCCGCTTCATCGATAAGTTGGCGGACAAAACCGGACCCTTTCTTAAGCTTCTTAAGAAAGATGTCTCTTTTCATTGGGACGACGAATGCCAGGAAGCATTTGAACTCCTTAAGCAATATCTCCTTAAACCACCGGTGCTTTCACCACCTAGATCTGATCGTCCATTTATCTTGTACATTTCTGCTTCAGATTTTGCCTTAGGAGCTATGTTAGCTCAACTTGACGATGAGAAGAAAGAACGTGCTAATTATTACATCAGCAGAACCTTAATCAGTTATGAAACTCGTTATACAAGTATTAGAGAAGTTATGTCTCGCAGTCGTATTTTCTACATAGAAACTATGCCATTATATGCTCAGTCAAAAAATGTATGTTATTGCTAAATTCGATCCTTTGCGGTATCTCATGAGTCGACCGTACTTATCTGGTCGCACAGCCAAGTGGGTTCTTGCGCTAAGCGAGTTTGAACTCACGTTTATAGGACAAAAGTCTGTTAAAGGTCAAATCATAGCAGATCAATTAGTTGCTGCACCCTTAGAGTCTACCCATCCCCTCATCATTGAGTTTCCTGATGAATGCCTTAAATTAGAGGCAGACCATCCTGAGCAATGGTCCCTATACTTTGACGGAGCCCGATGCATGAGTGGGGCTCGGTGCAGGTATTATTTTAATATCTCCATAGAAACATCTTATACCTCTGTCCTTCAAACTAACATTTGCTTGCACTAATAATACTCGCTGAATATGAGGCTCTAATCCTTGGATTACGAGCTGCCTTGGCACTGAAAATTAAAAATTTATTGGTTTTCGATGATTCTCAACTTGTCATAAATCAAATCAATGATGTTTATCAGACTAGAGATGATAAATTATGCCCATATAAAACATATGTCTTACAATTATTATCTTTATTTGATCAAGTTACCTTGGAAGCTATTCCTCGAACTAGCAACCGTGCGGCTGACGCTATGGCTGCAGTTGCATCTCTTTTGCCCTTGGAGTTAGATGATGAATATGCTACCATCATTATTCATCGACTCCAAGAACCCGCTTCAAGCAAATCATGCTTAGAACCTTTGGATGTGTTTCTAATCAACGAAACTACTCCTGAACCATGGTACACTGATATATTTAATTTTCTGCAAAATGGGACCTTCCTTGAAGGTTGTAATAGCAACCAACATCGGTTATTACGTAGACGAGCAAGTCGCTTCGTAATTATTGGTAATACCTTGTATAGGAGATCTTTTGAAGGCATCTTACTCGAGATGTTTGAATCTAGCAGAATCTAGATCAGCTTTGAGTGAAGCCCACAATGGATCTTGTGGGGGGCATTTTAGTGGTAGCGCCATTGCTAAGAAGCTCCTTAGGATAGGATATTTTTGGCCTACCATGGAGAATGATGCACATGATTATGTGCGCCATTGCGACAAGTGCCAGAAACACGCTGACCTTGTCCATGCGCCTGCACAAGAACTGCAGGCTATTTCATCTCCTTGGCCCTTTTCAAAATGGGGCTTAGACATCATTGGAAAAATCAACCCCGTGTCATCCGATGGACACAAATTCATCATAACCGCCACTGAGTATTTCACGAAATGGGTTGAAGCTATGCCCTTAGCTTCTTGCACTGGAACCCAAGTTTCCAAGTTTATTTTTAATCAAATTATTTGTAGGTTCGGAATTCCTGCAAATCTCATCTCAGATAATGGAACTTGTTTCAAAAATAAAGATGTCAAAAAATTATGTCAAAAATATAAAATTCAACATCGTTGGTCCACTCCCTATTATCCTCGGGGTAATGGCCAAGCAGAAGCATCTAATAAAACATTAATCAAAATCCTCAAAATACTGGTCAATAAATCTGGCCGAGATTGGCACATCCAACTATATCCTGCTTTGTGGGCCTATCGAACTAGCGTTCGCACCCCCACCGGTACTTCACCTTTTGTTTTGGTTTATGGCGCTGAAGCTATTTTTCCCTTTGAATTAGAAGTTCCTTCTTTAGCTCTACTACTTCAAGATACTGAAGTAGGAGATGAATATCGTGCTGGCAGATTTAGTCAGCTGGAACTCCTAGATGAAAAGCGCATCAATGCTTTGGAGCATCTTCGTGCCTACCAAAACAAGCTTAAGAGAGCATACCTCAAGAAAGTTCATCATCGATCCTTTGAGATCGACGACCTTGTCTTAAAAGAAAATCAAAAAAATACTAATGCAACTAAAGACCTTAAAGGTAAATTTGAGCCCAACCGGCTTGGACCATATGTCATCATCGCTAAATTTGGATCGGGAGCATATCGATTAGCTACCTTAGATGGTAAAGATCTTAAAGAACCTATGAACATTATGCATCTTAAGCGTTATTATGCATAACATTGGGTCATTTCATCATTTGTATATATTGTATTTTGCATATTGTTTCATTTTAGCCATTTATATAATTTTTTTCAAAAATAGTAACAGTATTTATTCTTTCAATTCATCAATCAAAATCAAAATATAAAAACATCAAAATCCTCAAAATCTTCAAAAACATCTTTTATTTTCGTACCTGTCAATTCTTGAAGTATTGCAGTTATATTTTCAATTATTTTGGATAAATTAGCATTTATTTGGAATCCCGCACTTTCACACTCACATGCATAAATATCTTGATTCTATTTGGTATGATTATTAATCTCTCTTATATCAAAGTCCACATTTGAATTAAATAAAGTTTTGAGCATAGAGAACTGATCTTGTTATTTACTTGAACCAAGCATATCTTTTCACATTAAAATGATTTCATTGCAAATTCAATATGATGCTACATAGTAGAAGTGGTTTCTTGAGCGAAAAGTTTCCCCTGCTATCCTATCATGCACATGGTCTAGAATCTTTGAGAATTGACAAAAGGACAAGCTCACCCCTACCCTGAATAAAAATCCCTTGCTCTACAGACCAATCCGAGCAAGTATCCCTAGCATAGGAAGAAAAAGAAAAGTCAAAGAAAATGAGAAAAAGAAAAATATTATTTTGTACCATCGCAGCAATATTTCAGCATTATCTCAGTCCCAAGCAAAAATACAAAAAAAAAAAAAAAAAGAGAAGAGAGAGAAAAAAGCAAAAGCAAACAGCAAATAAAATCCCTTTCCCTACCCCTTGAAAAGAAAAGAAGGGTGAATGAGCTTGAATCCCTGGAATTCTCAATTATTCGAAAACTGTGAGGTAAGCCCCATAACAGGTGGTTTGTGCCCAACCCGCTTGGCCTTGGGTAATTCCTAGCATGGTGATATGTCTGTCACATTAGCGACCTTCTTTTGTACAGACCTATGTCGGCTTATGGATTAGCTAGCTCTTGATAACCCGACTTACATAGTAGTCCGGTACGGTTACATGCATATAAATCATGGTCAAGGAACACTCATTTGGTTAAGTCAAATTACTTGTATCAAATTTTCTTGCTCAAAATTGGTGAATGAACAATACAATTGCACACACATTTGTATTTGAGAGATTCTGTATCATTATGATAAAGCAAGATCGGTAATGAACTCACATTTGCACATGAGGGTTCCTTATAAATCTACATTTGTCTTTGAGATAATGTAAAATATTTCTGCAACTCTTTTTGGAATAATTTTATCTTCTTATTTCAGAACATCTTGTTTAGTATAAAAACAATTACATACATTGTTTTCAAAAATCACAAAATGCTTTCAAACAACATATGACACAAATATAATCAATAAAGTCATGTTCATATTATTATTTTCTGTTTATCAAAAGTCAAAAATCAATCATGCAATAAAACTAAAATATCAATTTCTTCTTTGGATTTCGCGATGATGGTATAAGTCTATACCTATAATTCTATGCCTAGCGCAAACCATTGTTCTAATTTTATTTCCCATTTATTTTAAAAATTCATAAAAACATATGACTTACATCATTATGTTACACAATTGAGCTTTAAAACGAACGAACACTTATTCTATTTCATGTCATTATGTCAACATTCAATTTTGCAATGATGGTATAGTTCCTAGGGACTTATTCAAAAATTTTATCACACTTAGGAATTTATGCCTAGCAAAATCATATTTCTTTAATATGTCATGCATAATATTTTTTATGAAAATCTGAAAACAAATCATCACCATCATCACTTCCATCATCACAACACAAAGTCTTAAGACAGTCTCTTAAGCACTCTTTTACTTTTAACAATATTTCTATCCTGGGATTAGCTTGACGACCTAGTGAGCGGCGACTCCATGAAATGGTCTATACCAGCGACAATGTCCTTTGAAATTATTGTTAGAAGTCCCTTTTATTTTTCATCAAAACACACCACAAAACAACCAATTTATTTACATCAAATTATTTCATTTACAATTTTATAGCATGGCATAAATATTTTCTTTCCAACGATATAATTACATAAATAATCAATCACAAAATTCAAAATTAAAGCACCATACAACATATACACAAGTCATATCATCAAAAAGATAATCTATATATCTCAATCAATTATGTACATCATCTGGATTGGTATGCCACAATCAAAACCCTGGCATACTCAATCCCCTCAAAAAATATAATAATACAATCTGCCCTCTGCAGTAGCTAGCCTCGAGAAGCCCTCGAGCTCTCAGCCTCATCTCCTCCCCCACCCTGACGTGGAGGAGGTGGTCCCATAGAGGTCCGGGCTATGTCCCGGGTCCTCGCCGTCGATCGTGAGGATGTCCTCGATGATCCCATCATGACCGGCTCTGCAATGGGGGCTGGCAGTGGTACCCTCTGTCCCTCTGGGACCACGTGATAGTATAGCCCCTGGTAGAATGCGGTCTGAGCAATAGACCACGCCAGATCCTGAGTGCTCGCCCCTCCGCTCCGAGCCCTGAGCCATGTAGCCTCATCCTGTAGCATCTGCACCTGAGCCCGAAGGTGGGCAACCTCAGCCCGGAGAGCCGCCGTCTCACTACTCTCCCCTACCTCCACACCCTTGCCCTTATCGGGCGATGGTGGTCTCTCCCCCTACTGAGAAGGGAATCTCTCCTCCCTCCTCCCTATCTACTACGGCCTCTATGGAGCCTAGCCCATCCTCTGGCATCTCTCCTATGGAGACCATCGTTGCTCTCTCCCATTGACCCCGCGCTGCCTCAATAGCAGCCTGGCACCGCCTCCCCATCCATCGCACCACGACGTGCACTGGACCCTACGCCCTCGTCATCCGAGGAGGGTGGATGCCTACGTACCAGGCATTGTACCCATCTGCAACCCCAGCATCGTCACCATCCACTGGCTGGATGGGGGCATCATCTGCATCCTGACTCCAGAACCATTGCATGTCTGGAGCCCCGCTCAGCATGGTACTATCCCGAACAATCCAAGAGTACTCATAATCCCTGAGAGAAGGGATCCCCTGCTATAGACCGAACTATCATAGAACTCGATCGTAGCGGTGGAGCTCTACCTCTCCTCGCTCCATCCATAGCTAGCAGACTCGCTTGATGCGAGCCAGCTCCTGCCCATCCTCTGCCCACTCGGGGTGCTCTCGCCATGGCCTCTAGGTGATCTGGTCTAGGATGAGGTCATCCAACAACCTCCGTGACATCGATAGATCTATCCGCCATTGTGACCCCCTCTGTAACCACCAGTAGAAAACTTGGGGCCTCTCTCGGTCAACCCTTGTCAGTGGGAGCCCTATCGGCCTCCGCACCATGATGTGCTCCCAACACCAAACCTGTAGTAGCGATGTCAAGACTAGACATCGGCCTCCCTTGTATACGACCCCATGTAGGATCCTATACAAGCGGCATAGCACAAAGCTGCCCCATGAGTATCTGTATCCGTGGTCTCTCATATCGTAGACCACATCTGAGAGGAGCCAGGGTAATCTGCACCCGCTCTGGTGGCACAGCAGTAAGCCACCTACCACCCCTACCAAAACTCGAGTCAGCCTAGATGCCCCAGGCATCTGCCTTAGAGACTCGATGTTCACTCCGCCCTTCTCCAGGGCGAAGCTCGGGTCCTCGGTCAATCTCATCATCGCCTGGCCCTGATTGGCCGTAGGCATCATCAACCGTCCTTGTATGGGGATCCTCATGATCCTCCATACGTCCTCTAGTGTGGGAGCCATCTCCCCTATCGGTAACCGGAAGCAGGATGACCCCGGATACCACCTCTCTGCTAGGGCTATCAGTAGCCCCATGTCTGTCGGTACTTGTGGCATCTCTGCCACATGCTGCAAACTGACCTGAGCTAGTCGGTCGCGCTCCGCCTGATCGAGCATGGCTATGTCATCTCGCAGCCTGTCGTATTTCCACTCCCGACTCTTTAGTAATCCCCTCTACAAAACAAACAATAAAACAATAAAATTCATTAATAAACCAATCATTAAAATAAAATTAAAAACATTTTAATCAAGCTTAATTTCTTAAAAATGATGATATCGTCCACCATTGGATGATATCGTCCCAAATTGGGCAAAATCATCCTTTGTAGGATGAAATCGTCTCCGATTTTGCAACTTGGGGATCGCCCCTTGTTGGACGGGATCGCCCCTAGTTCGTCGATTTCGCCCTCCGACGAAATCGACGATCTAGGGACGATTCCGATGAAATCGGGATGATTTCGTCCCGACGTCGTCGATGGCCTAAAAACGGCCGCGATGCCCCAAAACAATCAAAATTTCAAACAAAAAATTGCACAAATTAAATTCAAACCTAATTTACTAGGATTAGATCCTTACCCGTAGCCCGCACTCGGACCTCTGTCGATCGGTGTGCTGTCTCCACCATTTTTTTTCTCTGCAGAGCTCTAAAACCAATAAAATTGAATAGTAAAAATGAATTAGGGTTTTACCCTATTTTCTTAATTTTATTTAAAATCAACAACTTTTTTTTTAATTTTGCTTTTCCGTGCTTTTACCTCAAACGTTCGATTTGGGTAAAAACACGAAGGGGGCACCATAGTAAGCAATCGTACGATTCGACCTAGAATCGTCGTCTAGAAAATTGAGTACATTTTTGCTTTCTCGTAAAATGGGAAGAACTCGTCTTTAACGCATTTTCTTCGAAAAATTCGCTAAAGAGGGGGCAAAATGTAGCACCCTAAAATTGGCACAGTTAAACCTTAGTAAAAAGATAAAAATTTGAATTTTAACCCCAAACCGCCCGTTAACCGCCCGTTACCCGCTTTCCTTGTTTTTCGTGCCATTTTTAGGATTTGTTTTGACCGTTGGACGATATCGTCGTAGATCAGACGAAATCGTCCCGGATCTCGATGAATTCGCTCGGAACGGAACGTCCAGACGATTTCGTCCCAAAACCAAATTTTCATAATTAGCTTCTGTTTCAACAGACTTCTCTAACTTGGGCAGAAAGCGTGTCTGCGTAGTTAGAGTCTCCCCGTTGGAGATCTCCCAAATTGGGATGATCTCCAACCTCCTAACCTCTCCCTAATCCTATATAAACTGGGATTTTCTTAGTTTATCCCCCTGAACCCCCTAGCTGATGGATTTCCCTGCAAATTTAGTTCCTTGTGCCTTAGAACACCTTCATACTTTTGTTTGCATTGCATATTTCAAGTTTTCTTGTAGGAATCTTACTGTTCTTCAGCTGGAGCAAGCTTGGATCGTCGCAGGCGATTCCAGATGATTTCGGACGATCCTGTCGCAGATCGACGATGATCTCGTACGATTGGAGGTGATCTCGACTGTAATCCAGATTGGGGGCAATCAGAGCCCAGAGTTTGCATTTCCTTATTGTTTTTTTGCATTTCTTTATGCATTATCTTAGTTATTGTATTTATGCATCTTGGAGTTCACCTCATTTAATATAAATGCATGATAAAGTCAAAATAAATTGTCAAATTGATGCATTTCCTTTTAATTGCTATCTGGATTCATCATTTAGGTAAGTTTACTTGTTATTTCCATCATTTCCCCTTGCTTTTGCAATTGTATTTTTGGTATTTTGTATCTGTTTCTATGATTGCAGGTTTCTGATCGACGATGATCTTGTCTGATCTCAGATGACTGACTGAGATCTGAGATGATTCTGTGTAATTCCAGATGATTACGTACGATTTGAGATGATTTGGACTGCTGCAAGACTCAGAATCTTCATCAGACATCCGAAATCAGGTATGTTCTATCCCATTCAGCATATTCTCTGTGTTTAGCATTTATTCATGTTTTTTGTATCCATAAAAATCAGCATTGGCATATAGAATAGTTTAGATTCATCTTGGTCAAACCTAGGAATTGAATGATCAAAGCACAAAATGAACACATCAAACCTACTATCAACCTAGGCATGGAAACTGCCACTCAAAAGTTTCCTGGTGAACCCACCATCCATCAAAAATTCACCCTTATACCCCTCCCCCGAGAGGCGGGACCTTCAAAGGGCCTCTCAGTCCGAGGTATTGTCCCATCCTTCTCGCATCCCCCTTCTGGGCACAGATCCTATAGCCTGAAGGTAAGGATGCAAAAAATTTGGAGCGATACACCTAGACCAAACAATAGCTGACAAAAGCGACAGAAGAGTTGCTGATGCTGACTCCTATTGGCGAGGACTGTACCTGCAACAAGGTCTCCCTGAAAGCTATACAGCTATGTGGCAATGCATTGGGTCAAACCTCTAGTAAACAGGAATGCGGGTAGCTGTGGTAGATGGAACTTTACATTAGTTTAAATGGAGGTAGTTGGTGTAGGTAATGCGGTCCATGCTTGTCCTTCATCCCGTCACGTCTCGGCTCGAATCTCGAGGTTGGACACTTGTCAAATTTTGACGAGTGGCACATGTCTGCCTTGAAAGGTAGTTTATCCAACTTTGCCTGGGATCAAAGCGCTATCATGTAGCGCAAGTGGGAAACAATGCAGTTTGGGAGGGCCTCGGTGCCTTAGCCAATTTTTGAGTCGTGGTGAATCTTTCCCAACTACGCATCGGTCAAAGGGCGCAGCCTGACTTTGCAGTGAAGTCGGGTTGTGCACCGGTACTTAAGTTTATTTTGCCATTGTTCATACTGTGCACAAAAATGGGAGCACACCCCGACTTCACTACGAAGTCGGGTTGCACTCCAACACTTAGCTGATTTTCCAAAAACTGCTTTCCCAAGTGCGCACAGGAAGAAGAGTGCACCCTGACTTCGCTGCGAAGTCGGGTTGCGCTTTGACACTTAGCCAAATTCTGATCATCTCCTATCTGCTTTCACACTTTTCATTCCCTACTGCGCTCTGACTTGAGGGTGCACCCCGACTTTGCTACAAAGTCGGGTTGCACCCTAACACTTAGAATTTTTTAGGGAACACTTGCTCAGTTTTGGGAACTTGACTGGGGAAGTACAAGGGAAAAAGGGAGGAATGAAACTACAAGAAAGGGAGAAAGGGAAAAATGGAGAAAGGGAAAATGAGGAGGGAAGGACGAGCAGATTATTTTTGAAAACATGGCACCTCATGCAAAATGTGGCAACATTCTTGGGGGCTCGCGGGGTGTTGAGCTCACCTCAATGCAAAGAACCAGGCCTTCATCCTTTGGGCGTAGAGGAACTTCCTTCCCTTGCTTTTCGCTGCTCTGATGGCTTCCGTCTAGGCAACTGTTCTTCTTCAAGTTCACTTTCGACAGTTGCCTCTTTAGTTTCTCCTCCTGAACCTGAAGGTTCTTCATTGTCGGCCTCCCCCTCGTGGATGAGTTCATATGCAGCCTTGGATTGGTCCCAAAATGCTACTTGGAAGGGCCCTAGGTCGCTGACCTCTCTTAGTGCTGCATGGAATGCAACAACTACATGTAGGTCGATGGTGTTATATCTTTTTCCCAGCTCCTTAAGGGAGGAGTTGATTTTGCAGTACCTTGACACCATTTGGGTGACCTGAGCTTCTTGGATTGGCTCTTCCCAGCTATCAATTTCTACTGTGTCTGCCTTGAAAGATAGCCAATTCTACTTTACCTACTCAAGGGTCAAAAAATCACCATCCTTGACGAAGCTCGGGCACCCATGCTCGAAAAGAGTGTGAAAGGGGGCCAGGCAAATGCTCATTTCATGTTCTATTGCGTCCAACATCTTCCTAGCAGTCCTTATATTCTCTGTCTTATCAAAATAAACATGCAAGGTTACCCTTGCATCTGCCCACTCTGAGGCAAGTTGGGACATCAAGGAAAATCAAAGGCCTTTGCGCTCATACTACTCAAGTTTCATAGCCAGGTCTAGCCATTGCCTTGCCTGGTGTTCGGACTCCTCTACCACAGGCTTTCCCTGGGCATATACTCTTCGATCTTGGATGCAAAATCTAGGACCGATATAGATTTAACAATGTTGGGCTTGCAACCTTGCCACCGTTTGTGATGTTTTCTTTTCAAAGGCCACTATTTGTGATGTTTTCTTTTCAAGCTACGACTGAGCCTGTTTCAACGAATCCTGGAGCCGAGAAACCTACTCCAGTGCTGCATTTTTCTCCTTTGACAACTGCTCGGTTGTCTATTTTTGCACTGCGGCCTCCTGCTGAGAGGCGACCATTTGGGCTTTTAGTTCATCTATCTCCTACTGTGTAGACCCCAACTACGCGATGGCCCTAGCCAGATATTCTTCTATCTATCTTACGCTATTCTATAGCTGAAACAACACCTCCTAGGTCTCAAGCGGCTTGATAAGGAGATTATGGGTTCTACGATGAATACCATTGATCTTGTATTCCTTGTTGATGTCATCAAAGCTCTTATCCTTTGTTTGGTGCTCATAGTATGCCTCGATAATTTCCTGTAGAGGCTTCTTCACTTTTGGGATCAATTTCTCAGTTGTAAGCACTCTCCTGTCCAGGTCATACTTGGTGTGCTTTACCAGGGCAACTATCTCCTTGGATCTCCTCCATTTGACACCCTGGAGGAAGGAGGTGGAACATCCTGTGGCCCTTGCTGCCAAAGGTTGGTTGTCTACGCTCTGCAGCTATTCACCCATGAAGTCTAGGTCCTCCAGCATTGGGTCTTGCTACAACATCTTCCCTGCAAACAGCAAAGCGAGAGGTATTCCAGAAGGAGTGGCAACTTTTAAGGGCGATCAGGTCTTAGGGGAAGCGGGTAACTGAGTGGGTGGCACTGGCGGGGTTTTGAATAGATGAGGTGAGCGGCACGACAATGTATGTGCAGCTTTGACACTGGCCATGGGCAAGGGTTCCAGGGTTTGGCTTAGGGACTGGAATGCATTAGGGTCCTGGGTGAACTGGTCGAAAGAATGGGGGCTGCTGGATGGTTGGACAGTCTGGGAAGAAGAAGACACAGCTACAGCTTGCCCTGATGAAATGGGGGATGATGTTAAAGCATGGCCGACTGGGACTTGGGGGAGCAGGGAAGTGGACGTACCTGCTAGCTCCGCCTAAGCTGCTATTCGAGGGACACTTGTAGCCCGAGTTTCTGCTTCTACTTCAAGGCTGTCCAATGAGACAATTTCTGGCACAACTGTCCCTATCTATGCCATGGCTAGCTGCTACACAGATTATTTAGGGTGCTTGGCCTTCTCACTCCTCTTCCTCTTCTTTTATTCTGGTGTTGTGGCTGGTTCGAAGGAAGGAGATGAGGTTGGGGCGGTAGGCAGTGATGTCCCCATGGTAAACTTGTACCTGGGTCTAGTTGGGAGAATACCTGTCATGGCCGATCTGCTAGCTGGTAGCACTGGCACCATTTCTGCTTTGGGGGCCACCTCAGGAGTTGACCTCTCTGACCCTTGCACCCTTTTGGGTACTGCTTCAGGAGCTACAGGCAGCATCGGGCCCACTTGAATGCTTGTTGGAGTTGCGCTGGAAGTCACAGAAGTAGGCAATTACTGGGAGGGGGACCTCCTTGTATATATTTTTCTTGTGCCTCGGGGAACACAATTTTGAAATTCGAAAGGCCACCACGTGTCAGCGTATTGATCATATAGGGCCAAAAACTCATCATCAACGACCAGTGTTTTTCAATTGGATTTGTCATGCTACGTGCGGCACCTCATATTATAGCATTCAATGATTTTGTCCTTTTGCCAGTTGAGGGGTGCCACCTTGGTGAGGAATTTTTTGAAGCCCGTAGAATTTGACCGGTGATCCGGGTTTCGCTCTGGGTCATACGTCACCTCTTCGCAGTAAAAATCATGCCATGGAGGCCATGATTGCATCTGCTCGATGTGCCATTCCAAGTCTACACCTATTTTGTTGCCTATTTCTTGCATAATCTCTGCTTGGGGGTAGATGTGCGTGAATTTACCCTTGACCCCAATTGGCTCGTATTTCCAACGCTGTGACAGCATTATTATACCCATGTCAATGAGTTCCCGTTCGAGGTAGACGTGTTGTCCAATATCATACACTTGGGTATTCACCCAGGTGATGGGATATTGAAAGATATGGCATCTATTTTTGCCCTGGCCGAATTCTTCTTCGACATAGTCCATCTGTTGCGTAATCTCCATCCTGAACTGGTGGTCAGTGCAGAAGTAGGGTAGCAGGAACGATTTCCCCTTGAATCCATAGATTTTGACCATGATGCCCTGAGTCAGCTGAAAGGTATCCCTATACTCGTGTTTCCTCAGATATCTTGTCATGACCTTCGACGGGTGGGATGCTTTACGGTTGAACAACCCCAGGACCATGCACAAAAATTTAAAATTAAACTCATAAAATGACCCTTTTCTGTACAAGATCTTGGTCCACTTGTACACGGGCAGTGGGTCTCCTTTTTTGTTTATCTTCTTCAAGTCAGGAACTTTCATCTGGTAGCACATGTGGTACAGGCACAACCATGTGAGGAAGGAGAAAAACCAGAAATCCATTGTCTACTTCTGTTGCAGCTTGACTAAGTTTGAATGAATGACGTACGCCAGCCAGTCTGCCCAATCAAAGAAAATGGGGCGCTTCACCATTTTTTGCATCGTGGAGTCGTAAAACTTCCCATGCAAGATACATTATTCCAGCGCCAGCTAGTACAGGAATACCACTTTGTTAGAATCGCATCCAAGGACCCATGCCAGGATGACATAAATGTACTTGTTCTCAAACCTGTCTAGGGGTATGGGGCCTGTAGGCCATTGTCTGGCTACCAACGAAGTTTTCAGCTCTGAGTTGAGGAATTCTCTGAGTTGTCCAGCCTACATGAATCTGCCCATCTATTCATCCAGATTAATCCTTCTGACAATCACACCGGGTTCATACTGAAGCCCTGGGGTGAACGCTGGCTGGACGCTCTCCCTGAAGAGTGTGAACAACACTCTTCCCTTGTTGTTGCAGACTTGTCGGGAAACTGGCTTGTAATATTCTACAATTACTTCAATTAGCTTCGGGCACTGGTGAGTAGGAGGGCACAAGAACCAGTACAGGTTTGATTTATATGCAGCCCCGACATGGTGTGAGGGCAAAACCTTGTTTGTCCACTTTGCAATATTCGACCGTAGCTTGGTGAGGCTGATAGAAAATTCACCATCTTTGTACCGGCCAGGTGATTGACAGGCGATGGCAGAATTTTCCCTTGACTTCTCTTCATCTGGTTTCTCCTTTTCTGCTTCTGCAACACTTCACTCTCATGAGCGATCGATTCAGTCTATTCCTCAGCTTCGTACCCTTCGTCACCGGATTGCACTTGTATGGGCGCTTTTCCCTTGTCCATTTTCTCTGTTAGAATTGGCAGCGATAGAGAATTATGGCTTCTGATTTCTTAGTTCTATGCTTTGCAGTCTCGAAGTCAGCTTGACACTCTGAATTTTTTGAGTATGCCAGGGCCCTTTTTCTAGGCAAGGATTTCAGCATTAATGGCACAAGGGAGGGAGTTAAGGTGGTTAACTTGAAGTTGGTGGAGGTGTTATAATATTTTGGTGGCCGTGCATGGGTTTAATATTGAAATGCGCACCCTAGTCACAGTTGGTCCAAATGTGCCTTGCTTTCTTAATGATGTTTTTGAAAGTCGTGCAATCATTAAACAATTTTTTGGACTTTGTGTTCCTTGATGACGTCATCATCGCCGTCTAGGCACACATTTTAAGGGAGAATTTTTGGCCCATGATTTTAAACTGGGATGCAACCCAACTTCGCACTGTGCCGTACTGTGCTCTAGGACCACACTTAGAATTTTTCATGTTTTCCATGATGGGTTATTCAGGCTACGCCCAAAATTGAGGGCACATTCGGACTTCGCCCAAAAAATGAGCGCACTCCAACTTCGCCCATGTTTTACTATGCAATCAGACTTCACTCCCAAAAGTTGCGCAGTATGATTTGACACTTAGTCATTTTCCGCTTCCTGCTCCCCGACTGCACTCCAAAGATGGTGCGCAGCCCTAATTCGTAGCGAAGTCAGGTTGCGCACCCAGACTTAGCCAAATTCTTGCCCCTTTTGTCAACTTCTTTCTCTCAAACTTTGCACAATCCAAGGAGCGACACCTGACTTCGCTGCAAAGTCGGGGTTTGCTTTAAGTTCTACTTAGGCTTTTGAAAACTAAAAAATTGAATGCTGAATATGTACATTCTAAAAACTAAAAAAATACAGAAAGGAAAACTATACAAGGAAGGACCCATTAGGCGCCTTCAGTGGTGATAAAATTTGAGGTGGAACCCATTGACGGGAATGGGGAGAAGCTGTCCCTCCATATCCCAGAGCACGAATGCATTGAACTGATTCGCCCGAGCAATCTGATAGGGACCTGTTGAGTGGTATTTTCACTCGATTGTGAAAATACACTCTCCAATAGGATTTGGGTTCAAAATCCTCTCTTGCAAAGAAATCAAACAAATGACTTCTCCAAGGTCTCCGCTATATTAGCATTTTACATCTGTGTATTAATAATCTTAAATAAAAGATATTCAATTTAAATGCTTGGAACACCTTAGTGACTGCAAGTAACTCGTTAACAAGGGGCACTTGTTGGTTTATTTTACCGTGAAACTTTAATGATTGTTCGTTGAACCCGAATAAAGCAAATGTGATTTGGCTCTTGTATGACCACACTGTAACTTCAAAGTGGAAATTGATGAAATGTCATAAAAAAGAACTCCTTCAATGAAATTGGAATTTTCATGAGGGGAATGTCATCATCGGCTCATGAATGAAAAATAAAATTAAAAATGAAACTCTGGCCCTGGACTGAAATTTCTATTTTTGGATTTTTATGACCTGAGATAACACAGTGACTTCAGTGAATTTATAAAATACTAATAGATCCGAAAATGAAATTTCTAAATGCATATTTGAAATCTGCAGTATGACCTATGCACTGTGAAACTATTTTTTTTGTATTTTGGAAATTTTTTAGTTTTTTATTTTAATGACTACAAATTAAAATGAAGTAACAGTTTTGAAAGTAAAGTGCAAAAAAAGAAATTAAAATGCAAAAAGAAAAATGAAAATGAAATTGCATTCAGTTTGATGCTATCCTGTTTCAACAAAACCGAAGATGTGAGGTTTCCATGCATGCAACCTAACCTATTGGACCTGCATGACATGCATAATCCCCATAGACTAAGTGCTGGTTCCTAGGGTACGAAATAAAATTTAGATTTCAAATATTAGCCTAATTGAACCCACAAAGGTGGTATTTAACATTATCTACAAATCCAAAATCTAAAATAAAGTGAAAGAATAAACATTAAATCCATAGCATGCATAGAAGATCTCCTTCTTTCTTGCCCACAAGATGCAAATTTTTGAATACTTCTGCATTAAAAATATGTCATGTTACAATAGCAGAATGTTTGGTTTTCCAAACCAGTCTGTGGAAGAGAAACAACTCAAACAGGCCCAGAATGGCCTTCTCAACTCTGGCTCTACAACTCTGCTTGTAGCGGTTTTTGACCCCTGTATCTGCCTTTGGCTTCTGCTTTTAAACCCTCTAGTACAGTTCTTTGTTCTGCCCTATGACGCTTCGCTTCATATCCCAGGTCTCTTCGTTTCATCTTCCCGCATCTTTGCATTATTTTTGGCTTTTGTTCGAGCGTCAAAACGTTTGATCTTCTTGCTAACTGTAACTGTTCTATAACCCTTACACCCTTATGCCACGTGTTCAGTGCTTTCCTGCATGTTCCATAATGGCCCCTTGTAAATCATGACCAAAAATAGCATGTCGTGATATCGCGACGTTTCTATGTATGTAGCTTAGCTTTTCTTCTTTCCCCGCAAAAATGAGACATGTCGCGATATCATGACATTTTCCTATCAGCAACATCGTTCGTCCTCCTGCATCACAAAAATAAGACATGTCGTGAAATTATGACATTTTCTGTCAAAGGGCTGTGCAGATGAAACCTGTCGCCAAATCACGACATTTTTCTATTTTGGGCTGTCTCGCTGCTTCTTGTCATGAAATCGTGACGCTTTTCTCTTTTGCACCATATTGCTGCTTTCTGTCATGAAATCGCGACAATTTTTTCGTTTCGTACCACTTGGCTGCTTTCTGTCGCGAAATCGCGACGCTTTTCTCTTTTGCACCATCTTGCTGCTTTCTGTCGCAAAATCGCGACGCTTTTCATCTTCGCCCTTCATCTCGTCTTTAGGTCATGAAATGGCGACATGTCGCGATATCGTGACAACTTTTCATTTCGTACACTTTGGCTGCTCCTAGGTTGCAAAAACGCGACATGTCGTGAAATCGTGACAACTTCTGCATTGACTCTTCTCTTGCTGCCTTTGACCGTGATTTCATGACAAGTTGCGATATCGCGACATTTTTCATTTTGTCTTTCTCTCTCCTATATGAACCGTGATTTCACGACATGTCGCGATATCACGACATTTTGGGTCTTCAACTTGGTTCTTTATCTTGCACTGCGATTTCACAACACGTCGTGATATCGCGACATTTTCTCTTCATGATGCATTTTGCTGCTCCTAGCTGCGAAAACGCGACATGTCGCGAAATCGCGACACCTTTTTTGTTCCACTACATTTCGCTTATCTGGGCCGCGAAAACGTGACATGTCGCGATATCGCGACATTTTTCATTTGGTTGTACTTTTACTATTTTGAACCGCAAAAATGCAACATGTCGTGATATCGCAACACCTTTTCATTTTCGGTCGCGATGGAGCAACATGTCGTGATATCGTGACATATTTTCATTTTTGGCCGCGACGGAGCAACATGTCGCGATATCGTGACAACTTTTCATTGCTGGTCATGACGGAGCAACATGTCGCGATATCGCGACACTTTCTTTTTCTTGCTGTATTTTGCTCTTCCTTTGATTTTTTAGCATCTGGGCCACTGTGGTCTTCTTTGAAAGCATGTAAAAAAGGTGGGTCCCCAATTTTGGGGTGTGTTGTGGATCAGCCACAACAAATGGCGACTCTGCTGTCAAATGCTCCTAAGCATTTTTGTGAGAACCCAACCTGAAATAGACAAGCTTAGATACAGGCGTCAGCACATAAAATATAAAAAAATAGTGATAGATCAGAAATACATGAAACATCAGAATCATTAGGTATCAGCTCGATGTGTGCAATGTGTTTTCATTCCCTATCGCTTGAACTTGATCAACATTCCATTATCAGTTTCACCTATGATTTGTATGCAAGGCTATGAATGATTTGTGCAGGATTTGGTGTATGATAAAGATGCTAGATACATAACAACCTGCTTTACAAAAGCTCAAACCTTCTAACATCATGAACAAACATATTAAAGTTGTCAAACCCTCTTAGGACCAAATATATATCTACTGAATTAATTTACTAGATCCCAAAGTTGGTTATGTGTCACTACCATCTTGAACCCATGTGCAAGTGTAAGTGAAATCAAAACTTTGGGGAATAGGATTCCCAACCTAAGCGAGATGGGAATTTAACCCTATCCTTACTATTCTAATTTGGAGTTCATTACCTCATCTTGAACAAAATAATTTAACCTGTTATGGATGAAATGGTCAGGCTAGTCTATCCATATGAGCAATCAATGGTCTTGCTTTTAGACAAGACATGTTGCCACGCATGAGCATACTTAACCCCATAATCCCTGGTTTGGCTTCATTCATTCTTTTTCTTTTATTTCTTGGAACTTTGGGATGACTACCCATCCTTGCTAGGGACATGTAGTACGATCCTTCCAATCCAATATTGAGATGAAATGGGAAATATTAATTTTTTTACTTCTTGGACCTTTGGGATGACTACCCATCCTTGCTAGGGACATGTAGTACGATCCTTCCAATCCAATATTGAGATGAAAATGGGAGATATTAATTTTATTTCTTGGACTTTTGGGATGACTACCCATCCTTTGCAGAGGACATGTAGTACGATCCTTCCAATCCAATATTTATGATGAAAATAAGACATAGGAGTTTTGGGGAATCAGATTCTCAACCTAGGCGAGATGAGAATTATGCCCTATCCTTACTACTCCATGTGGGTCAAATCAGAGCTTTGGGGAATTGGATCCTCAACCTAAGTACGATGAGGATTTAATCCTATCCTTACTACTCTGGTTTTAGACTTTAAGCTTGATGGAAGTGGTAAAAACCACTGTTTTAAGGATTATGTTGCATGATAGGACAGACATGAAATATTCTTTTCACCTCACCTTTTCATCCAAGTATGGTTTTGACCATTTTGCTCAAGATTATTTTTAATGTGCATGGAATGTGCTTGGTTCAAGATGGCTCGGGCAACAGTTCCCAACCTTAGGATCCTTTTAATATATGTTATGTAGTAATCCTAAGAGGATTCGACACCTTCTCAATGATTGCACATGAAATGAAAATGTAACTGAGATGACATGTATATGCAATGTGGAATGTGACATGAGATGTGAATGCACTAGTTCTTTTGGAATATATAATCTACTTTCCCATAATGTGCAAAACTGACAACTTCATGCATCACAAGATTCAAACAATATTATTTAAATGTTTGTGTTACTTGTGGAGCTTTCTACAACACAATTCCAATGTTTCATATTTCCCTGATCTAAAGCATAAACAACTTTTTCATCATTTTTTTTTTTTAGACAAACCAAACATGTCAAATAAACACACAACCTTAAATCATGATTAAACTAACAATCCCAAAAATGAAACTTGAAAAAACACAAACCCAAAACCAAAACCAAAATCTATATACAAATGTACAATATGGTACAAGATGAAGCAAAGCTTGGACTATCACTTTCCCGGATCCCAAACATGATTAGAACATTTCAAAAGACATATGACACAATATGTATGCCAAATGTTGTAGGAATCCAACAAGATCAAACCAAGCAATGCAACAAATTTCAACTTGCCGCGCTCACCATACCAATTTGATTTAGTTCTATTACCAACACCATAGGTGAGATTCAAATCAAATTGATTAGACAATGGTTGGTATTCAATTTTGTCTTGTCTATTCTTTAAATTGCAAGTTTCATCATTCCATTCATGATTTAGAAGTAGGCTTTCTTTATCCAAAATGAAACTTTGTAAGTAAAAGCCTATTTCTAAACATTTTAAAGCCAATTCATCTTCCAAGTTTGTAGGCCAATCAAACTTGTGTAACGGTTTGCAAGCATCTAGGATATTTACTAAATTAGGATCATTAACAGTTTTTACCCTAGATTCAATTAGCAATTGTTGATGAATTTGATTTAACAATTCAAGTGCATCAACTTCTTTTCCATTCATTAAAACAATGTTATTAAAGGTGTGATTAAAAATTATACCTTGTTTTTCATTTACCTTTAACGACATTTCACCATAAACATCATTCAAATTCAAAACATGGTCATGCAAATTTTCACCTAAATCTTGGATGTTTGAACACAAAATGTTAGATTCTAACTTTTGAACATTTTTATTTACCAAAATTTGATGGGGATTTGCAATTCCCTCTTTTACCTCATGGTCTTCATATTCTTCATTGATTACTTGTTCATTAAACATACCAAAATTGGGCACCCAATTGAAAACATGCCCATCCTTTTCAACCCTCAAATGTTTTTGGTCAAAGTGTATGTCCCATGACTCATCTTGATGATCCTTCATTTGAGTTGCTTCCAATTGATCAATCTCTTTTTCATTTGGTTCCAATTCTTTGTTCACTATCCATGGTGTCTCTTCATTTGAATCCTCAAAATCATCATGCAAACTTGCATCCGCACCTTCAATGAATTTATATTCAACATGATCGAATTTTGTCACCTTTTCAAATCTTGTGAATGTGAGATCTCTGTATGATGTAGAAGGTTCAACATCCTGCATATCAAGTGAAATATGAGTTTCATCTATAGAGGTGTGAGAAAAAAATGCATTGTCATATCTCCCCCAACCATTGTAAAAATTATCTTCCAAACTTGTGGGATGAAACTCCATGGCATTTGTGACATGATCTTTTGATTCATTCATAAATTCTTTTCTTTCTTTGTCCTTGGCAATAGGATCATTATAATCTTCCAAAATTTGATGAGATTTGAAACTCTCTTCCAAAACATCCTCAAATTGTATAGGAGTTGTAAAGTCTTCCTTTGAGTAGGTGGTTATGTTGTCCTGTATATCAATTGGCACCCAAGTTTCATTAGTAGTTTTGGATTGAGTGTAGTCCTCCCACTTCTTCCAAGCATCATAATAATCATCTTTCAAAATCAAGTGGTGGAGTTCAACTACTTCTTCAACATCTTCCAATTCATTAATGTGTTTCTCATCAAATTCATCTTCACCTTCCTTAGATGTCTCAATTATTTCCAAAAGTGGGTCGTTTCTTGAATTCAAATTTGTAAGGCCATCATAGTCCAAATTAGTAACCCATGATTCGATTTTATCATAATTTTGAGGGTGAAGAATTTCTTGATCATTAATTTTACACATCTCATCAATAGTATCTTCCAAGAACAAGTGGTGAAACTCTATCATGTCTTCGAATTCATTTATTGGTTTTCTTTCGATTTCACTCTCAACCATTCCATTCAATTCTATGATGGGTTCCATCCTATCACATATATCAAACATTGTTGAATTTAGAACCCCTTCATCCGAATAATCATGTATCTCTATGAATGAAATCATTTTTGCATAATCTTCATTAGCGGATGTTGGTTTAGCACTTTGCACCTCCTCGTGGACTACATCTAAGGTGGTGGTAAGATTTGGATATTCAAATTCATCCCCTTGATCATTTACCTTAGATATCATTGGAGTGGAGGGTGCTATATTTGATGGTTGGTGTAGGTTGGCATCAAAAGAACAATCTCTCATATGAACATGTTGTGCCTTTTCTTCTTCAAGACCTTGCCGTTCTATCTCTTCTAAGATCTCATGGATTTTCTCTAGAGACAAGCCACCCATTTTTTCCTCAATGAGTGAAGCAAGTGTGGGGTGTATGGCTCCCAAGTATACTTCTATGGCTTCCTCTTCTAATGTGTTAAAATTTTCCCACATTTGGGAGTGCAACTCACGAAATCTTCCATTGAATTGACTCAAGGATTCATTAGGCTCCTTACATATGGAGGTAAACTGATTTTTCAAGATTTCTAAGTCAACCTGATTACCAAAATGGTAAAGATAGGTTGCTTCTAGTTGTATCCAAGAAGTCCTAACCTCCATGGGTAGTTGGCTGTACCAAAAGAATGGTTTATCATCCAAAATGTATGCAAATAACTTACAAGCTACCTCCTCATAGAACACCTGGAATTGACATAATGTATTCTTGTAGACATGCAGTTTTTGCAAGTATCCTAGTGGCACCTCTTGATTAAAACACCGTAAAAAATCCAATAACATTTTAGGAATTTGATAGGGTATCACATGCAAACCCTTATAATGATCCTCCATCATAGATACCATTCTTTCTCTTAGAGACACTATTTCAGCTCTCAGGGATACCATTTGCTCCTCAAGTGTTGCCATTGGTGAAACTTAAAATGTAATTTTAGAACCAAACCTGTTGAATATTCAACCTGCAATGTATAAAAAAAAAAAAAAATCAAGTTAGCATCAACTAAGAGATGTATTCATTAAAATCAAATGAAAAGTAATTGCATGAGACCAAAATTTTCAAAGTTAAATCAAATCACATTATTTCTGTATGAACAATCAGAAAAGTGTTAGAATAATATACAACATACCTGAATTGCTTAAAATAGAATAAGTAAACCAATTCAGGCCATCCTTTTTACAATCTACTGAGTGTTAGAGGACTAAAGCATACAAAAATTTAAATTTAAATCACACTAAAATAAACCCGTTCAGGCCCTCCTTCTAGCGCCAATCTGTTGAGTGGTATTTTCACCCGATTGTGAAAATACACTCTCCAATAGGATTTGGGTTCAAAATCCTCTCTTGCAAAGAAATCAAACAAATGACTTCTCCAAGGTCTCCGCTATATTAGCATTTTACATCTGTGTATTAATAATCTCAAATAAAAGATATTCAATTTAAATGCTTGGAACACCTTAGTGACTGCAAGTAACTGTTAACAAGGGGCACTGTTGGTTTATTTTACTATGAAACTTTAATTATTGTTTGTTGAACCCGAATAGAGCAAATGTGATTTGGCTCTTGTATGACCACACTGTAACTTCAAAGTGGAAATTGATGAAATGTCATAAAACAGAACTCCTTCAATGAAATTGGAATTTTCATGAGGGGAATGTCATCATCGGCTCATGAATGAAAAAAAAAAAAAAACGGCCTTGACTGAATTCTATTTTCGATTAACCGAGAAACACGACTTCTGAATTTATAAAAATACTAACAGATCCAAAAATAAAATTTCTAAATGCATATTTGAAATCTGCAGTATGACCTATGCACTGTGAAACTATTTTCTTTGTATTTTGGAAATTTTTTAGTTTTTTATTTTAATGACTACAAATTAAAATGAAGTAACAATTTCTGAAAGTAAAGTGCAGAAAAAGAAATTAAAATGCAAAAATAAAAATGAAAATGAAATTGCATTCAGTTTGATGCTATCCTGTTTCAAAAAAACTGAAGATGTGAGGTTTCCATGCATGCAACCTAACCTATTGGACCTACATGACATGCATAATCCCCATAGACTAAGTGCTGGTTCCTAGGGTACAAAATAAAATTCAGATTTCAAATATTAGCCTAATGTAACCCACAAAGGTGGTATTTAACATTATCTACAAATCCGAAATCTAAAAGAAAGTGAAAGAATAAACATTAAATCCATAGCATGCATAGAAGATCTCCTTCTTTCTTGCCCACAAGATGCAAATTTTTGAATAATTCTGCATTAAAAATATGTCATGTTACAATAGTAGAATGTCTGGTTTTCCAAACCAGTCTGTGGAAGAGAAATAGCTCAAACAGGCCTAGAATGGCCTTCTCAACTCTGGCTCTGCAACCCTGCTTGCAACGGTTTTCGACCCCCGTATCTGCCTTTGGCTTCTACTTTTAAACCCTTTGGTACGGTTCTCTGTTTTGCCCTGTGACGTTTGGCTTCATATCCCAGGTCTTTTCGTTTCATCTTCCCGCCTCTTTGCATTATTTTTGGCTTTTGTTCGAGCGTCGAAACGTTTGATATTCTTGCTAACTGTAACTGTTCTATAACCCTTACACCCTTATGCCACGTGTTCAGTGCTTCCCTGCATGTTCCATAATGGCCCCCTGTAAATCGTAACCAAAAATAGCATGTCGCGATATAGCGATGTTTTTATGTATGTAGCTTAGCTTTTCTTCTTTCCCTGTGAAAATGAGACATGTCACGATATCGTGATATTTTCCTGTCAGTAGCCTCGTTCGTCCTCCTGCATCGCGAAAATAAGACATGTCACGAAATCACAACATTTTCTGTCAAAGGGCTGCGCAGATGAAACCTGTCGCCAGATCGTGATGTTTTTTTGTTTCGGGCTGTCTCGCTGCTTCCTGTCGTGAAATCACGACGCTTTTGTCTTTTACACCATCTTGCTGCTTTTTGTCGCGAAATCGCGATAATTTTTCGTTTTGTACCACTTGGCTGCTTTCTATCGCGAAATTGTGATGCTTTTCTCTTTTACACCATCTTGCTACTTTCTGTCGCAAAATCACGACGCTTTTCATCTTCGCCCTTCATCTCGTCTTTAGGTCGTGAAATGGCGACATGTCGTGATATCGCGACAACTTTTCATTCCGTACACTTTGGCTGCTTCTAGGTCGCGAAAACGCGACATGTCGTGAAATCGTGACAACTTCTGCATTGAATCTTCTCTTGCTGCCTTCGATCGCGATTTCATGACAAGTCGTGATATCACGACATTTTTCATTTTGTCTTTCTCTCTCCTATATGAACCGCGATTTCAACATGTCACGATATTGCGACATTTTGGGTCTTCAACTTGGTTCTTTGTCTTGCACCGCGATTTCACAACACGTCGCGATATCGCGACATTTTCTCTTCATGATGCATTCTGCTGCTCCTAGCCGTGAAAACATGACATGTCGTGAAATCGCGACACCTTTTTCGTTCCACTACATTTCGCTTGTCTGGGCCGCGAAAATGCGACATGTCACGATATCGCAATATTTTTCATTCGGTTGTACTTTTGCTATTTTGAACCGTGAAAATGCGACATGTCGCGATATCACGACACCTTTTCATTTTCGGCTGCGACAGAGCAACATGTCATGATATCACGACATCTTTTCATTTCTGGCCGCGACGGAGCAACATGTCACGATATTGCGACAACTTTTCATTTCTGGTCGCGACGGAGCAACATGTCGCGATATCGCGACACTTTCTTTTTCTTGTTGTATTTTGCTCTTCCTTTGATTTTTTAGCATCTGGGCCACTATGGTCTTCTTTGAAAGCATGTAAAAAAGGTGGGTCCCCAATTTTGGGGTGTGTTGTGGATCAGCCACAATAGGACCCTCCCAGATGGCGTCAAATTTACCATGGTTGCCTGGGTTTGCCTTCAATGAGTCCCACTTTAGCACTAGGTCCCTGATTTTGAAAACTTGGGTGGTGGTGCCTTTTGCAAACCAACCTTGGGTCACTTTAGTATGTTTAGTGAAGGCCTAATATGATTTCTCTATGTCTTCCTCTAACTGTAGCAGCTGGCATAGTCTGGCATCCACTGGATCCCAGCTGCCTCTCTCTTCATATAACATCCAGAGGGCAAGAATTTCTATGTGGGTTGGTAGGACTGCCTCCTTGCCATATACGAACACATAGGGGGATGTATTTATAGACTTATTGAATGATTTTCTATCCGCCCATAGTTATCGATTTAGGAGTAGGTGCCAAGTCCTCTTGTTCCTCTCTACTGTCTTTCTAATGATTTTTAGTAGATTCTTGTTAGTGGACTCGGCCAGGCCGTTCCCCTGCACGTAGTAGTTAGAAGACATCTTGTGATAGATTATATACTTGCTGGTGTACTCTGTGAGTACAACTCCTACGAACCCTGGACCATTGTCCATCACTATTGACTCAGGGACCTCGAAATGGGTAATGAGGCTCTCGAGGAACTCGATGACAGTTTCCTAGTCTGCATTCTTGGTGGGGATCGCCTTTGCCCACCGTGTAAAGTAGTCAGTGGTGGTAAGAATGAACTTGTGCCCTACTATAGAGTTCAGTGTAATGACCCTGATGAAGTCCAGAACCCATTGCTAAAACAAATTCTTGGCCTGAATTGGTTGGAGGGGCAGGGGTGCTTTTCTATTTTTGCCAGCAAATCTCTGGCATTTATCACATTTTACATAGATCGCATGTGCATCTATGAAGAGAGTGGGCCAATAGTACCCAGCTCTGATGATTTTCAAGGCCGTAGGCCTTCCAGAATGGTGTCCTCCAGGCATCCCAGAGTGAAATTCTCTAAGGACCCTGGGCTGGTTGGTTTTCTTGACGCACCGCAACAGGATGCCATCAATGTTCTTGAAGTAAAGCCCCTTAGGGTGAAGAGTGTATCTCAAGGCATTTAGCCAAAACCTCCTTCTTTGTGAGGCATTGAAGTGATTTGGACATCTCCCAGTGCATAAATACCTCACTAGCTCATCTGTCTAGTCACTTTCCTCTAATAAGGAGTTGGCTAGGTTGGTGGTTGCTATCGGATCTTCCCACTTACAGGTAGATATCTTGGCTACAGCACTTTGGGCTAGCTCCTAGCACAAGGCTCGGCCTCTAATAAACAATTCAACCATGGGTTTGATTACTTGTGTGAAGTCCGGTATGAACTTCCTTACGAAGTTGATATGGCCGAAGAAGTATTGTAACCCCTTATTGTCGACTAGGGCAAGAAAGCGGAGGAGAGCTTCTACTCTATCAGGGTCCACTGCAAGGCCCTTCTCAGAGATGACATGTCCCAACAGATTGCCTTCTCTTACCATGAAGACAAATTTCTTCGGGTTTATGGAAATGCTGAATTCATGACATCTCTCAAATATCTATCATAGGTGGGAAGCATGATCCTCTCTTTTGTGAGAGAATACAGTCATGTCATCCAAGTAGATGACAATGATCTTGTTAAGAAGCTCTTGGAAGGCTATGTCCATGGCTCTCTGGAATGTGGCACTAGCATTGGATAAGCCGAAGGGCATGCATTGATAGGCGAACATTCCCCATTTGGTGGTGAACGCTGTCTTATGTTGGTCCTCATCTCTGACCTAGATCTAGTTGTACCTAGAAAAACCATCTAGGAGGGAGAATATCTACGCTCCAACAACTATATGGAGGATCTGATCGATCTGGGGAAGCGGATAATGGTCTTTCAGCGAGGCTTGGTTAAGATTTTTGAAATCTATGTAGAGATGAATGTCTCCGTTCTTCTTCCTCACGGGGACCAGATTTGCAACCCAGGATGAATGCTTGATAGGGTAGATTATCTTGGCTTCTAGCATCTTTAGGAGCTCGACTTTCATCATGGCTTTGATATTCAGATTTACAGCCCTTTGCTTCTGTCAGAATGGTTTTGCACCATCTTATAGCTCAATAGTATGTTGGATTATCTGTCTGTCATACCCCTTCAAGTCTTGGTAGCACCAGACTACTATGTCAGGGAACTCTCAACATAATGATCTGATCTACTCGAGTTCCTCTTTGGTGCAGTCCGTTTTGACCTTAATTATCTTTCCAGGTTCAAGCTCCAGGTCGACGTACTGCTTGGGGTCTGCTTTGATCCTGTATGATATTACTCTGTCATTCTGATCAAAGAGACTTTCTAGTGTAATTAGTCCTTTTGGGACATGATTATTTTTTAACTATATCAACCCCTCATATTGCTCGTCATCAGGGTTTCTAATTTCGATTGAACATGCTTTGGTAACCAAAAATGTGACGATTTCCTTGTCATAGTCAAACACCTATGTATTTATTAGGCATAGAAGGCCTGTAGATGGTATGAACCGGCTTCGTATTTTGGACAGTGTCATTAGCCAGAACATACCTGGCTCCAATAGATGCCAGAATGGTAGCGTGCTTATTTTTCTCATGCGATATGGATTTGAAATTCAATGAGTCGAATGAATCCATTTGGTCCCAGACTCGATTACGATACGCCTTGAGATAGTGCTTCTTGGAGGTGCACTTGTTTGTAATCTGGTTGCACACTAGCTTTGAGTCACCAAAGATCTGTAGATGCTTTATCCCTAGTCTCTTTGCTTTTATCAAACCCAAGCATAGGGCTTCATATTCTGCCGCATTGTTGGTATAGCTCTAAGCCAGCCTGTAGGTGTAGTCCTTCTGGATCTTGATTAGGGAAACCAAGAGCACACCTGCATTGGTGCCATTTTTGCATCGGGTGCCATCAAAGAAGAGCTACCATAGATTTTTTGATGTAGGTCCTACTTCTTTCTTGGCTGATTGGTCAAGCCTCTTAGGCTGGATGACGATGTAGCAGCCTTGCTCAGTCTCGATCATGGCTTTGAAATCGAGCAAAGAGAAATCATCCTCCATTTGCAACAGCTCACGATCTTGCTCCATCATGTCTACCACCACCAGTTCTTCCTTTGTCAGCTGAACCATGCAGTCTTGCGACTCTTCTTCGGGTATCTTTTCCACTAGAAATGTGGAAGGCTTCTCATTGTAGATCTTCAGTCTCCTTCCTTTGAAGGGCACTTTCGTATGCGAGTAATCTAGAGAAAGGTACCCTCCTAGCTTCGTAGTGAACTCCTTGGAGAGACACATGCCGAAGTAGGTTTCCAAGTCGACAACCATGACTTATTGAATGACCACTATATCGAGAGCTTTGTGCAGCCGGACTAGGATGTCTTTGATGACATCGACTATCTTGAAAGGGGTGCCGTCTAGTTGCAACACACCTTGGCTACTCCTTGTATACTCCATCCTGATTTCATCGCAGATGACTCTCGGCATTACAGTCATGGAGGCACCAAAATCCACCATACAGTTGTGTACTATGTACCCTTGCATCCATAATGATAGATAGAATGGAGGTGGTCTATTCTTCCTAGTGGTGGAGACTATCAAGGATTAAACTAGAACAACAGGCTGTATTTGCTTGCCATATTTCATGCTCTTCAAATATTCCTAAAGTAGATCAACCTTCCCTAGGAGCAGAAGAGCATCATACATGCTTATCCTTATGAGGGTCCTTTTTAGCTCATCCACTATGCTGTAGCTTGAAGTGCTAGCTCCCTTCATTTATTTCACAGGCTCATACTTGGTGCGGTATTGCTGCATGGCTTTGAATCTCTATCTCTTTGTCAGAGACAGGTATCTCAACTTCTCCTAAGCTTGTTCTTTGGTTTCAGCTGGAGGTTAAGCTACGGGAGCTTTTGCCACAAGAGCTTTTGCTATAGGAGGTTTGACTGCAGGAAATTTATCCTTGGCCGTGTGAGGCCACAACCTCTTGTCAGGTGGAAGCCCAACAGGTTGGGCCTTATCTCTTCTGGGGTATACCTTTAATGGCTTTGCAGCAGCTTCAGTAGAATTTCTATCTTCCTTGGTAGGGGGCAACACCAGATCTTCCTCTGGAACGTCAAAGTTGCCTTCATAATCCAGGATCATGTAAAGCTCTTTGTCCTCTATGGCACTGCCCGCCAGAGTCTGGAGGTAATGTTGGTGCAGTGTGCAATCTTATTATGAATGCAAGTCATTGCACGTGGTGCACCAATTAACCTGGTCAGAAGTGCCAGGTTGGTCCTCGATGGCAACATTTATTGTAGGAGGGTGCCTCTGATCTTGCCGTTCTATGGCTTGATATTTTGTCAGTGCCAGAGGAGGATATGGCCTCCTTGGGAAAATGTCCATCTGGGTCTATTTCTTCTTCAATATAGTCATGTCATTGGGCATAGTGTGATATCTAGAGGCCAAAGATCATACCTCCTAGAGGATTTTGTTCTGAATATCATTTTTCAAAGGCAAAAAATGAGCTGGTAGAGGTAATGCAGCCAATGGAGGAGGTGCAGAATACTGCGCATACTAAGGGGGAGCTAGGAGTACTCAATAATGTAGAGGAGGAGGCAGATTAGGATAATGAATTTATGGTTGGCCGTAAGGGTTTACGACCAACGTCGGATTCCATTGCTATTGGGGTTGCTATATTGAAGTGGATGACATCACATCGAAAGCTGATGGATACTAGGATTAAGGAAATTCAGGGTAAATGGGTGGTTGTACCCTATGCAGGAGTCTACCTATGGATATTTTTTCCATTTCAGCTTGTTGGACAACCTCGTACAGGGCAGGGAATGAGTCGATTTGGGCTATCTTCAGTAGTAGGCAGATGTCTGAGTTGAAAGACCTCAGGTAGTAGTGTGCAGCCTGACCTGTTGAAGGTCAAAGTTTATGAGGTACTCATTTCCAAGACCTTGCAAACCTGATGTTGAAGTCTGACACCTCCTCTTGGGGGTGTCACTGGATGCTTTGGAACTGATGTAATAAAGAAGAGGGATCAGCAGACTCGTTGCATCCTTTTATGAGTATGCCAGCCAGTTGGTGCCACCCCATGATAGATCCCTATGGCAGTGATCTCCACCAGTAGATAAGCTTTCCCCTTAGGGAAAGGGCTAGCAGATGGGTCTTCACACCCTCATCTGTAATGGAATGTAGTGCAGCCAGGGCTAGAATGTCCTAGATGTGTTTGTACACCGTCTTGCCGTAGCCATCATATGTAGGGATGGAATTTAAGGTAGTGGGGGGCACAACTTACTATCTGACTAGGTCCAAGGGCCCCGTAGAGTCTACCGTCAGGAAGAGATCATCATCGTTCTGCTGGGTAGCCATGTCTTCTTCTCCTTCGGTGGTGTACTTGATATCGATACCATTTGAGGATGTAGATTGCTCTTCACCCTTAGCCTATTCAATTTCAATTTTAGGCTCTTCTATGCAAGCTTGGTGATCAGCCAGCCTGACGCGCTCTCCTGGAGCGATTTTCTAGATTCCTCTTCACCCTTAGCCTCTTCAATTTCATAAAGGTTAGGTTGGTTTTCCATATTCCTTGCTTGCAACCCTCTTGTTTGCGTGAAGGCGTTTGGACCGGTCTTCACAAAATCAAAGAGTATTCAAGTACTTGCAGAGTTGCCAGGTGCTCTGATTTTTAACAACAATGAAGCGAACACCAGTGCTTCAATTCTGTCTTGGGGTGGGAAACTTCTAGTTCTCACCAGGCATGCTAGAGAAACTATTGGTTATGAATTTTCCATAAGGAAAGGATTTGGTATAATGCACCCCAGATTCGCCCACCAGATTGAAAGGCCGAAAGGAAGGAATGCCTTCCGTGCCAATATCGGAAGAAGGCTAGCTTCTTGTGGGTTTTTAGTGTGTTATCTAAGAGTGCAGGAAAGAGATAAATTGTAGAAAGAAAATCCAAATGTGATTGGAGTTGGGTGGGGAGGAATAAGCAGCACGACAATGATCAATCACCACTACTAACAACAGTCCTATACATAACACATAATGAAACTATAGCTATCATGCATCCTATGTATCCTCTATCTATGCATTCCAAGAATACTTAATCATCAAATACCAGAGTCCAGAGTTCAGTACAATAGTAAGAAATGAAATAAGAAACATGAGGCAAAAATAACAAGGAGAGGTAGTATACAAAATGATGATAGTAAGGAGAGCCAAGTATATGTCTTGTATTCAGAAGAAAACATATAGCTACAATGGTTCCCTAGTAGTATATTCCCCTTCCACCCCTTTTACAATGAAATGGTGTGGCCATTTATAGCCCAAGTTCCCCTCGATTACAATTACAGGCATAAAGTCCCAGATCAAACAATAGCTAACAAAAGCGGCAGAAGAGCTGTTGATGTTGTCTCCTATTGGCGAGGACTATACCTGCAACAAGGTCTCCCTGAAAGCTGTATAGCTACATGGTAGTGCATTGGGTCAAACCTCTAGTCAGCAGGAATATGGGTAGTTGTGGTAGATGGAAATTTACATCAGTTTAAATGGAGGTAGTTGGTGTAGGTAATGCTGTCCATGCTTGTCCTTCATCCCATCATGTCTCAGCTCAAATCTTGAGGTTGGACACTTGTCAAATTTTGACGAGTGGCACATGTCTTCCTTGAAAGGCAATTTATCCAAATTCATCCGACATCAGAGCACTATCGGGTAGCGTATGTGGGAAACATCGTAGTTGGGGAGGGCCTCGGTGCCTTAGCCAATTTTTGAGTCTTGGTGAATCTTGCCCAACTACGCACCGGTCAAAGGGCACAACCCGACTTAGTAGTGAATTCGAGTTGCACACCGATACTTAAGATAATTTTTCTTCTATTCAGACTACGCACAAAAATGGGAGCGCACCCCGACTTCGCTGCGAAGTCGGGTTGCGCTCCAGCACTTAGCTGATTTTCTAAACACTACTTTCCCAAGTGCACACAGGAAGAAGAGCACACCCCAACTTCGCTGCGAAGTTGGGTTGCGCTCTGACACTTAGCCAAATTCTAATAATCTCCTATCTACTTTCGCACTTCACATTCCCTACTACGCTTCGACTTGAGGGCGTACCCTGACTTTGCTACGAAGTCGGGTTGTGCCCTGACACTTAGAATTTTTCAGGGAACACTTGCTCAGTTTTGGGAACTTGACTGGGGGAAGTACAAGGGAAAAATGGAGGAATGAAACTACAGGAAAGGGAGAAAGGGAAAAATGGAGAAAGGGAAAAGGAGGAGGGAAGGAAGAGCAGCTTACTTTTTAAAACATGGCACCCCATGCAAAATGTGGCAACAGACCATACTTTGTTGATACCTGTCAATGGCCTTCACCTGAAGGTCTATCATCAGTGAGAAGCATCAAGAAAGTTTCCTATGTACATAGTTTTATTTTCGCTATTTCAATTTATGTTTTTCGAATGTAAATAGTTTTTTTGCTTTAAAGCATTTGTTTTGTGCACTCGGAGTATACGCTGAGTAGATCCAAATTTTTTGGCAGAAAGAAGTCCCCATCTAGAGCTCAGATTCACCTATTTTCCTTGGCGAGGTCTAGTTTGTTCATTTTTAGGAGCGAAGCTCAGCCCCCTCGAATGCAAAAGGAAGGTATCCTTCACCTGGATTAAAAGATTCTAACTTTGGATGCTAAGCAAAGCAAAGAATCGCCTAAGCAGAGGCCAAATCTCAAGTTCGCCAAAGCTTCGTTTTGAAGACGAGCTTCGCTCGTCGTAGGGGCGAATAGGAGGATATCGTCAATTTTCAAGGAGGAGACAAGTTTTGGCCTGTTTTAGAAGTGAGGCCATGTTTTGAAGCGTAGTTACCAAGGTCAGGATGTGGCGTGCCTCGAAGAAAAGAAAGGAAAAAACTAAACTTTGGAAAAAGGGCTGTAAAGCTCCACTTCGGGTGTTTTCACCTTGTTGAGCAAGGTGCAGCGACAATATTGTCATTGTTGTCAACACAGTCAGATAGATCGATTGATGCAGTGGATAGGAGTTCAGAGGTTACTCAGAGTATGTACAGTGATGTTAAATGCTCATGAGGATATTTTTTATGTTTGGGTGAAGTTGTTACAGGTTGTCCAAGAAGACCGAAGTGGCCCATATGCTAAATATCAAAGAAAAAGCAAAACACCGCATCGAGAAAAAAGTGTCACGATATTGCGACATGTTGCATTTTCATGGCCAAAAGAGAAGCGAAAAAGCAAAGAGAAAAAAGTGTCGCGATATCGTGACATGTTGCATTTTCGTGGCCAAAAGAGAAGCGAAAAATCAAAGAGGAAAAAGTGTCACGATATCACGACATGTTGCATTTTCACGACAAAAAGAGAAGCGAAAATGCAAGGAGGAAAAAGTGTCATGATATCGCGACATGTTGCATTTTCACGGCCAAAGCAAAGAGAAAATTCAAGGAGGAAAAAGTGTCACGATATCGCGACATGTTGCATTTTTGTGGCCAAAAGAGAAGTGAAAAAACAAAGAGGAAAAAGTGTCGCGATATCGCGACATGTTGTATTTTCGCGGGCCAAAGCAAAGAGAAAGAGCAAGGAGAAAAAGTGTCGCGATATCGCAACATGTTGTATTTTCGTGGGCCAAAGCAAAGAGAAAGAGCAAGGAGAAAAAGTGTCATGATATCGTGACATGTATTTTCATGGGCCAAAGCAAAGAGAAAGAGCAAGGAGAAAAAGTGTCGCGATATCACGACATGTATTTTCGTGGGCCAAAGCAAAGAGAAAGAGCAAGGAGAAAAAGTGTCACGATATCGCGACATGTTGTATTTTCATGGTCCGATGCAAAGAGAGAGCAAGGAGAAAAAGTGTCACGATATCGCGACATGTAGCATTTTTGCGGTCCGATGCAAAGAGAGAGAGAGAAAGAAAAAGTGTCATGATATCACGACATGTCACATTTTTGCGACTCAAAAAGGGCAAGCAGGTAGAGAAAGAAAAAGTGTCACGATATCGCGACATGTCACATTTTTGTGACTCAAAAAGGGCAGGCAGGTAGAGAAAGAAAAAGTGTCACGATATCATGACATGTCACATTTTTGCGACTCAAAAAGGGTAGCAGGTAGAGAAAAACAAGTGTCACGATATCATGACATGTCGCATTTTCGTGACTCAAAAAGGGTAGGTAGGTAGAGAAACAAAAGTGTCACGATATCGTGACATGAACACCAGGATGGTGAAACTGAAGACTGCAGAGTGACGTGGACCCATAAGGAATCTTTAATAATTTGAAATCATTTAAGATGGTCATTACATATGGAAAGAAATGGATGCATGCCCATGTGGAGAAAAGGAACAGTCATGGAAGGAGAAAATGAACAGTCATTAAAATAGAAAATGAACAGACATGCAAAGAGAAAAATAACAGACATGCAAAGAGAAAACGAACAATCATGCAAGGAGAAGATGAACAGTCATGACCGAGAAGACGAATAGTCATGGTAGGAGAATATGGTGTCAATTCTTTGCATGTAACGTGTTTGACAAAATTCCTACTCTATATATACAAAAGGAGTTACATAAAGAAGGCGTTACAATTGACAAGTGGCGCATGAGAATATGAAAGGAGTTACAACTGGAGTTACAAAGAGAAAGGATGGTTATAAAAGGAGTGTTTCTCAAAGAATTTTAAGTGGTGAATTTATTCGATGAAGTGCGCGAGAGGAGCGTGAGAGGAGAGCGAGAGGCGAGCAAGAAGGATGTATGTTGGGTGAATTGCTAGAGAGGTTGAGTAAGCAATAGACCAGTCGGGGTCTTGTAAAAGTGAAGGCATTTCTATGTCAATCTTCTAGTTTCAATATTGAAGTTCAAGTTGGTGCTTGGCATCAGGGGTTGGTTCTCCTTCTAGTTGGTGCCGGTAAATCAAGGGTTGGTGCTCCTTTCTATTTGTGCAGATAAATTAGGGGTTGGTGCTCCTTCCAGTTGGTGTTGGTAAATCAAGGGTTGGTGCTCCTTTCTATTTGTGCAAATAAATCAGGGGTTGGTGCTCCTTTCTATTGGTGCAGATAAATTAGGGGTTGGTGCTCCTTCCAGTTGGTGTTGGTAAATCAAGGGTTGGTGCTCCTTTCTATTTGTGTAGATAAATTAGGGGTTGGTGCTCCTTTTTGTTGGTGCAGATAAATCAGGGGTTGGTGCTCCTTCTAGTTGGTGCTGGTAAATTAGGGGTTGGTGGTCCTTTCTGTTGGTGTAGATAAATTAGGGGTTGGTGCTCCTTCCAGTGGGTGCTGGTAAATAGATTGTAAAGTTGTTGCTTTGCAAAGGCTAGATTTGGATGGTAGTCCAAACCATCAATTTTTGAGAAATAGCCAAATCGGTGAACCTCTGTACATCTTGTGTTGTGTGATACTCTCTTGTTATATTTGCTTTATTTGGTTTTAAGTTCTCATTGTTTCGGCTTTAAGAGTTGAAGATTTAAGTTTTAAAGAGCTACACTGATTCACCCCCCCTCTTAGTGTCATTGTGAGACTAACACACCCCTGAGGCTATGTTTCATCCATCCTTGGGGTGAGGAAGATATTCGCTCAGAGTTTGAAGCAAATATAGGGTTCACCTGAACTTGGAGCGAAGCGCAAAAAGTATGACGAAGTTCAGGATCCAAAAATAGGGTGCCAAGGGCTACATTTCAGGTGCAATTCCCCTCGAAGCTTGGTTTCGCTTAGAATTTTAGCGAACCATGGGATTTTGGGTGCAATAGGCATTAAGGCACATAAATTACGATGACACCCACTTCAAGGCACTATTGGTTACGAATCTGCCACTAGGAAATGATTTAGTGGAATGCACCCTAGATTCACCCACCAGATTGAAATACTGGAAGGAAGGAATGCCTTCTATGCCAATATCCGGAGAAGGCCGAATTCCTATGTGTTTTCTTGGATGTTTAAAGCTCATAGTGCAAGAAAGGGATTAAAAATGCAGAAAGAAATACAAATATGATTTGAGTTGGGTGGGGAAGATAAGCAGCACGACAACGATCAATAACCACTACTAATAGCAATTAAATACATAATACACTACAGAAACTACAACTGTCACACATCCTATGTATCCTCTATCTATGAATTCTAGGAATACTTAATCATCAAATACCAATATCCAAATAGCATAATAATAGTAAGCAATAAAATAAGCAACATGAGGCAAAAATGCTAATTAAAGGTAGCATAAAGAATGAGAATAGCAGATAGAGCCAAGTGTATCTTGCATTTAGAATCAAACGTATAGCTACAATGGTTCTCTAGCAGTATATCCCCCTTCCACCCTTTAAAATGATGTGTTGCGGCTATTAATAGCGCAATTCCCCCCGATTACAATCTTGGGAATAAAATCCTAGACCCAAAAATAGCTGACAAAAGCTGACAAAAGTGGAAAAAGAGTTGTTGATGTTGACTCCTACAGATAGGGACTGTACTTGTAGTAAGGTCCACCTAAAAACTTGGCAGCTACGTGGCAGTGCGGTTGATGAAACTTTGAGTTAGCTTGAATGTGGGTAGATATGGTAGATGGAACTTTGCGTCAACTTAAATGAGGGTAGCTATGATAGATAATTTGGCCCACGCTTGTCCTTTTTCCCATCACATCTCAGCTCAGATCTCGAGGCTAGACACTTGTCAAATTTTGGTGAGGGACGCATCTGCCTTGAAAGGTAGTCTCTCTTATGTGTCCTACTTCACCTAGAATTAGAGCACAATTGGACAACACAAGTGCGGAACAACACAGTTGGGGAGGCCTCTGTTCCTTAGACTATTTTTGGGCTGCTTGAAAGATCTTGCTTGAGTGCGCACAAGTCAAAGGGCGCAACCCAACTTCACTACAAATTTGGGTTGCGCACTCCAGCACTTAGTCATTTTGGCTACTGTTCAGATTGCACATAGGAATTAGGGCATAGCCCAACTTCGGTGTGAAGTCGGATTGCGCTCTGGCACTTAGCTGATTTTTTGGATCCACTGCTTCCCAGGTGTGTGTATGAAAGAGAGCATAGCCCGAATTCGTTGTGAAATCAGGTTGTGCTCCTATACTTAGCCAAAATTTTGGTCCTTTTGGTCCTCTTTCGCACTTCGCATTCCCGAGTGTGCTCGAACTTAAGGGTGCACCTCAATTTTTTTGTGAAGTCGGGTTGCACTCTTAGACTTAGAAATTTTCTAGGAATGTTTGCTCTATTTTGGGAATCTAACCAAAGAAAGTACAAAGGGGAAAAAGAGGGAAAATGAAGCTGACAAAAGTGAAGAAAGGGGACAATGGAGAAAGGTAAAGGAGGAGGAGGGAAGGAAGAGCAGCATACTTACAAAAATTGAAAACATGGCACCCCTTGCAAAATGTGGCAACATTCCTGGTGGCTCGCGGGGTGTCAAGCTCGCCTTGATGCAAAGAACTAGGCCTTCATCCTTTCGATGTAGAGGAAATCCCTTCCCCTACATTTTGCTACTTTGACGGTCCCTTCTTGGGTAACTGCTCCTATTCGAATTCACTTTTGATAGTTTCTTCTTCTTTTTCTCCTCTTTCTAAATCCGAATGATCACCACTATCATCATCGCATTCATGGACATGGTCATATACAGCTTTGGCCTAGTCCTAGGATACTACCTAAAAGGGCCCTAAATCATTGACATCTCTCAAAACTACTCTAAATGCTACAACCATGTGTACGCTGATGGTGTTGTATCTCTCTCCCAAATCCTAAAGGGAGGTGTTGATCTTGCAATACATCGACACCATCTGAGTGACCTGAGCTTCTTGGATTGGCTCACCCTAGCTGTCAATTTTTGACATGTCTGCTTCAAAATATAGCCAATTCAGCTTTACCTATTCAAGGGGTAGAAACTCCCCATCCTTGACGAAGCTCGGGCATCCGAGCTCAGAAAGAGCGTTGAAGGGGGCTAGGCAAATGTTCATTTTGTGGTTCAATGCGTTTAGAATTTTCTTGGCAACCCTTATTTTTTTAGTTTTTTCAAAATAATTGTGCAAGGTTACCCTTGCATCTGCCCATTCTAAGGCAATTCAGGACATTGGGGGAAATCAGATGCCTTTGTGTATGAACTCCTCAATTTTTATTGCTAAGTCCAGCCACTGCTTCACTTGGTGTTCGACCTCCTCTACCATAGGATTTCCTTGGGTAGATACTTCTTGGATCGTGGATGCGAAATCTAGGATGGATATGGACCTGACGATGTTAGCTCTACAACCCTGTAGCAAACCAACCTACATCTCTTTGACCTTATTCTTTGAAAAGGTCATCATCTAGGATTTTTTCTCCTCGAGCTGAGATTGAGCCAACCTTAATGAATCTTGCAGCTGAGAGACATGCTCCAACACTGCTTTCTTCTCCTCTGACAGTCGTTCGACCATATTTCTTTATGCTACAGCCTCCTACTAAGATGCGGTGAGCTACGATTTTAGGTCATTAATTTCCTATTAGGCAGACTCTAGCCATGTGGTGGCCCTAGCTAGATCTTCCTCTAGTTTCCTTGAGTCATTTTGCAGTTGAAACAATGTCTCTTGATTTTTGAGTTTCTTGACAAGGAGATTGTCAGTTCTATGATGAATACCATTGATTTCATATTCCTCATTTATATCATCAAAGTTATTATCCTTGACTCGGTGTTCATAGTCTACCTCAGTAATTTCCTGAAGAGGCTTCTTCACTTTTGAGATTAGCTTCTCAGTTCACAGCACTCTCCTGTCAAAGTCGAACTTGGTGCGCTTCACCGGGGCAGCTATCTCCTCGGCTCTTCTCTATTTGATGCCCTAGAGGAAAGAGGTGAAACACCCTACTACCTTCACTTCCAGAGGCTAATCATCTGTGATATGCAACTATTCTCCCATGAAGTCAAGCTCTGCCAGCATTGGATACGCCGAGACTAAGTCTTGTTGTGACATTCTTCCTACAAATAGTGAAGCAGAAGATATTCCAAAAGGTGTGGTCACTTTTAAAGGCGATCGGGTCCTAGGGGAAGCGAGCAGCTTAGTGAAAGGTGTAGGTGGGGTTTTGAAAAATGGAGGTGAGTGATGCGATGATGTAGGCACAGCTTCAGCACTGGCTACAGGTGAGGGGTCTAGGGTTTGACTGAGGGTCTAGAAAACATTTGGGTCTTGGGCAAACTGATCGAATGAATGGTAACTGTGAGAGGGTTGGGTGGTTTGAGATAAAGAGGATGCAACTAGGACTTGCCCTGATACAATGGGGGACGGTGTTACGATAGGGTCAGATAGGATTTGGGGAATCAGGGAATAGAATGTACCTACAAGATCCGCCTGAGTCATTGATTGAAGGACGCCTGTAGCCCAAAATTTCACTTCTTTTCTAGGGCTGTCCAATGAAATAATTTTTGGCACGGCCGTCATTGTCTGCTCTGTGATCATTTTCTATGTAGACTCCCTAGTTCGCTTGGCCTTTTCTCTCCTCTTCCTCTTCTTTTCTTCTAGAGCTATAGCTGGTTCGAAGGAGGCAGAGGGAGTTGGGGTGACAGACAAAGATGTTCCCATAGTAAACTTGTACCTAGGTTTTGATGGAAGAATGCTTGCTACAACTGTTCCACCAGTTGAATCTTCTGGCACCTTTTCCTTTAGGAGGCCACCTTAGGAGTTGACTTTTCTAGCTCTTGTACCCTTCGAGGTAACACTTCAGGGGCTGGAGGCAACATTGGGCCCACTTGGCTGCTTGTTGGTGTCATGCTGGAAGTCCTTGGAGTAGGCAATTGCTGGGATGGGGGTCTACTTTTATAAATTTTTTTGGCATCTGGGGGAACGCAATCTCAAAATGTGAACGATTGCTATTTGTCGATGTATTGATCATATAAGGCCAAAAATTTTATCATCTACGACCAATGTCTTTCTGTTAGACTTATCGTGTTGCATGCGGCACCTCATATTCTAGCATTCAATGATTTTGTCTTTTTGCTAGTTGAGGAGTGCCAACTTGGAGAGGAATTTATTGAAGCCCGTCGAGTCTAACTGGTGGTCTAGATTACGCTCTGGATCAAATGCCACTTCTTAACAGTAAAAATCATGCCATGGACACCATGATTACATCTTCTCAATGCGCCATTCTAGGTCTGTACCTGTTCTATTGCACCTTTCTTGCATGATCTCCGCTCGGGGGTAGATATGCACAAACTTTCCCCTAACCCCAATCAGGTCATACTTCCAGTATTGAGGTAGCTATATCAGGCCCATGATGATGAGTTCTTGTTTGAGGTAGATATGTTGCCTAATCTTGTGCACTTAGATGTTCGACCAGGTAATAGGATACTGGAAAATATGACCTCTCTTCTTTCCCTGGCTGAATTCTTCCTCCACATAGTCCATCTGGCGTGATATTTCCATACCAAACTGATGATCAGTGCAAAAATAGGGTAGCAGGAATGGCTTCCCCTTGAATCCATAGATTCTGACCATGATGTCTTGCATCAATCGAAAGATATCCTCATACTTGTACTTCTTCAAATAATTTGTCATGGCTAGTGGCGGGCGAGATCCCTTGCCATTGAACAGCACCAGGGTCATACCTAGAAATTTGAAGTTGAACTCATAGTATGACCCTTTCCTGTATAGGGCTTTAGTCCATTCGTACATAGGCAGTGGCTCTCCCTTTTCATTCACCTTCTTCAAGTCAGGCACTTTAATTTGGTAGTGCGTGTGGTACAAGCACAACCATGTGAGGAACAAGCAGAGCTAAAATTCTATTGTCTGCTTCTACTACAACCTGAACAGGTTTGAATGTATGGCATACACCACCCAATCTACCCAGTCAAAGAAAATAGGGTACCTCTAACTTATTTGCACCATGGAGTCATAAAAATCCCCATGTAAGATGCATTCTATGAGTGCCAGCTGATACGGGTGCACCATTCTATCGGAGTCACAACCGAGTACCCATGCTAGGATGATATATATGTACTTATTTTTGAATATGTCCAAGGTTATAGGGCCTGTCGACCACTGTTCGGCTAGTAGCAGAGTTTTTAGATCTAAGTCAAGGAAAACTCTCATCCTTTTGGTCTGGGTGAATCTGCATGCCTGTTCGTCTAGGTTAATTCTCCTGACAATTACGTTGGGGTCATACTGGAGCCCCAAGGCGAAGGATAGCTGGACACTTTCCCTGAAGAGTGTGAACAATACTCTTCCTTGGTTGTCACAGACTTTCTGGGCAGCTAGCTTGTAGTATGCCACAATGGATTCAACCAGCTCTGGGCACTGGTGGACAAGAGGGTACAAGAACCAGTACAGGTTCGATTTGTATGCAGCTTCAACATGGTGCGAGGGTGAAACTTTCTTAGCCCACTTCTCTATATTTGGCCATAGCTTGGTGAGGCTGATAGAGTACTCACCGTCTCTATACTCGGTAAGGTAATTGATGGGTGGTGATGGAGCTTGCCCTTGGATTCTCCTTGACCTAGTTTTCCTTGTTCACTCCCATGGCACTTCGCTCTCATGAGTGTTGGATTTTATCTGTTCTTCAGCTTCACGTTATGTGTCGCTAGACTGTGTTGGCATTGGTGCTTTTCCCTTGTCCATTCTTTCTTTTCTACTCGAAGTTGCAGAGACAGGGATTCTGGCTACTGATTCTTCAGTTCTACATCTTGTAGCTCAGAGTCATCTTGACAATTTGGATATTTTGAGTATGCCAGGGCCCCTTTTCTAGGTAATGAATATAGCATTAATGGTGCAAGGGAGGGGGTTAAGGTGATTTACCCGAAATAGTTGGAAACGTTATAATTTTTTGGTGATCATGCATGGGTTTTTCTTTGGAAAGCATACCCTAGTTGCGGTTGGTCCTAATGCGCCTGATATTTTAATGACATTTGCTTTGAAAGATGTGCAATCATTATTTTTAAAAAAATTTGGACCTCGTGCTTCTAATGACGTCATAGCCACCACCTGGGCACATACTTCGAGGGAGAAATTTTGGCCCAAGGTTTCAAGGAGGGATGCACCCAACTTCACACTATGCCACATTGTGCTGTCTGGGCCCATACTTAGAAATATTTTATCATTATGTTCCTCGTTTCCCGTGGCAAGTCATTCAGGGTGCGCCCAAAATTGAGGGTGCACTCGGACTTCACTCGAAAAATGTGCGCACTTCGACTTCGCACAAAATTTATTGCATAGTCTGACTTCGCTCAAAAAAGTTACATAGTCTGACTTCAACACTTAGCTGATTTTTGCTCTGCGCTCCTCGACTACACTCCCAAGACGGTGCGTAGTCCGACTTCGCTGCAAAGTCAGATTGCGCACCCAACACTTAGTCATTTTTGGCATTTTTTTTGTCAGCTATCTTCTCTCAAACTCCTGATGTCGCACTATTCAAGGAACAATGCCCGACTTCACTGTGAAGTCGGGGTTTGCTCTAGGCTTCACTTAGGCTCTGAAAACTAAAAGTTGAATGCTGAAATAAATATGTACATTATGATAAACTAAAATGCAGAAAAGAAATATGTACAAGGAAGGACCCCTTGGGTGCCTTCAGTGGTGGTAAATCTTTAGGTGGAACCCATTGACAGGAATGGGGAGAAGTTGTCTCGCCATATCCTGAAGCACGAATGCATTAAATTGATTCACCCGAGCAATATGATAGGGAACTTCCTAGAGGGCATCAAATTTACCATGGTTGCCTAGCTTTGATTTCAGTGAGTCCCATTTCAACACTAGGTCCCTGATTTTGAAAACTCGGGTGGTGGTGCCTTTTGTAAACCAGACTTGGGTCGCTTTAGCATGTTTAGTAAAAGCATGGTATAACTTTTCTATTTCTTCCTCTAATAGCAGTAGTTGGCAAAGTTTGGCATCCACTGGATCCCCATCGTCTTTTTCTTCATCTAGCATCCAGAGTGCGGATATATCTATGTGGGTAGGCAAAACTGCCTCCTTTTCGTACACGAGCGCATAGGGGGATGTCTTGATAGACTTCTTGAATGATATGCGATTCACCCACAACGTCCGATTCAGGAGTAGGTGCCACGTCCTCTTATTTCTCTCTACTATTTTTTTAATGATCTTTATTAGATTCTTTTTGGTGGACTCAGCTAGTCCATTCCCTTGCAGGTAGTAATTTGAAGACATCTTGTGAGATGTCGTATTTTCTGGTGTACTTAGTGAGTACAGCACCTATGAACCCCAGACCATTGTCTATCACTATTGACTCTAGGAACCCGAAATGGGTGATGAGGCTCTCGAGGAACCCAATGACCATTTCTTGGTTTGCAAGCTTAGTGGGGATCACCTTTGCCCACCGAGTGAAATAACCGATGGCTGTAAGGATAAACTTGTGTCCCACTGTGAAGTTAGGCGTGATGGCCCCGATGAAGTCTAAACCCCACTACTGAAATGTTTTCTCAACTTGAATTGGCTGGAGGGACAAGGGTAATTTTTTGTTCCTACCAGCAAACCTCTGGCATTTATCACATTTGACACAGACCACATGAGTTTCTGTGAAGAGAGTGGGCCAATAGTACCCAACTCTGATAATTTTTAAGGCCATAGGCCTCCTAGAATGATGTCCCCTAGGCATCCTAGAATGGAATTCTTTGAGGACCTTGGGTTTGTCTGTCTCTCTGACGCATCGCAATAGGATGACATCAATGGTTTTGAAATAAAGCCCCTCGGGGTGAAGTACGTATCTCAATGCATTTAGCCTAAACATCCTTCTTTGTGAGGCATTGAGGTGATTTGGGCATCTCCTGGTGCTAAAATATCGCACCAGGTCATTTGTCCAATCACTTTCCTCTGATAAGGAGTTGGCTAGGTTGGTTTTCGCTATCAGATATTCCCACTTGCAGGCAGAGATATCATCTACAGTGCTTTGGGAAAGCTCTTGGCATAAGGCTTGGCCTCTGATCAACTTTTTTGGTCATACCTCAATGTCAAATTCTTGGATTTTGGCAATCCATCCTACCCTTTTGTGACCAGGCTCCCCTTGTATGATGAAATTTCTAATGCCTGGGTGTATTACAAAGACAATTATTCGGCTTTGGGAGACGAAGTACCTAAAATTCCTAAGATATTTCATGATTGTGTGAACCTACCGCTCAATAAAATTGTACTTTCTTCATGCGGCTAAATCACATGGCTTAAGAATGCTATGGGGCATTCTTCGCAATTGTCTCCCTTTTGATTCAGGACTATGGCGTAACTCTTGGGTTCTCCCACCGTGTACAGGATGAAATCCTTGGAATAGTCAGGATTAATCAACACTAAATCTTGCACAATTCTAGCTTTGATCTCCTCGAAGGCCTACTTTCTTTCGTCAGTCCATAAGAATTTGACATTCTTTTTTAACAGTTTGACCATGGGCTTGATTACTTGTGTGAAGTCTGGTATGAAATTCCTCATGAAGTTGATCTAGCTAAAGAATGACTGTAACCCTTTCTTGTTGACTGGGATGGACAAGCGGAGGAGAGCTTCTGCTCTATCAGGATCCACTACAAGGCATTTCTTGGAAATGACATGTCCCAGCAGCTTACCCTCTTTTACCATGAAGACTGACTTCTTCGGGTTGATGGAAATGCCGAATTCATGACATCTCTCAAATATCTATCGTAGATGGGAAGCATGGTACTCTCTCCTGTGAGAAAATATAGTCATGTCATCCAAGTAGATGACAATGACCTTGTTGAGAAGCTCTCAGAAGGACAAGTCCATGGCTCTTTGGAATGTAGAATTGGTGTTAGACAGGCCAAAGGGCATGCGCTGATATGCGAACATTCCCCATTTGGTGGTGAACATTGTCTTGTGCTGATCTTCATCCTTTACCCATATCTGGTTGTATCTAGAGAATCCATACAAGAGAAAGAACCTCTGTGCTTAAGAAACTATGTGGAGGATCTGATCGATTTGGAGAAGTAGGTAATGGTCCTTCAGTGAGGCTTGAAATATTTTTGAAATTCACGCAGAGACAGATGTCTCCATTCTTCTTCCTCATAGGAACCAAATTTGTGACCCAAGATGAATGCTTGATGGGGTAGATAATTTTAGCTTCTATCATCTTCAAGAGCTCAGATTTCATTATGGCTTCAATCTTCGGGTTTACTGCCCTTTGCTTCTGCCAAAAAGGTTTTGCATTATCTTCTAACTCTATGGTATGTTGTATCATCTGTCTATCATACCCCTTCAAGTCTTGGTAACACCAGGCTACAATATCAAGGAACTCTCTACATAATTATTTGATCTGCTCAAGTTCCTCTTCAATGTAGTCCATCCCAACCTTGATTGTTTTTCTAGGTTCTAGCTCTAGGTCTATGTAATTCTTAGGGTCTACTTTGATCCTGTGTGATATTGCTCTATCATTTTGATCAAAGAGACTCTCTAAAGTAATCAGTCCTTTTGGAAAATGATTATTTTTCAACTGTATCAACCCCTCATACTACTCGTCATCAAGGTCTCTACCTTCTATTGTACGTGCTTTGGTAATCAAAAAAGTGATAATATCCTCATCACAATAAAACACCTACCATTGGGTGTCTTTATCAAGCATAGAAGGCCTATAGATAGTACAAATCGGCTTCGACTTTTGGACAGTGTCATCAGCCGAAACGTACCTGGCTCCAACAGATGCTAGAATGTCAACATGTTTGTTCTTCTCACATGATATGGCTTTGACATTCAATGAGTCGAATGAATCCATCAGGTCCTAGACATGATTACGATATGCCTTGAGGTAATGCTTCTTGGAGGTGCGCTTATTCATAATCTGGTTGCACACCAACTTTGAGTCACCAAATATCTGCAAATGCTTCACCCCCAGTCTCTACTTTTTTCAAACCCAAGCACAGGGTTTCATACTCCATTGCATTGTTAGTACAACTCCAAGCCAGCCTGTAAGTATATTCCTTCTAGATCTCGAATGGGGAAACCAAGAGTACCCGTACATCAATGTCATTTTTGCATCAGGCACCATCAAAGAAGAGCTGCCATAGCTTTTATGGTGTAGGTCCTACCTCTTTCCTTGCTGACTGGTCAAGTCTCTCTAGCTGAGTGACAGAGTAATAGCCTTTCTCAGTCTCGATCATGGCATTGAAGTCCAACAAAGACAACTCATCCTCCACTTGTAACAGCTCAAGGGCTTGTTCTGTCATGTCCACCACCACAAGTTCCTCAGTTGTTAGCTGAACCATGCAGTTATGTGACTCTTCTCTGGGTATATTCTCTACTAGAAATGTGGAAGGCTTTTCATTATAGATCTTTAGTATCCTTCATTTGAAGGGCACTTCCATATGTGAGTAATCCAGATATAGATACCCACCCAGCTTTGTAGTGAACTCCATGGAGAGGCACATGCTAGAGTAGGGTTCCAAGTCAACCACAATGACTTCCTGTATGACCACTATGTCAAGAGCTTTGTGCAGCTGGATTGGGATATCCTTGATGACATCAACTATCTTGATAGGGGTGCCATCTAGTTACAGCACACCTTGGCTACTCCTTGTATATTCCATACCAATCTCATCGTAGATAGCTCTTGGTATAAAAGTAATTGAGGCACCAGAATCCACCATGCAGTTGTGCACTATATAGCCTTCCATCCATAATGATAGATAGAAAGGAGGTGGCTTATTTTTTTTGGTGGCAGAGACTGTCAGGGGTTGAGCTAACACAACAGGCTACGTAGGCTTCTCGTAATTTATGTTCTTCAAATATTCCTATAGCAAATCAACTTTTCTTGGGAGGAGGAGAGCCTCATACATACTTATATTTGTGGGGGTCCTCTTTAGCTCATCAACTATGTTGTAGCTTGAAGTCCTGGCTCCCTCTATTTATTTTGTAGGCTCATACTTAGTTCGGTATTGATGTGTGGCTTTGACTCTCTATATCTTCATCAACGATGAATATCTTAGCTTCTCTTGAGCTTGTTCTTTTGTTTCGGTCAGAGACTAAGCTATGGGAGCTTCACCATGGGGGCCTTGGGTGCAGGAAAATTTTCTTTGGCTACATGAGGCCATAGTGACTTGTCAGGTGGTAGTCTAGCAGGTTGCACCTTTTGTCTTCTAGCGTATACCTTTAATGGATTTCCTTTGGCCATGGCAACTTTAATGGGCTTTCTACCTTCCTTGGTCAGAAGCAACACAAGATCTTATTATGTGACAGCAAAGTTGCCTTCATCACCCAAGATCATGTACAATTCGTCCTCTATGGTGCTGCCTAACAGGGTCTAGAGATAGTGCTGATGCAGCGTGCACCCTTCTTCTGAGTGTGGATCGTTGCACGTGGAGCACCAGTTGACCTAGTTATAAGTGCCATGTTGATCCTCAATGGTAGCATTTCTTGCAGGAGGTGCCTTTGAGCTTGTGCAGCTTGATATTTTATTAGCATTGGAGGAGGATATGGTCTCCTTGGAAGGAACTCCATCTGGGCTTGCTTCTTATTCATTATCGTCATGTCATTAGACATGGTATGATACCCAGAGGCCAGAGCCTATACCTCTTGGAGGATTTTATTTTGAGTATCATTGTCTGTAGGTGCCAACTGAGCCGATGGAGGTAATGCAGCCAATGGTAGGGGTGTAGAATACACCACAAACTGAGGGGGAGCATGGAGTGTGGGATACTATGGAGGTAGAGGTGGTGGGTTAGGATAATGGATTTGAGGTGGGCCATAGGCATTTATAACTAATGCCAGATTCCACGGTTGTTGGGGGTTTTTGCTTGAGGATGATGGCATCATACTAGAGGCCGATGGATACTGGGACTGAGGAAAATCAGGATAAATAGAGGGCTTCACTCTTAGCAGGAGTCTGTCTATGGAGATTATATCCAATTCTACTTGTTGGGAAGCTTTGTATAGGGTAGGGAAGGAATCGAATCAGGTTATCTTCAGAAGTAGGCAGATATCTGAGTTGAAAGACCTTAGGTAGTAGTGTGCAACCTGACCTACTGAAGGTCATAGTTTGTGAGGTACTCTTTTCCAATACCTCACAAACCTTATGTTGAAGTCAAATACCTCCTCTTGTGGGTGTCGTTGGATGCTTTGGAACTGATGCAACAATGACGAGGGATCGATAGACTCGTTGCATCCCTTTACAAGCCCTTCTGTCAGCTAAGGCCACCCCATGATAGACCCTTCTAGCAATGATATCCACCAATAGAGAAGCTTCCCCCTTAGGGAAAGAGCCAGCAGACGGGTCTTGACACTCTCATCAGTAATAGAGTGTAGCGTAGCCAAGGCCAGAATGTCCTGGATGTGTTCATACACCATTTTTTTGTAGACATCATAAGTAGGAATAGCCTTTAGGGTAGCAAGGGGTACAACCTCTTGTCCGACTAGGGCCAAGGACCCCATGGAGTCGACCGCTGGGAAGAGGTCATCATCATTTTGCTGGGCAACCATTTCTTCCTCTCCTTCGATCGTGTACTCGGTATCGATACTGTCCAAATATGTAGATTGCTCTTCAACTTCGGCCTCTTCAATTTTGGTTTTGTATTCGTCTATGCGATCTTGGTAGTTAGCTAGCCTGATGCACTCTCCCGTAGCGTTAATGTCAATTTCATAAATATCAAGCTGGTTTCTTGTATTCCTTGCTCTCCACCTTCTTGTATGCATGAAGGCGCTTGGACCAGTCTCACAGATTCAGAGAATATTCAAGTACTTGCAGAGTCACCAGGTGTTCTGATTTTAATAGCAATGAAGTGAACACTGATGCTTCAATTCTCTTTTGGATGGGAAACTTTCGCATCCCACTAGGCATGCCAGAGAAACTATTGGTTACAAATATTCCACTAGGAAATGATTTAGTGAAATGCACCCTAGATTCGCCCACTAGATTGAAAGGCCGAAAGGAAGGAATGCCTTCCGTGCCAATCTCCAAAGAAGGCCGACTTCCTATGTGTTTTCTTAGATGTTTAAAGCTCAGATTGTAGGAAAGGGATTAAAAATGTGGAAAGAAATACAAATATGATTTGAGTTGGGTGGGGAAGATAAGCAGCATGATAATGATCAATAACCACTACTAATAGCAATTGAATACATAATACACTATAGAAACTACAACTGTCACACATCCTATGTATCCTCTATCTATGCATTCCAGGAATACTTAATCATCAAATACTAATATCCAGATAGAAGAATAATAGTAAGAAATAAAATAAGCAACATGAGGCAAAAATGCTAAGTAAAGGCAACATAAAGAATGAGAACAATAGATAGAGCCAAGTGTATCTTGCATTTAGAAGTAAATGTATAGCTACAATGGTTTCCTAGTAGGATATCCCCCTTCCACCCTTTACAATGATGTGTTGCGGCTATTTATAGTGCAATTCCCCTTGATTACAATCTTGGGCACAAAATCCTAGACCCAACAATAGCTGACAAAAGTGATAAAAGAGCTGCTAATGTTGACTCTTGCAGATAGGGATTGTACTTGCAGCAAGGTCCACCTAAAAATTTGGTAGCTACGTGGCAGTGTGGTTGATGAAACTTTAAGTCAGCTTGAATGCGGGTAGCTATGGTAGATGGAACTTTACTTCAGCTTAAATGAGGGTAGCTGCGATAGATAATTTGGCCCACACTTGTCCTTTTTCCCATCACATCTTAGCTCGGATATCGAGGTTGGAAACTTGTCAAATTCTGAGGAGGGACGCATCTGCCTTGAAAGGCAGTCTCTCTTTTGTGTCCTACTTCGCTTGGAATCAGAGCACAATTAGACAACGCAAGTGGGGAGCAATGCAGTTGGGGATGCCTCTGTGCATTAGACTATTTTTGGGCTGCTTGAAAGATCTTGCTCGAGTGCACACAAGTCAGAGGGCGCAACCCAACTTCACTACAAAGTCAGGTTGCGCACTCCAGCACTTAGTCATTTTGGTTGTTGTTCAGACTGCATGCAAGAAAGAGAGTGCAGCCCGACTTCGCTACAAAGTCAGGTTGCGCTCCTGTACTTAGCCAAAATTTTGGTCCTTTTTGTCCTCTTTCGCCTTTGCATTCCTGAGTGCGCTCGAACTTAAGGGCGCAATCTGACTTCGCTGCGAAGTCAGGTTGCGCTCTTAGACTTAGAAATTTTCAAGTAATGTTTTCTCTATTTTGGGAATCTGACCAGAGAAAATACAAAGGGGAAAAAGAGGGGAAATGAAGCTGACAAAAGGGGAGAAAGGGGATAGTGGAGAAAGGGAAAGGAGGAGTAGGGAAGGAAGAGCAGCATACTTACAAAATGTGGCAACAAGCACATGTTTTAAATAAATGGGGGCAACTTGCATCCCAATACTGGTTGGTGTAGTAAACAAATAGCACCTCGAGACCATAAAGCAAAGGGATTGCATTTCCAATGAAAAAAGGTTGCTTCTACCAACTACCTATTGGTCACAAATCTGCCACAGGAAAGGATTTTGTACGTATACGCGCCCTAGACCTGGACCAACATTGAAAGGCCGGAGGGAAGAGATGCCCTCCGTGCCAATCTCCGGAGAAAGGCCGGCTCCTTTACTAAACTACTGATTTTTTAAAGATGAGAGTGCAGGAAAGAGATAAAAAGAGTAAGAGTGCAGGAAAGAAATAAAAGAGTAGGGAAGAAACACAGTTGGTTGATTTAATGAGGGGAAGAACCAGCAGCACGATCACTAACTAATACCTTGAAGTAGCAGCAATAAATACAAAAGATAACACATAAATGAACACCACGCTAACTTTCCTATGTATCCTCTGGACGAGTTCCAGGATTCACTTACTCCCCTACGCCTAAATCCAGATTTCAGAATTACAGCGAACAGGAAACATGTAAATATAGCAGAAACACTATCCACAGGCAGCATACAAGAACATTAACATGGCATTTTCTCCCCTATGTATCCTCCAGGAGAATTACAGGGTTCTGTCCCTAATTACACACCTAAATTCAGGATTCAGAATTACAGTATACAATCAAAGACAGAATAGCAGAAATAATCACAGAAGGCAGCATACAAGAGAGAAATGAGCCCCAAAGTTCTTAATATCAATTGCAGAAATCAAGTTACAGCAGCTTTCTAGCAAAAGTTTCCCCCCTTTTTCATTACAATTCATGGGTTTTTATAGAGGACCCGGCCCTCTGAGCCATCATTGCACAAAACCTAGCAGTACGCCCTCGAAAAACTGGAAAATCTGCCTTCGCTCCTCCCGTGACTGAGTTCTCACATCCGTTCCTATATTTAGCAATTACGACCGCTTTAGCCGGGGAAACTCTCATTAATGGGCCGCCTGACTCGTCCTCAATCTCTGGGTGCAATGCTCGAGTGGCTGCCGGGTCCATCGGGTTTTCCTCCTGCGGCTGACCTTTCCTTTTCCATTGCTGAAAATGAGTCCCGGGTCTTTCGGGCAAGTAAAGATGCATTTATGAACCACTCAATTGCCTCGAAGAAATACCCAGTCTTGGGGTGTGTGCCCTGGAGAACTTCGCTGAATTTTAGTTCGGGGAGCTGCTTCGCCATGGATGAGAGCCGAAGTGGGATAGACTTCTTTGTATTGGTGCTTCGCAGCGAAGGGACATCCAGAAACAGCTTCGCTGCGAACCTTCTTTCAAAGTGGCCGTTCGGGGAAAATTCAAGCGAAGTAGAATTTTGCCTTAGAAAATTTTGGGCATACAGTTAGGCTTCTACTGAGGGAGCTTCGCACAAAATTCAGCCGAAGTGGACTTTCAAAATTGCTTCGCCGCGAACCGTTTCAAAAACAGCCTTTCGGGGAAAATTCAAGCGAAGCTCCTCCATGCCTTAGAAAATTTTCAGGGACAACCAGCCTTCGGAGGGGGAAGCTTCGCACTTGAGTCGCTCGAAGCAGGTGCTTCGGGAAGATTTTGAGCGAAGTAGATTTTCCTGAGGAGTGGTTCGCCAAAAGGGACGGCCGAGCCGTGCTAGCATTTCTGCGAAGTGTTTTTCCACACTTAAGAATTTGTTTTGGCATTTTACTTTACATTGTATGCTTCGCAAAACTTCGGCCCGAAGCTAGTCTTGTGGGAGCTTCGCTTGCGAAGCTCTTTTTGTGCCTTAGAAAATTTGGCTTGCACCTATGTTTTTCCTGTCTGATTTTTGCGAAGCTCCTTTTTCTTGCTATACTATGGGCGAAGCTCTTTCAAATTCAGTTATTTACAAGGGGAATTCAAAAAATGACAGCCAAAATTGCTGTAACACTACTATCAACAAAAATAAGGAAAACTATATCAAGAAAATCAACATCATCAAATTTCACTACCCCTTCAGAAGCAATGTGACAAAACTTGTCAACATTCTTGGCGGCTCGCGGGGCAACGAGTTCGCCTCGGTGTGAGAACCCTCTAGCTTTCATCCATTGGGCCAGAGTCACCTCCAGACCCTTCTCCTCGTTGTTTTTCTGATTCCGGGGGCACCTCATCAACTGCTTCTAATCCTTTTCCATCTCCTTCGCCAGGTATCTGCTCCAACGGCGGCGGTGGAAGGCGGTCACGGATCCTCTCCATGGTTCGGCGAATATGAGCCCACGCACCTTTCTGGAAAGGCTCTCGGTCTTGCAATGCCTTAACCAGGACATGGAACCTGTCAATCTGCCCAATGTCAGCAGATTTGGCCCTAGTGCTTAAGTCATTTAAGCACGCCGCGATCCTACAATATCTCAAAATAAAATCTGTGACCTGGCCTTCCGTAACTGGCTCTTTCCACTGATCAATCTCAGAGACATCGCTCTCAAAGCTGAGCCAGGCAGGTTTCAATTCTTCTTTTGTCAAAAGGTTCCCGTCATCGTCAGTGAAACTCGGGAAACCCAGTTCTGAAAGATTTTGAAAATACCCCAGAGAGGTACGCTGCTCCTGTTCAAATATATCCAGAAGTTGCTTCGCCTTCTGTGCCTTTCTCACCTTGGAGAAGAAGGCGCGGACCGTGGCCTGGGCGGTGGACCAATCTCGGGCCATCCGACTCATAGCTGCGACTTGCAAGTCTTGGTACTTTATGCTCTGCACTTCAAAAGCTAAGCCGAGCCGGCTTCTAATCTCCTGGATAATTTCGTCCACTATTGGCCCCTTTTGAGAAGCAACGTTCTGGGCTTCTGTAATATATGACAATATTGAGAGGGCACTAGAGGCCCGAGATCTGAAATTCCTGAGCAAATGAGAGCGGATATCCTTAATCCTGTTCCTGTCGAACAGTTCCAAGCTCTCCTTTTCGTACAACTGCAGTTGCATCTGCAAGATCCGGTCCTCAAACTCCTTGGCCTTCAATTCAGCCTCGGCCTGGGTCTTGCTATGATCTCCTACTTTACTTTGCAGTTGTTCTATCTGTTGTTTTAAGGCATCCCTATCATCCTTTAATTGCTCACATTGCCTTAGAGCATCCTCCAGCTGAGAGCGTATCCTAGCTAGATCCTCCTCCAGCTTGACATTGGCATTCTCCGCCTCACAGCGGCGCTGGTTGGCGATTTGGGCATGTGCGCGGAAGGTCTCTATTCTCACATGCATTGATTCTGATTCATTATCAATGTCTATATGTTCTAGGTCCTTGACCTTCTCCTGATACTCATAATCTGCAGAGGTCATTTCGTCCAAGGGTTTCTGAACCTTGGGAATCTTCTTGACCTTGTGCAATTTCCCATTCTTCAGATCAATGACCGCGCACTTCTCTTGTCTTGCCAATGAACGCCCCCTCTTTCTCCTCGCCTCCTTGAGCATATTGTCAGTATTTTGGCGGGCTCGGATCAACTTCTTCGCTAGAGGGCTCTCCTTGATCATGGTTAACTCATTTTCTAATAAGGCTGGGTTGACAGCCGAAGGGGTAAGCAGGTACAAAGACTGAATCGGTGACGTGTCGCCAGTGGGCTCAGTGGTGGGTGTAGTGGATGGTGAAGCTATGGTATGTGTGGATGCGAGGTGGGGGTCGGGATTTGGGGACGAAGTGTTGCCCTTAGTCTGGCCAAGTACCAACGGGATGGTGGTATGGGTGAGCGAAGCGGCGGCTGCGGACACGTCCCGGCCTGATGACTCGGACTGGGTGGAAACACATACGGGAGCGGCGGAACCATGCGACACATTCGTAATAGTTAGAGAAACTTCATGTTGGGGTGACTGTACAACTGGATAAGCAACTTTTGGAGAAGGCTCAGAGGGACCTTCGGCCGGGACTAGAGTTGACACAAGTTGGGAAACGGGAGCAGGAGAAGAAGAATGCGTACCTGCGTGCTCTAACGGCAGAGCAGAAGTGGCAAATTCCTGCGTATTGGGTTCGCTGCTTCCCACGGTTCCTGCATTTTCAACATTTTCGACCCTTTCTCCAACGTCTCCCGCCTCCTGTAGGAATTCCTCCACATCAATGACATCTATTTCAACACTTCCCTCGGCCTGTGGAGATGCTGTTTTTTCCGCATTGGCTTCCGCTGATCCCGCTGCAGATTGTTCATTAGAAGCGCCGGAGGGTTTGGTGCGGGGCCGCTTCGGGTGAGGAGGAGGCATTTGGACCTGTCCAGGTCTCTTTCTTTTCTTTGCATCCTCTTTCCCTTGTTGCTGCGATGGCCTTTTGACCTCAACTTCGGAACCTCCCACAGGCTCCTTGAGCGGCTCCTGAGATGTTGCTACAACTTCATCTTCCTCTTCTTGTTCAGAATCATCGGTCACTCTCCTGGGGCTGTCGCCCGAACCTGGGGGACTGGGAGGAATAAAATCAGCAAACGCGAGAGGTTGCCATGATCCGACATTCGCTTCATAATAAATGGCGAAATCTTTGTCCATCTCCAAGAGTCCGTATGATTTCTGCTTACGTCGATGGACTCTCATTATCCACCATTCTTTGAGTTGTGGCTCGCGCCAATTCTTTATCTCCCCTCTCAAATCGTCCTTCATTCTTCTCCGAAAGCAGCGTCTGCGCTCGGGAAAGGGTGTCTAGCAGGATCATATTCAACTTCCATAGTGTAGAATTCGTGCCATGGTGGCAATGTCTTCATTCTTTCCAAATGCCACTCTAAATCTCTGCCGGTAGGGTTATTCCTCTGCTTTATTATCTCTGGTTGAGGACATATATGAAAATTTTTAAACCTCAAATGATCTCTCATCACCCCCAAGGGGTCATAGCACCACCGCTGCGGAAGTTGCAGCAACCCGAAGTCAGCAAGTTTATCATCTAAAAATACATATTGTTTCATGGCGAAGACCTCTACGACCCCCATTTTGAAAGGGAAATCGCAAGTCGGGGCCCACTTCCGGCCGTGGCCGTAAACTACATTCGTCATGTCGCTCTGGCGAGCGACCTCTAAAGCAAATTGGTATTCAGAAGGATATACAGGCAAAATGAAGGGTTTCCCCGTGAATCCAAACAGACGGATGACAAGGCCCTGAGTCAACTGAAAAACATCCCCTTTCCGCTCATTGACCACTTTGTCCCTAAGGTCCACGGGTACTCGAGGGCAAGAACCCTGCAGTAGCTGAAGAGCAGGTCCTAAAAATTGCTGATTGAACACATAATACGACCCCGTCCTGGCTAGGAGGGGGTCCACTGGTACACCGGCAGCGGGGCTCCGTCTTTGCCACTCTGAGTAATGGCAATATGAGGAAAATGCCTGTGGGTGTGACAGAAGAAGAGCCAGATTAGGAAAGAGCACGGCCCAAAATATTGGCCTGTCCCGGCATTCTTCAAACTCGCCAGCCGCGTGTGCAAGGTCCGCGCTACCCATTCTGCCCAATCAAAGAAAACCGGGTTCGTGTTTGGCCTTGAGGGGTCTGGAGCGTAGAACTCTCCTCGGGAAATGCATTCGGCCAGGGACACTTGCCAGGGATAAACGTCGGCGTCTGTAGACAGACCCGCGACCCATGCAATAATGGAAAAGATATCTGTGCTCTTGAAGTCTTGCAGAAGGCGAGGCATCTGTGGTAGCTTGCCTGAAGGTAGCCCATCCTTAAGACTTTCCTTCAAAAATTTCACAATGTGGCTGGAGGCGTTAAATCTGTCCATTTGTTCATTCAATAGAACATTGCGCACTAAATACCCCTTGGGTGGCCCTTGCAAAGGAGCGAAAGCTACTTGCACATCTTCCTTAAAAATCGAAAATAACTTATTACCCGCAGCGTCCAGAACTTGTCTGGTGGACGGCTGGTAATTCTGGGCTATCGCGCAGATTAATTCAGGACAGTGGTGGGTTGGTGGAGTCAGATACCAGTATATCTGCGAGTAGTATGCGGCAGCCCTCTTATTTTCTGCAGATAATCGACTCTTCATGTAGTCGATAGTGTATCGCAGTTCTGCGATGCTTTTTGAAAGTTCGGTGTCTCTTATCTTCTCCCACCCATCAATGGGAGGTTCTGGAAGTTGCTCATCCTCTGATTCCTCCCCTTCTTCTATGGGCTGCTTCTCAGGGCGCAGGTTTAAATCAACCTTCTTGGGCCTATGCTTCTTTTCTTCCTTGCCCCCTTTTGCCTTTTCTGGAGTCACTACCTCGGGCTCTTTCCTTTTCTCTTTAGAATTCTTCTTCCCCATTTCGTTTTCAAGGAGCAGAATTTTAATGCAGAAAATGGGAATATCGTAGAGCTCTGGCCAAGTTTCTTACAGTCTTGCTTGACGGCAGATAAACAACTTATTTACTGGTGAAGCTCGGGATTTATAGCCGAAGGTTATAGCCACCATCATTAATGGCAACTACCAAAATTAAATTCGAAAATCAGGCGGAAGGGATTGCTTTGCTTCTTCATTGGCTTTGCGGCGGGGTTGCACGCGGGTCTATGTACTTCGAGGACCTGGCCCGACTTCGAATATCTAATTCCCCTGCCACCTCGTACCTGGGCACAACTTTTAATCATAACGACATTCTCTTGGGATGCGCTCCGCCACCTTTGCATTAAACCCCCACGTCCTGGACGGTTTCCTAGATTGTAGTTGGCACACGTTTCAAGGCGCATTTTAAATGCTTCTCGTTTTGCGCTCTACGACTTGGCGAAGCTGATTTTGGCGCAAAGTGCTTCGCAACGAACCTTAAACTTTCCCTTGGTCTTCTATGCTTCGGACCCGAAGCTGCCTTTTACGGGATCTAGGCTACATCGTTGTCTTACCGGGCGCTTCGCGCAAGATTAGCCCCGAAGTGGGGCTTAGGATACCTTAGGAGCGAAGCGCGTTCCTTTGTCTCAAAGAAGTGGTTCGCAAAATTTTCCCTTTGAAGTTGCTTCGCACAGTTTCCTTTTGCGAAGCATTTTCCATGCCTTTATACTTCGGAGAAATATTCCTTTTGCCTCTTCAACCTCCAAGTTACATCTGCCTTCTCCTTTAAGATCTGAGTGCAATGAGTCATTCCTTGTTGTTGATTTGAAAGTGCTTCGCAGCGAACCGACCTACGCCGGCTACTTCGCGTAGAAAAATTCCGAAGGAGATTTTACTTTTGATTTGGCAGAGCTGAACCTTAGTCACGAGGCAAAACTTCATTTTCACAATGGCGTGAGAATGCAATCTATATCTAACTACATGCTTAATTCTAGAGACTCTTAAAACAAAGTTTGTACAAGTATAAACAACAGTATATACAAGGATTAAGATTTTCAAGAAAACTTTTAATGATAGAAGGTCTTCAAGTGAAGACCGTTTACGGGAAGTGGCAGAGTCTGACCAGTCGCATCCTTGAGGATAAAGGAGTTAGCTGAATTTACTTTGGCAATCTCGAACGGTCCTTCCCAAAACGCATCCAGTTTATCATGATTACCTGGCTTAACCTTCCATGAATTCCATTTCCAGACCAAGTCTCCCACTTTAAATGTCCGGACGGATGACTTCTTCTTGAACCAGTTTCGGGTGACCTGGGCATGCTTTGCGAAGTTCTGATATGCTTTATCCCGTTCTTCCTCTAATTGCAATAATTGGGCTAGCCTAACTTCCATAGGACCGGATTCTGCTTCTTCATCACTTAACATTTTCAACGCAGGAATTTCTATATGGGTTGGTAGGACAGCCTCTTTACCATACACCAAAGCATACGGTGAGGTTTTGATCGACTTCTTAATAGATATTCGATCAGCCCATAAGGCTTGATCTAAGAGAAGATGCCAAGTCCTTTTGTTTTTGTCTATGAGCTTTCTCAGCAACCTCAGCAGGGTCTTATTTGTTGATTCTGCTAATCCATTACCCTGGGGATAGTAATTGGAGCTGACCTTGCGGTATATCCCATATTTGCAAGTGAACTCATTAATTTTGGCGCCTATGAATCCGGGGCCATTATCTGTTACTATTGCTTCGGGGATGCCGAACCGGGTGATCAAGCCTTCTAGGAAAGTGACTACCGTTTCTTGATCAGCTTGTTTGGTGGGCACTGCTTCGGCCCATCTGGTGAAGTAATCGGTCGCGGTCAGGATGAATTTATGTCCTGCAGAAGAGTTCGGCGAGATGACCCCTATGAAGTCCAATCCCCACTGTTGAAATGGTGCTTCCACTTGTATTGGCTGGAGGGGCATGGGAGCATTTTTGCTTCGCCCGACAAACTTCTGACACTGTTCACACTTTCTGCAAACCGCGAAGGCATCGGCAAAGAGCGAGGGCCAGTAGTAGCCCGCCCTGATTATCTTTAAAGCAGTTGTCCTTCCTGCAGAGTGGCCCCTTGATAAACCTGAGTGGAATTCACCAAGGACCCATTTCTTATCATCCTCCCTTATACACTTCAGAAGAACGCCATCAATATTTCGGTAGAACAGGCCCTCGGGGCGTAAGACAAAGCGAAGGGCTTTCAGCCTGAAGTGTCTTCGCTGCGAAGTATTTAAATGCGAAGGACATATCCCAGTGCTGAAATATTCTACTATTTCATTGACCCAATCCTTTTCATCCTCGTCTCGGTTTGCGAAGCTCTCTTCTGCCGCCAAGTCATCCCACTGACAAGCTGTTACTTCGGCTGCTACGCTCTTCGCAAGCTCTTGGCATAGCGCGCGACCGCGAACCAACTTTGTGGGTCTGATTTCAATGTCAAATTCCTGTATTTTGTTGACCCAACCAGCCCTTTTGCTGCCCAACTCTCCTTGGATAATGAAGTTGCGTACATCAGGATGGATGACGAACACTGTAACCCGACTTTGGGAGACGAAATGTTTGAATTTCCTTAGGGACTTCATGACAGCATGCACCTGTCTTTCTATGAAGTTGTATTTCTCCTCGTGGGGGTGTATCACCTGGCTTAGAAACGCAATGGGGCGCTCTTCGCCATCTTCTCCCTTTTGCGTCAGGACTGCGGCATAACTTTCGGGTTCTCCTACAGCATATAGGATGAAATCCCTACTGTAGTCAGGGTTAGTCAGGACGGGTGCCTGAGCGATTCGGGCCTTGATTTCTTCAAATGCTTCCCTTCTTTCATCAGTCCAGACAAATTCGGCATCTTTCTTTAAAAGTTGGGACATCGGCTTGATGATTTGGGCGAAGTCTGGTACAAACTTCCTCACGAAATTAATTTGCCCGAAGAAGGACTGCAGCCCCTTCTTATTCATTGGTAATGGAAGTTTTAGGAGAGCCTCAGCCCGGTCAGGGTCTATCGCGAGCCCCTTTTCCGATATAAGGTGCCCCAACAGTCTTCCTTCATTCACTGCAAAGATGGACTTCTTAGGATTGATTGAGATGCCAAATTCTCGGCATTTTTCAAATATTTGCTGCAGGTGCGAGGGATGATCCTCTCTTTTTCGGGAAAAGACGGTCATGTCATCCAAATAGATGACGATAACCTTGTTCAGCAGTTCTCCAAATGCTAAGTCCATAGCTCTCTGGAAGGTAGCTCCTGCGTTCGAAAGGCCAAACGGCATCCGCTGGTAAGCGAACGTCCCCCACTTAGTAGTAAAGGCTGTTTTGTGCTGGTCTTCATTTCTAACCCAAATCTGGTTATACCCTGAAAAACCATCGAGTAGGGAGAAACGCTGGGCTCCAGCTACTGAGTGCAAGATTTGATCAATCTGCGGGAGGGGATAGTGGTCTTTGAGTGAAGCCTGATTTAAGTTGCGGAAGTCCACACATAGCCGAATATCCCCATTTTTCTTCCTGACAGGAACTAAGTTTGCTACCCAAGAAGAATGCTTTATGGGATAGATGATCTTTGCTTCAAGCATTTTCGAAGTTCAGCTTTCATCAGAGCTTCGATCTTTGGGTTGACCGGCCTTTGCCTCTGTCTGAAAGGTTTTACCCCTTCTTGTAGCTCGATGGTGTGTTGAACCAACCTTCGGTCATAGCCCTTTAGGTCTTGGTAAGACCAGGCTACTATATCTGGATACTTTCTGCATAGAGACCTGATTTGTTCTAACTCAGCCATGGTACAATCTGCTCCAACTTTTATCACCTTCCCGGTTTCGAGTTCTAAATCTTGATACTGCCTAGCGTCAACTTTGATTCTACGGGAGAATGCTCTGTCATTATGATCGAACAGGCTCTCCAGAGTGATCAATCCTCTAGGAACATGGTTATTTTTTAACTGGACCAGTCCTTCATACTCCTCGCTCTTCATACTCCCTTTCTTCAACGATGGTCGCTTCTTGGACCAAGAAATTGATGATCTGTTCATCATTGTCGAAAACTTGCCAATGCATGTCCTTATCCGGCACAGAGGGCCTATAAATCATCCTCACGGCCTTAGGCTTGTGTACCATGTCGTCAGTTGGAGAATATCTAGCCGCGATGGAGGCCAAGACATCGGCGTGTCTATTCTTCTCTCGCGGGATGGACTGCAGATTGAGTGACTCAAACTGTTCAAACAGGTCCCATACTCTGTTGCGGTATGCTTTAAGATAATGCTTTTTTGAGATGCACTTGTTGGTGACCTGATTGCATACCAGTTCTGAATCTCCAAAAATTTTGAGGTGTTTTATGCCTAGCTTTTCCGCTTTTTTCAGTCCTAGGCATAGGGCTTCATATTCTGCTGCATTGTTGGTGCAGCTCCAAACTAATCTATAGCAATATTCTTTCTGTTCTCCGGATGGTGACACTAGAAGGATCCCTGCCCCAGCTCCGTTTTTGCACCGGGCACCATCAAAGAATAATTGCCATAATTCTCCTTGGGCAGGTACTTTATCTTCTGACTTAATGTGTTTCTCTGGCTTTGCAATGGTGTAACACCCTATTTCTGTTTCTATCATAGCATTAAAGTCTGTCAATGAAAATTCATCTTCAGAACTTAGTTGTGCAAGGGACTCCTCTACTAAGTCCACTCGTTCAATTTCTTCTGTTATCGCATGGACGAGATCATTGCATTCTTCTTCGGTCATTTTCTGTACGAGAAACGTGGAAGGTTTCTCGTTGTAAATCTTGACCTTCTTCCCTTTGAATGGGACCTCCAAATGTGAATAGTCCATGGACAGGTATCCCCCTAGCTTCGCTGTGAATTCCCTCGAAAGACACATGCTGAAATAGGGTTCTAGATCTACTACTACCACTTCCTGTATCACCACAATTTGGGGCACTTTGTGTAGTCGGATGGGTATATCTTTGATTACCCCGACGGTCTTTACAGGAGTGCCATCCAGTTGGAGTACGCCATGGCTGCTTCTTGTATACTCCATCCCTATTTCTTCGCAGACCGCTTTAGGCATGACCGTCGTTGCTGCCCCTGAATCAATCATACAGTTATGGACAATGTGACCTTCCATTTGTAATGACAAGTAAAACGGGGGAGGTCTGTTCTTTCCTGTTATGGACGTAGACAGAGTTTGCACTATGGCGGGCGGCATTGATTGCCCAGCTTTCGCGGACTTCAAAGACTCCTGCAACAGGTCTACCTGTCCTGGTAGCTGTAAAGCATCATATAAACTAATCTTGGCAGGGGTCTTTTTTAGCTCATCCACGATATTATACCTTATGGGGGTATGCACTTCGGGCCCTTTTTTAGCTTCGTACTTTGTGTGATATTGCTCCGTGGCTTCAACTCTTTGCCGCTTGGTTAGCGAAGGGAACTTAAGCTTTTCCCTTGCCTGCTCTTTAGTTTCAGCCTGAGGCGGGGCTGCGGAGACTTGTTGGGTCTTCTCTTTTGCTGGCGCTGGGTGTGAAGCTTTGTCTGGGGCTTTAGCAGGTTGCTGCTCTTTTTCGCGGCGGGTATATACCTTCAAGGGAGCCATTTGAGCTGCGTCCACTTCCATTGGTCTTTTTCCCTCCCTAGTAAGCATCGAAACTTGCTCTTCTTCGTCCACGACCGGGTTCTGATCTGTTTGTCTTATCATGTTGACTTGTCCGCTGGGGTTGTTTCCTGACAGCGTCTGCACAAAATGTTGATGCAACATACAGGTGTTTTCCTCATGTGGGTCATTGCATGTAGAACACCAATGCACGGTGTCAGAAGTGCTTGTTCCTTCGTCGATCACAACATTTCTTGCCGAAGATCTTCCTGGCTGCACCACTTGATCTTTGGTGAGCGCTGGCGGTGGGTAAGACCTCCTTGGAAGAAATTCTTGTTGTGCTTGTTTCTTCTTCATGATAATCATATCGTTGGACAAAGTCTGTACAGTAGAGTTCAAAGACTGAACTTCCTGTAATATTTTAGCCTGCATATCTTCAGCTTTGGGGGCCTGCGGCAATGGAGCCATCGTAGGTATTGGGGGCAAAGCGGGGTATTGAGGTGGTGCTGGTAACGCAGGAACGGTAGGCTGTGGCGTTGAATACGCGGGGAAATGCACTTGTGGTGTAACGATTTGGGTTACAACGGGGTTAGGATTCCATGATGAGAGGGGATATACAGGGGTTATGGAGGCTTGCGACGTAGCTGCATTCAGGCATTGTGTCTGCGGAAACTCCGGGAATATAGGCATCGACATCCTTTGGGGAAGCTTTCCTACGGCTATCAGGTCCATTTCCGCTTTCTGGGCTAATTCATAGAGCTCAGGGAAAGTATTCACATTCGAATACCTTACCATCACACTGATATCTGGATTGAGGGCCCTAAGGTAGTAGTATGCTGCAGCCTCGCTGGTTGGCCGAAGTCCAGTAGGTACTCTTTGCCAAGTCCGAGCGAACCTCACATTGAAGTCTGCAATTTCCTCCTGCGGGTGTCTCTGAATTGTCGTAAATTGATGCAAGAGGGAGGAAGGGTCAGCAGACTCGTTGAAACCTCTCATCAGTTGTCCAGCTAACTGGTCCCAACTTGTTATGGTGCCAGGCGGAAGCGATCTATACCAATAAAGGAGTTTTCCTCGGAGGGATAGAACCAGAAGCTTCACCATCACTCCTTCGGTGATGTTGTGTATTGCCGCCAGAGAAACTATGTCTTGAATGTGTTCCAGAGCGGTCTTCCCCGTACCATCGAAGGTAGGAATTTTCTTCATCGCAGCAGGTGGAACCTGTCCTTGTCCCGCCAGGTTTAATGGTCCGGAAGAGTTCCATGCCGGGAACAACCTGGGTTGTTGTTGCTGTGGCGGCAGCTGCTGCTGCTGTTGGTGTGCCATGCCTGCGCTTGGAGTCGGAAAGATAGGGATTCCCGAAGTCCCTTGTAGGTGACTGACTGAAGCGGAAGCGCTTGGATGATCGGGGGAGTTAGGAGGATTAGGGGGAAGACTAGCTGCTGTGCTGTCGGAAGTCAGGCCCTCTTCATCAAATACAGCTTCTTGCGAAGGCGCTCTCCGTAACAGCTGTTCGGGTGTTATCAGCCTAGGGTGCTCTCCGAAAGCATCAATGTCGAGTTCAAAGAACTCAGTTCCTTCTCCACTATTCCTAACTCGATATCTTGTTTGCATGAAGGCACGGATACTTTGGTATCGGTCTCAACGACTTTGAGATTTCCAGGTTAAGCAGAGTCGCCAGATGCTAGAGTCTGTTTGGTAATGAGATAAGCATCGGCTCTCACTACCACTCACAAGGTGAGACGGACCGGGTCCCACCGGGCGTGCCAGAAACTGTTGGTCACAAATTTGCCACAGGAAAGGATTTTGTACGTATACGCGCCCTAGACCTGGACCAACATTGAAAGGCCGGAGGGAAGAGATGCCCTTCGTGCCAATCTCCGGAGAAAGGCCGGCTCCTTTACTAAACTACTGATTTTTTAAAGATGAGAGTGCAGGAAAGAGATAAAAAGAGTAAGAGTGCAGGAAAGAAATAAAAGAGTAGGGAAGAAACACAGTTGGTTGATTTAATGAGGGGAAGAACCAGCAACACGATCACTAACTAATACCTTGAAGTAGCAGCAATAAATACAAAAGATAACACATAAATGAACACCACGCTAACTTTCCTATGTATCCTCTGGACGAGTTCCAGGATTCACTTACTCCCCTACGCCTAAATCCAGATTTCAGAATTACAGCGAACAGGAAACATGTAAATATAGCAGAAACACTATCCACAGGCAGCATACAAGAACATTAACACGGCATTTTCTCCCCTATGTATCCTCCAGGAGAATTACAGGGTTCTGTCCCTAATTACACACCTAAATTCAGGATTCAGAATTACAGTATACAATCAAAGACAGAATAGCAGAAATAATCCAGAAGGCAGCATACAAGAGAGAAATGAGCCCAAAGTCTTCAATATCAATTGCAGGAATCAAGTTACAGCAGCTTTCTAGCAAAAGTTCCCCCCCTTTTTCATTACAATTCATGGGTTTTTATAGAGGACCCGACCCTCTGAGCCATCATTGCACAAAACCTAGCAGTACGCCCTCGAAAAACTGGAAAATCTGCCTTCGCTCCTCCCGTGACTGAGTTCTCACATCCGTTCCTATATTTAGCAATTACGACCGCTTTAGCCGGGGAAACTCTCATTAATGGGCCGCCTGACTCGTCCTCAATCTCTCGGCGCAATGCTCGAGTGGCTGCCGGGTCCATCGGGTTTTCCTCCTGCGGCTGACCTTTCCTTTTCCATTGCTGAAAATGAGTCCCGGGTCTTTCGGGCAAGTAAAGATGCATTAATGAACCACTCAATTGCCTCGAAGAAATACCCAGTCTTGGGGTGTGTGCCCTGGAGAACTTCGCTGAATTTTAGTTCGGGGAGCTGCTTCGCCATGGATGAGAGCCGAAGTGGGATAGACCTCTTTGTATTGGTGCTTCGCAGCGAAGGGACATCCAAAAACAGCTTCGCTGCGAACCTTCTTTCAAAGTGGCCGTTCGGGGAAAATTCAAGCGAAGTAGAATTTTGCCTTAGAAAATTTTGGGCATACAGTTAGGCTTCTACTGAGGGAGCTTCGCACAAAATTCAGCCGAAGTGGACCTTCAAAATTGCTTCGCCGCGAACCGTTTCAAAAACAGCCTTTCGGGGAAAATTCAAGCGAAGCTCCTCCATGCCTTAGAAAATTTTCAGGGACAACCAGCCTTCGGAGGGGGAAGCTTCGCACTTGAGTCGCTCGAAGCAGGTGCTTCGGGAAGATTTTGAGCGAAGTAGATTTTCCTGAGGAGTGGTTCGCCAAAAGGGACGGCCGAAGCAGGTGCTTCGCTAGCATTTCTGCGAAGTGTTTTTCCACACTTAGGAATTTGTTTTGGCATTTTACTTTACATTGTATGCTTCGCAAAACTTCGGCCCGAAGCTAGTCTTGTGGGAGCTTCGCTTGCGAAGCTCTTTCTGTGCCTTAGAAAATTTGGCTTGCACCTATGTTTTTTCCTGCCTGCTGTTTGCGAAGCTCCTTTTTCTTGCTATATTATGGGCGAAGCTCTTTCAAATTCAGTTATTTACAAGGGGGATTCAAAAAATGACAGCCAAAATTGCTGCAACACTACTATCAACAAAAATAAGGAAAACTATATCAAGAAAATCAACATAATCAAATTTCACTACCCCTTCAGAAGCAATGTGACAAAACTTGTCAACACTACCATTTTCAGGCAGGGTTCGAAGCGAGAATGAGGTGAAGAGAAGCGTGATGACAAGGAATGAAGAAAAGCCAAAATTTTTCTAAGGCACCACTTAAAGCATTGGTTCGCCCAGGCTTGGGACGAGGCCAAGTTTCAGGTTGCATTTGAAGTGAACCCGAGGTTCACCCAAAGTCAAGGATAAACATGAGTGTAAAGCATGATGTAGTTCGAAAAATGTTGAAGCAAAGCTAATAATCGCTCTTCGTAAGCGAGATGAGGTCTAGGCCAAAAGGAAGTTTGACCCCACAAAAATACAAGTGCAAAGGGCCTAATTTTGGGCATCTTCATCCCCGAAGCTGGGGTTTGCTCTGAGTTCGAGTGAACTTCCTCCCCATACTACTATTTGACACGACAAGCATTGGGGCATGTGAAACATGGTGACACTGATTTACACTCCCAAGGCACACATTGTTAATGAAGTTGACTACACGCATTCCAAAGCAAGCCATTAGGAAAAGAGGACGAAGCCTCGAGATCAAAGATCGAGGGGTTTGCGCTTTCAAGAAATATTTCACACCATGAAAGCTCCCAACCTTAGTAAAATGGCGCAACCACCAATGGAGGAAGATCATTTCCACCCACCTTAAACTTTGAACATTTACTTCAGGCATGCACCATTAATTGAGTGGTTCACACCTAGGGCCATAAAAGGAGCGATGCTCAAGTTCGCCCAACCATTTGACTCAGATTCCACCCTGCGCTGTGCTAGAAACCATAAATAGAAAAATTCACCAAAATTTAGCAATGCACCCGTGTGTCCCCACAATCCATCATGGGTAGGAAGAGTGCTAAGGAAAGGGCGAAGGCACCCAAAAGCGAAAGTGTAGAAAAATCAGAGGGTGATAAGAAACATAGAGCAGAGGGTGAAAAGAAAAAGAAAGAAAAGAAAGACAAAGAGAAGAAAAATAAGGAATAGACACAGAGGCCTGAAGGCATAGAATAACCAAGGGAGGAATCAAAATTAGAAAAATAAATAATGCCCCCACCCATTGATAAATTGGCAAAATTTAGGGACTGTGTCTTCTCCCAAAGCATTGAGCAACTTCGAAAAACCATCGATGAGAGGTGGGAGAAGGTTTCTCCCATGAGCCCAAGGACTGTAGTGTATTATTCCAATCTGTATTGGTTCTTGTGCCCTCCTATGCACAATTTCCCAGAGCTGGTATCTGCTATCACCAAGTATTATAATCTACTAACCAGACAAGTTTGGGATAGAGAAGGGAAGGTTCTGTTCTCACTATTTTTTGACACCGTCCAAGTTGCCTTTGCTCCCAAGTAGCTTCCAAACATGGATTACACCATCAGAGCTATCAACACTGATGAGTAGACTATCAGATATCAGGCCACCCCATAGATGCGGTGTTTCATAGAGTCCCAGCTGAGGGACCCACTACCAACCAATTGATGGACAATAATTCCCATGTCTCTGAGGCATTTCAAAAGCCCTGATATCTATGCAATGCTAGCATGGGTGTTCAGGCTCTCCATTGATGCAGTAGTATACGCATACTAGGTCGCCCTTGCAGAATACATATCACATGGGGAATTCTATGCTCTTGGTGCCATGGGACCGAAGACGAAGCCAATATTCTTTGACTAGGTAGACTAAGTAGCGTGCAACTTGCATTCTTGGTTGATAGACCTAAGACAAGGAAAAGCCCAGTCTTTCAAACATTGCTCGTTCCTGACCTGGCTCTTCTTCTATCATATGCATAGTAAATTCAACTTTATTCCCACCAGTCGCACCGACGAGAAGGGTAAAGCGTTGCTTGTGTATCAGTGGACTCAGGTGTTGTTAAAGGAGTCCTATTTTTTCAATCAGGTATTCCTCTGCCTTGCCTTGGGACTTATCTATGGCTCATACCCTCACATTCCCCACAAAATGAGAGATGATATGGTGCAGCGCAATCTGGGTGACACTTTCCAGCTCACACAGGGCTTCGTCATCTGAGTCCTTGGATTCACTGGTAAACCCTTTCTACTACCCTACTACACCACAAAGTATCTATTCACCCTAGATATCACACGATAGACTGATTACATAGATCAGGCCTATGGCCAAGGGAGGAAATGAAGGCATATCTATGATTTCTCGTTCAAATGGGATGACATCGAAGTCAACGCCATCGGGAAAAATGAGTTCCTTGCAGCAACGCTCCAAGAATTTGGCCTGATTGAACTCCCCTAGCAGTGGAAATACGATCCATTGAACATATTCAAAGATTTCCTGGGGATGAAAAGCTTCCACATCTGCCCTCACCCAAAAATCATGGAGCAGTGCAACAACCTGTCGATATGCGACCTCGAATGGCACATAGAGAGGATGCAATCTTTCTTGCCATGGCATGATTTTTATCACATGGAGGCAGAGTACTACCCATGACAAAACCCAGCTTATGATCCTAACTCCAAGTGTTTCAGAAATATGGAAAGCAAATTGAAGGGTTTGGGTTGGACCTCAATTTTTTTTTTGAACTGGTGGATCATGAGGGTCCTGTTGGTTACGAATCTGCCACTAGGATAGGATTTAGTGTAATGCGCCCTAGATTCGCCCAGCAGATTGAAAGGCCGGAAGGAAGGAATGCCTTCCGCGCCAATCTCCGGAGGAGGCCGGCTTCCTTTGGATTCTCAACTTTGGGGGGTAGCTTAGAGTGCAGGAAAGAGATTAGCAAATACGAAAAGAGACATAAATGGCTTGTTTCGGGTGGGGAAGATAAGCAACACAGTGACGAACCAATCACCACTACTAACAACAATTAAAACACTAAGTAAAGCAGAAATTAATGGCGCATTCTATCTTATGTATCCTTTAATTCAGTGTTCCAGATTTACTTAATTGCCAATATTGATATCCAGATTCAGAATAGCAATAATCAGAAATATAAGTAACGTAGAGCAGAAACACTTAGTCAAGGCAGCATACAAGACAAAAACAACCAATAGAGCCAAGTATACTTTGTATTTTGAGAGCAAACGCATAGTTACAGAAGTCCCTTAGCAAGATATCCCCCTTCCACCCTTTACAATGAAATGGAACTGCTATATATAGTGCAAAATCCCCCCCGATTACATTATGGTCCCAGTATCCCAAATCTGACAAAAGACACAAAGCTGACAAAAGCAGCAAAAAGCGGCTGATGCTTGACCTCTGCAGATAAGAAAGTGATGGCAGTGAGGTCCACTTGCAAACGTGTCAGCTCCGCAGCGATCCGGCGGTTGAGAAGCTAAGTGGCTTGAATGAGAGTAGATAGAATAAGACCTGTCAGTCCATACCCATCCAAATAGCACTTGAGCAGCCCAACTTCTGTCACATCTTGACTCGGATCACGAGACGGGACACCTGTCATCATCTGGAGTTCACTGATGGAGAATAGGGGGGGAAGACACTTAGCTGCTCACGAATTATGATTCCGCCAGGCAACGCACAAGAAAGGAGTGCAGTCGAGCGAGATGTCTTGAAAACAGCGCAGTCGGGCGGACTTTGCCTTAGCCAATTTTATCTTTCCTCGTCTTCCCGCCCGAGGGCGCACAAAAGGGGGTGCGCCGTCGGACGGCGCGGCGCACTTGGGCGGATTCCGTGCCTTAGCCAATTTTAGACATTGCTCTCCTTATGTCCGCTCGGTGGCGCATAACTTGGTCCAAGCCGCCCGACTTCGCAGCGAAGTCGGGCGGCTTCAACACTTAGATCTTTTAGGCGCTCCTTTCATCAATTGCCGCCCGATGGCGCACTTCGTCTCTGGGCGCCGCCCGACTTCGCGCGAAGTCGGGTGGTGCCAACACTTAGAAAATTTTTGGGCCCTTATCCGCTGATGCTGCCCGAGTGCGCTATAGAACATGTGCGTCGTCCGACTGCGCAGCGCGCTCGGACGGATCACACTTAGACAAATTTTCGGACGGGCCCATGCTTGCCAGCCCAGGTGCGCAAAGTGGAGCATGCGCAGCCCGACTGCGCAGCGCAGTCGGGCGGAAACAAACACTTAACAATTTTTTGGGCTCTCTTTTGCCCACTTAACAGGAATGAAGATAAACATGAAACAGAAGATGAAAGAGGTGACATTTGATAAGTGGGGAGCAGAAAGGGAGAGAAGAAGAACAGGAAAGAAGAGAGAAGAGAGGGAAAGCAACAACCTTACAATTTTTCAAAATTAGCACCCCGTGCAAAATGTGGCAACATTCCTGGCGGCTCGCGGGGTGTCGAGCTCGCCTCGGCGCAATCGAACTTTGGCCTTTATCCCTTGGGCACAGAGTCATTCCCTGACCCTGCACCCGTTTGTTGTTGCTGCACTTGCTGTTGTTGAGCTCCCGGCTTGGGAAGCTGTTCTTCTTCTTCATCATCACTTTCAGCCGAATCTCCTTCAGAGTCCTCCTCTTCCTCTTCCTGCTGTGAGCCTGATGGCTCAACTCCCTCCTGTTCTTCCCGCCTGGCAGGTTCAACCTGCTCGCGGATATGCCTGTAAACGGTCTTTGCTTTGGCCCAGGTTGCGTCTTGGAAGGGCTCTAGGTCGCTGATATCCTTCAGCGCTTTTCGAAATGCCGCAACCATGTGCTCATCAATAGTGCCGCACCTTGCTTCAATTTCCTGAAAACCGGCACTAATCTTGCTGAGCTTAGACATCAACTGGGTCAACTGTTCCTCTTGGATGGGCTCGGGCCAGCCATCAATCTCTGAGATATTCGCTTCATATGCCCGCCAATCCTCCTTTATCTGCTCCAGCGGTAAGATTCTTTCATCTTTCAGGAAGCTCGGGGCTCCCAACTCGGAAAGGGAATGGAATGGGGCCAGGCAGACGCTCTTTTCATGCAACAATGCGTCCAACCTTCTCCTGGCTACCCTAACCTTTTCTGATGTTTCAAAATAATCTTGCAAGGTGATCCTTGCATCCGCCCAGTCTAGGGCAATACGTGTCATGGGTGCAAATTGGAAGCCGGTCTGCTCGTATTCTTCCAGTTTCAACGCCAAGTCCAGCCATTGCCGCGCTTGACGTTCGGCTTCCTCTACCACAGGCTTTCCCTGGGCAGAAATTTCAAGAATTGCGGAGACAAAGCTTAAGACGGGGACAGCTCCGGCGATACTAGCCCTGCAACTCTTCAGAAGACGGGCCCTCATCTCCTTCACCTTGTCTTTGGAGAATGCAGCGGCCTGAGATGACTTCTCCTCTAGCAGCCCCTTAATTTGCTGCAGTTCATCCTGCAGCTGGGCAACACGGGCTAGGGCTGCTTTCTTCTCCTCTGCTAACTGGTAGGCTGCTGCCTTTTGGGCCGCTGTCTCCTGTTGAGAAGCTGCAAGCTGGTCCTTTAATTTTTTTACTTCTTCTTGTGCGGACTCCAGCTGCACTTTCGTTCTAGCCAAGTCATCCTCCAGATTTCTCTTCTCAACCTGAACTTGGAAGAGCTTCTCTTTGTTTTCAAGCCGCTTGACCAGGAGCTTATCAGTTTTTCGCCGAATCCCGCCTATCTCATATTCTTCACTGATATCATCAAAACTTGTCTCCTTAACCTCGTGCCTGTAATCCTCCTTGGTCATCTCCTGCAAAGGCTTCTTGACCTTAGGTATTTTCTTTTCTGAACGGACGACTCTTCTGTCCAGGTCAAAAACTGCCCGTTTTTCCGGCATTGCGATCTCCTCGCCTCTTCTCTTCTTTACGCTCTGCAGAAATGTAGCAGAGCTGCCAACGGCCCTAACAGCTAAGGGCTGGTCTTCAGAAACTTGCAACTCCGTGCCAATCAGGTCTAACTCCCCCAAGAGGGAGTGCGCAGAGGGCAGATCTTTCTGCGGCATTTCTTCTGCAAACAGGGAGTCAGGAGGTGGACCGTTAAATGTGACCGCCCTCGAGGACGATCGAGACTTAGGGGAAGCGGGGGTTTGCTGGAGAGGGGAAGATGGGGAATGGGGGTCCGGAGCGGCGACAAGCGAGCGGCGTGGGGACTGACGAGCCTCTTCGGCGCTAGAGGAATAGGATAAACCTAGGGTTTGGCCCTGGGTATGAAATGGATCAGGCCTTTGCGCGAAATGACCGAAGGTCAGCGGGGGATTCTGGGGCTGAGTGAACGGAGAGGGCGATGAAGTGGCCAGGATTTGCTCAGACGCAGGAGAAGAGGAAGTGGCAGAAGGGGTTTTTAGGGCCTGCTGCCCGAGGGAAGGAGACGCACCTGCGGGTTGCGGCCGAACTGGTGTCTGGAGAACGCTTTCAACCCAGGTCTCCGCTTCTTTCTGCGGGCTGTCGTCTATAGAAATAATATTTGCTGCAGCAGCGCTGACCTGTGCAACTTCTTCCGCTTGCCGCTTGGCCTCCTTCTTCTGGCGCTTCTCCTTTTTGTGCTTCTCGGACTTTCTTTTCCTTTTCTCCTTTTTCTCAGCAACTTGTTCTAGGGGAGCGGGGGCAGATGACTGCTTAGGGGCCTGTACGCTTTCGGTGGCCTCACTCTGATGCTCAGTGGGGGCCACGCTTTCTGCCTCTGCCCCACCTGTTGGTCTTTCAGGCACGTTTTCCACCTGAGGAGACTTTTCTGCCGCTGCTAATGACATTGGGCCTTCTTCCTCGCCTTTTGAAGCTTGACCGCTAGGAGCTCTTCGTACAACTAAATGTTGGGGCGGAGGCTTCCTTTTATACCTTTTTTGCCTTCCTCGGGGGACGACATTTCGAAATTCGAACGGCTGCCATTTGCCGAAATAGCGGTCATATAGGACGGAAAAGTCGTTATCAACCGACAGATTCTTCTTTTCAGATTTTTCGTGCCGCGTGCGACACCTCATCTTCCAACACTCCAGGATTTTGTTGTCCGTCCAGCCCAGCTGTTTTCCTTTTGCCACTAGCCTCCTGAATCCCGGTGTATCCAGTTTGTGGTCCGGATTTTGCTCAGGATCGTATTCTGCCTCAACGCAGTAGAAATCCTGCCACGACGGCCAAGTTTGCATCCGCTCTATGTGCCATTCCAAATCCACCTCGACCTTGTTGTTCCTTTCTTCCATTATCTGCTCTCGCGGGCAGCAATGGACAAATTTTCTTATCTCCCCGTCTGGATCATACTTCCAGCGTTGTGGCAGCTGCACCAGGCCCATGTTGAGGAGGGCTTGCTCCAAGTAGATGTGCTGCCCTACTTCGCTAATTGTGATGTCTCCCCAGTCAAATGGATACGTAAAAATAGGGCTTTTCTTTTTTCCCTGGCCGTACTCTTCCTCGACGTTGTCCATTTGTCACGCTGCTTCCATGCTGAACTGGTATTCTGTGCAGAGGTATGGCAGCAAAAAGGGCTTACCCTTGAATCCGTAAACCCTGATAACATTGCCCTGAGTTAACCGGAAAGTGTCGCCAATTTTATTCCGCCGCAGATGATTAGTCAGGTGTATAGGAGGGCGAGTTGCTGGGCCATTAATGAGAGCCAGAGCCAGGCCCTGAAATCTAAGGTTAAAATCATAGAAGGAGCCTCTCCTATACAACAACTCAGTCCACTCGTATACTGGCAATGGGGCGCCCTTCTCGTCCACCATCTTCACTTTGAGGCTCGTCATTCGGAATTGCAGGCAATACAGGCACAACCATGCCATAAAAGAACAGTGCCTGAATTCGTTAGACTGCCTTTTCTGCAACTTGACCAGAGCAGTATGCATGGCATACGCTATGTAATCGGCCCAGTCAAAATAAATCTGACGCCTTCCGCTTCGGTAGGCTCCTCCACTCATGATGGCTTCAGCAAGCGCCAACTGATAGGGGTAGACTTTCTCATCAGTACCGCAGCCCAGTACCCATGCCAGTATCGTGTATAAGTACGGGTCCTTAAAATTTTTCAAGAGAATTGGACCCGACGGCCATCGCGAAGCTGGAATTGGATGCGCCAGCTCCGAGTTGAGGAAGTCCCTGTTTTTCTGACAGTCATCAAACCTGGCAGTTTGTTCCTCTAGAATCACCTTCCGGACGATGGCGTCCCTATCTGGCTCGAGTCCAGGCGCGAACGCGGGACGCACAACCTCTCCGAAGAGGGAAAACAACCGCCTGCCCCGCCAGTCACAAACCTGTCGGGTGTTGGGTTTGTAGAACGTTACGATGGACCTGATGAGCTCGGGGCAGTGGTGAACCGGCGGACATAAGAACCAGTGCAGGTTCGCGGAGTAGGCGGCCCCGAGGTGATGCGTGGTCGAGACCTTCCCTGCCCAGTGCAAAATATTTGGGCGCAGCTTGGTGATGCTCAGAGAGTAGTCACCGTCTCTGAACTCGAACAGGAGGTCCACGGGTGGCGGAATAGGACCTTGTCTTCTGCGTCGCGTCCTGGGTTTCTCGGTACTTTCCTTTGATGCCTCGCTACCCTAAGCAGCTGCAACAGCCTGCTCTTCAGATTCTTGCTCAGAATGCTCTGAGACGCTAGACTCCGCCTGTATAGGCGCCTTCCCTTTCGCGGCGCCCGACCTCGCACTCATGGCGTCGAATTCTGCTAGAATTCGTGACTGCAATTCGCTGTAATTCGCCTCTTCCTTCTTTCACAGCGCCGCTTCGATTTACTTTAATAGTGCTGGCAATTCAGAATGGTAAAAACCTCCTTTTGTAATGTTTGAGTGGGCAGCATTAATGGCGACGTGGGAATTTAAATTTCGATTGCCTGAAGTGGGTGGCCAGCGCCGTTATTTTTCGGCAGCCGCGCGTGGGGGCCTTCCTTGAAAATCTCACCTCGTACTTGATTGGGCCTAAAGTGCGCTTCTCATTTATGAAATCCGCCTAGGAGATAGCGCAATCATTCCAAGAATGTTTAGAAACCCGTGCTATTAATGTCGCCTAGGACTTCAACTGGGCACACGTTTCAAAGTTCAACGTTTGGTGGGGCCTAGCCGTTGCCTTACTTCATTTAGACCAAGTGCGCTCTAACAATAAGCGTCGTCGGGCTTTGGGCCTTGAAATTCGCGCGGATGGGCGGAGCACTTAGACAATCTTTCAAATTCTTCCATCTTCGTGTAGCCCAAGTTCGCTTTAGGAGGTGTGCGCCGCCTGACTGCGCAGCGCAGTTGGGCGGCCAACACTTAGAATTTTCTTTTGTGCGCACCTTGATTACCGCCCATGTTCGCAAGGTAGAGCTCGCACAACCCGACTGCGCAGCGCAGTTGGGCGACAACTGATTTTCTGAATTGGCACCCCTTCAATGATGCTCCCGTCGGACCTCGCCAAAGATGGTGTGCGTTGTCGGACCTCGCACGGGGAATCGGCGCAGTTGGGCGGGGTACTTTGATACTTTCCAAACTTGGTTGAGTCGTCCGTCCGAGGGCGCGCAAAAAAGGGTGCGTCGTCCGACTGCGCAGCGCACTTGGACGGCTCACACTTAGAATATTTGGCGGACAGCTCCGGCTCCTCAGCTCAGGTGCGCAAAACGGGGCGCGCGCAGCCCGACTGCGCAGCGCAGTCGGAGGGTGCACCAACAGCGCAGTCGGACGGTGCACCAACACTTAGAGAAATATTTTGTAGTTTCACCCTCTTGCTCACCCCGGCCCGCCTCCCTGAAGCGCTAAAACCAACGGGCGAAGCCCGGCTTCGGGGTTGTTTTCTGCGCTCTTGGGCGGAAACTTGTTCCTTTCAATTTTTTGGCTCATGCACTTTCTCATTTTAATACCTTGGCTAATTTCAACTTAAAGCAAGAAACCTATAAACTGGGAAAAATATTTACAAGCGGGAATGGAAAGAACTGCAAGAAACAAAATATGTACACGGGAAAACCTGGGGTATTTCTCAGCTGTAGTATGCTTTCAGATGAAAGCCATTGACGGGAATTGGGAGAACCTGGCCCTCCATGTCCCTCAGCACAAACGCGTTGAACTGATTCACCCGAACTATTTGGAAAGGACCATCCCAGAAGGCATCTAGTTTGTCATGATTGCCTGGTTTCGCTTTGTGGGAGTCCCATTTCAACACTAAATCTCCGATCTTGAAAACTCGGGCGGTGGTTCCTTTCGAGAACCAGTTCTGCATCGTCTCGGCGTGTTTGGTGAAAGCCTGATACGCCTTCTCTCTTTCTTCTTCCAATTGTAGTAGCTGAGCTAATCGGGCATCAACGGGGTCTCTGAAACCTTTATCATCCTCTAGCAGCCAAAGTGCGGGGATCTCTATATGAGTGGGCAGGACAGCCTCTTTGCCGTATACAAGTGCATATGGAGATGTTTTGACAGATTTCTTGAAAGAGATACGGTCTGCCCACAGCGCACGGTCCAACAGTAGGTGCCATGTCCTCTTATTCCTTTCCACAGTCTTTTTTATGATCTTCAACAGATTCTTGTTAGTAGACTCGGCCAGGCCGTTTCCCTGTGGATAATAGTTGGAAGACATCTTATGATAAATGCCATACCTGTTGGTGAATTCTGTGAGCACGACACCTGCAAATCCTGGGCCATTGTCCGTGACGATTGCCTCTGGTATCCCGAAACGGGTGATGAGGCTATCTAGAAATCCGATGACCGTCTCCTGATCGGCATGCTTTGTCGGCACTGCCTCGGCCCATCTGGTGAAATAGTCTGTGGCCGTTAGGATAAACTTGTGCCCTGCCGAAGAGTTGGGCGTGATTACCCCGACAAAGTCAAGACCCCACTGCTGAAATGGAGCCTCAGCTTGAATCGGCTGGAGGGGCATGGGAGCTTTACGATTTCTGCCAGCGAACCTCTGGCACTTCTCACACCTCTGGCAGACTGCATGGGCATCTGCGAAGAGGGTAGGCCAATAATAGCCCGCTCTGATGATCTTTAAGGCCGTCGGCCTTCCCGAATGATGTCCTCCTGGCATTCCAGAATGAAATTCGCCGAGGACCTTCGGCTGGTCTGACTCTCTGACGCACCGCAACAGGATGCCGTCAATGTTTCTAAAATATAGCCCCTCGGGGCGAAGAACGTACTTCAAGGCGTTAAGCCTGAACCTCCTTCTTTGCGAGGCATTGAGCTGATCTGGACATCTGCCTGTGTTAAAATACCACACTATATCATTTGTCCAGTCATTTTCCTCTGATAAGGAGTTAGCAAGATTGACTTCTGTCACGGGGTCTTCCCATTGACAAGCAGAAACTTCGGCCGCAGCACTTCGAGCCAACTCTTGGCATAGAGCTCGCCCTCGGACTAACTTCGTAGGCCGCACCTCTATGTCAAACTCCTGGATTTTGGCAATCCATCCTGCCCTCTTGTGACCGGGTTCACCCTGGATCATGAAATTTCTGACATCCGGGTGTATGACGAAGACAGTGGTCCGGCTCTGAGAAACGAAATGTTTGAATTTTTGAAGGGACCTCATAACCGCATGGACTTGCCTTTCAATGAAATTATACCTCTCTTCGTGCGGCTGGATTACCTGACTTAGAAATGCTATCGGGCGCTCTTCTCCATCATCTCCCTTCTGGGTCAGGACGACAGCGTAGCTTTCGGGCTCTCCTACCGCATAGAGGATGAAGTCCTTTGAGTAATCTGGATTTATTAATACCGGAGCCTGAGCAATTCTGGCCTTGATCTCTTCAAAGGCTTTCTTTCTTTCATCAGTCCAGACGAAGTCTGCATCCTTCTTCAGAAGCTCAGACATAGGCTTGATTACTTGGGCGAAGTCAGGCACAAATTTTCTTACAAAGTTGATTTGGCCAAAGAATGACTGTAACCCTTTCTTGTTGACTGGGATGGTCAAACGGAGCAGAGCTTCAGCTCGATCAGGGTCAACTGCAAGGCCTTTTTCAGAAATAACATGGCCAAGCAGTTTACCCTCCTTTACTGCAAAGACAGATTTCTTTGGGTTAATGGATATGCCGAACTCGCGACATCTCTCAAATATTTGCCTCAAATGGGAGGCATGATCTTCTCTTCTGTGTGAAAACACAGTCATGTCATCCAGATAGATGACAATGATTTTATTCAGCAACTCACGGAATGCCAAATCCATGGCTCTCTGGAATGTAGCCCCGGCATTTGAAAGACCGAAGGGCATGCGCTGGTAGGCGAACGTTCCCCATTTGGTAGTGAACGCCGTCTTGTGCTGATCCTCATTCTTTACCCAAATCTGGTTGTAGCCGGAGAACCCATCTAACAGAGAAAATCTCTGAGCTCCCGCAACCACGTGCAGGATCTGATCAATTTGAGGGAGTGGGTAATGGTCTTTCAATGAAGCTTGATTGAGGTTTCTGAAATCCACGCAGAGACGAATGTCTCCATTCTTTTTTCGTACAGGGACCAGATTTGCGACCCAAGAAGAATGCTTGATGGGGTAGATGATCTTCGCCTCTAGCATCTTCAAGAGTTCTGATTTCATCATGGCTTCAATCTTCGGATTCACCGCCCTTTGCTTCTGTCGGAAAGGCTTTGCATTATCTTCCAGTTCTATAGTATGCTGGATCATCTCTCTGTCGTACCCCTTCAGGTCTTGGTAGCACCAGGCCACGATATCTGGGTACTCTTCGCATAGAGATCGGATCTGCTCTAACTCCTCATTAGTGCAATCCGTCCCGACCTTAATCACCTTTCCAGGTTCCAGTTCCAGGTCCATGTACTGCTTGGGGTCCACTTTGATCCTGTGGGATATGGCTCTATCATTCTGATCAAAGAGGCTCTCCAGGGTAATCAGTCCTTTCGGGACATGATTATTTTTTAACTGTATCAACCCCTCATATTGCTCGTCATCAGGGTCTCTACCTTCGATTGTACTAGCTTCATTTATCAAAAAGGTGACGATATCTTCGTCACAGTCGAACACCTGCCAGTGGGTGTCCTTGTCAGGCACAGAAGGCCTGTAAATGGTACGAACCGGCTTCGGCTTCTGGACAGTGTCATCAGCCGGGACGTACCTGGCTCCAACAGACGCCAGAATGTCAGCATGCTTGTTCTTTTCACGAGATATGGCCTTGACATTCAGAGAGTCAAATGACTCCATCAGATCCCAGACACGGTTGCGGTACGCCTTGAGGTAATGCTTCTTGGAGGCGCACTTATTGGTAATCTGGTTGCACACCAGCTCTGAATCGCCAAAGATCTGCAAATGCTTTATCCCAAGTCTCTCTGCCTTTCTCAAGCCCAAACACAAGGCTTCATACTCCGCTGCGTTGTTAGTGCAACTCCAGGCCAGCCTATAAGTGTAGTCCTTTTGAAACCCGGATGGCGAAACCAGAAGTACACCTGCACCGGCGCCATTCTTACATCGGGCGCCATCAAAGTACAACTTCCATAGCTTTTCTAGGGCAGGTCCAACATCTTTCTTTGCAGACTGATCAAGTCTTTCAGGTTGGGTGACAGAGTAGCAACCTTGTTCGGTCTCAATCATGGCATTGAAGTCTAGTAAGGAGAACTCATCCTCCACTTGTAACAGCTCGAGGGTCTCTTCCGCCAAATCTACCTCTACCAGTTCCTCAGTCGTCAGATGAACCATGTCATTCTGCTGTTCTTCCCCAGGTATCTTCTCGACCAGAAATGTGGAAGGCTTTTCATTATAGATCTTCAATCTCCTTCCTTTAAAAGGCACTTCCATATGTGAATAATCCAGCGACAGATATCCACCCAACTTCGCAGTGAACTCCCTAGAGAGACACATGCCGAAGTAGGGTTCCAAGTCAACCACCACGACCTCTTGAATGACCACTATGTCGAGTGCTTTATGCAGTCGGATTGGGATGTCTTTGATGACACCAACTGTCTTGACAGGAGTGTCGTCTAGCTGCAGCACACCTTGGCTGCTCCTTGTGTATTCCATACCAATCTCTTCGCAGACAGCCCTCGGCATGACAGTAGTGGAGGCACCAGAGTCCACCATGCAATTGTGTACTATATGGCCCTCCATTCGCAAAGACAGATAGAAAGGTGGCGGCCTGTTTTTCCCAGTAGCAGATACTGTCAAGGGCTGAGCTAACACAGCAGGCTGCATCGGCTTTCCATATTTTACGCTCTTCAAGGATTCCTGCAACAGGTCTACTTGTCCTGGGAGCAGAAGAGCCTCATACATGCTTATCTTCGTCGGAGTCTTCTTGAGCTCATCAACTATATTGTAAGTTGAAGTGCCGGCTCCCTCTATCTCTTTCGCTGGCTCATACCTGGTTCGGTATTGTTGAGTGGCTTCAACCCTCTGTCTCTTCGTCAGCGATGGATACCTCAACTTTTCTTGAGCTTGTTCTTTTGTTTCAGCTAGAGGTTGGGCCGCGGGAGCCTTTGTCGCGGGAGCCTTGAGCGTCGGGAACTTTTCTTTGGCTGTAGGAGGTAAAGGCGGCTTGTCAGGTGCTAGAATAGCAGGCTGCGTCCTTTCCCTTCTGGCGTATACTTTTAACGGCTTCATCTGGGCCGTGGAGGCCTCAACAGGCCTTTTGCCCTCTTTGGTCAAGAGAGACACGGGATCTTCTTCTGGGACTGCAAAGTTACCTTCATCGTCAAGGATCATGTATGCTTCGTCCTCCGTGGCGCTGCCCGCAAGGGTTTGAATATAATGCCGATGCAGCATGCAACCCTCCTCTCCATGTGGGTCGTTGCATGTAGAGCACCAGTTAACATAGTCAGAGGTGCCTGGTTGAGCATCATTGGCAGCATTCCTCGCCGGGGGCCTTTGCGCTTGAGCAGCTTGATCTTTTGTCAGCGCAGGGGGAGGATATGGTCTCCTCGGAGGAAACTCCATCTGGGCTTGCTTCTTCTTCATGATTGTCATGTCGTTGGAGATAGTATGGTAACCAGAGGCAAGGGCCCGCACCTCCTGAAGGATCTTATTCTGAATATCATTATCAGCAGGCGCCGGCCGGACCGGCGGAGGTATTGCGGCTAATGGTGGAGGTGCAGAATATGCCGCGTACTGAGGGGGAGCTGGGAGTGCAGGATATTGCGGAGGCGGAGGTGGCGGATTAGGATAATGGATCTGGGGCTGACCATACGGGTTTATGACTGGCGCTGGATTCCATGGCTGCTGGGGGTACTGATTTGACGAGGATGGCGTCGCACCAGACGCGGATGGATATTGTGACTGTGGGAAATCAGGATAGATGGGAGGCTGCATTCTATGAGGGAGTCTGCCTATAGAAACTATGTCTAATTCTGCTTGTTGGGCAGCTTCATATAAAGCGGGAAAAGTGTCGACCCGGGCTATCTTAAGAAGCAGACAAATGTCTGAATTAAAAGACCTCAGGTAATAGTACGCAGCTTGTCCCGCGGGAGGTCGCAGCTCACGAGGTACTCTTTTCCAGGACCTCGCAAACCTCACGTTGAAGTCCGATATCTCCTCTTGCGGATGGCGTTGAATACTTTGAAACTGGTGCAACAACGAGGAGGGATCAGCGGATTCGTTGCATCCCTTCACTAGTTTGCCCGCTAACTGGGGCCATCCCGTGATAGCTCCTTCTGGCAAAGATCTCCACCAGTAAAGGAGTTTCCCTCTCAGAGAAAGGGCTAATAAACGGGTCTTAACACTCTCACTAGTGATAGAGTGCAGTGCAGCCAAGGCCAGAATATCTTGGATGTGCTCGTATGCTGTTTTCCCGGAGCCATCATAAGTAGGGATGGATTTCAAGGCAGCAGGGGGTACAGCTTCTTGTCCAACTAGAGCCAAGGGCCCCGTGGAATCAACTGTCGGGAAGAGATCGTCATCGTTTTGTTGGGCAGCCATGTCTTCTTCCTCTCCAGTAGTATAATCGGTATCAGCGCTGTCCGAAGTCGTAGGCTGTTCTTCAATTTCTGCCTCTCCAACTTCAGCTTCTTCAACCTCAGCTTCTTCTATTTCAGCTTCAGCCTCGAGTTCGTTTTGGTGAGCTTGGTAGTCAGCCAGCCTTACGCGCTCCCCAGGAGCGTTGATGTCAATTTCGTAGAGATCAGGCTGTTGTCCTGGGTTCCTTGCTCTCCACCTTCTCGTATGCATGAAGGCACTTTTGATATCGGACCAGTCTCACGGACTCAGAGAATATTCAGGTAACGCAGAGTCGCCAAGTGTTCTGATTTGACAGCAATGAAGCGAACACCGATGCTTCGATTCTGTTTTGGGGTGGGAAACTCCCGTGTCCCACCGGGCGTGCCAGAGAAACTGTTGGTTACGAATCTGCCACTAGGATAGGATTTAGTGTAATGCGCCCTAGATTCGCCCAGCAGATTGAAAGGCCGGAAGGAAGGAATGCCTTCCGGGCCAATCTCCGGAGGAGGCCGGCTTCCTTTGGATTCTCAACTTTGGGGGGTTAGCTTAGAGTGCAGGAAAGAGATTAGCAAATACGAAAAGAGACATAAATGGCTTGTTTCGGGTGGGGAAGATAAGCAACACAGTGACGAACCAATCACCACTACTAACAACAATTAAAACACTAAGTAAAGCAGAAATTAATGGCGCATTCTATCTTATGTATCCTTTAATTCGGTGTTTCAGATTTACTTAATTGCCAATGTTGATATCCAGATTCAGAATAGCAATAATCAGAAATATAAGTAACGTAGAGCAGAAACACTTAGTCAAGGCAGCATACAAGACAAAAACAACCAATAGAGCCAAGTATACTTTGTATTTTGAGAGCAAACGCATAGTTACAGAAGTCCCTTAGCAAGATATCCCCCTTCCACCCTTTACAATGAAATGGAACTGCTATATATAGTGCAAAATCCCCCCGATTACATTATGGTCCCAGTATCCCAAATCTGACAAAAGACACAAAGCTGACAAAAGCAGCAAAAAGCGGCTGATGCTTGACCTCTGCAGATAAGAAAGTGATGGCAGTGAGGTCCACTTGCAAACGTGTCAGCTCCGCAACGATCCGGCGGTTGAGAAGCTAAGTGGCTTGAATGAGAGTAGATAGAATAAGACCTGTCAGTCCATACCCATCCAAATAGCACTTGAGCAGCCCAACTTCTGTCACATCTTGACTCGGATCACGAGACGGGACACCTGTCATCATCTGGAGTTCACTGATGGAGAATAGGGGGGGAAGACACTTAGCTGCTCACGAATTATGATTCTGCCAGGCAGCGCACAAGAAAGGAGTGCAGTTGAGCGGGATGTCTTGAAAACAGCGCAGTCGGGCGGACTTTGCCTTAGCCAATTTTATCTTTCCTCGTCTTCCCGCCCGAGGGCGCACAAAAGGGGGTGCGCCGTCGGACGGCGCGGCGCACTTGGGCGGATTCCGTGCCTTAGCCAATTTTAGACATTGCTCTCCTTATGTCCGCTCGGTGGCGCATAACTTGGTCCAAGCCGCCCGACTTCGCTGCGAAGTCGGGCGGCTTCAACACTTAGATCTTTTAGGCGCTCCTTTCATCAATTGCCGCTCGATGGCGCACTTCGTCTGTGGGCGCCGCCCGACTTCGCGCGAAGTCGGGTGGTGCCAACACTTAGAAAATTTTTGGGCCCTTATCCGCTGATGCTGCCCGAGTGCGCTATAGAACATGTGCGTCGTACGGCTATGCAGCGCGCTCGGACGGATCACACTTAGACAAATTTTCGGACGGGCCCATGCTTGCCAGCCCAAGTGCGCAAAGTGGAGCATGCGCAGCCCGACTGCGTAGCGCAGTCGGGCGGAAACAAACACTTAACAATTTTTTTGGGCTCTCTTTTGCCCACTTAACAGGAATGAAGATAAACATGAAACAGAAGATGAAAGAGGTGACATTTGATAAGTGGGGAGCAGAAAGGGAGAGAAGAGGAACAGGAAAGAAGAGAGAAGAGAGGGAAAGCAGCAACCTTACAATCTTCCAAAATTAGCACCCCGTGCAAAATGTGGCAACAGGTCCATACTGGGAAAGAAACATTGGATAAAATCCTCGTGGGTGACAACTAGTTCTCCACGCTCTTTGACAATAATTATGACACATGGGGGCCAGTATTGTTCAGGGACCTCAAAGCCCAAGAAGAGTAGAAGGTCCACTAGAGCAGCAGAAATAGTCACTCGAGCAAGGCACTGTTGATTTGTCATATTGCTTGAAGGGGTAAAGAAAACAAAATTTTGTAAAGTATTTTATTGCTTTTCATGAATTTGTTACCTTGTTTTTTACTGTGTTTCGAGGCATTATAAAAATTTTGATTTCCATTTTTTCCCCCCCTTGTATATAACCCATGTATATAAGAGCTTCGCCAGCAAACAAAGTAGTATAAGGAGCTTAGCTGAGAAAAATAAGAGGAAGAGGGTAGCTTCGCAAAAGGAGGAATAAGAAAGCCCAAGATCAAGCCCAAACAATTTCTGAGGCATGAACGAAGCTTCGCTAGCAAAGCTACCAAAACACCCACTTCGGGCGGAAATGTGACGAAGCTGCCATTGTGAGTTTCCAAGATTTCTTGAGTCAGCGAAGATACTTCACTGGAATTTTAGTGAAGCTTTCACTTCAGCACTCACATCCAGTGAACCATTTCATCAACAAGTACAAGTTCACTCCAGGCCCTAGCAAAGCATCTACTTTGGCCGCCCCCCTAGCAAATATCCCAATCAAACTGCAACTTCGCAGAAGCATGAAGAAAGGAAGAGAAAAAATATCCTAAGTTAGGGAACCTGCTTCGGCCGAAATCTCTCCAAACTGCTGTATTTTAGATGGTTTGTAGTGAAGTAATTTATAGCCCATTGCTAGCAATCAGCCACTTCAGGCAAAGTCCTTAGCGAAGCAAAATTTTCCTTACCTCTCAGGAGAAGCAATGTAGCTAGAAGCCATGCTTTTCATAGGAGACATCCACTTCAGCTTAAACACCTAGCGAGGCCATTTTTGGGGACCCCTTCGGGTGAAGCATCAACACATGATCATCTTTGTTGCTTCAGCCCAAACCTGCTATGAAGTAACACTCTGATTTAGAATTCAACGAAGCTCTTTCCAAGGCTCGATTGATAGTGGCGCTCCCTTCAAGGAACACACATCCTAGGCTGGGTATTTGTCCAAGGCATTCGAGTGTTTCATAAATGCAATTTTTCTTTCTCGAGAGACAAGGTATCCATTTAAGGCAATAGGATGTGAATTATCAATTGCAGAGAATAGTCAGAGCAACTTGTGAAACCACTCGAGTGCCCCATCCCTGGGGTAACCCAGGACAAATCAGTGGTTCATAAATGCATATTTACCCATTTAACGCAACCCTATAAGCAAATATAGAAATTGGATGTGAATTTTTATTTGCATGAGAAGGCGAGTGCGATTTCTTTGGCCGCCAAAGCATCCTTGGAAATCTGGTTCATTAATGGCTGAGAGGGTCAGGACCTCTATAAAAACCCATGCATTGTAATGAGTGTAGACACCAAAATAGCACCAATACGATTATGTGACTACAAGCATTGACCGAATTGGGATACATACCCCCTAGGGCAACCTCCAAAGGTTAAACAGTGGTCCTAATCACTCCCAAATCAGTTTTGGAAGGTCAGAGGTCAGTTTTTCACCTTTTAAGCACTTTGCTCCCTATTCGTCCCACCTTGGGATGATTAGAATCCTATTTGTCCCACCCCGAGACGATTAGCAGCAATCACTCCAGGGTGGGACGATTAGCAGGTTTGACTGGCAAAAAGTCAAACCTTGACAAATGGCAGCCCAAATCTGCCACCTAACTCCACCTTCAAGGCATGGGATTGTGAGGGAAGGTGTCAAATCATGGAGGCATCAATCAAGGAGGCCCTAATAGGGGAGGAATATTCTCTCCCTAAAAAGGCATAATGAGCCAAGTGGCATCCTCGCATGCGCATGCAAAGGAGACCCTTAGGTCTATAAAAAGGTGAGCCTCCTCACCCCAAAAAAATGATAGAGCTGGAGCATTTGGAGAAACGAAGTGCTGCCAAACTATACCCCCACTCCTCTTTGTGCTTCCTACATCCCTAATCTCTCTCTTCTAGAAAAGAGGTTATCGGGTGAACACTAGGAACACAATTTAGATCAAAAAACCCAATAAATCGGCCACAATCCTACCCCAAACTTGTCGACACAACCCCATAGGAAGTTTTGGACCCATACCACGTGGATTGGTGTCAAAACTAGGCCCTAAATGGTGGGCGTCCCACCCTCGGGCGCACCCCAAACTACTGTAGTCCTAATCGCCCCACCCCGGAGCAATTATAAATCGGTGCATGGTTTTTTCACTGTTCTTTTTGAATTCTTTTATATCTAATGTACTTATGCTGCTGTCTAAATTTCATTGCTTTCTGACATGATTTGACCTGGTTTCTATCATTTTATGCGTCTACTAACCTACAGGGAGTGCCTTCGGATACAAGATAACCTGGGCATAATCTACAAAATATGACCTTCTGGGTCATCTCAAAATGTTGTTTTTAGTCTAACCACAAGTTTGCAAGAGTTTTGGAGGCCTCTTGGCAAGACATTTGCAAGGTCACTTTTTGCAGGTTTTGTAACAGTCCCCAACGTCCCACCCCAGAGCGATTAGAAATATATGCATGATTTCCTTATTGTTATTTTTGAAATGTGTCCCAAATGATATCCTAATGCCTCTATTAAAGTTTGAACTCATTCTGACATGATTTGATGATCATTTTATTATTTGATGTATTAACTAGCTTGCAGGGCGCCCCTATCACATACAAGAGAATCTGGGTAGGATATGCAAATTCCGAGCATCTGGGTAGTCTTAGAATTACATATAATGCTTAAATCGTGAGTTTAAGGTGATTTGCATAAGAATAGGTGGGAAATTGGAGCGGTCGCTTTGGAGAGGCCCCCGACGGGCAAACGAGCATAACGGAGTCGTCCGAATTCGATGCAAAATCAGGTGATACCAATTCTAGAAGTTGTCCTTTACATTTATATATCATTCTATAATCGATTCATAAATATTATCATTGATATCCCACAAGCACCCACTGGAGGCCTTGGGGATTGCATATTTTTCTAGATACGCATATGCTATTAACGATTTGTTGTCTTTCTGTGTGCAGGATCTCATCACCAAGAATACTAGAGGGGCATCAAGGAATGACAAACACATGGACACAAGTGGCAGCAACTTTTAGCCTGCCCACTTTGAATGTGGGCACGCGAAAGACGCTGGAAGCATACCATCTGATCTTGGAAGCACGACTTCTTTCGGGCATCCATTAATGTAACAAATTGTATCAAACATTATGAGCCCTATAGGGGGGATGTATTGTAATCAAATTAAAAGCAATATCAATAAAGGAGGCCCCGCTTTGTTTGCTCACATCTCATTTTTGTGTCATTTCCTTCACACATTGCTCATCGCATTCGTAGGACTTAGCATATATCTATTTTTTTTTGCATAATATCAGTGTGCCATTTTTTTGCATGCTTTTAGTGGTGATCACGGTGGGATGAGTGCTAACTAAAATTTCACAGACATCATGAGTGCGAGAACAGGATCTTCGAGTGGAGGAGCCGAGGCGAGACCGGTATGATGTTCCTTCTCTCTGCCTATTATTCGTGTGTGTTTTATAAAAACTCACATATAAAATGTTTGTTCGCTTTATTTTGTTTTTTTTTGTTCATATTATGGTTGAAACCCTAATATGTTTTATTTCGTTTTTTTTTTGCCATATTAAGGTTGAAACCCTAATATTTTTTTGTTTTGTTTTGTATTTTGTTTTGTGTTCACATTAAGGTTGAAACCCTAATATGATTTTTGCGTTCACATTAAGGTTGAAACCCTAATATGATTTTTGTTGTTTTTTGTTGATTGTACAGTTATTTTCATGTATGCTGTCGTTGTTGTATAGTTTTATTTTAATGTTTTTGTTTATATTAAGTATGTACTTAATATCTTTTTTTTGTTTTATTTTGTTGTTTTAGGTTGTGAAGAGTCGGTACCACCAGTCGACTGTTTTCTCTGATGCCCGGGATGCCCTGACAGTTGTGGATTGGGAGTGGCTTGATGCCCTTGGGCTCAAGCATGTGATGCATCTGGAGCCTATGGTGGGGGATCGGGCATATTTGACTGCCCTGATCAATCTGTGGGATCCCCGCACCAACACTTTTCATCTCCCAATAGGGGAGATGACTGTTACTCTGGAGGATGTGTATCGGATTATGTAGATTCTAATAGATGGATTGCCTATCCGGATGACCCATCGTGACTAGCAGACAGTGGTATTGACACGATGTTTTGGTCCAGCGGTGGAGAGGGGGGTGGAGAGGGCTATGGAGAGGGCAGAGGCTGACTACTAAATAGGTGGTTTTCTGGTGTGGTGGTGGTGGGAGAAGGGCGTATTAGGGGTGAGGCATGCTTTGATCATGACCCTTATCTCCAATATGCTACTTCCTAACTCCTCAGGTGCGAGGTTCCCTTGGAACCTGCTTGAGTTGGTTTTCACTTTGGTGGAGTGTCCTACATCATCTCCACTTATTATGATATGGGGTCAGACATTACTGGTGCAGTTGTATGACGAGTTGTACGAGGTCTGCTATCGAAAGTGGAAGGGGATCGGGTGTAGCTATCTCTTGCAGTGCTGGGGGTGGCAACACATAGCTATGGAGTGGCCATAGGGTTTGCCTTGGACCACCCGAGGTGAGATGGTGGATCAAGAAATTGGATATGTTGATTTATGGTGGAGGTCAGAGGAGCATGGATAGAGTCGACGGTGGGCAGGTGATGTAGGTCACTATACTAATGCCTTCTCTCGTCTAGTGTCAGGGCAGGTGTTCTGGTGGTTGTACTAGGACTATCCAGCCTGGATTGAGGCTGGAGAGTGGATTTGGCATGTGTGTAGGGTTAGATGGTTTATTGGGCGGTATGAGACAGAGTAGGAGTACTTCCCATATGTCTGGGTGATGTGACAGTTTGGGGTGCACCAGGGATTTCCTGGTGATCCCTTGATCTATTGGCATCATGGTGATGAGAAGACTCTATTCTGGCATACCATTGAGAAGTTGGACAAGGGGTCTGATGTAGTTATTGATGTACCTAACATGGACTATTTTGGGGTGACTACAGAGTATGACCGGTGGTGGATTATGCAACAATGATAGAATTAGGGGCCTCTAGGAGGTATGGATACTGTAGCAGCAGGAGGTGGGGGTGCAGAGGCACCAGTGGAGGATTGGCAGGCTTCACTTGATGATGCTAATATGGTAGAGGTCGATGACTTCATCAGTGATGGAGATGATTTGGGGGTTATGGAGTAGCCAATTGTATAGGATGTCCTGGAGCAGTGGGTGCCAGAGCAGTAGGCCATCCCGAAGGTGCCCATGCCTCAGGTTGTCTCAGGGGATGTGGAGGCTGGACTTCATGCTAAGATAACATGATTGGAGGGTCTCCTATGGAGATGGGAGGAGGATCATAGAGATTCTTTGGTGGAGGTAATGTAGGAGAGGGATCTCCTATGGACTCAGTTGGCATAGCAGGATAGTGCATTGGTTGTGTATCGCCAATGAGATATGGAGTGGGGTTTGTACCAGGTAGAGTTAGAGACAGAGGCTGTCTGCCTCGATGGATAGTTACCTGTGCTTGATGGAGGTGGTTCATTGTGTCGTACAAGGGGAAGTGAGATTGAGAAGTCTACATCATCTCATTGTAGGTGGCTAGGTGAGGGTAGTGTTGGTGGGCAGGGTGCGAGGGCTGGTAGCAGCCGCCCTGAGAGGTCTCATAGGACCCATACTACTAGGGGTAGTTCCAATTGCACCGATCCTATGTGATCATGGTGGCTGACTCCCTAGGCTTTGGGAATTTTGAGTTTTTGGTTTTTGTGAGGTCAGAGGACCTTCTTATTGTAGCCTGAGGGTATTTTGACTTGATATATATACATGACTCTTTTTGGTTTGATTATATACTTGTCATGGTTTATTGTTCTTTATGCACAATTATTTATGTTGATGTATGCATATGCTATTATGACTACAAATTATTTTAACTATATGATATAGATGTATGCATATGGAATGGATGGAATGATTTTTTTGGTGTACAAGTGGTGGCACCATAGACTGTACAGGATTTACTAGCTTTCTATACTATGTGATTGCTTTATGGAATAACTTTGCATTTGTAATTTTTGTTTTGTATTTTCTGATGGTGATGTAAGTAATGAAATATACAACAATTGTCTTAGAATGTATTTAAGATTTTTCTAAGACTCAGATGCTTTAACTAACTAGTCAAGACTATACATTATCTTACAAGACTTTCGAACAAGGTATGAATTAGAATTGAGTTTGACCAAGTTATTTCACATCCCCATGTGTGCGATTGAGTTCGTTGATGTGGTATTCATAAGGATACTACCAGTGCCAGGTAGGCTGTCCACCAAACCTGTACTGAGGATCACCTAATTAGCTCCACTAACTCATTTGTTGTATTTAGTAGGATTAATCTACGGTGCAATCTAGGATACCATAAGCTAGCTCATCCACATGCAAACATTGGTCTACACACATGCAAAGCTAATGTGATAGACATATCGTCATGCATTTAGGATACCACCATTGCCATGTAGGCTATCCACTAAACCCGTAATGAGGATCACCTAAATGGTTTTTCAAATGTTGAGAATTCTAGGGATTCAAGCTCATACGTATTTCGGTTGTTCAATTTGTTGGGATACTTGCTCTCACATATAGTGATGAAAATCACTATTTATTTTGATTTTTTTTTCTTCTCTTGAGCAAGGGGTTTGAGTAGTGGTGATAACCACTGTTATTTTTTATTGTTGCTTTTTGAGGATTTATATTTTGAATTTTGATTTCAAAGTTGAGCTTGTGGGATTTTTGGATTGTGAATGGCATTGATCCTTTAGGCCTTGGGGATGACTACCCATACTTCTCAGGGGTGTGTAGTATGAATCCTTATGACTTTGGGGATCAAAGGTGTTTGGGAATTTTAATGGTGAAATTTTGGGATTTTTCTTTGGAATGGTATTGATCCTTTAGGCCTTGGGGATGACTACCCATCCTTCTCAAGGACGTGTAGTACAAATCCTTATGAATTTAGGGATCAAGGGTGCTTGGGATTTTTGAAAGTGGTGAAAACCACTATTTATTTTGGGGAATTGGATGGGGAAGAGCTTGTCATTTTGTCAATTCTCAGCATTCTTGAACCATTCACGTAGGGGGATGAGTAGGATAAAATTTTTGCTCAAGGTACCCTAGACCACTTTGTAGGTTTCATATTTCGTTCACACAACTTGGGAATTTTTATGTGTTTTAAGCTTGTGTTGGGATGCTATGTAACAAGGCGTGATCCAAGTAAAACTCTACCTTGTAAAAATTGGTCTGACTTTGTACAACATTTGACTAGAAATCTAAAGATAGCTAAATGACAAAAACCCTAAAGACATTAGAAGACAACTGACTATGATATGGCGAAAATGCGAATGGCGTTATTCTTGATGGATCATTTACAAAATGGACTGAATGTGGAAAATTATGGAATTGTCGAGTAATTATAGTCTATGGTGTGTTTGACATGTATGACTAGCAAATACGCAATGTATGTATGCGATGCCTAATGCAGATTTTTTGTGTTTTGATTTTTAAGATTATGCATGAAAGTGAGATGCAATTTTTTTGTTATTTTTGATTATCTGTTGTTTTTGAATATTCATTATGGATGGTTTAATATGAATGGGTGTGGACCAAGTGATTCTTATGGATCCTTGGAGGTTTTGACCAAAGGGATTATAGATACCTTTGGGGCATTTTGGGTGACCAAGCGGTGGCGAGAATCCTTGGAGCTTTTGGTTTGACCAAAGAGATTATAGATACCTTTGGGGCATTTTTGGTTGACCAAGCAATTGTGGGAACCCTTGGAGCTTTTGGTTTGACCAAAGAGATTATAGATACCTTTGGGGCATTTTAGGTTGACCAAGAGATTGCGGGAATCCTTGGAGCTTTTGGTTTGACCAAAGGGATTATTGATACCTTTGGGGCGTTTGGTGACCAAGCAATTGTGGGAACCCTTGGAGCTTTTGGTTTGACCAAAGGGATTATGGATACCTTTAGGGCATTTTTGGTTGACCAAGTGATTATGGGAACCCTTGGAGATTTTGGTTTGACCAAAGGGATTATGGATACCTTTGGGGCATTTTGGGTGACCAAGCGATGGCGAGAACCCTTGGAGCTTTTGGTTTGACCAAAGGGATTATGGATACCTTTGGGGTGTTTTGGTTGACCAAGCGATTGTGGGAACCCTTGGAGCTTTTGGTTTGACCAAAGGGATTATGGATACCTTTGGGGCATTTTAGGTTGACCAAGCGATTGCGGGAATCCTTGGAGCTTTTGGTTTGACCAAAGGGATTATTGATACCTTTGGGGCGTTTGGCTGACCAAGCGATTGTGGGAACCCTTGGAGCTTTTGGTTTGACCAAAGGGATTATGGATACCTTTGGGGCATTTTAGGTTGACCAAGCGATTGCAAAAATCCTTGGAGCTTTTGGTTTGATCAAAGAGATTATTGATACCTTTGGGGCATTTTGGGTGACCAAGCGGTGTTGAGAACCCTTGGAGCTTTTGGTTTGACCAAAGTAATTATGGATGACTTTGGGGCGTTTTAGGTGACCAAGCGATGTCGAGAACCCTTGGAGCTTTTGGTTTGACCAAAGGGATTATGGATACCTTTGGGGCATTTTAGGTGACCAAGCGGTGGTGATAACCCTTGGGGCTTTTGGTTTGACCAAAGGGATTATAGATACCTTTGGGGTTTTTTTGGTTGACCAAGCGATTGTGGGAACCCTTGGAGCTTTTGGTTTGACCAAAGGGATTATAGATACCTTTGGGGTATTTTTGGTTGACCAAGTGATTATGGGAACCCTAAACCCTAAACCCTTGATACTAATGGTGGTACCTCATCTAGGGTATTCTTCTCGTTGTCCTTCGGTGTGGCCACCATAGGTGGCATCGTTGATGAAGGAATAGACAATGAAGATGGGCTAGGTTGGTGAGTTGAGGGACTCAACAATGAGGATGTAGGTGGAATTGGACCTTATGTGGACGGATTCAATTGAAAGTCCAAATGTGTCGATGGGAGGGTCGATTATGGCATCAACTGCACTACATTACAAAACTTAAAGGGCTCCAAGTCCGTTGGGACTACATGTACTTGCCCTTTGTATGTGTATTTAATGCATTGATGGGCTATCGAAGGGACACACTTCACGTCCTTGATCCAAGGCCGACCTAGCAAGATATTGTAGGGCATATCACCCTCAAGGATGTGACACAACATAGGAATGGTCTTTTGTCCTACTTGGATGGTTAGGACAATTGTGCCAACCATTGAGCATAACGCGTCGTTGAATGCTCAAAGAGTGTAAGTGGACACCACAATGTGGGATGCTGGCATCTTAAGGTGTTTTAATGCCACTGTCGTGATTATGTTGCTGGACGAGCCAGTGTCCAACAACACCCTCTTGAATGGAATCCCATTGACCCATGCAATGACATGCAAGGGTGGATCCACCATATCACCAGTCACCCATTTTAGTTCGTCTTCCTTGAAGGTTATGATTGGTTCTGTGCATTGTATCACATGTCCCATGAAATTGTTGAAAGAATTGGCTTCGTGGGGTTGTAGCTCAATGGCTTTGAGTATCTCCATTAGAGCCTCCCGATGGGGCGATGATTGTTGGATGAGATCATAAATGGAGAGCCTAGCCGATGTGGTCCTTAAACTTTGAGTAAGTTTAGTCTAAATTGTGGCCATTGGTCTAGGTGGGGGAGGTTGCATAGGGTGTTGTGGAGGTTGTGATGTTGACAAAACATCTCCTATAGCTACAGCGGGTGCAGCTGTGTTTGGGTATCTTTTGTTCCTTGTCACAATGCTTATCATCCCTATGTATCCTTGAATAGGGCAATTTTGTGTTACCTCATTCATTTGTAAAGTATTTGGCTGTGCATCATGGGTAGGTATGGGGTCTTTAAATACCTCCATATATTGGTTTCTCAGTGCTACGAGACTATCTATTGCAAGCATTTTGTTGTCTATCAAGTCCTACACTAAGTGTTTGAATTTCCAACAAGTGGAGATTTCGTGTCCTTTTTGTCGGTGAAATCTACAATATAAGTCTTCCCTATAGCCCTTGGGTTTTGGCATGTTGGGGTCTATGGATCAAATTTTCGACAAGTTTATCAGGTTTGTCATGAACAAGCGGTCAAACAAGGAGTCTCTAGACTCCGTGAATTGTGTGAATTATCGTCTAAGGCGACGCTGCTGATTTTTCTCTTGTTCATGATTTTCATTTTCATAGTTATCAATAGGAATTGCCTAATAATTAGCCTTTGGGGGCTGTGTCATTTGTGCAGGCTTTGGTATAGTTATGGCAACCTGATTGACTGCGATGGGTTTCGGTTGCGTGGGCCCAGTTTTAGCATTTTTGGGCCACTCTTTCTTGCATGGCTTGGCAATCTCACCATTTTTTATTTTGATCTCCTCAATTATCCTAGCTTGTGCTAGGGCTTCTTCGAGGGTGGCATATTGCTGTAGCTGCAATAGCACGGAGATCAACCTTAAGCAACTCTTTGAAAACATTTGAGTCATGTCGGCCATGGGAGGGAGGTAAGGTAGCTTTGAAAGCAATGTCCTCCACCAATTCCCATAAGTAGCCATGGTCTCATCATCATACTATTTAAGGCTAGCTAGGTCTCTTAAGGATACCTTCTTCTTGGTGTTGAAGGTAAAACATTCAAGGAACGCATCCACTAGTTGGTCTAGATTATTGATGTTATGCTTCGACAACTAGGTAAACCAATCTGAGGTAGGGCCTACAAATGTGGTTATAAACATTATTAGAAGTAATGCATCATTGTCTTGAATGCCAAAGCATTGACTCAAGAACCTTGTTACGTGCTCTTGGGCATCCTCATCCCCTCTAAAAATTGCCAATTGAGGCACTTTGAAGTGGTCAAGGTATGGGGGTGCAGAAACTAAAGGATGCATAGGGTGACTACGAAGTTGGCATAAGGTGGGCTTTTGGGGCCCTGAAGTCTTAGTATCCATAGACTCTAAGCACTCTAGTAGTGCTTTGTATGCATCAGAGGATTTGATTTCCTCTTCTTTGGTTTGTTCTCATTGTGAATTGCAAGGAACTTGAGGCCTATGGAGGAGTAGTTGGATAACACCCCCCCTTCCTTGGTAGGGTGTTTTAGCCCGCTCTTCTTCTCACTAAAATTCCTCATAGGCATCTTGAGGAGTTTCTAGGCATGACCTATAAACATGGATGGGTGTCCGAGGAAGGTTCCCATCATTGGTTCTAGGAGTGGCCTCCTACTCAGGTCTAGGAGGTCTTGGAGGCAACGCTTGATAAGGTCATGGAGACCTATCTCGTACTAAGGGGTTGTGCCTCTCATAAATTTCTATCCTATGCATGCGAGGGGTTGGAATCCTCTCATGCATAGTGTTCTAGAACAACTCATCTATCTGGCACTGAATGCGCTCTTTGTTAAGATGATACAATTGTTCTAACTACTACTGATCTTGCCTAAGCTGCGTGATTTGTGCTTGGTGGGTGACATGTTTGGCAAATTCCAAGTCAATTTTTTCCACCATCCTAGGTCTAGGAGGCCTAGATGCCTCCCCCACATATCTATCTCAGTCGTGGTGATCACGGTGGGACCCTGTCCCCTACTATTAGGATCAAGTTTTTGATCCAAATTTTGTGGTTTTTCTTTGCAGGTGTTACTCATTCGAGCACTGGACTGCTACTCGTGCCACCCCGGGATGAATACGTATTCGTCCCACCCTTTGACGAATGCAGACCTGTTATTCATTCCATCCCAAAACGATTAGAGCTCTATGCATTTTCTGAGAAAAAACTCAGAGGCATCTGGTTTAGACAGAGAAGAGGTAGGTCTTCTGAACATCCTCAGTGTTTTTCTACTTTCTATTTCTGCAATTTTTTGTTTTCTTTGCTTTATTTTCAGACACTTGCATAGAAAGGTTAAGTAGTTTGTTTTCATTTCTTGCAATAAAGAAAAAAAATAAAAATAAAAACATAGAGTAAATTAAATGGAAGGAACTTGATTAGGAATGCATTTTTCTCTGGTTTGCTTGCATGATACTTGCACAAATAGCAAGTCCTCATTATAGGTTTCAGTTCTAGTTAGGTTTTGTGATTTCCTTTTTGCTACTAATTTTCTCTGAAAGATAAAACATACTTTAAAGCATTGCATTAGTGAAAATCATTTTTTGTTGTATGTTTTCTTTCTTTACACAATTAAAAGGAACCACACACACCACCTAATAATATTAACATCAAGGAGTTGGTCTTAATATCCCAACACTTGATCAAGACCAATGATGGGTTTCATCACCACCTTGGCTTGGATTTTGCATACATATACCCTGATCACGACTGTTGCTAGATGTAAATCTTGATGAAAGCTGACCAAGTGTAGCGGGGGTGATTCCTCGTGCATGAGGATAAGTCTTCTAAGGTAGGTGTCAAAAATAGAGTGATCCCCATTTTGTACCGCCTATGTTCCACTTACTATTCTGCTCTCGTGTACCAATAGTTTCCCTCATGTAAGGGCGGGTATATTGAGAGGTTCGGTATAACGGCCTGGAAATGGTATATTGAAGGGGTGACCATTTTGGAGATACAAGAGCCCTCATTATGCATGTATAACAATGATTTCTTTACAAGATTTACATAAAAAAAATCAAACACACTAAACCAGATCTAGGACACACATTTAATCTGTAAACAAGATAATAATTTCTTTGTTTGTGTGGTCCCATTTTGTTTGGTATAGCATAAAAATTGTAAAGGAGATAAAAATATACATATATTTTTAGAAAAACCACCACCATGGTGTATACCCGTAGCCAAGCCCAATCATGGGCAGAAGCTATGGAAAGTATGCAAGGAGGCACAAGTCACCTCTGTTATATCCCCAAGGACTTGGTTATACCATCTTGGGAGCCTGACCCACAATATAGTCCACACTATACCACTACAAAAAAGGACTATAGAGGCACCCCTTTGAGGGGCACTCCCATTCAACACAAACCCTCTCAGGAGGAGTACACACATGGGAAGGCCCCCTTAGACACTCATTATGAGTGGCCACTACATAATGAAGTGCTGGAGCAGCATAGGGTTCATAAGGAGGGCCCACATGATTATACCATTCCCCCTCCACCCCTCATTACTATTAGAACTAATAGGCCAAATATAGAGTGCAAGGCTCTTCAGATAGGGCGAGCCAACTCCGCCCATCCCTTTCACATGTACAAAAGGGAGCACGAGAAAAACCAGTATTTTCCTCAAGAGCAATACACCACGTGGGGGCAATGCACCTCCGCACCTACTGATTATCAAGATCACCTATTGAGGATAGAGCCTCGGGTGAATGCTGCTAACCTTGATAAAGGAAAGTGACCCATAAAGATCTCGGATCACCATGACCAAGATAGATATGTAGGGGATGTATCTAGGCATCCTAGACCTAGGACGGTGGAACAAATCGACTTGGCATTTGCCAAACATTTCACTCGCCAAGCGCAAATCACATTGCTTAGGCAAGATCAATAGTAGTTAGAACAACTATATCATCTTAACAAAGAGCACATTCAATTCCAGACAAATGAGTTGTTCTAGAACACTATGCATGATAGGATTCCAACCCCTCGCATGCATAGGACAGAAATTTATGAGAGGCACAACCCCTTAGTATGAGATAGGTCTCCATGACCTTATCAAGCATTGCCTCCAAGACCTCCTAGACCTAAGCGGGAGGCCACTCCTAGAACCAATGATGGGCGCCTTCCTTGGGCACCCATCCATGTTTATAGGTCATGCCCAAAAACTCCTCAAGAGGCCTATGAGGAATTTGAGCAAGAAGAAGAGCAGGCTGAAACGCCCTACCAAGGTGGGGGGGCGCTATCTGGATACACCTCCATAGGCCTCAAGTTCCTCACAATTCACAATGAGAACAAACCAAATAAGAGGAAATCAAATCCTCTGATGCATACAAAACACTGCTAGAGCGCTTAGAGTCCATGGAGACTAAGACTTCAGGGCCCCAAAAGCCCACCTTATGCCAACTCCATAGTCACCCTGTGCATCCTTCAGTTCTAGTACCTCCACACCCCAACCACTTCAAAGTGCCTCAATTGGAAAATTTTAGAGGGGATAAGGATGCCCAAGAGCATGTAACAAGGTTCCTGAGTCAATTCTTTGGCATTCAGGACAACGATGCATTGCTTCTGAGAATTTTTATAACCATGTTCGTAGGCCTTGCCTCAGATTGGTTTACCCAGTTGCCAAAGCAGAGCATCAATAATCTAGACTAGCTAGTGGACACGTTCCTTGAATATTTTATCTTCAACACCAAGAAGTCATCCTTAAGCGGCCTAGCTGGCCTTAACCAGTATGATGATGAGACCATGGCTGCCATGGATGACATGACATGATGACATGATGACATGACTCAAATGTTTTCATGGATGACATGACTCAAATGTTTTCAAAGAGTTGCTTAAGGTCGATCTTCATGCTATTGTAGCTGCAACAATATGCCACCCTCGAATAAGCCCTAGAACAAGCCAGGATAATTGAGGAGATCAAAATACAAGACGGTGAGATTGCCAAGCCATGCAAGAAAGAGTGGCCCAAAAATGCTAAAATTGGGCCCACATAATCGAAAACCGCCACGGTCAATCAGGTTGCCATAACTATACCAAAGCTTGCACAAATGACATAGCCCCCAAAGGCTAATTATCAGGCAGTTCCTCTTGATAACTATGAAAAGGAAAATCATAAACAAGAGCAAAATCAGCAGCGTCGCCCTAGGCAATAATTCACATAATTCATGGAGTCTAGAGACTCCTTGTTTGACTGCTTGTTCATGACAAACCTGATAAGCTTACCAAAAAGTCGACCCATAGAACCCAACACGCCAAAACCCAAGGGCTATAGGGAAGACTTATATTGTAGATTTCACCGACAAAAAGGACACAAAATCTCCACTTGTTGTAAATTCAAACACTTAGTGCAGGACTTGATAGACAACAAAATGCTCATGGTAGATAGTCCCATAGCACTGAGAAAACAACAAATGGAGGTCTTCAAAGACCCCCTGCCTGCCCATGATGCATAGGCAAAGAATTTACAAGTGAACGAGGTAACACAAAACTGCCCCATGTAAGGATATGTAGGGATGATAAGCATCGTGACACGAAACAAAAGATACCCAAACATGGTTGCACCCACTATAGCTATAGGAGATGTTCCATCAATGTCACAACCTCCACAACAATCTATGCAACCTCCCCTACCTAGACTAGTGGCCATGATTCAGACCAAAATTACTCAAAGTTTAAGGACCATGTCGGCTAGGCTCTCCATTTATGAGCTCATCCAATAATCACCACCCCATCGGGAGGCTCTGATGGAGATACTCAAAGCCATTGAGCTACAACCCCACGAAGCTAATTCTTTCAACAATTTTGTGGGACATGTGAGACAATGCCCAGAACTAGTCATAACCTTCAGGGAAGATGAAATGAAACTGGTGATTGGTGATATGGTGGATCCACACCTGCACATCATTACGTGGGTCAATGGGATTCCATTTAAGAGGGTGTTGTTGGACACTGGCTTTTCTAGTGACATAATCATGATAGTAGCATTAAAACACCTTAAATTGCTAGCATCCCACATTGTGGCATCCACTTACACTCTTCGAGCATTCAACGACACTTTATGCTTGACGATTGGCATAATTTTCCTGCCCATCCAAGTAGGACAAAAGACCATTCCTGCATTGTGTCACATCCTTGAGGGTGAGATGGCCTACAATATCTTGCTAGGCCGACCTTGGATCAAGGACATGAAGTGTGTCCCTTCAATATCCCATAAATGCCTCAAATACACATACGAAGGGCAAGTACATGTAGTCTCAACGGACTTAGAGCCCTTTAAGTTTTGCAATGTGGTGCATCTAATGCCACAATCGACCCTCCCATCGACACATTTGGACTTTCAATTGAATTTGTCCACACAGGGTCCTATTCCATCTACATACTCACTATTGAGTCCCTCAAATCACTAACTTGGCCCATCTTCGTTGTCTATTCCTTCACCAATGATGCCACCTATGGTGGCCACATCGAAGGACAACATGAAGAAGCCCCTAGAGGAGGTACCATCATTAGTCTCAACAATTTCTACTGAAGAGGTGCCCAGCTGAATGGAAGTCGAGACACCTGGTTTAACCAACATGGAGTGGACTCAGGGAGAACTCCCATTCCCTCCCCCTCAATCGCTAATGATTACTGTTGAGATGGCCAATACGGGCCTGGGGGAGTACCTATTGTAGAACATTGTAGCAACACCTGCGCTCGAATCCATGCAATACATGGGGAGACCTTGCCTCTCCATCGACACTATCGTCCCTTTAGGCTATCTGCCAAATCAAAACAATTTTGTATATTGGGGCCTCGAGAATGGCATTGAACCCTACCTACAATAGGAAGAGGACGAAGAGCCATTTGCTGAGAATGTTGACTATTTGTCCAACTCGAACTTTGCCTTGAAATACCTAGACCAATGTAATTGACATGGATATGGATTGAGCATATATGAACAAGGAAGGCACATTCTTTGTCAATAGAGATACCAGATGCAATATGATAAATCAGGAGTAGGGTTCAACCACCCTTTGACCCTTGACATCTTGGTAGAAACCATGGAAGGCCGAGGTCTAGGCAATAGGGATGGGTTGGCACAAGATCCATATGCCAATCCCAACACAACATACACATTGGGGGATTATCTCCCATTGTTAACAACAAACATTGTTGACCTCAAAATCCCCTCCCATTTGATCGAGGAAGGGGAAAGTTCAAGAAGTAACCTCCAAGAGGGATATGAACAAGATCAAGGGGGGTCTTCTAAAGATGAGTTAGATTATGAGGTAACACCTTGGGACCCTTTTGAGTCTGATAGAAATCACTCACAAGTGAAACCCATTGATGACTATCAGGAGAACTTCATGGTAATGTTCCCCTTTAATGTTTCGATCGGGCAATTGCTACCTCTAGAGAATCCAGCCCTCCCGTAGAGAGCAGAACAACCCAGAAGGGACCAAATCAACTTACTCAAACAAAATAAGCCTCCCATGCTGGCCATAAGGCCAAGTGATCCACCATAGGAAGAAGATCCAAATATCTTCTTCAACATTGACTACCTACATGCCAGATTTACGATTTTCGTAGAGAGTGACGATAGTGATCAAGAAACGCCTAGTGGGAGGCTATACTAGCCAGAGGGGCACATAGTTTTCGAAGCCAATGAAAGCCTATGGATCTTCGATAATGACTATGAGGATGAGACTAAGATGGCATATCTCAACCATATGAGGCAACAATAATACCCCATAGACATCGATGATATATTTGAACATCTAAATATAGGACCAAGGCATAGGTGGCATTTAAACTAAGTACAGTTAAACCAAGTGCTTCATCCACCACTTCGGGCATATAGGGATCACCTCCCACCTAGAGACCCTATAGGGCCATCAGTGCCAAGGGTAGACCCTGTCCTTCTATCTGCACATAGGGCCAATCATTTTGTGCCAATACCCACAGAGCTAGATCCAAGATACAAGGATCACCAAGGATGTCCGAATCAACACCCACATGATAATGGAGACCAAATTCATTCCATCAACATGATCTCCATTGATTTAACCACCCCCATCCGCAATCTAGCCAATCCAACATGACCATTGTATCTAGACCTAGATTCCATAGACTGGGATCGTGCTGACTCACCACCATCCCCATAAGAGTACTGGCCTTGCGGTGAGATGTTTCATTTCACCCCAAGACAGACTCAGGATATCTTCCATGCTAAAGAGGAACCCGACATTCCCAACGTAGATCTAAATTTAGCAAATGATATCCACCTGATCCCAACTCCACACCATTTGGAGGATGGATCCCACATGTCAGTCGAAGATATGATTGCGTAGACATCGGTTCTGATCCAATGAATCCACAAATCATCAAGCTAGGGGTAATTTTATCCTGAGGAGGTTTTTGCATGGTCCTACAAAGACATGCCGGGGCTAGACCCGTAGCTAGTCATGCATAATCTAACACTTGATCCGACAGTCAAGCTAGTCAAGCAAAAGCTACGTAAGATGCACCCAACAATGGCCTTAATGGTCAAAGACAAGCTACAAAAGTTGTTGGATGCACAGTTTGTCATTTGCATAGATTACCCACCATGGCTGTCCAACATGGTACCCATCAAAAAGCCTAACGGGAGGATTCACATATGCATCGATTTTTGAGATTTAAACAAAGCGAGTCCCAAGGATGATTTCCCCTTGCCTAGCATTGATGCATTGGTAGACGCTACAACAGACCATGAAATGCTTTCCCTCATGGATGGTTTCTCGAGATACAACTAGATTTGTATCAATCCCGATGATCAACTAAAAATGGTGTTCATGATGCCTTGGGGGACATTTTGTTATAAGGTCATGCCCTTTGGCCTTAAAAATGCTGGTGCCACTTACCAACACGCTATGACATACATATTCCATGATCACATGCATAAAAATTTGGAAGATTATATGGATGATTTTTTGGCCAAATCTCTTTTGTGCCAAGATCATCTCGATGACTTACGCAAGATCCTTGATCGCCTCTATCAGGGAACTTAACAATTTGATTATTCTAATGAATGAATAAATAATACACTGTAGGCTCTAATTAGCCCGTAATAAGCGGATCTCATGAACAACAATGAGCCCTAAATAAACTACGCTAACAATAAGCCTAACAATAAAATAATGTAATAAAAGCTAATAGGAATATACGCTAACATCCCCCCTTATTACATTATTTGGGTAATGTAATAACTACTAGCTACACTATCATCCCCCCATACAACAATATTTGGGTAAAGTATATAACTGCCCCAATACAATGAAGAAGAAGAATAGAAATGAGAATGGTGGCTCGTGCTTTGTCTTTGGATTTGGCTTTGGCTCATGGCTATGGCTCTGGATCTAAGCATACCTCTGTAATTTTACCTTTGGGTCTATCTCGGGATATGCCTATGAATTTACCTCTAGATCATTGCCTCTGGATCTGCCTATAGATTTGCCTCTGGAAATTTGTCTCTGGGTCTGTCTTTAGGTCTATCTCTGGGTCATTATCTTTAGGACTACCACTCGATCTGTCACTAGATTTGCCTCGGGGTCTGTTGGTCCGAATTTTATACACACCCTGTGAAGAATGAGCATAAAACTCTGATAACACTTATACGGGATAAATCCCACTCACTTTAGGATCTAGCTGGTTATCCAAGGTGTGAGTTACAGAGTCGGGTCGAATGTCAATTCACTCTTTTTCGCTTCTGGAATAGTTTTCAATATGGACTGTCTGTTACCTTACAACGGGCTCAATGAACTTGTTCAATAATGTTCAGAAGTTGTCACTTGTTGACAATCATATTTAAAATTAATTCTTTGATCTAGCTCTTATGGGTCAGCAGATTTAAATAAAAGACAAATTAAAAAGAAAATAAAAATGGATCATTTCACGATAAAACAAAGAGGGTAGGGTAAGGCAGAAAGAGAAGTTTATCAAACTTAATTGTAAAACAAAACTACCAATTTTATTTATACTATCAGCTTCACAACATAACAAATCAAAGAAGAAAGTGTCCAGTTTTCTAAGATCACTTTCTACTAAGAGCATAAGGCAGAGATGGAACAGATCTAACAAAAAATTATAAACCGAAGGGAAGTCGGTTAAAATTGATATCTTTCACCGGCAGCCTAGCTCGCACAGTGAGGACAGAGCAATTAGAACAGACCTGAACCTCAAATCTATAATTTTCCCTAGCATACAATAGAACAAATGAAGCCTAACAACATATTTAATCTTGATAACATAGATTCACAACATATATTTAATAAACTTTAAAGAAACGGATAACAAAAGAAGATGAACTTATCACAATCCGAAAAAGATTAGGCTCCTGGCCATGCTATCACAGAAAACAAAAGCACATCAACTCCAAGTCCAGAAACAAAGTATTTAACAAAATTTGCAAGAAATTGCTTCAATAGCCTTTTATTTCTAAGTTTCCGCCTCTTGCGATTACATTGAGAAGAAGTATTTATAGACTCAGGACAGACCCTGATCTTTTCAAAAATATCTTCTTCTCCAACCGCAAATCTTATCATCTTAAACCCTAGGACCCGGGTTTTACAATATAAAGCCATTTAAAACAAAGTCCGGATAAAACTTAACCACTCTGCAAATCAGTGCAGTCACTTGCCATAAATGGAGAAGATAGAATTCGAATGCCACTTGCATTCACCCGCAACTGTGAATAAATGTCTTCATTAATGCCCTCGGGTAATTTGGATGAATCACCACTTCTCTGACATTTCATCTCCGCAGAGCCATCCCTGAGTTGAAAATCTCTGCAAGCCATTAATTCTGCCATAAATTTTCATTAAATGCATCCATCGGCAAAATCCGGCAACTGTGTGTAGATATTTTCATTTTCCGGCCAATTCTCGACATACTCCATTAAATGGGCAGCAGCTTAGTCACCGTAAAGTCTCTTTGCGGCCAGATCTGTAAAAATTGGATGAAACAGCAATTCTCGACATCTTTTCCTTCAATATGGCCGTCTTTGATTAATTTGCACTTAACTTTGTCTTTATGGCCATTTCTCTGTTATCATGTAAGTGTCAGATGGCTTCCTGCATGAAAGGACAAAAGATGGATTAGTATTTTAAAATTATTAAATCAAAACCTTAAATATTAAATCAGATTAAAACCCTAAAGTTCACTTGCATGTCGGCCTGATCATCTGATACGTGGCCTGCTTCACCTTGACACGTGTCGCAAAATCGTGACACGTGTCCATTTCCAGCTGTCTTCCATTTCTCGGGCTCTTTTCTCGCCCAATTCTGTCATATTTTTCCTTTCCTTCTTCCCTTAATTTCTTTTCTCTCCTACACTTTTTTTTCTTTTTTCTATGCCTTGCTTTTCTTTTTTATTCTAATGCTTGACATGTCACGATTTCTGACCATGTCGCGAAATCGCGACTTCCTCCTTGCCCTTTCCCAAATAGGTCACGATTTCTGACGTCGTGATCCACTTTCTTGCTTCCTTTTCTCCTCTCCGCGAAATGCGACATGTCGCGAAATCGCGCCTTTCATCCTTGTCTTTTTCCTCCTCCTGCGAAAGCGACATGTCACGATTTCGCGACATTTCATACGCACTTGCCTTCTCTCTCCAATTGTCGCGATATCGCGACATTTCTTTCGCGATTCCCTGTCCATTCATTCGCGACATTTCCAAAATGGAATGTCGCGATATCGCGACATTTCCAAAAATGGAAGTGTCACGATTTCGCTACGTTTTTCGACTTAGCCGATTTTCTGAAACCTGTCGCGATTTCGCGACATTTCCAAAATGGAAGTGTCACGATATCGTGACACTTCCAAAAAAGGAAAGTTTTGATTTCTAATGAATTTATCTGTCTACTTTCTGCATTTTTTTCATACCGTGTAAGATTTTCTTTATCCATGAATGATTCTAGCATGTAAAAAGTGAAGTCTGAGATAACAAAGCCAGAATGCAAGAATACTTGGATACTTTGACACAGGCAAAACTTGAAGAAGAAAGAGGCAAGTAAAAATTTGGAATTAAAACCTGAAAATCATCAAGAGGGTCCCTACTGCAAAATGAAAGCTCAAAATTTTCAAAGGGTGGAAATTCATTTTTCAGTGGGGGTGTGTTGCTTCTCAACAAATGGCGATATCTACGGGTAAAATAGTAGCATTATTTTAGAACCCAGGACTCTAGTTTCAAAACAACATAGACCATGTATCTTGCCTTGCCACAGATATTCTTCAAAATAAATTGACTACTAACTGATAGTTGTTAAAATTTCCCAAGGACATACTAGGCTGAATCATTTAAGGAAGATTTCTGATGTGCAATTACAAGCGTATAAAACTTTCTTCAAGAATGACTGGATCGAATGTTGAACTCTGGATTGATCAGCTTTTCTAGATTGTAAAAAGGGGAAACCGAGTAGAGCTTTGTTTACTAGTTTAGCCTTTTACAGCCCCGACAGAGTTACCCTTTAGATTTACACGACCCAAATTTACAACTGTAAGGTAGAATCTACAACTTGGTAGAAGAAAAACATCTTTTGAAGTCTTGGCTGCCTCTTTCATTATATAACTCTTTTTTTTTCTTTTTATCTCTTTTTTTTTTTATATATATATTGGAAATAACAGAGTGCCAATTCTATGGTGTCTTGTTCAACTCTCATCTCTTTCTTTTGAAATACATCAACATCTGAAAAGCCTTAGAAAGAATAACAATTTTCTTTTAGTATTTCATCAATCTGGAACTGCTTCAGCCTGGGCACTGATAGCCTCTGTGGATACTCAAATAATTACATGAATCATAGTCCCCTCTTATAACCAACTTTTCTTGGATTCCCCGGGAGTTTCTCCAACCAAACAAGATAGCAGCTTCTTTATAATTAAAACAACTGTGGCAAGCAAGACACAAAATCCAATCATCTTTCCACCGTTGTTCGACTAAAAAATAGTTCCACTGTTCAGTTCAAACAGACTATCTCACAATTATGATAATGAACACTGGATTCTGGACTCATAATAAAAACAATTTTTAGAAGGCTGACTTTTCATTGATGCTCAGGCAAAGGTTAAAGAACAGAATTTTAAAAGCTAGAGAACTTTGTACAGACTTCCAAGGATAAACACAGGCCTCTAAGAACAAAATAAAAATAAAACCCACAGAACTTTAAAATAATACAAATAATTAAAGAAATAAATAACAGCTATTTACAAAGGAAATAAACCGCACAGACCTTAAATAAAAATAAAATACAGAACTTTAAAATAAAACAACACTGCACAGACAGCAAAGGAAATAGAATACATAAATGTACAGACCTGAAAGGAAATAAAACTACAGGGTTATTTACAAAGGAAATAAAATACAGCTGTACAGGCAGCAAAAGAAATAAAACAAAACAAAAGAACACTGCACAGACATTTAGAATTAAACTAAAGCAAATAAACTAAAAACTGTACAGGCATTTAGAAGTAAACTAAAATAAAATAAAACTAAAACAACTAAAATAAATAAACTAAAAAACAGAGCTATTTACAATGTATACACATGTTACAACTTCTTTGTGACTCATTCAAATGATACATTGGACGGAACAACCGAGAAATAATGTTTTAAGTATTGACCATTAACAAGGAGGTCCAAAAAATTACCATCAAGGTCTTGTAAACGAAATGCATTGTTACCCTTAATCTCAAGAATCTGGTACGGGCCTATCCACAATGGCCGCAACTTTGTATGCTTACCCTTCTTATCATGGGCCTTGTCCCATAGGAGCACCAAGTCTGCCAGTATAAAAGCTTTCACTTTGGCCCTCTTGTCAAACCAACGCTTGACGGTTTCTTGGTGCCGACTGAAGTGTTCCAGGGCTTGGAGTCTTTCATCCTGCAAGTTAGTTAGATCTAAAACACGAGCTTCTGCATCCGCTTGATCCTCAAAATAGTCTAAGACAAATTGGTAAGTAGGTAACTTCAGAGAGATGGGAACAATTGGTTGGGTACCATACAGCAAAGCAAAAGGGGAAGTTTTAAGAGCCACTTTATATTTTATCCGGTCAGCCCAAAGTGCATATTTCAATAATGTATGCCACTCGCTCGGGTTTGTCTCTCGTAGATTTCTTAATGGCATTCATTAAATTCTTGTTTGTGGACTCACCTATCCATTGCCTTGGGGATAATAGTTGGATGAAAATCCGATAACTATCCCCATCTGGTATGCCCATTCTGCAAACTCCAATGATTGGAAGGCTGGTCCATTATCACACACCAAATTCAGAGGAACCCCAAACCTAGTTATGACATTTGACTCTAGAAATTCAATCACTTCATGAGTTGTACTTCTTGTGGTGGCTGCAGCTTCGACCCATCTTGTGCAAGAATCGTAGTCGTTAGAACATACTTATGCCCTACTAAAGAATTTGGATTAATCACTCCCACAAAATCAAGTCCCCATTGCATGAAAGGTTTATTTATTACAACAGGTTGCAATGGTAGAGCCCGGTTGGCCTCTTTGGCTGCAAAAGTTTGGCACTGATGGCAGGTTCTTACATGTTGATGTGCATCTTTAAATAGTGTAGGCCAGTAATAGCCTGCTCTCAATATTTTATGCGTAGTAGCAGATCCTGATGAATGCCCTGCCCCTAACTTTTCATGAAAACTAGACATGACTTCATTGACTTCACTCGAAGAAATGCATCTCAAGAAAATGCCAACATAATTCTCTCTGTACAAATTACCTGCTTTGAGGAGATAATGAGCAGCTTTCAGTTTTAATGCTCTCCTTTGGGTTCTGTTCAAGTGAGACGGGCAAACTCCAAATTGCAGCAGATGAATGATATCTCCATACCAGTCATCAGATTCAGAATTTAACTGATTAACTTCTTCCCGTACAGGTACTTCGGCAATGTGTCGGGACAAACCAAGTCCTCTGATCAATTTAGCAGGCCTAATCTCTAAGTCATACTCTTGCAGCCTTGTAACCCAATTACCCCTCAGTTCACCCAACTCATTCTGACTTAGAAGGTATTTAACAGCTGGTTCTGGAACTATAGCATGAATTCTGCTTCTTAGTATGTAGTGCCTCGAATCGTTTAACCGCTCTCACCAAGGCATAAGCTTGTTTGTCTAAACGAGAATATTTCAGCTCAGCCCCTTTAAATTGGTACTCTTGAAAGCAATTGGATGTTCTCCGGTTTCCTCCGTTGGGTCAGAACCGCAGCAAGTGTATGTTCGTAAGAAAAGGTGTACAGATAAAATCTACACTGAAGTCTGGGCTTACCGTAACCGGTGCTTGTTTGATGGCTGTCTTGATTTCTTGGAAGGCTGTTTTAGCTTCGGTGGTCCAGATAATCTGAGCAGTTTGCTTTAGCATGTCATTCATTGGCTTGACTATCTCTCGCAAAACCGGAGATGAACTTCCTGACAAAGTTAATTTTTCCAAAGAAGGACCTCAACTCTTTCTTGGAGTTGGGAAATGGTATGCCGGATATGGCTTCAACTCTGCCCGGATCCATGGAAATGCCATCTTTTGTGACCAAGTGCCCAAGGAGCTTTCCTTCTGTTACACCAAAAATGCACTTCTTCGGATTCAAAGAAATGCCAAACTCCCTGCATTTGTTAAACACAGACTCCAAGTGTTTTACATGGTCAAACCGAGATTTAGAGAAGACTCGTTAAATCATCCATGTAAACAACAATGCATTTACCCATAAGGCCCTTGAAAGCATGATCCATTGCTCGTTGAAATGTAGCTCCGACATTTATTAATCCAAATGGCATCCTCTTGTAAGCAAAAGTTCCCCACTTAGTTGTGAAAGCAGCTTTCATTCTCGTCTTCCTTCTCAACCAATATCTGATTATACCCTGAGAAACCATCCAGGAAAGACATCATCTCCGAACCATTGACAATCTGCAACACCTCATCCATAGAAGGCAGAGGGTAATTATCTTTCTCAGATGCCTTGTTTAAATTTCTAAAATCCACACACAGGCGGATCTCTCCATTTTTCTTTCTGACTGGCACCAGATTGGCCACCCAAGTAGAATGCCTGATGGGAAAAATAATGGCGGCACTCAATAGTTTTTCTACCTCTTTCTGGATGAGGGGCTCTAACAGAGCATTGACATGCCTCTGTTTTTGCCGAAAAGGTTTGCAGAATTCTTTTAAAGGTATAATATGAGTGTAAACTTTAGGATCAAATACCTTTAAGTCTTTGTATGACCAGGCCATAACATCCTTGGACCTGTGAAGAAAATCAATCATACTTCTTTTTATTTCTGGATCACAGTTCTTAGCCAACTTGATGTGCCTGGGATCTTCTTCAGTCCCTATGTTCAGGTTTTCAGTCTCACTGTCTGTGGCACCCACATAATCCTCAGAATTCACCTTTTGCTTGATTTTGTCAACATCAAAGAGCCGCTCCAGCTCCACCATCCCTTTTGGAATTCTGTTGTCCTTCAACCTCATTATTCCCCCGTCATCATCTTACTGCTCCAACAGAGGTATCCCTTTGGCCCTCATCGATTATAGCATTTTCAAATGTGTTAGTATTCTGCAAAAATTTTACAATCTGTTGATCATCAGAGAAAACCTAAAAATTATCTATATTATTTGGGACTGAAGGACAAAGGACTAACTCAATTGAAAACTTGTTCCATTTAAATTCTTCCAATGGTTTTAAACTTGCAATCGAAGAAGCCAAGACATCCGCATGTGAATTCTGCTCTCTGGGTATGTGTGTCAGATTAAAAGCATCAAAGTCTTCTACAAGATCCCAAGCCCGATGTTTGTATCCTTTTAAATAAGATGCTTTACACTGGAATTTACCCTTGACTTGATTTGCCACCAATTCTCGAATCAGTAAAAACTTGAATATTTCTTGCTCCTTTGTCCAAAGCAAATTTCAAACCTAATACCATAGCTTCATACTCGCTAAATTATTTGTACAAGGGAACCGTAGGCGGTAAGACATAAAATATGTCCGACTTTCGTGCCCTTTAAGGACTGCCCCTGTTCTGAACCCCGTTTAGATCTAGCCCCATCCACATGAAGTGTCCGGACTTCATTAGTATGAACAGGATGAGCTTTATTAAACTTGTTAATTTGTCCCGTTGTTAAATTGTAGACTCCAATATCTACCTCCGCAATATTTATCGTTTCATTCTCTCGCATTGTACTCGTAATTGTATGCTTATACCTGGGTTCTCTTTCAACCCGTAATTGATTTGCCACTCCTTTCCACGGCAACCACATGTGTGAAAAATCTGTTGCCAAGTATCCGTTCAGAGATCTCGACCAATCCCTACTCAAAAGCATCCCGTACCCCACAAGGATATCCACAACCTGAATTTCAATTTTATGTTGAGCCCTTGGCTCAGATGCTAATTGGATATGAATATTTTGAAGCTCTCCAACAACTTTAACCTCTCGATTTGTCTAATTGGACAACTCTCCTTTCAGTACTTCATTGGGGTGAGACCCAACCGCTGACAAATGGCCAAAGGCATAACATTAGTAGATGCACCTGAATCTACCAAACAATTGTGTAAGTTCTTCCCAAAAATACGGACAGTCAATAAAAAGGGGGGAACTTCAGTTTTTTCTTTGTACATGGCTAGATTGGCATTTGCTATTTTCTTTCCTTTGTCCACAGGTTTAGTAGCAGGGCCAGAGTATGTTTTTATCAGATTGTCTCTCTGCTTTGAAATCTGTGCCAAATCATGTAGAGTAATGTTGGCCTTAATATTTTTCATATCCTCCACTATGTTATATCCTTTATTAAGTGGAGGGACAAAAGCATTCGGTCCTCTCAAATTCCCTCCCTTTGGTGGAGATGGATTATTGCTTGGAGAGGGGTCGGGAGGAACATTGTGAGAGTTGTCCGGAGGGGTTGATGTAGTATTAGGCTCCGGATTCCTGTTCCTCAGGTTGTAGTTATCTCTTCCCGTACCGCTGGAAAGCCTCGCACCTCATCCATAGGCATTTCAACTACATTCTCGGATTCATCCGGGAAAGTGAAAGAATCCAGGACCATAGCCGCACCGTGGCCGGATGAACTTGGGCCATCGACAGCTTCTTTGATTTTTAGGAGAGATCAAATCTCCAGACAAAGCTTCAAATGCATTACAAAATTCCATACAATCCAACTCCCCATGTTGAGAAGTGGCACGTATTCTACACCATTTAGGCAGAGCTAAATCGCAAATATTCACATCATGAGCCTTACCCTTGTAATATTTATTAGGTTCATACGGGGCCGGTTGAATCTGCTCGGTTGATATGAATATCCGTTGGAGTTGTCCCCATAGAAACTTGCCTTTTAAAACTCAAGAAATCATTGGCCAGCCTTCCGAACTATCTTTGAGACTTCTTCAACTCTTGCATTGTCACCTCTTTGCCCTGGTTCTGTACATTCTCAACAAGTGCTACAACCAATGGATTTGCCGATGGTAGAGTCCGACAAACCGGCAACATCATCTCGATGTGGAATGGGATTGAACACAGGGCAGCTTGTGTAACCAGAGGAACTTGCTGAGCATTTAAAGGCTGGGGTCCCAACTGTCTTTCCTGAATCAAAGCTTCTTTATAAGCTTCTGTCAAATTAGTAACAGTGGGATCTCTCTTCAAGAAGACAGAGGTCATGGGATCCAGAGAGTTTCTAAAGATCTCTAATGCCAGGTCAGCATTCGGTACATAATACCCAGTAAGTCTACCATAAGCTTTCTGGAATCTAACATTATAAGATCTGATAGATTCACCTAATTCTCTTTTGATGCCAAAAAACTGCTGGTACAATATACTAGGATCTATCACTTCTCCGAACTGTGACACAAAAACTTTTTCTAAGTCATTCCAGCTGGTGACAGAATCATTAGTGAGGTTTAGAAACCAATCATAAGCTCCCTCCTGGAGAGTGAACGGGAATAGTCTGCAGGCAACATCCTCATGTTGTACATTTAATAATTTCAAAGCATTCTTGAATGCAACCAAATGTTCTTCTACAGTTCTTGTCCCATCATGTTTATATCTGGGGAGATATCTTTCCGGATTTCTAGGGTGTCATGGGCTATACCCGAAATATTCAAAGCAAGTGGAGCCCAACCAATTTGCCATTACTACTTGGTTGACAGTGATATTCTGAGTTGTGGTTGGAGTAACTATCGATGGTGATAAAACTGTTTCAGACAGAGACTTGGCCCTTCTGAGGCTACTTCTTCTCGGAGTTTCTAATTCAGGGACAAGGAGCTCTCCAACTCTGGGGTGGGACCTTGTTACCCTGTATGTAGAATCCAGCTTTTCACAAGCACTTACAAACTTACAATCCTTAACAGAGTACTGAACTTGAGGTCTTCTTCTCGGGCAATTTTAAAATATTGTACTGACAACTTACAATACTGACCGGAGTTCACTAGGCCCTCCTTCTAGCGCAATTTTTAAATGTTGGTCCGACTTTTATACACACCCTGTGAAGAATGAGCATAAAACTCTGATAACACTTATACGGGATAAATCCCACTCACTTTAGGATCTAGCTGGTTATCCAAGGTGTGAGTTACAGAGTCGGGTCGAATGTCAATTCACTCTTTTCTGCTTCTGGAATAGTTTTCAATATGGACTGTCTGTTACCTTACAACGGGCTCACTGAACTTGTTCAATAATGTTCAGAAGTTGTCACTTGTTGACAATCAGATTTAAAATTAATTCTTTGATCTAGCTCTTATGGGTCAACAGATTTAAATAAAAGACAAATTTAAAAGAAAATAAAAATGGATCATTTCACGGTAAAACAAAGAGGGTAAGGTAAGGCGTAAAGAGAAGTTTATCAAACTTAACCGTAAAACAAAACTACCAATTTTATTTATACTATCAGCTTCACAACAGAACAAATCAAAGAAGAAAGTGTCCAGCTTTCTAAGATCACTTTCTACTAAGAGCATAAGGCAGAGATGGAACAGATCTAACAAAAAATTATAAACCGAAGGGAAGTCGGTTAAAATTGATATCTTTCACCGACAGCCTAGCTCGCACAATGAGGACAGAGCAATTAGAACAGACCTGAACCTCAAATCTGTAATTTTCCCTAGCATACAATAGAACAAATGAAGCCTAACAGCATATTTAATCTTGATAACACAGATTCACAGCATATATTTAATAAACTTTAAAGAAACGGATAACAAAAGAAGATGAACTTATCACAATCCGAAAAAGATTAGGCTCCTGGCCATGCTATCACAGAAAACAAAAGCACATCAACTCCAAGTCCATAAACAAAGTATTTAACAATATTTGCAAGAAATTGCTTCAATAGCCTTTTATTTCTAAGTTTCCGCCTCCTTGCGATTACATTGAGAAGAAGTATTTATAGACTCAGGACAGACCCTGATCTTTTCAGAAATATCTTCTTCTCCAACCGTAAATCTTATCATCTTAAACCCTAGGACCCGGGTTTTACAATATAAAGCCATTTAAAACAAAGTCTGGATAAAACTTAACCATTCTGCAAATCAGCTGCAGCCACTTGCCATAAATGGAGAAGATAGAATTCGAATGCCACTTGCATTCACCCGCAACCGTGAATAAATGTCCTCATTAATGCCCTCGGGTAATTTGGATGAGTCACCACTTCTCCGACATTTCATCTCCGCAGAGCCATCCCCGAGTTGAAAATATCTCGCAAGCTATTAATTCTGCCATAAATTTTCATTAAATGCATCCATCGGCAAATTCCGGTAATGGTGTGTAGATATTTTCATTTTTCGGCCAATTCCCGACATATTCCATCAAATGGGCAGCTGCTTAGTCACCGTAAAGTCTCTTTGCGGCCAGATCTGTAAAAATTGGATGAAACAACAATTTCGGCATCTTTCATTTCAATATGGCCGTCTTTGATTAATTTGCACTTATCTTTGCTTTTATGGCCATTTCTCCGTTATCATGTAAGTGCAGATGGCTTCCCGCATGAAAGAACAAAAGATGGATTAGTATTTTAAAATTATTAAATCAAAAGCTTAAATATTAAATCATAAAACCCTAATGTTTACTTGCATGTCGGCCTTATTTATCTGATACGTGGCTTGCAGTGTTTTGACACGTGTCGCAAAATCGTGACACGTGTCCATTTCCACTGTCTTGCATTTTTGAAACGCGACATGTCACGATTTCATGACATGTCATATTTCTGACATGTCACATTCGCGACATGTCGGAAATCGCACCCTCTCCGCTTCAACTTTTCTCTCCATTCCGCTGACATGTCGCGATTTCACGACATGTCACGAAATCGTGACCTTCTTTTTTCCTTAAGCCATTTCTCATTCTCCCTTTATCCTTGATTTGTGTCATGATTTCGCGACATCGGATCATTTCGCGACACCTTTTGCCTTGCCCCCTTTCTCTTCATTTGTCGCGATTTCCTCTATGCCTTAGTCAATTTTTGCATTTTGATCCCTCTTGCTCCCTTGCTTGCAGCTTTGACTTGGTCACGATTTCGTGACATGTCACGAAATCGCGACAGTCCGTATGCCTTGAGACCTTTCACCGAAAAATGTCGCGATTTCGCAACATGTCGCGAAATCATGACCCTCTTTCAGACTTGCTTCCTTTTCTCCCTTCGACGTCGCGAAAATGCGACATGTCGCGATTTCGCGACATGTCACGAAATCGCGCCTTTTATGTGCCTTTGCTTCCTTTTTCCTCCTGCAACCACGATTTCACGACGTTTCGTACAACTTCACCTTATCTCTCCAAATTTGTCACGATATCGCGACATTTCCAAAAATGGAAGTGTCACGATATCGTGAAATTTCCAAAAATGGAAGTGTCACGATATCGTGACATTTCCAAAAATGGAAAGTGTCACGATTTCGCTACGTTTTTCTGACTTAGCCGATTTTCTTGAAACCTGTCGCGATATCGCGACATTTCCAAAAATGGAAGTGTCGCGATATCGTGACACTTTGCCAAAAAAGGAAAGTTTTGGTTTCTAATGAATTTATCTATCTGTTTTCTACATTTTTTTCATACCGGTGTAAGATTTTCTTTATCCATGAATGATTCTAGCATGTAAAAAGTGAAGTCTGAGATAACAAAGCCAGAATGCAAGAATACTTGGATACTTTGACACAGGAAAAACTTGAAGAAGAAAGAGGCAAGTAAAAATTTGGAATTAAAACCTGAAAATCATCAAGAGGGTCCCTACTGCAAAATGAAAGCTCAAAATTTTCAAAGGGTGGAAATTCATTTTTCAGTGGGGGTGTGTTGCTTCTCAATAGGGTCTACCATAGGTTTTACCTTTTCGGTAGAAGCCATACAACATTTCTTTCATCATGGTCCATTGTGTGAGATTTGTCCATCCACAATCAATATGAACCTTGTTGGTCATTTTCACTTTGTACCAACATCTGGAAGAAGAATGATTCATACATCCACATGAATCACAAGGATGTAATCTCCAACACTTAGCTACAACATGTCCTGCCTTTCCATAGTGACTGCAACAATGCTTTTTAGGAGATGTAGGAGATTTAGGTTTTACAAACATGGAATTACTGGTACTTGCTTGTCCAGTATAGCCAAGGCCTTCATTATTTGCCTTGACATTTAGCATTATTGGAGTTTTAATGCCTTGTTCCTGTTTACCTAATCTCTCACCATTGAATCCCATTTTCTTCATCATTTTGGAACCAAATCCTTTGGTGTGCTTTTCAAAACACCCAATTTCATCATCTTCATAAATGCTTTTAACAATATTGCATTTGTCGCTATTGATGAGAGTATGGAGCTCTTTTTGAGGAGGTTCAATTTTTAAGTCACTAGTGTCACAAGCAAAATCTACTACTGAAATGAGATCACCTGTGCTACAACTGATATCTACCATAGAAGGTATGAGGTCACCTGTATCACAAAAAGCATGTGCCATAATGGGCTGAAGGTCACTCATGTCACAACAAGCATTTGCAACAATGGGCTGAAGGTCACTTGTGTCACAATAAGTGTTTGCCTTTAGGACCTCGCTTTCCTTATTTATTTCCAATTTACGTTGGGCACGGTCAAGTGCAACAAATACCAGGTATATGCCCCTTAGAACGCCAATAGGAACTTGAGCACCATTTGTCTGAAGGTCTATATAAGACTTAGAATCATCGAGGAGAGCTACTAAACCATTTTTTAGTGTGAGTAATGTGCCCTCCTCATAAAAATCCAACCCATCCATCTCTGGTGGAAAGTATGGGTCTTTAACTGATTTAGCAACATTAGTTTTTAGGGCTATTTTTTTCTTTGATCTGCCCATTTTTAAGGTGTCGTTCACTGCCGAAAATGCACCTTTTACAATGAATTTTGCAAAATAATTTTGACTAAGGTGTCGATCACTGCCAAAAATGCACCCTTATAAGTCTTCCCCCCTTGGTTTTGCAAAATTATATCTCCCCTATATGGGGTTCCAAGGGGCAACGTAAAATTTTCTGGAAGCGCAAAATGGGTGCTCCAGAAGGCTTTTTTCTTGGTTTGTAAAAAATTACAATATTTGCCTCTTAGGCAGATTAGCACAAAAATGTCATTAAAAAAAATCCCCCCTGTGTGAAGTACTTCAAACAATTTTTTTTGCTATTTATGAAGCCTACGAAAAAATAGGTTCCAGGTTTTGAGGTTTGATGACTTGATGCCTTTCTTAGTGCCTTTAAGAAGTATCTCCCTTTGTTTCAATTTTGTGCAATGAGGAACAAAAAATCCCCCTTGATTTTTGAAAAAAATACTCCCCCCTTAAAAAAAAAATTCTCTCTTTTTAAAGCATTTTTAAAATATTTTTTGTATAACTAAAGTTAAAAAAAATATTTCATATAGTAAAAATTAATTTAAAAAAAAAAAAAAAACTTTTAAACTATAAAAAATATATTATTCTTAACTTTAGAAAAAAAATATTAAAAAAAAACTTTAAAAAAATTAAAAAAATTCTTACCTTGGGGGGGTCGACGGGATTGGAACCTGCGACCTCAGGGCTCCCGGAGCCCTACCGCTTAGCCCAAAACCAGGTGGGCTAGTGGGCTGATCCGAAAGGATCAATGGACCCTAACTACTTAAGGGGTCTCCACGTATGTTTCCTCAGCTCGGTTGCCACTCCTCTGCTCAGCGGTGGCTCCGATGGTGGCACGCGGGTGGTGGCTCCTTGGTGCCACTACCATGATGACACTGTTCACCTGTGCACAATAACTGTATATGTACTCTCTCATTATAGATCCAAATTTTATGCTTCTATGGCTCTCTCTCAACTCGATGGATGTGTCTCTCAACACGCTGCATTCGATCAAAGGACACTACCTGCTTTAGCAAAATAAAAAAATGGAGCGGCATCTGATGATATGGCCCAGATATGCTATAGTCGAGGGATTGATTACAAAATGTGATCTGCTGCTACATCTAGTTTACCATCAATGGATGCAAGACAAAGTGGTATTTGTTGTAAATCAAAAACTTCATGGGTAAACAAACTTCATGCCTCTTGAAATAGATTTCAATTTTGATCAATAGCATCGCTATTCAGCTACACATGCTTTTGTTATGCCGAATCAGGATGGCTGATGCAACGTGATTTACTAATTCTCTCACTTTTGCTCATGCTTTGATCAGCAAGGGATTGTCTTCACCATTTCACAATTTGGTGTCGAGTGTTGTTTACTTCCAGCTAACTCTTGTTGTCAACAGACATGTGTAATTCTACACGCTGCAATGGTAACATGTTTATGTGGGGACTATAGTCCCACATGTTCCATGTCACAGGACTTTAAAAGTTTAAAAGAAATAAACTGCTCTTATCAGGTTGTCTACCTTTGGGTAGACGCTACCCAAAATGACAATCGCCCAGAGATGTCCTTTCAAGCCACTTCTTGATGGTAAAATTTTGTCGCTTCCCATGTCTTGTCACCTTCTATTAGGTCTCACCCAGGTCTAGTTCATTACGCCATGTATCTAGTGTCAGTCCACATCAGTTGATCTCGATAATTATGCCCAGTCAGATCCTGTGTGTCCATGCCTAGCCAGTCCAACATTAGGTCTCGAGATCCATGTCGACACCTATTTGCTACCTCATAAGCAGAGCTAGCAATAGCTCGCTCTGATACCATGTCAGGGAACTTAACAATTTGATTATTCCAATGAACGAATAAATAATACACTGTAGGCTCTAATTAGCCCGTAATAAGCGGATCTCGTGAACAACAATGAGCCCTAAATAAACTACGCTAACAATAAGCCTAACAATAAAATAATGTAATAAAAGCTAATAGGAATATACGCTAACAACATCATCGAACACAAGGTTAGGCTAAACCCCAAGAAGTGCATATTTGGCATCACATCTAGAAAACTCTTGGGTTTCATAGTCTCAAAATGAGGCATCGAGGTAGATCTAAATAAATTCAAGGTAATCCTTGAAATACTTCCCCCAACCACCATCAAGTAGCTCAGAAGCTTGTAGGGTAAGGTCTCATCAATCAAGCGCTTCATAGCACAGTTATCTGACAAGTGTCGACCCATGAATAAATTATTACACAAGGGGGTAGCATTTCATTGGGATGACGAGTGCCAGTCAACCTTTGACGACATCAAACAATACTTGGCTTTGCCACCGGTATTGGCACCACCTAGACCAGGAGTGCCATTCTATTTATACATCTCAACTACTGAGGTGGCATCGGGTGCCATGCTAGCCCAAAAAAATGAATTACATAAAGAACAGGCTAATTATTATCTTAGCCACACCCTGGTCAATTATGAACTTAACTATGCATACGTTGAGAAGCTATGCTTGGTGGTGGTATTTGCTACCAAAAATATATGCCATTACATGCTGAGCAATACGACGTATGTTGTGTCTAAGGAGAATCCATTGTGGTACATGATGAGTCATACTTATCACAATAGTCGCACGATGAAATGGATCATGTTGTTGACAGAGTTTGACATCGAATTCATTGGAAAAAAGTCCATCAAAGGTCAAGTCATCGTCGATCAACTAGCAAAGGCTCCTCTCGAAGATGATCAGCCTCTGACCGTAGAGCTGCCCGATGATGGGGTCTTCCATGTCTTAGAATCACCAAATTCTTATGAGCCTAAGTCACAGGCCGACATAACCTTATTTTTGATGGTTCTAAATGTGAGCAATGGGGTGGTGCGGGAATCATGTTTTTCACACCGCAAGGGGCTCCAATGCCTTTATCATTTAAACTTGATTTCTCGTGCACCAATAACAATGTTGAATACGAAGCCTTGCTCATAGGTCTTTAGATAGCCATCACCATGAACATCAAATGCTTGAATATCTTTGGTGATTCACTGTTAATTGTCAACCAAGTGAAAGGGGTATTCCAATGCAAATTCCCAGTTCTATAGGCCTACAAAGCCCTTGTGGGTAAATTCCTGGAAAATCTTGAATGGTATGACATCGAGGCACTTCATCGATCATCGAATCATTTTGTGGACACCATGGACTCATTGGGGTCACTAATACTGCAAGATATTTTTGGTGAGATGACAACCATTCAAGTCAAAATGTTATCGCAATCTGTGATGGAGCGTGCAAGCTCTGACATAACTCCAGGAATCCACCTGATCCAGATTGAACCATCTCAATATAGGTTCTCTCGAATCCATGATAGTCTAAATCACGCCAACTGGGGGTCTTTGTTCTCTCCAACCCCTATTAATAAAAAACACAACGCTATTTTTACAAGTTTTTTCCCGCTCAGCTTTTGCTAGGGATGAAATTCAAGAGGGATCAGTCATTCATACCATCAAGGTTTTTTATCAGTAGGATTGGTACACACCCATAAGAGACTATCTCAAGTTAGATAGCCTCCCACTTGGATTGTCGCACGCCATAAAAAGATCATTCAAATATAAAGTGGCAAAACATGTCTTGCTAGGAGACATTTTATATCATCGAAGCTATGAAGGAATCCTCCTCCATTACTTGGACCAGTAGGAGTCCACTTGAGTAATCACCCAAGCGCATGATGGTACATGCGGTGGACACTTCACGGTATGGCCATCACAGATCGTATTCTTCGCATGGGCTATTATTGGCCATATTTAGAGTGAGATTGTTGTGCATATGTGCGAAAGTGCGTGAAGTGTCAACACCATGCTAACTTAACACACGTACCTTCTCAGGACTTGTAGCCGATCTAGTCGGCTTGGCTATTTTTGTAGTGGGGCTTAGATCTCATCGAAAAGATCTCCCCTACATCGTCAGGTCATCACACATTTATCATAATGGCCACAGAGTACTTCACTAAGTGGGTGGAAGCAATTCCGCTTACCTCTAAAATTGGGCCCCGCGTTGCGGAGTTCATTTTAAATAACATCATATGTTGTTTTGGTATTCTATATAAGATCATCTCGGATAATGGGACGTCATTTAAGAACAAATATGTGCATGCTTTGACAACAAAGTACAAAATTCAGCACAGTTTTTTGACACCCTATTATCCACAGGCAAATGGGCCTGTAGAGGCGTCAAACAAAACGCTAGTTGCCATCCTTAAAAATACGGTCGCAAATAGTCATAAGGATTGGCACATTCAAATACTACTTGCCCTATGGGATTATTGCACTAGCATTTAGACACCCACTAGGGCAACTCCATTTTTGCTAGTGTATGGCTCCGAGGAAGTCATGCCTCTCGAGTTGGAAATACCCTCCCTATGCATATCAATGCAAGAGTTCATCGATGATGACACTGCATGGCAGGCCCTATTAGACCAGATTGTGTTACTCGCCAAACAACATGTCAATGCTCTCGAGCATTTACGTATCTATCAAGAGCGACTTAAGAAAGCATACAACATGAAAGTTCACTTGAGGGACTTTCAGGTCGGTGACCTGGTCTTAAAAGAGAACTAACAAAATTCTAACTTGCCACCCCATTTAAGGGACAATTTTGTGACAAATTGGTTAGGTCTATATGTAATCGATAGTAAAATAGGACCTGGAACATACCAACTCACCTCTCTTGAAGGAATCAAGGAACTAGAACCCTTGAACATCAATCATTTGAGGCCATTCAACATTTAGAGAACCATGGCCCACTCCAAAAGCTCCAAGGGTTCCCGCAATCACTTGGTCAACCAAAAATGCCCCAAAGGTATATATAATCCCTTTGGTCAAACCAAAAGCTCCAAGGGTTCCCACAATCGCTTGGTCAACCAAAAATACCCCAAAGGTATCCATAATCCCTTTGGTCAAACCAAAAGCCCCAAGGGTTCTTGCCATCGCTTGGTCACCCAAAATGCCCCAAATGTATCTATAATCCCTTTGGTCAAACCAAAAGCCCCAAGGGTTCTCGCCATCACTTGGTCACCTAAAATGCCCCAAAGGTATCCATAATACCTTTGGTCAAACCAAAAGCTCCAAGGGTTCTCGCCATCGCTTGGTCACCTAAAATGCCCCAAAGGTATCTATAATTCCTTTGGTCAAACCAAAAGCTCCAAGGGTTCCCACAATCGCTTGGTCAACCTAAAATTCCCCAAAGGTATCAATAATCCCTTTGGTCAAACCAAAAGCTCCAAGGATTCCAGTAATCACTTGGTCACCTAAAATGCCCTAAAGGTATCCATAATCCCTTTGGTCTCACCACCACTTGGTCACCCAAAACGCCCCAAAGGTATCCATAATCCCTTTGGTCAAACCAAAAGCCCCAAGGGTTCTCGCCACCGCTTGGTCACCTAAAATGCCCCAAAGGTATCCATAATCCCTTTGGTCAAACCAAAAGCCCCAAGGGTTCTCACCACTGCTTGGTCACCCAAAATGCCCCAAAGGTATCAATAATCCCTTTGGTCAAACCAAAATCTCCAAGGATTCCCGCAATCACTTGGTCAACCTAAAATGCCCCAAAGGTATCCATAATCCCTTTGGTCAAACCAAAAGCCCCAAGGGTTCTCACCACCGCTTGGTCACCAAAAATGCCCCAAAGGTATCCATAATCCCTTTGGTCAAACCAAAAGCTCCAAGGGTTCCCAAAATTGCTTGGTCAGCCAAATGCCCCAAAGGTATCAATAATCCCTTTGGTCAAACCAAAAGCTCCAAGGATTCCCACAATCGCTTGGTCAACCTAAAACGCCCCAAAGGTATCCATAATCCCTTTGGTCAAACCAAAAGCCCCAAGGGTTCTCACCACCGCTTGGTCACCCAAAATTCCCCAAAGGTATCCATAATCCCTTTGGTCAAACCAAAAGCTCCAAGGATTCCCACAATCACTTGGTCAACCTAAAACGCCCCAAAGGTATCTATAATCCCTTTGGTCAAACCAAAAGCTCCAAGGATTCTTGCCACCGCTTGGTCACCCAAAATGCCCCAAAGGTATCTATAATCCCTTTGGTCAAAACCTCCAAGGATCCATAAGAATCACTTGGTCCACACCCATTCGGGTTAAACTGTCCATAACGAATATTAAAAAACAACTAATAATAAAAAATAACAAAAAAATTGCATCTCACTTTCATGCATAATATTAAAAATCAAAACACAAAAAAGTTGCATTAGGCATCACATACATACATTGCATATTTGCTAGTCATACATGTCAAACACACCATAGACTGTAATTACTCGACAATTCCATCATTTTCCACATTCAGTCCATCTTGTAAATGATCCATCAAGAATAACCCCATTCGCATTTTTGCCATATCATAGTCAGTTGTCTTCTAAGGTCTTTAGGGTTTTTGTCATTCAGCTGTTTTTAGATTTCTAGTCAAATTCTGTACAAAGTCAGACCAATTTTTACAAGGTAGAGTTTTACTTGGATCATGCCTTGTTACATAGCATCCCAAAACAAGCTTAAAACACATAAAAATTCCCAAGTTGTGTGAATGAAAGACGAAACCTACAAAGTGGTCTAGGGTACCTTGAGTAAAATTTTTATCCTACTCATCCCCTTGTGCAAATGGTTCAAGAATGCTGAGAATTGATAAAAGGACAAGCTCTTCCCCATCCAATTCCCTAAAATAAATAGTGGTTTTCATCACTATCAAAAATCCTAAACACCCTTGATCCCTAAATTTGTAAGGATTCATACTACACGTCCTTGAGAAGGATGGGTAGTCATCCCCAAGGCCTAAAGGATCAATACCATTCCAAAGCAAAATCCCAAAATTTCACCATCAAAATTCTCAAACACCTTTGATCCCCAAAGTAGTAAGGATTCATAATACATGCCCTTGAGAAGTATGGGTAGTCATCCCCAAGGCCTAAAGGATCAATGCCATTCACAAGCCAAAAATCCCAAAAGCTCAACTTTGAAATCAAAATTCAAAATTCAAAATCTAAATCCTCAAAAAGAAAAAATAAAAAATAACAGTGGTTATCACCACTACTCAAACCCCTTGCTCAAGAGAAGAAAATAAAAATAAAAATCAAAATAAATAGTGATTTTCATCACTATATGTGAGAGCAAGTATCCCAACAAATTGAACAACCAAAAGACATCTGAGCTTGAATCCCTAGAATTCTCAGCATTTGAAAAACCATTTAGGTGATCCTCATTACGGGTTTTGTGGATAGCCTACCTGGCAATGGCAGTATCCTAAACACATGATGATATGTCTATCACATTAGCTTTGTGTGTGTGTAGACCAATGTTTACATGTGGACAAACTAGCTTATGGTATCCTAGATTGCGCCATAGATTAATCCTACTAAATACAACAAAGGAGTTAGTGGAGCTAATTAGGTGATCCTCAGTACAGGTTTGGTGGATAGCCTACCTGGCACTGGTGGTATCCTTACGAATACCACATCAATGAACTCAATCGCACACACAGGGATGTGAACTTGGTCAAACTCAAGTCTGATTCGTACCTTGTTCAAAAGTCTTGTAAGATAATGTACAGTCTTGACTAGTTAGTTAAAGCATATGAGTCTCAGAAAAATCTTAACTACATTCTAAGACAATTGTTGTATATTTCATTACTTACATCACCATCAGAAAACACAAAACAAAAATTACAAATGCAAAGTTATTCCATAAAGCAATCACATAGTATAAAAAGCCAGTAAATCATGTACAATCTATGGTGCCACCACTTGTACACCAAATAAATTATTCCATCCATTCCATATGCATACATCTATATCATATAGTTAAAATCATCCGCAATCATAATAGCATATGCATACATCAACATAAATAAATGTGCATAAAGAACAATAAACCATGACAAGTATATAATCAAACAAAAAAGAGTCATGTATATATATCAAGTAAAAATGCCCTCAAGATATAATAAGAAGGTCCTCTGACCTCACAAAAACCAAAAAATCAAAATATCCAAAGCCTAGGGAGTCAACCACCATGATCACGCAGGATCGGTGTGACTGAAACTACCCCCAGTAGTATGGGTCCTATGGGACCTCTCAAGGTGGCTGCTGCTAGCCCTCGCACCATGCCCACCAACACTACCCTCACCTAGTTGCCTGCAATGAGATGAGGCAGACTGCTCAGTCTCACTACCTCTCGTACGACATGATGAACCACCTCCATCAAGCATAGGCAACTGTCCATCGAGGCAGACAACCTCTGTCTCTAACTCTGCCCAGTATCGAAACCACTCCATATCTCATTGGTGATACATAGCCAATGCACTATCTCACTATGCAACTGAGTCCATAGGAGATCCCTCTCCTAAGTTACCTCCACCAAAGAATATTTATGCTCCTCCTCCCGTATCCATAGGAGACCATCCAATCATGCTATCTCATCACAAATCCCAGCCTCCACATCCCTTGAGACAGCCTGAGGCATGGGCACCTTTGAGATGACCTGCTGCTCTGGAACCCACTGCTCTGGGACATCCTGTATAATTGACTGCTCTAGAACCCCCAAATCATCTCCATCGTCAGTGAAGTCATCGACCTCTACCATGTCAGCATCATTAAGCAGAGCCTCCAAACCCTCCACTGGTGCCTCTGCACCACCACCTCCTACTGCTATAGTATCCATACCTCCTAGATGCCCGTAATTCTACCATCATCGCATAATACACCATTGGTCATACTCTACAGTCACCTCAACATCATCTACGCTAGGTACATCAATAAATGCATTAGACCCCTCGCCCAGCTGCTCAATGGTAGGCCATACTAGAGTCTTCTCGTCACCGTGACGTTGATAGATTAAGGGATCACCAAGAAATCCTTGGTGCACCCCAAACTGTAGCATCACCTAGATATATGGGAAGTACTCCTGCTTTGTCCCGTGCCACCCAATCAACCATCTACCCCTACACACATGCCAGAGCCACTCTTCAGCCTCAGGCTAGGTTGGATAGTCCCGGTACGGCCGCCAAAACACCTGCCCTGGCACTAGACGAGATAAGGCATCAGTATAGTGACCTATGTCACCTGCCCACCGTTGACTCTTTCCATGCTCCTCTACCCTCCACCATAAATTGACATATCCAATTTCTCAATCCACCATATCACCTCAGGTGGTCCAAGGCAAACCCTGCGGTCACTCCACCACTATTTACTGCCATCCCTAGCACTGCAAGAGATAGTTGCACCTGATCCCCTTCTAATTTTGGTAGCGAACCTCATATAACTCATCATACAACTGCATCAATAATGTCTGACCCCATCTCATAATAAGTGGAGATGATGTAAGATACTCCACCAAAGTGAAAACCAACTCAAGCAGGTTCTAAGGGAACCTCGCACCTAAGGAGTCAAGAAGTAGCATATTGGATATGAGGGTCATGATCAAAGCATGCCTCACCCCTAATACGCCCTTATCCAGCCACCACCACACCAGAAAATTGCCTATCTAGCAGTCAGCCTCTACCCTCTCCACAGCCCTATCCACCCCCCTCTCCACCATCAGACCAAAACATCGTGTCAATAACACTATCCACTGGTCATGGTGGGTCATTCGGATAGGCAGTCCATCTATCAAAATCCATAGAATCCGATACACATCCTCCAGAGTAACAGTCATCTCCCCTGTTGGGATATGAAAAGTGTTGGTGTGGGGATCCCATAGATTGATCAGGGTAGTCAAATATGCCCGATCCTCCACCACATGCTCCAGACGCGTCACGTGCTTGAACCTAAGGGCATCAATCCACTCCCAATACACAACTGTCAGGGCATCCAGGGCATCAAAGAAAATAGTCAGCTGGCGGTACCGACTCTTCACAACCTAAAACAACAAAATAAAATGAAAAATATATTAAGTACATACTTAATATAAACAAAAACATTAAAAAAAAAAATTACAGTAGAAGTACAGACTACAATTTACAATTGTACAACAAAAGTACAACATAAGAAGTACAGTAAAACAAATATACAGCAAAACTACAGAATCATTAAAATAAAACTGTACAACAATGACAACATACATGAAAATAACTGTACAATCAACAAAAAACAACAAAAATCATATTAGGGTTTCTACCTTAATGTGAAAACAAAACAAAACAAAAAAATCATATTAGGGTTTCTACCTTAATGTGAAAACAAAAAAAAACAAAAAAAATCATATTAGGGTTTCAACCTTAATGTGAACGCAAAAAAAAAAAACATATTAGGGTTTCTACCTTAATGTGAAAACAAAACAAAACAAAAAAAATCATATTAGGGTTTCAACATTAAATTTGAACGCAAAACAAAAAAAAAACAAAACATATTAGGGTTTCTACTTTAATGTGAAAAAAAAACAAAACAAAACAAAAAACATATTAGAGTTTCAACTTAATATGGCAAAAACAAACACAAAATAAAACATATTAGGGTTTCCCCCTTAATATGAACAAAAAAAAAAAAATAAAGCGAACAAACATTTTATAAGTGAGTTTTAAAATTCATATAAAACACGTACGAATAACAGGTAGAGAGAAGGAACATCATACCGGTCTCACCTTGGCTCCTCCACTCGAAGATCCGGTTCTCACACTCATGATGTCCATAAAATTTCAGTAGTGCTCCGCTATGCACACTCGCACTCCTCCTCCTCACTGCTCCAAATCTCCAAGAAAAAAATATTGCAAATGAGCCCAAAACCTAGTTTTAGTCCTTATATAGGCTGTTAGGCCTGTAATCATTCCACCCTGGGATGAGAGGTCTAGTTAGTGCTCATCCCACACCAGGACGATTACAAAATTGGTATTCGTCCCACCCTAGGATGATTATAGAGCAAGAAATAAAGAAACAAAAACTGCATCCAAAAAATGTACCAAAAATAGCAATAAATCTGCTGAACAAAGGTGCCTTTACACCTGACATTCATGGCATGAAAAACCACTGTCGGGGTCACAAATACTCACTATCCTACTTCCTAATAAGGCTAGCATATCTGGACCGCTCCATGGGAAGGAGGATTTTCAATAATTTCTACCCCAATAGGCGTCCAAAAAAAGGGTCAAAACCCACCAAAAACAGGTCCGATGGTTGGAAAATTGCAATAAGCGTTGAAAGAAAACAACTGAAGGCACCCTTACAAACATCATCTTGGGTCAAACGAATCATCGCTTTTCTCATTTTTGGTCATTCCCTCATTGATTCATCGCTTGAGGGGGTAGTCACGCTTAGTCACCAATCAACAAATACACACCCAATCAAGGAAATTGCATGCATTCAAAGAATCATTGACAAAGACAATCACGCTCCTGCTTGGGGCAGCAAACAAGCAATAATCACAGGCTAAAAAAACACTTGGTATTCTGGAAGCATGAAGAAAATTTTCCTCAGACAAAAGGTTGCACCCTTTGCCTATTCATGTCTGAACAATGTCCAAGATCAAGTACACCTCACTGAAAAGGGTTACACTTGAGTTAAGCTCCTTAGCTCGTCGAAAGCAAGGATTCAAGAATGCATGCCCTTTCCATACTTGGGGCATCAAAATTTGGTTAGGTTACTAAGAAACCTTAATCATTAAGTGCTTTGGTCATCTATTTTTGTTCAACACTGTGCCACACACAACACATCCCAAAAAGGGGTATCTGTAGACACCAAACAACACCAATCTAATTATGTGACTACAAGCACTGATAGAATTGTCATACATACCTCCTAGGGCAACCTACAGAGGTTAAAAAGTGGTCCTAACCACTTCCAAATCAGTTTTGGAAGGTCAGAGGTCAGTTTTGCACCTTTTAAGCACTTTGCTCCCTATTCATCCCACCCTGGGATGATTAGAATCCTATTCGTCCCACCCTAGGACGATTAGCAGCAATCGCTCCAGGGTGGGACGATTAGCAGGTTTGACTGTAAAAAAGTCAAACCTTGACAAATGGCAGCCCAAATATACCACCTAACTCTACCTTCAAGGCATGGGATTGCGAGGGAAGGTTTCAAATCATGGAGGCCTCAATCAAGGAGGCCCTAATCGAGGAGGAATCTTCTCTCCCCCAAAAAGGCATAATGATCCAAGTGGCACCCTCGCATGTGCATGCAAAGGATACCCTTAGGTATATAAAAAGGTGAGCCTCCTCACCACAAAAAAAGACAGAGCTGGAGTATTTGGAGCAACAAAGTGCTACCAAAATATACCCCCACTCCTCTTTGTGCTTCCTACATCCCTAATCTCTCTCTTCTAGAAGAGAGGTTATCGGGTGAACACTAGGAACGCAATCCAGATCCAAAAACCCAAGAAATCAGCCACAATCCCACCCCAAACTCGTCGACACAACCCCCTAGGAATTTTTGGACCCATCCCACATGGATTGGTGTCAAAACTAGGCCCTAAACGGTGGGCCTCCCACCCTCGGGTGCTCCCCAAACTGCTGCAGACAATCACGCTCCTGCTTGGGGCAGCAAACAAGCAATAATCACAGGCTAAAAAAACACTTGGTATTCTGGAAGCATGAAGAAAATTTTCCTCAGACAAAAGGTTGCACCCTTTGCCTATTCATGTCTGAACAATGTCCAAGATCAAGTACACCTCACTGAAAAGGGTTACACTTGAGTTAAGCTCCTTAGCTCGTCGAAAGCAAGGATTCAAGAATGCATGCCCTTTCCATACTTGGGGCATCAAAATTTGGTTAGGTTACTAAGAAACCATAATCATTAAGTGCTTTGGTCATCTATTTTTGTTCAACACTGTGCCACACACAACACATCCCAAAAAGGGGTATCTGTAGACACCAAACAACACCAATCTAATTATGTGACTACAAGCACTGATAGAATTGTCATACATACCTCCTAGGGCAACCTACGAGAGGTTAAAAAGTGGTCCTAACCACTTCCAAATCAGTTTTGGAAGGTTAGAGGTCAGTTTTGCACCTTTTAAGCACTTTGCTCCCTATTCATCCCACCCTGGGATGATTAGAATCCTATTCGTCCCACCCTAGGACGATTAGCAAGCAATCGCTCCAGGGTGGGACGATTAGCAGGTTTGATCGTAAAAAAGTCAAACCTTGACAAATGGCAGCCCAAATATACCACCTAACTCTACCTTCAAGGCATGGGATTGCGAGGGAAGGTTTCAAATCATGGAGGCCTCAATCAAGGAGGCCCTAATCAGGGAGGAATCTTCTCTCCCCCAAAAAGGCATAATGATCCAAGTGGCACCCTCGCATGTGCATGCAAAGGATACCCTTAGGTATATAAAAAGGTGAGCCTCCTCACCACAAAAAAAGACAGATCTGGAGTATTTGGAGCAACAAAGTGCTACCAAAATATACCCCCACTCCTCTTTGTGCTTCCTACATCCCTAATCTCTCTCTTCTAGAAAAGAGGTTATCGGGTGAACACTAGGAACGCAATCCAGATCCAAAAACCCAAGAAATCAGCCACAATCCCACCCCAAACTCATCGACACAACCCCCTAGGAATTTTTGGACCCATCCCACTTGGATTGGTGTCAAAACTAGGCCCTAAACGGTGGGCCTCCCACCCTCGGGTGCTCCCCAAACTAGGTCAAAACTGCTGCAGTCCTAATCGCACCAATTCTAGAAGTTGTACTTTACATTTATATATCATTTTATAATTGATTCATCAATATTATCACTGATATCCCACAAGCGCCTGTTGGAGGCCTTAGGGATTGCATGTTTTTCTATATACGCATATGCTATTAACGATTTGTTGTCTTTCTGTGCATAGGATCTCATTGCCAAGAATACTAGAGGGGCAACAAGGAATGATGAACACATAGACATAAGCAATGACAACTTTTAGCCTGCCCACTTCGAATGTGGGCACGCGAAAGACGCTGGAAGCGTATCATCCGATCTTAGAAGCACGACTTCTTTCGGGTATCCATTAATGTAACAAATTGTATCAAACATTCTGAAACCTATAGGGGGGACATATTGTAATCATATTAAAAGCAATATCAATAAAGTAGGCCCCGCTTTGTTTGCTCACATCTCATTTCTACGTTATTTCCTTCATGCATTGCTCATCGCATTCGTAGGACTTAGCATCTATATCTATTTTTTTTTTGCATCATATCAATATGCCATTTTTATGCATGCTTTCAATGAGAAAGGGGGGGGGGAATATTTATTAAGAAGCTGCTGTAGCTAAGCATTTTGCTATCAATACTAAAGATCTTTGGCTCTGAATCTATGTCTATTTTTATGTTGCCTGTGGCAAATGTTTCTGCTTTCATTTATGTTCCTAGTTGTTGTAATTATGCTATCTGGATTTTAGCATGTGGAGATAAATGTTTCTGGAATTCTGTTAGAGGATACATAAAGAGACGTATGCGGTTTCAATTTCTATTACATTTTATTTATTGAATGCTACTAGTTTAGATACAGTTAGATTATTGTGCTACTTGTTCTTGCCCACTGTGATATCAAGCCATTTCCATTTCTTTATGTACTGTTATTTCTTTCCTGCACCCTTATATTTTTATCTCTTTCCTACACTCATCTTGAAACACCCGAGTAGTTTAGTATAGGAGTCGGCCTTCTCTAGAGATTGGCACGAAGGGCATTTATTCCCTCTGGCCTTTCAATGTTGGTCCAAGTCTAGTGCGCATAGACATACAAAATCATTTCCTATGGTAGATTTGTGACCAACAATTTTTGGCATGCCCAGTGGGACTTGGTCAGTCTCACGTTATGAGTGGTATTGGGAGTTGATGCTCATCTCATTATCGTAAGTCTCGATCATCTAGAAACTTTGTTCAACCTAGAAATCTCAAAGCCTTAGAGACTGGTATTAGATATTCGTGCCTTCATGTGTACAAGATTGTGCCTTCATGCATATAAGATTGAGTTCTTTGAACTTGATATTAACGCCTTCGGATAACATGCTAGGATAGTCACACCTGAATCACTCCTACATAAAGAGTCCTTGTAAAAGGTTGTATTTGACGAAGAAGGTCCAACCTTAGACAACACAGTAGCCAGTATTCCCCCTAATCCCCCTAACTCCCTAGATCACCAAGGTGCCTCCGTTCCACCTATTTACCAACCACAAACTTCGAGAGCTTCAACCTTGTCGAATCAACAAAATCCAAGCACAATTATGGCACACTAGCAACAGCAGCAGCAACATCAACAAAAATAGCCATCACTGCAGCTGTCGCCCCGACTGTTCGCAGCATGGAATTTTATCAGACCATTAAACCTAGCAGGACAAGGGCAAGTTCCGCCTGCTGCTATGAAGAATATCCCCACGTTCGATGGCACAAGGAAATCTGCTTACGAACATATCCAAGACATCATCGCCCTAGCCTCAATACATAATATCCAGGAGGAGGAAGTTATGGTTAAGCTCTTAATTTTGTCCCTTCGAGGGAAACTCCTCTACTGGTATAGAACTCTACCACCTGGTACAATAACAGGATGGGATTGTTGGCAATTTTTGCCACATTATTTTTTGATAAACTTTGGCCTAAGTATGGAGCTTTAAAGTGATAAAGAGCATGCAGAGGTGTTCAGGTTTTCATGGGCCATAAATGGGTGTGATAAAATGGATGAAATAAGCTTTGGATATTTTATAATTATATATCTTTTTGCTAGCTTTTTGATAGTATATTATAATAGGCGATCGGGTCAGTGGATCAAAAGTTATGGCCCCGAGAAGCAGGACCAGGTAGCTCAATTTCGGGCCAAAAAATTGACTAAGTGTCGGGCCCCGCCTAATTGCTCTCATCCTCTCGACTATGCTCATCTGCCTACCTACACTCATACAAAGGCCCAAAATTTTCTAAGTATTAGTGTTGCCGCAACCCAAATTTGCAGCGAAGTCGAGCTACGCCCTTAATTTTGCGTGCACTTAGGGAGCTGACGTGTAGAGAGCTGAGCCCAAAATTTGACTAAGTATTGAGCAAACCCCGACTTCGCAGTGAAGTCAGGTTGCGCTCTTAGTTTTGTGCGCACCTGGGCATTGTCAGTGAAGGACATCCCAAAAAATTCTAAGTGTTGGGTGTGCAACCCGACTTCGCAGCGAAGTCGGGCTGCACCCTCAAATTTGTGCGTAGTTGGGCAGCTCACTTGAAGAAAATGGCTAAGTGCTAGGACTGTCTGACTTCGCAGCAAAGTCGAGATGTGCCCTAGAAGAAGAGCACAATTGGGCAGCCCATCATGGTATCTCCAGAAATATGACTAAGTGTTGAGCTGCCCGACTTTGCAACGAAGTCGGGCTTCACTCACTGACCTATTCGCACTGGGGCAAAGAACGTTGAAACCTGCCCAGAAATTCTCTAAGGCACGAAGGCCTTCCTAACTGCGCTCATCTGACTAACTGCGCTCATCCGCCTGATTGCACTCATACAAAGTATGAGCTCCTAAGGCAAATTTTTCACCTTATCAGATTTCGACAGGTGTCCAGCCTCGAGATTCGAGTCAAATATGTGACAGAAGGTGTGCTGCCAGGGTACCAGACAAATGAGCATGAACTGATAGATTGTACCGCATTTGCTTCCATTCAAATTGACTCAACTTCCCACCTACCGTATTTCCATGGAGTTGCCATGTTTTTAGGAGGACCTTGCTGCAAGTACACTCTTTACCCGTAGAGGTCAACATCAGTCGCTTTTGTCAGGTCTGGGATTCTGTGCCCAAAATGTAATCGAGGGGGAAAAATACACTATAAATAGGAGCCTCATTTCATTTTACAGGGGTGGAGGAGGGACATATTGCTAGAGGACTCTGCTGTAACGGACCACCTAATTAAATCAAAGCATCCTTGGCTTTGCTTATTGTCTTTGTCTTTTATGCTACCTTCTACTAGTATTTCTGCTTCATGTCCATTTATATTTGTCTGTCTGAATTCTAAATTCTGGATTTGGGAATTGGTGCTTATTCGTATCTGGAATATTAAAAAAAAGGATACATAGGGTAGAATAACAACTGTAGTTTTTGTTACATGCTTTGTTTTAATTGTTGTTGGTTCAGATATAAATTTGCGATTGTGTTGCTTGTTCTCCCCCCACCCAAAACATATGATATTTACATCTCTTTCCTGTTCCCTTATATTTTTCAATATCTTTCCAGTTCCCTTTACCCCATTTTTTAATATCTTTCCTGCAATCTTATCTAAAAATCCCCAAGTATGTTAGGAAAGGAGTCGGCCTTCTCTGAAGATCGACACGGGGGGCATCCCTTCCTCCCATCCATTCAATGTTGGTTTGCGGGTCTAGGGCGCATTGACACACCAAGTCCTTCCTAGGTGATGGATCTATAGCCAACAGTTTTTGGCATGCTCTGTGGGACACAAAATTCTCCATATTTTTAGGAAGCCCAAGTTTGGTGAATCTCTAGCTTGCCTTCATATGGAAAAATCACCTGGCAAATATGATTGAGCTGAAGATCTATATTTATTGATCGCAGGTGCCCCTTTTTTTAAGCTAATAAAAGACACCCCAAAGGAATCAAGGTTTGGTGAGCAGCCTTTGCAAGTGGAGAAATGAATGTTCACCTATAGTCTCCATATTTTTAGGAAGCCTGAGTTTAGTGAATCTCTGGCTTGCCTTCATCTGGAAAAATCACCTGGCGACTTTGACTGAGCTAAAATATGGAAGCTTGAGTTGGTGAATCTCTGGCTTGCCTTCATCTAGAAAAATCACAATGGCAAATCCCTTATACTATGCAAAGCCCTAGAATGCAGTTTTGTGGATCTCAAGAGGCAGATCTCATCCAAAGTCACCAGTGGGAATATGCAAACACCGTCCAAATGATGAATAATATGGTTGCTTGCAGTTTCCATCAGGAGACGGGCCAAGAGGAGGAAAAAAATCTAGTGGCAAAATTTGAACACAAAGAGGGCATATTTTTGCACCCGTTTTGTGTCCTAGGGCATAGCACACACGCATTTAGCTAAAGCCCAATAAGCATGCCTCACCAGGAGGCTGATCCTGATGAGACCTCAGCAAAAGGCCTATCACCGAAAAGCTCTTGCTATTGCATAAAGGAGTTGGAGGAACTCATGCTTGAGAGCCCACAGGTGGTGGACTCTCTAGAGTGGTGGTATTGGATCCAACCATCACCATAATCGATACCTGAAGAGGGATCCTATATGGCAAATATCCATGCCACATTATTCATCAATTATACGGGTACCGACATGAATGATAACCTGCCACATTGCACCATGTTCACAACTTGGAAAACTTTAGGAGGCCTACCAGACTTCAAATATCAACTGAAGTACAATCAGATATGGTTCGGACACTACAGGTTCACCAGATAGGCAACCAAAGCTACATTTGTGTTGGCAGCATGCCAATCATGCCATAAAATTTTGTATAAATAATATAAATAAGTCGGATAGTATGCAAAGTTTTAGTTGTTTTCTTAGTTTAGTTTGTGCAGTGTTTTTTTTTAGTGTTCCAAGAGGGTCATGGGTGCCAAGGGTTTGAGAAAGAGGTTGTTGCCGGTAATGAGTATCAAGAGGATGGTGATGGTGACTATGTTGCCCAATGGATAAAGGCTTGGGTCCTCACATTGAGGTGAGCTCAATGCCCCATGAGACACCAGAAATAATGGCATTTTTGCGACATTATTTTTTGATAAACTTTGGCCTAAGTATGGAGCTTTAAAGCGACAAAGAGCATGTAGAGGTGTTCGGGTTTTTGCAAGCCATAAATGGGGGCGATAAAATGGATGAAATAAGATTTGGATATTTTATCAGTACAAATATTTTTTCTAGCTTTTCGATGATATATTATAATAGGCGATCGGGTTAGCGGATCAAAAGTTATGGCCCTAGGAACCAGGACTAGGAAGCTCAATTTTGGGCCAAAAAATTTACTAAGTGTCGGGCCCTGCCTGACTACACTCATCCTCCCGACTGTGCTCATACAAAGGCCCAAAATTTTCTAAGTGTTAGTGTTGCCGTAACCCGACTTCATAGTGAAGTCAGGCTACACCCTTAATTTTGTGCGCACTTGGGGAGATGACGTGCAAAGAGCTGAGCCCAAAATTTGACTAAGTATTGAGTGAACCTCGACTTCACAATGAAGTCAGGTTGCACTCTCAATTTTGTGTGCACCTGGGCATTATCAGTGAAGGACATACCAAAAAATTCTAAGTGTTGGGTGTGCAACCCGACTTCACAACAAAGTCGGGCTGTGTCCTCAAATTCATGCACAGTTGGGTAGCTCACTTGAAGAAAATGGCTAAGTGCTGGGACTGCCTGAATTCACAGTGAAGTTAGGCTATGCCCTAGAAGAAGAGCGCAGTTGGGCAGCCCATCATGGTATCTCCAAAAAAATGACTAAGTGTTGAGCTGTCTGACTTTGCACTCGAGCAAAGAACGTTGAAACCTGCCCAAAAATTCTCTAAGGCACAGAGGCCTTCCTGACTGCGCTCATCCGCTCGACTGCGCTCATACAAAGTATGAGCTCCTAAGATAGATTTTTCCCCTTATCATATTTTGACAGGTGTCCAACATCGAGATTCGAGTCAAATATGTGACAGAATGTGTGCTACCAGGGCACCAGACAAATGAGCATGAACTAACAGATTGTACCGCATCTACCTTATTCAAACTAACTCAACTTCCCACCTACCAAATTTCCATGGAGCTGCCACATTTTTAGGAGGACCTTGCTGCATGTACATTCTTTACCTATAGAGGTCAACATCATCCGCTTTTGTCAGGTCTAGGATTTTGTGCCCAAAATGTAATCGTGGGGGGGGGGATGCACTATAAATAGTAGCCTCATTTCATTTTACAGGGGTGGAGGGGGGACATATTGCTAGAGAACTCTGTTGTGATAGACCACCTTCAAATAATTCAAAGCATCCTTGGCCCTGCTTCTTGTCTCTGTCTTTTATGCTGCCTTCTACTAGTATTTCTGCTTCATGTCCATTTATATTTCTGTCTATCTGAATTCTAAATTTTGGATTTGGGCATTGGTGATTATTTGGATCTGGAATACTAAACAAAAGGATACATAGGGTAGAATAACATCTATAGTTTCTGTTACTATTGCCACATTTTGCATGGGGTGCCATATTTTCATTTTTTGTAAGTATACTACTCTCCCTTCCCTCCTCCTCCTTTCCCTTTCTCCAATATCCCCTTTCTCCCCTTCTGTCAGTTTCATTTCCATTTTTTTCCCCTTTGTACTCCCCCTGGTCAGATTCCCAAAACAGAGCAAAAGGTCCCTGAAAAATCCTAAGTCTAAGAGCGCAACCCGACTTCGCAGCAAAGTCGGGGTGCACCCTTAAGTCTGAGTGCACTCGATAATGTGAAGTGTGGAAGAGAACAAAAAAGGAGTGAAAATTGGCTAAGTATAGGAGTGCAACCCAACTTCACAGTGAAGTCGGGGTGCGCTCTCTTTCCTATTTGCACTTGGGAAGCAACGGATCTAGAAAATCAGCTAAGTTCTAGAGCGCAACCTGACTTCACAGCAAAGTCGAGTTGTGCCCTGATTCCTGTGCACAGTATGAATAGCAAGCAAAGATAAGTATGGAGTGCACAACTTGAATTCGTAGTGAAATCGAGTTGTGCCCTATAGCTCATGCACACTTGGGAAAAATCTTTCAAGCAGCCCAAAAATAGTCTAAGGTACAAAGGCCTCCCCAACTACACTGTTCCCCACTTGTGCTATCCAATTGAGTTCTGATTCCAGGAAAAGTAGGACACAAAAGAGAGACTGCCTTTCGAGGCAGATGCATCCCTCATAAGAATCTGACAAGTGTCCAACCTCGGGATCTGAGCCAAGATGTGGTGGGAAAAAGGACAAGCGTGGGCCAAATTATCTACCGTAGCTACCCTCATTTAAGCTAACGCAAAGTTCCATCTACCGTAGCTACCTGCATTCAAGCTGACTCGAAGTTTCATCAACCACACTACCACGTAGCTACCAAGTTTTTAGGTGGACCTTACTGCAAGTATAGTCCCTGTCTACAGGAGTCAACATCAGCGGCTCTCTTGCCGCTTTTGTTAGCTATTTTTGGGTCTGGGATTTTATGCCTAGGATTGTAATCGGGGGGGAATTGTGCTATAAATAGCTGCACCACATCATTGTAAATAGGTGGAAGGGGTATATCCTGCTAGGTAACCATTGTAGCTATATGTTTGCTTCTAAAATGCAAGATACACTTGGCTCTATTTGTTGTTATCATTCTTTATGCTGCCTTTACTTAGAATTTTTGCCTCATGTTGCTTATTTTATTGCTTACTATTATTCTGCTATCTGGATATCGGTATTTGATGATTAAGTATTCTTGGAATGCATAGATGGAGGATACATAGGATGTGTGATAGTTGTAGTTTCTATAGTGTATTATGTATTTAATTGTTGTTAGTAGTGGTGATTGATCGTTGCCATGATGCTTATCTTCCCCACCCAACTCAAATCATATTTGTATTTCTTTTCATATTTTTAATCCCTTTCCTACACTCTGAGCTTTAAACATCCGAGAAAACACATAGGAAGCCGACCTCCTCCGAATATTGGCATGGAAGGCATTCCTTCCTTCCAGTATTTCAATCTGGTGGGCAAATCTAGGGCGCATTTCACTAAATCCTTTCCTAGTGGAAGATTCGTAACCAATAGTTTCTCTGGCACGCCCGATGGGACTCAAAATTTTTCCACCCAAAATAGAATCAAATCATCGGTGTTCGCTTCATTGCTGTTAAAATTAGAACACCTGGTGACTCTGCAAGTACCTAAATATCCTCTGAGTCCGTGAGATGGGTCCAAGCACCTTCATGCATACAAGAAGGTGGAGAGCAAGGAATTTGGGAAACCAGCCTGATATTTATGAGATTGACATCAACGCTCCGGGAGAGCACATCAGGCTAGCTAACTACCAAGCTCGCATAGATGAATCCGAAACCAAAATCGAAGAGGCCAAAGTTTAAGAGCAACCTACATCTTCGGATGGCATCGATACTGAGTACATGATCGAAGGGGAAGAAGAAATGGTTGCTCAGCAAAATGATGACGACCCCTTCACAATGGTCAACTCCATGGGGCCCTTGGCCCTATTCGGACAAGAGTATGTACCCCCCACTACCCTGAAGGCCATCCCTACTTGTGATGGCTATGGAAAAATGGTGTATGAACACATCCAGGACATTCTAGCCTTGGCTGCGCTACACTCTATTACTAATGAGAGTGTCAAGACCCATATACTAGCTCTTTCCCTAAGGGGAAAGCTTATCTATTGGTGGATATATTTTCTAGAAGGATCTATCATGGGGTGGCCTCAGCTGGAAGGTAGGTTTGTAAAATGATGCAACAAGTCTGCTGATCCCTCTTCGCTATTGCATCAGTTCCAAAGCATCCAACGACACCCACAAGAGGAGGTATTTGAATTCAACATAAGGTTTATGAGGTCTTGGAAAAGAGTACCTCATGAAATGTGACCTTCAGCAGGTCAGGCCACACACTACTACCTAAGGTCTTTCAACTCATATATCTACCTACTTCTGAAGATAGCCCAAGTTGATTCCTTCCCTGCCCTATACGAAGCTACCCAACAAGCAGAATTAGACATAATCTCCATAGACAGACTCCCTCATAGAGTGCAGCCCCCTATTTATCCTGATTTTCCTTAGTACTATTATCCATTGGCCTCTGGTGTGATGCCATCAACCTCAAGCCATCACCCACAGTAGCCGTGGAATCCAGCACCAGTTATAAACCCCTACGGCCCACCTCAAATCCATTATCCTAACCCACCACCTCCACCTCCGTAGTATCCCACACTCCTTGCTCCCCCTCTATATGCGATGTATTCTGCACCCTTGCCATTGGCTGCATTACCTTCGTCAGCTCAGTTGGCACCTGTAGACAATGATATTCAAAATAAAATCCTCCAAGAGGTATGGGCTTTGGCCTCTGGGTATCATACCATGTCTAATGACATGATGATAATGAAGAAGAAGCAAGCCCAGATGGAGTTCCTTCCAACGAGACTATATCCTCCTTCGACGCTAACGAAAGATCAAGCCGCACAAGCTCAAAGGCAACCCCCTGCAATAAATTTTGCCATTGAGGATCAACCTAGAACTTCTAACTAGGTCAACTGGTGCTCCATGTGTAATGATCCACACTTAGAAGAAGGGTGCACACTACATCTATCTCCAGACCCTGGAAGGCAGCGCCATAGAGGATGAATTATACATGATCCTGGATGATGAAGGCAACTTTGTCATCCTAGAAGAAGACCCCACGTTGCTCCTGACCAAGGAATGCAAAAATCCTGTTGAAGCTGCCATGGCCCAAGCAAATCCATTAAAGGTATACGCTAGAAGAGAAAAGATGCAACCTGCTAGACTACCACCTGACAAGTCACTGTGGCCTCATACAGCCAAATAAAATTCTCCTACACCCAAGGCTCCCACGGTGAAAGCTCCTGCAGCTTAGTATCTGACTGAAACAAAAGAACAAGCTCAGGAGAAGCTGATATATGTATCATTGATGAAGAGACATAGAGTCAAAGCCACGCAACAATACCAAACCAAGTATGAGCCTGTGAAAGTAACGGAGGGAGCCAACACTTCAAGCTACAACATAGTTGACGAGCTAAAGAGGACCCCCACAAAGATAAGTATGTACGAGGCTCTTCTGCTCCCAGTACAAGTTGATCTGCTACAAGAATATTTGAAAAATATAAAGGATGGGAAGCCAACGTAACCTGCTGTGTTAGCTAAACCCATGACAGTCTCTACCACCAAAAAAAATAGGCCACCTCCTTTCTATCTGTCATTACGGATGGAAGGCTATATAGTGCACAACTGCATGGTGGATTCTGGTGCCTCCATGACTGTTATGCCAAGAACTATCTATGATGATATCGGTATGGAATATACAAGGAGCAGCCAAGGTGTGCTACAACTAGACGACACCCCTATCAAGACAGTTGGTGTCATCAAGGATATCTTGATCTGGCTGCACAAAGCTCTCGACATAGTGGTCATACGAAAATTCGTTGTGGTCGACTTGGAACCCTACTTTGGCATGTGCCTCTCTAGAGAGTTCACTGCAAAGCTGGGTAGGTATCTGTCTCTGGATTACTCACATATGGAAGTGCCCTTCAAAGTAAGGAGACTAAAGATCTACAATGAAAAGGCTTCCAAATTCCTAGTAGAGAAGATACCCGGAGAAGAGTCACAGAATGGCATGGTTCAGCTGATGACTGAGGAACTGGTGGTGGACATGACAGAATAAGCCCTTGAGCTGTTACAAGTGGAGGATGAGTTCTCCTTGCTGGACTTCAATTCCATGATTGATACTGAGCAATTTTGCTACTTCGTCACTCAGCCTGAGATACTTGACTAGTCAGTAAGGAAAGAGGTAGGGCCTACACCAAAAAAGCTATGATAGCTCTTCTTTGATGGTGCTCGATGCAAAAATGGTACCAATGTAGGGGTACTCCTGGTTTCCCCATCTAGGATCCATAAGGACTATACTTACAGGCTGAGTTAGAGTTGTACTAACAATGTGGTAGAGTATGAAGCCCTATGCTTTGGTTTGAAAAATATAGAGAGACTGGGGGTGAAACATTTGCAGATATATGGTGACTCGAAGCTGGTGTGCAACCAGATTACGAATAAGTGTACCTCCAAGAAGCATTACCTCAAGGTGTATCATAACCATGTCTGGGACCTGATGGAGTCATTCAACTAGTTGAATGTCAAAGCCATATCACGTGAGAAGAACAAACACACTGACATTCTGGCGTCTATTGGAGCCTGGTACATTTCGGTTGATGACACTGCCCAGAAGCCAAAGTTGGTTCGTACTATCTATAGGCCTCCTGTGCCTGATAAAGACACCCACTAGTAGGTGTTTGATTATGATTGGATATCCTCACTTTTTTTATTACTGAATCATGTGCAATAGAAAGTAGAGACCTTGATGACGAGCAGTACGAGGGGTTGATACAGTTGAAAAACAATCATGTCCCAAGAGGACTGATTACCTTAGAGAGTCTCTTTGACCATAACGATAAAGCAATATCACATAGGATCAAAGTAGACCCCAAGCAGTGCGTAGACCTGGAGCTGGAACCTAGAAAAACAATCAAGGTCAAGACAGACTACACTGAAGAGGAACTCAAGTAGGTCAGATCATTATGTAGAGAGTTCCCTGATATCATAGCCTGGTGCTACCAATATTTGAAGGGGTATGATAGATAGATGATCCAGCATACCATAGAGTTGGAAGATAATGCAAAACCTTTCTAGAATAAGCAAAGGGCAGTGAACCCAAAGATTGAAGATATGATGAAAGTCGAGCTCTTGAAGATGCTGGAAGCCAAAATCATCTACCCCATCAAGCATTCATCTTAGGTTGCAAATTTGGTTCCTGTGAGGAAGAATAATGGAGACATCCGTCTATGCATGGATTTCAAAAATCTTAATCAAGCCTCACTGAAGGACCATTACCTGCTTCCCCAAATCGATCAGATCCTCCACATAGTTGCTGGAGCATAGAGGTTATCTCTCTTGGACGGATTCTCTAGATACAACTAGATATGGATAAAGGACGAAGATCAGCACAAGACAGCGTTCACCACCAGATGGGGAACATTTGCATATCATCGCATGCCCTTTGGCCTGTCTAATTCTAGTGCTACATTTTAAATATCCATGGACCTGGCATTTCGAGAGCTACTCAACAAGGTCATTGTCATCTACTTGGATGATATGATTGTATTTTCTCACAGGAGAGAGGACCATGCTTCCCACCTGCAGCAAATATTTGAGAGATGTCATGAATTTGACATTTCCATCAACCCAAAGAAGTCAGTCTTCACGGTAAAAGAGGGTAAGCTGCTGGGACATGTCATTTCCGAGAAAGGCCTTGCAGTGGATCCCGACAGAGCATAAGCTCTCCTCCGCTTGCCCATCCCAGTCAACAAGAAAGGGTTATAGTCATTCTTTAGCCAGATCAACTTCGTGAGGAATTTCATACCAGACTTCGCACAAGTAATCAAGACCATGGCCGAACTATTAAAAAAGAATGCCGAATTCTTATGGATTGACGAAAGAAAGCATACCTTCGAGGAGATCAAGGCTAGAATTGTGCAAGCCCCGGTGTTGATTAATCCAGACTATTCCAAGGATTTCATCTTATACGTGGTGGGATAACCCGAGAGTTATGCCACAATCCTGACTTAGAAGGGAGATGATGGCGAAGAATGCCCCATAGCATTCTTAAGCTAGGTGATTCAACCACATGAAGAGAAGTACAATTTTATTGAGCAACAGGTTCATGCAGTCATGAAATCTCTCAGGAAGTTTAGGCACTTCGTCTCCCAGAGCCGGATAACTATCTTCGTAATACACCCGGATGTCAGGAATTTCATCATACAAGGGGAGCCTGGTCACAAGAGGGTAGGATGGATTGCCAAAATCCAATAATTTGACATCGAGGTATGACCAAAAAAGCTGATCAGAGGCCGAGCCTTGTGCCAAGAGCTGGCCCAAAGCGCTGCAGCTAATATCTCTGCCTGCAAGTGGGAAGATCCGATAGTAAAAACTAACCTAGCCAACTCCTTATTAGAGGAAAGTGATTGGAAAAATGACCTGGTGTAGTATTTTAGCACCGGGAGATGTCCAGATCACCTCAATGCCTCACAAAGAAGGAGGTTTAGGCTAAACACCTTGAGATATGTACTCCACCCTGAGGGGATTTATTTCAAAAACATTGATGGCATCCTATTGTGATGCGTCAGAGAGACATACAAACCTAGGTTCCTTAGAGATTACCACTTTGGGATGCCTGGGGGACATCACTCTGGAAGGCCTATGACCTTAAAAATTATCAAAGCTAGGTACTATTGGCCCACTCTCTTCACAGACGCACATGCGGTCGGTGTCAAATGTGATAAATGCCATAGGTTCGCTGGCAAGAATAGAAAAGCACCGTTGCCCCTCCAGCAAATTCAAGCCAAAAATCCATTTCAGCAGTGGGGTTTAGACTTCATCGGGGCCATCATGCCTAACTCTATAGTGGGACACAAGTTTATCCTTACAGCCACTGATTATTTCACTCGGTGGGCAGAGGCGATCCCCACTAAGCATGCGGACCAAGAAACGGTCATTGGGTTCCTCGAGAGCCTCATCACCCATTTTAGGGTCCTGAAATCAATAGTAATAGATAATGGTCTAGGACTCGAGAGTGCTGTACTCACAGAGTACACCAGCAAATATGACATCTATCACAAGATGTCTTCGAATTCTTACCCGTAGGGGAATGGCCTGGCTGAGTCCACCAACAAGAATCTATTGAAGATCGTTAAAAAAATAGTAGAGAGAAACAAGAGGACATGGCACCTACTCCTGAATCGGGCGCTATGGGTAGATCGCATATCATTCAAGAAGTCTATCAAGACATCCCCATACGCGCTCATGTACGGCAAGGAGGAAATTCTACCTACCCACATAGAGATACCCGCACTCTGGATGCTAGATGAAGAAAAAGGCAATGGGGATCCAGTGGATGCCAGACTTTGCCAACTACTATGGTTAGAATAAGAAAGAGAAAAGGCATACCAGGCCTTTACTAAACATGTTGATGTGACCCAAGGCTGGTTTGTGAAAGGCACCACCGCCCGAGTTTTTAAAATCAGGGTCCTAGTGTTGAAGTAGGACTCACTGAAAGCAAAGTCGGGAAACCATGGTGTTGGCAATTTTGGGTTTGAGATCCTAGCTTCTTGTCTATGAGTTGTCATTGATGTCAAAAGGAAATGACATTAATGTTAAGAGGATGTGTTGGCTTCAAAGGTGGAAGATTCCAAGAGAATATTTTTAAGAGAATCGGGAGAGATTCCATTGGCAATGGTTTTAAAAAAAACCAATGGAGGTTCTCTTTATTATTTATTTAATTATTATTTAAAAACCTTCAAGATTTTAATTAATTAATTATTTAATTAATTAAGGGAGAAATTATTTTTAATTTATTAAAAATACTTTAAGGGTTTTTAAACCCTTTAGAAAGCAAATTTCGATTAAATTCAAAATTACATTTCTTTGCAGCTGACGTGTTCTAAAGTCCACGTATGGACTATAAATATGAGAAGGTTCCTAAGGTTAAACTCTCTTGGAAAATCAAAGGCAATTAATTGGTTTGGCTGTGATCGAATGTTCTGTTTACGCTGCGAAAGAGGAGAGCTCATGGTCTGAAAAGCTTTCGGAAAGCTTGACCGTTTATGTGGGAGGAAGTCCGTCTTGGACTTCGTAAGCCCCTTGTGGGCTAGTGGCAGCGAAGGCTGCATTTGGGCCTTGCGTAGGCGGAGGTATACGTTTCGATCCCCATGGAGGGAACTGTGCATGGATTAGTCACATTTTTATTAAAATGTGTTTTGTGCCGCAAATTTCGGATTCTTCAAGGGCAACCAATATAAGGTGTGATTATTTTCTTGATATGATTTTTGGCATTGTTTAGCATTGTTTAAAAGACATAGGAGAAATAAGGGGATATTTCTTTGGTTGTATTTTTGAGATTAGTCTTTTGCTATGCTAAATTTAAAAATGGAGATATAAGGTGTAAGTTTTGGTTGTGTTTTTGGCTTCTTTGGTGGTTGTTTTTAAAGAAGAGAAGCTAAAAGGTGTATTAAGGAAAGTTTTTATATATGCTCATTTATCTTGGTTCTAACCCTAACTTGGTTGGAAGTTTGAGGGTTGTGTGTGGTGACAGCTTTAAGGATCAATTTTCTTCTACTCCAAAAAGGTATGGGCACATTTTCCTTATGAGTATGATTGGTGTATGTTTTTCTAAAATAAGGTTGGAGTGAAAAGGTTTTCAACTAGGTTTCCTTTGGTTGGGTGTAAATCCTATTTTCTAGTTTGTTGAAGACTACTTATGCATTGTTATCCTTAAGGAGAGTTTTTGGTGAATGCATAATTTTTGGTTTGAGATAGTGGAAGATTTGTGCACTAGGGTTTATATTTGTGAGTCTAGCTACTTGCATTGAGTTGGTGGAACCCTTGGTTGGCTATTTTGAGTTTGATGGTTGAGTTGCTTCCATAGAGGTTGTTTGATCAAGTTAGTGCTTTACTTGATTCATGATATTGGGCTTACTCCATTGAGTTGATTTGAGCAAGTTATTCTTTACATTTGGTGATATTGTGTTGGTGGATGTTTTGTTCAAATATCTTTGGAGGGAAAAGGATTTCTACTTGTTTCATTTTCTTGTGATGATTGGTTGAATGCTTCAAGGTTGATGTTGAGTTGAATGGTGTTGGTTGACTAAACCTTGTTTGATGAGCATTGTTGTTGAAACCCTAATTGATGGTGAAAATAACATGAGTATCATTGTTATGTGATTCTTTGCATAGTTGGAAATTGTTGGGGTTTCATGTTCTTGAAAGAAAACATTCTATCCTATCCATTTTAGATATTGAGTTGAGTTTTCAGATTTGAGATTGAGATTGAGCTGAGTTGATTTGAGTTGAGTTTTGAGATTGGGATTTGAGTATAGAACATATTGAGTCTCTAACAATTCTCTTTATGCTTCTATGAGTTTGACAAATCACATTGGGTCTCTGACAATTCACTTTGTGATTTCCTACTAAGAATTTTTTTCTTAGTGAGCTTGCTGAGTTTTTGGACAAGTTCCAGTGGGGACTTGTGAGCAGTTTTGGACAGGTTTCGGTGGGAACTTGTGAGCAGATTTGGACAGGTCCTAGAAGAGGACTTGTGAGCTGAGTTTGATAGTTCTATCAGAGAAATTGAGGATAGAGGTGCATTGGTTCTATGAGAAGAACCTGAGGACTATTGGCAAGTCTTTGAGAAGGCTTGTATGCAGAGGATTGATTTGTTCAAGAGTTGGACAGATCCGACGGATAGAGGAAGAATTGTACTAGACCGACTGAATATGTTTGGTATAGGTTACTGAGCTATTGTGGACGTGATCATAGAAGGCAGAGGTCTCTTAGGCTAAGCATTGAGGACAGGAGGTCTTCGGTGGAAAGGAGTTCCACATGATGGCAAGATGTAGAGGCAGTTGATCTTCTGAGGGATCATTTACAGAGCAGAGGGGAAGGTATCTACTTTGAGCAGAGGCTCATAAATCTAGATTGAGGGGAAGGTATCTCCTTTGAGCAGAGGCTCATAAATCTAGACTGAGGGGAAGGTATCTCCTTTGAGCAGAGGCCCATAAATTTTGATTAGGGGAAGGTATCTCCTTTGGGCCGAGGCTCATAAACTTTGTAATTGGGAAGAATTCCCAAAGAACTTTGAGATAAATTTTAGAGAAAATTTTTGTGGACGTAGCTCAGCCATTCTGGGTGAACCACGTTAAAATTGGTGTCACTTTGTGGATGATATTGTGCATTGCTTTGATATTGCTTTGGGTATATTGCTTTACTATTTTGAAGTATAAAGGAAAAAGTAAAAAAAGGTCTTATACTGTTCACCCCCCCCTCTCAGTATAAGCTTGTGTTCTACAATTGGTATCAGAGAAAGTACCTTCGGAAAGTTTAACAGCTTGAAGGAAAAGCTAGTAAAGAACACAATGGATCATTCAAGTGGCAATGCAACTCCTATTCTTGATGGGTCAAATTTTGGTATTTGGAGTGCAAGGATGAAGGTTCATCTAATGGCACTTGGGAATGAGGTTTGGTAAGTGATTGAAGATGAGTACACTATTCCTGAACATGGTCCTAATACTAAAGAAGAAATGCTCCTACATCACAACAATTCAAAAGCAATGAATGCAATCCTTAAAGGCTTACAAAAAGCAAATCTCACCAAAGTGATTCACTGCAAGACAGCTAGTGAAATATGGAAACAGTTGAAGGTGGTTCATACAGGTGATACAAATGTCAGAAAGGCCAAGTTGAGACACTTCAAAGATATGTTTGAACAACTCAAGATGAATGATGATGAAAATATTAGTGACTACATGCTTCATATGGATGAGGTTGTTAACTCCATGAAAGACTTAAGTCTTGAGATTGCTGAAAATGATGTTTGTGATAAGATTTTAAGATCTCTTCCTAATATATTTAGTGAAAATATTTTTGCTATTGAGGAAGCTAAAGATTTGGATAAGTTGAAAAAGGATGAGCTCCATAGTATACTTGCAACATTTGAGTTGAGAACTCAAGTGAAGGTTGATGTCAAGAAAGAGGCAGCTTTCAAGGCTACCGAGAATTCCAAGGGTAAACAGCTTCAAGATAGTGATGAGTCTTCTAGTGATGAAGAGGCATATTATAGCAAGAAAGGCAAGTTCTCTAGAAAGCACAAAATTATGAAAAATATAAGATGTTTCAATTGTGGAAAGTTTGGTAATTATGCCACTGACTGTGCTGTTCCCAAGAATGAAAGTGATGAAGATAAACAGGATTCTAAGAGCAAGGATTTTGAAAAGCACAAGCATCACAGGAAAAACAAATATGAGGACAACAATCAAGGAAAGAGGTATTCTCACAAGCACAAGAAGATTTTCTACCTAGACAAAGCAAGTAAGTGTTCTAGTAGTGATAGTGAAAGTTCTTCAAGTGATAATGAAAATGAGATGTTGTTCATATCAGAAAAAGAGGAAGAACCGAAACATAGATTCATTATCATGAAATGTCTTAGATGTGGAAATTTTTGTCACCTTGAGGATGATTGCACAAATAATGATTTGGTTTCTAGTATGTATGAGGATGCTTCAAAAAACTATAAGGAAGATGCATGTATGGTTTTTGAAAAGGGTAGCACCTATAGTGATAAGAAATCTGAAAAATGCTTTGATGATTCAAAAAGCAAACAAATAAAGGATCTTGAAAGTGAACTTATTAGTGCTCTTAGTGTTTTGGAAAAGGAAAGAAAGAAGAATGCTAGACTTAAGGATAAGTTAGATGAATGTTGTATGGAGAGAGATGATCTTATAGAAAGTATTGACTTCTCTATAGCTAAGACACAAGAACTCAAGGATGAGTTAGAGTCTAAGGTTCTTGAGTATAATGAGTTAGAACAAAAAATGGCTTCTTTGAAAGAGGAAACTAAAGTGTACAAGGATAAGATTTACAGGTTTCAAGATAGCTCCAAAAAGGTAAATTCCATCATCAAAGATCAAAGAAGGGCAACAGATAAAACAGGTCTTGGTTTTGGTAAGAAACACAAGGAACAGGTTGGGGAATATAGTAAGAGATTTCAAAAAGAAGAGATTTATGATGAGGAGAGTATTTTAGAGAAATAGTCCTTGATTGATAGATGCATAGAAACAAAAAATAGGAAACAGAAAAAGGGGAGAAAGTTTACAGGACCTAGAAGGTCATTTACAGGAAAGTTTAATGGCAGATGTTTTGCTTGTCACAGGTTTGGTCACATGGCTTCACATTGCATGACTCAAGTAAGGAAGGTAAATGATAGTTTTAGAGGTGGTAATTTCTTTCAAGGGTATTGCTACTCTTGTAAAAATTTTGGGCATAGGGCAATTTTCTGCAAGGCTAATAACAGGAACAGGGTTAGTCAGAACAGGTATGCCTAAAAGAAATAACATTATTACTTGTTATAAGTGCAACAATGAAGGTCACACAACTAGACAGTGTAGAGCTGAACTTCCAAGGTATAGGAATAGGAACAGTGGTATGAACAGGTCCAAGGATCAAGGCATGGATAAGAACAGGAATGATAACAGGAATAGGAACAAGAATATGGACAAGGAGAACAAGAGAAGACATGGTAAGGCAACTATAGACACTGATGATGATCAGTGCCTGTTGGGAGTTTTACTCCCACCCCAGAATTAAACACCTCAACAGGAGGTGGGGGAGGGACTAAGCTAAGAGGCTCATTCTTAGTCCCAAGCCCCAAAGGTGACCATTTGCCATTGATGACAAAGGGGGAGAGATATGAGTAAGGGGGAGAGCCTCAAGACAGGGGGAGTTGTTTATGTTGAGTTTCTGTGTTGTTGAGAAGCATGGTTTGCCATCAATGACAAAGGGGGAGATTTTTGGCAATTTTGGGTTTGAGATCCTAGCTTCTTGTCTATGAGTTGTCATTGATGTCAAAAGGAAATGACATTAATGTTAAGAGGATGTGTTGGCTTCAAAGGTGGAAGATTCCAAGAGAATATTTTTAAGAGAATCAAGAGAGATTCCATTGGCAATGGTTTTTATTAAAACCAATGGAGGTTCTCTTTATTATTTATTTAATTATTATTTAAAACCCTTCAAGGTTTTAATTAATTAATTAAGGGAGAAATTATTTTTAATTTATTAAAAATACTTTAAGGGTTTTTAAACCCTTTAGAAAGCAAATTTCGATTAAATTCGAAATTACTTTTCTTTGCAGCCGACATGTTTTAAAGTCCACGTATGGACTATAAATATGAGAAGGTTCCTAAGGTTAAACTCTCTTGGAAAATCAAAGGCAATTAATTGGTTTGGCTACGATCGAATGTTCTGTTTATGCTGCGAAAGAGGAGAGCTCATGGTTTGAAAAGCTTTCGGAAAGCTTGACCGTTTATGTGGAAGGAAGTCCGTCTTGGACTTCGTAAGCCCCTTGTGGGCTAGTGGCAGCGAAGGCTGCATTTGGGCCTTGCATAGGCGGAGGTATGCGATTTTATCCCTGCAGAGGGAGCTATGCATGGATTAGTCACGTTTTTATTAAAACGTGTTTTGTGCCACGAATTTCGGATTCTTCAAGGGTAGCCAATATAAGGTGTGATTATTTTCTTGATATGATTTTTGGCATTTTTTAGCATTGTTTAAAAGACATAGGAGAAATAAGGGGATATTTCTTTGGTTGTATTTTTGAGATTAGTCTTTTGCTATGCTAAATTTAAAAATGGAGATATAAGGTGTAAGTTTTGGTTGTGTTTTTGGCTTCTTTGGTGGTTGTTTTTAAAGAAGAGAAGCTAAAAGGTGTATTAAGGAAAGTTTTTATATATTCTCATTTATCTTGGTTCTAACCCTAACTTGGTTGGAAGTTTGAGGGTTGTGTGTGGTGACAGCTTTAAGGATCAATTTTCTTCTACTCCAAAAAGGTATGGGCACATTTTCCTTATGAGTATGATTGGTGTATGTTTTTCTGAAATAAGGTTGGAGTGAAAAGGTTTTCAACTAGGTTTCCTTTGGTTGGGTGTAAATCCTATTTTCTGGTTTGTTGAAGACTACTTATGTATTGTTATCCTTAAGGCGAGTTTTTGGTGAATGCATAATTTCTGGTTTGAGATAGTGGAAGCTTTGTACACTAGGGTTTATATTTGTGAGTCTAGCTACTTGCATTGAGTTGGTGGAACCCTTGGTTGGCTATTTTGAGTTTGATGGTTGAGTTGCTTCCATAGAGGTTGTTTGATCAAGTTATTGCTTTACTTGATTCATGATATTGGGCTTACTCCATTGAGTTGATTTGAGCAAGTTATTCTTTACATTTGGTGATATTGTGTTGGTGGATGTTTTGTTCAAATATATTTGGAGGGAAAAGGATTTCTACTTGTTTCCTTTTCTTGTGATGATTGGTTGAATGCTTCAAGGTTGATGTTGAGTTGAATGGTGTTGGTTGACTAAACCTTGTTTGATGAGCATTGTTTTTGAAACCCTAATTGATGGTGAAAAGAACATGAGTATCATTGTTATGTGATTCTTTGCATAGTTGGCAATTGTTGGGGTTTCATGTTCTTGAAAGAAAACATTCTATCCTATCCATTTCAGATATTGAGTTGAGTTTTCAGATTTGAGATTGAGATTGAGCTGAGTTGAGTTTTGAGATTGGGATTTGAGTATAGAACATATTGAGTCTCTAACAATTCTCTTTATGCTTCTATGAGTTTGACAAATCACATTGGGTCTCTAACAATTCACTTTGTGATTTCCTACTAAGAAAGTTTTTCTTGGTGAGCTTGCTGAGTTTTTTGGACAGGTTCGAGTGGGGACTTGTGAGCAGTTTTGGATAGGTTTCGGTGGGGACTTGTGAGCAGATTTGGACAGGTCCTAGCAGAGGACTTGTGAGCTGAGTTTGATAGTTATATCAGAGAACTTGAGGATAGAGGTGCATTGGTTCTATGAGAAGAACTCGAGGACTCGTTGGCAAGTCTTTGAGAAGGCTTGTATGTAGAGGATTGATTTGTTCAAGAGTTGGACAGATCTGACAGACAGAGGAAGACTTGTACTAGACCGACTGATTGTGTTTGGTATAGGTTGCTGAGCTGCTATGGACGTGATCATAGAAGTCAGAGGTCTCTTAGGCTAAGCATTGAGGACAGGAGGTCTTCGATGGAAAGGAGTTCCACGTGCTGGTAAGAGGTAGAGGCAGTTGATCTTCTGAGGGATCATTTCCAGATTGAGGGGAAGGTATCTCCTTTGAGCAGAGGCTCATAAATCCAGATTGAGGGGAAGGTATCTCCTTTGAGCAGAGGCTCATAAATCCATACTGAGGGGAAGGTATCTCCTTTGAGCAAAGGCTCATAAATTTTGATTGGGGGAAGGTATCTCCTTTGGGCCGAGGCTCATAAACTTTGTAATTGGAAAGGATTCCCAAATAACTTTGAGATAACTTTTATAGAAAAGTTTTGTGGATGTAGCCCAGCCATTCTGGGTGAACCACGTTAAAATTGGTGTCACTTTGTGGATGATATTGTGCATTGCTTTGATATTGCTTTGGGTATATTGCTTTACTGTTTTGAAGTATAAAGGAAAAGTAAAAAGAGGTCTTATACTGTTCACCCCCCCCTCTTTGTATAAGCTTGTGTTCTACACATGGTAAATTTTATGCCCTCTGGGAAGGTCCCTATCCGATTGCTTGGGTGAATCAATTTAATGCATTCGTGCTTTGGTACATGGCGGGACATCTTCTCCCCATTCCTGTCAACGGATTCCACCTGAATATTTACCACCACTGAATGCACCCAAGGGGTCCTTCCTTGTACTTGTACATATTTATTTTCTGCATTTTAGTTTATCACAATGTACATATTTATTTTAGCATTCAACTTTTAGTTTTTAGAGCCTAAGTGAAGCCTAGAGCAACCCCTGACTTCATAGCAAAGTTGGGCACCACTCCTTAAATAGTGCGACATCGGGAGTTTGAGAGAAGGTAGCGGTCGAAAAAAAAAAAGGCCAAAAAATGACTAAGTGCTAGGTGTGCAACTTGACTTCGCAGTGAAGTTGGATTGTACACTATCTTAGGAGCGTAGTCGGGGAGTGCAGAGCAAAAATTGGCTAAGTGTCAAAGTTAGACTGCGTAACTTTTCTGGGCAAAGTCAGACTACGCAACATTTCTGGGCAAAGTCAGATTGAGCAATAAAGTCTAGGTGAATTCAGACTGTGCAACTTTTCTGGGTGAATTCAGACTACGCAATAAAGTCTGGGCGAAGTCAGACTGCGTAATAAAGTCTGGGTGAAGTCAGAGTGCGCATGTTTTTCGGGCAAAGTCTGAGTACGCACTCAATTATGGGTGCACCCTAAATGACTTACCACGGGAAATGAAGGACATAATGATAAAATATTTCTAAGTGTGGGCCTAGACAGCACAGTGTGGCATAGTGCGAAGTTGGGTTGCATCCCTCCTTAAAACCTTGGGCCAAATGTTCTCCCTTGAAGTGTGTGCCTAGGTGGTAGCTGTGACGTCATTGGAAGCACGAGATCCAATTTAAAAAAAAAATAATGATTGCACATATTTCAAAGCGAATGTTATTAAAAGAGCAGGCACATTAGGACCAACCGTAACCAGGGTATGCTTTCCAAAGAAAACCCATGCACGAACACAAAAAAATTATAATGCCTCCAACTACTTCGGGTAAATCACCTTAACCCCTTCCCTTGCACCATTAATGTTGTATTCCTTGCCTAGAAAAGGGGCCCTGGCATACTCAAAACATCCAAATTGTCAAGCTGACTATGAGCTACAAGGCGCAGAATTAAAGAATCATTAGCCAAAATCCCCATCTCTGCCACTTCGAGTAGAAAAGAGAGAATGGACAAGGGGAAAGCACCAATACAGGCATAGTACAACAACAAAGAACGTGAGGCTGAAGAACATATAGAGTCCAGCACTCATGAGAGCGAAGTGCCACAAGAGCGAACAAGGAAAACCAGGTCGAAGAGAAGCCAAGGGCAAGCTCCACCACTGTCCATAAATCGCCTAGCCGGGTATAGATACGGTGATTACTCTATCAGCCTCACCAAGCTGTGGCCAAATATAGTGAAGTGGGCTGACAAAGTTTCACCCTCACACCATGTCGGGGTTGCATACAAATCAAACCTATACTGGTTCTTGTGCCCTCCTATCAAAAAGTGCCCAGAGCTGGTTGAATCCATTATGGCATACTACAAGCCAGCTGCCCGACAAGTCTATGACAACCATGGAAGAGTATTGTTCACACTCTTCAGGGAGAGTGTCCAGCCAGCCTTCACCCCGAGGCTCCAGTATGACCCTAACATAATTTTCAAGAAAATTAACCTGGATGAACAGGTGGGTAGATTCACCCAAAACAAAAGGATGAGAGAGTTTCTCGACTCAGAGCTAAAAACCCTGCTACCAGCCGAACATTGGCCGACAGGCCCTATACCCCTGGACAGGTTTGAAAATAAGTACATATATATCATCCTGGCATGGGTATTCGACTGTGACTCTGATAGAATGGTGCACTTGTATCAGCTGGTGCTCGTAGAATGCATCTTACATGGGGAGTTATATGACTCCATGATGCAAAGAAGTAGGAGGTGCCCTATTTTATTTGACTGGGCAGATTGGGTTGCGTACGCCATATATTCAAACCTAGTCAGGTTGCAGTAGAAGCAGACAACATAATTTTGACTCTACTCATTCCTCACATGGTAGTGCCTGTACCACACATAATACCGAATTAAAGTACCTGAATAGAAGAAGGTGAATGAAAAGGGAGAGCCACTGCCTGTGTACGAATGGAATGAAGCCCTATATGGGAAAGGGTCGTACTATGAGTTCAACTTCAAATTTCTAGGTATGACCCTGGCACTGTTCAACGGTGAGGGATCCTGCCCGCCACTTGCCATGATGAACTATCTGAGGAAGTACAAGTGCGGGGATACATTTCAGTTGATGTAGGGTATTATGGTCAAAATCTATGGATTCAAGGGGAAGCCATTCCTACTGCCCTATTTTTGCACTGACCATCAATTCGGTATGGATATATCATGCCAAATGGATTATGTCGAGGAGGAATTCGACCAGGGAAAGAAGAGAGGCCATATTTTCCAATACCCTATTACCTGGGTGAAAATTCAAGTGCACGAGATTGGATAGCATGTCTACCTCAAACAAGAACTCCTCATCATGGGCCTGATACAACTACCTCACCACTGGAAGTATGACCCAATTTGGGTTAGGGGAAAATTTGTGCACATCTGCCCTCGAGCGGAGATCATGCAAGAAAGGTGCAATAGAACGGGTGCAGACCTGGAATGGCACGTTGAGCAGATGCAATCATGGCTGCCATGGCATAATTTTTACTGTGAAGAAGTGGTGTTTGATCCAGAGTGCAATCCGGACCATCAGTTAGACTTAGCGGGCTTCAATAAATTCCTCTCCAAGGTGGTGCCCCTCAACTGGCAAAAAGACAAAATCATTGAATGCTAGAAAATGAGGTGTCGCATGCCATACGATAAGTCTAATCATAAGACATTGGCCGTAGATGATGAATTTTTGGCCTTATATGATCAATACGCTGATAAATGACTGTCGTTCACATTTTGATATTGCGTTCCCCTAGGCACAAAAAAAAGATATAAAAGGAAGTCATCGTCCCAACAATTGCCTACCCGAGGGACTTCCAGTGTGACACCAACAAGCAACCAAGTGGGCCCAATGTTGCATCCAAATCCTGAAGCGTTATGTCAAAGGGTGCACAAGCTAGAAAAGACAACTCCTAAGGTGGCCCCCCTAAAGGAAAAAGCACCAGAAGAGCCAGCTAGTGGAATGGCTATAGCAAGCATTCTCCCATCAAAACCCAGGTACAAGTTTACCGTGGGAACATCGCTGCCTGCTGCCCCAACCTACTCTACCTCCTTCAAACTAGTTGTAGCTCTAGAAGAAAAGAAGAGGAAGAGGAGCAAAAAGACCAAATGACCTAATGTGTCTGTGCAGCAAATGGTCGCAGCACATACGGGGATAGCCGTGCCAAAAATCATCTCATTGGATAGCCCGAGGATAGAAGCAAAAGCTTAGGCTACATGTGTCCTTCAATAAGTGGCTCAGGTGGAGCCCACGGGTATGTGCTCTTCCCCAGTTCCCCAGATCCTAGTCGGCCCTGTCATAACACCTTCCCCCATTGTATCAGGGCAAGCCCTAGTTGCATCATCCTTGTCTCAAACCACCCAACTCTCCCACAATTTCCACTCCTTCGATTAGTTTGCCCAAGACCCAAATGTTTTCCAGATCCTCAGTCAAACCCTAGATCCCTCTCTTGTAGCCAGTGCCGAAGCTGTGCCTACATCGTCGTGCCACTAACCTCCCTTGTTCAAAACCCCACCTACACCTTTCACTCATCCGTTCGCTTCCCCTAGGACCCGGTCACCCTTAAAAGTGACCACACCTTCTAGAATATCTCTTGCTTCACTATTTATAGGAAGAATACTGTAACAAGACTTAGTATTGGTGTATCCGATGCTGGTAGAGCTTGAATTCATGGGAGAACAGCTACAGATCATAGATGATCAACCTCTGGCAGCGAAGGTCATAGGGTGTTCCACCTCTTTCCTCCAGGGCATCAAATGGAGAAGAGCCGAGGAGATAGCTGCCTCGATGAAGCACACCATGTTTGACTTGGATAGGAGAGTGCTACGAATTGAGAAGCTAATCCTAAAAGTGAAGAAGCCTCTCTGGGAAATGACAAAGGCAAACTATGAACACCGAGTCAAGGAGAAGAACTTTGATGATATAAACGAGGAATACAAAATCAACGATATTCATCATAGAACTAACAATCTCCTTGTCAAGCGGCTTGAAAATCAAGAGACATTGTTTCAGTTGCAAAATGACTCAAGGCAGCTGGAGTAAGATTTGGCTAGGGCCACCACGCAGCTGGAGTCTGCCCAGCAAGAAATCAATGACCTGAAAGCACAGATCACTGCATCTCAATAGGAGGCTACATCACAAATAAAGATATCCGAATAGATATTAGAGGATAAGAAAGCAGCATTGGAGCATGTCTCTTAGCTGCAGGATTTGTTAAGGCAGGCTCAATCTCAGCTCAAGGAGAAAATGTCCTAGACAGTGGCATTTTTGAAGAATAAGGTCAAGGAGATGAGGGCTGGTTTGCTGCAGGGTTGCAGAGCTAATGTCGTCAGGTCCATATCCGTCCTGAATTTTGCATCTAGGATCCAAGAAGTATCTGCCCAGGAAAAGCCTGTGGTAGAGGAGGCCGAACACCAAGCAAAGCAGTGGTTGGACTTGTCAATAAAAATTGAGGAGTTCACGTGCAAAGGCCTCTAATTTCCCCCAATGTACCAAATTGCCGTAGAGTGGGTAGATGCAAGGGTAACCTTACACAACTATTTTGAAAAAATAGAGAAAACAAGGGCCACCAGGAAAATGCTAGACGCATTGAACCACAAAATGAACATTTGTCTGGCCCCCTTCAATGCTCTTTCTGAGCTCGGTTGCCCGAGCTTCGTCAAGGATGGGGATTTTATACCCCTTGAGCAAGTGAAGCTAAATTGGCTATCTTTTGAGGCAGATACATCAAAAATTGACAGCTAGACTGAGCCAGTCTAGGAAGCTTAGGTCACTCAGATGGTGTCGAGGTATTGCAAGATCAACACCTCCCTTCAGGAGTTGGGAGAGAGATATAACACCATCGACGTGCATGCGGTTGTAGCATTCAGAGTAGTGTTGAGATATGTCAGCGATTTAGGGACCTTTTAGGTAGCATCCTGGGACTTGGCCAAGACTGTGTACAATTGTTGGCAATTTTAGGTTTGAGATCCTAGCTTCTTGTCTATGAGTTGTCATTGATGTCAAAAGGAAATGACATTAATGTTAAGAGGATGTGTTGGCTTCAAAGGTGGAAGATTCCAAGAGAATATTTTTAAGAGAATCCGAAGAGATTCCATTGGCAATGGTTTTTATTAAAACCAATGGAGGTTCTCTTTATTATTTATTTAATTATTATTTAAAACCCTTCAAGGTTTTAATTAATTAATTATTTAATTAATTAAGGGAGAAATTATTTTTAATTTATTAAAAATACTTTAAGGGTTTTTAAACCCTTTAGAAAGCAAATTTCGATTAAATTCAAAATTACTTTTCTTTGTAGCCGACGTGTTCTAAAGTCCACGTATGGACTATAAATATGAGAAGGTTCATAAGGTTAAAATATCTTGGAAAATTGAAGGCAATTAATTGGTTTGGCTACGATCGAATGTTCTGTTTACGCTGCAAAAGAGGAGAGCTCGTGGTTTGAAAAGCTTTCGGAAAGCTTGACCGTTTATGTGGAAGGAAGTTCATCTTGGACTTCGTAAGCCCCTTATGGGCTAGTGGCAGTGAAGGCTGCGTTTGGGCCTTACATAGGCGGAGGTCTACATTTCGATCCCCGCAGAGGGAGCTATGCATGGATTAGTCACGTTTTTATTAAAACGTGTTTTTGTGCCGTGAATTTCGGATTCTTCAAGGGCAGCCAATATAAGGTGTGATTATTTTCTTGATATGATTTTTGTCATTTTTTAGCATTGTTTAAAAGACATAGGAGAAATAAGGGGATATTTCTTTGGTTGTATTTTTGAGATTAGTCTTTTGCTATGCTAAATTTAAAAATGGAGATATAAGGTGTAAGTTTTGGTTGTTGTGTTTTTGGCTTCTTTGGTGGTTGTTTTTAAAGAAGAGAAGCTAAAAGTTGTATTATGGAAAGTTTTTATATATGCTCATTTATCTTGGTTCTAACCCTAACTTGGTTGGAAGTTTGAGGGTTGTGTGTGGTGACAACTTTAAGGATCAATTTTCTTCTACTCCAAAAAGGTATGGGCACATTTTCCTTATGAGTATGATTGGTGTATGTTTTCTGAAATAAGGTTGGAGTGAAAAGGTTTTCAACTAGGTTTCCTTTGGTTGGGTGTAAATCCTATTTTCTAGTTTTTTGAAGACTTCTTATGCATTATTATCCTTGATGAGAGTTTTTGGTGAATGCATAATTCTGGTTTGAGGTAGTGGAAGCATTGTGCACTAGGATTTATGTTTGTGAGTCTTGCTACTTGCATTGATTTGGTGGAACCCTTGGTTGGCTATTTTGAGTTTGATGGTTGAGTTGCTTCCATAGAGGTTGTTTGATCAAGTTATTGCTTTACTTGATTCATGATATTGGGCTTACTCCATTGAGTTGATTTGAGCAAGTTATTCTTTACATTTCGTGATATTGTGTTGGTGGTTGTTTTGTTCAAATATCTTTGGAGGGAAAAGGATTTCTACTTGTTTCCTTTTCTTGTGATGATTGGTTGAATGCTTCAAGGTTGATGTTGAGTTGAGTGGTGTTGGTTGATTAAACCTTGTTTGATGAGCATTGTTGTTAAAACCCTAATTGATGGTGAAAAGAACATGAGTATCATTGTTATGTGTTTCTTTGCATAGTTGGCAATTGTTGGGGTTTCATGTTCTTGAAAGAAAACATTCTATCCTATCCATTTCAGATATTGAGTTGAGTTTTCAGATTTGAGATTGAGATTGAGCTGAGTTGATTTGAGTTGAGTTTTGAGATTTAGAGTTGAGTATAGAACATATTGAGTCTCTAACAATTCTCTTTATGCTTCTATGAGTTTGACAAATCACATTGGGTCTCTAACAATTCACTTTGTGATTTCCTACTAAGAAAGTTTTTCTTGGTGAGCTTGCTGAGTTTTTGGATAGGTTCCGGTGGGGACTTGTGAGTAGTTTTTGGATAGGTTTCGGTGGGGACTTGTGAGCATTTTTTGGACAGGTTTCGATGGGGAATTATGAGCAGTTTTTTGGACAGGTTCTGGTGGGGACTTGTGAGCAAATTTGGACAGGTCCTAGCAGAGGACTTGTGAGCTGAGTTTGATAGTTCTATAAAAGAACTTGAGGACAGAGGTGCATTGGTTCTATGAGAAGAACCTGAGGATAGTTGGCAAGTCTTTGAGAAGGCTTGTATGCAGAGGATTGATTTGTTCAAGAGTTGGTCAGATCTAACAGACATAGGAAGACTTGTACTATATCGATTGACTGTGTTTGGTACAGGTTGCTAAGCTACTGTGGACGTGATCATAGAAGGTAGAGGTCTCTTAGGCTAAGCATTGAGGACAGGAGGTCTTCGATGGAAAGGAGTTCCACATGCTGGCAAGAGGTAGAGGTAGTTGATCTTCTGAGGGATCATTTCTAGAGTAGAGGGGAAGGTATTTCCTTTGAGCAGAGGCTCATAAATTCTGATTGGGGGAAGGTATCTCCTTTGGGCCAAGGCTCATAAACATTGTAATTGGGAAGGATTCCCAAATAACTTTGAGATAACTTTTAGAGAAAATTTTTGTGGACGTAGCCCAGCCATTTTGGGTGAACCACGTTAAAATTAGTGTCACTTTATGGATGATATTTTGCATTGCTTTGATATTGCTTTGGGTATATTGCTTTAATATTTTGAATTATAAAGGAAAAAGTAAAAAGAGGTCTTATACTGTTCACTCCCCCCTCTCAGTATAAGCTTGTGTTCTTCAAAAATCATGTCCATGAGCAGGAGCAGTCGGTCGAGCATGAGGGTGACAGTGGCGACCATTCAGGTTCAGAAAGAGGAGGAGAAATAGAAGAGGCAACTTTTGAAAGTGATTTTGAAGAGGAGCAGTTACCCAAGAATAAGCTGTTAGAGTAGTAGAATGTAGGGGAAGGAATTTCCTCTGTGCCCAAAGGATGAAGGCCTAGTTCTTTGCGTCGAGGCAATATCGACACCCAGCAAGCTGCCAGGAATGTTGCCACATTTTGCATGGGGTGCCATGTTTTCATTTTTTGTAAGTATACTGCTCTCCCTTCCCTCCTCCTCCTTTCCCTTTCTCCAATATCCCCTTTCTCCCCTTCTGTCAGTTTCATTTCCCATTTTTTTTCCCTTTGTACTCCCCTTGGTCAGATTCCCAAAATAGAGCAAAAGGTTCCTAAAAAATCCTAAGTCTAAGAGCGCAACCCGACTTCATAGCGAAGTCAAGGTGCGCCCTTAAGTCTGTGCGCACTCGAGAATGCAAAGTGTGGAAGAGGACAAAAAAGGAGTGAAAATTGGCTAAGTACAGGAGCACAACCTGACTTTGCAGTGAAGTTAGGGTGCGCTCTCTTTCCTGTGCACACCTGGGAAGCAACAGATCCAGAAAATCGGCTAAGTTCTAGAGTGCAACCTGACTTCGCAGCGAAGTTGGGCTACACCATGATTCCTATGTGCAGTCTGAACAGTAAGTAAAGCTAAGTACAGAGTGTGCAACCCGACTTCACAGTGAATTCGGGCTACGCCCTCTAGCTCGTAATATTTCAAGCAGCCCAAAAATAGTCTAAGGCATGAAGGCCTCCCCAACTGTGATGTTCCCCACTTGCACTGTCTAATTGCACTTTGATTCCAGGTGAAGTAGGACACAAAAGAGAGACTACCTTTCAAGGCAGATGCATCCCTCATCAGAATCTAACAAGTGTCCAGCCTTGAGATCCAAGTTGAGATGTGATGGGAAAAAAGACAAGCGTGGGCCAAATTATCTATCGTAGCTACCCTCATTTAAGCTGATGTAAAGTTCCATCTACCGCAGTTACCCACATTCAAGCTGACTCAAATTTTCATCAACCGCACTGCCACGTAGCTACCAATTTTTTAGGTGGACCTTACTACAAGTATAGTCCCTAACTTTTGGAGTCAACATCAATGGCTCTCTTTTCGCTTTTGTTAGCTATTGTCGGGTCTGGGATTTTGTGCCCAGGATTGTAATCGGGGTGTAATTATGCTATAAATATCCACACCACATCATTGTAAAGATGTGGAAGGGGGATATCCTGATAGGGAACCATTGTAGCTATACGTTTGCTTTTAAAATGCAAGATACACTTGGCTCTATTTGTTGTTATCATTCTTTATGCTGCCTTTACTTAGCATTTCTGCCTCATGTTGCTTATTTTATTGCTTAGTGTTATTCTGCTATCTGGATATCGATATTTGATGATTAAGTATTCCTGGAATGCATAGATGGAGGATACATAGGATGTGTGACAGTTGTAGTTTCTGTAGTGTATTTTGTATTTAATTGTTGTTAGTAGTGGTGATTGATCGTTGCCGTGCTGCTTATCTTCCCCACCCAACTCAAATCATATTTGTATTTCTTTTCACATTTTTAATCCCTTTCCTGCACTCTGAGTTTTAAACATCTGAGAAAACACATAGGAAGCCGGCCTCCTCCAGATATTGGCATGAAAGGCATTCCTTCCTTTTAGCCTTTCAATCTGGTGGGCGAATCTAGGGTGCATTTCACTAAATCCTTTCCTATTGGCAGATTCGTAACCAACAGTTACATGCTTTGTTTTAATTGTTGTTGGTTCGGATGCAAATTTGTGATCGTGTTGCTTGTTCTCCCCCACCCAAAACGCGTGATATTTACATCTCTTTCCTATTCCCTTATCTTTTTTAATATCTTTCTAGTTCCCTTTACCCCCTTTTTTAATATCTTTCTTGCACTTTTATCTAAAAACCCCCAAGTAGGTTAGGAAAGGAGATGACCTTCTCCAAATATCAGCATCGTGGGCATCCCTTCCTCCCGTCATTTCAATGTTGGTCTACGGGTCTAGGGTGCATTAACACACCAAGTCCTTCCCAGGTGGCAGATCCATGGCCAACAGGGACCAGTTAGCCAAACAACTAATAAGAGGATTCAATGAATCTGCTAACTCGTCTTCCCTCCTGCACCAGTTTATGTCAATCCAAAGGTACCCTCAAGAAGAGATATCTAATTTTAATGTGAGGTTCACCCGAACCTGGAAGAGAGTACCTATTGGACTACGACCGTCTAGCGAAGCTGCAACCTATTACTACCTCAGGGCCTTTAATGTTGACATCAGCATGATGGTAAGATTTTCAAATGTTAATACCTTCCATGAATTGTATGAGTTGGCTCAAAAGGCTGAAATGGATTTTCTTGCATTTTCATCACCTCAGCCCATTGTTCCTTCGTCATTTTCGATGTTACCAGCATTGCCCCAATACCCTACCTTGACCTCGGTACCAACGATGTCCCCATTACGGCCACCAGTAGCACCAGATCCTATAGCTATGGATATACAGGCTAAGCTATTGAAGGAGGTTTGTCACATCCCCATTGCTAGTGATTAATTTTCTTGGAAGAATGTGATTTTGCGATTAGTGTTTGTGGTGCAGGAGCAGGAATCGAGGTGGATAGAGTGAAGAACACCCACCCCATTAACCGAGGCAACAGATCATAAATGTCGGGTAAGTGTATATGATGTTGTGTCCCAGGCACCTTGGTCCTTGGGTACATGGACACCCACAATAGGGTTGCATTGCATTCTGCCTGTCATAAATTGAATGAATGTTTGCATTTGATATTTGCTTTCGTCGGCTTGTTGCTCTTTGATTGCAACCATTTAAAATGACAATATATATTTAAAAATATATAATAATAATATATATAATTATTGTAGCTGAAAAGTGATATAAAAATAATAATAATAAAATAATAATTAAAAAAAATATAATAATAATATAATAAAATAAATCGTAACTACGGAATTATTCATAAGAGTAATAATAAAAAGATAATAACATTAGTATAAAAATTAAAATGTATATGAGGCAATAAATATTATTATTAATAATAAAAAAAATTAAACCTAAATGTTGGCCGTAGCAAGGACTAACAAATCCTAAGTTAAAATATGACTAAGGAATCTACGTATTCGAAGCTAAGTGTGACTAAGGAACCTATGGAAATTATAATCCAAAAAACTACATTGGACACTTCAAAGAAGCTTTAATAGATTAAAATAGTAAAGTATAGCTAGACGCAGTACGTGGAGGACGTTTGGACGTTCTATCTGGCAAACCGAGTGAAGTGTCCACCCTCCATTAAACACCATCTCTTATATAAGGAAAACGTTTTGGAAGAAGATGTGTGTGGACGTGGGGGTTTTGAGAAGCTCTCTCTCTCGGAAGACAAGCAAGCTCTTTATAAGACTGCGGAAGGAAGTAATCAGAAGGAGGTCTGCACTCTATGAGAAGAAGGTCAAATTTCTTTTTATTGTGTTAATATAAGGATTGTTTAAAAATGTATTGAATTAAATGACTTAATTCTAGTAAGATAGCCACTACTTTCATTGCTTGACTACGTAGTGAATAATTTTAATTATTTTACAAGTGACTTATGGTATACTGCCTGTAATACTGTGTAGAGACGTAGGTCTTCAACTTATAAAAAAATAATAATTTAACCTGAAATGGAGGTAATTAACTATGTAAATATAGTTGCACGACACACTGATTTGAGAAGGTATTTTTTTATATAAATACGAATATAGGGAAATAAAAACAAAAATAACAGATTTGCCTTGCAAATGCTCTACTGGGAGTTGATGAGGAAATAAATGAGTTGCTTTATATTCATTTTTCTACTTCAAAGCTATCGTGAAAATGTCATTTTTTTTGCTCTTGTCTGTGTAATTTCAGCTGTCATGGTAGTGAAGGAAATCATTTTTTTTGCATTGTCAAGTCTGTGGTGTGTTTCTCATTAAATACAGCTGCATGAATTTATTTTTCGTTTATCTTTTAAGCCTACGTGTTGCTGAGTTTGCATGATGCGATTGAATGCATGTTATGACCTGCATGTGTGTCATATAGTCAATATGGGCCAAGTCTGAACCTATAAACCCTCGTATCTATTTCGTTGGTTAATGTGGGTGGGCTGGAGGTGCATTAACCGCTACTCAAGCTTAGGATGTGAAGGTTGTCACTTCAGAATGGCAGCCCAAACCGTGTTGAAGATAGAAGCCTAGATAAAGGCTAGGCTGCCTTGAATGATGATATTACGACAATATTGTAGAATATCAAAATTGTGTTAATTTATTATTCTGAAAGTTGTTGAGTTTGTTTGGATTCACGTTATTCTGGAATGTTAATATTAATGGAATTAGGAGATATATTTCAAATTTCTCTTAAAACTTATACTTTGAGCTAATGCAAGGAAATGATTACATTTGTTTAATATAAGTAAAGTCGTGAGGTGATTGGATGGCAGCTTAAGGGAGTTAGGTTGCTTTGTTTATTCTTTACGTTATGCACTTTATAAGCTTAGGAATATATAAAGTTTAAGCTTGTCTCATGTGGAACTAAAAATAATACGTTGTTGGCTTGAACTCTTTTAAAAAGTATGTTTGCAATAGTTTAATAGCATGGAAATTAAGGGACTTGGTCACACAAGTTTTATTATAAAGAATAGTATTTTTTGAAAAAGGGGAATTTACTAAGAGTTGTTTTTAAGTTTTATTTAATATGGTTGGAAAATTTAGTATGAGATATGTTTCCTATTTAAAGTAGTTTTTACTTTTTAAGTCTTAAAATTATTAATATTTTATTTGAAATTTTACTATGGACTTATGGGTTATTTTTTATTAGAAAGTTCTCCTATTTATATAAGATATAATTTATTTTGAAATATGAGTTTGAGGTCATGATGTAGAGGTTCTTAGAAATATATTCTTAGCTCATAAGGAAGAAGTAATAATTATAAAATTATAACCTTAGAATGACCATTGAACTTACTTACCACCCGGAGATAAACCATTTGCTTCTTAAAAGAGGAATTCGAGTTAGGACTTTCTCCACCCATCCACATTAAGTCACGAGGTGACTTATGTGAGGCTGAGTCACTGTACTCCAAAAAATCAAGGATAGAGGTCCAAGCCATTGGGTGTAACGAGCGACGGTATGGGACGTCGCTCTAGGTGATCAGTCTGTTGGTGGTGGTGGTAATCGTCATTCCACTCGAACTAGGGAAATATCAATATATTTTATGGCCAGTGGGCTCCTCATGGCATTTCCAGTAGCAGATGGTTATGGGCAGCATTGTTGTTAGTCTAGGAGAGAATACGATTATCTAGCCCAAAGGCCATGTGATGGCGGGCTCTAGTCAAACCTTAGCAGAAGGTCAATGACTAGCACCGACATACGAATGCTGGTTCCAAAGTATTAAGTTGAGTACTCAAAGAACTGAGGGTTCTTTCGACTTTGGACAAGGGAAATAGCATACCCCGTTCAGGTGTTATGGGCCCTGAACGGATAACCCTTCGCCAGATTCTAAGAGAACTCATGTGTGGAGTCAAAATCATTAAGGTGAGCCAGGGGATTAGGCCAGTACCGAGCACTTAAGACACCAGCTGTAGTGGTGGCAAATATTGAAGTGTAATTACTTGTATGCCTGGGCTAACAATATGATGGGTTGCAAGCAAAATGTTCATGTTTATGAGTAGAAGAAAAATTTAAGACTTGTGAAAATTTTTGGGTTGTGACAGTTGGTATCAGAGCCTAGGTTTGCAAAACCCTGGCTAACATATCTGACAAATATTTTGCAATGTCAGTTATGGTAGGTACCTCGAGGAGGACTAGCCTGAATCTACAAGAAGATATTACAAGGGTCCCGAGAAAAGGGCCCAGAAGACTCATAAAGGAGTCAAAAAGAGCACAAACTGCTGAACCACCACGGAGGGTGGTTAGAAAAGATAAAGAGTCGTTGGCAGCAAAAGCAACTTCCAATGATGGGAGTATGGCTCGCATGATGCAACTCATGCAAGAACAACTTAATCAACAAAGAGAGCTGATGGAGAGCTAGAGGGCTCAAATGAATGATCATATGGAACAAAAATGGGCATAGATGGCCCAATAACAAGAGCTCATTACTCAACAACAAAAAGTGATTGAGAACTTGACTCAAAAGAAAGAAAACAATAATATAAGTCAGCTACCTAAGGGATCTACTAGGAGAACTATGGGGGAAGAATTACAAAAAGAATTAAAGAAATTGGATATATCTAAGTTTGATGGGTGTGGTGATGGAGAAGCAACCTTGAACTGGTTAAGTGAGGTTGAAGGGTACTTCGCCATTCAACCCCTTAGTTTATAAGGGAAGACTACATGGGTCGTGGCTCATTTGGAGGGTCCTACCAAAATATGGTGGACCACTTATAAGAAAGCCGCACAGAAAGAGGCAACAAATATTCCATGGGAGGTATTTGTAAGAGACTTTAAAAGTCATTTCCTTACTGAACAGTTCTTTATAGAGAAACATGCGGAGTTTACAAATCTACAATAGGGTAATATGTCAGTAGTTGAGTACTATCAAAAATTTGTGCAATTACAAAAATATGCCCCAAAATTTGATGATCAAGAGAAATTCAAAGCACATAAGTTTATCTTGGGTTTGCACCCAAAGCTCAGTCAACCTATAGGGGGAAAGACACCCTAGACTCTGACAGCCGCATACGATGCTGCTCGATATTTTGAGTCAAGCCAGAAGGAGATAAAGGCTTTTTATCAACAAGAGAAGGATAATTCAAGGAAAAGAAAGAATTCCGAGCCAAGTCGTGGTTTAGATCAAAACCATAAATATGGTGACAAGGGCTGAAGCAGATTTGACAATAAAAAATAAAAATAGAAATCAGGGATATAAGGGGCAGTCAGATCAAAAGAAAATCCAGGAGAAGAAAAGCACCTACAAAGATCAAGGGAGAAATGAAAATCAAAGTAAGGAGTATGAGAAACAAAAGAATACTGGACCCAATGCTTGTTTTGTATGTGGAGCTCAGGATCACTATGCCAGGCAATGTCCAAAAAGAGTTGATCATGGAAATCATTCTGGAGAACCCTCTCACAAAATTTATGCAGCCATAGGTAACCCTAATCTTGAGGGGCAAAGCACTCCATTTTTTATTAAAGGAAAAATAGGCATGAGGAATGTGAATATATTAATAGATAGTGGTGCTACTGATAGTTTTATTTCAAATAATATCTTGAGGGATATACCTGTTAGACCTGGGATCATGGCAAATGGTTGGCATGTAGAATATGGCTCAGGACAAACCCACTTAGTAAACCAATGCCTATTTGATTCAACAATAGAATTGCCTCAAGGAGAAATTAATTGGCATTTGTATGTAGCTCCTTTACATGCATTTGATGTGATTTTGGGATTAGATTGGCTAAAAGCACATAAGACGATACTAAATTTTGAGGAAATATGGATGGATTATACTAATGAAGCCAATCAAAGAATACACATCCACTGTAGTAGATCCTCATTTGAACCTCATTTGATAAGTAGTATGCAAGCTAAAAGAGCTTGGAAAAAGGGATGCAGATTGTATGTAATCAAGATGAATAAGAAAGAGGAATCAGACCCAAGCTCAACACTTTTCCAACAATACCCGGTGCTAGGATGATTTAGGGATGTATTTTCGGAAGATCTACCTGGTTTTTTGCCAAGTAGAGAATTTTACTTCTCTATTGAATTAGTTCTTGGAGCAACACCAGTAGCCCGGACTCCATATGGAATAACACCACTGGAGCTATAAGAACTCAAAACCCAACTACAAGATTTGTTGGAGAAAGGGCATATTAAACCCAGTGTGTCACCTTGGGGAGTGCCAGTTTTGTTTGTCAAAAAGAAAGATGGAACCTTGAGATTGTGCATTGATTACATAATGCTTAATAAAATGACAATCAAGAACATATATCCTCTGCCTAGAATTGATGATTTATTTGACCAACTCAGAGGTGCTACCATATTTTCTAAAATTGATCTTAGATCAGGATATCACCAACTAAGGATATAGAATAAGGATACCTATAAGACTTCCTTCAGAACAAGATATGGGCACTATGAGTTCACAATGTTACCTTTTGGTTTAACCAACGCACCAACAACCTTCATGAACCTGATGCATAGTGTGTTCCATGAGAAGTTAGATCAATTTGTGCTTATATTCTTGGATGATATATTGATTTACTCTCGAAACAAAGAAGAACATGATGAACACATGAGAATTGTGTTAGGAGTACTCAGGAAAAATTAGCTATATGGAAAACTGTCCAAATGTGAATTCTATACACCTCAGGTACAATATCTAGGGCATATCATCTCAACTAAAGGTATAGTAGTGGATCCCAAGAAAATTGAAGCTATTGTAGATTGGCCAGCCCCTACTAATGTGTTAGAGGTAAGGAGTTTCATGGGAATGACTGGCTATTATCGACGATTTGTCAAAGGTTTTTCAAAAATAGCCTATCCTATAACCAATTTGCAAAAGAAAGGAAAGGCGTTTAAGTGGACAAAGCAGTGTGAATAAGCCTTTAGAATTCTCAAGGAAAAGCTAATGACCTCACCAATACTAAGAATACCCAACCCAAACCAACCATTTACAGTGTGCATTGATGCATCTAACGAAGGAATAGGAGGTGTATTGTTGCAAAGGGAGGTTGTGATAGCTTATGAGTCTAGGAAACTCAAGAAGCACGAGATAAATTATGCCACACATGACCTAGAACTGGTAGCTGTGGTTCATGCACTCAAAATTTGGAGACATTACCTATTGAGAAAAAACTTTTGACCTTAAAATCGATCACCAGAGTTTAATGTATATATTCACTCAACCAATGTTAAATGCTCGACAATGAAGATGGATGGAATTTCTAGCTGAATATGATTTTGGAATTGAATATATCAAGGGTAAAGAGAATAAACTGGCAGACGCTCTTAGCATATGGAAACACATAACTACTATTACAAGATGTCAGTATGGGTTTAGGAAGCAGATTGCAGAATTGCAAAAGACAGATGAATTCTATATATCTTGCCAAGAGAAAATTGAACAAGGAATTCCTGGAGAATATAGCATCAAAGAGGAATTAGTATGCTTTCGCAACCAAATTATTGTACCCAAAAAGGATGAGCTTCAAAGAATTATCCTGCAAGAGGCTCATTATACACCATATTCAGCACACCCAGGGGTAGTCAAAATGTAGGAAAATATGAAGAAGGACTACTATTGGCCTGGAATGAAAAAAGACATAGTGTAGTTTGTGGCCAAATGTCTTGAGTGCCAAAAGGTCAAGGTAAAACATCAACATCCTGGTGGAAAATTGCATCTATTTGAAATTCTAGAACATAAATGGCAAGCTATAACCATGGATTTCATTGTAGGACTCCCTAAAACTTGATTCTAGCATGATGCCATATTTGTGGTGGTGGACAAGTTGATGAAGGTAGTGCATTTCTTACCTGGAAGTGCTCACGATGATGCCTCAACAATTGCTCAGAAATTTGCCCAAGAAATTGTAAGGTTACATGGGTTCCCTGAAGTTATTATATTAGATAGAGACTCCTGATTTACATCTTAATTTTGGAAAGCGTTGCATCGAGATTGGGGAATAAAGCTCAATATCAACACTACTTATCATCCCGAGATGGATGGACAGACCGAGAGGGTCAACCAAGTGCTAGAAGACATGCTACACATGTATTGTATGGATCAAAAAAACAAATGGGAGGACTATCTCTTCCTGGTAGAATTTGCTTACAATAATAGCTACCATTCCACGTTGGGCATGGCCCCATTTGAGGCTCTATATGGGCATAGGTGCAGGACACCATTAACATGGGACAATTTGGATGATCGAGAGATGATCGGTCCTAAAGCTGTTAAGTAGATGGAGAACCAACTAAAGGCAATCCATCAGTGTTTGCAGGTATCTGACCGTCAGAAGAGCTATGCTAACTTAAAACGAACACCTCAAGAATTTTCCATGGGAGACAAGGTCTTCCTTAGAGTCAAACCTACTAAAAGCTCTATTAAGTCCTCCAAACTAAGCCCTAGGTTTGTCGGACCTTTTGAAATAACTGCCAAAAATAGTCTTGTTGCCTATAAGCTTGCATTGCCACCAAATTTGTCAAAGATCCACAATGTCTTTCATGTATCCCTGCTTTGAAAATATGTTGCTGACCCAACCCATATCTTGGATACTACTCATTTGTAGATGTCGGACCCACAGCACATTGAGGTGCGACCTGTTAGGATTTTGGGATTTAGAACTGTTGGCAATTTTGCCACATTAAATTTTTGATAGAATTTGGCCTAAGTATGGAGCTTTAAAGTGGCAAAGAGCATGCTGAGGTGTTCAGGTTTTCATGGACCATAAATAGAGGTGATAAAATGGATTAAATAAGCTTTGGATATTTTATCATTGCAGATCTTCTCGCTAGATTTTCGATGATATATTATAATAGGCGATCGGCTCAGGGGATCAAAAGTTATGGCCCCGAGAAATAGGACCAGGAAGCTCAATTTCAGAAGCAACCAAAAATATTCTAAGTTTCGGGCTCCTCCCAACTGCACTCATCCTCCCGACTATGCTCATCCTCCCAAATGCACTCATACAAAGGCCCAAAATTTTCTAAGTGTTAGTGTTGTCGCAACACGACTTCACAACGAAGTCAGGATGTGCACTTAATTTTGTGCGCATTGGGGAGCTGACATGCAGAGAGTTGAGCCTAAAATTTGACTAAGTATTGCGAACCTCGACTTCACAGTGAAGTCAGGTTGCGCTCTCAGTTTTGTGTGCACCTGGGCATTAGTGGAGCCCTAAATTTTCTAAGTGTTGGGTGCACAACCCGACTTCGCAGCGAAGTCGGGTTGCGCCCTCAAGTTCATGCATAGTTAGGCAACTTATTTGAAAAATGGCTAAGTGTTGGATGAGCAACCCGAATTTGTAGCAAAGTCAGGGTTCACTCACTTACCTACGCACACTTGGGCAAAGAATGTCAAATCCTGCCCAAAAATTTTCTAAGGCACGGAGGCCTCCCCAACTGTGCCACTTCCCCTTCGCACTGCCTGGTTGCACTCTGATTTTGGGTGAAGTCAGGCAAGAAAGAAAATATGAGCTCCTAAGGTAGATTTTTCCCCTTATCAAATTCTGACAAGTGTCCAGCCTCAAGATTTGAGTCAGAGATGGGACGGGAGGTAGATGAGCATGAACTGACAGATTTTACCGTATCTACCCCCATTCAAACAGACTCAACTTCCCACCTATTAGATTTCCATGGAGCTACCACATTTTTAGGAGGACTTTTCTGCAAGTACATTCTTTACCTGTAGAGGTTAACATCAGTCACTTTTGTCAACTTTTGTAGCTTTTTTTAGGTCTAGGATTTTGTGCCCAAAATGTAATCAGGGGGGAAAATTGCACTATAAATAGTAGCCTCATTTCATTGTACAAGGATGAAGGGGGGACATATTGCTATAGGACTCTGCTGTGATGGACCACCTTATAATTAATTCAAATCATCCTTGGCTCTGCTTCTTGTCTCTGTATTTTATCTCCTCTGCTAGTATTTCTGCTTCATGTCCATTTATATTTATGTCTGTCTGAATTCTAAATTCTGGATTTGGGCATTGGTGATTATTTGGATATGGAATACAAAATAGAAGGATACATAGGATAGAATCACAGTTGCAATTTATGTTACATGCTTTGTTTTAATTATTGTTTGTTAGGATGAAAATTTGCGATCATGCTTCTTGTTCTCCCCCCACCTGAAACGCATGATATTTACATCTCTTTCCTGTTCCCTTATCTTTTTCAATATCTTTCTAGTTCCCTTTACCCCCATTTTTAATATATTTCTTGCACCTTTATCTAAAACCCCAAAGTAGGTTAGGAAAGGAGTCGGCCTTCTCCGAATATCGACACGGGGGGCATCCCTTCCTCTCGTCATTTCAATGTTGGTCTGCGGGTCTAGGGTGCATTGACACACCAAGTCCTTCCCAGGTTGCAGATCCGTAGCCAATAGTTTCTAGCATGCCTGATGGGATGAACAGTCTCCATATTTTTAGGAAGCCCAAGTTGGTGAATCTTTGGCTTGCCTTCATCTGGCAAAATCACCTGGCAACTCTGACTGAGCTGAAGATCCAAATTTCTTGATCGTAGGCACATTTTTTTAATCTAATAGAAGACACCCCGACGGAATCAGGGTTTGGTGAGCAGCCTTGACCTCACAAGTGGAGAAATGAATGTTCACCTACAGTCTCCATATTTTCAAGAAGCCCGAGTTTGGTGAATATTTGGCTTGCCTTCATCTGGAAAAATCACCTGGCGACTCTAACTGAGCTGAAATATGGAAGCCCAAGTTGGTGAATCTCTAGCTTGCCTTCATCTGGAAATATCACCAAGGCAAATCCCTCATACTATGCAAAGCCCTAGAATGCACCTGTGTGGAGCTCGAGAGGTAGATCTCATCCAAAGTCACCAATGGGAATATGCAAACACCGCCTAAATGATGAATAATATGGTTGCTTGGAGTTTCCATCAGGAGACGGACCAAGAGGAGGAAAAAAATCCAGTGGCAAATTTTGAACACAAAGAGGGCACATTTTTGCACCCTTTTTGTGTCCCAAGGCATAGCACGCAAGCATTCAGCCAAATCCCAATAGGCATACCTCACCAGGAGGTTGATCCTAAGGAGACCTCGACAAAATGCCTATCACCGAAAAGCTCCTGCTATCGCATCAAGGAGTTGGAAGAACTTGTGCTCGAGAGTCCACAGGTGGTGGACTCTCTAGAGTTATGGTATTGGCTCCAACCATCACCGTAATCGACACCCGAATAGGGCTCTTGTATGGAAAATCTCCTTGCCACATTGTTCATCAATTGTATGGGTACCGAGATGAATGATAACCTGCCATGTTGCACCATGTTCATGACCTGACAAACTTTGGGAGGCCAGTCGGACTTCAAATATCAATTTAAGTACAATTAGATCTGGTTCGGACACTACAGGTTCATTGGATAGGCAACCAAAGCTATATTTGTGTTGGAGGCATGCCAATCATGCTACAAAATTTTGTGTAAATAATATAAATAAGTCGACTAGTATACAAAGTTTTAGTTGTTTGTGCAGTATTTTTTTTTTTAGTGTTCCAAGAGGGCCATGGGTGCTAAGGGTTTGAGAAAGAGGTTGTTTTCGACAGTGAGTATCAAGAGGACAGCGAGGGTGACTCTTTTACCCAATGGATAAAGGCCTAGGTACTCACATTAAGGTGAGCTCAATGCCCCACGAACCACCAAGAATGTTGGCAATTTTTCCACATTAAATTTTTTGATAAAATTTGGCCTAAGAATGAAGCTTTAAAGTGACAAAGAGCATGCTAAGATGTTCGGGTCTTCTCGCTAGCTTTTCGATGATATATTATAATAGGCGATTGGATCAACAGATCAAAAGTTATGGCCTCAAGAAGCAGGACCAGGAAGCTCAATTTCAAAAGCAGCCAAAAATATTCTAAGTGTCGGGCTCCTCCTGACTGCACTCATCCTCCCGACTACACTCATCCTCCCGACTACACTCATCCTCCCGACTACGCTCATACAAAGGCCCAAAAATTTCTAAGTGTTAGTGTTTCCGCAACCTGACTTTGCAGCGAAGTCGGGCTGCGCACTTAGGGATCTGACGTGTAGAGAGCTGAGCCCAAAATTTGACTAAGTATTGAGTGAACCTCGACTTCGCAGTGAAGTCGGGTTACGCTCTCAGTTTTGTATGCACCTGGGCATCAGTGGAGCCCTAAATTTTTGAAGTGTTGGGTGCGTAACCTAACTTCGCAGCGAAGTCAGGTTGCGCCCTCAAGTTCATGTGTAGTTGGGCAACTTATTTGAAAAATGGCTAAGTGTTGGATGAACAACCCGACTTTGTAGCAAAGTCGGGGTTTGCTCACTTACCTGCGTGCACTCGGGAAAAGAATGTCAAAGCCTACCTAGAAATTTTCTAAGGCACGAAAGCCTCCCCAATTGTGCCACTTCCCCTTTGCACTGCCTGGTTGCGCTTCGATTTTGGGTGAAGTCAAGCAAGAAAGAAAATATGAGCTCCTAAGGCAGATTTTTCTCCTTATCAAATTTCGACAAGTGTCCAACCTCGAGATTCGAGTCAGAGATGTGACGGGAGGTAGATGAGCGTGAACTGACAGATTGTACTACATATTCCCCCATTCAAACTGACTCAACTTCCCACCTACCGGATTTCCACAGAGCTACCACGTTTTCAGGAGGACCTTGCTACAAGTACATTCTTTACTCATAGAGGTCAACATCAGCCGCTTTTATTAGCTTTTGCAACTTTTTGTTAGGTCTAGGATTCTGTGCCCAAAATGTAATCAGGGGGGAAAATTGCGCTATAAATAGCAGCCTCATTTCATTGTACAAGGGTGGAGGGGGGACATATTGCTAGAGGACTCTGCTGTGATGGACCACCTTCTAATTAATTCAAAGCATCCTTGGCTCTGCTTCTTGTCTTTGTCTTTTATGCTGCTTTCTGCTAGTATTTCTACTTCAAGTCCATTTATATTTCTGTTTGTATGAATTCTAAATTTTGGATTTGGGCATTGGTGATTATTTAGATCTGGAATACAAAACGGAAGGATACATAGGATAGAATTGCAGTTGCAATTTTTGTTACATGCTTTGTTTTAATTATTGTTGGTTTGGATGCAAATTTATGATCATGTTGCTTGTTCTCCCCCCACCCGAAATACATGATATTTATATCTCTTTCCTGTTACCTTATATTTTTCAATCTCTTTCCAGTTCCCTTTACCCCATTTTTTAATCTCTTTCCTGCACCCTTATCTAAAACTCCCAAGTAGGTTAGGAAAGGAGCCAGCCTTCTTTGAAGATCGACACAAAGGGCATCCCTTCCTCCCGGCCTTTCAATGTTGGTATGTGGGTCTAGGGCGCATTGACACACCAAGTCCTTCCCAGGTGGCGGATCCATGGCCAAAAAGAACCAAAAAACTTAGGAAAAGAGTTGTGGACCAATGTAGAGTGCAATGGGACCAATTTTCTGAAAGAAACGCCACCTAGGAGTGTACCGCAAGCATGAAAAATAAATTTCCCTACTTGTTTGAGACATAAAAAAATGTGGAAGCCAAATGTTAATAAAATGAGAACTTTTATAATGATGTATTGGAGACTTGTTGCATATATATGTATTTGATGTCTTGTTATGTATATATGATATTTTGATATATACATTTTCATTCATATGATGTCATGATGAAATTGTTGTTTATATAATTACTTGTATTTGCACATCATTTAATATTTTGATGATAAGCTAACACAAGGACTGTGTTAAATCTAAGGGGGAAAGTATGTCACATCCCCACTGCTAGTGATTAATTTTCTTGGAAGAATGTGATTCTGTGATTAGTGTTTGTGGTGCAGGAGCAGGAATCGGGGTAGATAGAGTGAATAACACCCACCCCATTAACCGAGGCAGCGGATCAAAAACATCGAGTAAGTGGATATGATATTGTGCCCCAGGCACCTTGGTACGTGGGTACATGGACACCCACAATAGGGTTGCATTGCATTCTTCCTGTCATAAATTGAATGAATGTTTGCATTTGATATTTGCTTCAATCAGCTTGTTGCTCTTTGATTGCAACCATTTAAAATGACAATATATATTTAAAAATATATATAATTATTGTAGCTGAAAAGTGATATAAAAATAATAATAATAAAATAATAATTAAAAATATATATAATAATAATATAATAAAATAAATCATAACTACGGAATTATTCATAAGAGTAATAATAAAAATATAATAACATTAAAATTAAAATGTATATGAGGCAATAAATATTATTATTAATAATAAAAAAAATTAAACCTAAATGTTGGCCGTAGCAAGGACTAACAAATCCTAAGTTAAAATATGACTAAGGAATCTACGTATTCGAAGCTAAGTGTGACTAAGGAACCTATGGAAATTATAATCCAAAAAACTACATTGGACACTTTAAAGAAGATTTAATAGATTAAAATAGTAAGGTATAGCTAGACGCAGTACGTGGAGGATGCCTGGACGTTCTATCTGGCAAACCGAGTGAAGTGTCCACCCTCCATTAAACACCATCTCTTATATAAGGAAAATGTTCTGGAAGAAGATGTGTGTGGATGTGGGGGTTTTGAGAAGCTCTCTCTCTCGGAATACAAGCAAGCTCTTTATAAGATTGTGAAAGGAAGTAATCAGAAGGAGGTCTGCACTCTATGAGAAGAAGGTCAAATTTCTTTTTATTGTGTTAATATAAGGATTGTTTAAAAATGTATTGAATTAAATGACTTAATTCTAGTAAGATAGCCACTACTTTCATTGCTTGACTACGTAGTGAATAATTTTAATTATTTTACAAGTGACTTATGGTATACTGCCTGTAATACTGTGTAGAGACGTAGGTGTTCAACTTATAAAAAAAAATAATTTAACCTGAAATGGAGGTAATTAACTATGTAAATATAGTTGCACGACACACTGATTTGAGAAGGTATTTTTTTATATAAATATAAATATAGGGAAATAAAAACAAAAATAACATATTTGCATTGCAAATGCTCTACTGGGAATTGATGAGGAAATAAATGAGTTGCTTTATATTCATTTTTCTACTTCAAAGCTGTCGTTTAAATGTCATTTTGTTTGCTCTCGTCTGTGTAATTTCAGCTGTCATGGTAGTGAAGGAAATCATTTTTTTTGCATTGTCAAGTCTGTGGTGTGTTTCTCATTAAATACAGCTGCATGAATTTATTTTTCTTTTATCTTTTAAGCCTGCATGTTGCTGAGTTTGCATGACACGATTGAATTCATGTTATGACCTGCATGTGTGTCATATAGTCAATATGGGCCAAGTCTGAACCTATAAACCCTCGTCTCTGTTCCGCTGGTTAATGTGGGTGGGCTGGAGGTGCATTAATCGCTACTCAAGCTTAGGATGTGAAGGTTGTCACTTCAGAATGGTTGCCTAAACTGTGTTGAAGATAGAAGCCTAACTAAAGGTTGGGACGCCTTGAATGACGATATTGCGACAATATCGTAGAATATCAAAATTATGTTAATTTATTATTCTAAAAGTTGTTGAGTTTGTTTGGATTCATGTTATTCTAGAATGGTAATATTAATGGAATTAGGAGATATATTTTTAATTTCTCTTAAAACTTATACTTTGAGTTGATGCAAGGAAATGATTACATTTGTTTAATATAAGTAAAGTCGTGAGGTGATTGGATGGTAGCTTAAGTGAGTTAGGTTGCTTTGCTTATTCTTTACCTTATGCACTTTATAAGCTTAGGAATATATAAAGTTTAAGCTTGTCTCATGTGGAACTAAAAATAATACACTGTTGACTTGAACTCTTTTAAAAAGTATGTTTGCAATAGTTTAATAGCATGGAAATTAAGGGACTTGGTCACACGAATTTTATTATAAAGAATAATATTTTTAGAAAAAGGGGAATTTATTGAGAGTTGTTTTTAAGTTTTATTTAATATGGTTGGAAAAGTTAGTATGAGATATGTTTCCTATTTAAAGTAGTTTTTACTTTTTAAGTCTTAAAATTATTAATATTTTATTTGAAATTTTACTATGGACTTATGGGTTATTTTTGATTAGAAAGTTCTCCTGTTTATATAAGATATAATTTATTTTGAAATATGAGTTCGAGATCATGATGTAGAGGTTCTTAGAAATATATTCTTGGCTCATAAGGAAGAAGTAATAATTATAAAATTATAACCTTAGAATGACCATTGAACTTACTTACCACCCGGAGATAAACCATTTTCTTCTTAAAAGGGGAAGTCGAGTTAGGACCTTCTCCACCCATCCACATTATGTCACGAGGTGACTTATGTGAGGCTGAGTCACTGTACTCCAAAAAATCAAGGACAGAGGTCCAAGCCGTTGGGTGTAACGAGCAGCGGTATGGTACGTCGCTCTAGGTGATCAATCTGTTGGTGGTGGTGATAATCGTCATTCCACTCGGACTAGGGAAATGTCAATATATTTTATGGCCAATGGGATCCTCATGGCATTTCCAACAGCAGATGGTTATGGGCAAAATTTTTGTTAGTCTAGGAGAGAATACGATTATCTAGCCCAAAGGCCATGTGATGACGGGATCTAGTAAAACCTTAGCAGAAGGTCAATGATTCCAAAGCGTTAAGTTGAGTAGTTAAAGAACTGAGGGTTCTTTCGACTTTGTACAAGGGAAATAGCATACCCCATTCAGGTGTTATGGGCCTTGAATGGATAACCCTTCACCATATTCTAAGAGAACTCATGTGTGGAGTCGGAATCATTCAGGTGACCCATAGGATTATGCCAGTCCCGAGCACTTAAGACACCAGTTGTAGTGGTGGCAAATCTTGAAGTGTAATTACTTGTATGCCTAGGCTAACAATATGATGGGTTGCAAGCAAAATGTTCATGAGTAGAAGAAAAATTTAAGACTTGTGAAAATTTTTGGGTTGTGACAAGGTTCAATCCTTGAATTCTACTGTGTAGACTTTGTCTAATGACATGATCATCATGTAGAAAAATCAAGCGCAATAGGAATTCCTACCAAGAAGGTTGTACCCTCCAAAAATGCTCACCAAATACTATGTGGTATAGCCAGGCAAACCCCCAACAAGGAATGTCACAATCAACGAGGAACCAAGCACTTTTGATTATGTGCATTAGTGTTCCACTTGCAATGATCCAAATGAAGAGGGCACTTGCATGTTACATCAACATTATGTGCAAATATTATTGGGTAGAATCTCCAGCAGTCAGGTCAATATAATAAGGCAAACAGATAAGATTCTGGAGATCACTGAGGAAGAGCAAGTTTCAGTCCTTACCAAGGAGGGAAAGAGATCGATGGAGGTAGACACAACTCAAATGGCCCCCTAAAGGTGTATACCCATCGCAAAAAAGAGCAACAACCTATTAGGGTTCCATACAAATCTCCCCATCCTCCGCCGGTAAAATAGAAAGCCCAATAGGCTACTGCAACCCCGCTCCAGGCTAAAACCAAAGACCAGGCTAGGGAAAATCTCAAATTCCCTTCTTTAACAAAGTGGCAAAGAGTCGAAGCCATGAAACAATATCGTACAAAATACGAGGCGAATAAAGAACCAGAGATACTTTTTGCCATAGCATATAACATTGTGGATGAGCTAAAGAAAACTCCTGCCAAGATTAGTCTTTATGATGCCCTGCGACTACCAGCATAGGTGGACCTGCTTCAAGAATCCCTGAAATTGAAAAAATCTAGGAAAGCAATACAGCCCATTTTAGTTCAGACTTTACCCAATTCCATTGCTGGAAAAAAAAATGCCCCCTCCATTTTATCTGACCCTACAGATGGAGGGATCCATCGTTCATAACTGCATGATTGATTTCGATGCCACCACCACAGTCATGCCAAAGGCCATTTGTGAGGAGATAGGGATGGAGTATACATTAATTAGTCACTCAGTGCTCCAACTGGATGGTACCCCTATGAAGATAGTCGGCGTGATCAAGGATATACCCATTTGGTTGCACAAAGTACCCCAAATTGTAGTGATACAAGAGGTGGTAGTAGTTGATCTTGAGCCCTATTTTAGCATGTGTCTCTCAAGGGAGTTCACCACTAAGCTGGGTGGGTACCTTTCCATGGACTATTCGCATCTAGAAGTACCATTCAAAGGAAGAAAATTCAAAATATATAATTAGAAAACTTCTACGTTTCTCGTAAAAAAATGGTCGAAGAAGGAGGAAATGATGATTCAGTCCGTTCAATAGCCGAAGAAATGGAACAGGTGGACTTGGTGGAAGATCCTTTAGAGAAGCTGTGTGTCGAAGATAAATTCTCATTAACATATTTCAATGCGATGATAGAAACAAAGATAGGATCTTAGTCCATCACTAGACCTAAAGAGCACACTAAGCCGATGTAGGAGAATGAGATGGCTACCCGAGATGAACTATGGAAGTTGTTTTTTGGTGGTACCAGGTGTAAAAATGATTCTGGGTAGGAATACTCCTAGTGTCACCATCTGGAGAACAAAAATATTACTATTACAGTCTATCTTGGAGCTGCACCAACAATGCATTCGAATACAAAGCTCTCTGCCTAGGACTAAAGAAAGCTGAAAAGTTAGGCATTAAACATCTCCAAATTTTTGACAATTCAGAACTGATATGTAATCAGGTCACAAATAAATGTATTTCCAAAAAGAATTACCTCAAGGCATATCGCAACAGGGTGTGGGACATGTTCGAGCATTTTGAATCACTTAATGTGCAATTCATCCCACAGGAGAAAAATAGGCACGCTGATATCTTGGCTTCCATTGGGGCCAAACAAAGATACTCATTGGCAAGTCTTCGACAGTGATGAAGAAATCATCAATTTTTTGGTTCAAGAGGTAGCCACTATTGAGGGGAGAAACCCCAAAGATGAATATTACGAAGGGTTAATTCAGCTGAAAAACAACCATGTTCCAAAGGGACTGATCACTCTAGAAAGCCTATTCGACCAAAATGATAGGGCAATTTCTCATAGAATCAAGGTCGATGCAAGGCAATACCAAGATATGGAGCTCAAATCAGGGAAAGTAATAAAAGTTGGGATAGATTGCACTCCCATAGAATTGGAGGAGATCCAGTTATTATGCAAATGATACTCGAACATAGTGGCATGGTCTTCTCAAGACCTGAAAGGCTACGATAGAAAAGTCATTCAACATACTATAGAACTACAAGAAGGAATCAAACCCTTCAGACAGAGGCAAAGGCCAGTCATCTGAAGGTTGAAGTCCTGATGAAGGCCAAACTCTTGAAAATGCTTGAAGTTAAAATTATTTATCCAATAAAGCATTCTTCTTGGGTTGCGAATCTTGTATCAGTTAGGAAGAAAAATGGAGACATCCGCTTGTGTGTGGATTTTTGCAACCTGAACCAAGATTCGTTAAAATACCACTACCATCTCCCACATATTGATCAGATCCTACATTCAATAGCAGGATCCCAATGTTTTTCCTTGCTCGATGGTTTTTTTGGGTATAATCAAATATGGGTTAGAGATGAGGACCAACATAAGACTGCATTCACCACTAAGTGGGGGACGTTCGCTTATCAAAAAATGTCATTCGGCCTTTCAAATGCCAGAGCAAAATTTCAAAGGGCTATGGACTTAGTGTTCAGAGAGCTTCTAAATAAAATCATCATCATCTATTTAGATGACATGACTGTATTTTATTGAAGAAGAGAGGATCATGCTTTGCACTTGTAGCAGATCTTTGAAAGATGCAAGGAATTTGACATCTCAATTAATCCAAAGAAATATGTCTTTAAAGTAAGGGAGGGGAAGCTACTGGGACATGTTATATCGGAAAAGAGACTCGTCATTGATCTCGACAGAGTTGAAGTACTCCTCAAGCTTCCACTTCTGATGAATAAGAAAGGACTACAGTCATTTTTCGGCCAGATCAACTTTGTAAGGAAGTTGATTCCAGACTTTGCCCAAGTCATCAAGCCGATGTCTGAACTCCTAAAATAATATGCTGAGTTTACTTGGATGAAAGAAATAAAAAGAGCATTCAAAGAAATAAAAGCTCAGATCACCTAGGCCCCCGTGTTGGTTAACCCAGATTACAGTAAATACTTAATTCTTTATGCAGTTGGGGAACCTGAAAGTTATGCAACGGTCCTGACACAGAATGGAGATGACGGCGAGGAGTGCCCAATCACATTTCTAAGCTAGGTGATACAACCCCATGAAGAAAAATATAACTTCATATAGTGCCAGGTACATGCGGTCATGAGATCTCTAAGGAAATTTAAACACTTCGTCTCCCAGATCTGAATCACCGTGTTTGTTGTCCACTAGGACATACAAAGTTTCATCATCCAGGGTGAAATGGGCAACAAGAGGGTCGACTGGGTTAATAAAATATAATATTTTGATGTTGAAATATGACCCACTAAATTGATTCATGGTCGCACACTATGCCATGAGCTTGCGAGGAGCATCACTGCCGAAGTAACAACATGTCAATGGGACGATCCAGTGGCAAAGAACAACTATGCCTATCAATCTACTGATGAAGAATATTGGACCGAGGAAATCATCAGGTACTTCAACACTGGGAGATGTACTGAGTGTTTAAATGCCTCACAACAAAAATGGTTTAGGATGCAGTCCCTCCATTATGTATTACACTCCAAAGGACTATTCTTTAGAAATATTGATGGTGTTATTCTGATATGCATCAGAGGAGATGATAAAAGGAAATTCCTTGGTGAATTTCACTTCAGGTTATTAGGAGGCCACTTCGTAGGAAGGACAAAAACCTTCAAAATAATCAGGGTAGGTTACTATTGGCCTACCCTCTTTGTCGATCCTTTCACAGTTTGTCGTAGGTGTGAACAATGCCAAAATTTTGCCAGATGAAGTAAAAATACCCCAATGCCCTTACAGTCGATACAAGTCGAGGCACCTTTCCAGCAATGGGGGTTAGGCTTTGTAAGAGTCATCTTTCTGAATTCATCAATAGGACAAGTTCATATTGGTGGCGATAGACTTTTTCACCATATGGACCAAAGCGGTGCCCACAAAACATGTCGATCAAGAAATAATCATCACATTCCTAGAGAGTCTGATCACTTGCTTTGGTGTCCTTGAGGCGATAGTGATAGATAACGATCTTGGGTTCGTAGGCACCAGGATTAATGAGTTCGCCTATAAGTATGGAATATATCTCAAGGTCACCTTAAATTACTATCCTCAAGGCAATGGGTTAGCAGAATCAACAAACAAAAACCTATTAAAATTATTGAGAAAGCTTATAGATAGGAGCAAGAGGACTTGGCACCTCCTCTTGGACCAAGCACTATGGGCCGATTGGATCTCCATAAAAAATTCGATCAAGACTTCACCCTATGCTTTGGTCTATGACAAGGAAGTTGTCTTGCCAACTCACTTGGAGATTCCCACACTAAAAATGTTAGATGACAAAGAAGGAGAATTTAACCCTATGGAGGCTAGGCTAGCCCAGTTGCTGCAACTAAAGGAAGACCGATAAAAAGCCTACGAGGCCTTTTTTAGACATGCAAATCACCAAATATTGGTTTAAGAGAAAGTCCTCTACCTGTGTTTTCAAATTTGAGGACCTGGTGTGGAAGTGGGACTCATTAAGGCCAAGCCAGGTAACCACGACAAGTTCAATGCATTCTGGGGGGGGCCATTTGAAATTATGCAATTCAATCAAGCAAACTCCTTTATCCTTAAGGATATGACTGGCCAGATTCTACCCATCCTATTAAATGGTCTTCACCTGAAGGTCTTTCATAGCTAAGAGGTATCCCAAAAATTTTGCCCATGTATATAGTATTTTGTTTCTAGTTATCCACATCTGTATATATTTCACCTCACAACCTTTTAGGATTAAAAATTAGACTTAGGATAGATTCGTAGCTTTCACTACAAGATATACTGGCATCAGTCCAAAGCCATTAGGGTTCGGCCTACAACTGAGCCTCACAAGGTACTTCAAGATTTCCCTCATGAAGCAGTCATTACCAATTGGTTTGCTGTGAAGCACTCCAATGCTAAAGAGGCAAAATGGACAAAGTAGTATCAAAGGCTACCTCTGAGACAAGATGACATCAGAATGTAGGGTTTGGGGTGTTGATACAGTGTGTTGTTGATATACCAATGTTAGGAGATTATTTGTATGGTCCAGAGTAGAAAAAAAAAAAAAAAAAAGCTTTTCTCAAGGGCAAGATTTGTTGAAGAAATACACCCAAGGTTCCTTGAGTTAGATTTGGCTAAGACACGAAAGATGATTTGCCAAAATATCTAGTGAAGCTACACGTAGGCCTAAAACCCAACGAACCTCTAGTGCTTCATTCAAAGATCTACCGAAGTTTCGCTTCGGCCAATATTCCCAGCGAACCATCCTACATTTTGATGCTAAGTTCGGGCTTAACTTTGGCAAAGCGTTGATTTCGGCTATGGCCTGGTGAACCACCTCTCAGAATTATTGAAGAGAATGCAAAGTAAATGCTTCGCTCATAAGATAGTTGAATCTCCACTTTGGGGGCTACCTCGAGCGAAGTAGCCATCTACAAAAAGAAAGTCAAAATGACAGCTTCGGGTCAGGGACATAACGAACCTATGGATCGCTAAAAATTTAGACAAAGTACCATCCGCAAGAGGAGCAACAAGGAGTTGAAGTTCAAGCCCAAGGAAATTGATCCGAAAAAGTTTTACTTCACTAAGTTTTAAGAACAAAACCAACTTTGGGTAAAAAATGGGCCGAACTTCTAAATTGCCCTAAAACTTAGCAAAGCAAAAAAATGAAAGGAGAAGTGCATTTAAAACATACCTTAAAATGCATGCCAATTGGTGGTCCAGGTGAATGATTCAAAGCATATGGAGTTAATGCAAATATGGTGAAGCATATCTTGAGAGAATTTAGTTGCCCTAGAAGATCGTGCCCAAGTACGAGGTAACTGAAGGTTAAAATTTTGAGGAAGTGTTAGGTCCCTAAAGTACCTTGGCCCTCGTGCACGGTGCCACAAGACAAATCGAATGACAGAGCGATGTTCTCAACCCAATTTTCACATTTCATTTTACCAGGTTCCATTAATGGAAGTAACTTCAACCTCCATCTATAAAATTTGAGCTCCATTAGCAAAATACTACCCACCTACTAGTAATTTTGAGCGAGATCTAAGAGACGTAAGAACCCTAACCAGAACTCTGCTATGTTTGTGCCACTCTACTTTAAAACCCTGCTACATTCTGTGAACTAGAATGGGAAATAAAGCTTCGAAGGAAAAGAGAAAGGATCTTGAAGCGGCGAGTCCCGAGGAAACCAAGAAGACAAAAGAAGGAAAGAAGCATAGACTTAAGAAGGTCGACCTTAACCTTCACCCTGAAAAGCAGGTCGTGGAAGAAGGGGAGGATTCTAAAGAAGAGTGGCCCGTGGAACCTCCCATTGACAGGTGGGAAAAGATCAAAGATACTATGCTTTCCAAAAGCATCGCCGAGATCTGGAAGACTATCAATTTCATGCAGAGTCGGTTTTTCATAGAGAAAAAAGGGTTGTTGCTTATTATTCCCACATATACTGGTATTTGACTCTATCAGTGCATCACTGTCCTGAATTGGTCCACGAATTATGCAGAACTACTAACCCTCGACCAGGAAGGTCTTGGATGCAGCAGGTAACTATTGGTTATGAATCTACCACTAGGATAGGTTTGAATGTAATGCGCCCTAGATTCGCCCAGCAAATTGAAAGTCCAAAAGGAAGAAAAGCCTTTCGTGCCAATATTCGGAGAAGGTCGGCTTCCTATATATTTTCTCAAGTGGTTTTAAGCTCAGAGTGTAGGAAAGAAATTATAAATGTAGAAAGAAATATAAATGTGATTTGTGTTGGGTGGGGAGGATAAGCAGCACAACAACTATCAATCACCACTACTAACAACAATTAAATATAGAATACATTACAAAAACTACTGATGTTATTCATCCTATGTATCCTCTAACTATGCATTCTAAGAATACTTAATCATCAAATACTGATATCCAGATAGCAAAATAATAGTAAGCAATAACATAAGCAACATGAGGTAGAAATGCTAAGTAAAGGCATCATAAAGAACAATAAAAATAAATAGAGCCAAGTGTATCTTGCATTCAGAATCAAACGTACAACTACAATGGTTCCCTAGCAGTATATCCCCCTTCCACCCTTTACAATGATATGGTGCAGCTATTTATAGCGCACTTTCCCCTCGATTACAATTTTGGGCACAGGATCCCAGGCCTGACAATAGCTAACAAAGATGACACAAAAGTGGCAAAAGAGCTGCTGATGTTGACCTCTACAGATAGGGACTGTACTTACAACAAGGTCCACTTGAAAACGTGACAGCTACGTGGCAGTGCGGTTGATGAAATTTTGAGTCAGTTTGAATATGGGTAGCTATGGTAGGTGAAAATTTGAGTCAGCTTAAATGAGGGTAGTTGTGGTATAATAATTTAGCTCATGCCTACCCTTTCCATGTCACATCTTCGACTCGAATCCTGAGGCTAGAAACTTGTCAAAATCTGATAAGGGATGAATCTGCCTTGAAATGCAGTCTCTCTTTCATGTCCGAATTCACCCAAAATTAGAGCACAATTAAATAGTGCAAGGGGGAATCAGCGCAGTTGGGGAGGCCTCCGTGCCTTAGATAGTTTTTTGGGCTACTTGAAACATCCTGCCCAAGTGCGCAAAAGTTAGAGGGCACAACCCAACTTCACTGTGAAGTCGGGTTGTGCTATGGCACTTAGCCAGTTTTGCTTGCTGTTTAGACTGTGCACAGAAATGAGGGCGCAGCATGACTTCATTGTGAAGTCGGGTTGCGCTCTGGCACTTAGCCAATTTTTAGGATCCTCTACTTCCCAAGTGCACACAGGAATGAGAGCACATCTCGACTTCGTAGTGAAGTCAGGTTGTGGTGTACTTAGCCAAATTTTGGTCTTTTCCACACTTAGCATTCTTGAGTGCGCTCGAACTTAAGGGCACATCCTGAATTCATTGCGAAGTCGGGTTTCACTCTTAGACTTAGAAATTTTTAGGGGTATTTTGCTCTTTTTTGGGAAATTGACCGAAGAAAGTACAAGGGAAAAAAGGGGAAATTATGGGAATGAAATTGATAAAAGGGGAGAAAGGAGATAGTGGAGAAAGGGAAAGGAGGAGAAGGGAAGGGAGAGTAGCATACTTAGAATAAAAAAGAATACATGGCACCCCATGCAAAATGTGGCAATATTCCTGGTGACTCGCGGGGTGTCGAGCTCACCTCAATGCAAAGAACCAGGACTTTATCCTTTGGGCACAGAGGATCTCCCTTCCCCTACATCCCATTGCTCTTGCATCCCCTTCTTGGGTAACTACTCTTCTTCAAATTCGCTTTCAATGGTTTCTCATTTTGAATTCGAATGCTCACCATTGTCACCTTCTTGCTTGTCTGGATACTCCCACTCATGGACATGATTGTACGTAGCCTTGGCCTAGTCCAAGGCTACTACCTGGAAGGGCCCTAAGTCGCTAACATCCTTCAAAACTGATATGAATGCTACAATCGTGTGTACATCGATGGTGTTATATCTTTCTCCCAACTTCTGAATGGAGGTGTTGATATTGCAATATCTCGACATCATCTGAGTTACCTATGCTTCCTGGACTAGCTCAGCCCAGCTGTCAATTTCTGATATATCTGCCTTGAAAGAAAACTAATTTAGCTTTACCTATTCAAGGGGCATAAACTCCCCATCCTTGATGAAGCTCAGGCATCTGAGCTCAAAAAGAGTGTTGAAGGGGGCTAGGCAAATATTCATTTCATGGTTCAATGCGTCTAGTATTTTCCTGGCGGCGCTTGTTTTTTTCATTTTTCAAAGTAATTTTGCAAGGTTACCTTGGCATTTGCCCAATCTAGGGCAATTCGAGACATGAGGGGAAATCAAAGGCCTTTGCGCATGAACTCTTCAATTTTCATTGCTAAGTATAGCCACTGCTTCGCTTGGTGTTCGACCTCCTCTACCATAGGATTTCCCTGGGTAGATACTTCTTGGATCCTGGATGCGAAATCCAGGACGAACAGGGACCTGAAAAAATTAGCCCTACATCCCTACAACAAACCAGCCTGCATCTCTTTGACCTTATTTTTCAAAAATGCTGCCATTTGGGATGTTTTATCCTTCAGATGAGATTGGGCTCGCCTTAACGAATCCTACAGCTAAGATACATGTTCCAATGTCGCCCTCTTCTCCTTTGACAGTTGTTCAGCCATTCTTCTTTGTGATGTAGCCTCTTGCTGAGCGACAACGAGCTGTGCTTTCAAGTCCCTGATATCCTATTGGGCAGACTCCAGTCACATGGTGGACTTAGCCAAATATTCCTCCAGCTGCCTTGAGTCATTTTGAAGCTGAAACAACTTCTCCTGATTCTCGAGTCGCTTAACAAGGAGATTGTCAGTTCTGCGATGAATACCATTGATTTTGTATTCTTCGTTTATGTCATAAAAATTCTTCTCCTTGACTCGGTGTTCATATTCAGCCTCGATCATTTCTCAGAGAGGCTTCTTTACCTTAGGGATCAACTTTTTAGTTCGTAGCACTCTCTTGTCCAAGTCGAACTTGGTGCACTTCACTGGTGCAGCTATCTCCTCAGCTCTTCTTCTTTTGACACCCTGGAGGAAAGAGGTAGAACACCCTACGACCTTCGCTGCTAGAGGCTAATCATCTATAATATGTAGTTGCTCCCCCATGAATTCAAGCTCTGCCAGCATCGGATACGCTGAGACTAAATCCTGCTGAGGCATATTTTCCCATAAAAAATGAAGCAGGAGATATCCCAGAAGGCGTGGTCACTTTCAAAGGCGACTGGGTCCTAGGTGAAGCGAGCGATTGAGTGGTAGGTGAAAGTAGGGTTTTGAACAATGGAGGTGAGTGGCACGAGGATGTATGTATGGATTTAGCACTGGCCGTAGGCAAGGGGTCTAGGGTTTTACTTAGGGTTTGGAAAACATTCGGGTCCTGGGGAAACTGCTCGAAAGAATGGGGACTATGGAAGGATTGGGAGATATACGACAAGGAGGATGCGACTAAGGCTTGCCCTGATATAGTGGGGGACAGTGTTACGATAGGGCCAATGAGGATCTAGGGAACCAAGAAAGAGGACGTACCTATGGGCTTCACTTGAGCCGTTGATTAAAGGATGCCTGTCTCCCAAAATTTTGCTTCTTTCCCAAGGCTATCCAAAGAGATGATTTACGACGTGACCATGACTGTTCGTGCTGTGGCCATTTGCTGTGTAGACTCCTTAGGTCGTTTTGCCTTTTCTCTTATTTTCCTCTTCTTTTCTTTTAGAGTTGCAGTTGGTTCGAAGGAGGCAGAGGTGGTTGGGGCGGCTGGCAGTGGTGTTCCCATGGTAAACTTGTACCTGGATTTTGATGGGAGAATGCTTACTGCCAATGGCCCATAGGTTGACTCTTCTAGTGCCTTTTCCTTTTGGGTGGGTGCATTTCCATGGACTATTCGCATCTAGAAGTCCCATTCAAAGGAAGAAAATTCAAAATCTATAATGAGAAACCTTCTACGTTTCTCATCCAAAAAATGGTCGAAGAAGGAGGAAATGAGGATTCAATCCATTCAATAGCTGAAGAAATGGAATAGGTGGACTTGGCAGAAGAGCCTTTAGATAAGTTGTGTGCCGAAGATAAATTCTCATTAACAAATTTCAATGCAATGATAGAAACAAAGATAGGATGTTACTCCATCGCTAGACCTGAAGAGCACACTAAGCCGATGTAGGAGAATGAGACGGCTACCCGAGATGAACTATGGAAGTTGTTTTTTGGTGGTTCCAGGTGTAAAAACAATGTTGGGGCAGGGATACTCCTAGTTTCACCATATGGAGAACAAAAATATTACTGTTATAGGCTAGCTTGGAGCTACACCAACAATGCAGTCGAATACGAAGCTCTCTGCCTAGGACTAAAGAAAGCTGAAAAGTTAGGCATTAAACATCTCCAAGTTTTTGATGATTCAGAACTAGTATGTATTCAGGTCACAAATAAATGTATTTCCAAAAAGCATTACCTCAAGTCATATTGCAACAGGGTGTGGGACCTATTCAAACATTTTGAATCACTTAATGTGCAATTCATCCCACAGGAGAAAAACAAGCATGCTGATATCTTGGCTTCCATTGGGCCCAAACAAAGATATTCATTGGCAAGTCTTTGATAGTGATGAAGAAATCATCAATTTTTTGGTTCAAGAGGCAACCACTATTGAGGGGAGAAACCCCGAAGATGAATATTACGAAAGGTTAATTCAGTTGAAAAACAACCATGTTCCAAAGGGACTGATCACTTTAGAAAGCCTATTCGACCAGAATGATAGAGCAATTTCCCATAGGATCAAGGTCGATGCAAGGCAATACCAAGATCTAGAGCTCGAATCAAGGAAAGTAATAAAAGTTGGGATAGATTGCACTCCCACAAAATTGGAGGAGATCCAGTCATTATGCAAATGATACCTGAACATAGTGGCATGGTCTTCTCAAGACTTGAAAGGCTACGATAGACAAGTCATTCAACATACTATAGAACTACAAGAAGGGATCAAACCCTTCAGATAGAGAGAAAGGCCAGTCATCTGAAGGTCGAAGTCTTGATGAAGGCCGAACTCCTCAAAATTCTTGAAGCTAAAATTATTTATCCAATAAAGCATTCTTCTTGGGTTACGAATCTTGTATCGATCAGGAAGAAAAATGGAGACATCCGCTTGTGTGTGGATTTTTGCGACATACACCAAGCTTCATTAAAATACCACTACCATCTCCCATAGATCGATCAGATCCTACATTCAACAGCAAGAGCCCAATGTTTTTCCTTGCTCGATGGTTTTTCTGGGTATAATCAGATCTGGATTAGAGATGAGGACCAACATAAGACTGCATTCACCACTAAGTGGGGGACGTTCGCTTATCAACGAATGTCATTCAAACTTTCGAATGTTGGAGCCACATTTCAAAGGGCTATGGATTTAGTGTTCAGTGAGCTTCTAAATAAAATCATCGTCATCTATTTATATGACATGACTATATTTTCTCGAAGAAGATAGGATCTCGCTTTACACTTGCAGCAGATATTTGAAAGATGCAATAAATTTGACATCTCAATTAATCCAAATAAATCTATCTTTGCAATAAGGGAGGGGAAGCTACTGGGATATGTTATATCAGAAAAGGGACTCATCATTGAGCCTGACAGAGCTGAAGCACTCCTCAAGCTTCCACCTCCGATGAATAAGAAAGGACTACAGTCATTTTTTGGCCAGATCAACTTCGTAAGGAAGTTCATTCTAGACTTTGCCCAAGTCATCAAGATGATGTCTGAACTCCTAAAAAAGGATGTTAAGTTTACCTGGATGAAAGAAATAAAAAGAGCATTCAAAGAAATCAAAGCTCGGATCACCTAGGCCGTCGTGTTGGTTAACCCATATTACAGTAAAGACTTCATTCTTTATGTAGTCGCGGAGCCCGAAAGTTATGCGGCGGTCTTGACACAGAAGGGAGATGATGGTGAGGAGTGCCCAATTACATTTATAAGCCAGGTGATACAACCCCATGAAGAAAAATTTAACTTCATAGAGCGCCAGGTACATGCGGTCATAATATCTCTAAGGAAATTTAAACACTTCATCTCCCAGAGCTGAATCACCGTGTTTGTTGTCCACTTGGACATACAAAGTTTCATCATCCAGGGTGAAATGGGCAGCAAGAGGGCCGACTGGGTTAATAAAATACAAGATTTTGATGTTGAAATCTGACCCACTAAATTGATTCACGGTCATGCACTATGCCATGAGCTTGTGAGGAGCATCGCTACCGAAGTAACAACATGTCAATGGGATGATCTAGTGGCAAATAACAACTATGCCTGTCAATCTACTAATGAAGAAGATTAGACCGAGGAAATCATCAGGTACTTCAAAACTGGGAGATGTCCTGAGTGTTTAAACACCTCTTAATGAAAATGGTTTAGGATGCAGTCCCTCCATTATGTCTTATGCTTCGAAGGACTATTCTTCAAAAATATTTATGGTGTTCTTCTGAGATGCATCAGAGGAGATGATAAAAGGAAAGTTCTTGGTGAATTTCACTTCGGGTTATCAGGAGGCCACTTTGCAGGAAGGACAAAAACCTTCAAAATAATTAGGGCAGGTTACTATTGGCCTACCCTCTTTGCTGATACTTTCATAGTTTTTCATAGGTGTGAACAATGCCAAAAGTTCTCCGGATGAAGTAAAAATGCCCCAATGCCCTTATAGTCGATACAAGTCGGGGCACCTTTCTAGAAATGGGGGTTAGACTTTGTAGGAGTCATCTTGCTGAGTTCATCAACAAGACAAGTTCATCTTGATGGCGACAGACTATTTCACCATATGGACCGAAGTGGTGCCCACAAAACATGTCGATAAAGAAATAATCATCACATTCCTAGAGATTCTGATCACCTACTTCGGTGTCCCTGAGGCGATAGTGACAGATAATGGTCTCGAGTTTGTAGGCACCAGGATTAATGATTTCGCCTATAAGTATGTAATATATCTCAAGGTCACCTCAAATTACTATCCTCAAGGCAATGGGTTAGCAGAATTAACAAACAAAAACCTGCTAAAATTATTGAGAAAGCTTATATATAGGAACAAGAGGACTTGGCACCTCCTCTTGGACCAAGCGCTATGGGCCGATCGGATCTCCATAAAAATTTGATCACGACTTCACCCTATGCTTTGGTCTACGACAAGGAAGTTGTCTTGCAAACTCACATGGAGATTCCCACACTAAAAATGTTAGATGACAAAGAAGGAGAATTTAACCCTATAGAGGCTAGGCTAGCCCAATTGCTGCAACTAAAGGAAGACCAATAAAAAGCCTACAAGGCCTTTTCCAGACACATGTAAATCACCAAATATTGGTTCAAGAGAAATTCCTCTACCTGCATTTTCAAAGTTGAGTACCTGGTGTGGAAGTGGGACTCATTAAGGCCAATCCAGGTAACCACGACAAGTTCTATGCATTCTAGGGGGGGGCCATTTGAAATTATGCAAGTAAATCAAGCCAACTCCTTTATCCTTAAGGATATGACTGGCCAGATTCTACCCATCTCAATAAATGGTCTTCACCTGAAGTCCTTTCATAGCTAAGAGTATCCCAAAAAAATTTCCCATGTGTATAGCATTTTGTTTCCAGTTATCCACATCTGTATATATTTCACCTCACAACCTTTTAGGATTAAAGAAGTAGACTTAGGATAGATACGCATCTTTCACTACAAGATATACTGGCATTATTCCAAAGTCGTTAGGGTTCGGCCTACAATTGAGCCTCACAAGGTACTTCGAGATTTCCCTCACGAAGCAGTCATTACCAGTTGGTTTGCTATGAAGCACTCCAATGTTGATGAGGCAAAATGAACAAAGTAGTATCAAAGGCTACCTCCAGGACAAGATGACATCAAAATGTAGGGTTTGGGGTGTTGATACGGTGTGTTGCTGATATACCAACATTAGGAGATTATTCATATGGCCCAGAGATGAAAAAAAAAAATGAGGAAGAAAAGATTCGCTCAAGGACGAGCTTTGTTGAAGAAATACACCCAAGGTTCCTTGAGCTGGATTTGGCTAAGACATGAAATATGCTTTGCCAAAAGATCTAGCGAAGCTACGCGTAGGCCTAAAACCTAGTGAACCTCTAGTGCTTCACTCAAAGATCTACCAAAGTTTCACTTCATCCAATATTCCCAGTGAACCATCCCACATTCTGATGCTAATTTCAGGCTTAACTTTGGCAAAGCATCGATTTTGGCTATGGCCTGATGAAACACCTCTCAGAATGATTGAAGAGAATGCCAAGTAAATGCTTCGTGCAAAAGATAGTTGAATCTCCACTTCGGGGGCTACCCCGAGTGAAGCAGCCATCCACCAAAAGAACATCAAAGTGATAGCTTCGGGCCAGGGACATAGCGAACCTATGGATCGCTACAAATTTAGACGAAGTACCATCCACAAGAGGAGCAAAAAGGAGTTGAATTTCAAGCCCAAGGAAATTGATCCAAAAAATTTTTACTTCACCAAGTTTTAAGAAAAAAACCAACTTTGGGTAAAAAATGGGCCAAAATTCTAAATCGCCCTAAAACTTAGCGAAGCAACAAAACAAAAGGAGAAGTGCATTTAAAACATGCCTTGAAACGCATGCCAATTGGTGGTCTAGGTGAACGATTCAAAGCATATGGAGTTAATGCAAAGGTGGCAGAGCATATCCTGAGAGAATTTAGTTGCCCTAGAAGATCGTGCCCAAGTACAAGGTACCTGAAGGTTAAAATTTTGAGGAAGTGTTAGGTCCCCAAAGTACCTTGGCCCTCGTGTTCAGCACCATAATACCAATCGAAGTACAGAGCGATCTTCTCATCCCAATTTTCACATTTCATTTTACCAAGTGCCATTAATGGAAATAACTTCAACCTCCATCTATAAAAGTCAAGCTCCATTAGCAAAAGACTACCCACCTATTGGTAATTTTGAGTGAGAGCTACGAGACATAAGAACCCTAACCATAACTCTGCTATGTTTGTGCCACTCTACTTTAAAACCCTGCTACATTCTGTGAACTAGAATGGGAAAGAAAGCTTCGAAGGAAAAGAGAAAGGAGCTTGAAGTGGTGAGTCTAGGGGAAACCAAGAAGACAAAATAGGGAAAGAAGAATAGACCTAAGAAGGTCAACCTTAACCTTCGCCCTAAAAAGCAAGTCATGGAAGAAGGGGAGGATTCTAAAGAAGAGCATCCCATGGAACTACCCATTGATGGGTGGGAAAAGGTCAAAGATACTATGCATTCCAAGAGCATCATCGAGCTCTAGCAGACTATCGATTTCATGTAGAGTCGGTTGTCCACAGATAACAAAAGGGTCATTGCCTATTATTCCCACATATACTGGTATTTGACTCCGTTGGTGCATCACTATCCTGAATTGGTCCATGTAATTGTGCAGAACTACTAACCCTCGACCAAGAAGGTCTTGGATGTGATAGGTAACTATTGGTTACGAATCTGCCACTAGGATAGGTTTTAATGTAATGTGCCCTATATTCTCCTAGTATATTGAAAGGCTAGAAGGAAGGAATGCCTTCCGTGCCAATCTTCGGAGAAGGTCGACTTCCTATATGTTTTCTCAAGTGGTTTTAAGCTCAGAGTGCAGGAAAGAAATTATAAATGTAGAAAGAAATATAAATGTGATTTGCGTTGGGTGGGGAGGATAAGTAGCATATAAACTATCAATCACCACTACTAACAACAATTAAATACAAAATACATTATAGAAACTACTAATGTTATTCATCCTATGTATCCTCTAACTATGCATTCCAAGAATACTTAATCATCAAATACCGATATCCAGATAGTAGAATAACAGTAAGCAATAACATAAGCAACATGAGGTAGAAATGCTAAGTAAAGGTAGCATAAAGAACAATAACAATAAATAGAGCCAAGTGTATCTTGCATTCAAAAGCAAACGTACAGCTACAATGGTTCCCTAGAAGTATATCCCCCTTCCACCCTTTACAATGATATGGTGCAGCTATTTATAATGCACTTTCCCCCCGATTACAATTCTGGGCATAGGATCCCAGTCCTGACAATAGCTGACAAAGCTGACACAAAAGCGGCAAAAGAGCTGCTGATGTTGACCTCTGCAGATAGGGATTGTACTTGTAGCAAGGTCCACCTGAAAACCTAACAGCTACGTGGCAGTGCGGTTGATGAAACTTTGAGTCAGTTTGAATACGAGTAGCTACGGTAGGTGAAACTTTGAGTTAGCTTAAATGAGGGTAGTTGCGGTATAATAATTTGGCTCATGCCTGCCATTTCCATGTCACATCTTCGGATTGAATCCTGAGGCTGGACACTTGTCAAAATCTGATAAGGGATGAATCTGCCTTGAAATGCAGTCTCTCTTTCATGTCTGACTTTGCCTAAAATTGGAGCACAATTAAACAGCGCAAGGGGGAATCAGCATAGTTGGGAAGGCCTTCGTGCCTTAGTTTTTTGGGCTGCTTGAAACATCCTACCCAAGTGCGCATAAGTTAGAGGGCGCAGCCCAACTTCGCTGTGAAGTCAGGTTGCGCTATAACACTTAGCCAGTTTTGCTTGGTGTTCAGACTACGCACAGAAATGAGGGCGCAACCTGACTTTGCTACGAAGTCAGGTTGCGCTCTAGCACTTAGCCAATTTTTGGGATCTGCTACTTCCCAAGTGTGCATAGGAATGACAGTGCACCCTGACTTCACAGCAAAATTAGGTTGTGGTATACTTAGGCAAATTTTGGTCCTTTTTCGCACTTCACATTCTCGAGTGTGCTCAAACTTAAGGGTGTACCCTGACTTCGTTGTGAATTAAGGTTGCACTCTTAGACTTAGAAATTTTTAGGGGCCTTTTGCTCTTTTTTGGGAAATTGATCAAAGAAAGTACAAGGGAAAAAAGAGGAAATTATGGGAATGAAACTGGTAGAAGGGGAGAAAGGGGATAGTGGAGAAAGGGAAATGAGGAGGAGGGAAGGGAGAGCAGCATACTTAGAATAAAAAATAAGACATGGAACCCCATGCAAAATTTGGCAACATTCTTGGCAGCTCACGGGGTGTCGAACTCGCCTCGATGCAAAGAACCAGGCATTTATCCTTTGGACGTAGAGGAACTCCATTCCCCTACATCCCACTGATCTTGCATCCCATTCTTGGGTAACTGCTCTTCTTTGGATTCGCTTTCAATAGTTTCTCCTAAATCCGAATGCTCACTATTGTCACCTTCTTGCTCATTTGGCTGCTCCCACTCATAGACATGATTGTACGTAGCCTTGGCCTGGTCCCAGGCTATTCCCTAGAAGGGCCCTAAGTCATTGATATCCTTCAGTGCTGCTCTGAATGCTACAATCGTGTGTACATTGATGGTGTCATATCTCTCTCCCAACTCCTGAAGGGAGGTGTTGATCTTGCAATATCTCAACACCATTTGAGTTACCTATGCTTCCTAGACTGGCTCAGCCCAGCTGTCAATTTCTAATATATCTGCCTTGAAAGACAACCAATTCAGATTTACCAATTCAAGGGGTAGAAACTCCCCATCCTTGATGAAGCTCAAGCATCCAAGCTCAGAAAGAGTGTTGAAGGGGGCCAGGAAAATATTCATTTCATGGTTCAATGCATCCAGCATTTTCTTGGTGGCCCTTGTTTTTTCTATTTTTTCAAAGTAATTGTGCAAGGTTACCCTTGCATCTGCCCAATCTAGGGAAATTCGAGACATGGGGGGAAATTGGAGGCCTTTGCACATAAACTCTTCAATTTTCATTGCCAAGTCCAACCACTGCTTCTCTTGGTGTTCGACCTCCTCTATCATAGGCTTTCCCTAGGCAGATACTTCTTGGATCCTGGATGTGAAATCCAGGATGGACAAGGACCTAAAAAAATTAGCCCTGCATCCCTGCAGCAAACCAGCCCGCATCTCTTTGACCTTGTTTTTCGAAAAGGCTGCCATCTGGGATGTTTTCTCCTTCAGTTGAGATTGGGCCTGCCTTAACGAATGCTGCAATTGAGAGACATGTTCCAATGCCACCCTCTTCTCCTCTAAAAGCTGTTCAATCATTCTTCTTTGTGATGTAGCCTCCTAATGAGCGGTGGTGAGCTATGCTTTCAAGTTCCTAATCTCCTATTGGGTAGACTACAGCCACATGGTGGCCTTATCTAGATTTTCCTCCAGCTGCCTTGAGTCATGTTGAAGCTAAAATAGCTTCTCCTGATTCTCGAGTCGCTTAACAAGGAGATTGTCAGTTCTATGGAAAATACCGTTGATTTCATATTCTTTGTTTATGTCATCAAAATTCTTCTCCTTGAATTGGTGTTCATAGTCAGCCTCGGTCATTTATCAGAGAGGATTCTTTACCTTAGGGATAAAATTTTTAGTTCACAACACTCTCCTATCCAAGTCGAACTTGGTGCGCTTCACCGGGGCAGCTATCTCCTCGGATCTTCTTCATTTGACGCGTTGGAGGAAAGAGGTGGAACACCCTATGACCTTCACTACCAGAGGCTAATTATCTATAATCTACAGCTACTCCCCCATGAAGTCAATATCTACCCTCAGATACGCTGAGACTAAATCCTGCTGAGGCATATTTCCCACAAATAATGAAGCAAGAGATATCCCAGAAGGCGTGGTCACTTTCAAAGGTGACCGGGTCCTAGGGGAAGCGAGTGGCTGAGTGGGAGGTGTAGGCAGGGTTTTGAAAAATGGAGGTGAGTGGCATGGCAATGTATGTATAGCTTCAACACTGGTTGCAGGTGAGGGGTATAGGGTTTGACTTAGGATTTGGAAAACGTTCGTGTCCTATGCAAACTGCTCAAAATAATGGGGACTGTGGAAGGATTGGGAGATATGCGACAAGGAGGATGCGACTAAGTCTTGCCCTGATATAGTGGGGGATGGTGTTATGACAGGGCTAATGAGGATCTGGGGAACTTGGGAAGAGGACATACCTGCGGGCTCTGCCTGAGCCACTGATTGAAGGATGCCTGTCACCCAAAATTTTGCTTCTTTCCCAGGGCTTTCCAAAGAGATGATTTCTGGCGTGGCCATGACTATTCATGTTGCGGAAATTTGTTGTGCAGACTCCTTAGGTTTTTTGGCCTTTTCACTCATTTTCCTCTTCTTTTCTTTTGGATCTGTAGTTGGTTCGAAGGAGGCAGAGGTGGTTGGGGCGGCTAGCAGTGGTGTTCCCATGGTAAACTTGTACCTGGGTTTTTATGGGAGAATGCTTACTGCCGATGGCCCACCGATTGACTCTTTTGGTGCCTTTTCCTTTCGGGGGGCTACCTCACTAGTTGAATTTTCTAGCTCTTGTACCTTTTGATGTAACACTTCAGGAGCTGGAGGCAACATCGGGCCCACCTGACTGCTTGTTGGTGTCGCGTTGGAAGTCCCTTGAATGGGAAATTGCTGGGATAGGGGCTTCCTTTTATATCTCTTTCTGGCACCTAGGGAAACACAATCTTGAAACGTGAATGACTCCCATTTATCGATGTATTTATCATATAAGGCCAAAAATTCATCTACAGCCAATGTTCTCTAGTTAGAATTTTCGTGTTGCGTGTGACACCTCATTTTCCAGCATTCAATAATTTTGTCTTTTTCCCAGCTGAGGGGCGCCACCTTTGAGAGGAATTTTTTGAAACCTGTCGAGTCTAACCAGTGGTTTGGATTGCACTCTGAATCGTACTCCACTTCTTCACAGTAAAAATCCTACCATGGCAGCTATGATTGCATCCACACAATGTGCCATTCTAGGTCTGTACCTATTTTATTGCACCTTTCCTCCATGATCTCCGCTTGGGGGAAGATATGTATAAACTTTCCCCTGACCCCAATTGGGTCATATTTCCAGCACTGAGGTAGTTGTATCAGGCCCATAGTGAGGAGTTCTTGTTCGAGGTAGCTATGCTGCCCAATCTCATGTTCACCCAAGTAATAGGATACTTAAAAATATGGCCCCTCTTCTTTCCCTGGCCAAATTCCTCTTCAACATAGTCCATCTGGCGCGATATCTCCATATCGAACTGATGTTCAGTGCAAAAATAGGGCAATACAAATTTCTTCCCTTTGAATCTGTAGATTCTGATCACAATGCCCTGAGTCAACCAGAAGGTATCCCCACACTTGTACTTCCTCAGGTAGTTCATCATGGCCAGTGGAGGGCGAGATGCCTTGCCGTTGAATAGCACTAGGGTCATACCTAGAAATTTGAAATTGAAATCATAGTACGACCCTCTCCTATTTAGGGCTTTTTTCTACTCGTATACAAGCAGCAACAATCCCTTCTCATTTACATTTTTTAGGTCAGGTACCTTAATCTGGTAGTGCATGTGGTATAGGCACAACCATGTGAGGAATGAGCAGAGCCAGAATTTTGTCGTCTGCTTTTGTTGTAACCTGACCAAGTTCGAATGTATGGCGTATGCCACCCAATTTTCCTAGTCAAAGAAAATAGGGCACCTTTTGCTCCTTTGCATAGTGGAGTCATAAAACTCTCCATGCAAGATGCATTCCATGAGCACCAACTGGTACAAGCGCACCATTCTATCCGTGTCATAGCCGAGTACCCGTGCCAGGATAATATATATGTATTTATTCTTGAACCTATCCAGGGGGGCCATTGTCTGACTGGTAGCAGGGTTTTTAGATCTGAGTCGAGAAACTCTCTCATCCTTTTGTTCTAAGTGAATATACCTGCCTGCTCATCTAGGTTAATTCTCTTGACAATGGTGTTGGGGTCGTACTAGAGCCCCGAGGAAAAGGTTGGTTGGACGCTCTCCTTGAAGAGGGTGAACAACACCCTTCCTTGGTTGTCGCAGACTTTTCAGGTAGCTGGTTTGTAGTATCTCACAATAGATTCAACCAGCTCTGGGCACTGGTGGACGGGAGGGCACAAGAACAAGTATAGGTTCGACTTGTATGCAGCCCTGACATGGTGCGAGGGTGAGACTTTTCCAGCCCACTTCATTATATTTGGCCACAGCTTGGTGAGGCTAATGGAGTACTCACCGTCCATATACCCAGCCAGGCGGTTGATGGGTGGCGGTGGAGCTTGCCCTTGGATTCTCTTCGACTTGGATCTCCTTGTTCGCTCCCATGGTGCTTCACTCTCATGAGCATTGGATTTTGTGTGCTCTTCAGCCTTGCGCTCTACGTCACTAGACTACGTCTTCATTAGCACTTTTCCCTTGTCCATTTTCTCTTTTCTGCTCATGGTGTCAAAGACAGGGATTTTGGTTACTAATTCTTCAATTTTGCACCTTACAGCTCAGACTTGGCTTGATAATTCAGATGTTCTAAGTATTCCAGGGCCCCTTTTCTAGGAAAAAATACAACATTAATGGTGCAAGGGAGGGGGTTAAGGTGATTTTCCTGAAGTAGGTGGGAAATGCTATTACTCTTTGGCGACTGTGCATGGGTTTTTTTCTTTGGAAGGTGTACCCTAGTAGTGATTGGTCCTAATGCATCTGTTTTTTTAATAACATATGCTTTGAAATATGTGCAATAATTATTTTAATTTTTTTTTGGACCTCGTGCTTCCAATGATGTCATAGTCTCCACCTAGGAACATACTTTGATAGGGATTTTGGCCCAGGGTTTTAAGGAGGGATGCATCCCAACTTCGCGTTATTCCTCACTACACATCCTGGGCCCATACTTAGAAATTTTTTCACCATTTTTCCCTTGTTTCTCGTGACAAGTCATTCAAGGTGTGCTTGAAATTGAGAGTGCACTTAGGCTTCACCCAGAAAACGTTTGTATTCCGACTTTGCCCAAAATTTGTTGCATAGTTCGACTTCAACACTTAGCTAATTTTCACTCTACACTGCCCAACTGCGCTCCCAAGATGGTGCGCAGTCCGAATTCACTACAAATTCAGGTTGTGCATCCAACACTTAGTCATTTTTCAATTATTTTTGTTAGTTGCCTTCTTTCAAACTCCCGATGTCGTACTATTCAAGGAGCGATGCCCGAATTCACTGCAAAGTCAAGGTTTGCTCTATGCTTTACTTAGGCTCTAAAAACTAAAAGCTGAATGTTGAAAGAAATATGTACATTCTATCATAAACTAAAATGCAGGAAAGGAATATGTACAATGAAGGACCCCTTGGGTGCCTTCAGTGGTGGTAAAGTTTTAGGTGGAAACCATTGACAGGAATGGGGAAAATCTGTTCTACCATGTCTCGAAGCATGAATGCATTGAATTGGTTTACCCAAGAAATCTAATAGGGACCTTCCCAAAGGGCATCAAATTTGTCATGGTTGCCCGAATTTGCTTTAAGTGAGTCCCACTTTAACACTAGGTCCCCAATTTTGAAAACTCGGGTGGTGGTGCCTTTTGCAAACTAGCCCTGGGTCACCTCAGCATGTTTAGTAAAGGCCTGGTATGCCTTTTCCCTTTCTTCTTCTAGCCACAATAGTTGGCAAATTTTGGCGTCCACTAGACCCCTATCACCTTTTTCTTCATCTAACATCCAAAGTGCGGGCATCTCTATGTGGGTAGGTAGAACTGCCTCCTTGCCATACACGAGTGCATAGGGGGATGTCTTGATAGACTTTTTGAACGATATGTGATCCGCCCATAATGCCCGATTTAGGAGTAGGTGCCATGTCCTATTGTTTCTCTCTACTATTTTTTTAATAATCTTCAGTAGATTCTTGTTAGTGGACTCGACCAAGCCATTCCCCTGTGGGTATTAGTTTGAGGACATCTTGTGATAGATGTCATATTTTTTGGTGAACTCTATGAGTACAGCGCCTGTGAACCCCGAACCATTGTCTGTAACTATTGCCTCCGGGACCCAAAAATGATTGATGAGGCTCTCAAGGAACCCAATGACTATTTCTTGGTCTGTGTGCTTAGTGGGGATTGCATCTGCCCACTGAGTGAAATAATAGGTGGCAGTAAGGATGAACTTATATCCCGCTGTAGAGTTAGGCGTGATGGCCCTGAAGAAGTCTAGACCCCACTTCTAAAATGGAGTCTCTTGAATTGGCTGGAGGGGCAAGGGTGCTTTTCTATTCCTACCAGTAAACTTCTGGTATTTTTCACATTTAATACAGACCGCATGTGTGTCTGTGAAGAGAGTGGGCCAATAATACCCAGCTTTGATAATTTTTAAGGTCATAGGCCTCCCAGAATGATGTCCCCCAGGCATCCTCGAGTGGAATTCTCTGAGGACCCTCGGTTTATCTGTTTCTCTGATGCATCGCAACAAGATGTAGTCAATGTTTTTGAAATATAGCCCCTCAGGGCGTAGTACATATCTCAAGGCATTTAGCCTAAACCTCCTTCTTTGTGAGGCATTGAGATGATTCGGACATCTCCCTGTGCTAAAATACCACACTAGGTAATTTTTCCAATCACTTTCCTCTGATAAGGAGTTGGTAAGGTTAGTTTTTGCTATCAAATCTTCCCACTTGTAGGTAGAGATTTTAGCTATAGCACTTTGGTCCAGCTCTTGGCACAAGGCTCGGCCTCTGATCAGCTTCATTGGCCATACCTCGATGTCAAATTCTTGGATTTTGGCTATCCATCCCACCCTCTTGTGACTTGGCTCCCCTTGTATGATGAAATTATTGATGTTCGAATGTATCACGAAGAAAGTTATCTGGCTCTAGGAGACGAAGTGCCTAAAATTCCTGAGGGATTTCATGACTACATGCACCTGCCGCTCAAAAACATTGTACTTTTCTTCATGCGGTTGAATCACCCGACTTAATAATGCTATGGGGTGTTCTTCGCCATCATCTCCCTTCTGAGTCAGGACTGCGACGTAACTCTCAGGTTTTCCCACCGCATACAGGATGAAATCCTTCGAATAATCTGTATTTATCAACATCGAAGCTTGCACAATTTTGGCCTTGATCTCTTTGAAGGCCTACTTTATTTCGTTAGTCCACAAGAATTTGACATTCTTTTTTAGGATTTCAACCATGGGCTTAATTACTTGAGTGAAGTCCAGTACAAACTTCCTCACGAAGTTTATTTGGATGAAGAATGATTGTAACCCCTTCTTGCCAACTAGGATGGGTAGGCGGAGAAGGGCTTGTACTCTGTCAGGATCCACTACATGGCATTTCTTAGAAATGACATGTCCTAGTAGCTTACCTTCCTTTACCGCGAAGATTGACTTCTTTGAGTTGATGGAAATGCTGAATTCATGACATCTCTCAAATATTTGCCGCAAGTGGGAAGCATGGTCCTCTCTCCTATGAGAAAATAAAGTCATATCATCCAAGTAGATGATAATGACCTTGTTGAGCAGCTCCCAAAATACCAAGTCCATGGCTCTTTAAAACATGATGTCGACATTAGACAGGCCGAAGGGCATGCGCTGATATGCAAACGTTCCCCATTTGGTGGTGAACGTTGTCTTGTGCTGATCTTTGTCCTTTACCCATATTTGGTTGTATCCAGAGAATCCGTCCAAGAGAGAGAACCTCTATGCTCCAGCAACAATGTGGAGGATTTGATCAATTTGGGAAAGCGAATAATGGTCCTTCAGTGAGTCTTGATTGAGGTTTTTGAAATCCACATAGATATGGATGTCTCCATTCTTTTTCCTCACAGGGACCAAATTTGCGACCCAATATGAGTGCTTGATGGGGTAGATGATTTTGGCCTCTAGCATATTTAAGAGCTCTGCTTTCATAATTACTTCAATTTTTGGGTTTACTACCCTTTGCTTCTACCAAAAATGTTTTGCATTATCTTCTAGCTCTATAGTATGTTGGATCATCTCTCTATCATACCCCTTCAAGTCTTGGTAGCACCAGGCCATGATATCAGGGAACTCTTCGCATAAATATATGATCTGCTCTAGTTCCTTTTTAGTGCAGTCTGTCCTAACCTTGATTGTTTTTCCAAGTTCTAGTTCGAGATCTACGTACTGCTTGGGGTCTACTTTGATTCTTTGGGATATTACCCTATCGTTATGATCAAAGAGACTCTCTAGGATAATCAATCCTTTTGGAACATGATTTTTTTTTAATTGTATCAACCCCTTGTACTACTCGTCATTAGGGTCTCTACCTTCTATAGTACTTGCTTTGTTAATAATAAAAGTGACTATATCCTCATCATAGTAAAACACCTTCCAGTGGGTGTCTTTATCAGTTACAGAATGCCTATAGATGGTATGATCCAACTTCAGCTTCTGGATAGTGTCATCAGCAAAAACATACCTGGTTCCAAAAAATGCAAGAATGTCAGCATGTTTATTCTTCTCATGTGATATGGATTTGATATTCAATGAGTCGAATGACTCCATCAGATCCTAGACACGATTACAATATGCCTTGAGGTAATGCTTCTTGGAGGTGCACTTATTCATAATCTAGTTGCACACCAGCTCTGAGTCACCAAAGATCTACAAATGTCTCACCCCCAGTATCTCTGCCTTTCTCAAACCCAAGCATAGATCTTCATACTTCACAGCATTATTAGTACAGCTCCATGCCAGCCTGTAAGTGTAGTCCTTCTAGATTTTGGATGGGGAAACTAGAAGTACACTTGTACCAGCACCATTTTTGCATTGGGCACCATCAAAGAACAAATTCCATAGATTTTTTGGTGCAGGGCCAACCTCTTTCCTTGTCGACTGGTCAAGTCTTTCAAGTTGGGTGATGGAGTAACAGCCTTGCTCGGTTTCAATCATGGTGTTGAAGTCTAGCAAGGAGAACTCATCCTCCACTTGTAACATCTCAAGGGCTTCTTCTATCATATCAACCACTAACAACTCTTCAGTTGTCAATTGGACCATGTCATTCTATAGCTCTTCTCTGGCTATCTTCTCTACTAGAAAGGTGGAAGGCTTTTCATTACATATCTTTAGCCTCCTTCCTTTGAAGGGCACTTCCATATGTGAGTAATCTAGAGATAGATACCCACCCATATTTGTAGTGAACTCCCTGGAGAGGCACATGCCGAAGTAGGGTTCCAAGTTGACGACAATGACTTCCTGTATGACCACTATGTCAAGGGCTTTATGAAGTCTAATCGGGATATCCTTGATGACACCAACTATCTTGACAGGGGTGTCGTCTAGCTACAACACACCTTGGTTGCTCCTTGTATATTCCATACTGATATCTTCGTAGATGGATCTTGGCATGATAGTCGTGGAAGCACCATAATCCACCATGCAGTTGTGTACTATGTATCCTTCCATCCACAATGAAAAATAGAAAGGAGGTGGCCTATTTTTTCCGATGGTAGAAACTATCAGGGGCTGGGCTAACACAACAAGCTGCATCAACTTTTCATCTTTTATATTTTTCAAGGATTCCTGCAGTATATCAACTTACCCTGGGAGCAGAAGAGCCTCGTACATACTTATCTTCATAGGGGTATTCTTTAGCTTGTCAAATATACTATAGGTTGAAGTGTTGGCTCCCTCTATTTCTTTCGTAGGCTCATACTTGGTCCGGTATTGCTCCGTGGCTTTGACTCTCTATCTATTCATCAGTGATGGATATCTCAACTTCTCTTGAGCTTGTTCTTTTGTTTCGACTGGAGACTGAGCTGCGAGGGCTTTCACTACGAAAGCCTTAAGTGCAGGAAACCTTTCTTTGGCCGTAGGAGGCCATGGTGACTTGTTAGGGGGTAGCCCAGTAGGTTACACCTTTTATCTTTTGGTGTAAACCTTCAAGTGCTTTGCTTGGGCTGCGGTAGCCTCAATGGGCTTCCTGCCTTCCTTGGTCAGGAGAAACGCATGATCATATTCTAGGACAGCAAAGCTACCTTCGTCATCCAAGATCATGTATGCTTCATCCTCTATGGTGTTTCCCGCTAGGGTCTGGAGATAATGCTGATGCAGCATGCACCCTTCTTCTAAGTGTGGATAATTGCATGTAGAGCACCAGTTAACCTGGTCAAAAGTGCCAGGTTGATCCTCATTGGTAGCATTCCTTACCTAGGGGTGTCTTTGAGCTTGTGCGGCTTGATATTTCGTTAGCACCAGAGGAGGATATGGTATCCTTGGAAGGAACTCCATCTAGGTTTGCTTATTCTTCATTATCGTCATATCATTGGACATAGTATGATACGTAGAGGCCAGAGCTCATACCTCTTGGAGGATTTTATTCTGAATATCATTATCTACAGGTGCAAAATAGGTCAGTGAAGGTATTGCAGCTAATGGCAGGGGTGTAAAGTACATTGCATGATGAGGGGGAGCTAGGAGTGTGAGATACTATGAAGGTGGAGGTGGTGGGTTAGGATAATGAATCTGAGGCAGGCCGTAGGGGTTTATAACTGGTCCTAGATTCCATGGATACTGGGGATGTTGACTTGAGGATGATGGCATCACACTAAAGGCCAATGGATATTGGGACTAAGGAAAATTAGGATAAATGGGAGGTTGCACTCTATGTGGAAGTCTGCCTATGGAGATTATATCTAATTCTGCTTGTTGGGTAGCTTCATATAGGGCAGGAAAGGAATCGACTTGGGCTATCTTTAGAAGTAGGCAGATATCCAAATTGAAAGACCTCAAGTAGTAGTGTGCAACTTGACTTGCTGAAGGTCATAGTTTGTGAGGTACTCTTTTCCAAGACCTCACAAATCTTATGTTGAAGTCTGATACCTCCTCTTATGGGTGACGTTGGATACTCTGAAATTGATGCAATAATGAAGAGGGGTCGATAGACTTGTTGCATCCTTTTACAAGCTTGCTTGCCAACTGAGGCCACCCTGTGATAGATCCTTATAGAAAATATCTCCAACAATAGAGCAACTTCCCCCTTAGAGAAAGATCCAGTAGATAGGTCTTAACACTCATCTGTAATAGAGTGTAGCGCAACCAAGGCCAGAATGTCCTGGATGTGTTCATATGTCATTTTTTCGTAGCCATCATAAGTAGGGATGGAATTCAAGGCAGCGAGGGGTACAACCTCTTGTCTGACTAGGGCCAAGGGCCCTGTGAAGTCAACCGCTAGGAAGAGGTCATCATAATTTTGCTGAGAAGCCATGTCTTCTTCCCCTCTGGTCGTGTACTCGGTATCGATGTCGTCCAAAGATGTAGGTTGCTCTTCAACCTTGGACTCTTCAATTTTGGTTTTGGATTCGTCTATGCGAGCTTGGTAGTCAGCCAGCCTTACACGCTCTCCCAGAGTGTTGATGTCAATTTCATAGAGATCAGGCTGGTTTCCCAGATTCCTTGCTCTCCACCTTCTTGTATGCATGAAGGCACTTGTACTGGTCTCATGGACTCAGAGAATATTTAGGAACTTGTAGAGTCGCCAGGTGTTCTGATTTAATAGCAATGAAGAGAACACCAATGCTTCAATTCTATTTTGGGTGGGAAACTTTCGGATCCCACCGGACGTGCCAAAGAAACTGTTGGTTACAAATCTGCCACTAGGATAGGTTTTAATGCAATGCATCCTAGATTTTCCCAATAGATTGAAAGGTCAAAAGTAAGGAATGTCTTTCGTGCCAATATTTGAAGAAGGACAACTTCCTATATGTTTTCTCAAGTGGTTTTAAGCTCAGAGTGCAGGAAAGAAATTATAAATGTAGAAAGAAATATAAATGTGATTTGCATTGGGTGGGGAGGATAAGTAGCACAACAACTATCAATCACCACTACTAACAACAATTAAATACATAATACATTATAGAAACTACTAATTTTATTCATCCTATGTATCCTCTAATTATGCATTCCAGGAATACTTAATCATCAAATACTAATATCTAGATAGAAGAATAATAGTAAGCAATAATGTAATCAACATGAGGTAGAAATGCTAAGTAAAGGCAGCATAAAGAACAATAACAGTAAATAGAGCCAAGTGTATCTTGCATTCAAAAGCAAACATACAACTACAATGATTCCCTAGTAGTATATCCCCCTTCCACCCTTTACAATGATATGGTGCAGCTATTTATAGCGCACTTTCCCCCCGATTATAATTCTGAGCATAGGATCCCAGGCTTGAAAATAGCTGACAAAGCTGACACAAAAGTGGCAAAAGAGCTACTGATGTTGACCTCTACAGATAGGGACTGTACTTACAACAAGGTCCACCTAAAAAATTGACAGCTACGTGGCAGTGTGGTTGATGAAATTTTGAGTCAGTTTGAATACAGGTAGCTATGGTAGGTGAAAATTTGAGTCAGCTTAAATGAGGGTAGTTGTGGTATAATAATTTAGCTCATGCCTGCCCTTTCCCTGTCACATCTCTGACTCGAATCCCGAGGCTGGAAACTTGTCAAAATTTGATAAGGGATGAATCTGCCTTGAAATGTAGTCTCTCTTTCATGTCCAACTTCACCCAGAATTGGAGAATAATTAAACAATGCAAGGGGGAATCAGCGTAGTTGGGGAGGCCTTCGTGCCTTAGACAGTTTTTTGGGCTACTTGAAACATCCTTCCCAAGTGCGCACAAGTTAGAGGGCGCAACCCAACTTCACTATGAAGTCGGGTTGCGCTATGGCACTTAGACAGTTTTGCTTGTTGTTCAGACTATGCACATAAATGAGGGTGCAGCCTGACTTCGCTACGAAGTTGGGTTGCGCTCTAGCACTTAGCCAATTTTTAGGATCCACTGCATTCCAAGTGCACACAAGAACGAGAGCGCACCCTGACTTCACAGCGAAGTCGGGTTGCACTCTTGTACTTAGCCAAATTTTAGTCCTTTTCTGCACTTTTCATTCTCGAGTGCGCTCAAAATTAAGGGCGCACCCTGAATTTGTTGTGAAGTCGGGTTGCACTCTTAGAATTAGAAATTTTCAAGGGCCTTTTGCTCTTTTTTGGGAAATTTACCGAAGAAAGTACAAGGGAAAAAAGGGGAAATTACGGGAATGAAACTAACAAAATGGGAGAAAGGAGATAGTGGAGAAAGGGAAAGGGAAGGGAGAGTAGCATACTTAGAATAAAAAAAATACATGGCACCCCGTGCAAAATGTGGCAACAGTAACAAGCTATTTATAGTCTTCAAGGAGGATGTACAAGATACCTTTGCTCCTTGGTAGGGGCCACCTAAGAGGTACACCATTCTCAACGTTAGCCTGAGCGAATAGATGGGGAGATTCACCCCCTCCAATAACATTATTAAGTTCTTGGGCGATAATTTGAAGGGTGGTTTCCCTTCTGGAAAATTGTTGCCGATGCCTCATCCCCTTAGCGAATTCAAGTATCTTGACATCTTCTATATCATTGCATGGGTGGCGGGCTTGTCTACTGATGCTGTTATGCACCCCTGGCAAGTAGCACTTGTGGAATGTATTTCATGTGGAGAGTTCTATGCTCCAGATTCATCGAGGCCAAACACCAACCCAGTATTTTTTGGCTGGATAGAGTGGGTGTCCTGAACCCTGCACACACGGCTAGCTAATTTGAAAATTTTTGGAGCAGACCAATATTTTGGGCCATGCTCCTTTCTGATTTGGCTCTTCTTCTACCATACTCTAAAGTGTTTCCCCCACATTGTTGTCAATTTCATTAACAAGGATGGAGTTCCCCATTCGGTATACCAGTGGACTCCTCTCTTAGCGAAGACAAGGTCGTACTATATTTTCAATCAACAATTTTTGGGACCCGCCATGCAGCTTATGCGGGGCTCCTATCCTCAGGTGCCCATAGTTATCAGAGACAAGGTCATCAATGATAGAAGGGGCAATGTGTTTCAGCTAACACAGGGGCTTGTTGTTCGTTTGTTTGGGTTTACAGGAAAACCCTTCCTGTTACCCTTTGTTACTTCTGAATATCAGTTTGCACTGGAGGTCACTCACCAAAGCAACATAACTAATGTAGTCTATGGCCATGACCGAAATTGGGCACTGAATTGTGATTTCCCCTTCAAAATGGGAGTCATTGAGGTTTTTGCCCTCAAGCAGTATATTCACCTGGAAGAGAAACTTGCTGACTTCGGCCTATTGCAAATTCTGCAACGATGGTTCTATGACCCTTTGGGAGTGATGAGGGATCACCTTTGATTTAAGAACTTCCACATGTCCTCACCCAGAGATAGTAGAACAATGTAACAACACTAACAGGCGGGACCTAGAGTGACACATTGAGCAAATGCAGATGATGTCCCCATGGCATGATTTTTACACGATGGAGGCAGAATATGACCCCGCTCGGCACCTGTTTCCAAGACATAACTCAAAATTCTAGAGAAAGATGAAGGATGATTTAAGAGAAGAATTGAAGGGTTGGAGCGAAGAGCAACTGAGAGAATGGTGGGTAATGAGAGTCCACTATCGAAAATAAAAATCACACGACCTCCTTCAGATAGACATAGATTTCAACATTTTTTATGAAGCTAACGTTGGGTCCTGGTAGCCCATCTCCTTAACTGAATTTGTCCCTCCTAGTCCCTCAGGCTCAGGTGAGAGCCCAAGGAGAATCAAAGATATCTCTGAGCAAGAAGAAGAAGAGGAGACGATGGTAACACATTAGGAGCAGCCAAATGATCTTACTATAGGATTTGATCCAGACTCTAATAAAGGAGACACAACAACAAGAAAAGGAGGAAAATAAAAAGAGAAATAATCTTGACACAGTTCAGATGCCTCCCCCACACCTAAAATGGCCTCGCACAAGACCCTCTGGTGCTTCTGGTGAACAACTTGCAACAAGCTCAGTTGAGGTGAATGTTGGGGAAGCTGCACCTGAATCACCACTACAAGGAGAAAAAGCAATTATTGAAGTTGATGTTATTAACATGGAGGAGCACCTATAAGAAAATGTACGGGAGAAGGAAGTAGAGAATGTTGAAGTAGCAAAAAAGGAGAGTGGATGCGAGCCCGACATGCAGGATTTCATCGCTACTATATAATCATAGCACACAAGTACGTGCCCCCCTCCCCCTTTCCTTGTATCCTACATTACATATGTAGTAGCCCCAGCCGAAAGGCCCCCAGAGTCTTCTATCCCTTCAAATAAATCCCCTCGAAACACCTTCCCCACTATACAGTCACTGATTCACATGGTCTCATTTGTTGCTACCACCCCATTTACCCAAATCATGTCTCGCAACCCTGACGGTTTACCAAACATTTCCACACCATCTGAGTCACTTGGTCGGGAAGCATCCAATAGCGAAACACCACTCGTCTATGCCACTAACCCAATGCCATCTAAATAGTCCAGGGGTGACACTTCACTCCCAAATCCTGACACCCACACTATAGTAGTGTAGCTTGTCACTTTGCCTACTCAATCTCCCACCACACCTGTCACCAATTCCATTGGTGAAATGTCATCCCTGCAATCACTATATTTGTGCACACCACTGGTTGTTAGCAATGATTAAATAGTATCCTCTAGCAGAGAATTTGATCCAGGCCCGATAGAATACTGAAGGAGGCCATAAGGAAAAGGGGGCAGTCTCTGGTGAAAGAAGAGAAATGAGTTGTTTTTTATTTGAAAAATGGAAATATCCACAAAGTGAAGAAGGTATCTAAGGTCCAAAAGCTCGTATATGATATGAACCCTACTGATTATGAATATCAAGATAAGGTCAAGGACCTGGAGCATATGGATGTAGACGATGAGTCTAAATCCATGCATGTTAGAATAGAGGCATTTCACACACATGCGATAATTGCCAACCAGTGCCACTATGAAGCAAAAAGTGCAAACATAAAGCTAGAGGAGGATCTTGCCAAGACTCGCTCTCAATTAGAAGATGCTCAAAAGCTATGCAAGCAGATGAGAGGAGAAATGGATGTCTTAAAATAGAAAGTAGTTCAACTGTAGGCTATAGCAAAAATCTGAGGTCAGACGTAAGCCAAAGCTAAGGATTTTGAAGTGGGAATCTTGGAAATGCAATAGCAGTTGTACAAAAATGAAAGTTTGGAACTATTTGATAGGGATAGAATTAAGAGCATCCGCTCGCATTTGTTAAGGAACTTCAGATCCTGAGCCTCTAGTGCCCTATTAGTATTGTCTTACATTACAGAAGCCTAGAGTGTTGCTTTGCAAAAGGGACCAATTGTCAATGAGGTGATGCAAGAGATAAGGAAACGACTCAAGTTGGCTTTCAAGGTGCAGAGCACAAAGTACCAAGATTTTCAGGTGGTTGCCATGAGTCTTATGACCAAATATTGGTCCACTGCTCAGTCCACAGTTCATGCCTTCTTCTCAAAAGTGAGGAAAGCTCAAAAGTCCAAGCAACTGATGGATGTGTTTGAGCAGGAACAACGCACTTCCTTGGGATATTTTCAAGATCTCTCACAATTGGGTTTCCCAAACTTCACTGATGATGATGGGAACCTCTTGTCCAAATAATAACTGAAGCCATCCTAGCTCTAGTTTGAAAGTGATATTTCAAAGATAGATAACTGGGTGGAGCCGATCACAAAAAAATAGATCACATATTTTATCTTAAAATATTGTCAAATTACGGCTTGCCTAAATTATTTGAGCAAAAGAGCCAAACATGCCAACATTGGGAAAATTGATCAGTTCCATATTATGGTCAAGTCATTGCAAGATCGCGAGCCCTTTCATAAGGGTGCATGGCCCCACATTCGTTGGACTATGGAACGCATCCATGATTGCCTTCCCCCACCACTAGAACAGGAATAGGTGCCAAAAGAAGAGGAAAAAGGAAAAGGAAAAGAGATAGTTGTGGAAGCCCCCTAAAAAGGAGAAGAGCAGATAGAAGAAGATACTGAAGGTAACTCTGGCCTAAAGGATCAAGGCTGAGGGTCCGTGCACCGAGGCGAGCTCGTTACCCCGTGAGTCACCAGGAATGTTGACAATTTTGTCACATTGCTTGAAGGGGTAAAGAAAATAAAATTTTGTAAAGTATTTTCTTGCTTTTCATGAATTTGTTCCCTTGTTTTTTTACTGTGTTTCGAGGCATTATAACAATTTTGATTTTCATTTTTGCCCCCCTTGTATATAACCCATGTATATAAGAGCTTCACTAGAAAATAGAGTAGTATAAGGAGCTTTGCTGAGCAAAAGAAGAGGAAGAGGGTAGCTTTGCAAAAGGATGAATAAGAAAGCCCAAGCTCAAGCCCAAAAAAATTCTAAGGCATGAACGAAGCTTCACTAGCAAAGCTACCAAAACACCCACTTCGGGCGAAAAAGTGGCGAAGCTGCCATTGTGAGTTGCCAAGATTTATTAAGTTAGTGGAGCTACTTTGCTAGAATTTTAGCGAAGATTTCACTTTAGCGCTCACATCCAGTGAACCATTTCATCGATAGGTACTAGTTCATTCCAGGCCCTAGAAAAGCATCTACTTTGGCCATCCCCCTAGCGAAGCTCCCAATCAAACCACTGCTTCACAAAAGCACCAAGAAAGGAAGATAAAAAATATCCTAAGTTAGGGAACTGTTGCCACATTTTGCACGGGGTGCCATGTCTTCATTTTTCTTGTAAGTATGTTGCTCTCCCTTCCCTCCTCCTCCTTTCCCTTTCTCCACTATCCCCTTTCTCCCCTTCATCAGTTTCATTCCCTTCATTTTCCCCCTTTTTCTCTCTTTTACTTTCTTCTATCAATTTCCCCAAAAAGAGAAAAATGCCCCTAAAAATTCTAAGTATAATAGTGCAACCTGACTTCGCAGCGAAGTCGGGGTGCACCCTTAAGTTTGAGTGCACTCGGGGAGTCGAAGTACGAAGAAATGATCAAAATTTGGCTAAGTACAAGAGCGCAACCCAACTTCACAGTGAAGTCGAGGTGCACACTCATTTTTTAGCACACCTGGGAAGCAACAGCCCCATGAAATTTTCTAAGTGTTGAGTGTGCAACCCAACTTCGCAGCGAAGTTGGGTTGTGCTCTCATCTTCATGAGTAGCCAGAGTGGTATGAGCAAAATTGACCAAGTGTTGGGTGTGCAACCTGACTTCACAGCGAAGTCAGGCTGCACCTGCTTACTTGTGCACACTCGGGCAGGATGTTGAAAGTAGCCCAAAAATTGTCTAAGGCATGGAGGCCTTCCCAACTACGCTAATTCCCCCTTGCGCTATCTAATTGCGCTCCAATTCTGAGTGAAGTCGGGCATGAAAGAGAGACAAGTTTCTAAGGCAGATTTGTCCCTTATCAGATTTTGATAGGTGTCCAGCCTCGGGATTCAAGTCAGAGATGTGACGAGTGGTGTGCAAGCATGAACCAAATTATTTTACTGTAGCTACCCTCATTCAAGCTGACTCAAAGTTTCATCTACCATAGCTACCCTCATTCAAGCTGACCCAAAGTTTCATCTACCGCACTGCCACGTAGCTGCCAAGTTTTTAGGTGGACCTTTTTGCAAGTACAGTCTATATCTACAAAGGTCAACATCAGCCACTTTTTTGCTGCTTTTGTCAACTTTGTCAGCTATTTTTAGGTCTAGGATCCTGTGCCCGAAGTTGTAATTAGGGGGAAATTACGCTATAAATAGCGGTGCCATATCATTGTAAAGGTGTGGAAGGGGGATATACTGCTAGGGAACCATTGTAGCTATGCATTTTCTTCTAAATAAAAAATACACTTGGCTCTATTGATTGTTTTTGTTCTTTATGTTACCTTTATTTAGCATTTCTGCCTCATGTTGCTTATGTTATTGCTTACTGTTATTCTGCTATCTGGATATTAGTATTTGATAGTTAAGTATTCTTGGAATTCATAGTTAGAGGATACATAGAATGAATGACATTGGTAGTTTTTGTAATGTATTCTATGTTTAGTACTATCAGTAGTGGTGATTGATAGTTGTTGTGCTGCTTATCCTCCCCACCCAATACAAATCACATTTATATTTCTTTTCGCATTCCTAATTTCTTTCCTACACTCTGAGCTTAAAACCAATTGAGAAAACATAGGAAGCTAGCCTTATCTGAAGATTAGAACGAAATGCATTCCTTCATTTCGACCTTTCAATCTACTGGGTGAATCTAGGGCTCATTACACTAAATCCTATCCTAGTGGAAGATTCATAACCAACAGTTTCTCTGGCATGCCCGATGGGACATGAAAGTTTCCCACCCCAAACAAAATCGAAGCATTGGTGTTCACTTCATTGCTATTAAATCAGAACACCTGGCAACTCTGCAAGTACCTAAATATCATTTGAGTCCATGAGACTGATCCAAGCACCTTCATGCATACAAGAAGGTGGAGAGCAAGGAATCCGAGAAACCAGCTTGATCTCTACAAAATTGACATAAATGCTCCTGGAGAGTGCATAAGGTTGGCTGACTACCAAGCCCGCATAGACAAATCCAAAACTGAAGTCGAAGAGGCCAAAGTTGAAGAGCAACCTACATCTTCAGACAACACCAATATCGAGTTCACAACTAGAGGGGAAGAAGACATGGTTGCCTAGTAAAATGATGATGACCTCTTCCCAGAAGTTGAATCCATAGGGCCCTTGGATCTTGTTGAGTGGTATTTTCACCCGATTGTGAAAACACACTCTCCAATAGGATTTGGGTTCTAAATCCTCTTCTTGCAAAGAAATTAAACATGTAACTTCTCCAAGGTTCCTGTTATGTGAGCATTTTGCATCGATGTATTAATAATCTCAAATAAAGATATTTAATTAAAATGCTTGGAACACCTTAGTGGTTGCAAGTAACTGAAAACAAGGGGCACCTGTGGTTTATTTTACTGTGAAATTTAATGATTGTTCATTGAACCCTGATACAGTAAATATGATTTGATCCTCATATGACCATGCTGTAACTTCAAAATGAAATTTAATGAAAGGCCACAAATGAAGGAATTATTTATGGATTTTGAAGTTTTTTAATTTTTTAATTTTATTTTAAAGCCTGTAAATAAAATTGGAACTTTTGAAAATAAAATGCAGCAAGAAGAAAAATAAAATGCAAAAGAAAAGAAATTTAAAATTGCATTTAGTTTGATGCCATCCCGTCCTGGCAAAACCGAAGATGTGAGGTTTCCATGCATGCAACCTAACCTATTGAACCTGCAAAATACGCACAATATAGATAAGTTAAGTGCTGGTCTCTAGGGTTTACTGTTATTTTTCAGATTTAGACATTCGCATGAAGCAACCAAGAGAACTTGCATTAAATTTCATCTATAAGCCTAGAAATCTAAAAAAGGGAAAGATAAACATTAAAACATGCATGCAGAAAATAACTCCTTCTTTCTTGCCAACAAGATGCAAATTTTTGAATGCTCTGCATTAAAAATAAATCATGTTACAATAGCAGACTCTCTAGTTTTATGAAAACCAACAAAAAGGAAGGAAAACAGCCTTGAAGCAGGCCCAGAATGACCCTCTGGCCTCTAGCACTACAACTCTGCTCCAGCGGTTTTCCCCCCTCTTGCACCAATCTGTGCCTCTGCTTTTAAACTTACTGTTGAATTGATTCTCCTTCCACGACGGTTCGTTTCATCTTCCAGTGGCTGCTCGTATTTTAGCTTTATGCTCGACATTAAGACATTTGATCTTCTCTGTAATGCTTGTACAGCCTGTACGCCACGTGTCCCACACTTTTCTTCATGTTCTATAATGGTTCCATGAAAATCACGACCAAAAAATAGCATGCAGCCTTGTCTGCCTTCCTGGCCGTGAAAACGTGACATGTCGCGAAATCATGACATGTTGCGATATCATGACGTTTTCCTCTTTTCGTACCATTTGCCCGCAACCTGTCATGATTTCACGACGCTTTTTCGTTCCGTACACCTGGGCGGCTTTCTGTCACGAAATCACGATAATTTTCTCTTTCGTGCTACTTCGCTATTTTTTATCGCAAAATCGTGACACTTTTTTGTTCCGTACCATCGGCCCGCTTTTCGTCATGAAATCATGACATTTTTCCACTTCGGGCACCTTTGCTGCATGCTGTCGCGATTTTGCGACGTTTTTCTATCTTGGGCTCCCTTGCTGCTTCTGGCCGCGAAAACGCGCCATGTCACGATTTCGTGACATATTTTCCTTCCATATGCCTCAGCTCGTTTCTATCGTGATTTCATGACATTTTTTTGTTTCATGCCCTTTCGCTCGATTCTGTCACGATTTCGTGACGTTTTTTCGTTTCATGCACCTTCGCTGCAACCTATCACGAAATCACGACGCATTTTCGCTCTGTACACCCTCGCTGCAACCTATCGTGAAATCACGACGTTTTTCCACTTTGGGTTGCTTAGCTGCTGTCGTTGACTGCGTTGACCATGATTTTTTGACATGTCATGATTTCGCTACGCCTTTTCGCTTCGTGCCCTGTTTGACTGGTTTGACCCACGATTTTGCGACATGTCGTGATTTCGCTACGCCTTTCTACTTCGTCTTTCTCTCTCCTATTTCGGCCGCGACGGAGCAACATGTCATGATTTCGTGACACTTTTTCATTCTACCTTTCTCTCTCCTCTTTCAGCTGTGACAGAGCAACATGTCACGATTTCGCAACACTTTTCTGGTTTCGACAGCGACGGCGTGACATGTCACGATTTCGCGACACTTTCTACACTTGTGCATTTTTGCCCCTTTTCTTCATTTTTAGCATCTGGGTCACTGAGATTTTCTCTAAAATCCTGCAAAAAAGGTGGGTCCCCAATTTTGGGGTGTGTTGTGGATCAGCCACAACAAATGGCGACTCTGCTGTCAAATGCTCTTGAGCATTTTAGTGAGAACCCTACCTGGAAGTATACAAACACGAAAACAGGTGTTAGCACATAAACAAATATAAACAAATTCCCAAAGATCAGAAGTATATGAATCATCAGAATCATCAAGTATAAGCTCGGTGTGTGCAATGAATTTCATTCCCTATCATTTGAAATTGATCAACATTCCATTGTCAATTTTACATGGATGCATATGTGAGATTGTGAATGATTTGTGTAACCTAATAAATATGCTAAGAGATTTTGCTTTTATAAGATGCATAGTCTTTCTTCTAGTATCATACACAAACATTCAAGATTATCAAACCCTCTTAGGATCAACTATATGTATAATGAATTGCTTATTATATCCCAAAGTTGGTTATGAGTCCCTACTATCTTGAACCCATGTGCAAGTGGATGTGAAATCAGAACTTTGGGGAATCAGACTCCCAACCTAATCGAGATGGGAGTTTAACCCTATCCTTACTATTCTGATTTAGAATTCATTACCTCACTTTGAGCAAAATAATTTAACCAATTATGAAATAAATGGTCATGCTAGTCTAACCCTTTGGAAAATCAGTGGTCTTGTTTTCTAGACAAGACATGTTGCCATGCATGGGCATATCTAACCCCACAATCCAAAACTTATCTTCATTTCTTTGGACCTTGGGGATGACTACCCATCCTTTGCAGAGGACAAGTAGTACGATCCTTCCAATCCAACATAAAGGTGAGATGGGAAAAATTTATTTTTTTACTTCTTGGACCTTAGGGATGACTACCCATCCTTGCTAGGGACATGTAGTACGATCCTTCCAATCCACACTTTAGATGTAAATAGAAAATATTAATTTTATTGCTTAGACCTTGGGGATGACTACCCATCCTTTGTAGAGGACAAGTAGTACGATCCTTCCAATCCAAGATTTATTATGAAATGAGACATGGGAGCTTTGGGGAATTATATTCTCAACCTAAGCGAGATGAGAATTTATGCCCTATCCTTACTACTCCATGTAGGTCAAATCAAAGCTTTGGGGAATTGGATCCTCAACCTAAGTTCGATGAGGATTTAGCCCTATCCTTACTACTCTGATTTTAGGCTTTAAGCTTAATGGAAGTGGTCAAAACCACTATTTAAAGATCATGCTGCATAAATAGGATAGACATGAAATACTTCTTTCGCCCAACCCTTTTCTTCCAAGTTAGGTTTTGATCATTTTACTCAAGATCCTTTTTAATGTATAAGACGTGCTTGGTTCTAGATATTTCCAGACTCAGTTCCCAACCTTAGGATTTTCTTCTTATTTATGTGATAGCATAACCCTAAGAGGATTTGACACACTTTAATGATTTGTATTTGAAATGCATATGCAACTAAGATGGCATGTATTTGCAAAGTGAGATGTAATATGAATGCATTGTCCTTTGAAATGCAGATGAAATGTTGCCATTTAACTGATTACTTCATGCATCACAAGTTTCAAACGATATTATTAAATTGTTTGTGTTACTTGTGGAGCTTTTACAAGACAATTCCAATGTTCCATATTTTCCCGATCTAGAACATAAGTTAGCATCTCAAGACAACCTTTTCATCTCTTGTTTCTCATCACATTCATCTTCACCTTCTTTAGATGGTTTAATTATTTCCAAAAGTGGGTTATTTCTTGAATTCAAATTTATAAGGCCATCATTGTCCAAATTAGCAACCCATGATACAGTTTTATCACAATTTGAAGGGTGAATAACTTCTTGATCCTTAATTTTACACATCTCATCAATAGTATCTTCCAAGAACAAGTGGTGAGACTTTATCAGGTCTTCAAATTCATTTATTGTTTTTCTCCCCATTTTACTTTCAACCACTTCATTTAATTCCATGGCAGGTTCCATCTTATCACATATATCAAACATTGTTGAATTTAAAACCCCTTCCTCCGGATAATCGTGTATCTCTACATTATCCTCACTAGTGGATGTTTTTTTAGCAATTTGCACCTCCTCTTGGACTACATCTAAGGTGGTCATAAAATTTGGGTATTCAAATTCATCTCCTTGATCACTTACCTTAGGTATCATTGGAGTGGAGGGTACTATGTTTGATGGTTGGTGTAGGTTGGCATCAAAAGAACAATCTCTCATGTGAATATGTTGTGCCTTTTCTTCTTCAAGACCTTGTCGTTCTAACTCTTCTAAGACCTCATGGATTTTCTCTAGGGACAAACCACTCGGTTTTTCCTCAATGAGTGAAGCAAGTGTGGGGTGTATGGCTCCTAGGTATACTTCCATGGCTTCTTCTTCCAATGTGTTAAAATTTTCCCACATTTGGGAGTGCAATTCATGAAATATTCCATTAAACTGACTCAAGGATTCATTAGGCCCTTTACATATGGAGGTAAACTAATTTTTCAATATTTCTAAGTCAGCCTGATTACCAAAATGATGAAGATAGGCTGCTTCTTGTTGTATCCAAGAAGTCTTAACCTCCATGGGTAGTTGGCTATACCAAAAGAATGGTCTATCATCCAAAATGTATGCAAATAACTTACAAGCTACCTCCTCATAGAAAATCTGGAATTGACATAATGTATTCTTGTAGACATGCAGTTTTTGCAAGTATCCTAGTGGCACATCTTGATTAAAACACCGTAAAAAATCCAATAACTTTGTAGGAATTTGATAGGGTACCATAGGTATAGATAAACCCTCATAATGATCCTCTATCATTGATACCATTCTCTCTCTTAGAGACACTATTTCAGCTCTCAGGGATACCATTTGCTCCTCAAGTGTTGCCATTAGTGAAACTGTAATTTCAGAACCAAATCTGTTGAATATTCAACCTGCAATTTATAAACAAAAATCAAGTTAGCATCAACTAAGAGATGTATTCATTAAAAAACAAATGTCAAGTAATTGCATGAGACCAAAATTCTAAAAAATCAAATCACATATTTCTGTATGAACAATCAGAAAAATATTACAGCATACCTGAATTAAAATAGAACAAGTAAATAAATTCAGGCCGTCCTTTTTATAGTTTGCTGAGTGTTAGAGAATTAAAGCATAAAAATTTAAATTTAAATAACACTAAAATAAACCCGTTCGGCCCTCCAGCACCAATCAAAAAGAAAATTTCAAACAATTAAAAACCCATAGCCTCTAAAATCATGATAAAATAAACCCTTTCATGCCCTCCTTCTAGCGCCAATCTGTTGAGTGGTATTTTCACCCAATTGTGAAAACACACTCTCCGATAGGATTTGGGTTCTAAATCCTCTTCTTGCAAAGAAATTAAACATGTAACTTCTCCAAGGTTCCTATTATGTGAGCATTTTGCATCGATGTATTAATAATCTCAAATAAAGATATTTAATTAAAATGCTTGGAACACCTTAGTGGTTGCAAGTAACTGAAAACAAGGGGCACTGTGGTTTATTTTACTGTGAAATTTAATGATTTTTCATTGAACCCTGATATAGTAAATATGATTTGATCCTCATATGACCATGCTGTAACTTCAAAATGAAATTTAATGAAAGGCCATAAATGAAGGAATTATTTATAGAGTTTGAAGTTTTTTAATTTTTTAATTTTATTTTAAAGCCTGTAAATAAAATTGGAACTTTTGAAAATAAAATGCAGCAAGAAGAAAAATAAAATGCAAAAGAAAAGAAATTTAAAATTGCATTCAGTTTGATGCTATCCCATCCTGGCAAAACCAAAGATGTGAGGTTTCCATGCATGCAACCTAACCTATTGAACCTACAAAATACGCACAATCCAGATAAGTTAAGTGCTGGTCTCTGGGGTTTACTGTTATTTTTTAGATTTAGACATTCACATGAAGCAACCAAGAGAACTTGCATTAAACTTCATCTATAAGCCTAGAAATCTGAAAAAGGGAAAGATAAACATTAAAACATGCATGCAGAAAATAACTCCTTCTTTCTTGCCAACAAGATGCAAATTTCTGAATGCTCTGCATTAAAAATAAATCATGTTACAATAGCAGACTCTCTGGTTTTCTGAAAACCAGCAAAAAGGAAGGAAAACAGCCTTGAAGCAGGCCCAGAATGACCCTCTGGCCTCTAGCACTGCAACTCTGCTCCAGCGGTTTTCCCCCTCTTGCACCAATCTACGCCTCTACTTTTAAACTTACTATTGAATTGATTCTCCTTCCACGATGGTTCGTTTCATCTTCCAGTGGCTGCTCGTATTTTAGCTTTATGCTTGACATTAAGACGTTTGATCTTCTCTGTAACGCTTCTACAGCCTGTACGCCATGTGTCCCGCACTTTTCTGCACGTTCTGTAACGGTTCCATGAAAATCGTGACCAAAAAATAGCATGCAGCCTTGTCCGCCTTCCTGGCCGCGAAAATGTGACATGTCACGAAAATGCGACATGTCACGAAAACACGACATGTCACGAAATCGTGACATGTCATGATATCGTGATGTTTTCCTTGTTTTGTACCATTTGCCCGCAACCTATCGCAATTTCACGATGCTTTTTCGTTTCGTACACCTGGGCGAATTTCTGTCGTGAAATCGCGACAATTTTCTCTTTCATGCTGCTTTGCTGTTTTCTGTCACGAAATGGTGACACTTTTCTGTTCCGTACCATTGGCCCACTTCGGGCACCTTTGCTGCATGCTTTTGCAATTTCGCAATGTTTTTCTATCTCGGGCTCCCTTGCTGCTTCTAGCCGCAAAAATGTGACATGTCACGATTTCGCGACATATTTTCCTTCCGTACGCCTCGGCTCGTTTCTGTCACGATTTCACGATGTTTTTTTGTTTCATGCCCTTTCGCTCGATTCTGTCATGATTTCGTGATGTTTTTTCATTTCATGCACCTTCGCTACAACCTGTCGCGAAATCGCGATGCATTTTTGCTCCGTACACCCTCGCTGCAACCTGTCGTGAAATCATGACGTTTTTCCACTTTGGGTTGCTTAGCTGTTGCTGTTGACTGCGTTGACCATGATTTTTTGACATGTCATGATTTCACTACGCCTTTCCGCTTCGTGCCCCGTTTGACTGGTTTGACCCATGATTTTGTGACATGTCACGATTTCGCTATGCCTTTCTACTTTGCCTTTCTCTCTCCTCTTTCGACCGCGACGGAGCAACATGTCGCGATTTCGCGACACTTTTTCATTCTGCCTTTCTCTCTCCTCTTTCGGCCGCAACGGAGCAACATGTCATGATTTCGTGACACTTTTCTAGTTTCGGCAGCGACAGCATGACATGTCACGATTTCGTGACATGTCATGATTTTCCGACACTTTCTACACTCGTGCATTTTTGCCCCTTTTCTTCATTTTTAGCATCTGGGTCACTGAGATTTTCTCTGAAAGCCTACAAAAAAGGTGGGTCCCCAATTTTGGGGTGTGTTGTGGATCAGCCACAAAAGATCTATTAGGGCAAGAGGCTATGCCCCTCGCTACCTTGAAGTCCATCCCTACTTACGATGGCTATGATAAAATGGCATATGAGCACATCCAAGACATTCTGGCCTTGGTTGCGCTACACTCTATTACAAATGAGAGTGTCAAGACCCGTCTATTGGCTCTTTCTCTGAGGGGGAAGCTTCTCTATTGGTGGAGATCTTTGCTAGAAGGATCTATCATAGGGTGGCCTCTGTTGGCAGGAAAAATCATAAAAGTATGCAATGAGTTTGTCGACACCTTTTCATTATTACATTAGTTTCAGAGTATCCAATGACACCCACAAGAGGAGATATCAGACTTCAACATAAGGTTTATGAGGTCCTGGAAAAGAGTACCTCATGAACTGTGACCTTCTATGGGTCAAGTTGCACACTATTACCTGAGGTCTTTCAATTCGGATATCTACCTACTTCTCAAGATAGCCCGAGTCGATACTTTCCTTGCCCTATACGAAGCTGCCCAACAAGCAAAATTAAACATAATCTCTATAGGCAGACTTTCACATAGAGTGTAGCCCCCCATTTATCTTGATTTTCCTTAGTCCCAGTATCCATCGATGTCTGGTGTGATGCCATCCTCCTCAAGTCAGCATGTAATGTCCCTTTTTAAGAAACAACAAACCCTTACTACGAAAATGCAAAAATTAAGTATAGCAAGGAAATAACTTAGAAATTGCTCATAAAATAACACAAGTATGAGGATAAATCAGCTAGTATCATATATTAAATATTTCCAAACAAATACAATAGCTCCCCAAGGCTGAAAAAATGTAAAAAATCCTCAAAAATGACCCCAAATACAAGCATAGGGTTTGGGGCTGCCAACAGATCTGAAACACATGACACAAATGCTCCCAAAAATGCCACGAACTCCTCATGGATGCCTCTTTTTTTTTTTTTTTGATATTTTAGGGCAATAAAACCTGTAATGATATTGCCAAGACCCCAACCATGCACCTCCAATGCACTATGGGAATGAGCAATACCTACAATCTCAACTCATGGAACCTCTAGGGTTTCAATATTCAATTATGATATCAACATAACATGCCCAAAATGGGACGTCTCACTCCCTTATATAGGGTGAGGTTCTAATTTGGAGTTGACATCTCCCAACCCTAAAATCACTTAAAGTGCCTTATTACAACATAAAAACATAAAACATAAATAAACACAACTTAAGTTATGTCTCCTAGTCACATGAACCCCTTTTTCACTTTTATAATTAAGTGTAGGAGACATTTAAAAAAAATATTTATTTTTGGGACATTACATAGCACCCCTAGTAGCCATGGAATCCAACACCAATTATAAACCCCTACGGTCAGCCTTAGATTCATTATCCTAATCTACCACCTCCACCTCCATAGTATCCCACACTCCCAACTCCCCCTCATTACACGACATATTCTGCACCTATGCCATTAGCTACAATACCTCCATCGGCCCGGTTGGCACCTGCAAATAATGATATTTAGAATAAAATCCTTTAAGAGGTACGGGCTCTGGCCTCTGGGTATCATACTATTTCCAATGATATGATGATAATGAAGAAGAAACAAGCCCCAATGGAGTTCCTTCCAAGGAGACCATATCCTCCTCTGGCGCTAACAAAATATTAAGCTACACAAGCTCAAAGACACCCCCAAGCAAGGAATGCTGCCAATGAGGTTCAACCTGGCACTTTTGACCAGGTTAACTAGTGCTCCATATACAATGATCCACACTCAGAGAAGAGTTGCATGCTACATCATCATTATCTTTAGACCCTTACGGACAGTGCCATAGAGGATGAAGCATACATGATCCTGGATGATGAAGGTAACTTAACAGTCCCAGAAGAAGATCCTGCATTGCTCTTGACCAAGGAAGGCAGAAAGCCCATTGAGGCTGCCATAACCCAAGTAAAGCCATTGAAGGTATATGGTAGAAGAGAGAAGTCATAGCTTGCTAGGCTACCACCTGACAAGTCACCTTGGCATCCTACATTCAAATAAAGGTTTCCTGCTCTCAAGGCTCTCATAGTGAAAGCTCCTACATCCCAACCTCTAGCCAAAACAAAAGAACAAGCTCAAGATAAGCTGAGATATCCGTCACTAATGAAGAGATAGAGAGTCAAATCCACACAGCAATACCGGACCAAGTATGAGCCAACAAAATAGAGGGAGTTGGCACTTCAACCTACAATATAGTTGATGAGCTAAAAAGGACCCCGACAAAAAAAAGTATGTATGAGGCTCTTCTGCTCCCGGGGAAAGTTGATCTGCTATAGGAATCCTTGAAAAATATAAAAGAGCAAAATCCAATGCAACCTGCTAGGTTAGTCCAGCCCTTGATAGTTTCTACCATCGAGAAAAATAGGCCACCTCCTTTCTATCTGTCATTGCGGATGGAAGGCTATATAGTACACAACTGCATGGTGGATTCTAGTGCTTCCACGACTGTCATGCCGAGAGCCATCTGTGAGGAGATCGGTATGGAATATACAAGGAGCAACCAAGGTGTGCTGCAGCTAGACGACACCCTTGTCAAGATAGTTGGTGTCATAAAGGATATCCCAATCTGACTGCATAAAGCCCTCGACATAGTGGTCATACAGGAATCCATTGTGGTCGACTTGGAACCCTACTTTGGCATGTGTCTCTCTAGGGAGTTCACGGTAAATTTGGGTGGATATATGTCTCTAGATTACTCACATATGGAAGTGCTCTTCAAAGGAAGGAGATTAAAGATCTATAATGAAAAGCCTTCCACATTTTTGGTAGAGAAGATACCCAAAGAAGATCCATAGAATGGCATGGTCTAGCTGACAACTGAAGAACTGGTAGAGGTTGATATGACAGAAGAGGCCCTTGAACTGTTACAAGTGGAAGATGAGTTCTCCTTGCTAGACTTCAACACCATGATTGAGACCGAGCAAGGTTGTTACTCCATCACCCAGCCTGAAATACTTGACTAGTCAGCAAGAAAGGAGGTTGGGCCCGCACCAAAAAATCTATGGAAGCTGTTATTTGGTGGTGCTCAATGAAAAAATAGCGTCGATGCAGGTGTACTTCTGGTTTCCCTATCCAGAGTCTAGAAGGACTACACTTACAGGCTAGCTTGGAGCTACACTAACAACATGATAGAGTATGAAGCTTTGTGCTTGGGTTTGAGAAAGGTAGAGAGACTGGGGCTAATACATTTTTAGATCTTTGGTGACTCAGATCTAGTGTGCAACCATATCATGAATAAGTGTGCCTCCAAGAAGCATTACCTCAAGGCGTATCGTAACCGTGTCTGGGATCTGATGGAGTCATTCGACTCTTTGAATGTCAAAGCCATATCACGTGAGAAGAATAAACATGCTGACATTCTAGCGTCTATTGGAGCTAGGTATGTTTTGGATTACCAGAAGCTGAAGTCGGTTCATACTATCTATAGGCATTCTATGCTTGATAAAGACACCCATTGGTAGGTGTTCTACTATGACGAGGATATCATCACTTTTTTGATAAACAAAGCAAGTATGATAGAATATAGAGACCCTAATGACGAGCAGTATGAAGGGTTGATACAGTTAAAAAACAATCATGTCTCGAAAGGACTGATTACCCTAGAAAGTCTCTTTGATCAAAATGATAGGGCAATATCCCACAGAATCAAAGTGGACCCTAAGTAGTACATGGACCTGGAACTGGAACCTAGAAAAATGATCAAGGTCGGGAAAGACTGCACTGAAAAGGAACTGGAGCAGATCAGATCTTTATGTGGAGAGTTCCCTGATATTATGGCCTGGTGCTACCAAGACTTGAAGGGGTATGACAGAGATATGATTCAGCATACTATAGAGCTGGAAGATAATGTCTGACATAATCAAAAGGGAGTAAACCCAAAAATTAAAGCTATGATGAAAGCATATCTCTTAAAGATGCTGGAGGCCAAAATCATCTACCCCATCAAGCACTCATCTTGGGTCGTGAATCTAGTCCTTGTGAGGAAAAAGAATGGAGACATCTACATCTGTGTGGATTTTAGAAGCCTCAATCAAGCTTCACTAAAGGATCATTATCTGCTTCCCCAAATTGATAAAATCCTCCACATAGTTGCTGGAGCATAGAGGTTCTCTCTCTTGGACAAATTCTCTGGATATAACCAAATTTGGGTAAAGGATGAAGATCAGCACAAGACAACATTCACCACCAAATGGGGAACGTTTGCATATCAGCGCATGCCCTTCGGCCTTTCTAACATCGGTGGTACATTTCAAAGAAATATGGACCTGACATTCTGGGAGATGCTCAACAAGGTCATTGTCATCTACTTGGATGATATGACTATATTTTCACATAAGAGAGAGGACCATGCTTCCCACTTACGACAAATATTTGAGAGATGTCATGAATTCGGTATTTCCATCAACCTGAAGAAGTTAGTATTCATGGTAAAGGAAGATAAGCTACTAAGACATGTCATTTCTGAGAAAGGCCTTACAGTGGATCCTGACAAAGTAGAAGCCCTTCTTCGTTTACCCATCCCAGTTGACAAGAAGGGGCTACAATCATTTTTTGGCCAAATAAACTTCGTGAGGAAGTTCATACCAGACTTTGCATAAGTAATTAATCCCATGGCTGAACTCCTAAAAAATGATACCAAATTCTTATGGACTAACGAAAGGAAATAGGCCTTCGAAGAGATCAAGGCCAAAATCGTGCAATCTCCGGTGTTGATAAATCTAGATTATTCCAAGGATTTCATCCTGTACGCGATGGGAGAGCCCAAGAGTTACACCGCAGTCCTGACTCAGAAGGGATATGATGGCGAGGAATGCCCCATACGTTCTTAAGTCAGGTGATTCAACTACATGAAGAAAAGTATAATTTTATTGAGTGGCAGGTGCACGCAATCATGAGATCCCTTAAGAAGTTCAAGCACTTCATCTCCCAGATCCAGATAACTATCTTCGTGATACATTTGGACGTCAGGAATTTCATTATACAAGGGGAGCCAGGACACAAGAGGGTAGGATGGATAGCCAAAATCCAAGAATTTGACATCGAGGTACGGCCAACGAAGCTAATCAGAGGCTGAGCCCTATGCCAAGAGCTGGCCCGAAGTGCTACAACTGAAATATCTGTCTTCTAGTGGGAAGATCCAATGGTGAAAACTAACTTTGCCAACTCTTTATTAGAGGAGAATGATTGGACGAATGACCTGGTGCAGTATTTTAGCACAGGGAGATGTCCAGATCATCTCAATGCCTCACACAAAAGGAGGTTTAGGCTGAATGTCTTAAGATATGTACTACGCCCTGAGGGGCTGTATTTCAAAAATATTGATGACATCCTATTGCGATGCATCAGAGAATCAGATAAACCAAAGGTCCTCGAAGAATTCCACTCTGGGATGCCTAGGGGACATCATTCAAGGAGGCCTACAGCCTTAAAAATTATTAGATCCGAGTATTATTGGCCCACTCTCTTCACAGACGCACATGTAGTCTATGTTAAATGTGAAAAATGCTAAAGTTTCACCGACAGGAACAGGAAGGCACCCTTGCCCCTCCACCCAATTCAAGCCGAGACTCCATTTCAGCAGTGGGGTCTGGACTTCGTCAGAATTGTTGCCACATTTTGCATGGGGTGCCATGTTTTCAAATTTTTTAAGTAAGCTACTCTTCCTTCCCTCCTTCTCCTTTTCCCTTTCTCAAATTTTCCATTTCTCCCTTTCCTACAGTTTCATTCCTCCATTTTTCCCTTGTACTTCCCCCAATCAAGTTCCCAAAACTGAGCAAGTGTTCCCTAAAAAATTCTAAGTGTCAGGGCACACCCCGACTTTGAGTCGGAGCACACTAAGGAATGCGAAGTGCGAAAGCAATCAAGAGATGATCAGAATTTGGCTAAGTTTCAGAGCGCAACTTGACTTCACAGCGAAGTCAGGGTGCGCTCTTCTTCCTATGCACACTTGGGAAAGTAGTGTTCAAAAAATTAGCTAAGTGCTGGAGCGCAACCCAACTTCGCAGTGAAGTTAGGGTGCGCTCCCCTTTTTTTGCGTAATCCGAATAGTGGTCAAAACAACCAAGTGTCGGTGTGCAAACTGACTTTGCAGTGAATTCAGGCTATGCCTTTTGATAGGTGTGCAGTTGGGCAGCATTCATCAAACAAGACCAAAAATTGGCCAAGGCATGGAGGCCTCCCCAACTGCGTAGTTTCCCACCTACGCTACCCGATGGCGCTCTGATCCTAGGAGAAGTTGGATAAACTACCTTTCAAGGCAAAAATGTATCACTCATCAGAATTCGACAAGTCTCCAACCTCAGGATTCGATCTGAGATGTGACAGGATAAAGGACAAGCATGGACCACATTACCTATGCCAACTGCCTTAATTTAAGCTGATGTAAAGTTCCATCTACCATAGTTACCCACATTCCTACTGACTAGAAGTTTCACCCAACTTGTTGCCATGTATCTGTACATATTTTAGGGAGACCTTACTGCAAGTATAGTCCTCATCGACAAGAGTCAGCATCATCAGTTCTTCTGCTGCTTTTGTCAATTATTGTCTGGTATGGGACTTTGTGCCTGTAATTGTAATCGGCGAGAACTTGGGCTATAAATAGACACACCATTTAATTGTAAAAGGGTGGAAGGGGAATATACTACTAGGGAACCATTGTAGCTATACGTTTCCTTCTGAATGCAAGACACATACTTGGATCTGCTTACTGTCATCATCTTGTATGTTGCCTCTCCTTGTCATTTCTACCTCATGTTTCTTATTTCATTGCTTACTATTGTACTGAACTTTGGACTCCGGTATTTGATTATTAAGTATTCCTGGAATGCATAGATAGAGGATACATAGGATGATTGATATTTGTAGTTTTTATGGAGTGTTTTGTATTTAATTCCTGTTAGTAGTGGTGATTGATCATTGTCATGCTGCTTATTCCCACCACATAAATCCAATCACTTTTGGATTCTATTTCCATAATTTATCTCTTTCCTACACTCTTAGCTTAAACACTTAAAACCCATAGGAATTCGGCCTTCTCTGGATATTGGCATGAAAGGCATTTCTTCCTTATAGCCTTTCAATCTGGTGGGCGAATCTGGGGTGCATTATACCAAATCATTTCCTCATGGCAGATTCATAACCAACAGTTTCTCTGGCATGCCTAATGGGACCTAGAAGTTTCCCACCCCAAGACAGAATCGAAGCATTGGTGTTCGATTCATTGTTAAAAATCAGAACACCTGGTGACTCTGCAAGTACCTGAATACTCTTTGAGTCCATGAAGACTGGTCCAAATGCCTTCATGCAAATGAGAAGGTGTCGAGCAAGGAATCCAAGAAACCAACCTGACCTTTATGAAATTGAAATTGTCACTCCAGGAGAGCTCGTCAAGCTGGATGATCACCAAGCTCACATAGAAGAGCCTAAAATCGAAATCAAAGAGGCTGAGGGTGAAGAGCAATCTACATCCTCGGATGGTACTGATATCGAGTACACTATTGGAGGAGAAGAAGACATGGCTTCCTAGTAGAACGATGATGATCTCTTCTTGGTGGTAGACAATACGGGGCCCTTGGCCCTAGTCAGACAACAAGTTGTGCCCCCCGCTACCTTAAAGTCCATCCCTACATATGATGGCTATGGCAATATGGCATACAAACACATCTAGGACATTCTGGCCCTGTCTGCACTACATTCCATCACTGACGAGAGTGTGAAGACTTGTATGCTAGCCCTTTCCCTAAGGGGAAAGCTTCTCTACTGGTGTAGATCACTGCCAGAGGGATCTATCATGGGGTGGCGCCAGCTGGCCGATAGGCTCATGAAATGATGCAACGAGTCTATTGATCCCTCTTCTTTATTGCATCAATTCCAAAGCATTCATCGACACCCCCAAGAGGAGGTGTCAGACTTCAACATCAGGTTTACAAGGTTTTGGAAATGAGTACCTCATGAACTTCGACCTTCAACAGGTCAGGCTGTGCACTACTACCTGAGGTCTTTCAACTCAGACATTTGCTTGCTACTAAAGATAGCCCGAGTCGACTCATTCCATCCCCTCTACGAGGCTACCTAGTAAGCTAAAATGGACATAATATCCATAGGTAGACTCCCGCATAGGGTACAACCACCCATTTACCCTGACTTTCCTTAGTCCCAGTACCCATCAGATTTTGGTGTGATGCCATCAACTTCAAGGCAGCACCTCCAACAACAATGGAATTCAATGTCAGTCATAAATCCCTATGGCCTACCACAAGTACATTATCCTAACCCGCTGCCTCCTCCTCCGCATTATCCAACACTCTCAACTCTCCCTCGGTATGCAAAATATTCTGCACCTCCTCCATTGGCTGCATTACCTCTGCTAGCTCAACTGCCACCTCTGAAAATTGATATTCAGAACAAAATCCTCCAGGAGGTATGGGCTCTGGCCTCTGGATATCACACCATGTCCAATGACATGACTATATTGAAGAAGAAATAGGCCCAAATGGACCTTGTCCCAAGGAGGCCATATCCTCCTCCAGAACTGACAAAATATCAAGCTACAGAATGGCAAGATCAGAGGCCCCCCTGTAAGAAATGTTGCCATTGAGGACCAACCTGGCACTTCTTACTAGGTTAACTAGTGCTCCATGTGCAATGAACCACATTTAGAAGAATATTGTACACTACACCAACATTACCTCTAGACTCTGGTGGGCAATGACATAGAGGATGAATAACTTTACATGATCCTAGATGATGAAGGCAACTTCACCATCCTAGAGGAAGAGCTGGTGTTGCCCCTTGCCAAAGAAGATAGAAAGCCTGTTGAAGCTGCTGTAAAGCCATTGAAGGTATATGCCAAGAGGGAAAAGGCACAACCTACTGGGCTACCACCTGAAAAGAGGTTGTAGCCTCACACAGCCAAGGAAAAATTGCCTGCAGCCAAGCCTCTCGCAGCGAAAGCTCCTGTAGCTCAGCCTCCAACTGAAACCAAATAACAATCTCAAGAGAAGCTAAGATACCCATCTCTTACAAAGAGACAGAGAGTTGAGGCCACGTAGCAATACCACACCAAGTATGAGCCTATGAGGGAAATGGAAGGAGCTAGCACTTCAGGCTCCAACATAGTGGATGAGCTAAAAAGGACCCCCGCTAGGATAAGTATGTATGACGCTCTTCTGCTCCCGGGGTAAGTTGATCTACTACAGGAATATTTGAAGAGCATGAAATATGGCAAGTAGATATAGCCTACTATTCTGGTTCAACCCCTGATAGTCTCAGCCACTAGGAAGAACAGACCACCTCCCTTCTATCTATCATTACGGATGCAAGGGTATATCATACACAACTACATGGTGGATTTTGGTGCCTCCATGACTGTTATGCCAAGAGCCATCTATGATGAAATCAGGATGGAATATACAAGGAGAAACTAAGGTGTGCTACAACTAGATGGCATCCTTGTCAAGACAGTTGATGTCATTAAAGATATCCCAATCTGGCTGCACAAAGCTCTTGACATAGTGGTCATTCAAGAAGTCGTGGTCATCGAATTGGAACCCTACTTCGACATGTGTCTCTCCAGGGAGTTCACTATGAATCTGGGAGGATATCTGTCTCTGGATTACTTGCATATGGAAGTGCCCTTCAAATGAAGGAGACTAAAGATCTACAATGAGAAGCCTTCCACATTTCTAATGGAGAAGATACCCGAAGAAGAGTCGTAGGACTGCATGGTTTCGTTGACAGTAGAACTTGTGGTGGTAGACATGATAGAGCAAGCTCATGAGCTGTTGCAAATAGAGGATGAGTTCTCCTTGCTCAATTTTAATGCCATGATCGATACTGAGCAAGGTTGCTACACCGTCATCCAGCCTAAGAGGCTTGACCAGTCAGAAAAGAAAGAAGTAGGACCTGCACCAGAAAAGCTATGGTAGCTCTTCTTCGATGGTGCCCGATGCAAAAATGGCATCGATGCAGGCATGCTCTTGGTTTCCCCAATCAGGATCCAAAAATACTACACCTACAAGCTAGCTTGGAGCTGTACCAAAAATGCAGCAGAATACGAAGCCCTATGCTTGGGTTTTAGAAAAGTGGAGAGACTGGGGATAAAGCATCTATAGATCTTTGGCGACTCAGATCTGGTGTGCAACCAGATTACGAACAAGTGTGCCTCTAAGAAGCACTATCTCAAGGCCTATCGTAATCAATTCTGGGACCTGATGGAGTCATTAAACTCATTGAATGTCAAAGCCATATCACATGAGAAAATAAGCACATTGACATTCTGGCATCTGTTGGAGCCAGGTACATTTTGGATGATAACACTGTCCAGAAGCCAAATATGGTTTGTACCATCTACAGGTCTTCTATGCCTGATAAAGACACCCACTGTTAGGTGTTTGACTGTGACAAGGAAATCATCACATTTGTGGTTACCGAAGCATGTTCAATCAAAGGTAGAGACCTTGATGACAAGCAATATGAGGGGTTGATACAGTTAAAAAATAATCATGTCCCAAAAGTACTGATTACACTAGAAAGTCTCTTTGATCAGAATGACAGAGCAATATCACACAGGATCAAAGTAGACCCCAAGTAGTACATCGACCTAGAGCTTGAACCTGGAAATACAATCAAATTCAAAATGGACTGCACTAAAGAGGAACTCGAATAGATCAGATCATTTTGCGGAGAGTTCCTTGATATAGTAGCCTAGTGCTACCAGGACTTGAAGGGGTATGATAGACAGATAATCCAGCATAATATTGAGCTAGAAGATGGTGCAAAACCATTCTGGAAAAAGTAGAGGGCTGTAAATCCAAAGATCAAAGCCATGAAAGCCAAGCTCCTGAAGATGATGGAAGCTAATATCATATACCCCATCAAGAATTCATCCTGGGTTGTGAATCTGGTCCCCGTGAGGAAGAAGAATGGAGACATTCATCTCTACGTAGATTTTAGAAATCTTAACCAAGACTCACTAAAATACCATTATCCGCTTCCACAAATTGATCAGATCCTCCATATAGTTGCTAGAGCATAGAGATTCTCCCTCCTAGATGGCTTTTCTGGGTATAACCAAATCTAGGTCAGATATGAGGACCAGCATAAGACATCATTCACCACAAAATGGGGAATTTTCACCTATCAGCACATGCCCTTCAGCTTATCCAATGCTAGCATCACATTCCAGAGAGCCATGGACCTAGCCTTCTAAGAGCTACTTAACAAGATCATTATCATCTACTTGGATGACATGACTGTACTCTCTCATAGAAGAGAGGATCATGCTTCCCACCTATGGCAAATATTTGAGAGATGTCATGAATTCAGCATTTCCATAAACTCAAAGAAATTAGTCTTCATGATAAGGCAAGCTACTGGGACATGTCATCTCTAAGAAGGGCCTTGCAGTGGATCCCGATAGATCAGAAGCCCTCATCGACTTGCCAGCTCTAGTCGACAAGAAAGGGCTACAATCCTTCTTCGGCCAGATCAACTTCGTAAGGAATTTCATACTGAACTTCGCACAAGTGATCAAACCCATGGCCGAACTATTGAAAAATAATGCTAAATTCTTATGGACTGATGAGAGAAGGCAGGCCTTCGAGGAAATCAAGGCCTAAATTGCACAAGCTTCGGTGTTGATAAACCTAGATTACTCCAAGGACTTCATCCTATACATGGTGGGAGAACTCGAGAGTTACATCGCAGTCCTAACATAGAAGGGAGATGATGGTGAAGAGCGCCCCATAGAGTTATTAAGCCAAGTGATTCAGCTGCACGAAGAGAAGTATAATTTTATCGAGCGGCAGGTTCACGCAGTTATGAAGTCTCTCCGAAAGTTTAGGCACTTTGTCTCCCAGAGATGGACAACTATCTTTGTGATACACTCGAACGTCCAAAAATTCATCATACAAGGGGATCCGGGTCACAAGAGAGTAGGATGGATTGCCAAGATCCAAGAGTTCGACATCGAGGTGTGACCAACAAAGCTTATCAGAGGTCGAGCCTTGTGCCAGAACTGGACTGAAGCGCTGCAGCCGAGATATCTTCCTGTAAGTGGGAAGATCTGACAACTACTAACCTAGCCAACTCCTTACCAAAGGAGAGTGACTGGACAGATGACCTGGTGAGGTATTTCTACATTGGGATATGTCCAGATCACCTAAATGCCTCACAAAGAAGAAGGTTTCGACTAAATGCCTTGAAATACACTCTTCGCCTTGAGGGGCTTTACTTCAAGAACATTGACATCATCATGTTGTGATGTGTCAAGAAAACCAACCAACCCAGGGTCCTCGGAGAATTTCACTCTGGGATTCCTAGGGGACACCATTCTACAAGGCCTACAGCCTTGAAAATCATTAGATCTAGGTACTATTGTCCCACTCTCTTCATAGATGCACATGTGGTCTATGTAAAATGTGATAAATGCTAGAGATTTTCTGGCAAAAACAAAAAAGCACCCCTGCCCCTCCAACCAATTTAGGCCGAGACTCCGTTTCAGCATGGGGTCTAGACTTCATCGAGGTCATTACGTTGAACTTTTTAGTAGGGCACAAGTTCATTCTTACCACCATCGACTACTTTACGCGGTGGGTAGAGGCGATCCCCACCAAGAATGCATACCAGGAGACGGTCATCGGGTTCCTCGAGAGCCTCATTACCCATTTTTGGGTCCTTAAGTCAATAGTGACGGATAATGGTTTGGGGTTCACAGGCGCTATACTCACGAAGTACACCAACAAGTACGACATCTATCACAAGATGCCTTCTAACTACTACCCATAGGGGAACGTCCTGGCTGAGTGCACTAACAAGAATCTACTAAAAATCATCAGAAAGATAGTAGAGAAGAACAAGAGGACTTGGCACCTACTCATGAATCAAGCACTCTGGGCGGATAGAATATCATTCAAGAAGTCTATCAAGACATCCCCCTATGTGCTCTTATATGGCAAGGAGGCAGTCCTACCAACCCACATAGAATTTTTTTCCCTCTGGATGTTGGATGAAGAGAGAGGTAGCGGGGATCCAGTGGATGCCAGACTATGCCAGTTGCTATAGTTAGAGGAAGACATAGAGAAAGCATACCAAACCTTCACTAAACATGTTGAGGCAACCCAAGGCGGGTTTGCAAAAGGCACCACCACCTGAATTTTCAAAATTAGGGACCTAGTGCTGAAGTGGGACTCACTGAAGGCAAAGCCGGACAACCATGGAAAATTTGATGCCCTTTGGGAAGGTCCCTATCAGATTGCTCGGGCGAATCAGTTCAATGCATTCATGCTCCAGGATATGGAGGGAAAGCTTCTCCCCATTCCCATCAACGGGTTCCACCTCAAAGTTTATCACCACTAAAGGCACCCAATGGGTCCTTCCTTGTACAGTTTTCCTTTTTGTATTTTTAGTTTTCAAAATGTACATATTCAGCATTTAGTTTTTTAGTTTTCAAGAGCCCAAGTAGAACTTAAAGCAAACCCCGACTACACAGCAAAGTCGGGTATCGCTCCTTGGATTGTGTGAAGTTCAAGAGAAAACAATTGACAAAAGGGGAAAGAATTTGGCTAAGTCTGGATGTGAAACCCAACTTCATAGTGAAGTTGGGCTACGCACCGTCTTGGGAGTGCAGTCGGGGAGCAGGAAGCAAAAAATGGTTGTGTAAAACTAGACTGCGCAACTTTTTGGAATGAAGTCTGACTGCACAGTCAAACCTAGGTGAAGTCAGAGTGCATTCATTTTCTAGATGAATTTTGAGTACACCCTTGATTTTGGGTGCACACTGAATGACCTATCACAAAAAACATAAAAAATTCTAAGTGTGGGCCCAGAGCGCAGTACGGCACAGTACGAAGTTGGTTTGCGTCCTGGTTTAAAATCATGGGCAAAAAATTCTTCCTTGAAAGGTGTGCCCAGGCGATGGCTATGATGTCATAAAAATCACGAAGTCTGAAGATTGTTTAATGATTGCATGACTTTCAAGAATGATGTCATTAAGAAAGCAAGGTGCATTTGGCCAGATACAAAGATGGTGAATTTTCTATCAGCCTCACCAAGTTGCGACCGAATATTGCAAAGTGGGCAGATAAGATTTCACCCTCACACCATGTTGGGGCTACGTATAAATCGAACCTATACTAGTTCTTGTGCCCTCCTACTCACTAGTGCCTAAAGTTGATTGAATCAATCACATAATATTACAAACCAGCTACCCGACAAGTCTACGACAACAAGGGAATAATGTTTTTCACACTCTTCAGAGAGAGCGTCCAGCCAGCGTTCACCCTAGGGCTTCAGTACGAACCCGACGGGATTGTCAAAAGGATTAATATGGATGAACAGATGAGAAAATTCATGCAAACCAAGCGGATGAGAAAATTTCTCAACTCGGAGCTGAAGACTTCGTTGGCAGTCGGACTATGGCCGACATGCCCCATACCCTTGGACAGGTTCAAGAACAAATACATATACATCATCCTGGCCTGGGTACTCGACTGTGATTTTGACAAAGTGGTACGACCATACCAGTTTGTGCTAGCATAATGTATCCTGCATGGGGAGTTTTATGACTCCACAATGCAAAAGAGTGGGAATCACCCCATTTTCTTTGATTGGGCAGACTGGCTGGCGTACGCCATTCATTAAAACCTAGTCAGGCTATAGTAGAAGTAGTCAACAGATTTCTAGTTTTTCTCCTTCCTCACATGGCTATGCCTGTACCACATGCACTATCGGATCAGATTTCCTAACTTGAAGAAGGTAAATGAAAAAGGAGAGCTGTTGCCCGTGTATGAATGGACTGAGATCTTGTATAGAAAAGGGTCATTCTATGAGTTTAATTTTAAATTTCTATGCATGGTCATGGGGCTATTCAATCATAAGGCATCCCACCCACCAAAAGTCATGAAAAGATATATGAGGAAGCACGAGTATGAGGATACCTTTTGACTGATGTAGGGCATCATGGTCAGAATCTACGAATTCAAGGGGAAGTCGTTCCTACTGCCCTACTTTTGCACTGACCACCAGTTCAGGATGGAGATTACACGATAGATGGACTATGTCAAAGAAGAGTTCGGCCAAGGCAAAAATAAAGGCCATATCTTTCAGTATCCTATCACCTGGGTGAATACCCAAGTGCACGAGATTAGACAGCATGTCTACCTCGAACGGGAACTCATCGACATGGGTCTAATAATGCTTCTTTAGTACTAGAAATATGACCCAATTGGGGTCAGAGGCAAATTCACACATATCTGCCCCTAAGCAGAGATTATGCAGGAAAGGTTCAACAGAACAGGCATGGACCTGGAATGGCACATCGAGCAGATGCAATCATGGAATTCATGGCATGATTTTTACTATGAAGAGGTGACGTATGACCCAGAGCAAAACCCGGATCATCGGTTGAATTCTGCGGGCTTCAAAAAATTCCTTGCCAAGGTGGCACCCCTCAACTGGCAAAAGGACAAAGTCATCGAATTTTGGAATATGAGATGCCACACACAACACGACAAATCTAATTGAAAAAAATCAGTTGTTGATGATGATTTTTTGGCCCTATATGATCAATACACTGACACATGGTGGCCTTTCAAATTTCGAAGTTGTTTTCCCCGAGGTGCCAGGAAAAGATATACAAGGAGGTCCCCCTCCCAAAAATTTCCTACTTCTACAACTTCCAGTGCAACGTCGACAAGCAGTCAAGCGGGCCCAATGTAGCCTCCAGCTCCTAAAGTTGTACCCAAAAGGGCACAGGGGTCAGAGAGGTCAACTCTTGAGGTGGCCTCCTAAGAAGAAAAAGTGCCAGCACTGCTAGCTAGCAGACCGACCACGACAGACATCCTCCCAGCTAGACCCAAGTACAAATTTATCATGGGGACATCACTGCATGCCGTCCCAACCTCATCTCCTTCCTTTGAACTAGCCACAGTGCCAGAAGAAAAGAAGAGGAAGAGAGGTGAAAATGCCAAGTGGCCTAAGAAACCTGTAAAATAGTCAGCTGCAGTGCAGACGGGGACAACAGTGCCAAAAATCATCTCGTTGGACAGCCCTGAGGTGAAAGTGGAAACTCGAGCTGTAAGCGTCCCTCAAGCAATGGTTCAGTCAGAGCCCATAGGTACGTCCACTTCCCCACTCCCCCAAGTCCTAGTCAGCCTTGCCATAATGTCATCCCCCATTTCATTAGGGCAAGCCGTAGCTACGTCTTCTTCTTCCTAGACTGTCCAACCATCCAGCAGCCCCCATTATTTTGACCAGTTTGCCCAGGACCCTAACGCCTTCCAGTCTCTCAGCCAAACCCTGGAACCCTCGCCCATGGCTAGTGTTGAAGCTGCATAAACATCATCGTGCCAATCTCCTCATCTGTTCAAAACCTTGCCAACACCGTCCACTCAGCCGCTTGCTTCCCCTAGGACCCGATATCCCTTAAAAGTGGCCACTCCTAGAATCCCTCCTGCTTCACTATTTACAAGAAAAATTCTGCAATAGGACCAGATGCTGGAAGACCTCGACTTCATGTAGATCACAAATGACCAACCTCTGGCAGCAAGAGTCGTAGAGGGTTCCACCTCTTTCCTTCAGGGTGTCAAGTGTAGAAGGGCCAAGGAAATAGCTGCCCAAGTGAAGCGCACCAAGTATGACTTGGATAGGAGAGTGCTCTGAACTAAGAAGCTGATTCCAAAAGTAAATAAGCCTCTCCAAGAGATGACCGAGGAGACTATGAGCACCAAGTCAAGGAGACGAGGAGCATGAAATGAACAACATTCATCATAGAACCAATAATCTCCTTGTTAAGCGGATTGAGACCCAGGAGGCACTGTTTCAGCTGTAGAATAGCACAAGACAGCTAGAAGAAGATCTAGCTAGGGCCATCATGAAGCTGGGGTCTGCACAGTAGGAACTAGATGAACTAAAATCCCAGCTGGCCGCCTCTCAGCAGGAGGCCACAGCATAGAAACAGAAAATCGAGTAGTTGTCAGATGAGAAAAGGGTAGTGCTGGAGTAGGTTTCTTAGCTCTAGGATTCATTGAAATAGGCTTAGTCATAGCTTGAAGAGAAAACATCACAGACAGCAAACTTTTCAAAGAATAGATTTAAGGAGATGCGGGCTAGTCTGTTGCAGGGTTGTAAGTCCAATGTTGTTAGATCTATATCAGTCCTGGATTTTGTGTCTAGGATCAAAGAAGTATCTACCCATGGAAAGCCTGTGGTAGAGGAGGCCGAACACCAAGCAAGTCAATGGCTAGACTTGGCTATGAAACTTGAGGAGTATGAGCGCAAAGGCCTCCAATTTCCCCTGATGTCCCAACTTGCCTCAGAGTGGGCAGATGCAAGGGTAACCTTGCATATTTATTTTAATAAGACAGAGAATATAAGGACTACTAGGAAGATTTTGGATGCATTATAACATGAAATGAGCATTTTCCTGGCTCCCTTTCATGCTCTATTCGAGCACGGGTACCCGAGCTTCGTCAAGGATGGCAAGTTTCTGACCCTTGAGCAGGTAAAGCAGAATTGGCTATCTTTTGAGGTAGACACAGCAAAAATTGATAGCTAGGTGGAGCTAGTCCAGGAAGCTCAGGTCACCCAGATGGTGTCAAGATAGTGCAAAATCAACTCCTCCCTTAAGGAGTTGGGAAAAAGATACAACACCATCGACCTGCATGTAGTTGCTGCATTCCATGCAGCACTAAAAGAGGTCAATGACCTAGGGCCCTTCCAAGAAGTAGTATGGGACCAATCCAAGGCTACATATGAATGCATTCATGAGCGGGAGGGCGAAAGTGAAGAACCTTCGGGTTTAGGAGGAGAAACGGGAGAGGCAACTGCCGAAAGTGAACCTGAAGAAGAACAATTTCCTGGAAGGAAGCCGTTAGAGCAATGGAAAGTAGGGTAAGGAAGTTCCTCTGTACCCAAAGGATGAAGGCATAGTTATTTATGTCGAGGTGACCTCGACACCCCGCGAGCTGCTAGGAATGTTGCCACATTTTGCATGGGGTGCCATGTTTTCAAATTTTGTAAGTAAGCTGCTCTTCCTTCCCTCCTTCTCCTTTTCCCTTTCTCCATTTTTCCCTTTCTCCCTTTCCTACAGTTTCATTCCTCCCTTTTTCCATTGTACTTCCCCCAATCAAGTTCCCAAAACTGAGCAAGTGTCAGGGTGCAACCCGACTTCACAGTGAAGTCGGGATGCGCCCTCAATTCGGAGCGCACTAGGGAATGCAAAGTGCGAAAGCAAATAGGAGATGATCAAAATTTGGCTAAGTGTCAGAGTGCAACCCGACTTCGCAATGAAGTCGAGGTGCACTCTTCTTCTTGTGCGCACTTGGGAAAGCAGTGTTCGGAAAATCAGCTAAGTGTTGGAGCGCAACCCGACTTCGCAGTGAAGTCGGGGTGCGCTCCCCTTTTTGTGTGCAGTCCAAATAGCGGCCAAATCAGCTTAAGTACCGATGTGCAACCCGACTTCACAGTGAATTCAGGTTGTGCCCTTTGATTGGTGCGCAATTGGGTAAGATTCACCAAGACCCAAAAATTGGCTAGAGGCCCTCCCCAACTACGTTGTTTCCCACCTGCGCTACCCAATAGCACTCTGATCTTGGGCAAAGTTGGATAAACTACCTTTCAAGGCAGACATGTGTCACTCATCAGAATTTGAAAAGTGTCCAGCTTCGGTATTTGAGCCGAGATGTGACGGGATAAAGGATAAGCATGGACTGCATTACCTACACCAGCTGCCTCCATTTAAGCTGATGTAAAGTTCCATCTACCATAGCTACCCGCATTCCTACTAACTAGAATTTTCACCTGATGCACTACCATGTAGCTATACAGCTTTCACGGAGACCTTGCTACAAGTACAGTCCTCACCGAACAGGAGTCAGCAATATTAGCTCTTATGTCACTTTTGTTAGCTATTGTCTGGTTTGGGACTTTGTGCCCATAATTGTAATCATGGGTAACTTGGGCTATAAATAGCCACACCATTTCATTGTAAAAGGGTGGAAGGGGAATATACTGCTAGGGAACCATTGTAGCTATATGTTTTCTTCTGAATGCAAGACACATAATTGGCTCTGCTTATTGTCATCATCTTGTATGCTACCTCTCCTTGTCATTTTTGCCTCATGTTTATTATTTCATTGCTTACTATTGTACTGAACTCTGGACTCTAGTTTTTGATGATTAAGTATTCTTGGAATGCATAGATAGAGGATACATAGGATGATTGATAGCTATAGTTTTTATGGAGTGTTTTGTATTTAATTGATGTTAGTAGTGGTGATTGATCGTTGTTGTGCTGCTTATTACCCCCACCCAAATCCAATCACATTTGGATTCTCTTTCCATAATTTCTCTTTCCTGCACTCTTAGCTTAAACACTTAAAACCCACAAGAATCCGGCCTTCTCCAGATATTGGCACGAAAGGCATTCCTTCCTTTCGACCTTTCAATCTGGTGGGTGAATCTGGGGCGCATTATACCAAATCCTTTCCTTATGGTAGATTCATAACCGACAGGAACCATCATGCCTAACTCTATATTGGGACATAAGTTCATCCTTACAACCACCAATTATTTCACTCGATGGGTAGAGGCGATCCCCACTAAGCACGTAGACCAAGAAATGGTCATTGAATTCCTTGAGAGCCTCATCACCCATTTCAGGGTCCCAGAGGCAATAGTTATAGACAACGGTCCAGGGTTCGCAGGTGCTGTACTCACAGAGTTCACCAACAAATACGACATCTATCATAAGATGTCCTCAAACTATGACCCACAGGGGAATGGCCTGGCCGAGTCCACTAACAATAATCTACTAAAGATTGTTAAAAAAATAGTATAAAGTAACAAGAGGATGTGGCACCTACTTCTGAATTGGACATTATGTATGGACCGCATATCTTTTAAGAAATATATCAAGACATCCCCCTACTTACTCGTATATGGCAAGGAGGTAGTTCTGCATACCCACGTAGAAATTCCCGCACTTTGGATGTTAGATGAATAAAAAGGAGACGAGGATCCAGTGGATGCCAGAATTTGCCAACTATTACGGTTAGAAGAGGAAATGGAGAAGGCATACCAGGCCTTTACTAAATATGTCGAGGTAACCTAGATCTGGTTTGCAAAAGGCACCACCGCCCGAGTTTTCAAAATCGAGGACCTAGTGCTAAAGTGGGACTCACTCAAAGAAAATATGGGCAACCATGACAAATTTGATGCCCTCTGGGAAGGTCTCTATCAGATCATTTTGGTAAACCAATTCAATGCGTTCGTGCTCAGGGACATGGAGGGATAGCTTCTCCCTATTCCTATCAATGGTTTCCACCTAAAAACCTATCACCACTGAAGGTGCCCAAGAGGTCCTTCCTTGTACATATTCTTTTCCTGCATTTCAGTTTATGTCAGAATGTAAATATTACTTTCAGTTATTCAGTTTTCAGTTTTCAAAGCTGAAGTGGGCTAAGTGTGAGAAAATGAGCAAAATTTTGTGCTACTTAAAAATCTAACCAAGAATGGAGTGAACCTTGAATTCACAACGAATTCAGGCATTGCTTCATGAATTATGCGACGTCGAGAGTTTGAGAGAAGACAGCAAATGAGAAGTCTTAAAAAATTTCTAAGTGTTGGGTGCACAACCCGACTTCGTAGTGAAGTCGAACTGTGCACCATCTTGGGAGCACAATCGAGCAGCAGAGGAAGCAAAAAATTGGCTAAGTGTGGAATCCCTACTGTGCAACATTTTCCAGGTGAAGTCATATTGCGCACATTTTTAGAGCGAAGCCTGATTGCGCTCTTGATTTCAAGCACACTTTGAACGACTTGTCAGGGAAAATAAGGGGCATAGTGGCAAAAAATTTCGAAGTGTGGGCCCAGGTAGCGCAATGTGTATAGCACGAAGTTAAACTGCATCCCTCCTTAAACCCTAGGCCAAAGTCTCCCTTGAAGTGTGTGCCCAAGCGGTGGCTGTGATGTCATTGGAAGCACGAGGTTCAAAAATTTTAAAGAATGATTGCGCATCTTTCGAAGCAGATGTCATTAAAGAAGCAAGCACATTAGGACCAACTACAACCAAGGTGTGCCTTCTAAGGAAAATGCCCACACATGGCCACCAAGGAATAACAATGTTTCCTACCTGCTTCGGGCAAATCACTTTAACCCCCCCCTCATGCCATTAATGCCATATTTTTTCCTAGAAAATGAGGGCTTGGCATACTCAGAACATTTGAATTATCAAGCTAAGTCTGATTTGTAAGGCACATAATTAAATAACTAGTGACCAAAATTCCCATCTCTGCCACCACGAACAGAAAATAGAAAATGGACAAGGGAAAAGTGTCAATGCAGCCGTAGTCCAGCGATACAAAGCAGGAGGCTGAGGAACACACTGAATCTAGCACTCATGAGAGTGAAGCGCCATGGGAGCAGAGAATGAAATCTAGGTCAAAGAAAGCAAAGGGCAAGCTCCACTGCCACCCATCAATCGTCTGGCAGGGTATAGGGACGACGAGTACTCCATTAGCCTCACCAAGCTGCGGCCAAATATAGCAAAGTGGGAAGGCAAAGTCTCACCCTCACACCATGTCGAAGCTGCATACAAGTTGAACCTGTACTGGTTCTTGTGCCCTCCCATCCACCATTTACCATAGCTGGTTGAGTCTATTGTGACATATTACAAACCAGCTACCCGGCAAGTCTGTGACAACCAAGGAAGGGTGTTGTTCACCCTCTTCAAAGAAAGCATCTAGCCAACCTTTGCCTCGAGGCTCCAATACGACCCCAATGCCATTGTCAGAAGAATTAACTTGGATGAGCAGGCGGGCAAATTCTCTTAGAGCAGAAGGATGAGAGAGTTTCTCGACTCAGAACTAAAGACCCCACTGCTAGCAGGACAATGGCCGACAGGCATTATACCCCTAGAGAGGTTCAAAAATAAATAAATAAATAAATATATATATATATATATATATATATATATATATATATATATATATATATATATATATATATATATATATATATATATATATATATATATATATATATATAATCCTGGCATGGGTACTCGGCTACGACACGGATAGAATGGTGCACCCATATTAGTTGGTTCTCGTGGAACATCTTGCATGGAGATTTTTATGACTCCATTGCGCAAAGGAGCGGAATACGCCGTATTTTCTTTGATTGGGCATATTGGGTGGCATACGCCATACATTCAAATCTGGTAAGGATACAGCAAAATTAGACAATAGAGTTCTAGTACTGCTCATTCCTCATATGGTTGTGCCTGTACCATATGCACTATCAAATTAAAGTGCCTAACCTAAAAAAAAGTAAATGAGAAGGGATCGTTGCTACCTGTGTATGAGTGGACAAAAGCCCTATATAGAAAAGGGTCTTACTACGATTTCAACTTCAAATTTCTAGGTATGACCCTGGTGTTGTTCATTGGCAAAGCATCTCGCCCTCCACTTGCCATGATAAACTACCTGAGGAAGTACAAATGCAGAGATACCTTCCGGTTGACTTAGGGCATTGTGATCAGAATATATGGTTCAAAGGGAAGTCGTTCTTGCTACCCTATTTTTGCACTGAGCATCAGTTCGGTATAGAGATATCGCACCAGATGGACTTTGTAGAAGAGGGGCCATATTTTCAAGTATCATTGTAGCACCCTAAAATTGGCACGGTTAAACCTTAATAAAAAGATAAAAATTTGAATTTTAACCCCAAACTCCCCGTTAACCGTCTGTTACCCGCTCCCCTTGTTTTTTGCACCATTTTTAGGATTTTTTTTTACCGTTGGATGATATCATCACAGATTAGATGAAATCATCCCAGATCTGATGAATTCATCTAGAACAGAACGTCCAGACGATTTCGTCCCAAAACCAAATTTTCATACTTAGCTTCTGTTCCAACAGCCTCTCTAACCTGGGCAGAAAGCGTGTCTACACGGTTAGAGTCTCCCCCGTTGGAGATCTCCCAAATTGGGATGATATCCAACCTCCTAACCTCTCCCTAATCCTATATAAACTGATATTTTCTTAGTTTATCCCCCTGTCTCTCTTCCTAAAACTCTGCTTAAACCCCCTAAAATTTCACACACCTCAGAGCATCCTCACACCATAATTTGCATTTTGTATTTCATGTTTTCTTGTAGGAACTTTACTATTTTTTAGTCGAAGCTAGCTCGGATCGTCACAAGCGATTCCAAGTGATTTTTAATGATCCTGTTGAGGAGCACAGATGATCTCGTACGATTGGAGGTGATCCTGATTATAGTCCAGATTGGGGGCAATCAGAACCTAGAGTTTGCATCTCTTTATTGTTTTCTGCATTTCTATATACATTATCTTAGTTATTATATTTATGCATCTTGGAGTTCACCTCATTTAGAATAACTGCATGATAAAGTTAAAATCAATCATTAAATCTACTGCATTTCTCTTATTTGTTATTTGAATCTATTATTTGGGCATGTTTGCTGTTATTTCTATCATTCTCCTTTGATTTTGTAGTTGCATATTTGGTATTTTGTATCTATTCCTATGATTGTAGGTTTTTGATGAATTCATCTGACGAATTCGTTAGATTGACGATGATCTCGTCTGATCTCAGACGATTGTCTGATATTTGAGATGATTCGATGTAATTTCAGACGATTACGTACGAGTTGAGATGATCTGGACTACTACAAAACTTAGAATCTTCATCAGACATCTGAAATTAGGTATGTTCTATCCCATTCGACACATTCTCTATGTTTAGCATTTATTCATATTTTATGTATCCATAAAAATCAGCATTGGCATATAGAATAGTTTAGATTCATCTTGGACAAACCTAGGAATTAAATGATTAAAGCACAAAATGAACACATCAAACCTACTATCAACCTAGGTGTGGAAACTGCCACTCAAAAGTTTCCTGGTGAACCCACCATCCGTAAAAAATTCACCCTTATACCCCTCCCCCGAGAGGTGGGACCTTCAAAGGGCCTCTCAGTCTGAGGTATTGTCCCATACTTATCGCACCCCCCTTCCGGGCACGGATCCTATATCCTGAAGGTAAGGATGCAAAAAATTTGGAGTGATACATTTTGGTGAACCCGACGTGAAAACTAAAAACCTTTTGAAAACAATCCAAAAAAAACAAAACATAAATGCATTTAGAATCAAAGATTGCATATCATATTTAGATGGTAGATTATAATAAAATATGAGTTGTCACCATTAATGTTGAGAATCAATTAGCAGCTATAGAGATTACTTCTGTGCTTAGAGTACCTCAAAAAAATAGGGTTCAACCTTTGTGGGACAAACTTGATAGGAGATTGGGTATCATTGGATCTAGGGTAACATAACTTAGGCAAATTAAGAGGTTTGTCCTAGATAGAATCCTGGATCCTGATCAAGTGACCTTATATCATGAACTTCAAAGAGCTTGCCATAGGTGGTTAGTAGATAAAATATCCCATGTGTCTTCAAAGCTATACACCTTTGAGGAATACCTTGAGATTGCAGTTGTAGTACATAAATTTCTATCTCATATAGAGGATCAAGAGGTCATTCTTACGGATAGCAAAATATGGAATAGAGTTCCTAGAGTTGTGTTATATCAAGAGTATTGCCATGAACTTTATTTCTACCAGTCAGAGTCTAAAACAGATAATATCACTATAGCACACTTTATCAAGTTCTTGAAAAACCATTTCCAATTTGAAGAGGAGCATTTCATGACTCCTGATGAACGTGATTGTAGCAATGTGAATACAAGGTTTAGGTTTAGTTGTCGGCAAGGTTATATTGTCGGCATATTTGTTTTTAATTAATTTCTCTCTTCTTCCCCTTATCCCTCCATTTCCTCCATTATTCCCTCTTCCTCCTTATCCCTCCAACTCCCTTTCCCCTTATTCCTCCAACTTCCCTTCATTTCCTCTCCTATCCCCTCCGTCGACTTCCTCCCTATCCCCTCCATATATATTCGTTATGATTTGCAATATGAGAGGATCGATTGTCATTGTAATAGCTCTGCTGCAATTTTATTAATATTAAATTATTTAGTTAATTTAATGTTTTACCTCCTGGTCCAAATCTGACATTTGGTATCAGAGCCGACGGGCACGATTCTCAAGATCGAACGGGCATGTTTCCCAAGGACGCACGAGCATGATTCCCGAGGACACACGGTGATTGGCTGGCGAGCGTGCTGGGCACGCATCCCGAGGAGCTAGCGATCGGATCGAGGAGGTAGCAGAGCTGGGCACAGACTTCGATGTTGCATGGATTTCGAGGTGACACATGGCAGGCGGAGCGATAGCTGACATGGACACGTAGATCGAGGTGCTGAGGTGGTGACAACCGACACGTGGTGAGTGCTGACAGAGCGCTGACATGGCGGTCGACGTGGCGAGCAGAGGTGGCAAGCTGAGCGTGTGCGGTGGCAAAACCTGGTTTGTCCATGTGGCGGACGTGGATTCGTCAAAAAGTGACACGTGGTGATTGCAGATTGGCTGAGGAGAACGCATAGTGTCAAGGAGCGATTGCTCGAAGGCAATCGATAATATATGCGGCCGCGCGCATATAAGAAGACTAGAAAGTCTTCTTCTCTGTGAATGTGGGACAAATCCACATTTAAAAAAAAAAAAACTTTTTCCCGACGATAGATTAAGGAACCGCCCGTTCCTTTTCACTTTAGCCAAAGGGCGTAGCGCAGTTGGCTGAGTCTTTGGCTTGCGGAGGAGAGGTCCCGGGGTCGAATCCCGCCGGGGGTTAAACAAAGTTTTTGTTTCTTTTTGGAAACTTCGGACGGCGGGGAGTTTAATACGGCGGTCGTCCCCTTTGGTCTCACCGACGCCGCGTGGTGTAGCGGCTAGAGGCTGCAGGCAGGACACGGAGGTCCTGAGGTCGAATCCCGTCGGGGATTTCGCGACGACACAAAATCAAAAAGGTTTTTTTTTATTTTAAGTTTTTCATTATTAATTTTAATTAAAGTTTTTTAAAATATTTAATAATTTTTATTTATATTTTTAATTAAGTTTTTTTAAATAAACCTTTATTTAAAAAAAACTAATTTAAAATATCTATAGAAAATTGTTAAATTTTTTTTTAGGCTTTATTAAAATAAATTTTGGAAAATTGATTTAAAAAAAGAGGCAATCCTTGTAAAAAGGCTTTAAAAGAGGGATATTTTTTGCATCAAAAGTGAGGTAAGAAAATTGACGGGAAGCCTTCTGGAGCACCCGTTTCGTGCTTCTAGAAAATTTTGGACTCCTCGTCTCAATATTGTGATGGAATATTGATGATTGGACATTTACAAAATGGACACCAAGTTTGAATATGTGAAGGTGCCAGTTTTTGATGGTAAAGACTATCAATTTTGGGCAATTAAGATGAAGACTTTATTGATTGCAAAAGGGTTTTGGGACATAGTCGAAGAAGGATATGAGGAACCCACATGGAACAAGCTACAAGGAGACGACAGTAAAGATATGAAACGGAAGCAATATGAAAATTGCTTAGCCCTTATGGATTTGAGGAGAGGAATGGAAAAGAGTGTTTTTCCTCTCATAGCCAATTGTAAATCAGCTACAGTGGCATGGCAAGTGTTGAAGGATGCTTATGGGTTTGATGCAGACACCCATAAAGTCATGAGTGACAATCAAGAAGATTGTTTAAGCAAGGAGGAGCCTTGCTTCCTTGAAGAAGCTTCTGAATTAGATCCTTTTCAAGGAGATTTTGAAGAGTCTTGTAAAGACTCATATGAAGACATGTCTTGTGTTGGCATGGAACCTTGTATATATCAATTCTCTATTTTAAATGGAGAATATGATGAAAATTGTCAATTCTCTCTTTTAGTGGGAGAATATGATGATGAAAAGAAAAATTGTGTGAATGAGGTTTTTTGTAAGGAAACAAAATCAGTTGAGAAAATGGCATGTTTGGAAAACATGGACATTGACAGGGAAAGTCTCATTTACGAAACAATAGAGGAAAGATCATTCTATGGGAATGATGCATATTGTGAAGACCACTCCAAACTGGATGATGGCTTGCTTGAAGATTCAACCCAAAAGTGTTGGCATCTTGAAAATATGGAAGGATATTCCATTGATGACCATTTCTCAAGAATGGAGGAATGTAACATTGCAGAAAAGAAAGACGAAGATATGAAATCCCTTCATGGACAAGAGGATGAGAAAAAGAGAGATCAGCCCTTATTCTTTGAAGATGTTTCTTTGCAGAAAGAAGAGGCTTATAAAGTCTATGAGGAAAATTTGAGAAGAAGAGGTATTTATGCTACAAAAGGAAGAGGAGGCAAGAGAGGTTTTGCTTCTTGTAGAAGCTTTGTGAGTTATGCAGATGAAGAGGTTGTTTGTGAAGCCCTTGACAAATGCATTGTTGAGATTGAGGGGGAGATTGAATCTCCAAGTATTGCTATTCTAGATTTGTGCTTCATGGGGGAGGCACCTACAGTTATTGAAAATTGTAATAGTCAATTATTTCTTTTAGGAGGAGAAAAAGATGAAAAGAAAAATTGTACTAATGAATTGTTTGCAGGAATGGAATGCTTTGAAATCATTCACATTGATAGCAAAAAGGATGAATGTCTCAATGACGAGACAATTGCTCAAAGATCTTGTTGTGAAGATCATTCAAAAGTGGAAGCAGAATTTGAAGTTGAAGGAAGAGAAACACTCACATTGGAGTGTTCCTTGCTTGCAGATCACCTAGATGAGGTGATGTATGATGAAGAATGTCTCATGGAGGAGACATATGAAAAAGAGTGTCTTATGGAGAAGACACCACATCAGTTATTTGTTGCAGAATGCTTCATGAACAAAGCATCTACAATTCTCATGGAGGAGCATAAAGCAGATAATGATGGAGAAACCCTCATCATGGAGTGTTGCATAGTTGAAGACCACTCACATAAAGCAGAGACAAATGAAGAGTGTATTATGGAGAATGCACCTAAAATTCTCATGGATGAGAATAATGATGAAAATGACCTCAACCAAGATTGTTGGCATGATGTTGGAAAAGCAATGTTCAAGAAAGACCATTGGCTTGAAGACCATTCACTTGGAATGGTTGTGTGCTCTCTTGAAAGAGCAACTAAAAATCTCCTTGAAGGAGATGATAAAATTGTTCCTCTACAGGGGGAAGAAATTGATAAATATAAAGATGAGATTGATTCACAAGAAGTATGGGATGTTGATTCCCATGACATTGTTGATGAAGAGGAGATGAAGACTATAAGTTTCATGCTCAATTGTGAAGATCACTCATCAGGAGTGACAAATAGAGATACTTCTTGTCCATCAGTCCAAGAAGGTTATGTGAAGAGAGATTTTGTGAATCTCAAAGATGACAATATGTTGTGTGAAGACAAGAACACAAAATATTATCTCATTTGGGAGAAGAAAAGTGAGAAAGCACATAAGATAGAAACAAAAAATAACAATGTGACTGCTGTTTTTCTTGTTGTAATGGCCAAGGAAACATCACTCATGATTGAAGATCACTCATCAGGAGTGAAAACTATTTTGTATGAGGAAAACTATCTCAAAGAGGAGCTAGAAAATAGGGAGATAGTCATTGATGAACTTCATGGTGAAATGGAGGCATCATCAAAGGAGATTGAGAATTGTCTTGAAGAGACAATTGTGGATGGAGATCACTCACTTGGAGTGACTACATTGCAGAAAAAGATTTGTTTTGATAAAGCAACAATGAATGATTGCTTGGATGAATGGTGTTTCAACACACCAACATGGCTTGAACAAAGGAGGAGAACTCTTAGTGAAGAGTTGATGGTTGCTCTTGAAGCAACATACAATGAAGGAGAATTGCCACAAAGCAGCTTTATGGGAAGCACCAAATCTAATCATAGTGAAGGTAATATTTTTATGATTAATGATTTGTTTTTTGTGAGCAGGTATGAAAAGAAAGGAGAATATCTTCCAAAGGCATTATTTAAAGGTGATTGTCTCATTGAGACAACTTTGATGAAAAGTCTTCTTGGAGCGAAGACAGTAATGAAGAACTTGGGTCACATGGATCCAAATGATGTGTTTAAAATTCCTTGGGAGAAGGAATATTGTAAAGCCATTGTTTTGAGAGAACATTTGTGTGAGGAGCAACTTTATGTTGCATATGTAATTGGTCATTGGATGGCCATATTTGTTGTGATATTTTGTGTAGAAATATCTGAAAGAGTTGTATGGTATAATCATCTATGTGAGATGATTAATTGTAAATACTCATGTGGAGTATTGTTTAGTGATGAAGATGTAAAAGATGATCAAAATGTGAAAGTATGGTTTAAAGACCATCATGATCAAGATGTAAGAGAGTGGTTGCTGAAAACCACAAGAGGAGAGACTTTTGTTGAAGGGAGAGCTAATCAACAAAATATGGCACTCAAGCATTTGCGTTATGGAGGAGCAACATCAAAGATGAATGAAATTCCAATGCATATTACATACTCAGGAGGAGTATTAGGAGATGAAATATGGTTTGAAGATCATAGAAAGAATAATGAAAGAAATGTGCTAGATTGGTTAGTGAGAACCAATACATGTGACATTATGGGAATGTCATTTTTTGAAGAAGCTTTTGATGAAGGGGGAGTAGCTCATCAAAAGAGGGCACTCGGTTACTTGCAGGAAAGAGTAGCAACAAAGATGAAGGAGATCCCACATGAAGAGTGGAAGGAGTGCCACCACAAGTTTTTTATAACTTTTGATTACTTGATACAAGATTGGAGGAAACGTAAGAGAAATGTTTTCTTCCAATGTTGTGGAGGAGGATCTTGATGCTCAGTCAGATACAGGGATCTTCATCTGTCAACATAAGTATGTTCGGGACATGCTTAAGAAGTTTGCTATGGAGCATTGCAAACCAGTTGCAACTCCAGTTGGACATGGGATCCAATTAAGCAAAGATGATGGAGCATCAAAAGGTGACATGACCACTTTCAAAAGCATGATTGAGAGTTTGATGTTTCTCGCCAACACCGGACTCGATATACGATATGTTGTTTCTCTTGTTTCTCGATTTATGTCTAACCCTTCTGAGTTGCATTTGCAGGCAGCTAAGAGAATTCTTAGATATGTAAAGGGTACATGGGATTTTGGGATCCATTACCAGAAATGTAACACTATCAAGCTTGTAGGCTTCAATGATAGTGATTGGGGTAGTAACATTGATGACAGAAAATCAACCTCAGGGAACTGTTTTAGTCTGGGATCAGGACTAATAACTTGGAGTTCCAAGAAGTAGACAGTCGTAGCACTATCTTCAACAGAAGCTGAGTATATAGCGGTCACTCATGCTAGTACTCAAGCTCTATGGCTACGAAAGGTATTAGAAGAACTTGGAGAGCAACAAAGTGGTCCAACAAGGATATTCTGTGACAACATTAGTGCCATTCAGTTGGCATACAATCCTATCCACCATAGTAGATCCAAGCATTTTGATATGAAGTACCACTTCATCAGAGATATGGTGGAAACTGAAACTGTTGAGCTTCACTATTGCCCCACTTTGGAGAATGTTGTGGACATCTTCACCAAGGCGCCGACTAAAGCTCAATTTGTAAAGCTGAGAGACTGTATTGTCAGACCTCTCAACTTTAAGGGGGAGAATGTAGCAGTGTGAATACAAGGTTTAGGTTTAGTTGTCGGCAAGGTTATATTGTCGGCATATTTGTTTTTAATTAATTTCTCTCTTCTTCCCCTTATCCCTCCATTTCCTCCATTATTCCCTCTTCCTCCTTATCCCTCCAACTCCCTTTCCCCTTATTCCTCCAACTTCCCTTCATTTCCTCTCCTATCCCCTCCACCGACTTCCTCCCTATCCCCTCCATATATATTCGTTATGATTTGCAATATGAGAGGATCGATTGTCATTGTAATAGCTCTGCTACAATTTTATTAATATTAAATTATTTAGTTAATTTAATGTTTTACCTCCTGGTCCAAATCTGAAAGTGATCCTATCAATGACATCTATAAACTATTTATAGAAAACTAAGCTATTATTTTATTATTGTTATTTCTTGCATTTAGTGTGTTGTTTGTTGTCTTTATAAGCATAAAAAAAAAAAAAAAATAAATAAATAAAATAAAATAAAAACAAAACAAAATCATAACAAAAATCAAAACATTTTCTTTTAAGTATTATAGTAGGTATATAATTAAAATATATCTACCTCCTAAATTTGTTGCAAATATATTAATATATATTTGCTAAAATCTAAATTTAGACATAATGACTAGACTCAGGAATGGAAAATAAACTGAAGTAGAAGAAGATTGGTTAAGAAAACCAGGAAATAACCCAGATGTCCTTCTTGAAGACCCAATTCAGGAAGAAGGAACCTTTGACCAACAAGAATAAGAATTTTCTGTAGGAAATGAACAAAAAGAAAATGATAGAGAGGAAGGATCCTCATCCCCTAAAATATCTCCATAAGGAGCTGTTACTTTTGAGAACATGGAACATTTCTGGAAGTTCCTCAATACTAATATTGGCACTCTTAATAGAGCAGTCCATATGGACAAAGATCAAATTAGTGACACTCAAGCAACCCTAGAAGACATATATCACACACACACACTAATCCCTTGTCCTTCGTTGATCAAGAAAGTGATCAAGCTGGACCATCCAATTTGGATATGGCCGCTATAATCCAGAACACGCAACAACAACAGGTTAACCAACCACTTAGAGTTCCTGTTATCAAGCCTAGGGTTATTCACACACAAAATAAACCTTCATTCACTGCTCTATTTTGCCAAGCTATTGATCAATATACATCAAATCAACAAAATCCTAAAACAAAACCAAATACCAATTTCCAACAATCTGGGATACAACATAATGCTATAACAAATCTTCTTCATAATACTCTTCCTACCAACCATTTGCATAACAACAATATAGCATCTAATCCTTATGTCATGCCTTCCTACGCTCACAAATCCCATACTCATGTACCACCAAACCAATATGGTGGGCAAAGCGGTAATCTGGAATCCATGGTGAAACAATTAGTCTCCCGCATGGACCAGATAGATCCCTACCATCCCTCGTACAATTATCGAGAGATGTGTAGTCAGCCTCTAGATCCTATAGTTGTAGCACAACCATATCCTAAACACTTTCCTATGCCTGTCCTACCTATATATAAAGGAATTGAAGATCCCATAGAGCATCTTCGTATGTTTAGGATAGCATGCCATGATATATCCCATGATGATTTGTTATTACTAAAAATGTTCCCAAAAAGTTTAGGAGGGATGGCATTGGAGTGGTATTATCAATTACCCACTCATTCTTTGAGAAATTTCGAAGAGACCGTCGAGTCTTTTGTGCATCAATTTAGTGCCTATATTGAAAGGCATGTAACTATTAAAGATTTGTACAACCTAAAACAAGACAAAGATGAGTGTTTTGCTGACTTCTTAGCTCGATGGAGGCAGTTGATAGGAAAATTACACTTTGTGTTACCTTATCGAGAAATGTTGGATATCTTTATCAATAATTTACAAGAACAACTATCCTATGAATTATCAATTGCTACCTTGACCACCTTCGATCAAGCTATAGATTTAGCTCGAAGAGTGGAAGATGCTCTTGTTAGGAGAGGTCAACTTAAAAAGAAAGATGATGAGAAAACATCTAGAAATCAATATAAAAATAAACAAGTTGTGGGCGATGGAGTCATTGATAGTAGAAATATCACTATTGTTAATGTTGCAAAAACAACAGAGAAATTTATACTAAAACCTCTTGATAAACCACCCCAAGAATTTACTAGGTTAAATCAACCCTTATCAACCATTCTCCCATAATTACTAGCGCGAGGAATGATCCAATTACCAAATATCCGGGAACCTGATCCAACTATACCCGGATATAGAGCTGATTTACATTGTGATTTCCATAGAGGACCTGGACATGCTACCAATTCTTGTAAAATATTAAAACATAAAATACAAGACCTGATTGATAACAATGAGATGGAGGTGCAAGCCTTTCAACCTAAACAAAATCCTTCTAATAATGCTCAAAAGAACATCCCTCAAAATCAGAATCAGAATGCCAATCAGTCACTGGACATATTTCAACATCCTTTACCAAAGCATGGTAAAGAGGTGGCTAATCAAATTGAGCATCATAATGTTCCCCCTCCTACCCGATATGTAGGAACTATTAGTGGACATTCACCTACTCATGATGTGGAAGTATTTGACACAACTTTATCCATGGTTACGACCAGACCTCTATATAATATTCGGACCCCCGATCTTAGTGATACCGAATATGAGATTGAAAGTGACATGGAAATCACCTCAAATCAATCGAATAGTTCTGAAGATGAATCAGATCCTATTCAACCTATCACAAGTTCTATGGTTCCAGAAGAACCATTTCCTAGAAGAGTCACTACTAGACCATCTTCTCACCAATTACTTTCTAATGAACAAGCCATAAACGCTAGACCAAGGCCCATTCATCATCCGCAAAATAATATTGTAGGTACCATCGGAGCCGTTACCAGACAACAGGCTCAAAACTCTCAACGGGATCAAACTCAGAATGATGGATCAGCTCCATTTGTTTTGAAAAATCCCAATAAAGGGAATCATGCGCCTCATGTTCAACCTAAACCTCCTTATAGTATTAATGAACAATTATCAAATACTACAGCTAGAATCTCCCTTTTGGACCTTTTAAGATCTTCTCCTACCCATAGGGATGAATTAATGCTCACATTAAGCCAAATGATGGTACCACAAAATATTCAACCTGAAGCCATGTCCAATACTATCATAACTCGAGAAGTCGATTGTATTGACTTTCGGGATAGAGATATACCACAACATAGTTTACATAAGGATAACCCCTTATATATTACTACCCTAATTGGGGATGTAGCAGTTAAACGAGTCTTGATTGATAATGGTTCATCTTTAAATATATGCACTTTTGACTTCTACCAAAGATTTGGGTTTAGAAGTGATGAAATGAAAAGAACTGATATGATCATAAAAGCCTTCAATGACGAAACACAAGAAACATGTGGAGTTATTACTATCCCCTTGCAAGTTGGTCCGAGAACCTTAGACACGATCGTGTTTATTGTACATTGCCCTGCATCGTACAATATACTTTTGGGTCACCCTTGGATCAACGCGATGCGAGCTGTTCCCTCAACTTTACATCAGTGTGTTAAATTTGAATTTAAAAATCAGTTGGTTACCATTCATGGTGATCCTAGACCCTTTGATATGTGTGCTTTGGCAGAACCTGTTGGAGTTCAATTTTGCCCTACTCTGTCATCCACACATCCTAATTCTCATCAACCATCTAAACGTGTGAAACACACACCCATAACATCATCTACTCTTTCCCCATCAACTACACCTCTACATATAGCTCAACCATCTTCCGAAAAAACCACATTAGGACCTCGAAAAGATCCTAAAACTACAACCAATGCTTCTTGTTTTACTCCTATAACTTCCATACCTATAGACTCATCCATCGATATCTCTATAACATCTACATCCACTACAGGCATACTTTCCACATCCGACGATGTAGGAAATGTTCCTTCTACCTCTTACACTCTTATTGATGAGCTCTTACCCGATTTATCTAAAATTCTTGTATCAGAGAAAACAAACACTGCCATGCAATATTCCCTTATTTTAAATAAACTCCCACCCTCTCCTCGTACCTTGGGCCTCCCACAGCCTATGGGAAGTATTTACCAAGTCGGGAGTTGTGCTTTTATTTATAAGGGATATGACTGGGGAAGAATACCTAGAAACATCAAGACACATTGTGATGGATATGCTAGATGCTATTTTGCTAATGAGTATATTAAAGCTAAGCCCATAATGCTTAAATTGGGATATAAAGGGAAAGGTTTGGGACCTTTCCAGAATGGTATGAAAGAACCTTTTGAGGTAGAACCGTGGTCTGCCCGATGTGGTGTGGGCCTATTTCCTAGTAAAGGTCAGCCCTTCCCATTCGAGGATGATGACCACCTCATATGTTACCAAGATTATCTGGATAAACGGGATGTCTTGCATTTAATGAATAAGCCTCTTACATGTAATATGTTATCCATAGCTTACCCTGAGATGATTGTCGAATCCGATGATGAGTTGGAGGGGGATATCTTTCATGATGTCTCCATTGAGGAATTGTTACATAACGGATTTTATTTTGATGGCTCTATACCTAGTATAGCCCAGCTTGAGGCCACGACTCCTCAAGATGAATTATCCAAGCTAACCTTGGAAGAATTACAAGAATTAGGCGTTTCACCCGCCCCACCTAATTTTGAGAGAGATCTACACATGGAAGTAGAAAACATCATAAAAATTAACATTGGAACCAAAGATAACCCTCACATAATCAACATTGGGTCAGAATTGAGTCAAGAAAAACAAGATAAATACATTGTATTCCTTAAACAATATGAAGACGTCTTTGCTTGGACATATGAAGATATGCCAGGATTAGACCCTTCTGTAGTTATGCATCACCTAGTAGTCCATCCGGATGCTAAACCTGTTAAACAGAAACTTAGAAAAATGCATCCTAAAGTGGCCTTACTAGTCAAAGGAGAATTAGAAAAGCTCTTGAAGGTTATTTTTATACAAGCCATTGATTATGCTGAATGGATCTCGAATGTAGTTCCGGTAACTAAGAAAGAAGCTACCAAAGTTAGGGTTTGCATAGACTTTAGAGATATTAATGTTGCATGCCCTAAAGATGATTTTCCTCTTCCCAACATGGATCAGATCATTGATTTTACTGCTGGGAGTGGAATGATATCCCTAATGGATGGATTCTCTGGTTATAATCAGATCGGGATAGCTCCTGAAGATCAGGCTAAAACAACCTTTATTACCCCTTGGGGAACCTTTTGTTGGAAAGTGATGCCATTCGGTTTAAAGAATGCAGGTGCAACATATCAACGAGCCATGACTTATATCTTTCATGATATGATGCATGATATTCTACATGATTATGTAGATGATATTATAGCTCGTTCCATCAAAGAAGATGATCATTTAGATGACCTGAGAAAAGTTTTTGATCGGTTAAGGGAATATCTTATCCGACTAAATCCAGCTAAATGTATATTCGGAGTTAAGTCCGATAAATTATTAGGGGTTATAGTTTCTTTACGTGGCATTGAAATTGACCCTCTCAAGATCACGGCTATCACTGATATGCCCGCACCCACAAATATATCAGAATTACGAAGTCTACAAGGTAAGCTTCAAGCTATTCGTCGCTTTATTGATAAGTTGGCAGACAAAACCGGACCTTTTCTTAAGCTTCTTAAGAAAGATGTCTCTTTTCATTGGGACGATGAATGTCAGGAAGCATTCGAACTCCTCAAACAATATCTCCTTAAACCATCGGTGCTTTCACCACCTAGATCTGATCGTCCATTTATTTTGTATATTTTTGCTTCCGATTTTGCCTTAGGAGCTATGTTAGCTCAACTTGACGATGAGAAGAAAGAACGTGCTAATTATTACATTAGCAGAACCTTAATCAGTTATGAAACTCGCTATACCGTATTAGAGAAGTTATGTCTAGCAGTCATATTTTCTACACAGAAACTATGACATTATATGCTCAGCCAAAAAACGTATGTTATTGCTAAATTCGACCCTTTGCGATATCTCATGAGTCGACCATACTTATCTGGTCGCACAACAAAGTGGGTTCTTGCGCTAAGCGAGTTTGAACTCATGTTTATAGGACAGAAGTCTGTTAAAGGTCAAATCATAGCAGATCAATTAGCCACTGCACCCTTAGAGTCTACCCATCCCCTCATCATTGAGTTTCTGATGAATGCCTTAAACTAGAGGCAGACCATCCAGAGCAATGGTCCCTATACTTTGATGGAGCCCGATGTATGAGTGGGGCTGGTGCAGGTATTATTTTAATATCTCCATAGAAACATCTTATACCTCTGTCCTTCAAACTAACATTTGCTTGTACTAATAACACTGCTGAATATGAAGCTCTTATCCTTGGATTACGAGCTGCTTTAGCGCTACAAATTAAAAATCTATTGGTTTTTGGTGACTCTCAACTTGTCATAAATCAAATCAATGATGTTTATCAAACCCGAGATGATAAATTGCGTCCATACAAAGCATATGTCTTACAATTATTATCTTTGTTTGATCAAGTTACCTTGGAAGCTATTCCTCGAACTAACAACCATGCGGCTGATGCTATGGCTGCAGCTGCATCTCTTTTGCCCTTGGAGTTAGATGACGAATATGCTACCATCATTATTCGTCGACTCCAGGAACCCACTTCAAGCAAATCATGCTTAGAACCTTTGGATGTGTTTCTAATCAACGAAACTACTCCTGAACATTGGTACACTGATCTATTTAATTTTTTGCAAAATGGGACCTTTCCTGAAGGTTGTAATAGCAACCAGCGTAGGTTATTACGTAGACGAGCAAGTCGCTTCGTGATTATTGGTAATACCTTGTATAGGAGATCTTTTGAAGGCATCTTATTGAGATGTTTGAATCTAGCAGAATCTAGATCAGCTTTGAGTGAAGCCCACAATGGATCTTGTGGGGGGCATTTTAGTGGTAGCGCCATTGCTAAAAAGCTCCTTAGGATAGGATATTTTTGGCCTACCATGGAGAATGATGCACATGCTTATGTGCGTCATTGCGACAAGTGCCAGAAACACGTTGACCTTGTCCATGCGCCTGCACAAGAGCTACAGGCTATTTCATCTCCTTGGCCCTTTTCAAAATGGGGCTTAGACATCATTGGAAAAATCAACCCTGTGTCATCTGATGGACACAAATTTATCATAACCGCCACTGAGTATTTCATGAAGTGGGTTGAAGCTATGCCATTAGCTTCTTGCACTGGAACCCAAGTTTCCAAGTTTATTTTTAATCAAATTATTTGTAGGTTTGGAATCCCTGCAAATCTCATTTCAGATAATGGAACTTGTTTTAAAAATAAATATGTTAAGAAATTATGTCAAAAGTATAAAATTCAACATCGTTGGTCCACTCCCTATTATCCTCAGGGTAATGGCCAAGAAGAAGCATCTAATAAAACATTAATCAAAATCCTTAAAATACTGGTCAACAAATCTGGCCGAGATTGGCATATTCAATTATATCCTGCTTTGTGGGCTTATCGAACTAGCGTTCGTACTCCCACAGGCACTTCCCCCTTTGTTTTGGTCTATGGCGTTGAAGCAGTTTTTCCCTTTGAATTAGAAGTTCCTTCTTTGGCTCTGCTACTTCAAGATACTGAAGTAGGAGATGAATATCGTGTTGGTAGACTTAGTCAGCTGGAACTCCTAGATGAAAAGTGCATCAATGCTTTGGAGCATCTTCGTGCCTACCAAAACAAGCTTAAACGAGCATACCTCAAGAAAGTTCATCAGCGATCCTTTGAGATCGACGACCTTGTCTTAAAAGAAAATCAAAAAAATACTAATGCAACTAAAGACCTTAAAGGTAAATTTGAGCCCAATTGGCTTGGACCATATGTCATCACTGCTAAATTTGGATCGGGAGCATATCGATTAGCTACCTTAGATGGTAAAGATCTTAAAGAACCTATGAACATTATGCATCTTAAGCGTTATTATGCATAACATTTGGTCCTTTTTTCATCATTTATATATATTGTGTATTTTGCATCTTGTTTCATTTTAGTAAAATTTCAAAAAAAAATAGTAATAGTATTTCTTCTTGCAATTCATCAATCAAAATCAAAATATAAAAACATCAAAATCGTCAAAATCTTCAAAAACATATTTTATTTTCATACCTGTCAATTCTTGAAGTATTGCCGTTATATTTTCAATTATTTTGGATAAATTAGCATTTATTTGGAATCCCGCACTTTCACATTCACATGAATAAATATCTTGATTTTATTTTGTATGATTATTAATCTCTCTTATATCAAAGTCCACGGTTGAATTAAATAAAGTTTTGAGCATAGAGAACTGATCTTGTTATTTACTTGAACCAAATATATCTTTTCACATTAAAATGATTTCATTGCAAATTCAATATGATGCTACATAGTAAAAGTGGTTTCTTGAGCGAAAAGTTTCCCCTGCTATCCTATCATGCACATGGTCTAGAATCTTTGAGAATTGACAAAAGGACAAGCTCACCCCTACCCAGAATAAAAATCCCTTGCTCTACAGCTAATCCGAGCAAGTATCCCTAGCATAGGAAGAAAAAGAAAAGTCAAAGAAAATGAGAAAAAGAAAAATATCATTTTGTACCATCGCAACAATATTTCAGCATTATCTCAAGTTCCAAGCAAAATACAAAAAAAAAAAAAAGAGAGAAGAAAAGAAGAGAAAAAGAAAAGGCAAAAGCAAAATGCAATAAATCCCTTTCCCTACCCCTTGAAAAGAAAAGAAGGGTGAATGAGCTTGAATCCCTGGAATTCTCAATTATTCAAAAACTGTGAGGTAAGCCCCATAACAGGTGGTTTGTGCCCAACCCACTTGGCCTTGGGTAATCCCTAGCGTGGTGATATGTCTGTCACATTAGCGACCTTCTTTTGTACGAACCTATGTCGGCTTATGGATTAGCTAGCTCTTGATAACCTAACTTACACGATGAGTCTGGTACGGTTACATGCATATAAATCATGGTCAAGGAACACTCATTTGGTTAATTCAAATTACTTGTATCAAATTATCTTGCTCAAAATTGGTGAACGAACAATACAATTGCACACACATTTGTATTTGAGAGATTCTCTATCATTATGATAAATCAAGATCGGCAATGAACTCACATATGCACATGAGGGTTCCTTACAAATCTACATTTGTCTTTGAGATAATTTAAAATATTTCTGCAACTCTTTTGGAATAAATTTTATTCTTATTTCAGAACATCTGTTTAGTATAAAAACAATTACATACATTGTTTTCAAAAATCCAAAATTCTTTTAAACAACCTATTACAAAATCTAGCAAATAAAGTCAAGTTTGTATATTATTATTTTTTGTTTATCAAAAATCAAAAATCAATCATGCAATAAAACTAAAATATCAATTTCTTCTTTGGATTTCGCGATGATGGTATAAGTCTATACCTATAATTCTATGCCTAGCGCAAACCATTGTCCTAATTTTATTTTCCCATTCATTTAAAAAAAAAAACAAACATATGGCTTACATCATTATGTTACACAATTGTGCTTTAAAACGAACGAACACTTATTCTATTTCATGTCATTATGTCAACATTCAATTTTGCAACCATGGTATAATTTCTAAGGAATTGTTCAAAATTTTATCACACTTAGGAATTTATGCCTAGCAAAATCATATTTCTTTTAGTATCTCACGCATAATATTTTTATGAAAATCTGAAAACAAATCATCCCTATCACAACACAAAGTCTTAAGACAGTCTCTTAAGCATTCTTTTACTTTTAGCAATATTTCTATATTGGGATTAGCTTGACGACCGAGCGAGCGGCGACTCCATGAAATGGTCTATAACAACGACAATGTCCTTTGAAATTATTGTTAGAAGTCCCTTTTATTTTTCATCAAATCACACCAAAACAACCAATTGTTTACATCAGATTATTTCATTTAAATTTTACAACATGACATAAAATTATAATATTTCTAAAATGACATAATCACATGAATCATCAATAATCAATTGCAAAATTCAACATTAAAGCATCATACAACATATACACAAGTCATATCATCAAAAATACCATATATATATATATCAACAAATTATGTACATCATATCAAAACTGGACTGGTATGCCACAATCAATAGCCTGGCATACTCAATCCTCTCAAAAAATATATAATAATAAATACAATCTCTGTGCAGTGAGCGTCTAGCCTCGAGAAGCCCTCGAGCTCTCAGCCTCATCTCCTCTCCTGCCTTGAGGTGGAGGAGGAGGCCCCATCGGAGTCCGCCCTGTGTCGTGGGTCCTCGACATCGATCGTGACGATGTCCTCGACGACCCCATCCTAATCGGCCCTGCAATGTCGGCTGGCAGCTGTAACCTCTGGCTCTCTGGAACCATCTAGTAGTATGCTCCCTGGTAGAATGTAGTCTGAGCCATAGACCGTGCCAACTCCTGCATGCTCGCTCCTCCACCCCGAGCTCTGAGCCATGTAGCCTCATCCTGTAGTGTCTGCACCTGAGCCCGAAGGTGGGCAACCTCAGCTCGGAGAGCCACCATCTCGTTGCTCTCCCCTACCTCGACACCCTTGCCCTTATCGGGTGATGGTGGTCTCTCCCCCTGCTAAGAAGGGAGTCCCTCCTCCCTCCTCCCTATCTGCTGTGGTCTCTGTGGAGCCCGTGCCATCCTCTGGCATCTCTCCTACGGAGACCATCGTTGCTCTCTCCCGCCGTGACCCCGTGCTGCCTCAATAGCAGCCTGACGTCGCCTCCCCATCCGTTGCACAATAGCATGCATCGGACCCTATGCCCTCGTCATCCGAGGAGGGTGGATGCCTACGTACCAGGCATCGTATCCATCGATAACCCCAACATCATCACCATCCACTAGCTGGATGGGGGCATCATCCATGTCCTGACTCCAGAACCACTGCATGTCTAGAGCCCCGCTCAATGTGGTACTATCTCGGATAGTCCGGGAGTACTCGTAATCCCTAAGAGAAGGGATCCCCTACTGTAGACCGAACTATCATAGAACCCGATCGTAGCGGTGGAGCTCTACCTCTCCCCGCTCCATCCTCGACCAGTGAGACTCGCCTGATGCGAGCCGGCTCCCTGCCCATCCTCTGCCCACCCTGGGTGCTCTCGCCATGGCCTCCGGGTGATCCGGTCCGGGATGAGGTCATCTAGCAACCTTCGTGACATCGGTAGATCTATCCACCACTGTGACCCCCTCTGTAGCCACTAGTAGAAAACCCGGGGCCTCTCCCGGTCAACCCCTGTCAGTGGGAGCCCTACCGGCCTCCGCATCGTGATGTGCTCCCAGCACCAAACCTGTAGTAGCGATGTCAAGACCAGACATCGGCCTCCCTTGTATACGACCCCATGTAGGATCCTATACAAGTGGCACAGTACAAAGCTACCCCATGCAAACCTGTATCCGTGGTCTCTCATATCGTAGACCACATCTAAGAGGAGCCATGGTAGTCTGCACCCGCTCTGGTGGCACAACAGTAAGCCACCTACTACCCTGGCCAAAACCCGAGTCAGCCTAGATGCCCCAGGCATCTGCCTCAGAGACTCGATGTTCACCCCGCCCTTCTCCAGGGTGAAGCTCGGGTCTTCGGTCAATCTCATCATAGCCTGGCCCTGATTGGCCGTAGGAGTCATCAACCATCCTTGTATGGGGATCCTCATGATCCTCCATACGTCCTCTAGTGTGGGAGCCATCTCCCCTATCGGTAATCAAAAGTAGGACGACCCCGGATACCACCTCTCTGCTAGGGCTGTCAGTAGCCCCATGTCCGTCGGTACTTGTGGCATCTCCGCCACATGCTGCAAACTGACCTATGCTAGTCGGTCATGCTCCACCTGATCGAGCACGGCTATGTCGTCTCGTAGCCCATCGTATTTCCATTCTCGACTCTTTAGTAATCCCCTCTGCAAAACAAACAATAAAACAATAAAATTCATTAATCAACCAATCATTAAAATCAAATTAAATACATTTTAACCAAGCTTAATTTCATCAAGTAATGATATCGTCCACCATTGGATGATATCGTCCCAAATTGGGCAAAATCATCCTTTGTAGGATGAAATCGTCTCCGATTTCGCAACTTGGGGATCGCCCCTTGTTGAACGGGATCGCCCCTAGTTCACCGATTTCGCCCTCCGACGAAATCGATGATCTAGGGACGATTTCATCTCGACGTCGTCGACGGCCTAAAAACGGCCGCGATGCCCCAAAACAATCAAAATTTAAAACAAAAAATTGCACAAATTAAATTCAAACCTAATTTACTAGGATTAGATCCTTACCCGTAGCCCGTGCCGGACCTCTGTCGATCGGTGCGTTGTCTCGACCATTTTGCCTGCAGAGCTCTAAAACCAGTAAAAATGAATAGTAAAAATGAATTAGGGTTTACCCTATTTTCTTAATTTTATTTAAAAAAAAACAACTTTCTTTTTATTTATTTTTGCTTTTTCGTGCTTTTACCTCAAACGTCCGATTTGGGTAAAAACACGGAGGGGGCACCATAGTCAGCAGTCGTACGATTCGACCTAGAATCGTCGTCTAAAAAATTGAGTACATTTTTGCTTTCTCGTAAAACGGGAAGAACTCGTCTTTAACGCATTTTCTTCGAAAAATTTGCTAAAGAGGGGGCAAAATGTAGCACCCTAAAATTGGCACAATTAAACCTTAGTAAAAAGATAAAAATTCAAATTTTAACCTCAAACCGCCCGTTAACCGCCTGTTACCCGCTCCCCTTGTTTTTCGTGCCATTTTTAGGATTTGTTTTGACCGTTGGATGATATCGTCGCAGATTAGACGAAATCATCCCAGATCTGACAAATTCATCTGGAACAGAACGTCCAGACGATTTCATCCCAAAACCAAATTTTCATACTTAGCTTCTGTTCCAACAACCTCTCTAACCTGGGTAGAAAGCGTGTATGTGCAGTTAGAGTCTCCCCCATTGGAGATCTCCCAAATTGGGATGATCTCCAACCTCCTAACCTCTCCCTAATCCTATATAAACTGAGATTTTCTCAGTTTATCCCCCTGACTCTCTGCTGAAACTCTGCTTAAACCCCCTGAACTTTCACGCACCTCAGAGCATCCTCACACCATCATTTGCATTCTGTATTTCATGTTTTCTTGCAGGAACTTTACTATTTTTTAGTCGAAGCTAGCTCGGATCGTCGCAAGCGATTCCAAGCGATTTCGGACGATCCTGTCGAGGAGCGCAGACGATCTCGTACGATTGGAGGCGATCCCGACTGTAGTCCAGATTGGGGGCAATCAGAGCCAGAGTTTGCATCTCTTTATTGTTTTCTGCATTTCTCTATACATTATCTTAGTTATTATATTTATGCATCTTGGAGTTCACCTCATTTAGCATAACCGCATGATAAAGTTAAAATCAATCATTAAATCTACTGCATTTCTCTTATTTGTTATTTGAATCTATTATTTAGGCATGTTTGCTATTATTTCTATCATTCTCCTTTGCTTTTGCAGTTGCATCTTTGGTATTTTGTATCTATTCCTGTGATTGCAGGTTTCTGATGAATTCGTCTGACGAATTCGTCAGATTGACGATGATCTCGTCTGATCTCAGATGATCGTCTGAGATTTGAGATGATTCGATGTAATTTCAGATGATTACGTACGAGTTGAGACGATATGGACTGCTACAAAACTCAGAATCTTCATCAGACATCCGAAATCAGGTATGTTCTGTCCCATTTGGCATATTCTCTGTGTTTAGCATTTATTCATATTTTTTGTATCCATAAAAATCAGCATTGGCATATAGAATAGTTTAGATTCATCTTGGCCAAACCTAGGAATTGAATGATTAAAGCGCAAAATGAACACATCAAACCTACTATCAACCTAGGTGTGGAAACTGCCACTCAAAATTTTCCTGGTGAACCCACCATCCGTCAAAAATTCACCCTTATACCCCTCCCCCGAGAGGCGGGACCTTCAAAGGGCCTCTCAGTCCGAGGTATTGTCCCATCCTTCTCGCATCCCCCTTCCGGGCGCGGATCCTATAGCCTGAAGGTAAGGATGCGAAAAATTTGGAGCGATACAATCCTATTACCTGGGCGAACATTCAAGTGCATGAGATTGGGTAGCATATCTACCTCGAATAAGAACTCCTCAACATGGTCTTGATACAACTACCTCAGTGCTGGAAATACGACCCGATTGGGGTCAGGGGAAAATTTGTACATATTTACCCTCGAGCAAAAATCATGGAGGAGAGGTGCAATAAAATAGGTACAGACCTGGAATGGCACATTGAGCGAATACAATCATGGCCACCATGGTAGGACTTTTACTGTGAAAAAGTGGAATATGATCTGGATCGCAATCCAAACCACAGGTTAGACTCAACAGGCTTCAAAACATTCCTCTCAAAGGTGATGCCCCTCAGTTGGAAAAAGGACAAAATTATTGAATGCTGGAAAATGAGGTGTCGCACACAACATGATAAGTCTAACCAAAAAACATTGGTCGTAGATGATGAATTTTTAGACTTATATGATAAATATGCTAATAAATGGGAGTCATTCACATTTCGATATTGTGTTCCCCTAGGTGCTAGAAGGAGGTATAAAAGGAAGCCCCCATCCCAGAAATTACCCATTCAAAAACCTCCCAGCGTGATGCCAACAAGCAGTCATGTGGGCCCAATGTTGCCTCTAGCTCCCAAAGAATCACCTCAAAAATGACGAGCTAGAAAAGTCAACTAGTGAAACAGTGCCTCAAAAGGATAGGGTGCTAGAAGGGTCAACCGGTGGGCCTTCGACAGCAAACATTCCTCCATCAAAACCCAGGTACAAGTTCATCGTGGGAACACTATTGCTAGTCATGCCAACCTCCTCTGCCTCCTTTGAGAAAACTATAGCTCTGAAAGAAAAGAAGATAAAAATGAGCTAAATACCAAGCGGCCTAAGAAGGAGTTTGTGCAGCAAATGGCTGCAGCACAAACAGAGACATCCGCACCAAAAATCATCTCTCTGGATAGTCCAAGGAAAGAAGTAGAAGTTTGGGCAGTAGGTGTCCTCCAATCAGCGGCTCAGGCGGAGCCCGTAGGTACGTCCTCTTCCCCAGTTCCCCAGATCCCCCTTTGTATCATGGTAAGCCTTAGTTACATCTTCCTTATCACATATCTCCTAATCCTTCCACAGTCTCCATTCTTTCGAGCAGTTTTCCCAGGACCTGAATGTTTTCCAAACCCTGAGTCAAACCCTAGACCCCTCATTCATGGCCAGTGTCGAAGCTGTACCTACATCGCTGTGTCACTCACCTTCATTATTCAATACCCCACCTTCACCTCCCACTCAGCCGCCCATTTCCCCTAGGACCCAGTCGCCCTTGAAAGCGACCATACCTTCTGAGATATCTCCTGCTTCATTATTTGCAAGAAGGATGCCGCAGTAGGATTTAACCTCAGTGCATCCTATTCTGGTAGAACTTGACTTCATAGGGGAGCATCTACAGATTACAGATGATCAGCCTCTAGAAACAAAGGCCATAGGGTGTTTCACCTCTTTTCTCTAGGGCATCAAATGAAGAAGAGCCAAGGAGATAGTTGCCCCGGTAAAGCGCACCAAGTTTGAATTGGATAGGAGAGTGTTGTAAACTAAAAAATTGATCCCTATAGTAAAGAAGCCTCTTTGGAAATGCCTGAGGCTAACTATGAACACCGTGTCAAGGAGAAGAATTTTGATGAAATAAGAAAAGAATACGAAATCAACGGTATTCACCGTAGAACTAACAATCTCCTTGTTAAGCGACTCGAGAATCAAGAGAAGTTTCAGCTTCAAAATAACTCGAGATAGTTGGAGGAATATCTAGCCAAGGCCAGCACATGGATGGAGTCTACCCAGTAGGATATTGAGGACTTGAAAGCACAACTCATCACCTCTTAGCATGAGGCTATAGCATAGATAAGGATGGCTGAACAACTGTCGAAAGAGAAGAGGACGACACTGGAACATGTATCTCAGCTACAAGATTTTTTGTGGCAGGCCCAATCTCAGCTGAAAGAGAAGGCGTCCCAAGCGGCAGCCTTCTTGAAAAACAAGTTCAAAGAGATGCGGGCTGGTTTACTACAAGGATGCAGAGCTAATATTGTCAGGTCCCTATTCATCCTGGATTTTGCATCCAGGATCCAGGAAGTATCTACCCAGGGAAAGCCTGTGGTAGAGGAGGTCAAACACCAAGCGAAGCAGTGGCTGGACTTGGCAATTAAAATTGAAGAGTTTGCATGCAAGGTCCTCCGATTTCCCCCCATGTCCCTGTTGACAATTTTGTCACATTGCTTAGAGGGGTAGTAAAATCAAATTTTTGTAAAGTATTTCTTTAAATTTCATGAATTTGTTCCCTTGTTTTTTAGAAACAATATGTTCAAGCATTGCATCAATTTTGGCTTTCATCATCATCCTCCTTGTACATAAAATGAATATGAAAGAGCTTCGCTACCGAGCAGGCTAAAGAAAAAACTTCGCAAGAAAAAGAAGATAGCTTCGCCAAAGGGGAGGAGTAGAGGATGAAAGAGCTTTGCAGCTGAAGCATCTCAAGCAACTACTTTGGACGAAAGTTTTGTGAAGTGGCATTTCAAAAGAACAGCTTTGCCGAAGAAATAAGGTCTAGATCGTGGTCTGAATTTGCTAAGGCAAGAAAACCACTTCAGGCCCAAAGCACTTCAAACAGCCACTTCGGGCGAAAAACTTGCGAAGTGGAACTCGAAAGCGCAAACATTGAAAAATACTTCATCAACCAGCGAAGCACCCACTTCAGGCCTCTCCATCAGCAAACCATTTCTACTTTGTCAAAAATCTTGTGAAGCACCTGCTTCGGCTAACTTTCGTGCGAGGTACTTTCACCCGAAGCGGTAGCGGCCATAAAAAATGCAACATATTTCAAAGGCAGGAATGCGCTTCGGCCGAAATACCCCCGAATCGTAGTTTTGAAGAAGGATCGCGACGAAGCATTTTTAAGACTCACCAGCGAAGTATCTACTTTGGGCGAAGAACCTCGGTGAAGCAGTCTTGGCACATCTCTCCAGTGAAGCAGCGAGAAATTAATAGCCCCACCTTGAGGAGGAATATCTGCTTCGGCACTCGACAACCCCGAAGCTGTCTCATGAAGCTCTATCATACGAAGTGTAAACCAAGGGGGAAGATCTACTTCAGCTCAAGTTCATTGCAAAGTGAAGTTGCGAACGGAAATCTAGCGAAGCGCTTCTAGGGCACGCACTCCAAGCTAGGTATTTTTCCAAGGCGATCAAGTGCCTCATAAATGCATTTTTACGTGCCTTGTAAGACCGCTGCTCATTTTTGGAAATTGGAAATGAAGTATCAGTTCTTAAAGAAGAGCTTGAAGAGCATGGCTGCCACTCGAGCACTGCACCCAAAGGCCAAGGATGTTCAGGCAGCTCATTAATGCATCTTTCCCCAACTGACCCGATCGTAGCTGCTAGTTTTGGTAACAGATTTGAGAACTCAGTCATGAGAGCCACAAGGAGCCGACTTCTCAGGTTTTGAGGGTGTACTCCATTTTGTGCATTAATGTCTCAGAGGGTCGGGTCCTCTATAAAAACCTAGGCATTGTAATATAAAAGGGGGGAACTTCCTGCTAAGAAAGCTATTGTAACTTGAATTCCTATGATTAATACAAAAGATCTCCGAGCTTGATTTCTCTCTTGTATGTTGCCTTCTGTGTTTGTTTATTTCATCTTTCTTCATTTGCATACTATAATTATAAATCCTATATTTAGGTGTGCGACTAAGAATAGAACCCTAAAATTTTCTCGAAGGATACATAGGGGAAGAAAATGGCATATTAGTTTTCTTGTATGCTTCTTGTGGGTAGTGTTTCTGTCATATTCACTTTTTCCTAATCGTTGTTACTCTGAACTCTGAATTTTGACAAAAGGGGAAAGAGAATCCTAGAACTCATACAAAGGATACATAGGAGAGCTAATATTGCGTTCATTTCATTTTTATTCTTGGTGTTTATTGCTACTGTTTCAAGCTATTGGTCAGTGATTGTGCTTTTGGTTCTTTCCCACTTCAAATTATTGATATCTCTTCCCTTACCCCTTTTATCTCTTTCTTGCACCCTTACTCTGTTTATCTCTTTCCTGCATCCTTATCTTAAAACACCAAAGTATTTTAGTATAGGAGCCGGCATTTCTCCGGAGATTGGCACGAGGGGCATCTCTTCCCTTCGGCCTTTCAATGTTGGTCCAGGTCTAGGGCACGGATACTTACCCAAAATCCTTTCCTGGGCAGATTTGATGACCAACAATTTCTGGCACGCCCGATGGGACCCAATCAGTCTCACCTTGTGAGTGGTAGTGAGAGTAGATGCTCGTCTCATTGCCAAAATACTCTTAGCATATGGCGACTCTGTTTAATCGAGAATCTTTAAGTCATAGAGACCGATACTTAAATATGTGCCTTCATGCAAACAATATGGAGAGTTAGGAATAAAGGTGAGGAAACTGAGTTCTTTGAGCTAGATATTGATGCCTTTGGGGAACGATATAGGTTAGTCACCCCTGAGTCTCTGTTACATGGAACATCCTCGCAAGAGTTTGTTGTTTATGAACAAGGCCTAACTTTTGATAGCACAACGACTAGCTTTCCTCCTAATCCTCCTAACTCACCAAAGCATCCTAGTGCCTCCATTCCTATTGGTCTTCCTGTTAGCAATCAAGGAGGAGCTTCAATAATTCTTGTTTCTCAAAATCCAAGAGTAAATATGGCATAGCAACAACAACAACAAATGTAGCAGCAACAGCAGCAACCGTCGCCTAGATTATTCCCAGCATGGAATTCTTCAGGACCGCTAAATCTAGCGAGACAAGGGCAAGTGTCACCTGTTGCTATAAAGAAGATCCCAACATTTGATGGAATTGGGAAGACTGCTCTGGCACATCCAGGACATAGTTTCTCTGGTTGTGATCCATGACATCATAGAAGAGCACGTTATGGTAAAGCTTCTGGTTCTATCTCTTAGAGGAAAAATCCTCTACTGGTATAGATATTTACCACTCGGTACCATTATAGGATGGGACCAGTTAGCCGGATAGTTGATGCGAAGCTTCAATGAGTCCGTTGATCCGACCTCTCTCCTGCATCAGTTCATAATGATCCAGAGACATCCATAAGAGGAGATCACCGACTTTAATTTTAGGTTTTCTTGAACTTGGAAAAGAATACCAGTTGGACTTTGACCATCTGATGAAGCTGCAACATACTATTTCCTTCGTGATTTCAACCCCGATATCAGTGTGATGGTAAGGTATTTGAACATTAATACCTTCCTCGAGTTGTATGAGTTAGCCCAGAGAGCGGAGATGGATCTAATAGATGTAGGTAAGCTTCTCTAAAGGATGTTGATGCCCATACTTCTTGATTTCCCTCAATCTTAGTATGCAAGCGCAGCCGCTTCACAGATCTCTACAACCCCTGCATACCCGATCTCATCTTGGAACCCAAATCCCATTGTATCCCAAATCACCGCTCCATAAATTCATTTTCTCACTTTTTCAACTCTTTAGCCCATGGTAATTTTGGCATTCCCTATACTACCAGCACCACCTCATGATGGCTCCATTGCCACCTATTCCTAAAACCAATGACATGCAAGCCAAAATACTACAATAATTTTAGTCTCTGAACTCCACAGTGTAGACCCTATCTAATGACATGACCATTATGAAGAAGAAACAAGCACAACAAGAGTTTCTACCGAGAAGATATTATCCTACACCTGCGCTTACTAAATATCAAGCGGTCCAGCAAGGAAGAGCTTCGACAAGAAATGTTGCAATAGACAAAGCCCCTAGCACTTTTGATTATATACATTGGTGCTCCACGTGTAATGACCCTCATGAATAGAATACCTACATGCTGCACCAACACTATGTACAAACACTGGTGAATAGTAGTCATGGCGGTCAAGTCAGCGTCATCAGGAAATTGGATCAGAACCTGGTAATTGGTGAAGAAGTGTAAGTTTCAGTCCTTACCAGAGGAGGAAAAAGGTCAATAGAGGTGGATGCTACTCAAATGGCTCCCTTAAAGGTGCATGCTCATCACGAGAAGGGACAAAAACCTCCTCTAGCCCCTAGCAAAGCTTGATAGCCTACACCAGTCAAAGAGAAGGCCCAACAGGCCAGTGCAAATCCACCTCAGGTGGAAACCAAAGAACAAGCTAGAGAGAAGCTCAAGCTTCCTTCACTAACTAAGCGACAAAGGGTCGAAGCTATGGAGTAGTATCACATCAGGCACGAGGCTAAAAGAGAACTTGATGTGCCTAGCTCCATAGCTTACAATATAGTAGATGAGCTGAAGAAGATTCTGACCAATATTAGTCTGTATGACACACTGCAACTACCTGGTCAAGTGGACTTGCTACAGGAATCATTGAAGATGACCAAAGCAAGAAAAGAAACACCACTTGCCCTAGTGTAGACCCTGTACACATCCATTATAGGGAATAATCAACCACCTCTGTTCTACCTGTCTCTACAGATGGAAGGGTATATTGTTCACAATTGTATGATTGACTCCAGGGCTGCAACAACAGTCATCCCCAAAGCAGTGTGTGAAGAAATAGGGATGGAATACACACGAAGCAGTCATGGCATACTCCAGTTAGATGGAACCCTTGTGAAGACTGTAGGAGTGATAAAATATATTCCTATTCGACTACACAAGATGTCTTAGATCATAGTCATACAAGAGGTGGTGGTCATAGACCTTGAGCCGTATTTCAGTATGTGCTTGTTGAGAGAATTCATAGCAAATCTGGGCGGATATCTATCTATGGATTATTCTCATCTGGATATTCCATTCAAAGGGAAGAAGATAAAAATTTACGAGAAGCCTTCCACCTTCCTCATAGAGAAGATGTCCGAAGGAGAAAGCAGCGATCCTGTGCATGCGATAGTGGAATGGATAGAGTAGGTTGACCTGGTCGAGGAGTCCCTCGCACAACTAAGTTATGAAGATGAGTTTTCATTGGCAGAAATTAATGCCATGATAGAAACTAATATGGGATGTTATGCCATCACCAATCCTGAGAAACACATCAAGACAGAAGATAAGGTCTCCACCAAAGGTGAATTATGGAAATTATTCTTCGATGGCGCCCAATGCAAAAATGGCACCGGGGTAGGCATTATTTTAGTATCACCTTATGGAGAGCAGAAGGAATATTGTTATTGATTGGTGTGGAGTTGCACCAACAATTCTGATGCGTAGTCGTTATACCATCATTAATTCTCAATGAATTTGTCAATCCAGGGCAGTGTACAAGGCTATCTGCGAAAGAAGAAGTGAAACAACTATAACTTAGGTCAATCTAGAGCAACAGGTCTTATTGGTGGAACCGGTTGTGTGGGGGGTTTTGGGACATTCCTATCTCTAAATTGCATGAATTAAACCTTAATCTAAGTTGCAGAATTGGAAACTAATCATTAACTACAGAAATAAAGTCCTAATTACAATTGCGAGAATGAGACCTAATTATATTGTAGAAATAACAGTTGCAGAATTGAAAGTCTGATCCTAATTGCAGAAAGGAAATCTAATTACTTTTGCAGCAATGAAAGTCTAATTCTAACATGGAAATGAAAACTGTCAAGGCTCTGTAATAGAAGGTTGTCAATCTTCTATGCAGGGTTTGACAACAAAACATAAAATGCAGGAAATTGTTGAAAAACAACAAATTCTGGAAATAACAGTCTGAAATAAAATGGAAGCTTTGCTGAAAGTAGAGATTACAACTAAAACATTAAGCACAAGTTTAATCTAAACATAAATAAACTAAGATCACAAATATTGTCAGTTGTTTACAAGCAATTGAAATAACAAGTTCTACAACTCATTCTGTTGCAGCAAAATCAGAATAAAAACCTGCTTGTTAGTCCTCCTCCTAGGTCTGGAAGTGGCCAGCCTCCTTGTCCAGAAGAAGGTATAAGTCTCTCTCTCTCTCTAGATCTTAATCACACTCATTTACAAGCAATATGAAATAGAACTGGTGCACTTTATTGATTAAAGAACATGATTACAATAATTCTGCTGAAAACCTGTTACAGGACTGTAACAGTCAAATTCTACCTATTTTTTGCTTCTTCCTAGCTTCCTTACTTTCTACTTCCTGCTGCTACTATTTCCTTACCTAGCTCAACCTGAATGGGAGCACTATTTATATATGTCCTAAGGTCTGATTACAAACAAAGAATATCTCAAAAGATCTAATCCTACAATGCTGCAACAAATTCTGGTTTTATCCTAGAAGAAGATTAAAACTTGATCTTTCCCTTAATGATGGCTTTGGTCGGCAATGACGGCAAAGACAGATGGAAGATCTTTTCCTTTACCTTTTCCAACCTTTATTTCCCTTTTTTCGGCTTCAAAAATCGGTCAACAAGTCAAAAAGCACATTCTGTTTTCATTTCGAAGATAAGTGGCTTCATTTCGAAGACAATGCAATTCTCATTTCGAAGATCGCTCATTTCGAAGATACTGCAATTCTCATTCCGAAGATACTACAATCCTTCATTCTGAAGATACTACAATCCTTCATTCCAAAGATACTACAATCCTTCATTTCGAAGATAATGCATTCTTCATTTCGAAGATCCGCTCATTTCGAAGACGATGTGTTCTCTCATTCCGAAGATATCTGTTCATTCCAAAGATACTTCGGAATGAACAAATGTGTGCTTTTCCAGTGATTTCTTCTGCATCTCTCAGGTGGGTTATCTCCTAAGATCAAATTCCAATGGTCTTCATCTTTTTCCACATGTGAATTCCAAGCCTTGCTATTTATGGACAACTGGCTGGAATTTACATGGGAAAGACCAGTTTTTGTTGCACAACAACAGTTTGCTTGCACTTGTTGCCAGATTTAGGTGAAATAATTGCTTGAGACAAATCAAAACATGATTAGTGAAATGCTGCTATTATTCTAAGCATATCCCATTTTAGCAAATCATAGCAAAAAGAACACAAAACTATGCAAAAAGCTATAAAATCAGCATATAATATTCCAAATACATTGATCATGCAAAATGGTTAATATACAACATATTGAATCAACTTAACTAACATATCAGATAAAACATAAGAGTTTATAGGCATTTTTAGTGTTCAAAACATGTTATGATTGAGGCATTTCCAGGCCTCATCATTTTCCCCCCAACTTATATTAATGCATGCCCTCATGCATTATGTTGGGCTATGGAATCACATATGTCCATGTTTAGATTCCATGACCTGTAGAATAATTTCTTGCCTATATAATACCCCCTATTTTCTTGAATGTTTCTGAGCCAGTCTTCAAATTGTTCATCAGGTTGGGCATCTTCCTCAAAGTAGAATGGAACTGGAGTAATGATGGTTGGAGGCCTAAACCTGAGACCTATCCAGTTATGTTGCATGATTTGAATCAGCTGGATTACACCTTCTGCTCTTCTTCTGGACCATTCTAAGTTGATGGGGGAGATGGGTTCTCTTTTCCTCAAAGACATGGAAAGTTCAGCCCATCTGTCTCTGCACACTGACAATGCTGGGAAAAAATTGTGATCACAAAAATTATTGAACCTGGCCACACAGTCCCTTAAGTTGTTCAAGTACATCCTCTTTATATCATCCCTGTTCATCATTGAGAAGTGCTTCCTGGTGATAACTAGGTGATTTGGCTGGATTGCTCTGACTAACAACTCAGCCCTTGTTTCAATTTCTTTGTTCTACTTTTTCTCTTGATCCCAGTAAATCTGATTCTGCAAAGTAGACATAAATGCTCTCAACTGAACATCTCCAATGTAGATTTGAGGATGAGACTCAACTTCCTCTGGAATGAAGAAACTGTGTAAAAATAGTTCACACAGGAGATTTTTCTGCTCAAAAGGACTGTCAAAGTATGCTTCCAGGAAATCTGCAGTTGTGTCCAATTTATATGGGAGGTTTGAACTAATCCTCATGACCTGCCATCTGAGGTATTTTTCCTTCAAAATAAGGCTGTAAAATCTAGCTGGTCATCTAAATTGGACTAAAAATTCAGCAATTTGGCATAAGTCAGACACCTTTTCTTTCAATGCCTGAATTTTTGTTTCCTTGGCTTCTAGTTGTTTTGCTTCCAATTTGAACTTTTCAGTTTTAGTGGCAAGCTGCTCATATCTAATCATCCAGCTAGCTATGTCTGCATTGTACTGCTCTAGAGACACAGTATTAGGTGGTCTGACTACAGGTGGAATCCTAGGTAGCAGATCAACTTGAACTCCTTTTTCTACCACTTCTATTGGTTGATCATCTATCAATAATTCTACCTGTACCTCCTTATTTGCTATTTCTATGGGGTTGTCATTAGATAGTATTTCTACTTGTACCCCCTTATCTGTTGTTTCTACTGAAAGTGTAATAGTTTGGAATGCAGGGACCTCAATAGGAGTACTTACTTGAACTTTTTCTTGCTTCTGGGACTGTTCCTGTGTTGGTGGCTCATCTTCAACATCCTCTGCTATGCTCTTTACCATTTTTGAAGCATCTTCAGAACAAGAAGGCAATGCTTCAGAATGAGATGGTGTTGCTTTAGAATGAACAGGCACTTCTTTAGAATGAAGGAGTGCTACTTCAGAATGAACACCCATGTTTGTCTCAATAGAGTCATCTGCCCTTGATAGACCCAGAAGCAATTGAGCCAAATTGTCTTCATCAATGGATACAGCTGGCTATTTTTCAGATTGTGACAACATTTTTCTCAATTCTGCCACTTCCTGCTGAAGCTCTGCAATTTTTCTTTCTTGTATCTCAATGATGCTTTCTTTCTCCTCAATCCACTTGGTTTGTGTTCTAACAACACTTCTTGCTGCTTTCAGCTGCTCTGTGATGTCTTCCACTTCTGTTTCTGCTTCAGAAGCTGATGCAGACAAATCAGCTGCAGTTGGCTGCTCAACCAATATCTCTTCTTCTGCAACAATTTGTTCTTGTTTAGGAGGCTCTATAAAACTGTCTATAAGGGCATCTACCATATCTGTAGCCTGATGAATTGTAGCCTCCTCCAAACCATCCTGCCCAGTTTCTATCTCAGCTATCTGTTTAGGGAATTCTAGAAAGTTTTCAGAGGCTGGTTGTATCTCTGTGACATCTGGGCTGCTTGGTCTATCTTCTTCCTCCATAACCTGTTTTGCTATTTCTTTCAAATGGATTCTTGTAGACCTCCTAGTTCCAGATGCAAACTTCTTCTTTTTGTTCTATTTTTTGGTGACAGTAGGGGTTATGGGGTCAGTTTCAGATGCCTCTGTTTCCCTTGTTGTTTTTGCCTCTATTTGGTTAAGTGCTTCACTTCTCTGTTCTGTCAAATTAGTGGTCACTCCAGAAAAATGAACCTTCTTTTGTTTTTCTGCTCTGCTGCCAGTTCCAGATCCTCTTCTCTTTTGTTTCTTGGTTCGTGAAGTTGAGGGTTCAGGAGCAAGGTTTTCTGCTGTTGTTGTTGGGTGTGGTTCTGTAACAGCTTCAGGGGCACCTTCTGTAGTTTCCTCTGCAACATCTTCTACAACATTTTTTGTAGTAGTTGTTTCTTCTTCTATAGCAACATCAGCAGTATCTGGCTCTTCTTCTTCCTCATCTTCATCCCTAAAAATGACATCATTTAGGGTAGAGTAAAACCTATCAAAACTCCTAGGGTTTCCTCTAAAATGGTGTTGGCAAACTAGTTTGATGAGGCCATGATGGCGAAGGCTTCCTTTGCCCTCCTGATATCTCTTTGCCATGTTTTTTAATTCTTGATACAGATACAGGGGAAGATTTACCCTAACTTCTGGTTGCTGCTCACCATGTCTGAGATGGTTCAAAATTCGTAGATGATGCCCTGATAACAACACATACTGCCCTTCACAGGTTAGGAATTTTATTACCCAGGTGGCTACTTCATCCCAGGGTTCCTGCAGGCTGGCCCTTTTTAACCCTTTGCATGTGTTGTTATGGGTTAAATACTCTGGCTCTCTATCATTTTCTTCTACAAAGCGATTAACTACATTTGCCAATGTATTCTTGCCAGATCTAGAAATTGAAATCCCTTCTAATGGTAGCTCAGTAATCTGACTTAAAATTTTAGGGGTTACCTCAATAGTCATGTCGTTTACATGTGCTCGGTTGTTTCTGAATGTATGGGCGAACATGCCAGCCAAATCTTCAGAAGACCCATTAAACTTATCCAGAAATGGCATAAACCCTCCATCTTCAAAAATCTGCACGACTGTCGGATTTTCTCGGAGGTAGGTGGTATCTGCAGGTTCTGTTCTGATCTTTCGCCCCATATTTTTTGTTCACTATTGCTACTATTTCTCTGTTGGATCTCTAGTTTTTTTTTTATGTTGCAGATTTGTAGAGTTTTTAGTTTGAAACCTTCGTTGCCCTGTTTCTCGTCTGCTTCTTCGGAATGAACCGTAACCTGAGCACTGTACTTCGCAAACACGTCTTCAAAAAGAAAGGTGGCACACATTTCTACTGTTGCATCGAACACCTGTCCGTCAATGATTGCTTGGACGTCCTTGCCATCAGATCCACCTCATTTGGTTTTAATTTTTCTGTTCAGTCCGCAGATTCTCACGTGCATGTTTATTGGCATTAAAAATTGGTGGCATATGGTTGGTCACGTCCTTCGTAATTCTGGTACTTTCCAATGGGTGCAAAAACAAACCATGTGTTGACTGACACGTGTTCCTTTATCGTATGCAACTAAAAGAGTTTGATTTTGTCATACCTTGTCTTCTTGGATGCCACGTGGAAATGCTCTTTCCAAAGATTATAACTTATTGTGCAAACAAAACTTCATTCCAAAGATTATGACTTCATTCCAAAGACGAGTCTTCATTCCGAAGACAAATCCTCATTCCAAAGATTATAACTTCATTTCGAAGATAGGTCTTCATTCTGAAGACAAATCCTCTTTGCAAATTTAAATCTTCATTCCGAAGATTAATCCTCATTCCGAAGATCAATCCTCATTCCGAAGATCAGGATGTATTGCGAAGGTAAATCGTCATTTCGAAGACAGAGCATCATTCATTTTCAGAAGACAATTTCAATCCGAAGATAATATAGCAGACACTATTTTTGGCATTCTTGTTTCGAAGATTAGGTAGAAATCAATATTTTCATTCTCAAAACATGTTTTAAGTATGCCAACTCTTATGAATACCTTTTATGCTAATGGTTAATTTTCATATACTATATACCAATCATTTTACAATGAAGAAATGTAAGAAATATATACCGATAAAAATAGTTAATGCCAGTTTTGAAGAATGACTGCCTTTGTTGATATTCTGCTGAGATTTTCTGCAACATTTCAAAACAAGTGCACTTGGTGAATTTGTACAATGATGGTTCAGAAATTTCTCAAGGTTATGCATGCCAGAAAACTGGTTTTCATGCATACCAACCCAGTAGTGCCTTAAGAAAAGGTTTTCACTGCTGAGTTATTCATTTTTCTCTCTTTTTTTTTCTTGATTTTCCCTTTTTTTTTTTTTACCTCTCCTTTTCTCTCTCTTTTTTTTTTTTCTTGATCCTGACTATGCCCATGAAGGAATTTCATGATTTCCCCTGAAACCATGCCCATGAAGGAATTCATACTCAGAATTTATTCATCTTTTTGTTTTCTATTTTTTTCTGATTTTTTTTGTATTTTTTGCTTTTTCTTGAAATCCATGATCATGCTGATTGTTTTGAAGTGGAAGAGGGAATCTCTTCCACCTGTTGTGTATCCAAACTATCAAGTTGCTGCAAGAATTCATCTTTAGTCAGAGGTGTATGGTACACCCTGAGGCGATGTCCATTCACTACCAACTTTCTTTGTGATCCATCAATAGGGGATAGACGAGCTGCTCCATTGTCAAATACCTCCTTAATCCAGTAAGGTCCCAACCATCTAGTTCTCAATTTTCCAGGGAAGTCTTCATAGCGAGAATCAAACAGTAAAGCCCAATCTCCTTGTTGAAGTTTCCTCTGCTGAATGTGATTGTCATGCCACAGCTTCCTCTGCTCCTGAATTACCTCAGTTTGGTGCAGAGCATCCAATCTAAGTTCATCCAATGCATTCAGCTACAGAATCCTATCTGTCTGTACCTGCGATAATTCAATTCCAATTTCCAGTCGCTGTGCGCAATGTTAGTAGCTCAAATTCAATAGGCAAGAGAGGCTTTTTACCAAAGACTAGTTCATAAGGTGTGAATCCAGTAGTGGACTTCCAAGTAGTATTGTAGGCCCAAACTGCTTCAGGTAATTTATCTAGCCAATTTCTCCTATGAAAAGCTACTATTTTTGTCAAGATGCGTTCTAGTTCCCTATTTGTTACCTCAACCTGGCCATTTGCTTGTGGGTGGTAAGGTGATGATTTCCTATGTTTGATTTCATACAATTCTATAAATGCCTTTATGACTTTGGATGCAAATTGGGGTCCTTGGTCTGTGGTGATAGACCGTGGAGCTCCAAATCTCTAAAAAATCTGAGTATACAAGAAATCAACGACCTTCTCTTCACGAGCATGTTTGAAAGCACGCACCTCTACCCACTTTGTCAGGTAATCGGTGCATACTAGAATATGCACCTTTCCTTGAGAAGGTGGATCAATAGGTCCTACAAAATCAAGCCCCCACCTCTCAAATGGTTCTAAAACCATTTGAGGCTGCAATGGCATCTCATTTGTATGAGTGGGTTTCCCCATTCTTTGGCATGCATCACAATGCCTGATGTACTTTTTCACATCCTTGTGAAGAGATGGCCAATAATATCCTATCCCTAGGATTTTCCTAACTGTGCTTTTTATAGAATAGTGTCCACCTGAGGGTTCATCATGACAAGCTCTAAGGATATCATACACTTCATCCTTTCGGATGCACCTACGTAACACATGGTCAGGACTGCACTTAAAAAGCATACCCTTAATCCATTCAAAAGAAGAACTCTGTTTGATCAATTGTTTTTTCTATTTTGAAGTGAAATGTGGAGGAACTTTCCCTGTGACCAAATAATTGGCTATATCTACAAACCAAGGTGATTGAACTGATATAGCAAATAGTTTTTCATCAGGAAAAGTGTCATCAACTAATTCCCCTTCATCTGTGTTCTGCAACCTGGACAAGAAATCTGCCACAACATTAGCTTTTCCTGGTTTGTTGATTATAGTGATATCAAATTCTTGCAGCAACAGCAACCAACGAATAATTCTTGCACTTACCATAGGTTTATTCATCAAATACTTAATGGTTGTATGATCTGTGTGAATAAATATTTGATAACCTGTGATGTAATGCCTGAATTTGTTGATGGCATATATTACTGCTAGGAATTCCTTCTCAGTGGTTGTATAATTTTTCTTGGCTCCTATCAAGTTCTTGCTAATGTTGTAGATGGTATAGTGTTCACCATTGTCAATTTGTCCTAATGTTGCTCCAATTGTTGTATTGGAGGCATCAGTTTGTATGTGAAATGGTAATGTCCAATTAGGTCCTCTGAGCATAGGTGGAGTTATCAATTTCTCTTTCAGAGCTTCAAATGCTTCCTGACACTTTGCAGTCCAGGAGAATTCAGAATCTTTAGTCAATAGGGCAAACATAGGACTGGCTATTGTACTAAAGTTGGGAATAAACCTGCGGTAAAAACCAATGTGTCCTAGGAAGCTTCTGACATTAGTCCGAGTTTTAGGAGGAAGGAGATTCTTGATAATTTCCACCTTCTTTGGATCAACTTGGATCCCTTCGGGAGAGATGTGATGACCAAGAACTATCCCTTCCTTCATCATCATGAAGCATTTTTCTGGATTCAAGGATAAGCTGGTATGTTTCACAGCGAGTTAAGACTTTGTCAAGATTTTCCAATGTAAAATCAAAAGTTTGTCCACATACTGTGAAATCATCCATGTATATTTCAACACTTTTGGTGGTCAGATCAGCAAAAATTGCTAGGACTACTCGCTGAAAAGTTGTTGGGGCATTACACAAACCAAAAGGTAAAACCCTATAGGCAAATGTTCCCCATGGACATGTAAAAGTTGTTTTCTCTTGATCTTCAGGTGCAATCTGAATTTGATTATATCCACTAAATCCATCAAGAAAACAAAAGTATCTTTTTCCAGCAAGAGTATCTAACACTTGATCTATGAAAGGTAATGGAAAATGGTCTTTGTATGTCACCTTATTCAACTCTCTATAGTCTACACATACTCTCATTTTTCCATTTTTCTTAGGAACTATAACCAATGGAGAGACCCATTGGCTATCAGAAATTGGGTAAATGAATCCTACTTCCAGAAGTTTTTCAATTTCTTCTTTCACAATATCTCTTAAGGCAGGATTCAATCTCCTCTGGGGTTGTCTAACTGGCTTGACTTCTTCAGTATAGATTCTGTGGGTACATATATCAGGATGGACTCTCGACATATCTTTGTAGTTCCAAGCAAAAGCATGAACATGCTTCTGCAAGACAACTATCAATTTTTCTTCCTCTTCCCTAGCAAGCTGGCTGTAAATGTTCAAAAATTTGCCTGGTTGGACTTCTATTTGTTTTGTATTTAGAAGGACTGAATTCACTCCTTCATACCTGGTGATTAAGGGATTAAGAGGACATTGCTGAGATGGGAGAAAAGAAGCAGTTTCTATTTTATTGCTGCTTGAGGGAAGCATATCTTGTATGGAACAGGTGAGAAGGAAAAATCGGATGATGGTGCCATCCATGTGGTAGTGAAACAGAGTTTCCCTATGATAGTACAGATGGTTCATCTTCAGATTTTTGATTCTCCTCATTACTTAACTGTTGGATATTTGTTGCTTCCCCTTCTAAACCTTGTTCATGCAGAACATTCATCAGGATTGTTTCATTTTCTAAATTTTCTGTGTCATTGAGGTCTTCTGTGTGTTCTCTTACTACTAAGGTAGCTAGTGTAGAAATGACCTCTTCTGGTTCTTCCTCTGAGTCAGAAAACCATAACTGACCTAAAAATTTGCTAGATGGTTTTGTAGGAGGATATAAAGAAATCTGTTTCAGATCAATACCATTTGAAATAGTCATATTTCCAGATCTGCAGTCTATGAAGGCTGCTGCAGTTGCAAGCCAAGGTCTTCCCAAAATAATGGGATATCCATGTGCTGAATTTCTTGGTTGTAAAACCAAGAAATCTGTAGGGAATTCCCAAGAAGAAACTTCTATAGGGACATCTTCAATGATACCTTCAGGTTTTGCAACTGACCTATCAGCCATTTCTAAAACTGTAAATGTGGGGCTGAGATGTTTGAGCTGTAATTGTTCCATTGTATCCTTGGTCATGACATTTATTGCAGCTCCTAGATCTACTAAGACATTTGATATTGGTACTGGAACCTATGGTGACTATGATAACTGGGCTTCCTGGATCACTATACTTTGGAGGTACTAGTTTTCCAGATAAGAGATCAGCTATCTTCCCTTCAACCTGCACAGTTTTGGGAAATGCCTTCTTTTTTCTTCCTGCTCTTTTAATGCACAAATTTTGGACAGTACTATTAATCTCTGGTATTTCCTTAATAGCTTGCAATAAGGGCAATGATATAGTCAACTTTTTGAGTTCTTTGACCAATTTTGACTCAGAATTTTTTGGTATTGCATTGAATCTTTCAAGATATGGAATTATCCTTGGTAATTGTTTTGCCTGTGATTTTGTCTCTTTCTCTATTGTTGGTTGGATTTTCTCTGGTTCCAATTTTTCTTCTATCTCCATTGTTGGTTGGACTTTCTCTGGTTCCAATGATTCTTGCTCTTCATTTTCTTTGATTTCATTTGAAACTAGTTCAGGTACAACTTTTCTTGAACGAAGTTGGATGTTACTACAATCAAGAACATTAATTTCAACATTTTCTTCAGCTTCAGCCACATAGACAGGAGGTGTCTGTCTCACACTGTTTGGATTAGTGACTGGTTGAGCTGGCAATTGAGGTTGTTTCACTTGTTGTGTTTGTTGCTATTTTTCTTGAAAATTTTGATTAGGTGCAGGCAACAAATGCTGAGTTTGACCTTGATTCCTTTGCTGCCTTGGATAGGACTGGTATTGTTGATTCCACTATGGTTGGTTTTGCATCCAATGTGGATTAGTCTGATTTTGATTCCAGGCTGGATTGTTTTGATTCCAAGATGGGTTGTTTTGATTCCATGAGGGGTTGTTTTGATTCGATTCCAGGTTGGGTTACTCCAATTTGCTTGTGGCCATTCTTGGGAATTTGTCCATTGAGGATAATTCCAAGGACGTTGGGGTGGTTCTGATTGTCCCCAAGGCATAGTACTAGGATTATGCCCCCAATTTGTAGGAAAATGAGGAGGATTTTGGTATTGAGAGAAATTTCCCCCTTGTTTTGGTCCAATATAGTTGAGTTCCTCAGTCTGATTTTCTAACACAGTTTTGAGTTGTGGTAGCAGGTGGCATTGATCAGTTGAATGCCTTTTTGAACAGATACTACAAATGGTTGAGATAGATGTTTTATTCAAAGGACATTCCTACAAAGCATGTTTATTTCTACATCTTGGGCAATAAATTGCCAAAGGTTCTATGTTTTTTGCTTTTGCAGATATTTCCCCCAAAGTAGTGTTTAGGTGCACTAGAATATCAGTTTTAAAATTTGCAAGTTCCTCTATCAAGTCCTTCACATCAGTGCCATTTGTGTGGCTTTTTCTTCTTCTCTGTTTAGTGCGAGAGTAATTCCTATAGAGATCCACAATTTCATCATTACTGAGAGTGGTTACATCCCCTTTTCCCATCAAATCCAGAACTTCTCTGGATTCATCTTGCAATCCTCTCAAAAATATGGTTTTACATAATTATGGTTCTACAAGTCCACATCTCCTTTGAACAAAGGAGAACCTATCAAGATAATCTTCCAATGTCTCATCATCTTCCTGCTTGATTCTGAATAACTCATCTTTCCTATTCCTTACACGGCAATATTCCTGATATTTGTCTAAAAATACAGTTTCCATTTGATCCCAGGTTCTTATGGAATTAGGCTCTAAGCTCATGAACCAGCGTAATGCTGAATCCTTGAGTGTTGAGGGAAAAACCTTAAGTTTTTGATTGTCATTTATATAATCATAGGTCTGACACACTACCTTGAATTCAAACAAAAACTGATCAGGATCTTCAGATACAACACCTCGAAAGGTTGGAAGTACTGAAGGTGAAATGGTCTTCATGGGAGAGTTTTGTGTTGGATTCAGACGAATAGGATATTCAAATGTTCTGGAAGGTTGGGGCATATCCTGATCATCTCCTTCATTATGGACATAGCCATGTTGGCCATCTATATTGCCTCCCTCTGCCATAGTTTCCTGTTTGTTGGGAGAAGTTAAAGCTTTCCAAATTGTCTTCTCAAGAGGTCCAAGACCCTCTGTTGATAATGAGTCTGATGAATTTTCTTCCTTAGGATATTCTGATGATGATAAAATTGGTGATTTTCCTTTCTCAAAATGTTCTAATGATGGTGAGACTGGTGATTTTTCTATCAATCTTTTTGGTAGTTCAAACATAGGTGATTCACCCCTTAGGCATGAAGATCTCCTTAATGGAACAAGCCAGGGATCCTTTGGGGTAGTTCTACCTTTTTCATCCCTAGACTTACTCATTCATGTTTACTCTTAAATGACATAAATTAAGTCAATAGTTGTTATCTTGCTCAGTTGTTGTATTCAGATTTTAACCTGAATTTTCATAGCTTAGTCTGATTACAGCTATTGGACTATTTGTTTTCTTCTAGCAACACTATTCCCTGACAACGGTGCCAAAATGATGCGTAGTCATTATACCATCATTAATTCTCAATGAATTTGTCAATCCAGGGTAGTGTACAAGGCTATCTACGAAAGAAGAAGTGAAACAACTATAACTTAGGTCAATCTAGAGCAACAAGTCTTATTGGTGGAACCGGTTGTGTGGGGGGTTTTGGGACATTCCTATCTCTAAATTGCATGAATTAAACCTTAATCTAAGTTGCAGAATTGGAAACTAATCATTAACTACAGAAATAAAGTCCTAATTACAATTGCAGAATGAGACCTAATTATATTGCAGAAATAACAATTGCAGAATTGAAAGTCTGATCCTAATTGTAGAAAGGAAATCTAATTACTTTTGCAGCAATGAAAGTCTAATTCTAACATGGAAATAAAAATTTTCAAGGCTCTGTAACAGAAGGTTGTCAATCTTCTATGCAGGGTTTGACAACAAAACATAAAATGCAGGAAATTGTTAAAAACAACAAATTCTGGAAATAACAGTCTGAAATAAAATGGAAGCTTTGTTGAAAGTAGAGATTACAACTAAAACATTAAGCACAAGTTTAATCTAAACATAAATAAACTAAGATCACAAATATTGTCAATTGTTTACAAGCAATTGAAATAACAAGTTCTACAACTCATTCTGCTGCAGCAAAATCAGAATAAAAACCTGCTTGTTAGTCCCCCTCCTAGGTCTGGAAGTGGCCAGCCTCCTTGTCCAGAAGAAGGTATAAGTCTCTCTCTCTCTCTAGATCTTAATCACACTCATTTACAAGCAATATGAAATATAACTGGTGCACTTTATTTATTAAAGAACATGATTACAATAATTCTATTGAAAACTCATTACAGGATCGTATATGATCAAATTCTACCTATTTTTTGCTTCTTCCTAGCTTCCTTACTTTCTACTTCCTCTTGCTACTATTTCCTTACCTTAGCTCAACCTGAATGGGAGCACTATTTATAGATGTCCTAAGGTCTGATTACAAACAAAGAATATCTCAAAAGATCTAATCCTACAATGCTTCAACAAATTCTGGTTTTATCCTAGAAGAAGATTAAAACTTGATCTTTCCCTTAATGATGGCTTTGGTCGGCAATGACGGAAAAGACAGATGGAAGATATTTTCCTTTACCTTTTCCAACCTTTATTTCCCTTTTTTTGGCTTCAAAAATCGGTCAACAAGTCAAAAAGCACATTCTATTTTCATTTCGAAGATAAGTGGCTTCATTCCAAAGACAATGCAATTCTCATTCCGAAGATCGCTCATTCCGAAGATACTGCAATTCTCATTCCGAAGATACTGCAATCCTTCATTCCAAAGATACTGCAATCCTTCATTCCGAAGATACTGCAATCCTTCATTTCGAAGATAATGCATTCTTCATTCCGAAGATCCGCTCATTTCGAAGACGTTGTGTTCTCTCATTCCGAAGATATCTGTTCATTCCGAAGATACTTCGGAATGAACAAATGTGTGCTTTTCTAGTGATTTCTTCTGCATCTCTCAGGTGGGTTATCTCCTAAGATCAAATTCCAATGGTCTTCATCTTTTTCCACATGTGAATTCCAAGCCTTGCTATTTATGGACAGCTGGCTGGAATTTACATGGGAAAGACCAGTTTTTTCTGCACAACAATAGTTTGCTTGCACTTGTTGCAGATTTAGGTGAAATAATTGCTTGAGACAAATCAAAACATGATTAGTGAAATGCTGCTATTATTCTAAGCATATCCCATTTTAGCAAATCATAGCAAAAAGAACACAAAACTATGCAAAAAGCTATAAAATCAGCATATAATATTCCAAATACATTGATCATGCAAAATGGTTAATATACAGCATATTGAATCAACTTAACTAACATATCAGATAAAACATAAGAGTTTATAGGCATTTTTAGTGTTCAAAACATGTTATGATTGAGGCATTTCCAGGCCTCATCAAATGCAGCAGAATATGAAGCATTATGCCTAGGACTCAAAAAAGTAGAAAAGTTAGGCATAAAGCATCTCCAAATCTTTGGAGACTCAAAATTGGTTTGCAATCAAGTCACCAACAAGTGCACTTTAAAGAAGCACTATCTCAAGTCATACCGAAATAGGGTATGGGACTTGTTCGACCAATTCGAATCTCTCAATCTGTAGTCTATTTCAAGAGAAAATAACCAACATGTCGATGTTCTAGCATCCATTGCAGCCAAGTATTCTCCAACAGAAGACATGGTGCATAAGTCTAAATCTATGAGGATGATTTATAGGCCCTCTGTCCTGGATAGGGATCTACATTGGCAAGTCTTTGATAACGATGAGTAGATTGTGAATTTTATGATTCAAGAAGTAGCCACAGTTGAGAAGAGAAGTCCTGATGATGAGGAATATGAAGGGCTAGTTCAATTGAAGAATAACCATGTTCCCAAGGGATTAATAACTCTTGAAAGCCTCTTTGATCAAAATGATCGAGTAGTTTCTCATAGGATCAAATTCAATGCAAAGCAGTATCAAGATTTGGAGTTTGAACCTAAAAAGACGATAAAATTTGGAATAGATTGCACTTCGAAAGAGCTAGAGCAGATCCGATCTCTATGCAGAAGGTATCCTGACACAATGCCTTGGTCTTATCGAGACCTAAAAGGATATGATCAGCAACTAATTTAGCATACAATTGAATTGCAGGAGGGAATCAAACGCTTCCGACAAAATCAAAGGCCTGTAAATTCGAAGATCGAGGTCCTGATGAAAGCGGAACTCCTCAAGATGCTCGAAGAAAAGATAATATATCCCATCAAACATTCTTATTGGGTAGCGAATCTAGTCCCAATGAGAAATAAGAATGGAGATATAAGGTTATGCATGGACTTTCACAACCTGAACCAAACTTCACTTAAAGATCACTACCCTCTCCCACAGATAGATCAGATTTTGCATTCAGTAGCTGAGTCTCAGTGATTATACCTACTAGATGGCTTCTACGGATATAATCAGATCTATGTTAGGGATGAATATCAGCATAAAACCACATTCACCACCAAGTGGGGAACATTTGCTTACCAGTGAATGCCATTCGGTCTTTCGAATGTAGGGGCCACTTTTCAGAGGGCCATGGATCTAGATTTTTGCGAGCTCTTGAATAAGGTTATCATTATCTATTTAGATGACATGACTGTCTTCTCCAGAAGAAGGGAGGATTATTCTTTTCATTTACAATAGGTATTCAAAAAATGCTAAGAGTTTGGCATTTCAATCAATCCGAAGAAATCCATATTTGTAGTCAGCGAAGGGAATTTGTTGGGACATGCAATATCAGAGAAGGGTCTCACTGTAGATCCTAACAAATCTGAGGCTCTAATGAAACTCCCACTCCTAGTGGACAAGAAATGACATCAGTATTTCTTCAGCCAGATCAACTTTGTGAGGAATTTTGTCCCAGATTTCACCCAGGTCATCAAGTTGATGTTCAAACTTTTGAAGAAAGTCACAGAATTCATCTGGACAAAGGAGAGAAAAGAAGCATTCAAAGAGATCAAGTCCTAAATTGCTCAAGCACCGATCCTAACCAACCCTGACTACAATCGAAACTTCATCCTATATGCTATAGGAGAACCTAAGAGCTATGATGCAGTTCTGACACAGAAAGGGGAAGATAGCGAAGAGCACCCCATTGCATTTCTAAGCCAAGTGATAAATCCTCATGAAGAAAAATATAATTTCATAGAAAGACAGGTGCATGCAGTAATGAAATATCTTAGGAAATTCAAGCAATTCATTTCCCAAAGTCGGGTTACAGTCTTTGTCATTCACCCCGATGTGCGCAATTTCATTATCCAAGGAAAATTAGGGAGCAAAAGAGGTGGCTGGGTCAGCAAGATACAAGAGTTTGACATCGATATTAGGCCCACAAAATTGGTTCGTGGTCGCACATTGTGTCAAGAATTTGCGAAGAGCGTAGCGACCGAAGTGACAACTTGTTAGTGGGATGATTCTCCAGTAGAAATATGCTTCGTGAACCAAGAAGAGGGTGAGAGGGACTAGGTCGGTGAAATAGTTGAATACTTCGACATCAGCAGATGTCCTTCACATCTAAATGCTTCGCAGCAGAGGCATTTCAAGATGTGGTCCCTCTAATACACGCTGTGCCCTGAAGGCCTTTTTTTTAGAAACATTGATGGCATTCTCCTCAGGTGCATAAAATATGATGATAAGAAGAGAGTCCTGGGAGAATTTCATTTAGGATTATCTAGAGGTCACTTCGCAGGAAGGACAATGGCATTGAATATAATCAAATATGGTTATTATTGGTCTACACTCTTCACTGATGCCTTTGTGGTCTGTCATCGATGTGAGCAGTGTCAAAATTTCATCGGTTGAAGCAGAAGCGCTCCTATGCCTCTCTGACCGATACAAGTAGAAATGCCCTTTCAACAATGGGGGTTGGATTTCATAGGTATCATATCGCCTAGCTCCTCTATCGGGCATAAGTTCATTCTGATCGTGACTGACTACTTCACCAGATGGGCCGAAGTAGTATCCACGAAGCATGTTGATCAGGAGACCATCATCACCTTCCTTGAAGGATTGATCACCTATTTCGACATCCCAGAAGCAATCGTAACATACAATGGTCCCAGGTTTTTAGGTGCCAAAATCAACGAGTTCCTCTATCGATATGGGATATATCATAAAGTCTCCTCCAAGTACTATCCATAGGGCAACATATTGGCAGAATCCACCAATAAGATTCTGTTAAGGGTGCTAAGAAAGCTCATGGAATATAACAAAAGAACTTGGCACCTTCTTCTAGATCAAGCCTTGTGGGTCGATCGAATTTTTGTCAAGAAGTCAATTAAGACATCACCTTACGCCCTGGTGTATGGCAAGGAGGCCATCCTACCAACTCATGTAGAGATCCCTGCATTGTAGCTGCTGAAGGATGAAGAGGATGTTGATCCTATGGAAAATAAGCTGGCACAGCTACTGCAACTAGAAGAAGACCGTGAGAAGGCCTACCAGAGCTTTGCTAAACATGCTCAGATCACCCAAGATTGGTTCAAAATGAAATCCTTCGATCACAGTTCGAAGTGGGAGATCTAGTTTGGAAGTGGGATTCTTGGAAGGCCAAGCCTGGGAATCATGACAAATTGGACGCATTCTGGGAAGGACCATTCAAAGTCATGAAGGTAAATTCAGCCAACTCTTTTATCCTCAAGGATGTAGACGGCTAGGTATTGCCAATTTCTGTCAATGGTCTTCACTTGAAGACTTTTTATCACTAAAGATGTAAAAAAAAAAATGCTACTTTGTACATAGTTTTTCATTCCTGTATATATTCTCTGCTTCGAGATCTCCAAGAGGCTAAGTTTTACAGTTATAAACTCCAGCTTCGCTAAGCCCCAACTTCGCTGAACACGATGAAAATCTCCTTAGGGAAGTTTTAGTGTGAAGCAACTGACACGAGATGCTTCACAGCGAAGCACTTTGGCTTCCAAAAGGTCCTCAAAAAATTGAAAGAGTCATCAAAAGAAAGAAGTAGGAGTCATGAAAAGAGCTTCGCACCCAAAGCATTTCAAGCAGCTACTTCAGGCAGAAGTTTTGCAAAGCAGTTTTCAAAAGAATCCTAGCGAAGTATTTTCCAAAGAAGACGAGCTTTAAGGGGGCCAGCATTCAGTGAAGCAAAAAGGTGATGCAACGAAGAAGAACTACTTCGGGCCCGAAGCATAGAAAATATGCCCATGCTGGAAGTTCGTCGTGAAGCAGTTTTGGCACCAGTTTCACTTCGCCAACCCAATGGCACGTGAAACAAGGAACATTTAAAACATGGCTTGGAGAACGTGCCAACGGCAACTTAGGGGAATTTTTGAGGCAAATGATTTTAATGCCAAGGTGGCGGAGCATAGCCCGAGACAATTCTATTGTGAGAAAAGTTCACGCTTGGGTATGAGGTGGCAGAATGTCAAGTTCCAAATGTAGGGGAAATCATCAAACCACATGGGCCTGCGTACCACGCCGTCATAGAACCAATCAAACGACACAAAAACCTTCCCCGTTCGAGTGTAAATTTAATTATGGAAGGTGCCATAAATTTAGGTAGTTGCCTTCTAAGGCTATAAAACTCAAGCCCTAATAGTGAGAAGGTTATTCACCTATTGGTTCATGCAATATTAAGAGCCTTCGTCGTTACTCTGCAACTCTTTTGCCCTTTGCATCGAAGTCCTTCATGTCTAAGCTCTCTACATCAAGGAATATGTCACCGCTCATATCCATAATGGAAAAGAAAAACTCCAAGGAGAAGGGGAAGGAGCCTGAGATAGCAGCCCTGAAGAAGGGAAGGGAGGATAAAAAACATACACCTAAGAAGGTTAATCTCAACCCTCACCCTAAAAAGAAATCGGTGGAGGAAGGAGAGGATTCTGAAGAGGAACAGCTTGAAGAACCACCAATTGATGGGTGGGAAAAAATTAGGGACACAGAGCTCTCAAAGAGCATGGTCAAACTCAAACGCAATATCGAGTTCATGACAAGCCAATTTTCTCCTAAAAATAAGAGGGTTGTCATATACTATTCTCAAATTTACTGGTATCTGACCCTGCCCACTCACCATTGTCCCAAGCTAATCTATGCCATTGCACAGAACTACCAGCCCTCCTCCAGGCAAGTGTTGGATGCTACGGGTCATAATTTGTTTTCAATTCTAAAGGAAGATGTGCAAGCAGCTTTCACACCGAACCAGGGGCCGCCCAAGGGCTATTTCGTTCGCAATGTCATCTTGAGCGAACAAATGGAGAGGTTCACTACCTCCACTTATATTCTAAAATTTCTAAGAGAGAACCTCAAGAATGGGCTCCCTTAAGGAAAGCTACCCTAGATGCCCCTCCCCCTGACATATTTCAAGAGTATGGATATCTTCTACATCATCGCATGGGTGGCGGTCCTGTCAACCGATGCTTCGGTGCACCCCTGGCAGGTGTCTTTGGCCAAATGCATTTTGAGAGGAGAATTGTATGCTCCCGATGCTTTAAGGCCAAACACCAACCCAGTATTCTTCGATTGGGCAGAATGGGTGGCCCGAACCCTGCACACATGACTTACCAGCATGAAGAATTTAGGGACGGGCCAGTACTTCACACCCTGTTCTTTCCTTGTTTGGTTGTTTTTCCACCATGTACATAAGCAATTCCCCCATATTGTCATTTCTTCTAGCAGCAAGGATGGAAATACTTTGCCTATGTACCAGTGGAATCCCATCCTATTGAGGACAGAGTCTTATTATTCTTTTAATAAAAAATTCTTGGGACCTACTATGCATATGATGAAGGTTTCCTGCCCTCGGGTGCCTCTTAGTCTGAGAGACAGAGTAGTGAAGGAGAAGAAGGGAGACGTGTTTCAACTGACATAGGGGCTTATGATTCGTATGTTTGTCTTCATAGGGAAGTCCTTCATGCTGCCTGTCTACCCTTTCGAGTACTAGTTCACATTAGAGGTCGCTCGACAGAGCGATACAAAAAATGTCATGTACAGCCACGATCGAAAATGGGCACACACCTACGACTTCCCCTTCAAAATGGAGGTAATTTAAGTGTTTGCTCTGAAGCAAAAAATTTTCTTGGAGGAGAAGCTTTCCAACTTTGGTTTGCTTCAAATTCCTCAACAATGGTGCTATGATCCTTTGGGAGTGATGAGGGACCACCTCCGATTCAAGAACTTTCACATCTGCCCTCACCCAAAAATAGTGGATTAGAGGAACAATCCCAATGGGAAGGATTTGGAATGGCATTTAGAGAGAATGAAGACCTTGCCTCCCTGGCATGAGTTCTACCCCATGGAAGTTGAGTTTGATCATGTTCAGTATCCTTTCTCAAGCCTAGACTCCACGTTTTGGAGAAAAGCAAAAGATGATTTGAAGGAGGAATTGAAGAACTAGGGTGAGGAGCAACTAAGGGAGTGGTGGATAATGAGAGTTCATCATCAAAATACAAAATCCTATGGACTCTTGGTAGTGGATAGGGACTTTGCAATTGTTTACAAAGCCAATTATGGGACTTGGAAGCCCATATCCTTCATCGACTTTATTCCTCCAGCTACCCCAGGATCGGGCAAAAGCCCAAGAAGAGCTGGTGATGCCTCAGAGTAGGAATATGAGGAAGAAACCAAAGTTGCACCAGAGGCACTACCATAGGGACCATCGAAAGGCCATGACATAAGTGCCAAGTGGTCAACACAACAAGCAGAGAAGAAAAGGAAGAGGTAAGAGCAAGTTCAAGTGCCTCCGACCCACCCGAAGTGGCCACACACAAAGATTTCAAGTGCTCCTACTGGACAACCTGCATCAGGCCTAGCCAAAGCAACTATTGAGGGTGCGGTGCCACAAAGTGCCGAGGTAGCCCCATATATAGACATCATTGATGTGGAGGAACTCCTCCAACAAGAGGGAGGCCCTAAAGTAGAAGTCATGGAAGTCAGGAGTGCCGAAGCTAGAAGAGAGCAAGAGTCGATTACACAAGAAGTCACCATGGCCACTCTGCCATGAGGGCACGTAGGTACACACTCTCCACCCTTTTCCTTGGTCTCTCACATGACCATTGTGGTCCTGGCCGAAGGTTCTCATCAGTCTCTCCCTCCCATGCAAGGTCAATCACCTCCTCGTGTGTTACCTGTTGCTATTCCAACTCTGCCTTGTAATCCCGTTATCCCCACTCTGTTAGAGTCATCTGGCTAGGACAAGTCTTTTGATGCTACTTCGCCTGTCCATGTCACCATTCCCTTAGTTCCCAGTCAGGGTGAAGATAGTACCCCAATGTCGAACCTCGTTCCTTGTTCCCCTACCATACATGACATTGTCCCACTTGCCGAAGCTCCCATCACACCCGTTGCCGAACCTTCTGGTGAGGCATCCCCCATTAATTCTTTGTATTTGTTTACCCCTTCGGCTGGAGATCCAGCCTTATTTGAATCAGAACTATCCATGATAAAGGAATGCCCTCTAGCTGAAAAGCTACTCCAAGCCCGGCAAAACACAAAAAAAATGCTGAAGGAGGTGAGGAAGAAGAGAGGGCGCTCTTTGGACGAGGTTGAAAAATACGCTGTCTTCGATTTGAAGGTCGGGAATTTGCATAAGGTGAAAAATATCCCCAAGGTCCAAAATCCCCTGGATGAAATGACTCCAGTGGACTACGATTACCAAGATAAATCCAAGGACCTAGAGCATTTAAATATAGATAATGAATCTGCATCAATGCACGTCATGATCAAAACTTTCTGAGCACATGCAAATATCGCCAATTAGCGCAGGTTTGAAGCAAAGAGCGCCAACATCAAGTTGGAAGAAGAGCTAGCAAGGACCCATTCCAAGTTAGTGGATGTTGAGGAGCAGTGTAAGCTGATGAAAAAAGAAGCACATGCCCTGAAATAGCAAATACTACAACTGCAGTGTACAGTTGAGTACCAAGCACAAAGACAGGCCAAAAATGATCTGAAGGCCAAAGATCTGGAAAGCAGGATCTTGCAGATGCAGTAGTAGTTGTACGAGAAAGAAAGTCTAGAGCTGTTTGATAGAGGTCGAATAAAAGAAATTCGCTCACATTTGCTCAAGAACTTCAGATCTCAGGCATCCAGTGCCCTATCCATTTTAACATACATCACCGAAGCCCAATATGCCACTACTCAGGAAGGGCCAAAATTAGATGAGGTCATCCAAAAAATAAAAAAGTGACTCAAGCTAGCTTTTGAGGTCCAAAGTGTCAAATTTCAGGACCTACAGATTGTCGCGATAATCCGAACCGCCAAAGACTGGTCCACGGCTCAAGCTACAGTCCGTGCTTTCTTATCCAAGGTGAGAAAGGCACAGAAGGTGAAGTACCTCCTGGATATATTTGAGCATGAGCAACGCACATCAATGGGTTACTTCCAATATATTTCTTCCTTAGGTTTCCCAGGTTTTATGGATGATGATGGGAACCTTTTGACCAAGGAATAACTCAAGCCGGCATGGCTCCATTTCGAAGGTGACGTCTCAGAGATAGACAGGTGGGCAGAAACAATTACAGAAGTACAAGTCACCAACTTTATTCTGAGACACTAAAAAATCATGGCTTGCCTAAACGACCTAAGTACAAGAGCCAAACATGCTGACATCGGGCAGATTGATCAGTTCTATGTTTTGGTCAAGGCACTTGAAGAGCAAGAGCCATTTCAGAAAGGTCCCTGGGCTCACGTCCATAGAATCATGGAGCACATCTACGATCGCCTTCAACCATCACCACAATAAGAAGCCTCACCAGAAGAGGAAGAAGAAGAAGAAGAAGAAGTCGTGGAAGCACCCCCAGAAGGAGAAAAGGGAGAAGGGTCTGGAGGTAACTCTGGCCCAATGGATCAAGGCTAAAGGTTCTTCCATCGAGATGAGCTCGTTGCCCTACGAGCCGCCAAGAATGTTGACAATTTTGTCACATTGCTTAGAGGGGCAGTAAAATCAAATTTTGTAAAGTATTTCTTTAAATTTCATGAATTTGTTCCCTTGTTTTTTAGAAACAATATGTTCAAGCATTGCAGCAATTTTGGCTTTCATCGTCATCCTCCTTGTACATAAAATGAAGATGAAAGAGCTTCGCTATCGAGCAAGGTAAATAAAAAGCTTCACAAGAAAAAGAAGATAGATTCGCCAAAGGGGAGTGATGCGTAGTCGTTATACCATCATTAATTCTCAATGCATCTGTCAATCTAGGGCAGTGTACAAGGCTATCTGTGGGAGAAGAAGTGAAACAGCTATAACTTAGGTCAATCTAGGGCAACAAGTCTTATTGGTGGAACTTATTATGTGGGGGGTTTTGAAACATTCCTATCTCTAAATTGCATAAATTAAATCTGAATCTAAGTTGCAAAATTGGAAACTAATCATTAACTACAGAAATGAAGTCCTAATTACAATTGCAAAATGAGACCTAATTATATTGCAGAATTAATAGTTGCAGAATTGAAAGTCTGATCCTAATTGCAGAAAGGAAATCTAATTACTTTTGCAGTAATGAAATTTTAGATCTAATGTGGAAATAAAAACTATCAAAGTTCTGTAACAGAAGGTTGTCAATCTTCTGTTCAGATTTTGATAGCAAAACATAAAATGCAAGAAATTGCTGAAAAAACAGTAAATTCTGGAAATAACAATCTAAAAATAAAGTGGAAACTTTGCTGAAAGTAAGATTGCAACTAAAAATTTAAGCACAAGATTAATCTAAGCATAAATAAACTAATACTACAAATATTGTCAACTATTTACAAGCAATTGACATAACAAGTTCTACAACTCATTCTGATCGCAAACAAAATCGGAATAAAACCTCGCTTTGTTAGTCCTCCTCCTAGGTCTAGAAGTGGCCAGTCTCTTTTTCCAGAAGAAGGTGTAAGTATCTCTCTTTTTCTAAATCTTAATCACATTCATTTACAAGTAATTTGAAATAGAACTGGTGCACTTTATTGATCAAAAGACATGATTACAAGAATTTACTAAAAATCTACATAGGATCGTAATGATCAATTTCTAGTTATACTCTGTATTTTCTGCTAGCTTCCTTACTCTATTTTCTACATCTTTTTCTATCTACCTCAATCAACCTGAACAGGAGCAATATTTATAGCTATCCTATGATCTAATTACAAACAAAGAATATCAAAAAGATCTAATCCTACAATGCTGCAACAAATTATGGTTTTATCCTAGAAGAGGACTAAAACTTGATCTTTTCCTTAATGATGGCTTTGGTCGGCAATGACAGCAAATACAGATGGAAGATATTTATCTTTACTTTTTCCAACCTTTATTTCCCTTTTTCTGGCTTCAAAAATTAGTCAAAAGGTCAAAAACACATTATGTTCTTCATTCCGAAGATAAGTGGCTTCATTTCGAAGACAATGCAGTTTTCATTCCGAAGATCGCTCATTCCGAAGATACTGCATTCTCATTTCGAAGATCGCTCATTTCGAAGATACTGCATGCTTAATTCTTAAGATCCACTCATTCTAAAGACACTGCATTCTTTATTTCGAATATCCGCTCATTTCGAAGATGCTATGTTCCTTTATTCCGAAGATATCTGTTCATTCCGAAGATATCTTGGTATGAACAAATATATGCTTTTCCATTGATTTCTTCTACATCTCTCAGGTGGGTTATCTCCTAAGATAAAATTCTAATGGTATTCATCCCTTTCCTCATGTGAATTCCATGCCTTGCTATTTATGGACAAACTGGCTGGAATTTACATGGGAAAGACCAGCTTTTTCTGCACAAACAATAGCTTGCTTGCATCATTGCAGATTTAGGTGAAGTAAATGCTTGAGACAAATCAAAATATGATTAGTGAAATGCTGCTATTATTCTAAGCATATCCCATTGTAGCAAATCATAGCAAAAAGAACACAAAACTATGCAAAAAGATGTAAAATCAACATATAATATTTCAAATACATTGATCATGCAAAATGGTTAATATACAACATATTAAATCAACTTAACTAACATATCAGATAAAACATAAGATTTTATAGGCATTTTTAGTGTACAAAACATGTTATGATTGAGGCATTTCCAGGCCTCATCAGGGAGGAGTGGAGGATGAAAGAGCTTCGCACCCGAAGCATCTCAAGCAGCTACTTCGGATGAAAGTTTTGCGAAGCGGCATTTCAAAAGAACAGCTTCGTCGAAGAAAGAAGGTCTAGATCATGGTCCAAATTTGCTAAGGCAAGAAAACTACTTCAGGCCCGAAGCACTTCAAACAGCCACTTCGGGCGAAAAACTTGCGAAGCAAAACTCGAAAGGTGCAAACATTGAAAAATACTTCATCGAAAAACTAGCGAAGCACCCACTTCGAGCATTTCCATCAACGAACCATTTCTACTTCACCAAAAATCTTGCGAAGCATCTGCTTCGGCTTACTTTCATACGAAGTACTTTCACCCGAAGCGGTAGCGGCCATAAAAAATTGAACATCTTTCAAAGGCAAGAATGCACTTCGGCCGAAATACCCCCGAACCATATTTTTGAAGAAGGATCGCGGTGAAGCATTTTGAAGACTCACCAATGAAGTATCTACTTCGGGTGAAGGACCTCGATGAAGCAGTCTCGGCATGTCTCTGTAGCGAAGCGGTGAGAAATGAAGAGCCCCACCTTGAGGAGGAATATCTACTTCGACACTCGACAACCCCGAAGTTGTCTCATGAAGCTCTATCATGTGAAATGTAAACCAAGGGGGAAGATCTGCTTCGGCTCAAGTTCATTGTGAAGCGAAGTTGCAAAAAGAAATCTAGTGAAGCACTTCCAGGGCACGCACTCCAAGTCAAGTATTTTTCCAAGGCGATCAAGTGCCTCATAAATGCATTTTTACGTGCCCGGTAAGACCGTTGCTCATTTTTGGCAATTGGAAATGAATTATCAGTTCTTAAAGGAGAGCTCGATGAGCATGGCGACCACTCGAGAACTGCACCCAAAGGCCAAGGATGTTCAGGCAACTCATTAATGCATCTTTCCCCAGATGACCCAGTCGTAGTTTCTAGTTTTGGTAACAGATTTGAGAGCTCAGTCATGAGAGCCGCAAGGAGCTGACTTCTCAGGTTTCAAGGGTGTACTCCTCCATTTTGTGCATTAATGTCTCAGAGGGTTGGGTCCTCTATAAAAACCCAGGCATTGTAATGTAAAAGGGGGGGAACTTCCTGCTAAGAAAGCTATTGTAACTTGAATTCCTATGATTAATACAAAAGATCTTCGGGCTTGATTTATCTCTTGTATGCTGCCTTCTACGTTTTTTTCTTTCATCTTTCTTCATTTGCATACTGTAATTCTGAATCCTGGATTTAGGTGTGCGACTGGGAATAGAACCCTGAAATTTTCCTGAAGGATACATAGGGGAGAAAAACACCATATTAGTTTTCTTGTATGCCGCCTATGGGTAGTGTTTCTGTCATATTCACTTTTTCCTAATCGTTGTTACTCTGAACTTTGAATTTCGATGAAAGGGGAAAGAGAATCTTGGAACTCGTCCAGAGGATACATAGGAGAGCTAATATTGTGTTCATTTCATTTTATTCTTGGTGTTTCTTGCTATTGTTTCAAGCTATTGGTCAGTAATCATGCTTTCGGTTCTTTCCCACTTCAAATTATTGATATCTCTTCCCTTACCCCTTTTATCTCTTTCCTGCACCCTTACTCTGTTTATCTCTTTCCTACACCCTTATCTTAAAACACCAAAGTAGTTTAGTATAGGAGCCGACCTTTCTCTAGAGATTGGCACGAGGGGCATCTCTTCCCTTCAGCCTTTCAATGTTGGTCTAGGTCTAGGGCACTCATACTTACCCAAAATCCTTTCCAGGGCAGATTTGATGACCAACAGTCCTGAATTGCCCTATATTGGGCAGATGCAAGGGTAACCTTGCATAATTACTTCAAAAAAATAGAAAAAACAAGGGCTGCTAGGAATATGTTGGACGCATTGAACAATGAAATAAATATTTGCCTGGCCCCCTTCAACACTCTTTCTGAGCTCAGATTCCCGATCTTCATCAAGTATGGGGAGTTTTTGCCCCTTGAACAAGTAAAGCTGGATTGGTTGTCTTTCAAGGTAGATACATCAAAAATTGACAGTTGGGTCGAGCCAGTCCAGGAGATGCATGTAACTCAAATGGTGTCAAGATATTGCAAGATCAACACCTCCCTTCAGGATTTGGGAGAGAGATATGACACCATCAGCGTACACATGGTTGCGGCATTCAGAGCAGCGCTGAAGGATGTCAACAATTTAGGGCCCTTCCAGGTAGTAGCTTGGGACCATGCCAAGACTATGTATAATCATGTTCATGAGCGAGAGCAGCCTATCGAGTGAGAAGGTGACAGTGGTGAGCATTCAAATTTAGAAAGAGGAGGAGAATCAAAATAAGAGACTACTGAGAGTGAATCCGAAGAGGAGCAGTTACCTAAGAATGGGACTCAACAGTAGTAGGAGCAGCATGATGCAGGGGAAGGGAGTTCCTCTACGCCCAAAGGATAAAGGTCTGGTTCTTTGCATCGAGGCGAGCTTGACACCCTGCGAGCCACCAAGAATGTTGCCACATTTTGCACGGGATGTCATGTCTTCATTTTTATTGTAAGTATGATGCTATCCCTTCCCTCCTCCTCCTTTCCCTTTCTCCACTATCCCCCTTCTCCCCTTCCATCAATTTCATTCCCTTAATTTTCCCTCTTTTTCCTTATTTTACTTTCTTCTGTCAATTTCCCCAAAAAGAGAAAAAGGCCCCTAAAAATTCTAAGTATAAGAGTGCAACCCAACTTCGTAGCGAAGTTGGGGTGCGCCCTTACGTTTGAGCGCACTTGGGGAGCCGAACTGCAGAGAAATGATCAAAATTTGGCTAAGTACAAGAGCGCAACCTAACTTCATAGTGAAGTCAGGGTGCGCTCTCATTTCTGAGCACACCTGGGAAGCAGCAGCCCCCTAAAAAATTTTTAGTGTTGAGTGTGCAACCTGACTTCGCAGTGAAGTCGGGCTGCGCTCTCATCTTCATGCACAGTCGAAGCGGTATGAGCAAAATCGACCAAGTGTTGGGTGTGCAACCCAACTTTGCAATGAAGTCGGGCTACACCCGCTTACTTGTGCGTACTCGAGCAGGATGTTGAAAGCAGCCCAAAAATTGTCTAAGGCATAAAGGCCTCCCCAACTACGCTAATTCCTCCTTGCATTGTCTAATTTTGCTCCAATTCTGAGCGAAGTCAGGCATGAAATAGAGACAAGATTCCAAGGCAGATTCGTCCCTTATCAGATTTTTACAGGTGTCTAGCCTTGGGATTCTAGTCAGAGATGTGATGAGTGGTGTGCAAGCATGAACCAAATTATTGTACCACAGCTACCCTCATTCAAGCTAACTCAAAGTTTCATCTATCGCAACTACCCTCATTCAAGCTGACCCAAAGTTTCATCTACAGCACTGCCACGTAGCTACCAAGTTTTCAGGTGGACCTTGTTGCAAGTACAGTCCATATCTACAGAGGTCAACATCAACCACTTTTTTGCCACTTTTGTCAGCTTTGTCAGCTATTGTTAGGTTTGGGATCCTATGCCCGAAGTTGTAATTGGGAGGAAATTGTGCTATAAATAGTGACACCATATCATTGTAAAGGGGTGGAAGGGGGATATATTGCTAGGGAACCATTGTAGCTGTGCATTTGCTTCTGAATAAAAAATACACTTGGCTCTATTGACTATTTTTGTTCTTTATGCTGCCTCTATTTAGCATTTCTGCCTCATGTTGCTTATGTTATTACTTACTGTTATTCTGCTATCTGGATATCAATATTTGATAGTTAAGTATTCCTGGAATGCATAGTTAGAGGATACATAGAATGAATGACATTGGTAGTTTTTGTAATGTATTCTATGTTTAGTTGTTGTTAGTAGTGGTGATTGATAGTTTTTGTGTTGCTTATCCTCCCCACCCAATACAAATCACATTTATATTTCTTTTTGCATTTCTAATTTCTTTCCTGCACTCTAAGCTTAAAACCAATTGAGAAAACATAGGAAGCCAACCTTCTTCGGATATTGGCATAGAAGGCATTCCTTCCTTCCGGCATTTCAATCTATTGGGCGAATCTAGGGCGCATTACACTAAATCCTATCCTAGTGGCAGATTCATAACCAATAGGAACCTGCTTCGACTAAAATCTCTTCGAACTGCTATATTTTAGATGGTTCACGGAAAAGTAATTTTATATCCTGTTGCCAGTAATTAGCCGCTTCGGGAAAAATCCTTAGCAAAGTAGAATTTTCCTTACTTCCCAGACAAAGTAATGTAACTAGAAGCCATGCCTTTCATAGGAGACATCCACTTCGGCTTAATCACCTAGCGAGGCCATTTTTTGGGATCCCTTCAGGAGAAGCATCAACACATGCTCATCTCTCTTGCTTCGGCCCAAACCCGCTGAGAAGTAACGCTCTGATTTAGAATCTGGTGAAGCTCTTTCCAAGGGTCGATTGTCAGTGGTGCTCCCTTTAAGGAACACACATCCCTAGGCTGGGTATTTGTCCAAGGCATTCAAGTGTTTCATAAATGTAATTTTTCTTTCCCGAGAGACCCGATATCCATTTAAGGCAATAGGATGTGAATTATCAGTTGCAGATAATTTCCAGAGCAACTTGTGAAACCACTCAAGTGCCCCATCCTCAGGGCAACCCAGGATAGATCAATAACTCATAAATGTGGATTTCCCCATTTAACATAGCCCTGTAACCAGATATAGAAATTGGATGTGAATTTTCATTTGCATGAGAAGGCGAGTGCAATTTTTCCGACCGCCAGAGCGTCCTTGTAAATCTAGTTCATTAATGGCTAAGAGGGTCGGGTCCTCTATAAAAACCCATGCATTGTAATGAGAAAGGAGGGGGGAACATATTGCTTAAAAATCTATTGTAGCTAAGCATTTTTCTATCAATACTAAATATATTTGGCTCTGAATCTGTCTCTTTTTATGCTGCATGTGGCAAGTGTTTCTGCTTTCATTTATGTTCCTAGTTGCTGTAATTCTTCTATCTAGATTTTAGCATGTGGAGATAAATGTGTCTGGAATTATGTTAGAGGATACATAAAGAGACGTATGCAGTTTCAGTTTTTGTTACATTTTCTTTATTGAATGTTGTTGGTTTAGATACAATCAGATTATTATTTTGCTTGTTCTTTCCCACTGTGATATCAAGCCATTTCCATTTCTTTCTATATTGTTATTTCTTTCCTGCACCCTTATCTTTTTATCTCTTTCTTGCACTCTTGTCTTGAAACACCCTAGTAGTTTAGTATAGGAGCTGGCCTTCTCTAGAGATTGGCACGAAGGGCATTTCTTCCCTCTGGCCTTTCAATGTTGGTCCAGGTATAGGGCGCATAGACATACAAAATCCTTTCTTATGGCAAATTTGTGACCAATAGGCACGGGATCCGATCGTACAATGAAGGAGGGCCAAACGGTTGAACAGAGAGTGCAACAGTCATCCAAGCAAGTGCAGCAGTCATCCAAGAAACCAACCAAGGAGCAAGATAAACCACTAAAGATGCCAGCTGACGTAGCCCAATCAACACCTCTGAAGACAAAAAAGCCCTGAATCATGATAACTCACAAATCTATTGGCATCCCTTCGAAGAAGTATGCCAACCCAATCCCACGCACATCTATCCTTGCCATTGTGCCGCAGAAGGAGGGTACCACAAAAGGAGGTTATACCACAAAATGAGGTTGCACCAAATTTTTTTTTGAAGGAGATCATCAATTTGCAAGAAGACACTATGCTTGAGGAAGAAGAGTGGGTAGCCCAGAGCCCCATAACATAGCTTTTTACCATGTCAGCTCTCATAGAGCACGTAGGTATGCACTCTCTTTTCTATCTCCCCTCTTTCGAACCTCCTCCTATAGTATTGTCTACTGTTGAAACCCTAGTGTTTGCATTGCCTTTAGGTAGTGAACCTAATTCTACCCTCCCCCTTGTAGTATCCCATCCTTTCATTAAGGAGTTCCAACCTTCTACTTCTCCCCATATTGACCAGCAAGCGTTCGTCCTATACGCTTTTGCCCCCAATTTATTTGAAACCTTCGCATCCCTCCAACTAGGTGCTGCTAGTCAAAACCCATCACCACCTCATAATCCCTTATCTGTAGTAGAAATCCCAATTGAAAACCTACCTCCAAACCCTAAGAGTCATCCTACTACCATACAGACCTCAACCCCCCCAATAGTTGCCGAGGTCCCCATCTCCACTATCCTCGATATATCTGTAGAACCTCTGCCTCAGTAGGATCTACTCCTTTTCATGCCCATGTTCGGAGGAATGGAACCCTTGGAGCAAGAGCTGGAGATGATAGAGGAACACCCTGTAGTAGAGAGCTTAGTCTAGGTGCGACATAGCTCATTCAAGTGGATCAAAGACATCAAGAAGAGAAAAGTGAGAGCCCCTACTGGAGTTGAAAAACACACCATGTTTGAGCCCCAAAATATGGAGTTGCATAAGATCAAGAAGGTCCCGAAGGTCCAAAAACCTTTAGAGGATATGACACTCGTAGACTACACCTACTAGCATACAATAAAGGACTTGAAGAAAGTCGATATGGGGGATGAAGTGGGGGCCATCCAGGTTAAGGCGAGCACAATCTACTGGCACCACGAGCATATCAAAGAACGATGCTTCGAGGTAGAGAATGAAAACCTAAAACTTGAGGAAAATCTAACATGAGTGCAGTCCCAACTAAAATATGTAAGGAAGGAATCAGAGCAGCTGAGGCAGTGAGTGGTAGCTTTGGATCAGGAAGTGACTAAGCATAAGAATGCTATCAAGTGCCACCTCAATGCATGAGAAGAGGTAGAGGACAAGGCAAACAAGCTAGAGGCACAGGTCTAAGAAGTGCAGCAGTAGCTTGAAAAAATGGAAGTACATATGGAGGTCTTTACCCAAGACTAAGTAAAGGAGGTTTGTACCCGATTGTTGAAGAATTTCCAAATAAGAGCCTCCAGATCATTTTCCATCCTCATGTTTATCTGGGAGGCCCAGCAGGCATTCGCTCAGGTAAAACCTGTTGTGGAGGAGGTTGAGCATGAAACAGAGCACTGGCTCAATTTGGCCATTAAAGTTGAAACTTACGAACACATGGACCTCTAGGTGCCCCCAATGACCTGGACCACCCGAGAATGGGCTATTGCACGGTCTACTCTGCACACTTTCTTTGCCAAATTGAAAAAGGTCAGAAAAGCCAGGAAATTGTTAGATACTTTTGAGTAGGAGAAGAACATCTGCCTAGCACATTTCCAAACTCTCCCATGGCTCGACTTCCCTAGTTTTACAGATGATGATGGAAACTTCTTGCCCAGGGATTAGTTAAAGCTAGTGTGGAGTGCTTTCAAATAAGACACTTTTGAGATTTACGGTTGGGCAGACCCTATCTTGGAAATGTAGGTGATCCAATTGATATCCAGGTTCTATCAAATCGATGCCTGCCTAGCTGATCTGAGCCAGAGAATTGGCCAGGCTAACATGCACAAGGTCAAAAGTTTCAAGTGCCTGGTGAAAGAACTCCATGATCGTGAACCATTCTAGGAGGAATCCTAGGCTCAGGTTAAGGCTATCTATGAGTGCATTTGCAACCGCATCACCCCTCTGGTGCCCAACCAAGAACCTGAAGGAGAGGGAGAAGGTGAAGGGCAGGATCATAATAAAGAGGAAGTAGTAGGAGGAGAAAGACTAGAGGAAGAACCTGTTGCCACATTTTGCATGGGGTGCCATGTTTTCATTTTTATTGTAAGTATGCTACTCTCCCTTCCCTCCTCCTCCTTTCCCTTTTTCCCCTTTTGTCAGTTTCATTCCCATAATTTTCCCTTTTTCCTCTTGTACTTTCTTTGGTCAATTTCCCAAAATAGAGCAAAAGGTCCTTGAAAATTTCTAAGTCTAAGAGTGCAACCCGACTTTGCAGTGAATTTGAGGTGTGCCCTTAAGTTCGAGCACACTCAAGAATGTGAGGTGCCGAAAAGGACCAAAATTTGACTAAGTACAAGAGCGCAACCTGACTTCACAGTGAAGTCAGGGTGCGCTCTCATTCCTATGCTCACTTGGAAAGTAGCAGATCCCAAAAATTGGCTAAGTTCTAGAGTGCAACCCGACTTCGCAGCGAAGTTGGGTTGCGCCCTCATTTTTGTGTGTATTCTAAACAACAAGCAAAACTAGCTAAGTGCCAGAGCGCAACCCGACTTTGCAGCAAAGTCAGGATGTGCCCTCTAACTTGTGTGCACTTGGGTAGGATGTTTCAAGCAGCCCAAAAACTATCTAAGGCACGGAGGCCTCCCCAACTACGTTGTTTCCCCCTTGCGCTGTTTAATTACACTCTGATTTCGGGTGAAGTCAAACATAAAATAGAGACTGCATTTCAAGGCAGATTTGTCCCTCATCAAATTTTGATAATTTTACAGCCTCAAGATTCGATCTGAAGATGTGACAAGGAAAGGACAGACGTAGGCCAAATTATTATACCGCAGCTACCCTCATTTAAGCTTACTCAAAGTTTCATCTACCACAGCTACCCACATTCAAGCTGACTCAAATTTTCATCAACCGCACTGCCACGTAGCTTCCAAGTTTTCATGTGGACCTTGCTGCAAGTATAGTCCCTATCTACAGAAGTCGACATCAGCAGTTCTTTTGCCACATTTTTCAACTTTGTCAGCTATTATTGGGTCTGGGATCCTGTGCCCAAAGTTGTAATCAGGGGTAAATTGCACTATAAATAGTTGCACCATATCATTGTAAAGTGGTGGAAGGGGGATATACTGCTAGGGAACCATTATAGTTGTATGTTTGCTTCTGAATGCAAGATACACTTGGCTTTATTTACTATTATTGTTCTTTATGCTGCCTTTACTTAGCATTTCTACCTCATGTTGCTTATGTTATTGCTTATTGTTATTCTGCTTTCTGGATATCGATATTTAATGATTAAGTATTCTTGAAATGCATAGTTAGAGGATACATAGAATGAATGACATTTGTAGTTTCTGTAATGTATTTTGTATTTAGTTGTTGTTAGTAGTGGTGATTGATAGTTGTTGTGCTGCTTATCCTCCCCACCCAATGCAAATCACATTTATATTTCTTTCTGCATTTCTAATTTCTTTCCTGCACTCTAAGCTTAAAACCATTTGAGAAAACGTATAGGAATCTGACCTTCTCTAGATATTGGCACAGAATGCATTCCTTCCTTTCGGCCTTTCAATCTGTTGGGTGAATCTAGGGCGTATTGCACTAAATCCTATCCTAGTGGTAGATTCGTAACCAACAGTTTCTTTGGCACACCCGATGGGACCCAAAAGTTTCCCACCCAAAATAGAATCGAAGCATCGGTGTTCGCTTCATTGTTGTTAAAATCAGAACACCTGGTGACTCTGCAAGTACCTAAATATTCTTTGAGTCTATGAGATTGGTCCAAGCGCCTTCATGCATAAAAGAAGGTGGAGAGCAAGGAATCTAAGAAACTAGCTTGATATCTATGAAATTGGCATCAACACTCCGAGAGAGCACATAAGGCTAGCTGACTACCAAGCTCGCATAGACAAATCTGAAACTGAAATCGAAGAGGCCAAATTTGAAGAGCAACCTACATCTTTGGATGGTACCGATACTGAGTACACGACTGAAGGAGAAGAAGACATGGTTGCTCAGCAAAATTATGATGAACTCTTTCCAGCAGTCTACTCCACGGGGCCCTTGGCCCTAGTCGAACAAGAGGTTGTACCCCCCACTACCTTGAAGGTCATCCCTACTTATGATGGCTATGGAAAAATGGCATATGAACACATCCAGGATATTTTGGCCTTGGCTACGCTACACTCTATTATAGATGAGAGTGTCAAGACCCGTCTACTAGCTCTTGCCCTAAGGGGGAAGCTTCTCTATTGGTGGAGATATTTTCCAAAAGGATCTATCATAGGGTGGCCTCAATTGGTAGGCAAGCTTGTAAAAGGATGCAACGAGTCTGTCGATACCTCTTCGTTGTTTCATCAGTTCCAAAGTATCCAACGTCACCCAAAAGAGGAGGTATCAAACTTCAACATAAGTTTTGTGAGGTCTTGGAAAAGAGTACCTCATGAACTGTGACCTTCGATAGGTCAAGCTACACACTACTACTTGAGGTCTTTCAACTCAGATATCTACCTACTTCTGAAGATATCCCGAGTCGATTCCTTCCCTGCCCTATATGAAGATGCCCAATAAGCAAAATTAGACATAATATCCATAGGCAGACTCTCGCATAGAGTGCAGCCCCCCATTTATCCTAATTTTCCTTAGTCCTAATATCCATTGGCCTCTGGTGTGATGCCATCATCCTCACATCAGAACCCCCAGTAGCCATGGAATCCAGCACCAATTATAAACCCCTACAGACCACCTCAAATTCATTATCCTAACCCACCACCTCTACCTCTATAGTATCCCGCACTCCCAGCTCCCCCTCATTACGCGGTGTACTCTGCACCCCCACCATTGGCTGCAATACCTCTGCCAGCCCAGTTGGCACCTGTAGATAATGATATTCAGAATAAAATCCTTTAAGAGGTACGGGCTCTGGCCTCTGGGTATCATACTATATCTAATGATATGATGATAATGAAGAAGAAGCAAGCCCATATGGAGTTCCTTCTAAGGAGACCATATCCTCCTCTGGCACTAATGAAAGATCAAGTCGTACAAGCTCAAAAACACCCCCTTGTAAGGAATGCTACCAATGAGGATCAACTTGGCACTTATGACCAGGTTAACTGGTGCTCTATGTGCAACGATCCACATTCAAAAGAAGGGTGCATGCTGCATCAGCATTATCTCCAGACCCTGGCGGGCAGTGCCATATAGGATGAAGCATACATGATCCTGGATGATGAAGGAAACTTTACCATCCTAGGAGAAGATCCAGCATTGCTCCTGACTAAGGAAGGCAAAAATATCGTTGAGGCTGTCACAGCCCAAGCAAAGCCCTTGAAGGTATACACCAGAAGAGAAAATGTGCAACCTACTGGACTACGTCGTGACAAGTCACTATGGCCTCCTACAGCCAAATAAAGGTTTCCTATGCTTAAGGATCCTACGGTGAAAGCCCTCGTAGCTCAGCCTCCAGCCAAAACAAAATAACAAGCTCAATAGAAGCTGAGATATCTATCACTGACAAAGAGACAGAGAGTCGAAGCCACGTAGCAATACCAGACCAAGTATGAGCCTGTGAAATAAATAGAAGGAGCCAACACTTCAACCTATAGCATAGTTGATGAGCTCCAGAGGACCCCTATGAAGATAAGTATGTACGAGGCTCTTTTTCTCCCAGGGCAAGTTGATCTGCTACAGGAATATTTGAAAAACATAAAAGACAAGAAGCCGACGCTGCCTGATGTGTTAGCTCAACCCTTGATAGTTTTTGCCACCAAAAAACATAGGCCATATCCTTTCTATCTGTCATTACGGATGGAAGGCTATATAGTACACAACTGCATGGTGGATTCTGGTGCTTCCATGCCTATCATGTCGAGAGCCATCTACGAAGAGATCGATATGGAATATACAAGGAGCAGCCAAGGTGTGCTGCAGCTAGATGGCACCCCTATCAAGATAGTTGGTGTCATCAAGGATATCCTGATCCAACTACATAAACCCCTTGACATAGTGGTCATACAAGAAGTCATTGTGGTCGAATTGGAACCCTACTTCAACATGTGCCTCTCCAGATAGTTCACTACAAAGTTGGGTGGGTATTTGTCTCTGGATTACTCACATATGGAAGTGCCCTTCAAAGGATGGATATTGAAGATCTATAATTAAAAGCCTTCCACATTTCTAGTAGAGAAGATACCCGGAGAAGAGCCACAGAACGACATGGTTCAGCTGACAACTAAAGAACTGGTAGTGGTGGACATGACAGAAGAAGCCCTTGAGCTATTACAAGTGGAGGATGAGTTCTCCTTGCTGGACTTCAATGCCATGATTGAGACTGAGCAAGGTTGTTACTCCGTCACCCAGCCTAAAAGACTTGACCAGTCAGCAAAGAAAGAGGTAGGACCCACACCATAAAAGCTATGGAAGTTGTTATTTGATGGTGCCCGATGCAAAAATAACATCGGTGTGGGTGTACTTCTAGTTTCCCCGTTTGGAATATAGAAGGACTACACTTACAAGCTGGCTTGGAGCTGTACTAATAATGCGATGGAGTATGAGACTTTGTGCTTGGGTTTGAGAAAGGTAGAGAGACTGGGGGTGAAACATTTGCAGATCTTTGGTGACTCAAAGCTGGTGTGCAACCAGATTATGAATAAGTGCACCTCCAAGAAGCATTAGCTCAAGGCATATCGTAACTGTGTCTAGGACCTAAAGCAGTCATTTGACTCATTGAATTTCAAAGCCATATCATGTGAGAAGAATAAACATGCTAACATTCTGGCGTCTATTGGAGCCAGGTACATTTTGGCTGATGACACTGTCCAAAAGCCGAAGTTGGTTCATACCATCTACAAGCCTTTTGTGCCTTATAAAGACACCCACTGGCAGGTGTTTGACTGTGACAAGGATATCATCACTTTTTTTATTAACAAAGAAAATACTATAGAAGGTAGAGACCCTGATGGTGAGCAGTATGAGGGGTTGATACAATTAAATAAAAATCATGTCCCAAAGGGATTGATTAACCTAGAGAGTCTCTTTGATCAAAATGATAGGGCAATATCCCACAGAATCAAAGTAGACCTCAAGCAGTACGTAGACCTGGAACTGGAACCTGGAAAAACAATCAAGGTCGAGATGGACTGCACCAAAGAGGAACTAGAGCAGATCAAATATTTATGTGAATAGTTCCCTGATATCATGGTCTGCTACTACCAAGACTTGAAGGGGTATGACAAAGAGATGATCTAGCATACCATAGAGCTGGAAGATAATGCAAAACCTTTTCGATAGAAGTAAATGGCAGTAAACCCAAAAATTGAAGCAATGATGAAAGCAAAGCTCTTAAAGATGTTGGAATCCAAAATCATCTACCCCATCAAGCACTCATCTTGGGTCATGAATTTGGTTCCTATGAGGAAAAATAATGGAGACATCTGCCTCTATGTGGATTTCAAAAACTTTAATCAAGCCTCGCTAAAGGACCATTATCCTCTTCCCCAAATTGATCAGATCCTCCGCATCGTTGTCAGAGCATATATGCTTTCTCTCTTGGATGGATTCTCTATATACAACCAGATATGGGTAAAGAATGAAGATCAGCATAAGACAACGTTCACCACCAAATGGGGAACGTTTGCATATCAACGCATGCCCTTTCGCCTATCTAATGTCGGTGCTACGTTTCAAAGAGCCATGGACTTGGCATTCCAAGAACTGCTCAACAAGGTCATTGTCATCTACTTGGATGATATAACTATATTTTCTCACAGGAGAGAGGACCATGCTTCCCACATGTGGAAAATATTTGAGAGATGTCATGAATTTGACATTTCCATCAACCTGAAGAAGTCAGTCTTCGCGATAAAGGAAGGTAAGCTGCTAGGACATGTCATTTTTGAGAAATGCCTTGTAGTGGATCCTGAAAGAGTAGAAGCCCTTTTTCGCTTACCCATCCTAGTCGACAAGAAGGGGTTATAGTCATTCTTCAGCCAAATCAACTTTGTGAGGAAGTTCATACTAAACTTCACACAAGTAATTAAGCCCATTGTCGAACTCTTAAAAAAGAATGCCAAATTATTGTGGATTGACAAAAGAAAGTAGGCCTTCAAAGAGATCAAGGCCTGAATCGTGCAAGCTCTGGTGTTAATAAATCTAGATTATTCTAAGTATTTCATCCTATACGCGGTGGGACAACCCGAGAGTTACGCCGTAGTCCTTACTCAAAAGGGAGATGATGGTGAAGAATACCCCATAGCATTCTTAAGCCAAGTGATCCAGCCGCATGAAGAAAAGTATAATTTTATTGAGCGACAGGTGCATGCAATCATGAAATCCCTTAGGAAGTTTAGGCACTTCGTCTCCCATAGTCGGATAAATGTCTTCGTGATACATCTAAACATTAGGAATTTCATCGTACAAGGGGAGATAGGTCACAATATGGCAGGATGGATAGCCAAAATCTAAGAATTTGACATCGATGTACGGCCAATGAAGCTGATCAGAGGTCGAGCATTATGCCAAGAGCTGGCCCGAAGCACTGTAGCTAAAATATCTGCCTACAAGTGGAAAGATTCGATAGCAAAAACTGACCTTGCCAACTCCTTATCAGAGGAAAGTGATTAGACAAATGACCTAGTGTGGTATTTTAGCACAAGGAGATGTCTAGATCATCTCAATGCCTCATAAAGAAGGAGGTTTAGGCTAAATGCCTTGAGATATGTACTACGCCCTAAGGGGCTGTAATTCAAAAATATTGACGGCATCCTATTGCGATGCATTAGAGAAACAAATAAACCGAGGGTCCTCAGAGAATTCCACTCTGGGATGCCTGGGGGACATCATTTTGGGAGGCCTACCGCCTTAAAAATTATCAGAGCCAGGTATTATTGGCCCACTCTCTTCATAGAAGCACATGCAGTATGTATTAAATGTGAAAAATGCCAGAAGTTTGTTGGCAGGAATAGAAAAGCACCCTTGCCCCTCCAGCCAATTCAATCTTAGACTTCATTTCAATAGTGGGGTCTAGACTTCATCGGGGTCATCATGCCTAACTCTGTAGTGGGACATAATTTCATCCTTATCACCATTGATTATTTCACTCAGTAGGTAGAGGTGATCCCCACTAAGCATGCAAACCAAGAGACGGTCATTGGGTTCCTCGAGAGCCTCATCACCCATTTTGGGGTGTAGCACCCTAAAATTGGTGCAGTAAACCTTAGCAAATAATTAAAATTACCTTAGTAAATAATTCAAATTCAAATTTCAACCCCAAAACCGCTCCAAAACCGCCTGCTACCCGTTTCCTTGTTTTTCATGCCATTTTTAGGATTTGTTTTGTTCGTTGGACGATATCGTTGCCGATCAGACGATATCGCCTCAGATCGGATGAATTCGTCTAGATCAGAACGTCCAGACGATTTCATCCCAAAATTTATTTTTCATAATTAGCTTCTATTTCAACGGCGTCTCTAACCAGGGCAAAAGCATGTCTACGCGGTTAGAGACTTCCCCCGTTGGAGATCTCCCAAATTGGGATGATCTCCAACCTCCCAACATCCTTCCTATGCCTATTTAATCTTAGGCCCTCCCCTTGACATTCCCCTGGCTGAAATTTCCTGTAACACGAGTTCTATTCGCATTAGACCATCTTAAATCACCATTTGCCTTCGTATTTTTCCAAGTTTGTTTGCAGGAACTTCATTGTTTTTCAGTCGGAGCAAGCTCAGATCGTCATAGACGATCTTGTACAATCTTGGATGATCATGCCCTAATTCGATATGATTTCGACTACAGTCAACATTGGGAGCAATCAGTGCCCAGAGTTTGCACTTTTCCTATACCTTTCTGCTATTCTATTCTGCATCTAGTTAGTTTTATTATTATTTCTTGTTATTCTGCATCTTGGAGTTCACCCATGTAGCTTAAATACATAATAAAATCATGATTAGCTATTAAAGCATGATAATTTACTTGCATTTCTATTTGGGATTATCTTATTAACATCATTATTATCATTTCACATCATTTTCCTTTATCAGCATAGCTGCATTTTCTGTATTCTGTGTCTATTTCTCTGATTGCAGGTCTCTGACGAATTCGTCTGACAAATTCGACAGATCTCAGACGATCCTGTCAAATCAGAGATGATCCTGTCAAATTCCAGGCGATCTAGACTGCTTCAAAAATCAGAACCTCCATCAGATATCCAGATCAGGTATGGTTTTTCTAATCTAGTATATTTCCTATATTTTCTATTTAATTCTATTTTTTGTATTCATTTAAACCTGCATTTCATATAGAACAGTTTAGATTCATTTGGCCAAACCTAGGATTTGAATGATTAAAGATAAAACTGAACACATCAAACACATTCCCAACCTAGGCATGGAGATTGCCACTAAAAATTTCCTGGTGAACCCCACCATCCATCGAAAAATCACCTTAATACCCCTCCCCGAGAGGCGGGACCTTCAAAGGGCCTCTCCATCCGAGGTATTGTCCCATCCTTCTCGCATCCCCCTTCCGGGCACGGATCCTTTAGCCTGAAGGTAAGGGTGCAAAAAATTTGGAGCGATACATTTTGGTGAACCCGACGTGAAACTAAAACCTTTTGAAAACAAAAAAAAAACATAGATGCATTTAAAATCATTAGAAAACTACTAAGTTGCATATCATGTTTAGATGGTAGCTCCTAAGAAAAGACTAGTCTGTCACTATAAATGTTGAAAATCAATTAGCAACCATAGAGTTTAATTATTTTCTTAGACTATCTCAAACATATAGAGTTCCACCTTTGTGGGACGAACTTAATAGGATATTGGGTATTATTTCATCTAGATCAACCGAACTTAAGCAAATTAAGAGGTTTTCCCTAGATAGAATCTTGGATCCTCATCAACTCATTTTTTATCATGAACTTCAGAGAGCTTGCCATAGGTGGTTAGCTTATAGGAGAGCTCTTGTGTCTTCAGAATTGTTCACCTTCGAGGAATACCTCGAGAACGCAGTTGTTATACACCAATTCCTATGTCGTGTAGAAGACCAAGAGGTCGTTCTTACGGATAGGGAGATGTGGAGGAGAGTTCCTAGAGCTGTGTTATATCGAGAGTATTGCCACGAACTTTATTTCTACCAACCAGAGTCTGAGATAGATAATATCACTATAGCACACTTTGTTAAATTCCTGAAAAACAATTTCCAATTTGAAGAGGAGCATTTCATGACTCCTGAAGAACTTGAGCCCGTTAATGATATTTATAAATTGTTTATAGAAAACTAGATCATTGCTTTCATTATTATTATTTCTTGCATTTAGTGTGTTGTTTGTTATCTTTATAATATTGTTATAAAAAAAACAAGAAAAACCAAAAAACATAACAAAACCAAAACATTTTATTTTAAATACTATAGTAGGTATATAATTAAAATATATACCTCTTAAGCTTGTTGCATATATATATATATATATATATATATATATATATATATATATATATATATATATATATATTTGCTGAAATCTAAGTTTAAGCACAATGACTAGACTTAGGAATGGTAAACAAACTAAAGAAGAAGAAGAAGAAGATTGGTTAGGAAAGAAAACAAAAAAATCAAATGCCCTTCCTGAGGATCCAATTCCGGAAGGAGAAACTCTAGAACAACCAGAAGATGAGCTGGTTTTAGATGAACAAGAAGAAAATGTTAAAGAGGAAGGATCCTCATCCCCTAGAATGGCTCTAGACAAAACTATTACTTTTGATAACATAGATCATTTCTGGAAATTTTTCAATAATAATATTGGTGCTCTTAATATGGCAGTTCATATTGATAGAGGACAAATTAGTGACACTCAAGCAACCATGGAAGATATGTTTAACATACACACTAATCCCTTGTCCTTTGTTGATCAAGAAAGTGATAAAGTCGGACCATCCAATATGGATATGGTTACTATGATTCAGAAAATGCAAAAACAACAGGTTACCCAACCCCCTAAGGAACCTGTTATTGAGCCTAAAATCATTCCCACACAAAAGAGACCTTCATTCACTGCTTTATTTTGCCAAACTATTGATCAATATGCTTCAAATCAACAAAAACCTAAAATGAAGCCAAACACCAATTTTCAACAATCTAGGATACAACATAATACAACTTCAAAACTTCTTCATAACACCCTTCCTACCAACAATTTACACAATAGAAATATAGCATCTAATCTTCATGTCCCTCCATCATATGCTCATAAATCCCATATTAATGCCCTATCGAACCAATATGGTGGGCAAACCAGTAATCTGGAAGCCATGGTGAAATAGTTAGCTTCTCGCATGGACCAGATAGATCCCTACCATCCCTCGTACAATTATCGAGAGATGTGTAGTCAACCTTTGGATCCCATAGTTGTAGCACAACCATACCCTAAACACTTTCCCATGCTCGTCCTGCCTATATATAAAGGAACCGAAGATCCCATAGAGCATCTTCGTATGTTTAGGATAGCATGTCATGATATATCACATGATGACTTGTTATTACTAAAAATGTTCCCAAAAAGTTTAGGAGGAATGGCATTAGAGTGGTATTATCAATTACCCACTCATTCTTTGAGAAATTTTGAAGAAACGGTTGAATCTTTTGTCCATCAATTTAGTGCCTACATCGAGAGACACGTGACCATTAAATATTTGTACAACTTAAAACAAGACAAAGATGAATGTTTTGCTGATTTCTTAGCTAGATGGAGGTAGTTGATAGGAAAACTGCACTTTGTGCTACCTTATAGGGAAATGTTGGACATTTTTATTAATAATTTGCAAGAACAACTATCTTATGAATTATCAACTGCTACCTTGACCACCTTCGATCAAGCTATAGACTTAGCTCGAAGGGTGGAAGATGCTCTCATTAGGAGAGGTCAGATCAAAAAGAAAGATGATGAGAAAACATCCAGAAATCAATATAAAAATAAACAAGTTGTGGGTGACGGAGTCACTGATAGTAGAAATATTGCTAATGTTAATACTATGAAAACAATGAAGAAGTTTATATTAAAACCTCCTGATAAACCTCCTCGAGAGTTTACTAGATTGAATCAACCATTATCAACTATTCTACCCCAATTACTCGAAAGAGGTTTGATTCAATTACCAGCTATCCGGGAACCTGATCCAACTATACCCGGATACAAAGCTGATTTACATTATGATTTCCATAGAGGACCTAGACACGCTACCAACTCTTGTAAAAGATTAAAACATAAAATACAAGACTTGATTGATAATAATGAGATGGAGGTGCAAGCCTTTCAACCTAAACAAAATCCTCCTAATAATTCTCAAAAGAACATCCCCCAAAATTAGAATCAAAATGCCAATCAATCATTAGATATATTTCAACATCCTTTACCAAAACATGGTAAAGAGGTGGCCAATCAAATTGAACATCATAATGTTCCCCCTCCTACCCGATATGTAGGAACTATTAGCGAACAATTATCTGCTCATGATCCTCAAATATTTGGCACAATTTTCTCCATGGTTACGACCAAGACCCCTATATAATACTCAAACACCGGATCCTAGTGATGTAGAATCGGATACCGAAAGTGAAATAGACATCACCTCAAACCAATCGAATAGTTCTAAAAATGAATCAGATCTAATTCAACCTATCACAGATGTTATGGTTTCGGAAGAACCATTTCCTAGAAGAGTTACTACTTGACCCTCTTCTAATCAGTTCCTTCCTAATGAACAAGCTATAAATGCTCAGACCAAGACCTATTCGGCATCCTCAATATAACATTGTAGGTACCATCGGAGTTGTTACCAGACAATGAGGCTCAAAATTCTCAACAGGATCAAACTCTAGAATGATGGATCATCTCCATTTGTTTTGAAAAATTCCAATAAATGGAATCATATGTCTAATGTTCAACCTAAACCTCCTTACAATATTAATGAACAATTATCCAATACTATAGCCAGAATTTCCTTGTTGGACTTTTTAAGATCTTCTCCTACCCATAGGGATGAATTAATGCTCACATTAAGCCAAATGATGGTACCACAAAATATTCAACCTGAAGCCATGTCCAATACTATCATCACTCGAGAAGTTGATTGTATTGACTTTCGAGATAAAGATATCCCACAACATAGTTTACATAAGGATAACCCCTTATATATTACTGCCCTAATTGGAGATGTAGTAGTCAAACGAGTCTTGATTGATAATGGTTCATCTCTAAATATTTGCACTTTTGACTTCTACCAAAGATTTGGGTTTAGAAGTGATGAAATGAAGAAAACTGACATGATCATAAAAGCTTTCAATGACAAAACACAAGAAACATGTGGAGTTATCACCATCCCATTGCAAGTTGGTCCGAGAACCTTAGACACGACCGTGTTTATTGTACATTGCCTCGCATCATACAATATACTCTTGGGTCGTCCTTAGATCAATGCAATGCGGGTTGTCCCATCAACTTTACACCAATGTGTTAAATTCGAATTTAAAAATCAGTTGGTCACTATCCATGGTGATCCTAGACCCTTTGATATGTGTTCTTTGGCAGAACCCGTTGGAGTTCAATTTTGCCCTGCTCTGTCATCCACACATCCTAATTCTTATTTTTCATCTAAACGTGTGAAACACACACCCATAACTTCATCTATTTCTCCTCCATTAATTTCACCCTCATATATAGCTCAACAATATTCTAAACAAACCACACTAGAACCTCAAAAAGATCTTAAATCCACAACCAATCCTTCATGTTCCATCCCTATAATTTCAAAACCTATAGACCCATCTATTAACACCTCCACATTCTCTACATCTATCATACCTTCCACATCTAAAGATATAGGAAATGTTCCTTCTACCTCTTATGCTCTCACTGATGAACTCTTACCTGATTTATCTAAAATTCTTATATCAGAAAAAACAAATGCTTCTATGCAAAATTCCATTATCTTAAGTAATTTTCCGCCTTCTCCTCGTACCTTGGGCCTCCCACAACCTATGGGAAGTATCTACCAAGTCGGGAGTTGTGCCTTTATTTATAAGGGATATGATTGGGGAAGAATACCCAGAAACATCAAGACTCATTATGATGGATATGCTCGATGTTATTTTACTAATGAATATATTAAAGCTAAACCTATAATGCTTAAATTGGGATATAAAGGGAAAGGCTTGGGACCTCTCCAAGATGGTATGAAAGAACCCTTTGAGGTAGAACCATGGCCCGCCCGATGTGGTGTGGGCCTATTTCCTAGTAAGGATCAACCCTTCCCTTTTGAAGATGATGATCAACTCATATGTTATCAAGATTATCTAGATGAACGTGATTCTTTGTATCCCAAGAATAAGCCATTCTACATGCAATATGCTATCCATAGCCTATCCCGAAATGATCGCTTGAATCCGACGATGAGTTGGAAGGAGATATTTTCCATGATGTCTCCGTGGAAGAGATGTTACACAATGGTTTTTATTTTGATGGTTCTATACCTACTATAGCCCATCTTGAGGCCACGACTCCTCAAGATGAATTATCCAAGTTAACCTTAAAGGAATTACAAGAATTGGGCGTTTCACCTGCCCCACCTAATTTTGAAAGAGATCTACACATGGAAGTAGAAAACGTCATTAAGGTTAACATTGGACCTGAGGATAATCCTCACATCATCAATATTGGATCAGAATTAAGTCAAGAAAAACAAGAGCAATACATTGCATTCCTTAAAGAATATGAAGATGTCTTCGCTTGGACATATGAAGATATGCCAAGTTTAGACCCTTCTATAGTCATGCATCATCTAGTAGTCCATCCGGATGCTAAACCTATTAAACAAAAACTCAGAAAAATGCATCCCAAAGTGGCCTTGCTAGTCAAAGGGGAGTTAGAAAAACTCCTGAATGTTATTTTTATACAAGCTATTGATTATGCTGAATGGATCTCGAATGTAGTTCCAGTCACCAAGAAAGAAGCTACCAAAGTTAGGGTTTGCATAGACTTTAGAGATATTAACGTTGCATGCCCTAAATATGATTTTCCTCTTCCAAACATGGATCAAATCATTGATTTTACTGCTAGGAGTGGAATGATGTCCCTAATGGATGGATTTTTTGGTTATAATCAGATCAGGATAGCTCCTGAAGATCAGGCTAAAATAGCATTTATTACCCCTTGGGGTACCTTTTGTTGGAAAGTGATGCCATTTGGTTTAAAGAATGCAGGTGCAACCTATCAATGAGCCATGACTTATATCTTTCATGATATGATGCATGATATCCTACATGATTATGTAGATGATATTATAGCTTGCTCTATTAATGAAGATGATCATTTAGATGATTTGAGAAAAGTATTTAATCGGTTAAGAGAATATCTTATTCGATTAAATCCAGCCAAATGTATATTCGGAGTCAAGTTTGGTAAACTATTAGGGGTTTTAGTTTCTTTACGTGGTATCGAAATCGACCCTCTCAAGATTGTGGCTATCACTGATATGCCCACACCTACCAATATATCTGAGTTACGAAGCTTACAAGATAAGCTTCAAGCCATCCATTGCTTCATCAATAAGCTGGCAGACAAAACTGGTCCCTTTCTTAAGATCCTTAAGAAGGATGTCCCTTTTAATTGGGACGATGAATGTAAGGAAGCTTTTGAACTTCTCAAACAATACCTCCTCAACCCACCTGTGCTTTCATCGCCTAGACCTAATCACCCATTTATCCTGTATATTTTAGCTTCAAATTTTGCTTTAGGAGCTATGTTAGCTCAACTTGATGATGAGAAAAGAGAACGTGCTAATTATTACATTAGCAAAACCTTAATTAGTTATGAAACCCGCTACACAGAATTAGAAAAACTATGTCTAGCAGTCATATTTTCTACGCAAAAATTATGCCATTATATGCTTAGTCAAAAAAAATATGTCATTGCTAAATATGATCCCTTGCGGTATCTCATGAGTCGACCTTATTTATCGGGTCGCACAACAAAGTGGGTTCTTGCTCTAAGCGAGTTTGAACTCACATTTATAGGACAGAAGTCTGTTAAGGGTCAAATCATAGTAGATCAATTAGCTATTGCACCCTTAGAGTCTACCCATCCCCTCATCATTGAGTTTCCTGATGAATGCCTTCAATTAGAGGCAGACCATGTTGAACAATGGTCCTTATACTTTGATGGAGCCCGATGCATGAGTGGGTATGGTGCGGGTATTATTTTAATATCTCCACAAAAACACATTATACCTCTGTCCTTCAAATTAACATTTGCTTGCACCAATAACACTACCGAATATGAAGCTCTAATCCTTGGATTACGAGCTGCCTTGGTGCTAAAAATTAAACATCTGCTAGTTTTTGGTGATTCTCAACTTGTTATAAATCAAATTAATGAAGTTTATTAGACCAGAGATGATAAATTACGCCCATATAAAGCATATGTTTTACAATTAATATCTCTATTTGATCAAGTTACCTTGGAAGCTATTCCTCAAACTAGCAACCGTGTGGCTGACGCTATGGCCACAACTGCATCTCTTCTGCCCTTGGAGTTAAATGACGAATATGCCACCATCATTATTCGTCGACTCTAGGAACCCACTTCAAATATAGACACCAAAACAGCACCAATCCGATTATGTGACTACAAACACTGATCACATTAACACACACAGCCCCCAGGGTAGCCCCCAGAGGTTAAACAGTGGTTCTAACCACTTACACAGCAGTTTTGCAAGTCAAAAATCAGTTTGGCACCTTTTAGACACTTTATTTCTTATTCGTCCTACCCAAGGACGAGTATGGATTTGTACTCGTTTCACCCAGGGACGATTACTAGCGCTCGCTTCTGGGTGGGACGAATGCCAGGTTTGACCAACAAAAAGTCAGACCTCAGCGCATGACAACTCAGAACTACCACTCAGCTTTTCATGCATGACATAGGAGTGCGAGTGAGTTCTTTTGACAACACACATCTGCCAATTGACTTTCTTCCCTTCATTGCATGGGAGTGCAAGTGAGCTTTTCTAAAACATGCAAAGACATGCACAGAGGCAGTTAAGAAGCCCTTGATCAAGAAGAAGTCTTCTCTTCACAAACAAAAGCATTCATGCAAAGAAACACTTTTGCATGTTAATTCAAAAAGACCCCTTGGGTCTATAAAAATGGTGAGTTTCCTCACCCAAAAAAGATACAGAGAAGGAGCATTTTGAGCGACGAAGTGCTGCTAGTTCACTTATTGGCGATTTGTGCTTTCATAATCGTGGTATTTCTTTTAGTTTCATGTTTATGCTTTTGTCAAGTCTTTCATTTCATTTAGATTCATTTCAACCATCGTTAGATTCATCTTTTATGTTTCATACACAGGTGCTACTGACTTTCTTGTTTGTTTCTTTGAGTGCAGAGTTGCAGCATTAGAGGAGCGGCGAGGAGTCTACCTTACCAACGCAAGCGGCGGCAACATTTGGCCCGCCCATTCCAAACGTGGGCATGCGGAAGGAGGAAGACTAAGTCACAAATTGTAACAAAGACCAATTTAACGCTCCTAGCCCCTAAAAAGGGAGGAGACGTCTATGTAACCGAGGATAAGAAATTTGAATAAAGAGGGCTGTGATTTCCTTACATCTTTTCTTTCGTCTCCAATTTATCTCCTTTCCTTGTTTTTGTGCATAGGATTAAAGCGTTACATTTCGTCTTATATTGCATAGTTATAGTTTTCCTTTTGCTTCCGGAATCTCGTGCTTTCAATGGCGATCACGGTGGGACCTCTGTCCTCTGTTTTTGTTTAGGTTAAATTACTGATCTAAAATTGCTTGTTTTTTTACAGGTACCTATTTTTCAACAATCGGACTGTTATTCGTCTCTGCAAGTGACGATTACAGAATTGTTACTCGTCTCACCTCGGGACGAATAAATTATTCGTTCCACCCTGTGACGATTACGGTTCTGTTATTCGCCTCACCCAGGGACGATTATAGATCTGTGCAAATTTTTAGAGCAAATCAGAAATTTCCGATTAGGCAGAGAAGAGGTAGGGGTTTTTACAGCTTCTGTCAAATTTTTGTTTTTCTGTTTTCTGGTTTTCAGTTTGAATGGCTTAGGGAAAGATTTCTTTTCGTTTGCTTGTTTCAATTTCGCAAAATTAAAACGAACCCCACACATCACGTTACATTTTAAACCAAGGCGTTGGTCGTAAGACCCCAACCCTTGAGCAAGACCAACGGTGGGTTCATCACCACCTTGGCTTAGCTTTGCATCCATTCCCCGATTGTCAATTGTTGTTAGGCGTAAATCCTGACGAAAGCTGACCGAGTGTCGCTGGGGTGATTCCCATGCGCGCGAGGATAAGTCTTCTATGGTAGGTGCCATTAACGAGGACAATCCCCCTTCCGTACCGCCTACGTACCACGTACCATCTGCTCTCACGTACCTATAGTCTCCCTCTCGTAAGGGCGGGTATATAGAGAGGTTGGTATATCGGCCTGGCTGGTATATTGAAGGGGCGACCATTTTGGGAGTTATAAGAGCCTTCATACTTGCATTTAAACGTTTCACAAAAATCTTCAAAAACAAAACAAAACAACAAAAACACACTAAACCAGATTTAGGGCACACTATTAATCTTTAAAAGAGATAAGCATTGCTTGTGTGTGTATGCTATTTTCTGTTTAGACAAAAAAAATCAAAAATCAAAAAAATCATAAACAAAGATAAAAATCTACGCATTTTGCCACTCGCTCCAAAAGCTCCAAGGATTCTCGCAATCGCTTGGTCACTCCAAAATGCCCCAAAGGTGTCCATGAACCCTTTGGTCAACCCAAAAGTGCCCTAAGGTTCCCATAAGTGATGCAGGACCATCCAACAAAATATGGGAAATTTTATATTTTTCTCTAAATTTTAGTGCATCTTGTCGGGGCCATAACTTCTCAACCGTAGCTCCGATTGACTTGAAATTTTACAGGGAGTTAGGTGGGATAATTTTAAACAAATATAATTCCCTAGAATTCTATTTGCCCAGAAAAGTCAGTTTTCGGGGCCAAATTCCATCATCTAGTGCCCCGAAATTAGGTTTTAAAATTGGGCACGCAATTTTATGCACTTTTTGAGCTGTTCAGATGTCAATATCTCCTAATGTATTTAGAGTTAGGACTTGAGACTTCATTTTTGTCTTATCTACTATAAGAGGGATGCGCACACCAATTTTGAGCCCCATCTGAATCATTTCAATTTTTAGGGTTTTTAGAGAGACATCGCCATGGTATTCACCCGTAGTCAAGCCCACTCATGGGCAGACGCTGTGGAGAATGTCCAAAGAAACACGAGTCACATCCGTTATAGTCCCCAATATTTGGTCATACCACCTTGGCGACCTAACACACAAGGCAGTCCCCTACACACCTTAACGGAAAGGGACTACAGGGGCACCTCTTCTAGGGGCACTCCTGTTCAAGCATAGCACCCAAACACGCATCCTCCCATGAGGGGTACATCCGTAGGAGAGCTCCCTTAGATGCTCGCTATGAGTGGTCACCATGCAATGAAGCACTAGGTCAACATAGGGTTCGACGGGAGGAACCACATGATTACACTATCCCTCCTTCACCCCCTCTAGTTGTCAGGACTACAAGGACAAATTCAGAGCACAAGGCTCCTCAGGCGGGGCGAGCCAACTCTGCCCATTCCTCTTTCACTTACAAAAGAGATCACGAAGAAAAACTTTACCTTCCTCAAGAGCAACATACATCGCAAGAACAATACGCCTCCGCAATTGCTAGCTTTCAGGATTACCTATTGAGGCCAAAGCCTCGGGGGAATGCCGCTACCCCCAATAGAGGGAGGCGACCTATAGAGATCTCGGATCACCATGACCGAGATAGATATCTAGGAGAGGCATCTAGGCCTTCTAGACATGAGACGACAGGACCAACTATCTTAAAATCTACCAAGCATATTGCATGTCGGATGCAACTCACGTTACTTGAGCTGGAACAACAACAGTTAGAGCAACAATATCTTTTAAATCAAGAGTGCATTCAGAGCCAGGAGGATGAGTTGTTCCAACACACTATGCAGGTGAAGACTCCAACCCATCGCATGCATAAGACAAAACATTATGAGAGACACAACTGGGTGCAAGACAGGTCTCTACGACCTTATCAAACATCGCCCTCGATGCCTCCTAGACTTGAGCGGGAGGCCAATCCTAATACCAATGACGGGTGCCTTCTTCAGGCGCCCACCCAAGTTCATGGACCACCCCTAGAAATTCTTCAAAAAGCCTCTAAGGAACCTGAGCGAAAAGAAGAGCCGGATGAAATGATATACCAAAGCATGGGGGGTGCTATCCAGCCACCCCTCCCAAGGCATCAAGTTTCCCATAACTTGCAACGGGAACAAATCAAACAGGAGGAGCTCAAATCCCCCGATACAAGCAATGCGCTGCCACAACACTTAGAGTTGGTAGAGATCAAGATTTTGGGGTCCCAAATGCCCAACTCACATGAAAATCCTCTCAAAGAGGATCAACCCCTAGTTGTAGAACTACCTAATGACGAGGTCTTCCATATCTCAGAATCACCAAAATTTGATGAGCCTGACTCTCTCGCCAAAGACGAGTCAGCATATGCAATAGTGCCATGGGACCCGTTCGAGTCTGACAACACTAATTCACAGGTGGTCCCCATGGATGAGCATCACAAAATTCTCCTAACATTATTCCCTTTGGAGGCTCCCATCGAGCCTGTGCCATTACAGGAAAATTCGGTCCCCCCACAAAGCGCGAAACAACCCCATCAAGACCATGTCAATTTGCTCGAGTCGGACGAGCTTAGCATGTCGCAGATAGCTATCGAGGCCAACGAGGGCCTTTGGATCATCAACAATGATTACGAAGATGAAACTGAGATGGCATATCTCAATCATGCACGACGACACAATCACCCTGTAACCCATGACGAACTAATGGCCCAATTAGGCATAAGACTAGGGCATGAGTGGCGCATAGACCCAGCCCACTGGCATCACATGTTGATCCCACTCCTTTGGGAAGATCGCGAGCACCTTCCACCCAGAGATATCATAGCACCATCAGTGCCGAAGGCAGACCTTGCCCTCCTATCCGTGCATAAGGCCGATCCATTCGTGCCAATTCCTACAGAGCCAGATCCGGTGCACAAAGATCATCACGTTGGGGGTACCTCTATTCCCTGAAGAGCCAGTGGGTTACACCAAACGCTCCAAAGGTGTCCATAAACCCTTTGGTCAAACCAAACGCTCCAAAGGTGTCCATAAACCCTTTGGTCAAACCAAACGCTCCAAAGATGTCCATAAACCCTTTGGTCAAACCAAAAGCTCCAAGGATTATCGCAATCTCTTGGTCATCCCAAAAGCTCCAAGGATTATCGCAATCGCTTGGTCACCCCAAAAGCTCCAAGGATTATCGCAATCTCTTGGTCATACCAAAAGCTCCAAGGATTATCGCAATCGCTTGGTCATCCCAAAAGCTCCAAGGATTATCGCAATCTCTTGGTCATCCCAAAAGCTCCAAGGATTATCGCAATCGCTTGGTCATCCCAAAAGCTCCAAGGATTATCGCAATCTCTTGGTCATCCCAAAAGCTCCAAGGATTATCGCAATCTCTTGGTCATCCCCAAAAGCTCCAAGGATTATCGCAATCGCTTGGTCATCCCAAAAAGCTCCAAGGATTATCGCAATCGCTTGGTCATCCCAAAAAGCTCCAAGGATTATCGCAATCGCTTGGTCATCCCAAAAAGCTCCAAGGATTATCACAATCTCTTGGTCACCCTAAAAGCTCCAGGGATTTTCATAATCTCTTGGTCAAACCCTAAATGCCCCAAAGGTATCTATAAACCCTTTGGTCAAGACAAAAGCTCCAAGGATTACCACAATCGCTTGGTCAACCCAAAAGCTCCAAGAGTTACCATAACTGCTTGGTCAACATAAGTATTCAAAAAATCAACAAAAACAACACAAAAATCAAAATCACAAAAACATTTGCATTTCAATTCCATGCATTCTCATAACACATCAAAATTACAAAAACAATTGCATTTTCCATACATTCTCAAAAAAAAAACAAAAATCAAAATCACAAAAACAATTGCATTTCAATTACATGCATTCTCATAAAAAAACAAAATCACAAAAACATTTGCATTTTCCATACATTCTCATAAATAAAAAAAAAATGAAATCACCAAAACATTTGCATGCATTTTCATAAAAATCAAAATACAAAAATATAGGTTGCATTAAACATTGCATCCATCCCTTGCATACTTCGATAGGTCATACAAGTCAAAAGCACCATAGGCTGTCATTACTTGGCAATTCCATCATTTCCACCTCAAATCCATTTCCATAAACGCATACATCCAACATATCACCTTTTTATTTTAGCATAGTCAGTTGTTTCCTAATGTATATAGGGTTTTCGTCATTCAGATGTCTTTAAATTTCTAGCCAAAAACTGTACACAGTTAAACAGATTTTACACGGGAAAGTTTTACTTGGATCACACCTTGTTACGTCACGTCCCAACACAAATTAACACACATAAAAATTCCTAAGTTGTGTGAACGAAAGATGAAACCTGCACCGTAATCCCGGTTACCATAGGCGAAACGGCTATCTTGCTTATCCCCCTGTGCAATTGACCCTAGAAATGCTGAGAGTTGGCAAAAGGACAAGCATCCTCCCTACCCAATTCCCCATGAATCCCAAGTTCTCAAAAGTTGCAAAAACATCAAAAATTTGCAAAACGTCAAAACATTCAAAATTGACATCCTACAGTGCACACATCAAAAGGCACGTACAATAGTGATTCTCGTCACTCCCTATCCCTTGCTCAAAAAAAAAAAAAAAAAAACATCAATAAAACAAAATAAACAGTGATCTTATCACTATAAAGAGCAAGTATCCCAATACAATTGAAGAAAAGCAGGGAGTCGAACTTGAATCCCTGGAATTCTCAGCATTTCGACAGGTCATGAGGCAAGCTTCAGTACTGGTTTGGTTGATAGCCTATCAATCCACTGATAGTAAACCTCCCGCATGACGATATATCTGTCACATTAACTTGTGTATAGATCAATGTTTGCATGTGGATGAGCTAGCTTATGGTATCCTAGATAGCATCGTAGATTAATCTAACCAAACACAATCAAGGAGTTAGTGGAGCTAATTAGGTGATCCTCAGTACAGGTTCGGTTGAAAGCCCATCTGGCACTGGCGGTATCCTGATGAATACCACATAAACGAACTCAATTGCACACACAGGGATGTGAAATAACTTGGTTAAATTCAAGTCGAATTTATACCTTGTTCAAAAGTCTTGCGAGATAAATGTACAGTCTTGGCTAGTTAGTTAAAATATCTGAATCTAAGAAAAGCTTAACTACATTTTAAAAACAACTGTCACATTTTATTCCGTACATCACCATCAAAATATATGCAAAATACAAAAACAAAGTTTTCACATGCAAAGTCATTCCACAAAGTCATCCCATTAGTATAGCAAGTCAGTCAAATCTTGTACAGTCTATGGTGCATCGACACATCATCAACAACTCATTTCATTCATTCCATATCCATACATCATACAAATTAGAAACATCACATTCATAATCGCCTCTGCATACATCAAACACATACATACAAAACACGCCACAAAAATATATATAAAAAAAAACAAACACAACAAAACAACCAAAATATAAAAATGACAAATGCCAACAAAACCACTAAAAATTGCCGGACAAAAGTGCTCTTGCACTTAACCTCTTCGCATTAGAAAATTGATGTCGGGGTCTACCTTGTCGTTATCCTACTCCCCAAGAAGGCTACCATAGCCGGACCGCTCCACGGGAAGACGGATTTTCGCCAATGTTAACCCCAAATGGCATCCCAAAATGGGTTCACACCCACCAAAAATAGGTCAAAAGAATCGAGAAACTGCTCGAGCATTCAACGGACAACATCTAAAGGCACCCTCACTTAAGTCATCTTGGGTCAAGCGACTCGTCGCTTTTCTCATGGCAGTCCTTCCTTCATCGATTCGTCGCTTGAGGGGGTAGTCACACTTAAGTCACCAATCAACAAACACACACCCAATCAAGGCAATGGCATGCATTCAAAGAATCATTGACAAAGACAATCACGCTCCTGCTTGGGGCAGCAAACAAGCAATTATCACAAAATTGATCAAACACTTGGCATTCCCGAAGCATGAACACAAGGTTCCCCCGTGGATAAAAGGTTGCGCCCTTTGCCTATTCATGACTGATCAATGTCCAAGCTCAAGTCACACCTCACCAAAATAGGTTAATACTTGAAATCAAATTCCTTAGCTCGTCGAAGCAAGGATTCAAGAATGCATGCCCTTTCCATGCTTGGGGCATCAAGAGTTGGTTAGGTTACTGAGAAACCCTAATCATTAGTGCTTTGGTTATCTATTTTTGCTCGACGCTGTGCCATGCACAACGCTTCCCAAAAAGGGGCATCTGTAGACACCAAAACAGCACCAATCCGATTATGTGACTACAAACACTGATCACATTAACACACACAGCCCCGGGGTAGCCCCCGGAGGGTAAACAGTGGTTCTAACCACTTACATAGCAGTTTTGCAAGTCAAAAATCAGTTTGGCACCTTTTAGACACTTTATTTCTTATTCGTCCCACCCAGGGACGAGTGCGAATTCACCCAGGGACGATTACTAGCGCTCGCTTCTGGGTGGGACGAATGCCAGGTTTGACCAGCAAAAAGTCAGACCTCAGCGCATGACAACTCAGAACTACCACTCAGCTTTTCATGCATGACATAGGAGTGCGAGTGAGTTCTTTTAACAACACACATCTGCCAATTGACTTTCCCTTCACTGCATGGGAATGAAAGTGAGCTTTTCTAAAACATGCAAAGACATGCACAGAGGCAGTTAAGAAGCCCTTGATCAAGAAGAAGTCTTCTCTTCACAAACAAAAGCATTCATGCAAAGAAACACTTTTGCATGTTAATTCAAAAAGACCCCTTGGGTCTATAAAAATGGTGAGTTTTCTCACCCAAAAAATATACAGAGAAGGAGCATTTTGAGCGACGAAGTGCTGCTAGTTCACTTACTGGCGATTTGTGCTTTCATAATCGTGGTATTTCTTTTAGTTTCATGTTTATGCTTTTGTCAAGTTTTTCATTTCATTTAGATTCATTTCAACCATCGTTAGATTCATCTTTTATTTTTCATACACAGGTGCTACTGACTTTCTTGTTTGTTTCTTTGAGTGCGAGTTGCGAGCATTAGAGGAGCGGCGAGGAGTCTACCTTACCAACGCAAGCGGCGGCAACATTTGGCCCGCCCATTCCAAACGTGGGCATGCGGAAGGAGGAAGACTAAGTCACAAATTGTAACAAAGACCAATTTAACGCTCCTAGCCCCTAAAAAGGGAGGAGACGTCTATGTAACCGAGGATAAGAAATTTGAATAAAGAGGGCTGTGATTTCCTTACATCTTTTCTTTCGTCTCCAATTTATCTCCTTTCCTTGTTTTTGTGCATAGGATTAAAGCGTTACATTTCGTCTTATATTGCATAGTTATAGTTTTCCTTTTGCTTTCGGAATCTCGTGCTTTCAGGAACCCGCTTCAAAAAGTCATGCTTAGAACCTTTGGATGTGTTTCTAATCAATGAAACTACTCTTGCACCTTGGTATATGGATATATTTGATTTTCTTCACAATGGGACTTTCTCTGCCAGTTCTAATAGAAACCAGCATCGGTTATTACGTAGACAAGCAAGTTGATTTTTAATAATTGGAAATACTTTATATAGGAGATCTTTTGAAGGTATCCTATTGAGATGTTTGAATCTAGGAGAATCCAAATCAGCTTTGAGTGAAGCCCACGATGGATCTTGTGGAGGACACTTCAGTGGTAGTGTCATTGCTAAAAAGCTCCTTAGGATAGGCTACTTTTGGCCTACCATGGAGACGGATGCACATGATTATGTGCACCATTGTGACAAGTGCCAAAAACATGCTGACCTTATCCATGCCCTTGCACAAGAACTGTAGGCTATTTCATCTCCTTGGCCCTTTTCAAAATGGGGCTTAGACATTATTGGCAAAATTAATCCTGTGTCATCTGATGGACACAAATTCATCATAACCGCCACCGAGTATTTTACGAAGTGGGTTGAAGCTATGCCTTTAGCTTCCTACACTGGAACACAAGTCTCTAAATTTATTTTTAATCAAATCATTTGTAGGTTCAGAATTCTTGCAAATCTCATCTCAGATAATGGAACTTGTTTCAAAAATAAAGATGTTAAGAAATTATGCCAAAAATATAAGATTCAACATCGCTGGTCCACTCCCTATTATCCTCAGGGTAATGGCCAAGCAGAAGCATCCAATAAAACATTAATTAAAATCCTCAAAATATTGGTCAATAAATCTAGCTGCGACTGGCACATTCAATTATATCTAGCTTTGTGGGCATATCGCACTAGTGTTTGTACTCCCACAGGTACTTCACCTTTTGTTTTGGTTTATGGCACTGAAGCTGTTTTTCCCTTTGAATTAGAAGTTCCTTCTTTGGCTCTACTACTTCAAGATACCGAAGTAGGAGATGAATATCGAGTATGGCAGACTCGGTCAGCTGGAACTCCTAGATGAAAAGCGCATCAATGCTTTGGAGCATCTTCGTGCCTACCAAAACAAGCTTAAAAGATCATATTCTAAGAAAGTTCATCATCGATCCTTTAAGATCGGCGACCTTGTTTTAAAAGAAAATCAAAAAAATACTAATGCAACTAAAGACCTTAAAGGTAAATTTGAACCCAACTGGCTTGGACCATATATTATCACTGCTAAATTTGAATCGGGAGCATACAAATTAGCTACCTTAGATGGTAAAGATTTAAAATAACCTATGAATATTATGCATCTTAAACATTACTATGCATAAAAATTTGGTCATTTCATCATTTGTATATATTTTGCATGTTGTCTCATTTTAAATATATATAAAACTGTTTCAACAAAAACAAACAAAAATAAAAGTAAAAACAACAATATTTTTTACTCTTTCGAAACCAAAAAAATATATATAAAAATATAGAGAAGAAAGAGAGAGTCAAAATTATCAAACTCCTCAAAAATCTTTGTTGTATATATTTCTTCTTAAAATATTGCAGTTATATTTTCAAATTATTTTGGATAAATTAGCATTTATTTGGAATCCCTCACTTTCGCAAACACAAAAATAAATATCTTGATTTTATCTGGCATGATTACTAATCTCTCTTATATCAAAGTCCACAAAATTCAATTAAATAAAGTTTTGAGCACAGAGAATTGATCTTGTTATTTAATTAAACCAAGCATATCCTTTCACAATAAAATGATTATATTTGTAATTTCCATGCTATGCTACATAGTAGAAGTGGTTTCTTGAGCGAAAAGTTTCCCTTGCTATCCTATCATGCACATGGTCTAGAATCTTTGAGAATTGACAAAAGGACAAGCTCACCCCTACCTGGAATAAAAATCCCTTGCTCTACAGCCAATCCGAGCAAGTATCCCTAGAATAGGAAGCAAAAGAAAAAAAAAATCAAGAAAAATCATGAGAAAAAGAAGCATTATTTCAGAATCATTTTGTACTCTCTTAGCAATATTTCAGCATTATCTCAAATATCAAAGCAAAAATACAAAAAAAAAAAAAAAGCGAAACAAGCAAAAGCAAAAGCAATAAAATATCTTTCCCTACCCATTGAAAAGAAAAGAAGGGTTGATGAGCTTGAATCCCTGGAATTCTCAATTATTCAAAAACTGTGAGGTAATCCCCATAACAGGTGGTTTGTGCCCAACCCGCTTGGCCTTGGGTAACTCCTAGCGTGGTGATATGTCTGTCACATTAGCGACCTTCTTTTGTACAGACCTATGTCTACTTATGGATTAGCTAGCTCTTGGTAACCCGACTTACATAGTAGTCTGGTACGGTTATATGCATCTAAATCATGGTTAATGAACACTTATTTGGTTAATTCAAATCACTTGTATCAAATTATCTTGCTCAAAACTAGTAAATGAACAAAGAAATTGCACACACATTTGTATTTAAGAGATTTTGTGTATCATTATGATAAATCAAGATCGGAAATGAACTCACATATGCACATGGGATTCCTTATAAATCTAACTTTTGTCTTTAAGATACTTTGAAATATTTTTGCAAATTGTCTAGAATAATTTCATTTTCTTCTCTGAGAACAGTTTGTTTAGTATAAATACAACTACATGCATTTATCAAAAAAAATCAAAATCATTTTCAAAAAACATGCAATAAAGTTACATTTATATATAAATTTTTGACTTTCGCGATGATGGTATAGTTCCAAAACCAAAATTGGAATTTTATGCCTAGCGCAAGTCCTCATCTTCATATTTTTTGTTCATTTTCAAAAGTTAAAAATCAACCATGCAATAAAACTATTATTTTCTTCTTTGGATTTCGCGATGATGGTATAAGTCTATACCTAAATATTCTATGCCTAGCGCAAACCATTGTACTAATTTTATTTCCCATTTATTTAAAATCATAAAAACATATGACTTAAATCATTATGTTACACAATTATGCTTTACAAACAAACAAACACTTATTCTATTTCATGTCATTATGTCAAACTTTAATTTTGCAATGATGGTATAATTCCTAGGGAATTATTCAAAAAATTTATCACACTTAGGAATTTATGCCTAGCAAAAATCATTTTAAAAAATATATATTTCATGCATAATATTTTCATGGAAATCTGAAAACAAATCACCATCATCATCATCATTTGCATCATCTCAACACAAAGTCTTAAGACAGTCTCTTAAGCACTCTTTTACTTTTAGCAATATTTCTATACCGGGATTAGCTTGACGACCTAGTGAGTGGCGACTCCATGAAATGGTCTATAATAGCGACAATGTCCTTTGAAATTATTGTTAAAAGTCCCCTTTTATTTTTTATCAAATCACACCACAACAACCAATTTTTTTACATCAGATTATTTCATTTAAATTTTAAAAGCATGACATTCAAACCATAATATTTCCAAATGACATAATTACATGAATCATCAAATCAATCACATCAAAATATTAAAGCATCATACAAACACATAAGACAAGTCATATGATCAAAAATATATATATATATATATATATATATATATATATATATATCTCAACAATATATGTACATCATCTCAAAACCGGATCGGTATGCCACAATCTATACCTCGGCATACTCAATCCTCTATCAAAAAAATAAACACTATGTATCAATCTGTGCGTCACATAGTAGCTAGCCTCGAGAACCCCTCGAGATCTCAGCCTCATCTCCTCCCCTGCCCTGAGGTGGAGGAGGTGGCCCCATCGTAGTCCATGTGGTGCTATGAGTCTTGGACTCTGATCGTGATGATGTCCTCGATGACCCCATCATGATAGGCTCCGTAATGTGGGCCGATAGCGGTAACCTCTGCCCCTTTGGTACCATATGGTGGTATAGCATCTGATAGAATGTGATATGGGCAATAGCCCATGCTAGGTCCCGAGTGCTCGCCCCTCCGCTCCATGCTCTGAGGCGTGTGACCTCATCTCTGAGCTGTGTGGCCTCCTCTCGATGTCGTGCAGCCTCATCCTACAAGGACTGCACCTAAGCCTAGACATGGATAGTCTTTGCCCGAAGAGTAGCCATCTCGCTACTCTCTCCTGCCTCGACACCCTTGCCCTTATCGGGCGATGGTGGCCTCTCTCTCCATGGAGAAGGGGGTCTCTCCTCCCTCCTCTCCTACTACCGCAGCCTCTACTGAGCCTATGGCCTCCTTTGCTCTCTCCCATCATGACCCTGTGCCACCTCAATGGTCGCCTAGCACTGCCTCCCCATCCCATGCACAACTACATGAATTGAACCCTAAGCCCTCGTCATTCGAGAAGGGCAAATGCCTATGTACCAGGCATCATAGTCATTAGCAAACCCTGCGTCGTCCCCATCCACTGGTTGAATGGGGGCACCGTCTACGTCCTCACTCCAGAAATGCTACATATCTAGAGCCCCGCTGACTGTAGTTTTATCCCGAACGGTTCGGGAAAACTCGTAGTCTCTAAGAGATGGGATCCCCTACTATAGACCAAACTACCTCAAAACTCGATCGTAGCGGTGGAGCTCCACATCTCCCCTCTCCATCCTTAGCCAGCAGGTTTGCCTAACATGAGCCAGCTCTTGTCCATCCTCGGCCCACCCTGGATGATCTCTCCAAGGCCTCCAGGTGATCTGGTCGGAGATAAGGTCGTCAAGTAGTCTCCGGGACATTGGCAGATCTATCCACCGCTGTGACCCTCTCCGGAGCCACCAATAGAAAACTTGGGGCCTCTCCCCATCAATCCCTATCAGTGGGAGCCCTACCGGCCTCCACACCGTGATGTGCTCCTAGCACCAAACCTACAGTAGTGATGTCATGACCAGACATCGGCCGCCCTTGTATACGACCCCATGCAGGATCCTATACAATCGGCATAGTACAAAGCTCCCCCAAGCAAACCTTTACCCGTGGTCTCTCATGTCGTAGACCACATCTATCGGTAGCCATGGTACTCTGCATCCACTCTGATGGCATAGCAACAGACCACCTACCACCCCAGACAAAACCTATGTTAGTCTAGATGCTCCAGGCATCTGGCGTAGCGACTCGATGTTCACTCCGCCCTTCTCCAGGGTGAAGCTCAGATCTTCGCACAGTCCCGTCATCACGTGGCCTTGATTGGCCATGGGATTTATTAGCCATCCTTGTATGGGGATCCTCAAAATCCTCCATACATCCTCCAATATGGGAGTCATCTCCCCTGTCGATAACTAAAAACAAGAAGAACCCGGATACCACCTCTCTGCTAGGGCTGTCAATAGCCCCATATCTATAGAAACTTGTGGCATATCTGCCACATGCTGCAAGCCGACTTGAGCCAACTGATCTCGCTCTGCCTAAGATAGAGCGGCCAAGTCATCCCTCAGCCCATCGTATTTCCATTCTTGGCTCTTTAGTAATCCTCTCTACAACATAAACAACAAAACAATAAAAATCATTAATAAAACAGTGATTAAAAATGCAAGTAAAACAAGTTCAATTTCATACAAATGATGATATTGTCCACTATTGGACGATATCGTCCAAAATTTGAGCAAAATTTGTCTCCAATTTTGAAAGAGGGAATCGTCCCTTATTGTACGAAATCACCCCCATATCGTTGATTTCGCCCTTCGACGAAATCGACGATATCGAGACGATTTCGACAAAATTGAGATGATTTCGTCTCGACAATGTCGACGGCCCAAAAACGGCCGCGATGTTCAAAAATAATTCAAAATTAATCTAAAAAGCATGAAATTCAAAATTAAAACCTTCTAAATTAAGTTTGGACCCTTACCCGTAGCCCGCGCCGGACCTCTGTCGATCTGTGCGCTGTCTCGACCATCTTGTCTGCAGAGCTCTAGAAACCAAGAAAATGAACAGTAAAAATGAATTAGGGTTTTTCCCTATTTTTCTTAATTTTATTCAAAAAACAATTAAATTTTTTTTTAAATTTTGCTTTTCCGTGTTTTTACCTCAAACGTTCGATTTGGGTAAAAACACGGAGGGGGCACCATAGTAAGCTGTCGTACGATTTGACCTAGAATCGTCGCCTAAAAATAGGAATAATTTTTGCTTTCTCGTAGATCGAGAAGAACTCATCTTTAACGCATTTTCTTTGAAAAATTCTCTAAAGAGGGGGCAAAATGTAGCACCCTAAAATTGGTGCAGTAAACCTTAACAAATAATTAAAATTACCCTGGTAAATAATTCAAATTCAAATTTCAACCCCAAAACCGCTCCAAAATTGCCTGCTACCCGTTTCCTCATTTTCTATGCCATTTTTAGGATTTGTTTTGTCCGTTGGATTATATCGCCGCTGATCAAATGATATCACCTCAGATCGGACGAATTCATCTAGATCAGAACGTCCAGACGATTTCGTCCCAAAACTAATTTTTCATAATTAGCTTATGTTTCAACGGTGTCTCTAACCTGGGAAAAAGCGTGTCTACGTGGTTAGAGACTTCCCCCGTTGGAGATCTCCCAAATTAGGATGATCTTCAACCTCCCAACATCCTTCCTATGCCTATTTAATCTTAGGCCCTCCCCTTGACATTCCCCTGGCTAAAATTTCCTGTAGCACGAGTTCTATTCGCATTAGACCATCTTAAATCACCATTTACCTTCGTATTTTCCAAGTTTGTTTGCAGGTACTTCATTTTTTTTAAGCTGGAGCAAGCTCAGATCATCGTAGATGATCTTGTACAATCTCGAACGATCATGCCCCAATTCGAGACGATTTCGACTGCGGTCAACATTGGGGGCAATCAGTGCCCAGAGTTTGCGCTTTTCCTATATCTTTCTGCTATTCTATTCTGCATCTAGTTAGTTTTATTATTATTTCTTGTTATTCTGCATCTTGGAGTTCACCCATGTAGCTTAAATACATAATAAAATCATGATTAGCTATTAAAGCATGATAATTTACTTGCATTTCTATTTGAGATTATCTTATTAACATCATTATTATCATTTCACATCATTTTCCTTTATTAGCATAGCTGCATTTTCTGTATTCTGTGTCTATTTCTCTGATTACAGGTCTCTGACGAATTCGTCTAACGAATTCGTCAGATCTCAGACGATCCTGTCAGATCGGAGATGATCCTGTCAAATTCCAGGTGATCTAGACTACTTCAAAAATCAGAACCTCCATCAGACATCCAAAATCAGGTATGGTTTTTCTAATCTAGTATATTTCCTATATTTTTTGTTTAATTCTATTTTTTGTATTCATTTAAACCTGCATTTCATATAGAACAGTTTAGATTCATTTTGCCAAACCTAGGATTTGAATGATTAAAGGTAAAACTGAACACATCAAACACATTCCCAACCTAGGCATGGAGACTGCCACTAAACGTTTCTTGGTGAACCCCACCATCCATCGAAAAATCACCTTAATACCCCTCCCCTAAGAGGCGGGACCTTCAAAGGGCCTCTCAGTCCGAGGTATTGTCCCATCCTTCTTGCATCCCCCTTTTGGGCACGGATCCTTTAGCCTGAAGGTAAGGGTGCAAAAAATTTGGAGCGATACACGGGGTCCTAGAGGTAATAGTTACAGACAATGGTCTGGGGTTCATAGGCACTGTACTCACAGAGTTCTCCAACAAATACAACATCTATCACAAGATATCCTCAAACTACTACCCACAGGGGAATAGCCTGGCCGAGTCCACCAGCAAGAATCTACTGAAGATTGTTAAAAAAATAGTAGAGAGAAACAAGAGGTCATGGCACCTACTCCTAAATTGGGCGTTGTGGGCGGATCGCATATCGTTCAAGAAGTCTATCAAGACATCCCCCTATGTGCTTGTGTATGACAAGGAGGAATTTCTGCCTACCCACATAGATATGCCCACACTCTGGATGCTAGATGAAGAAAAATACAACCGGGATCCAGTGGACGCCAGCCTTTGCCAACTATTACAGTTAGAATAATAAAGGGAAAAGGCATACCAGGCCTTTACTAAACATGTCGAGGCAACCCAGGGCTGGTTTGCGAAAGGCACCACCACCCGAGTTTTCAAAATTGAGGACCTAGTGCTAAAGTGGGACTCACTTAAAGCAAATTCAGGAAACCATGAAAAATTTGATGACCTCTGGGAAGGTCCCTATCATATTGCTTGGGTAAACCAATTCAATGCATTCGTGCTTCGGGACATGGTGGGATAGCTTCTCCCCATTCCTGTCAACGGTTTCCACCTGAAAATTTACCACCACTGAAGGCACCCAAGGGGTCCTTCCTTGTACATATTCCTTTCCTGCATTTTAGTTTATGACAGAATGTACATATTTCTTTCAGTATTCAGCTTTTAGTTTTTAGAGCCTAAGTGAAGCATAGAGCAACCCGAATTCACAGTGAAGTCGGGCATCGCTCCTTGAATAGTGTGACATCGGGAGTTTGAGAGAAGACAACTGACAAAAAGCCTAAAAAATGACTAAGTGTTGGGTGCATAACCCGACTTCGTAGCGAAGTCGGATTGTGCACCATCTTGGGAGCACAGTCAGGAAGCACAGAGAAAAAATTGGCTAAGTGTTGAAGATGGGCTGCACAACAAATTCTGGGTGAAGTCGGATTGCGCACATTTTCTGGGCAAAGCCTAAGTGCGCTCTCAATTTTGGGCGCACCTTGAACGCATTGTCACAGGAAACGAGGGACATAATGGCAAAAAAAATTCTAAGTATGGGCCCAGGCTGTGCAGTAAGGCATAATGCGAAGTTGGGTTGCACCCCTCCTTAAAACCCTGGGCCAAAATCTCCCTCGAAGTGTGTGCCTAGGTGACGGCTATGACGTCATTGGAAGCACGAGGTCCGAAATTTTTTTAAAATAATGATTATGCGTCTTTCAAAGTGGATTTCATTAAAAAGATGCATTAGGACCAACCACAACCAGGGTATGTCTTCCAAAGAAAAAGCCCATGCACAGCCGCCAAAGAATAATATCGTTTCCCACCTACTTCAGGAAAATCACCTTAACCCCCTCCCTTGTGCCATTAATGCTATATTTTTTCCTAGAAAAGGGGCCCTGGCATACTCAGAACATCCGATTATCAAGCCAAGTTTGAGTTGCAAGGCGCAGAATTGAAGAATTAGTAACCAAAATTCCCATCTCTGGCACCACAAGTAGAAAAGAAAAAATGGACAAGGGAAAAGTGCCAATGCAGACGCAGTCCAATGACGCAGAGCAAGAGGCTGAAGAGAACACAAAATCTAGCGCTCATGAGAGCAAAGTGCCATAGGAGCGAACAAGGAGATCCAGGTCGAAGAGAAGCCAAGGGCAAGCTCCACCATCACCTGTCAACTACCTGGCCAGGTATAGGGATGGCGAGTACTCCATTAGCCTCACCAAGATGTGGCCAAATATAGCGAAGTGGGCTGGCAAAGTCTCACCCTTGCACCATGTCGGGGCTGCATACAATTCAAACCTGTACTGGTTCTTGTGCCCTCCCATCCACCAGTTCCTAGAGCTGGTTGAATCTATTGTGACATACTAAAAACCAGCTACCCAACAAGTCTGTGACAACCAAGGAAGGGTGTTGTTCACACTCTTCAAAGAGATTTTCCATCCAACCTTTGCCTTGGGGCTTCAGTACGACCCCAACGCCATTGTCAGGAGAATTAACATGGATGAGCAGGTGGGTGGATTCACTCAGAAGAGAAGGATGAGAGAGTTTCTTGACTCAGATCTGAAAACCCCACTACCATTCGTACAGTGGCCGACAGGTCCTATACCCTTGGACAGGTTCAAGAATAAATACATATATATTATCCTAGCATGGGTACTCGACTATGACATGGATAGAATGTGCACCTGTACCAGCTGGCACTCGTGTAATGCATCTTGCATGAAGAGTTTTATGACTCCACTATGTAAAGAAGCGAAAGGCACCCTATTTTCTTTGATTGGGCATATTGGGTGGCGTACGCCATACATTCGAACCTGGTCAGGTTGCAGCAAAAGTAGACAACAGAGTTTCGACTCTGTTCGTTCCTCACATGGTTGTGCCTATACCACATGCACTACTGGATTAAAGTACCTGACCTAAAAAGGGTAGATGAGAAGGGATAGCCGCTACCTATGTATGAGTGGACAAAAGCCCTGTACAAGAGAGGTTCGTACTACAATTTCAACTTAAAATTTCTAGGTATGACCTTGGCGCTGTTCAACAGCAAGGCATCTCATCCACCACTAGCCATGACGAACTACCTGAGGAAGTACAAGTGCGGAGATACCTTTCAGTTGACATAGGGTATTGTGATCAGAATCTATGGATTCAAAGGGAAGTCATTCCTGCTACCCTATTTTTGCACTGAACATTATTTCAGTATGGAGATATCACGCCAGATGGACTATGTCGAGGAGGAATTTTTCTACGTAAAGAAGAGGGGCCATATTTTCAAGTATCCTATTACCTGGGTGAACATTCAAGTGCACGATATTGGGCAGCATATCTACCTCGAACAAGAACTCCTCACCATGGGCCTGATACAACTACCTCAGTGCTGGAAATATGACCCAATTGGGGTTAGGGGAAAGTTCGTATATATCTGCCCCCAAGCGAAGATCATGGAGGAAAGGTGCAATAAAATAGGTGCAGACCTGGAATGGCACATTGAATGGATGCAATCATGGCCACCATGGCATAATTTTTACTGTGAAGAAGTGCAGTATGATCCAGAGTGCAATCCAGACCACTAGTTAGACTTAGCAGGCTCCAAGAAATTCCTCTCAAAGGTGGCGCCCCTCAGCTGGCAAAAGGACAAAATTATTGAATGCTAGAAAATGAGGTGTCGCACATAACACGATAGGTCTAACCGAAAGACATTGGAAGTAGATGATGAATTTTTGGCCTTATATGATAAATACGTTGACAAATGGGAGTCGTTCGTGTTTCGAGATTGCATTCCCCTAGGCACCAGAAAGAGATATAAAAGGAATCCCTCATCCCAGCAATTGCCCATTCAAAGGACTTCCAGCACAACACCAACAAGCAGTCAGGTGGGCCCAATGTTGCCTCCAGCTCCTGAAGTGTTATCTCAAAAGGTACAAGAGCTAGAAAATTCAACTAGTGAGGTGGCCCCCAAAAAGGAAAAGGTGCTAGAAGAGTCAACTGGTGGAACGGCCACAGCAAGCATTCTTTCATCAAAACTCAGGTACAAGTTTACCATGGGAACACCACTGCCAGCCACCCCAACCTCCTCCACCTCCTTTGAGCTATCTGTAGCTCCAGAAGAAAAGAAGAGGAAAAGAAGAAAAAATTCCAAGCGGCCTAAGGAGTCTACGTAGAAAATGGCACACGGACAATCATGGTCATGCCAGAAATCATCTCTTTGGACATCCCTGGGAAAGAAGTAGAAGTTTGGGTAGTAGGCATCCTTCAAACAATGGCTCAGGAAGAGCCTGCAGGTACGTCCTCTTCCTCGGTTCCCCAAATCCTTGTTCACCCTATCGTAACACCGTCCCCCACTGTATCAGGGCAAGCCTTAGTCACATCCTCCTTGTCGCATATCTCCCAATCCTTCCATAGTCCCCATTCTTTTGAGCAATTTGCCCAGGACCCAAATGTTTTCCAAACCCTAAGTCAAACCCTAGACCCCATGCCTTTGGCCAGTTCTGAAGTTGTACCTACATCACCGTGCCACTCACCTCCATTGTTCAAAACCCCCCCTTCACCTCCCACTCAGCCGCCCGCTTCCCCTAGGACCCAGTCACCTTTGAAAGCAACCATGCCTTCTGGTATATCTCCTGCTTCATTGTTTGTGGGAAAGATGCCTCAGCAGGATTTAGTCTCGGTGTATCTGATATTGGCAGAGCTTGACTTCATGGGGGAGCCATTGCATATTACATATGATCAGTCTCTAGCAGTGAAGGTCGTGGGTGTTCCACCTCTTTCCTCTAGGGCATCAAATGAAAAAGATCCGAGGAGATAGCTACCCCGGTGAAATGCACCAAGTTTGACTTGGATAGGAGAGTGCTGTGAACTAAAAAATTGATCCCTAAGATAAAGAAGCCTCTCCGAGAAATGACCGAGGCTGAATATGAACACTGGGTCAAGGAGAAGAACTTTGACGACATAAACTAAGAATACAAAATCAATGGTATTCATCGCAGAACTGACAATATCCTTGTTAAGCGACTCGAGAATCAGGAGAAGCTATTTCAGCTTCAAAATGACTCAAGGTAGCTGGAAGAATATCTAGCTAAGGCCACCACGTGGTTGGAGTCTGTCCAGCAGGAGATAAAGGACTTGAGAGCACAGCTCATTGTCACTTAGCAAGAGGGTACAACATAAAGAAGAATAGCTGAACAACTGTCAGAAGAGAATAGGGCGACGTTGGAACATGTCTCTCAGCTGTAGGATTCGTTAAGGTAGGCCCAATCTCAGCTGAAGGAGAAGACATCCCAGATGGTGACCTTTTCAAAAAATAAATTCAAAGAGATGCGGGTTGGTTTGCTGTAGGGATGTAGGGATAATGTTGTCGGGTCCCTATCCATCCTGGATTTCGCATCCAGGATCCAAGAAGTATCTGCCCAGGGAAAGACTATGGTAGAGGAGGCCAAACACCAAGCAAAGCAGTGGCTGGACTTGGCAATGAAAATTGAAGAGTTCACGTGCAAAGGCCTATGATTTCCTCCCATGTCCCGAATTACCCTATATTGGGCAGATGCAAGGGTAACCTTGCACAATTATTTTGAAAAAATAGAAAAAACAAGGGTCGCCAGGAAAATGCTGGACACATTGAACCATGAAATGAATATTTTCTTGGCTCCCTTCAACACTCTTTCTGAGCTCGGATGCCCAAGCTTCATCAAGGATGGGGAGTTTCTGCCCCTTGAATAGGTGAAGCTAAATTGGCTATATTTCGAGGCAAATGCATCAGAAATTGACAGTTGGGCCGAGCCAGTCCAGGAAGTAGAGGTCACTCAAATGGTGTCAAGATATTGCAAGATCAACACCTCCCTTCAAGAGTTGGGAGAGAGATATAACACCCTTGACGTACACACGATTGCAACATTTATAGCAGCGCTGAAGGATGTCAGTGATTTAGGGCCCTTTCAGGCAGTAGCCTGGGACTATACCAAGGCTACATACAATCATGTCCATGAGCGGGAGCAGTCGGCCGAGCAAGAGGGTGACAATGGTGATAATTCAAATTTAGAAAGGGGAGGAGAATTAGAAGAAGAAACTGCTAAGAGCAAGTCCGAAGAGGAGAAGTTACCCAAAAAGGGGGTGTTGAAGCAACAAAATGCAGGGGAAGGGAGTTCCTTTGTGCCCAAAGGATAAAGGCCTGGTTCTTTGCATCGATATGAGCTCGACACCCCGTGATCCATTAGGAATGTTGCCATATTTTGCATGGGGTGCCATGTTTTCATTTTTATTGTAAGTATGTTGCTCTCCCTTCCCTCCTCCTCCTTTCCCTTTCTCCACTATCCCCTTTCTCCCCTTATGTCAGTTTCATTCTCGTCATTTTCCCTTTTTCCTCTTGTACTTTCTTCGATCAATTTCCAAAAATAGAGCAAAAGGTCCTTAAAAATTTCTAAGTCTAAGAACGCACCTCGACTTCGCAGTGAAGTCGGGGTGCGCCCTTAAGTTCGAGTGCACTCAGGAATGCAAGGTGCCGAAAAGGATCGAAATTTTACTAAGTACAAGAGCACAACCCGACTTCATAGTGAAGTCGAGGTGCGCTCTCGTTCTTGTGCGCACTTGGGAATCAAAGGATCCCAAAAATTGGCTAAGTGCCAGAGCGCAACCCGACTTCGCAGCGAAGTCGGGCTGTGCCCTCATTTTTGTGTGCAATCTGAACAAGAAAAATTGGCTAAGTGCCAGAGCACAACCCGACTTCACAGCTAAGTCGGGTTGCGCCCTCTAACTTGTGTGCACTTGGACAGGATGTTTCAAGCAGCCCAAAAACTGTCTAAGGCATGAAGGCCTAACCAACTATGCTATTTCCCCCTTGCACTGTTTAATTGCGCTCTGATTTTGGGTGAAGTCAGACATAAAAGAGAGACTGCATTTCAAGGCAGATTCATCCCTCATCATATTTTGACAAGTTTCCAGCCTCGATATTCAAGCCAAATATGTGACAAGGAAAGGACAGGCATAGGCCAAATTATTATACCGCAGCTACCCTCATTTAAGTTGAATCAAAGTTTCATCTACTGCAGCTACCCGCATTCAAGCTAACTCAAAGTTTCATCAACCGCACTGCCATGTAGCTGCCAAGTTTTTAGGTGGACCTTGCTATAAGTACAGTCCCTGTATGTAGAAGTCAACATCAGTAGATCTTTTGCCGCTTTTGTCAGCTTTGTCATCTATTATCGGGTCTGGGATCCTGTGCCCAGAGTTGTAATCAGGGGGAAATTATGCTATAAATAGCTGCACCATATCATTGTAAAGTGGTAGAAGGGGGATATACTGCTAGGGAACCATTATAGTTGTACGTTTGCTTCTAAATGCAAGATACACTTGGCTCTATTTACTGTTATTGTTCTTTATACTACCTTTACTTAGCATTTCTGCCTCATGTTGCTTATGTTATTGCTTATTGTTATTCTGCTATTTGGATATCGGTATTTAATGATTAAGTATTCCTGGAATGCATAGTTAGAGGATACATAGAATGAATGACATTTGTAGTTTTTGTAATGTATTCTGTATTTATTTGATGTTAGTAGTGGTGATTGATAGTTGTGTTGCTTATCCTCCCCACCCAATGCAAATCACATTTATAATTCTTTTCGCATTTCTAATTTCTTTCCTGCACTCTGAGCTTAAAACCATTTGAGAAAATGTATAGCAAGCTGGCATTCTTTGGATATTGGCATGGAAGACATTCCTTCCTTTCGGAATTTCAATCTGTTGGGCAAATCTAGGGTGCATTGCACTAAATCCTATCCTAGTGGCAGATTCGTAACCAACAGAACACGGGCAATCAAAAGAGGAAACAAAAGGTGACTCTGAGCCCAAAGGATAAAGTCCTGGGGTCATTGCATTGAGGCAATCTCAATACCCTGTGAGCCGCCATGAATGTTGTCAATTTTGCCACATTTTGACTAAGGGGTAAATTTTTGAACTGTTACTGCAAATGTTTCTTGAAATCATAACTTTCTCCAATGAAAAGTCTCCCCTGACATCCTCAAAGTGCTAAGGCAAACAAGGAAGATCCTAGCTTTGTTCTCTTGGATGGTCGTATCTCGATGTCACTTGTCTTCGAAGCAAATTGGCTAAGGCACAAGCAAGCTCAGGTTCTCTCCAAAAATCAGTGAGCCCCAGCTTCGCTCGAGTTTTCAAGCGAAGTTCAGCTTGGACAGTGCAAAAAGAACTAAGGAATGAAGTGTCTCAAGTTTTCTCTGGGAGTCACCAAATCTCGGCTTCGCTCTTGTTTCGGGGCAAACTGCAGCCCAAGCCATGAAGAAATGGTTAAGGTAAGAGGAACCTTAGGTTCACTCCAAAATCAATGAGCCCCAACTTTGCTCAATTTTTCAAGCGAAGGACTACCTAAGCGATGACGAGAATGGCTAAGGTTTGAAAGAGCTAAGGTTCACTCCAATAGGGGAGTGAACCTCAGCTTCACCCCATTTCTGGATGAACTACAATTTGAATGATCAAATGTTTGTGAAGACAAAGAGACCCCGAGTTCACCCTCAGGAGCAGCGAGACTCAGCTTCACTCTTCCCCAGGGGTGAAGTACAACATCAGACAAAGAAAAAATTTAAGGCATAGAGACCTCAACTTCACTCTATTTTCGAGCGAATCTCAGCCTTGCACCAATTTTCCAACGAACCTCGACATCGCAACAAGCTCGAGCAATCCTCAGAATCCCAAGATCCCAATTTTGGGCTTCAGTCCTAGCGATGCTGACACTAAGCTTCAGGCTCAAATCAAACAAACTTTAGGCCCTATTTCGGGTGAACTCCAACAAGGGCGGAAAAAATCCAGCAAATATGTTTTAGGCATTACGACAACAACTGAATGGGCACCCTAGAAGAGAAAGAAGGTATGTGGGCATTTAAGGTGCATCCATGGTGCACTAATATTAGTCTCTAGCCCATCCCATTGGGATGGCCATGTCAAGCCCCAAAAAAATCCTTGAAGGAAAGTTGCACCAACCATATTAATGAGACCTGTTACTCCAACTGCAACCCCCCTCCGGTGCTGCTATAAATACGAGTGAGCTACAAATATCGTCTAGAGCTGTTGTAAGCATGAGCGAGCCAAATCTTATAGATACTCTGTCATCTGACAGGGGTCAAATCTCAACTACCCCCATAGTTTTGGGGGTTAGACATTAATGTAATCAAGGGTATTTTATTCTATAAAAGCCCGCTCAATGTAATGTAATCGGGGGGGAACATTTTACTAGAGAGCTACTATACTTGGACTCTGCTTCAATATTAAGACTCTTGGTTCTAATTTTGGACTCTTTTCCTGTGTATGATGCCTTCTATAGTTATTTCTGTTAATTATGTTTCTTCATTTGCATATAGTAAATTCTACAATCTGGATTTAAGTGTGTGATTAAGAACGAAATCTGGAATTGTTGAAGGATACATATCAGGGTGTGTGTTCCGTTTTAGTTTCTATTATACTCATAATATTTATTGATGTTGGTTCAAGTAGAAGTGAGTAATTGTGCTACCTTTTCTTCTGTTGGCAATTTTGGGTACCTTGGGTACATTGCATTTGCTCAAGTGTATAAGTTGTCATTGATGTCAAGAAGCTTTTGAAGGAATTTGATTTGATGTAAAATAATTTGTTTTGATGAAGGTTCGGCATGACAGGTTCGAAAGAAAGTAAGTTGGAAAAATGTCACGATATCGCGACATGTCGCATTTTCGCGACTTAAGCAGGAGAGAGAAAGCTTTTTAGAAAAGTGTCGCGATATCGCGACATGTCGCATTTTCGCGACTTAAGCAGGCGAGAGAAATCTTTTTAGAAAAGTGTCGCGATATCGCGACATGTCGTAGTTTCGCGACTCAAAGAGGAGAGAGAATGTTCGGAGTCAAAAATGTCGTGATTTCGCGACATATTGCAAGGAAGGTTGAACGGACGAAAAAGTGTCACGATTTCGCGACATGTTGCAGGAGAGAGAGTCCGAAAGAAAAAATGTCATGATTTCGCGACATAATGCAGGAGAGAGAGTCCGGGAGAAAAAGTGTCACGATATCGCGACATGTCGGGTTTTCGTGACCCGAAGAAAAGAAAAGCGCTAAGGAGAAAAAGTGTCACGATTTCGCGACAAGTCAGAAGACAAAGTGGAAGCAAGATAAAGTGTCACGATTTCGCGACATGCTACAGATGAAAATGTTCCAAGTAAGAACTATCGTGATTTCGTGACATGCAGCAAAGGGAAGAGTCTGAAATGAGAAGCATCACGATTTCGCGACAGGTTGCAGAGAAGTCGTACGTTGAAAGCGTCACGATTTCATGACAGGCTGCAAAGAAAACGTACGGAAGCTAGAAGTGTCACGATTTCATGACAAATTCAAGGAGGAAGAGCTCAAAGGCGAAAGCATCACGATTTCGTGACATGTTCCATTTTCGTGGGCGTAAGGCAGAGAAAAACACAAGGCAATGAAAGTGTCACGATTTCGCGACATGTTCCATTTTCGCTAGTGCAAGCAGACAAGAGTGCAAGGAAGAGAAAGTGTCACGATTTCACGACAAATTGAGATGGCAGCGTTCGGTTGGAGAAAGTGTCACGATTTTGCAACAGAAACAGAATGCAGGTCTTCTATAGGAGAAGTGTCACGATTTCGCGACAAAAGCAGAGAGGAAGGCTATGAAGACGAAGTGTCGCGATTTCGTGACAGAAGCATAAGGAGGCGTCGATAGGAGAAATGTCGCGATATCATGACAAAAGCAAAGTTGATGGCTATGAAGTCGAAGTGTCATGATATCGCGACAAGAGCTTAGTGGAAGTCGACAAAGGCAGAAGTGTCGCGATATCGTGACAAAAGCCAAAAGAAAGTGTACGGTTGCAAAGGTGTCGCGATATCGCGACATGTTGTAGTTTCGCGACAGAAGCTACAGAAGAGTTCCAGAGGCAGTGAAGCCGACAAAGTTAAATTTTAGCCGACAAAAATTAGGGCTTGCAGCCGACGTAGATTAGGGTTTGTTTTTGGTATAACAGCCGACTAAGATTAAAGTTTTCATCATGAAAATCTTGTTATAAAAGGAGGGTTGTTTGGAGAGTTGAATGTTGATGTATGTGTTGTTGATGTGCGACGTTCGGAGATAGTGCACAGTGCAAGAAGTTCGATCATTGAGAGCAGAGTGTGAATTCGATCGTAGTGTGTAGAGTGTGTTTCATCGAATCATTCTAAGTGTGAAAGATCACAAAGGAAGCAGAGTGTGTGAAGACGATGCCACTGTGATTGCGCAGAGGTGCAAAGGTTGAAGTTCGACCAAGTTCGGCTGTAACTACGCAGAGAGAACTTAAGGACAGATTTGTGTGAGCTTTTCTGAGAGCTTACAAGCAGATTTGAGACAAGTCTTTGTGAAGACTTGTGGATAGCCTTGAGCAAGCTTTTTGAGAGCTTGTGAGCAGGTTTTGGATAAGTCATTGAGAGGGCTTGTTGGACAGATTTGAGCAAGCTTTTGTTGAGCTTGTGGAGCAGTTTGGGCAGGTTCTAGTGAGAACTTGCAAAGCGGATCTGAGACAAGTCTTGGTGAAGACTTGGGTGAAGATCAAGCAAGCTTTAGTGAAAGCTTGTGAACCACTTTTGTGAACCAGAATTGAGAACCAGTTGAGGACAGATATTGGTGCAGATTCGAGGACATTTGTGCCAGATCGAAGGACTGTGTTTGGTGTAGATTAGAGAAAGAGATCGAGGACATTTGTGCTAGACCGAAGGACTGTGTTTAGTGCAAATTCGAGGACCAGCTTTGGAGGTGATAGAGTTGAGGACAGAGGTCTCCAGCCAGAGCAGGGAGGACAGGTGTCTTCTATGGATAGAGTTCCATTTGCTAAGGGCAACGGAGGCAGAGGTCTTCTAGAGGATCACCAGTCAGAGCAGAGCTGGGGGAAGATATCTCCTTTGGGCCGAGGCTCATAAACATTGTAATTGGGAAATATTCCCAAAGAACTTTGAGATAACTTTTAGAGAAAAGTTTTGTGGACGTAGCCCAGCCATTCTGGGTGAACCACGTTAAAATTGGTGTCACTTTGTGGATGATATTGTGCATTGTTTTGTTATTGCTTTGGGTATATTGCTTTACTATTTTTAAAGTATAAAAGAAAAAGTAAAAAGAGGTCTTATACTGTTCACCCCCCCTCTTAGTATAAGCTTGTGTTCTTCAATTGGTATCAGAGCGGGTGCCTTCAAAAAGTTTAACAACTTGAAGGAAAAGCTAATAAAGAACACAATGGATTATTCAAGTGGCAATGCAACACCTATTCTTGATGGGTCAGATTTTGGTCTTTGGAGTGCAAGGATGAAGGTTCATCTAATGGCACTTGGTAATGAGGTATGGGAAGTAATTGAAGATGAGTACACTATTCCTGTACATGGTCCAAATACTAAAGAAGAAAGGCTCCTACATCACAGAAATTCAAAAGCAATGAATGCAATCCTGAAAGGCTTACAGAAAGCAGATCTCACCAAAGTGATTCACTGCAAGACAACTAGTGAAATGTGGAAACAATTGCAGGTGGTTCATACAGGTGATACAAATGTCAGAAAGGCCAAGTTGAGACACTTCAAAGGTATGTTTGAACAACTCAAGATGAATGATGATGAAAATATTAGTGACTACATGCTTCGTATGGATGAGGTTGTTAACTCCATGAAAGACTTAGGTCTTGAGCTTGCTGAAAATGATGTTTGTGATAAGATTTTAAGATCTCTTCCTAATAGATTTAGTGAAAATATTTTTGCTATTGAGGAAGCTAAAGATTTGGATAAGTTGAAAAAGGATGAGCTCCATAGTATACTTGCAACATTTGAGTTGAGAACTCAAGTGAAGGTTGATGTCAAGAAAGAGGCACGACTTTCAAGGCTACCAAGAAATCCAAGGGTAAACAACTTCAAGAGAGTGATGAGTCTTCTAGTGATGAAGAGGCATATTACAAGCAAGAAAGGCAAGTTCTCTAGAAAGCACAAAAGCATGAAAAATATAAGATGTTTCAATTGTGGAAAGTTTGGTCATTATGCTACCGATCGTACTGTTCCCAAGAATGAAAGTGATGAAGATAAACAGGATTCTAAGAGCAAGGATTCTAAAAAGCACAAGCATCACAGGAAGAACAAAGATGAGCACAACAATCAAGGAAAGAGGTATTCTCACAAGCACAAGAAGAGTTTCTACCTAGACAAAGCAAGTAAGTGTTCTAGTAGTGATAGTGAAAGTTCTTCAAGTGATAATGAAAATGAGATGTTGTTCATATCAGAAAAAGAGGAAGAACCGAAACATAGATTCATTATCATGAAATGTCTTAGATGTGGAAATTTTGGTCACCTTGAGGATGATTGCACAAATAATGATTTGGTTTCTAGTATGTATGAGGATGCTTCAGAAAACTATAAGGAAGATGCTTGTATGGTTTTTGAAAAAGGTAGCACCTCTAGTGATAAGAAATCTGAAAAAGGCTTTGATGATTCGGAAAGCAAACAAATAAAGGATCTTGAAAGTGAACTTACTAACGCTCTTAGTGTTTTGAAAAAGGAAAGAAAGAAGAATGCTAGACTCAAGGATAAGTTAGATGAATGTTGTATGGAGAGAGATGATCTTATAGAAAGTCTTGACTTCTCTATGGCTAAGACACAAGAACTCAAGGATGAGTTAGAGTCTAAGGTTCTTGAGTATAGTGAGTTAGAACAGAAAATGGCTTCTTTGAAAGAGGAAACTAAAGAGTACAAGGATAAGCTTTACAGGTTTCAAGATAGCTCCAAAAAGGTTAAGTCACTCATCAAAGGTCAAAGAAAGACAACGGATAAAATAGGCCTTGGTTTTGTTAAGCCACACAAGGAACAAGTCGGAGAGTCTAGTAAGAGACTCCAAAAGGAAGAGAGTTCTGATGAGGAAAGTATTTCAGATCATGAGTCCTTGAATGATAGATGCGCAGAAATAGAAAATGAAATTCAGAATGAGAAGAAGAAGTTTTTAGGACCCAAGAGGTCGAATAAAGGAAAATTTCATGACAGATGTTTTGCGTGTCACAGGTTTGGTCACATGGCTGCACATTGCATGGCTCAAGTGAAGAAGGTAAACGGCAATTTTAGAAGCGCTAGTTTCTTTCAAGGGTATTGCTACTCTTGTCAATAGTTTGGGCACAAGGCAGTCTATTGCAAGGTTAATTACAGGAATAGGTTTGATCAAAACAGGTTCGGCCAGAATAGGTTTGGTCAGAACAGGGTTAGTCAGAACAGGCGGATTCAAAGAATAGGTATGCCTAAAAGAAATAACATTGTTACTTGTTATAAGTGTAACAATGAAGGTCACACAGCTAGACAGTGTAGAGCTAAACTTCCAAGGTACAAGAATAGGAACAGTGGTATGAACAGGTCCAAGGATCAAGGCATGGATAAGAACATGAATGATAATAGGAACAGGAACAGTGATAGGAACAGGAATAGGAATACGGGCAAAGAGTTCAAGAGAAGGCCCGACAAGGAAATTATAGATGCTGATGATGATCAGTGCCTAATGGGAGTTTTACTCCCACCCCAAAATTAATCACCTCATCAGGAGGTGGGGGAGGGACTAAGCTAAGAGGCTCATTCTTAGTCCCGAGCCCCAAAGGTGACCCTTTGCCATTGATGACAAAGGGGGAGAGATATGAGTAAGGGGGAGAGCTTCAAGTGAAGAGGAAAGCTTCAAGTCAGGGGGAGCAAAACTTCAAAGGAAGATTCTCAGTTGTGGGCACAGTTTCTCAGTTGTTAGCACAGTTGGTTTCAGTTTTGGCTCCTGAGACGTGTTTTCAGTAAAGGTTTGCCATCAATGACAAAGGGGGAGATTGTTGGCAATTTTGGGTACCTTGGGTACATTGCCTTTGCTCAAGTGTATAAGTTGTCATTGATGTCAAGAAGCTTTTGAAGGAATTTGATTTGATGTAAAATAATTTGTTTTGATGAAGGTTCGGCATGACAAGTTCGAAAGAAAGTAAGTTGGAAAAATGTCGCGATATCGCGACATGTCGCATTTTCGCGACTTAAGCAGGAGAGAGAAAGCTTTTTAGAAAAGTGTCGCGATATCGCGACATGTCGCATTTTCGCGACTTAAGCAGGTGAGAGAAATATTTTTAGAAAAGTGTCGCGATATCGCGACATGTCGCAGTTTCGCGACTCAAAGAGGAGAGAGAATGTTCGGAGTCAGAAATGTCATGATTTCACGACATATTGCAAGGAAGGTTGAACGGACAAAAAAGTGTCACGATTTCGCGACATGTTGCAGGAGAGAGAGTCCGAAAGAAAAAATGTCACGATTTCATGACATAATGCAAGAGAGAGAGTCCGGGAGAAAAAGTGTCACGATATCGCGACATGTCGGGTTTTCGCGACCCGAAGAAAAGAAAAGCGCTAAGGAGAAAAAGTGTCACGATTTCGCGACAAGTCAGAAGACAAAGTGGAAGCAAGATAAAGTGTCACGATTTCGCGACATGCTGCAGATGAAAATGTTCCAAGTAAGAACTGTCACGATTTTGCGACATGCAGCAAAGGGAAGAGTCTGAAATGAGAAGCGTCGCGATTTCGCGACAAATTGCAGAGAAGTCGTACGAAAGCTGAAAGCGTCACGATTTCACGATAGGCTGCAAAGAAAACGTACGAAAGCTAGAAGTGTCATGATTTCATGACAAATTCAAGGAGGAAGAGCTCAAAGGTGAAAGCGTCATGATTTCGTGACATGTTCCATTTTTGTGGGCGTAAGGCAGAGAAAAACACAAGGCAACGAAAGTGTCACGATTTCGTGACATGTTTCATTTTCGCTAGTGCAAGCAGACAAGAGTGCAAGGAAGAGAAAGTGTCACGATTTCACGATAGATTGAGATGGCAGCGTTCGGTTGGAGAAAGTGTCACGATTTCACGATAGAAATAGAATGCAGGCCTTCTATAGGAGAAGTGTCATGATTTCACGACAAAAGCAGAGAGGAAGGCTATGAAGACAGAAGTGTCATGATTTTGTGATAGAAATAGAAGCAAGCCTTCTATAGGAGAAGTGTCGCGATATCATGACAAAAGCAAAGTTGAAGGCTATGAAGATAGAAGTGTCACGATATCGCGACAAGAGCTTAGTGGAAGTCGACAAAGGCTGAAGTGTCACGATATCGTGACAAAAGCCAAAAGAAAGTGTACGGTTGCAAAGGTGTCGCGATATCGCGACATGTTGTAGTTTCACGGCAGAAGCTACAGAAGAGTTCCAGAGGCAGTGAAGCCGACAAAGTTAAATTTTAGCCGATAAAAATTAGGGCTTGCAACCGATGTAGATTAGGGTTTGTTTTTGGTATAACAACCGACTAAGATTAAAGTTTTCATCATGAAAATCCTGTTATAAAAGGAGGGTTGTTTGGAGAGTTGAATGTTGATGTATGTGTTGTTGATGTGCGACGTTCGGAGATAGTGCGCAGTGCAAGAAGTTCGATCGCTGAGAGCAGAGTGCGAATTCGATCGTAGTGTGTAGAGTGCATTTCATCGAATCATTCTAAGTGTGAAAGATCACAAAGGAAGCAGAGTGTGCGAAGACGATGCCGCTGTGATTGCGCAGAGGTGCAAAGGTTGAAGTTCGACCAAGTTCGGCTATAACTGCACAGAGAGAACTTAAGGACAGATTTGTGTGAGATTTTTTGAGAGCTTACAAGCAGATTTGAGACAAGTCTTTGTGAAGACTTGTGGACAGCCTTGAGCAAGCTTTTTGAGAGCTTGTGAGCAGGTTTTGGACAAGTCATTGAGAGGGCTTGTTGGATAGATTTGAGCAAGCTTTTGTTGAGCTTGTGGAGCAGTTTGGGCAGGTTCTAGTGAGAACTTGCAAAGCAGATCTGAGACAAGTCTTGGTGAAGACTTGGGTGAAGATCAAGCAAGCTTTAGTGAAAGCTTGTGAACCACTTTTGTGAACCAGAATTGAGAACCAGTTGAGGACAGAGATTGGTGCAGATTCGAGGACATTTGTGCCAGATCGAAGGACTGTGTTTGGTGCAGATCAGAGAAAGAGATCGAGGACATTTGTGCTAGACCGAAGGACTATGTTTAGTGCAAATTCGAGGACCAGCTTTGGAGGTGATAGAGTTGAGGATAGAGGTCTCCAACTAGAGCAGGGAGGACAGGTGTCTTCTATGGATAGAGTTCCATTTGCTAAGGGCAGCAGAGGCAGAGGTCTTCTAGAGGATCACCAGTCAGAGCAGAGCTGGGGGAAGATATCTCCTTTGGGCCGAGGCTCATAAACATTGTAATTGGGAAAGATTCCCAAAGAACTTTGAGATAACTTTTAGAGAAAAGTTTTGTGGACGTAGCCCAGCCATTCTGGGTGAACCACGTTAAAATTGGTGTCACTTTGTGGATGATATTGTGCATTGTTTTGTTATTGCTTTGGGTATATTGCTTTACTATTTTTAAAGTATAAAAGAAAAATAAAAAAGAGGTCTTATACTGTTCACCCCCCCTCTCAGTATAAGCTTGTGTTCTTCATCTTCCCCTTGGAACCATCTATATTTCCCATTTCTTTCAGTTATTTATTTCTTTTAGCAATTTCCCGATTCCTTTTTCGTTCCTTAATCTGAAAACCTAGTGTAGTGTAGTAAAGGAGCCAACCTTCTCTGGATATTGGCTCAGAATGCATTCTTTCCTTTTGGCCTTTCATTTTTTTGGGCGGTTCTAGGGTGCATAGATATACCAAACCCTTTCCCAGTGGCAGATTCGTAACCAACAGTAACCCTTGTGCAATATGGTTCCTAACCTCCTTTCCCTTATTAATAGTATGTCGTGTTGTTGTACATTCAAATACCCGATGACCATCTTCTCCACATCTATAACACTTTTTGGGGAATCCTCTATCCCTTCCTCTACCAAAATTGCCTCTTTCTTATGAGGAGTCTCCACCTCCTCTAGTGTCCAGGCTGAAATCTTTGCGAGAAGTACTAGCTTCTCCTTCTTGTTTTTGTTATTCTCTTCCACTACTTGTTTTTCCTCGTCCTCGTGAAAACCATTCTCTTCCTCTTTAATTATTTTTTTGCCTTGACAACTTCTCCTTTGCCTTTAAGGCATACCGATAGGCTTATTCTACCATCTTCACTCTCATAATATTAGCTTCATCTTGTATGGAAAATCGTAGTCCATTAATATACTTCAAAACCTTCTCATCTTATTCCACATGACAGGCCCGAATGGTGAGCCTATAAAATTGCTCCATGTAATCTTTCACACTCATATATTTTTGTCTTAATTTTTGCAGTTTCCTAAAAAGACTCAATTGATAATTTGACGAGAGGAATCTGGCCTGACCATTTTTTCCCATGTCTTAATATTTTATTTTTCTTTTCTTTGTCTTTCACTTTGAACATGGTCCCACCATAAGGATGCATGCCCTTTTAGCTTGGTACAATCAAACTTCACCTTTTTGGGGTCTTCTATTGATTCAAAATCAAAATATTTATCCATCTTTGCAATCTAATCGATAAGTTCTCGAGGGTTTAAACTTCCATTATATGACAAGGTTTCTAACTTTAGCTTCCTACCCATGTTAGAAATTGCCCTAATTAATCTTTCTTTTGGATCTCCTTCTTGTTCGTTATTGCGAGTTTCTGGTTGGTCTGCTTCCTCCTCTTCACTATCACTTACATCTTCTACTTGAACGCCTCTCCTTTGGGTAGTTTCAAGTGCGTCTAATCGAGCTATGACTCCTATCATCATTTTTGCTATGTTTGTGGGTTGAGGTCCTCATGGTCTTCTTCCTTGTTGTGCCATCTTTCCTTTGGCACGTATCAAACCTCAAAGCGGTTTTTCATTGGATGTTGTGGTTGTCAATGCTTTGATTGACATGTATGCAAAATGTGGTAGAATACACAAGGCACAGGAATTTTTTGACAAAATGCATGACGAAGACATGGTTTCATGGACCACAATGATTGCAGGATATGCACAAAATGAACAAGTTGAAAGGGCCCGTGAATTGTTTGACAAAATGCCTCATCGAAATGCAGTCTCATGAAGTGAAATGATCGCCAAATATGCACAAAACATACACGTTGAAAAGGCATGTGAATTGTTTGACAAAATGCCTCAACGAAGTACTATCTCATGGAATGCAATGATTGCTAGATATGCACAAAATGGGTTTTCTAAAAAATCCTTGGAAACTTTTAAACACATGCAATTGTCAGGTGTAAATCCAAGCTCAGCAACATTTGCCAGCATCCTTCCCACTTGTGCCAAAACAGGTGCTCTAGAAGACGGCATGGACATCCATCAAAAAAATTGAAAATGTTTTTTCATCGAATGTTGTGGTTGTCAGTGCTTTGATTGACATGTATGCAAAATGTGGGAGAATATACAAGGCATAGGAATTATTTGACAAAATGCATAATGCAGACATAGTTTCATGGACTGTAATTATTGTAGGATATGCACAAAATGGGTTTTCTAAAAATGCCCTGCAGAATTTTAAGCAAATGCAATTGTCAGGTGCAAAGCGACTCAGCAACCTTTTTCAGCATTCTTCCAACATGTGCTAACATGGGAGCTTTAGAAGAAGGAATAAACGTTCATCAAAAAGTAATTGAAAATAGATTTTAAGCAGATGTTGTGGTTGTGAATGCCTTGATAGACATGTATGGAAAATGTGGAAGAATAGACAAGGCACAAGAATTGTTTTACAAAATGCATAATGCGGACACAGTTTCAAGGAATGCAATGATTGCAGGATATGCACAAAATTGCTTTTCTGAAAATTCCGTAGAGACTTTTAAGAAGATGCAATTGTCAGGTGTAAATCCAGACGCTGTAACCTTTGCCAGCATTCTTCCAGCATGTGCCAACATGGGAGTTCTAGAAGAGGGTATAAACATTCATCAAAAAATAAATGAAAATAGATTTTCAGCAGATGTTGTGGTTGTGGGCACCTTGATAGACATGCATGTGGAAGAATAGACAAGGCACAGGAATTGTTTGACAAAATGCATAATGCAGACATAGTTTCATGGAATGCAATGATTGTAGGATATGTGATTAATGGCTACATTGAGGATGCCCTTAAACTCTTTGATCTGATGAAGCACATGGGAACCAACCCTAACAACGTAACCTTTGTATGTGTGCTATTTACATGCAGCCATGTAGGTCTAGGGGATGAGGGTTGTAAATACTTTAATAGCATTAGTGACTCTTATTGCATTATTCCTTAGATGAATCATTATGTATGCATTGTTGACCTTATTGGCCATGCAGGCTATCTTGAGGAAGCTTTGAACTTCATTGTCAAAATGCCCATAAAACCTGAATTGGTTGTGTGGATGTGTCTGCTTGGTGCTTGTAGATCACATAAGAATATAGGAATAGGGAAATTTGTGGCAAAATTACTTTTTGCATTGGACCCTAAATGTGTTGCATCTTATGTTCTTCTTTCAAATATTTATGCGGAAGTGGGCAGCTGAGATGATGTTCAAAGAATAAGGACATTGATGAAAGATAGAGGAATTGAGAAGACACCTCGATGTAGTTGGATTGAAGTTCAGAAAAGGGTACATGTTTTTGTGTAGGAGACAGATCACACACACAAACACAAGATATCTATGGAAAATTGGAGGAATTGTCAAGTGATATGAAGGCAGCGGTATATATTCCAAATACAATACGTGTGTCGCATGATGTGGAGGCTGAGGATAAATAATTTCTTGTCTGCTAGCATAGTGAAAATTTGGCAATTCCATTTGGGTTGTTAAAGACTCCCCTGGAACCATTATTAGAGTTGTGAAGAACCTTCGAGATGTGGTGACTGCCATACTACAACCAAGTTTATCTCTAAGATTGTTGCAAGGGACATTGTTGTAAGGGATTCAAACCGATTCCATCGTTTTAAAAATAGAAAATGTTCTTGTGGAGATTATTGGTGATGCAAAGTAACACAAGATCTAAAGATTCTTGCACAATGACATGGTGCATAGATTTTAGTGGTAGAAAATTACCATGTTTCATTTCATTTTCTCAAATAGTGTTGTTATTAAATATTTGTAAAAATAGGCCAACAGGCTCTTGGTTCAATAGTTGGGAGAAATAGTTGATGTAGCCCTTACTAAGGTTCAAATATTGAAGGCACCAAATAGCTCAATGTGACTAAATTGATGTAAAATGGAAAGGGTGACCCTTTCAAAACCCTACTTTAAAATATATATATATACAAATAGACAATGTTGTTGATTGCTGACATCATATTGTTCAAGTGAATGTAACTTCCTAGGTATATCGATGGGGTATTTGTGAAAGCCTTGTTTTTTAATACAATGAGTGATGGTATTGAAATATTTTTCAGAAATAGTCTACAACTTTATGATGAAGAGCTGGAGAAGGAGGTGGAAGAATCGCGAACATGAAAGGAGAAATACTTGAAGGAAATGGAAAACACTCAACAAACAATAAATGTTAGAGAATGATTGATTCAGTCATCATAGACGACAACGTTCCCTTTGAATGGTGATTGTCTCAAGTCAGCATCCTACGAGATGGTAAAGCTTTTTTGTACGATGATATTCTAGAGTATGACAATCCAATTTGTACAATGGTCAATTCATATGATACTTTAGTTGTACGAAAAATTCCTTCAAATTAGACGCCTTGAACAAGATCGTTTAATTGTATGGTGTGCTGGCATGTATGACAAAATATTGAATGATAAGATTATTTGGAAGTGATTCAATCGAAGTCATCAATTTTGAAGGGTATGCTTTTGTTTAATTTAAACTACACTTCTCAGTATTTGACATCTCATTTCAAATACTTGTTCTTTGTGTTTTATTGAGACGGTTATCACATGTCCTTAGTGAATGGCAATCACCCTCGATAAGAATACCTTTCGATACTCCTTCAATTGCTTCTCCTGCAACCTTAGGTAGTCATGTACACTTTTGCGTATCATGTCATGGTAACACACACTCAAAAACACAACATAATAGTCTTTTATATAACACAACTAGAATTAAAAAAAATATTTGGAAATTTTATTAAATTGCCTATGCGGCAATAGCTAAATGGAAATACACAGATAAAAATAAATCTTATGTTTCTTAAGCTCTTCCCCTACTCATTCCTCCTTAAGTTTGCACTCTTTCATTTTGTTAGTAGTTCTTCTCTTTTCTCTTCAAAGCTTCTCCTTCGCACTCTTCACCGTTGTCGCCTCTCTTCTGATAGACGTTAAATGACCTTATCTATATAATTATGGAATGCAACTATTGAAATGGTTATCAAGATGGTTAGACCTCTTGGTTGCTCATGGTTGGCCATCATATGGATGGTCTTCGAGTGCTTCCACATCATACTCGTTGGGTAAAGGAAATTTTTCATGAACATTATTGGGAATTTTCAACGAAAACTCTGTATTTAGCAAGCTTGGAAGCATTTATCCATGTCGCCATCTCAACTTCCTGATTCTTCCACTTAACCAAATGCTCAAACCTCTAGTCCTTCGAGCCACTCTAGAATCTATGATTGCCTCAATTTCATCTTGTTTCTTCTTCGACAACTATCGTACCCAATATGCCATCAAAGGATCTAGAGTCGTATTGTCCTACTTAGTTGTTGATCCTTTGTAATAAGGATATAAATATGCTACATTGAAGAAAGAGGATATATCGACTACTTCGGGTAGTTCTAGTTCATAAGCATTTGCGGCAAACTTCCTCAATATCTTGCATTGTCCTATATTTTTCCACTTTAGCTTGTGATAAGCTCCTTGTGGGAAACTTTCCTTTCTTAAGTGTGCTAAAACCATGTATTCCACATGAAATTCATGTTCTCTCCTCTTGATATCAACATGTTGCTTGTATCGCATCCATTTCTCTCATAATCTAACTTAACTTCCCTATGCAACTTTTGCATATATTTTTCCAAAGCACTCTTCCTTCCCAAACCAGCCATAGTTCTCAACCCGTCAACTCCTTGAGGATTGAATCCATATACAATATGAAAAGGACTCTTGGTGGTACTCATATTGATCAATTTATTGTATGTAGATTCAGCTTGTGCTAAGATAGTATCCCACAGAGTTGGTTTATCTCCTACCAAACACCTCAATAGGTTTACAAGGCTTCAATTCACCACCTTCGTCTGTCCATATGTTTGTAGGTGATACATTTAACTGAAACCCCACTTAGCACCTAGTTTATTCCATAAGGTTCTCCAAAAATGACCCACAAATTTGCTATCTCTATCTAAAAAAATGCTCTTTGACAACCCACATAGTCTTACAATTTCCTTGAAGAATAAGATAGCAATACGAGTCGCATCATTTGTCTTCCTACATGGTATGAGATGTGCCATATTTGAGATTCTATCAACCACAAAAAAAACCATATCATTACCCCTTTGCATTCTTGTCAATCCAAGAACAAAATCCATGCTTATGTCATCCCATGGCCTCTCAAAAATTGGTAATGGTTGATACAATCCAGTGTTTTGGATCTTCCCTTTTGCATACTGACATATTTGACAACCTTGCACAAATCTTCCTACATTTGTACTCATTCCAGATCGATAGTAACTTTCTTCAAGCTACCTTAGGGTTTTATCTATCCCAAAATGTCCTACAAGTCCTCCATTGTGTTTTTCTCTTATCAAAATTTCTATTATTGAATTTCATCTTATGCAAAATTGTTGTCCCTTGAATAACATTCCTTCTTGGATGAAATAATCAAGCCATGGGCTCTTGTCTTCTACAATAAGATTACCGCATGCTACCCAAGCTTCCTTGAAGTCTAAATCATCAGTATAAAGCTCCTTCATAGCATAAAAACCAATGACTTTGATTTGCATTGTGTTCATTAACAAATTTATTTTGCTGAAGGCATTAACTACTCGATTCGACCTACCACTTCTATGTTTCAAGACATGAATATCCTTGCAAAAATTCCACTCACTTCATATGTCTTTGATTCAACTTATGTTGGTTGTTAATAAACCACAAAGAATGATTATCTATGAACAAGATAAATTATTTTGGTAGCATATAATGCCTCTATTTCTTCAAAGCGTGAACAATGGCATAAAAATTTTGGTCATAGTCTGAGTATTTCCTCTTTGCCTCATTGAGATTCTCACTAAAATATGTGATGGGCTTGCCTTCTTAGCTCAAGACTCCTATCGTTGTCCCACTTGCATCATAATCCACCTGAAAGACCTTGTTGAAATTTGACAAAGCTAGAATCAGTTGTTCCGTTATCTTTTCCTTCATTATTCTAAAGCTCCTTTTTGTTGTACTTGTCCACTTAATCTCATGCCTTCCTCATTTTAGGGTATTTAAAATCGGTGTATAAATCCCACTGAAATTTTTGATAAACTTCCTATAAAAACTTGCTAGACCATGGAAACTTCTGGCCTCAAACATACTTCTTGGGGATGGCCAATTTACAATGGCCTTGACCTTCTCAGGGTACATTTGTAACCCCTCTTGTGAAATCACAAAACCCAAGTACACCAATTCCTCTTTCATAAAACTACATTTCTTCAAGTTGACTAGAAAATTTTCTTTCGTAAGTCTTTGTAAGACCAATCTCAAATGTGTCAAATGGTCTTCCTTACTTTTACTGAATATCAAAATGTTCTCCAAATTGACAACCACAAACTTGCCAACAAATGGTTTCAACACTTCATTCATCAACCCATAAATGTACTAGGTTCATTTGTCAATATGAATGGCATAACCAACCACTTACACAACTCATAATTTGTTTTAAATGCGATCTTCCACTCATCTCCTTCCCTAATCTAGATTTGATGATAGCCAGTCTTCAAATCTATATTTGTAAACTAATTTTTCTCCACTCAAGAAATCCATAAAATTTTCCATGTGTGGCAATAGAAATCTATACTTTATGATTATCTTATTAATAGCCCTTGAATCTGTACATATGTGCCATTCTCCACCCTTCCTTGGTGCAAGTACAATTGGTATTGCACATGGGCTTAAACTTTCCCTAATAAACGCTTTGTCCAATAGCTCCTAGACTTATCTCTTTATTTCCTCTTTTTCCATTGGCATCATTCTATATGATGCCTTATTGGGCAAACTCGATTCAGGAATGAAATTTATGTGGTAGCTAATACTCCTCAATGATGGCAATCCATACGATAATTCTTCTGACAAAATTTATGCATACTCCTGTAGAAAATACTTTACTTCACTTCAAATTTCATCCTTCCTATTGCTATCCCACCCTTTGTGGGTTTAGCAATCAAAGCAAAACATGCCTTCTTCTTTGTCATCTCCTTCAAAAATTGTTTTCCAAAAATCAAACATACTTTAGGACCATTGTCCTTTGTTTCATCTTTGCCCTTCAACAAACTTTATATGTACTTCTTACTGTCTTTTACAATAGCGTAGGTGTTTTCCCTACCATCATGTACTGCCCTCCTACCATATTGCCAAGATTTCCCAACAACACATGGGAAGCATCCATAGGCATAATATCACATAGGACCTCATCCTCGTAAAATCTTGTGGTTGGGAGATATTGTGGAGCTATTCCTTCCTGAAGGAGTATTACTGGTGTTGCCCTATATTAATGATATTATCTATCTCTGTCTCATTATGTGGATTATTATTGTGGATAATTATTTATGGACTAATGATTCGATATTTATGCATATTGGTGAATGATTTTTGTTAATGAGAATAAAGTTTTGTAACATAGGACCTCATCCTTGTAACATCCAATTTGAAATTTCACCTGACATTGTTCACTGAATAAAATTTGGTATCCCGAGATAGGAGAGTTTCCACGGATAATATTTAGATTAAGGATGATTTTTTGAGAGGGACGTTTTTCGTAAGACTTCCCAAACTGTCGAACTTGTTTCGGCCATATCTCACTCATCCAAACTCGAATTGAGCTAAAATTTTGAGGGTAGATGCCTGAAAAACCCTAGAACATGTCCACTAATTTTAATATTATTTGGAGAAACATAGATCCTAGTGCATCCCTATGTGTGAATGATATTTTTGGCAAGCGACTGTGCGAGGGTTTCATCTGGGTTGAGTGCAAGCAGCTCTAGAGGTTGGTTTTTAGGGCCTTTGGGCCCTAGCGACCAATAATTTTGTGGTTTATGCTCAATATTTTAGCAGGATATGTTGCAGGGGATCCAAGATGGGTTAGAAATATGTTTTTCAACAGAACATGCTGTGAACTTGAGTGACAACAACTCCCAATTTGCTGCACAAAATAAAAGTGAAAACCATACCTTTCCACGACATCTAGGGTAAGGATTAAAGAGATCACGAAACAAGTTTCAAGAAGTTGATCAAAAAATGACTCAGATATCAAGTGAATCTAGTGCTAAGGTGCACCCACAAAATAATTCTACTGTGAAAACCCCTGTCAATGGTAAGAATTTCGAAGACAAACCCAAAAATGAATTTTAGGGATGCCCTCCATGGTGGACAACCTCAGCCCAATGCTAATATTAATCTTAGGGCTTCCCATAAACCTCTAAGAATGCCTAATATTGATCCTAAGAAAATGGAGTCAGGATGTCTTAAAGCAGCTGACGGAACACCTATTGTTAAGCTTAATATGGGTAGCATTCAGACTGGCATTGAAGATTTGGAAAAAAGAGGACTAATTTGTCGGTTTGTGGGTTTTTGTCCGAGCCTATCTGCTTTCAAAGTTTGGGCTATAAAAAGCTAGAAAACCAAAGGTGAGTTACAAATCTCTATTTATCCAAATGGTTATTTTCTTGTTTTATTTGCTAATAATGAAGATGGAGAGAAAACTTTTCAAGGGGGTCCCTGGTTTTTTGTAAGGGTAAGGCTTTTCATGAAGCCCTAGCATACTAAATTTAAAGTTGAAGAAGATATGCCTTCTATAGATCCCGTGTGGGTTAGACTCTTTGGCCTCCCTATTGAATTTTGGAATCCTACTATTTTTTCTTCAATTGGAAACTCTTTAGGAACTTTTATGATGACTGCTGATTGTACTCAAAATTTTGAACATATTAGTTATGCTCGAATTTGTGTTTTATTGGATGTTGACAAACCCCTACCTAAAAATATCACTTTACAATTTGGAGAAGACACTTGGAAGCAAGTAGTGGACTATGAGAACATTCCTTTTTGTTGTAGAATTTGCCATGAATATGGTCATTTGGCTAGTTATTGCCCAAATAAAATTCTTGATCAACAGAAAGAAGATATAAACTCAGCAGGTTTCAAAATACCTAGGAAGAAGAACACTCAGAAAAAACCAGTTATGAAGGATCAATCAAATTCATATGCTAATATGTTTGAAATCCTTTCCACAAATGATTTCCCAAGTGAGGAAGATGAAATAAAAATCTTAGAAACACAATTTAAATATGAAGGGAAGAACTCAGAGACAAACCAACAAATCAAAGGTTTTCAACAGAAAAAAAGGAAGAAAATTTACACAAGAAAAACAATATTTTAAATGTCAAAACTTCAAATAATACAGGTCCCAATATAGACTCTTTTGAACCCTCTAGTAAAATTTTGGCTATGTACGAGCATTCTTCAAGGTTAGAAGCCATCTCGGATTCAATTGGAGTAAGTCAAGAAACAGGGGAAAAAAAATTGAATATGGATTCTAATCAAAAAACAGGTCGCAAGACCAATCAATATCATATGGTAAAAGAAGGTGAAAAGTTTGTAGAGGAAGGTAAGATTAATGCCCTTCCCAAATTTTTTAGCCCTGGTGTTAATGAATATCATCACTTGGAATATTAGAGGACTCAAAGGGAGTCTTTCAAAACAAAATGAAATTAGAATAATGATTCAGATAAATCATCCACATCTTGTTTTCCTTCAAGAAACGAAGATGTCAATGGAGGATATGGACTCAATTTCCAGTAAAATTTGGCCAACTGGAAAAGTGGTTTCCCTCAGTTCCCAGGGGACTTCTGGTGGCATTGCTTGTCTTTGGGACCCAAAAGAGGTAGTTATTCATCATATGGTTGGAATTTGGGGTCTGTTGGCTATAGCTATTCAAAGTAGACATTCCAACCAAATTATGTTATGCATTACTGTTTATGCTCCGACTGCTTTCAAAGAAAAAATAAGACAGTGGAAGGATATAACTCATATTATCTCTCATTTTCCTAAAGCTTGGATCTTTATCGGAGGATATTTCAATACCATCCTCTCTCTGGATGAGAAAATGGGGGGAAATATAAATTTGGATAAAAGCACTGACCTCATGAGTGAATATATTACAAATCTCCATCTTGTGGACATCCAACCAGATAATGGCCTTATGACTTGGTCTAATAGAAGGCAAGGCTTAGATTGTATAATGGAGAGATTGGAAAGGTTTTTTCTCTCTAAAAATTTCTTAATTCATGGTCACATTCCTAAAGTGAAGACTATTAACAATGCTGGTTCAGATCACTGGCCAGTCATGGTGGAAATGTGGAAAACTAATGTGAGTTTCTCTCTTCATTTTCAATTAATGTGGCTCAGAGACATTTCCTTTAGACCTCGTGTGCAATAATAGTGGAAGGAAGGTAAGCCTAGGCATCATACTAAGATGTTCTGTTTTGCCAAAAGACTACAATACATTAAATCCGAAATCAAGACTTGGAACTAGAAGGAGTTTGGGGATGTTCATAAAAAAAAACATGAAGTTATTGTTCATCTTGAAAATTTGAATAAGAAAATCCATTTAAATGGCCTCACAGAGAATAGAAGTACAGATGAATTTTAACTCACAACTCAGTTAGAGGAGTAAGAAAAAAGAGAACTTTTATGGAAGCAAAAATCTAGAATTCAATGGCTCAAAGAAGGAGATCGAAACACAAATTTCTTCCACAAATATCTTCTAGCTCGAAGATCTCACAACTTTATTTCTTTCCTAAAATCCGATTCTAGAGATGTTGTCTATACTTGGGATGGAATGAACCATAGTAGCAAAACTTGGACTCGAATCGGACTCGAAAAGTTCAACTCGGGAGTCGGCAAAAAAACTTGGCAAGACTCAGTAAAAACTTGGAAGAAAGAAAAATGAAAAAAAAATACAAATTTTTATTGAAAAAATAAGTTTTTTCATGCATATTACTTATTATTATATTCTAACACACTTACTCAACATTCAACATTATACAACTAAGAAATTAACAAGAGGAAGCAGCAAATTCTAATAGCAAGCTAATAATTTTGTTTTATAATTTTTTTTTGGATACATAGGGAGTTGGTTACATCCACACTATTTTTAGTAACTACCAAGTGCAAGGTTCAAACTATAGGGGCTTCCCCCAAAAAGCCTATACCACCTCATTATTTTATAACCCGACATGAAGAGGACCACCGGTCACTCGAGATTCATACCATCGTTGTCGGTATGACGTGCACTCAAAGGATTTGGAACAAACTATGACCATTGCAGGCATGACCACTTTGGTTTATAAAATTATAAATGAATAATATAATGATAAAATAAAATTTAATATATAAAGTTCAAAAATATTATTAACATTTTACAAAACATTAAATAATAATAAACTTTACTGTGTGACGGAATCACCCTAACTTAGTCCACCATGTTTAATAAATAAAATATTCAATACCATGTTTAATAGAGAAACCATGGAACGGAATCACCCTAACTTAGTCCACCGTGTTTAATAAATAAAATATTCAAATACCATGGTTAATTATAATAGGTGGGTTGTCTAGATTCGATTTCCTAGATGGTTTATTGGGATCTATTAACTTTACTTTTATTAAAATATTCTTGAGAAAAAAAAATTGAAAAAAAAATTCTTCAAATATTAATAAAGCTAATATTTAATCCTAGCCATTTTTCCGATTTTAGAATGGGAAGTCATTTTTTAAAATTGCTTACCAAAATTCAATATAGAAGCGAAATTCATTATTCTAGAGGAGCTTCATGTGTAGCAATTGTTTCGTTGGCGGTCGAGGGTTTCAGAGCGAAATAAATTATCATTTTTAATTTTTTTTCCATTGTGGCATGGTGGTGTGTATTGGCTACAATGGCGACGGTGGCAGTGATGGCGACGAAAGAGGGTGCATTGAAGGAGAGAAAATAATGGAAGAAAATGAAGGTGTATGTACTGCATGATGAACTTTCCAAAAGAGGCCTCAGCACTGGCGACATCAAGCCTTCCTTGATCGAACGCCTCCAAAAATCATGCCATTCTCCACCTGAATTGCCACACCCCATAGGACATGCATATGTGCATTCTAAAGCAGTTCCCATTCCCAAAAAATATGCGGATGATGTATCCATCGACGAAAGATATATTTGTATTAAAATAAATTATAATTGAGGGATAAACATTCTGAAGGTTTGAGAAGCAAAATTGCACATTCTCTCGTTAATATAATAAACAAAGATTTCAGTGTCTTGTTTGTGATTGCGCACTGGCCAACGTGGATTCTTAAGTCATGGAGCATCATCAAAACTTAACCACCCTAGACGTAATTTTTCTTTCTTTTTTTAACTTTCATTTTTTTGGGCTAGCCGAGTCCCGACGTCAGGACTCGGGAGTCCGAGACAAACTCGGACTCGACCCAGGACTCGGCCGGACTCGGTAGAGTCCAAAAAAAAAGGAGTTGGAGTGGGCTCGGTGCAGTTGAGCCCACTTGAACTCGAACTCGGCTGAGTAATTGGGAGTCCAAAAGAGTCTGACTACTATGGTATGAACTCTATTATTGTCGATTACTTTTCCAATCTTTTTGCTGCTACTCCTCTTGATTCAGCTTCTCAACAAAATGTTCTTCAAGCAATCCCTTCTCTTATCACTTCTAAGGAGAACTCTATTTTGATTGCTCTTGTTACTATCAATGAGCTTCAACGAGTAGTTTTTAAAATGCAAAAAGGGAAAACCCTAGGTCTTGATGGTTTTCCCATTGAGTTCTACCAAGAGTTCTGGGATATCCTTCATGTTGATTTATTAGAGGTGGTGGAAGAAGCCAAGAAATCCAAAGAAATTTTGAAGGTTATAAATAAAACTTATATTACTCTTGTTCCAAAAGCTCAAGAGGTTGATCATATCTCAGCTTTTAGACCTGTTTCTTTATGTAATGTTCTTCTCAAAATCATTACTAAAATTATGACTGAAAGGTTGAAGCCTCTTTTACATAATATTATTTCCCCTGAGCAAGGGGGTTATGTGAAAGGGCGTCAAATAGTAGATGAGATAGTTCTTGCTCAGGAAGCCATACATTCCATGGATATGCAAAAATATCCTTCCATGTTCATTCGGTTAGACTTATCCAAAGCTTATGACAGAGTGGATTGGCACTTCCTTATCAAAGTTGTGAGGCAATTTGGTTTCCCTAAGGATTGTATGGATTGGATTATGGGATGTATCTCTTCAGTTTCCTACTTATTTCTTATCAATGGCAGGCCTTCTCAATCGTTCCCTGCTTCCAGAGCTATTAGGCAAGGTGACCTGCTATCCCCTTATTTATTCATCATTCTTGCTGAATGCTTGGATAGGACTATAACCAAAAAGCGATAAAACAAAACCCTTGAGGGAGTTACCATTTCTCATGGAGCTAGACCTATCTCTCATCTTCAATTTGTGGATGACTCTACTCTTTTAGGTAAAGCGACAATTAAGGAAGCTTCTAATATTAAGCAAATCATTAGCTATTTTTCTAAGGCTACTGGGTTGTTGATCAATGAAGACAAATATAAAGTTATTTTCTTTCACTGCTCTACCAGATAGGAATCCATGGTCTTGGATAAATTAAGATATAAGAAGACCTCCCTTTCGATCACTTATTTAGGTATTCCCATCAATATTCAAAGGCAGAATAATAAAGACTAGAATTGGTTGTTGGAAAAAGTCAAGAATAAAATTGGAAAGTGGACCAATAGGTGGATTTCTTCTAGGGGTAGAATCACCTTGGTAAAATCAGTCCTTCAAGCTATTCCTATTTATGTATCTTTTGTGTTGAATATCCTGTATCGCTCCAAATTTTTCGCATCCTTACCTTCAGGATATAGGATCCACGCCCAGAAGGGGGATGCGAGAAGGATGGGACAATACCTCAGACTGAGAGGCTCTTTGAAGGTCGCGCCTCTCTGGGGAGGGGCATAAGGGTGAATTTTCGATGGATGGTGGTTCACCAGGAAACTTTTGAGTGGCAGTTTCCATGCCTAGGTTGAGAATGGTTGAGAATGGTTTCGATGTGTTCATTTTGTACTTTAATCATTCATATCCTAGGTTTGGCCAAGATGAATCTAAGCTATTCTATATGTCAATGCTGATTTATATGAATATAGAAACATGAATAAGTACTAAACACAGAAAGTATGCTAAATAAGACAGAATATACCTGATTTCGGATGTCTGATGAAGATTTTGAGGTTTGTAGAAGTCAAGATCATCTCAAATCTTATATTATCATCTGCAATTGAATAAAATCATCTCAGATCATAGTCGGTCATCTGAGATCAGATGAGATCATCCTCGATCTAAAAAATTCATCAGATGAATTCATCAGAAACCTTCAATCACAGAAACAGATACCAAAAACCAAAAATGCAACTGCAAAAGCAAGGAGAAATGATAGAAATAATAGTAAACTTTACTAAATGATAGATTCATATAACAATTAAGAGAAATGCAATAATTTAATAATTTGTTTTAACTTTATCATGCATCTATGCTAAATGAGGTGAACTCTAGGATGCAGAAATAAAATAAACTAAGTTAATGCATGAGAAAATGAAGAGAAAAGATAATAAAATACAAACTCCAGGCTCTGATTGCCCCTAATATGTGTTGTAGTCGAGATCACCTCCAATCATACGATATCATCACCGATCTACGATAGGATCATCCAAAATTGTCTGGAATCGTCAGTGACGATCCGAGCTTGCTCCAGCTGAAAAACAGTAAAATTCCTACAAGAAAACTTGAAATACGCGATACAAACGAAGGTGCGAGGGTGTTCTAATGCACGAAAACTAAAGTTGCAGGGAGATCAGTCAGCCAGGGGGTTCAGGAGGATAAACTGAGAAAATCCTAGTTTATATAGGATTAGGGAGAGGTTAGGATGTTGGAGATCATCCCAATTTGGGAGATCTCCAATGGGAGAGACTCTAACTACGCAGACACGCTTTCTGCCCAAGTTAGAGAAGTTGTTGAAACAAAAGCTAATTATGAAAATTTAGTTTTGGGACAAAATTGTCTGGACATTCTGTTCCAGACGAATTCATAATATCTGGGACGATTTCGTCTGATCGGCGATGATATCGTCCAATGGTCAAAACAAATCCTAAAAATGGCACGAAAAATAAGGAGAGCGGGTAACGGGTGATTTTGGTTTAAATTCAAATTTTTATCTTTTTACTAAGGTTTAACTATGCCAATTTTACGGTGCTACATTTTGCCCCCTCTTTAGCAAATTTTTTGAAGAAAATGTGTTAAATATGAGTTCTCGTTTTATGAGAAAGCAAAAATTTACTCAATTTTCTAGACAACGATTCTAGGTCGAATCGTACGACTGCTGACTCTGGTGCCCCCTCCGTGTTTTTACCCAAATCGAATGTTTGAGGTAAAAGCGTGGAAAAGCAAAACTAAAATGTTGTTGTTTTTAAATAAAATTAAGAAAAATAGGGTAAAACCTTAATTCATTTTTATTATTCATTTTTATTGTTTAAGAGCTCTACAGACAAAAATGGTTGAGACAGCGCACAGATCGAAAAAGGTCCAGTGCGGGCTACGAGTAAGGATCTAAACCTAGTGAATTATGTATTAATTTGATTTGTGCAATTTTTTTTTTAAATTTTTACTGTTTTGGGGCATCACGGCCGTTTTTAGGCTGTCGACGACGTCGAGATGAAATCATCCCTATTTCGTCAAAATCGTCTCTGGATCGTCAATATCATCTAAGGGCGAAATCGACGAACTAGGGGCGATCCCATCCAACAAGGGGCGATCCCCAAGTTGCAAAATCGAAGATGATTTCATCATACAAAGGATTATTTTACCCAATTTAGGATGATATCATCCAATGGTGGACAATATCATCATTTTTATGAAATTAAGCTTGTTTGAATTGCATTTAATTGATTTTAATAATTGGTTTATTAATGAATTTTATTGTTTTATTGTTTGTTTTGCAGAGGGGGTTACTAAAGAGTCGAGAGTGGAAATAAGGGAAAATGTGTCGACGTAGGGGAGAGCAGCGATATGGCGCCTCTCTGGGCTGAGAATTCCCACCTTCGGGCTCAGGTGCAGACACTATAGGATGAGGCTACACGGCTCAGGGCTCGAAGCAGAGGTGCGAGCACTGAAGATCTGGCATGGGCTATTGCTCAGACCACGTTCTACTAGGGGTTGTACTATCATGTGGTTCTAGAGAACTAGAGGATACCATTGCCAGCCCCCATTGCAGAGTTGATCACGATGGGATCGTCGAGGACATCCTCACAATCGACGACGAGGACCCGAGACACATCACGGACCTCTATGGGACCACCTCCTCCACACCAGGGTGGGAGAGGAGATGAGAATGAGAGCTTGAGGGCTTCTCGAGGCTAGATGCTACAGACTGTAGATTGTATATATTATTATTACTTTTTGAGGGGATTGAGTATGCCAAGGTATTGATTGTGGCATACCAATCCAAATGATGTACATAATTTATTGATATATAGATGGTCTTTTTGATGATATGACTTGTGTATATGTTGTATGATGCTTTAATTTTGGATTTGTTGATTAATTATTCATGTAATTATGTCGTTTGGAAATAAATTATAATTTTATGTCATGCCATAAAATTTAAATGGAATAATCTGATGTAAACAAATGGTTGTTTTGGTGTAATTTGATGAAAAATAAAGAGACTTCTAACAATAATTTCAAAGGACATTGTCGTTGTTATAGACCATTTCATGGAGTCTTCACTCACTAGGTCGTCAAGCTAATCCTAGTATAGAAATATTTCTAAAAGTAAAAGAGTGCTTAAGAGACTATCTTAAGACTTTGCGTTGTGATGATGAAAAATGATGATGGTGATGATTTGTTTTCATATTTTCATAAAAAATATTATGCATGAGATATTAAAATAAATATGATTTTTTCTAGGCATAAATTTCTAAGTGTGATAAAAGTTTAGAATAATTCCCTAGGAATTATACCATTGTTGCAAAATGGAATGTTGACATAATGAAATGAAATAGAAAAATGTGTTCGTTCCTTTTAAAGCACAATTGTGTAACATAATGATGTAAGCCATATGTTTTTATAAATTAAAATGAATGGAAAAATAAAATTAGAACAATGGTTTGTGCTAGGCATAGAATTTTAGGTATAGACTTATACCATCATCGCGAAATCCAAAAAAAAGGAAATTGATATAATAGTTTTATTGCATAATTGATTTTTGATTTTGAGATAAATAGAAAATAATAATATATAAACATGACTTTATTTACTAGGTGTTTTGAAGATGTTGTGAAAGAAATTTTTGGATTTTTGGAAACAATGTATGTAATTGTTTTTATACTAAACAGATGTTCTTAGATAAGAAGATAAAATTATTCCAACAAGAGTTTGCAGAAATATTTTAAATTATCTCGAAGACAAAATGTAGATTTATTAAGGAACCCTCATGTGCAAATGTGAGTTCATTACTGATCTTGATTTATCATAATGATACAAAATCTCTCAAATACAAATGTGTGTGCAATTGTATTTTTCATTCACCAATTTTGAGCAAGATAATTTGATACAAGTAATTTGAATTAACCAAATGAGTGTTCGTTGCCCATGATTTATATGCATGTAACCGTACCAGACTACTATGTAAGTTAGGTCATCAAGAGCTAGTTGATCCATAAGCCGACATAGGTCTGTACAAAATAAGGTCGCTAATGTGACAGACATATCACCACGCTAGGGATTACCCAAGGCCAAGCGGGTTGGGCACAAACCGCTTGTTATGGGGCTTACCTCACAATTTTCAAATAATTGAGAATTCCAGGGATTCAAGCTCATTCACCCTTCTTTTATTTTCAAGGGGTAGGGAAAGGGATTTTATTGCTTTTTCCTTTTTTCTTTTCTCTTTTTTTTTTTTTTTGTATTTTTGCTTGGAACTGAGATAATGCTGAAATATTGATGCGATGGTACAAAATAATATTTTTATTTTTCTCATTTTCTTTGAATTTTCTTTTTCTTCCTATGCTAGGGATACTTGCTCGGATTGGTTGTAGAGCAAGGGATTTTTATTCTGGGCAAGGGTGAGCTTGTCCTTTTGTCAATTCTCAAAGATTCTAGACCATGTGCATGATAGGATAGCAAGGGAAACTTTTCGCTCAAGAAACAATTTCTACTATGTAGCATCATATCGAATTTGCAATGAAATCATTTTAATGTGAAAAGATATGCTTGGTTCAAGTAAATAACAAGATCAGTTCTCTATGCTCAAAACTTTATTTAATTCAAATGTGGACTTTGATATAAGAGAGATTAATAATCATACCAAATAAAATCAAGATATTTATTCATGTGAGTGTGAAAGTGCGGGATTCCAAATAAATGTTAATTTATCCAAAATAACTGAAAATATAACTGCAATACTGCAAGAATTGACAAGTACGAAAATAAAATATGTTTTTGAAGATTTTGATGATTTTGAAGTTTTTATATTTTGATTTTAATTTATGAATGGAAAGAATAAATACTATTACTATTTTTGAAATGTTTATATGGATGACTAAAATGAAACAATATGCAAAATAATAATATATACAATGATGAAATGCCCAGATTTTATGCATAATAGCGCTTAAGATGCATAATGTTCATAGGTTCTTTAAGATCTTTACCATCTAATGTAGCCAATCGGTATGCTCCCGATCCAAATTTAGCAGTGATGATATATGGCCCAAGCCAGTTAGGTTCAAATTTACCTTTAAGATCTTTAGTTGCATTGGTATTTTTTTATATTTTCTTTTAAGACAAGGTCGCCGATCTCAAAGGATCGATGATAAACTTTCTTGAGGTATGCTCTCTTGAGCTTGTTTTGGTAGGCTCGAAGATGTTCTAAAGCATTGATGCACTTCTCATCTAGGAGTTCCAACTGACTAAGTCTGCCAGCACGATATTCATCTCCTACCTCAGTATCTTGAAGTAGTAGAACCAAAGAAGGAACTTCTAATTCAAAGGGAAAAACAACTTCAGCGCCATAAACCAAAACAAAAGGTGAGGTGCCCGTGGGAGTGCGAACGCTAGTTCGATAAGCCCACAAAGCAGGATATAGTTGAATGTTCCAATCTCGACCAGATTTATTGACCAATATTTTGAGGATTTTGATTAATTTTTTATTAGATGCTTCTGCTTGGCCATTACCTTGAGGATAATAGGGAGTGGACCAATGATGTTGAATTTTATATTTTTGACATCTTTATTTTTGAAACAAGTTCCATTATCTGAGATGAGATTTGCAGGAATTCCGAACCTACAAATAATTTGATTAAAGATAAACTTGGAGACTTGTGTTCCAGTGCAAGAAGCTAAGGGCATAGCTTCAACCCATTTCGTGAAATACTCGATGGTAGTTATAATGAATTTGTGTCCATCAGATGACATAGGATTGATTTTTCCAATGATGTCTAAGCCCCATTTTGAGAAGGGCCAAGGAGATGAAATAGCCTGTAGTTCTTGTGCAGGCGCATGGACAAGGTCAGCATGTTTTTGGCACTTGTCGCAATGGTGCATGTAATCATGTGCATCATTCTCCATGGTAGGCCAAAAATATCCTATCCTAAGGAGCTTCTTAGCAATGGCGCTACCACTAAAATGTCCCCCACAAGATCCATCGTGGGCTTCACTCAAAGCTGATCTAGATTCTTCTAGATTCAAACATCTCAATAGGATGCCTTCAAAAGATCTCCTATACAAGGTATTACCAATAATTACAAAGCGACTTGCTCGTCTACGTAATAACCGGCGTTGGTTGCTATTACAACCTTCAGGGAAGGTCCCATTTTGAAGAAAGTTAAATATATCAGTATACCAAGGTTCAGGAGTAGTTTCGTTGATTAAAAACACATCCAAAGGTTCTAAGCATGATTTATTTGAAGTGATTTCTTGGAGTCGATGAATAATGATGGTAGCATATTCATCATCTAACTCCAAGGGCAAAAGGGATGCAACTGCAGCCATAGCATCAGTCGCACGGTTGCTAGTTCGAGGAATAGCTTCCAAGGTAACTTGATCAAATAAAGATAATAATTGTAAGACATATGCTTTATATGGACGTAATTTATCATCTCTGGTCTGATAAACATCATTGATTTGATTTATGACAAGTTGAGAGTCATCGAAAACTAATAAATTTTTAATTTTTAGTGCCAAGGCAGCTCGTAATCCAAGGATTAGAGCCTCATATTCAGTAGTGTTATTAGTGCAAGCAAACATTAATTTAAAGGACAAAGGTATAAGATGTTTCTGTGGAGATATTAAAATAATACCTGCACTAGCCCCACTCATGCATCGGGCTCCGTCAAAGTATAGGGACCATTGCTCAAGATGGTCTGCCTCTAGTTTAAGGCATTCATCGAGAAACTCAATGATGAGGGGATGGATAGACTCTAAGGGTGCAGCAACTAATTGATCTGCTATGATTTGACCCTTAACAAACTTCTATCCTATAAACGTGAGTTCAAACTCGCTTAGCGCAAGAACCCACTTAGCGGTGCGACCAGATAAGTACGGTCGACTCATGAGATACCGCAAAGGATCGAATTTAGCAATAACATACATTTTTTGACTGAGCATATAATGGCGTAGTTTCTACGTAGAAAATATGACTGCTAGACATAACTTCTCTAATACTGTATAGTGAGTTTCATAACTGATTAAGGTTCGGCTAATGTAATAATTAGCACATTCTTTCTTCTCATCATCAAGTTGAGCTAACATAGCTCCTAAGGCAAAATCTAAAGCAGAAATGTACAAGATAAATGGGCGATCAGGTCTAGGTGGTGAAAGCACCGGTGGGTTAAGGAGATATTGTTTGAGGAGTTCAAATGCTTCCTGACATTCATCGTCCCAATGAAAAGAGACATCTTTCTTAAGAAGCTTAAGAAAGGGTCCTATTTTGTCCGCCAACTTATCGACAAAGCGACGAATAGCTTGAATTTTACCTTGTAGACTTCGTAATTCAGATATATTTGTGGGTGTGGGCATATCGATGATAGCCATGATCTTGAGAGGGTCAATTTCGATGCCACATAAAGAAACTATAACCCCCAATAATTTATCGGACTTAACTCCGAATATACATTTAGTTGGATTTAGTCGGATAAGATATTCCCTTAACCAATCAAAGACTTTTCTCAAGTCATCTAAATGATCATCTTCTTTGATGGAACGAGCTATAATATCATCTACATAATCATGTAGAATATCATGCATCATATCATGAAAGATATAAGTCATGGCTCGTTGATATGTTGCACCTGCATTCTTCAAACCGAATGGCATCACTTTCCAACAAAAGGTCCCCCAAGGGGTAATAAAGGTTGTTTTAGCTTGATCTTCAGGAGCTATCCTGATCTGATTATAACCAAAAAATCCATCCATTAAGGATATCATTCCACTCCCAACAGTAAAATCAATGATCTGATCCATGTTGGGAAGAGGAAAATCATCTTTAGGGCATGCAACATTAATATCTCTAAAGTCTGTGCAAACCCTAACTTTGGTAGCTTCTTTCTTAGTTATCGGAACTACATTCGAGATCCATTCAGCATAATCAATGGCTTGTATAAAAATAACCTTCAGGAGTTTTTCTAATTCCCCTTTGACTAGTAAGGCCACTTTAGGATGCATTTTTCTAAGTTTCTGTTTAACAGGTTTAGCATCCGGATGGACTACTAGGTGATGCATAACTACAGAAGGGTCTAATCCTGGCATATCTTCATATGTCCAAGCAAAAATGTCTTCATATTCTTTAAGGAATGCAATGTATTTATCTTGTTTTTCTTGACTCAATTCTGATCCAATGTTGATTATGTGAGGGTTATCGTTGGTTCCAATGTTAATTTTTATGACATTCTCTACTTCCATGTGTAGATCTCTCTCAAAATTAGGTGGGGCGGGTGAAACGCCCAATTCTTGTAATTCTTCCAAGGTTAGCTTGGATAATTCGTCTTGAGGAATCGTGGCCTCAAGTTGGGCTATACTAGGTATAGAGCCATCGAAATAAAATCCGTTATGTAATAATTCCTCAACGGAGACATCGTGGAAGATATCTCCCTCCAATTCATCGTCAGATTCAACGATCATTTGAGGGTAAGCTATGGATAGCATATTACATGTAAATGGCTTATTCATTAAATGCAAGACATCATGTTTATCCAAATAATCTTGGTAACACATGAGATGGTCATCCTCCTCAAATGGGAAGGGCTGACCCTTACTAGGAAATAGACCCACACCACATCGGGCGGGCCACGGCTCTACCTCAAAAGGTTCTTTCATACCATTCTGGAAAGGTCCCAAACCTTTCCCCTTATATCCCAATTTAAGCATTATAGGCTTAGCTTTAATATACTCATTAGTAAAATAACATCGAGCATATCCATCATAGTGTGTCTTGATGTTTCTAGGTATTCTTCCCCAGTCATATCCCTTATAAATAAAAGCATAGCTCCCGACTTGGTAAATACTTCCCATAGGTTGTGGGAGGCCCAAGGTATGAGGAGAGGGCGGAAAATTATTTAAGATAAGGGAATCTTGCATAGCAGCGTTTGTTTTTTCTGATATAAGAATTTTAGATAAATCGGGTAAGAGCTCATCAGTAAGAGCGTAAGAGGTAGAAGGAACATTTCCTACATCTTTGGATGCGAAAAATATGCCTCTGGTAGGTGTAGACGTTGTAGAGATGTTGATGGACGGGTCTATAGGTATGGAAGTTATAGGAGTAAAACAAGAAGCATTGGTTGTGGGTTTAGGATCTTTTTGAGGTCCTAATGTGGTTTGTTTAGAGGATGGTTGAACTATATGTAGAGGTGGAGTTGATGGAGAAAAAGTAGATGATGTTATGGGTGTGTGCTTCACACATTTAGACGGATGATTAGAATTAGGATGTGTGGATGATAAAGCAGGGCAAAATTGAACTCCAACAGGTTCTGCCAAAGCACACATATCAAAGGGTCTGGGATCACCATGAATGGTAACCAACTAATTTTTAAATTCGAATTTAACACACTGATGTAAAGTTGAGGGAACAGCTCGCATCGCGTTGATCCAAGGGTGACCCAAGAGTATATTGTACGATGCAGGGCAATGTACAATAAACACGGTCGTGTCTAAGGTTCTTGGACCAACTTGCAATGGGATAGTAATAACTCCACACGTTTCTTGTGTTTCGTCATTGAAGGCTTTTATAATCATATCAGTTCTTTTCATTTCGTCACTTCTAAACCCAAATATTTGGTAGAAGTCAAAAGTGCAAATGTTTAAAGATGAACCATTATCAATCAAGACTCGTTTAACTTCTACATCTCCAATTAGGGTAGTAATATATAAGGGGTTATCCTTATGTAAACTATGTTTTGGTATATCTCTATCCCGAAAGTCAATACAATCGACTTCTCGAGTTATGATAGTATTGGTCATGGCTTCAGGTTGAATATTTTGTGGTACCATCATTTGGCTTAATGTGAGCATTAATTCATCCCTATGTGTAGGAGAAGATCTTAAAAGGTCCAAAAGGGAAATTCTAGCTATAGTATTTGATAATTGTTCATTAATATTATAAGGAGGTTTAGGTTGAACATTAGGCGCATGATTCCCTTTATTAGGGACTTTCAAAACAAATGGAGCTGATCCATCGTTCTGAGTTTGATCTTGTTGAGAATTTTGAGCCTGTTGTCGAGTAACAGCTCCGATAGTACCTACAATATTATTTTACGGATGATGAATGGGTCTTGGTCTAGCATTTATGGCTTGTTCATTAGAAAGTAATTGCTGAGATGATGGTCTAGTAGTGACTCTTCTGGAACCATAGAATTTGTGATAGGTTGAATAGCATCTGATTCATCTTCAAAACTATTCGATTGATTTGATGTGATTTCCATGTCACTTTTAGTCTCGTATTCTATATCACTAAGATCAGGTATCCGAATATTATATAGAGGTCTGGTCGTAACCATGGATAAAGTTGTGTCAAAAATTTGTAGATCATGAGCAGGTGAATGTCCACTAATAGTCCCTACATATCGGGTAGGAGGGGGAACATTATGATGCTCAATTTGATTAGCCACATCTTTACCATGCTTTGGTAAAGGATGTTGAAATATGTCCAATGATTGATTGGCATTCTGATTCTGATTTTGAGGGATATTATTTTGAGCATTATTAGGAGGATTTTGTTTAGGTTGGAAGGCTTGTACCTCCATCTCATTGTTATCAATCAGGTCTTGTATTTTATGTTTTAATCTTTTACAAGCGTTGGTAGCGTGTCCAGGTCCTCTATGGAAATCACAGTGTAAATCAGCTCTGTATCCAGGTATAGTTGGATCAGGTTCCCGGATATTTGGTAATTGGATCAAACCTCATTCTAATAATTGTGGTAGAATGGTTGATAGAGGTTGATTTAACCTAGTAAATTCTTGAGGTGTTTTATCAGGAGGTTTCAATATAAACTTCTTCGTTGTTTTCACAGCATTAATAGTAGCAATATTTCTACTATCAGTGACTCCATCACCCACAACTTGTTTATTTTTATATTGATTTTTGGATGTTTTCTCATCATCTTTATTTTTAAGCTGACCTCTCCTAATGAGAGCATCTTCCACTCTTCGGGCTAAGTCTATAGCCTGATCGAAGGTGGTCAAGGTAGTGGTTGATAACTCATAGGATAGTTGTTCTTGTAAATTATTGATAAAGATATCCAACATTTCCCGATAAGGTAACACAAAGTGTAATTTTCCTATCAACTGTCTCCACCGAGCTAGGAAATCAGCAAAACATTCATCTTTGTCTTGTTTTAAGTTGTACAAATATTTAATGGTTACATGCCTTTCGATGTAGGCACTAAATTGATGAACAAAAGACTCGGTTGTTTCTTTGAAATTCCTCAAAGAATGAGTGGGTAATTGATAATACCACTCCAATGCCATCCCTCCTAAACTTTTTGGGAACATTTTTAGTAATAACAAGTCATCATGTGATATATCATGACATGCTATCCTAAACATACGAAGATGCTCTATGGGATCTTCGGTTCCTTTGTATATAGGTAGGACAGGCATAGGAAAGTGTTTAGGATATGGTTGTGCTACAACTATAGGATCTAAAGGTTGACTACACATCTCTCGATAATTGTACGAGGGACGGTAGGGATCTATCTGGTCCATGCGGGAGACTAACTATTTCACCATGGCTTCCAGATTACTAGTTTGTCCACCATATTGGTTTGGTGGTATTTGAGCGTATGATGGCGTGATGTAAGGATTAGATGCTATATTTCTATTATGCAAATGGTTAGTAGGGAGAGTATTATGAAGAAGATTTGTAGTAGCATTATGTTGTATCCCAAATTGTTGGAAATTGGTGTTTGGTTTTGTTTTGGGCTTTTGTTGATTTGAGGTATGTTGATCAATAACTTGGAGAAATAGAGCAGATGAATGAAGGTTTCTTTTGTGTGGGAATAACTCTAGGCTTGGTAACAGGCACTCTAGGTGGTTGGGTAACCTGTTGTTGTTGCATGTTCTGGATTATAGCGGCCATATCTAAATTGGATGGTCCAGACTTGATCACTTTCTTGATCAACGAAGGACAAGGGATTAGTGCGTGTGTGATATATTTCTTCTAGGGTTGCTTGAGTGTCACTAATTTGATCCTTGTCCATATGGATTGCTCTATTAAGAGTGCCAATATTAGTATTGAGGAACTTCCATAAATGTTCCATGTTCTCAAAAGTAACAGCTCCTTTCGGAGACATTTTAGGGGATGAGGATCCTTCCTCTCTAACAGTTTCTCTTTGTTCATTTCCTTCAACAAACTCTTCTTCTTGTTGGTCTAGGGTTCCTTCTTCCTGAATTGGGTCTTCAGGAAGGACATCTAGTTTATTTACTAGTTTTCCTAACCAATATTCTTCTACTTCAGTCTATTTTCCATTCCTAAGTCTAGTCATTATGCTTAAACTTAGATTTTAGCAAAAAAAAAAAAAAAAAAAATATATATATATATATATATATATATATATATATATATATATATATATATATATATTTGCAACAAGTTTGGGAGGTATATATTTTAATTATATACCTACTATAATACTTAAAAGAAAACGTTTAATTTTTGTTATATTTTTGTTTTGTTTTTTGTTTTTATGATAATATTATAAAGAGAACAAATAGCATACTAAATGCAAGAAATAATAATAATAAAAGAGTGGCTTAGTTTTCTATAAATAGTTTATGGATGTCATTGATGGGATCAAGTTCATCAGGAGTCATGAAATGCTCCTCTTCAAATTGAAAATGGTTTTTCAAGAATTTGACAAAGTGTGCTATAGTGATATTATCTGTCTCAGACTCTGACCTGTAGAAATAAAGTTCATGACAATACTCTCGATATAACACAGCTCTAGGAACTCTATTCCATCTCTTTCTATCTGTAAGAACGACCTCTTGATCCTCTATACGAGATAGAAATTTATGTACTACAACTCGCATTGTCGAGGTATTCCTCAAAGGTGTACAACTCGAAAGACACAAGTGCTCTTTTATCTGCTAACCACCTATGGCAAGCTCTCTAAAGCTCATGGTATAAAGTTACTTGATCAGGATCCAGGATTCTATCTAGGACAAACCTCTTAATTTGCCTAAGTTCTGTTGACCTAGATGAAATAATATCCAATCTCCTATCAAGTTCGTCCCATAAAGGTTGAACCCTATTTGTTTGAGGTACTCTAAGCAAAGAAGTAATCTCTATAGTTGCTAATTGATTTTCAACATTTATGGTGACAACTCGTCTTTTATTATAATCTACCATCTAAATATGATATGCAATCTTAATTGTTTGTCTGATGATTCTAAATGCATTTATATTTTTTTTTATTTGGATTGTTTTCAAAAGGTTTTTAGTTTTCACGTCGGGTTCACCAAAATGTATCGCTCCAATTTTTTTGCATCCTTACCTTAAAGCTATAGGATCCACGCCAGAAATGGGGATGCGAGAAGGATGGGACAATACCTCGGATTGAGAGGCCCTTTGAAGGTCGCGCCTCTCGGGGGAGGGGCATAAGGGTGAATTTTCGATGGATGGTGGGTTCACCAGGAAAATTTTGAGTGGCAGTTTCCACGCCTAGGTTGAGAATGGTTTTGATGTGTTCATTTTGTACTTTAATCATTCATATCCTAGGTTTGGCCAAGATGAATCTAAGCTATTCTATATGCCAATGCTGATTTATATGAATATAGAAAACATGAATAAGTACTAAACACAGAAAGTATGCTAAATAAGACAGAATATACCTGATTTCGGATGTCTGATGAAGATTCTGAGGTTTGTAGAAGTCAAGATCATCTCAAATCTTACATTATCATCTACAATTGAACAAAATCATCTCAGATCTCAGTCGGTCATCTGAGATCAGATGAGATCATCGTCGATCTGACGAATTCGTCAGACGAATTCGTCAAAAACCTGCAATCACAGAAACAGATACCAAAAACCAAAAATGCAACTGCAAAAGCAAGGGAAAATGATAGAAATGACAGTAAATTTGCCTAAATGATATATCCAGATAGAAATTAAAATAAATGCATTAATTTAATAATTTTTTTTAACTTTATCATGCATCTATGCTAAATGAGGTGAACTCCAGGATGCAAGAATAGAATAAACTAATTTAATGCATGAGAAAATGAAGAGAAAAGATAAAAAAATGCAAACTTCGGGCTCTGATTGCCCCCAATATGGACTACAGTCGAGATCACCTCCAATCGTATGATATTGTCACCGATCTACGACAGGATCGTCCAAAATTGTTTGGAATCGTCAGTGACGATCCGAGCTTGCTTCGACTGAAAAATAGTAAAATTCCTGCAAGAAAACTTGAAATACATGATGCAAACGAAGGTACAAGGGTGTTCTAATGCACGAAAACTAAATCTGTAGGGAAATCAGTCAGCCAAGGGGTTCAGGGGGATAAACTAAGAAAATCCTAGTTTATATAGGATTAGGGAGAGGTTAGGAGGTTGGAGATCATCCCAATTTGGGAGATCTCCAATGGGGGAGACTCTAATCGCGTAGACACGCTTTCTGCCCAAGTTAGAGAAGTTGTTGAAACAGAAGCTAATTATGAAAATTTAGTTTTGGGATGAAATCGTCTGGACGTTCTGTTCCAGATGAATTCGCCAGATCTGGGACGATTTCGTCTGATCGGCGACGATATCGTCCAACGGTCAAAACAAATCCTAAAAATGGCATGGAAAACAAGGGGAGTGGGTAACGGGCGGTTTTGGGTTAAAATTCAAATTTTTATCTTTTTACTAAGGTTTAACTGCGCCAATTTTAGGGTGCTACATATCCCAAAGGTTGTTCTTCGAGAACTAGATCAAATCAGTCATCGATTCCTTTGGAGTGGTACTAAAGAGAAAAGAAAATGGGCCTTGGTGAAATGGGACACTTTATGTCTTCCTAAGAATGAAGGGGGGTTAGGATTCCTATATTCTATTAATAAAAACAAATATTTAGCAGCTAAATTATATTGGAGGATGTTGCATAACCCCAATGCTCTTTGGGCCAATAATATCTGTTGCTAAATATGCCGAGAACAAAATTCCTGAAGACCTTGTTCACTATCAACTTCCCACCAAAGGTTCTCCCATTTTAGCAGTTCTTAATATTGGTGAGGATTTTATTAAGAAAAAATTATTTTGGATCATTCATAATGGTCAATAGGAAAATTTTTGGACATATTCTTGGGATGGTCACAAGCCTTTGATAACTCAATTTCTCGATTGGAGGCCTTGGATGGAGGAGCTTCACCAAGCTAACTGGATAAAGGTGGCTAATTACTATCGGTACCATACTGGTAATTCAAAGGTTGGTAGATATTGGATCCCTATTGAGGATTGGCCTATTCAAATCCCATAAAGGCAAAGAAAAGATATCCAAGGCATCCTTCATATGAGATCTCTCTCTTGGTCCCATGAAAAAGATTGTTTTGGATGGAACAACACTACTAAGGGTGAGTATTCAGTTGCTCAAGGTTATTTGACCTTATGCCATAATAATCCCAACCAATCTGCTGACATCTTTTCTCAGTTGTGGGCTCAAAAGCTCTGGCCTAAGGTGAGGCTCTTTACTTGGCTTTTATTGCATCGTAGGGTGCTTATTGGTTTACAACTTATGAAGCGTGGTTTTCATGGCCCTTTTAGATGTGAAATGTGTGAAGAGAATGTAGAAACTCTCAACCATATTTTTATTGAGTGTACTTTAGCCTCTGAGCTTTGGAGGAAAATGGCCACTTGGCTTACAATGGTCCAATTTTTTAACTTTTGAATAGCTTTGGAGGGATTTGCCTAAACAAGAGGGTGTTGATCATTTTATTAGGCAGTTAGTTTGGATGGGTTCTACCATTCTTCTTTGTAATATCTAGAATGAAAGGAATAGCCATATTTTTAATCAAGATAGGAAGGATATTCACTATATTTGGCAAAAGACCATAGCCAACTTAGTTGAATCAATCCATCAACTCCTTAATCACCCCCAAAACTCCCACCAAAGATGGGATCAAGTGATGTAAATATTAAAAATTAAATATTCTAAGGGCAACCAACTTAAAGGGAATGTGAGTATTTGTAAGGTGGATAGGACAAGAAATTGGCAGCCTCCTCCTAAGGATTTTGGAAAATTCAATACTGATGGAGCCTCTAGAGGGAACCCTGGAAAAGCCAGTGTGGGAGGAATTGGTAGACTTTCATATGGCTCCCTAATTTTTACTTTTGTTGAGAATTTGGGTATTCTTTCCAATAACCTTGCTGAGGGGTATGGTATCCTCAGAGGCCTTCAGGAGGCTACTAAGGTTGTATGGGAGAAGGCGTTAGTTGAGTCTAACTTTCAACTAATTATTAATCTTTTGAAGACTCCTTCTAAGAATCATAAGGTTGATTAGAGAATAAAAAGAATTATTGAGAAGATTCAATTAATCCAGATGGGATTTTTGGAATTTGATTACAATCATGCGGTTAGAGATCAAAACAAGAGTGTTGATGCTTTAGCTAATTGGGCTTGGGACAAAGGTGATCTTACTTGTTATGGCCACCCTCCTAGATGGTGGGCTTCACAAATTAGGGAAGTTCTTCTTTCTATCATTTCTTTGGATGACTCCAGTTCTGAAGGTACCTAGTTTCTTCTTACTTTTTTTTTTTTTTGCGTCTCTTTGGTTCAATAAGGTTATTTTAGTTCCCTAGCTCAAACTATTATTTCTTTTGTTTCCTCTATTGATTCTTGCCTTAAAAGTCTTTTGGTCTAGAAAGGTCATTGTTATGTTCAATTTTTTTTCCTTTTTATTTTTTTGTTTAGTTATTTAAGGTGTGTGTGTTCTTTTGTTTTGTTTTGTTTTTGTGTTCTTTGTGTTGTTCTTGTGTTTTTGTTGTGTTGTGTTTTTTTTTATATATTTTTTTTTATTGTTCTTCTGTTTTTGTCGTTCTTGTTCTTGTGTTTCTGTTTGTTTGAGTTAATTCATGTTTTTATGTGTGAGTGTTTTCTATGTTTTTTGTTTTTTTTTATTGTCTGTTGGTTGTTTTTTATTTTTATTTTTTAATTTTTTAGGTTTTAGTTGGGTTTATTTTTCATGTTTTTTTTTGTTTTGTTTGTTATGTCTTTGTAGGGTTTTGTTGTTTTTGTCATGTTTGTGTTTTGTTATCCCGTATTTTTCTATGTGGTTCGTGTTGTGGTTTTTTTGTATCTTATTGCGTGTGTTTGGTTGTGCTTTTATTTTTGACACACTCAAGAAGCATGTTTTTTATTTTATTTTATTTTGTTATTGTTATTTATTTTTTAAATAATTTTGTGTGTTAGTTTACTCCTTGAGTATGTCAAAGGTGGTAGTCCAGGTCCAAGTCCTGGGTGTTTTCGACGGAATGGATACCCCGACCTCCTTGGGTCTTACCCAAAAGTGGCATCCCTTATGGGATGTTTTCCACAAATAAAAAAAACAAATTGGTATCCCATTTGCAACCGATAGACCTTGTACGGTTTGGGGTGATTTATCGTCCTCAACCCTAGTTTCTCTACCATTTCAATGGATACTAGATTATCTGTACTCCCACTATCTACAATGACTTTGCAACATTTGCCTCCAGACTTGTATACTATTCTTAAAATATTTCTCCTTTGGATAGTTTCACATTCTATCTTATCTGGCTTCAGTAGTACTCTCTTCATCATGAGAGATTCTTCCTATTCTAGCTCTTTCATATGTTTTGGAGAATCAACACTTTCTTCTTCTGCTTATGCAATATGGTTCCTTACCTCCTTTCCCTTATTTATACTATATTGTGTTGTTGGACATTCAAATAATCGATGACCATCTTCTCCACATCTATAACACTTTTTGGGGAATTCTTTATCCCTTCCTCTACCAAAACCACCTCTTCCTTATGAGGAGTCTCCACCTCATTTGGTGTTTTGCCTAAAATCATTACGATAAGTACTAGCTTATCCTTCTTGTTTTTGGTTTCCTCCTCCACTACTTGTTTGTCCTCATTCTCGTGAGAACCATCCTCTTCCTCTTTGATTATTTTGTTGCCTTGACAACTTCTCTTTTGCCTTTAAGGTATACCGGTAGGCTTCTTCTACCATATTCATTCTCATAATACACACTTCATTTTGAATGGACAATCGTAGTCCATTAATATACTTCGAAACCTTCTCATCATTTTCCACATGACTGGCCCGAATGGTGAGCCTATAAAATTGCTCCATGTAATCCTTCACACTCATATCTTTTTGTCTTAAGTTTTGTAGTTCTCAATTGATAATTTGACGAGAGGAATATGGCCTGACCATTTTCTCCCATGTCTTAATATTTTATTTTTCTTTCACTTTGAACATGGTCCCACCAAAATGACGCATGGCCTTTTAGCTTGGTACAATCGAATTTCACCTTTTTGGGGTCTTCTGTTGATTCAAAATCAAAATATTTCTCCATCTTCACGATCTAATTGATAAGTTCCTCAGGGTTTAAACTTCCATTATATGACAAGGTTTCTATCTTTAGCTACCTATCCATGTCAAAAAATGCCTAAATTAATCTTTCTTTTGGATCTCCTTCTTGTTCACGACATTGTGAACTTCTGGTTGGTCCGCTTCCTCCTCTTCACTGTCACTTATGTCTTCTACTTGAACGTCTCTCCTTTATGTAGTTTCAAGTGCGTCTAATCGAGCGATGACTCCTCTCATCATTTTTGCTATGTTTATGGGTTGAGGACCTCGTGGTTTTCCTCTTCCTTGTTGTGCCATATTTCCTTTGGCACGTATCAAACCTCAAAGTGTTTTTTCATCGGATGTTGTGGTTGTCAATGCTTTGATTAACATGTATGCAAAATGTGGGAGAATACACAAGGAACAAGAATTGTTTGAAAAAATGCATGAGAAAGACACTGTTTCATGGACCACAACGATTGCAGGATATGCACAAAATAGACAAGTTGAAATGGCTCACGAATTGTTTGACAACATGCCTCATCGAAATGCAGTCTCATGGAGTGCAATGATAGCAGGACATGCACAAAATAGACACATTGAAAATGCGCACAAATTTTTTGAAAAAATGCCTTGACAAAGTATTGTCTCATGAAATTCAATGATTGCAAGTTATGCAAAAAATGAGTTTTCTAAAAAAGCCCTGGAAACTTTTAAACACATGCAATTGTCAGGTGTAAATCCAAGCTCAAAAACATTTTCCAGCATCCTTCCTGCTTGTGCCAAAAGAGGTGCTCTAGAATATGGCATGGACATCCATCAAAAAAATTTGAAAATGGATTTTCATCGGATGTTGTGGTTGTCAGTGATTTGATTGACATGTATGCAAAATGTGGGATAATATACAAGGCACATAAATTGTTTGACAAAATGCATAATGCAGACATAGTTTCATGGAATCCAATGATTGCAAGACATGAACAAAATGGATTTTTTGAAAAGGCCCATAGACTTTTTAGCAAATGCAATTGTTAGGTGCAAAGCGACTCAGCAACCTTTGTCAGCATTCTTCCATCATGTGCTAACATGGGAGCTCTGGAAGAGGGTATAAACATTCATCAAAAAGTAATTGAAAACAGATTTTCAACAAATGTTGTGGTTGTGAATGCCTTGATAGACATGTATGGAAAATGTGGAAGAATACACAAGGTACAAAAATTGTTTGAAAAAATGCATAATGCAGACACAGTTTCATGGAATGAAATTATTGCAGGATATGCACAAAATGGGTTTTATGAAAATGTCGTAGATACTTTTAAGATGTAATTGTCAGGTGTAAATCCAGATTATGTAACCTTTGCCAACATTCTTCCAGCATGTGCCAACATGGGAGATCTAGAAGAGGGTATAAACATTCATCAAAAAATAAATGAAAATAAATTTTCAGCAGATGTTGTGGTTGTGAGCACCCTGATAGACAAGTATGCAAAATGTGGAATAATAGACAAGGTTCGGGAATTGTTTGACAAGATGCATGATGCAGACACAGTTTCATGGAATGCAATGATTGCAGGATATGCAATTGATGGCTACATTGAGGATGCCCTTAAACTCTTTTATCTGATGAAGCACATGGGAACCAACCCTAACACGTAACCTTTGTATGTGTTCTATTTGCATGAAACCATGCAGGTCTAGTGAATGAAGACTGTAAATACTTTAATAGCATGAGTGACTATTGCATTCTTACTGATATGAATATTTATGTATGCATTGTTGACCTTCATGGCCGTGTAGGATATCTTTAGGAAGCTTTGAACTTCATCATCAAAATGTCCATAAAACCTGATTTGGTTGTGTAGATGTGTCTATTTGGTGCTTGTAGATTACATAAGAATATAGGAATAGGGGAATTTGTGGCAACAATCCTTTTTGCGCTGAAGCATAAACGTGCTACATCTTGTGTTCTTCTTTCAAATATTTATGCCGAAGTGGGCAGTTGGGATGATGTTCAAAGAATAAGGATATTGATGAAAGATAGAGGAATTAATATGACACCTGGATGTAGTTGGATTGAAGTTCAGAAAATGGTACATGTTTTTTGTGTAGGAGACATATCACACCCACAAACACAAGATATCTATGGAAAATTGGAGGAATTGTCGAGGAATTGTCAATGCATTACACTCAAGGTTGTTGTACAAGGAGATCTTATCTTAATCTTGACGCATCACCTCTGTTAGCTTAGATTTTTTCCTTTTCATTGTCTTTTATTTTTTTTATTTTTTCTCTAATCCTTTTCCCCCAAAGTTTTTAGATTAGGACTGTGTTCTTAAGATCACGTCTTAAAAGGAGTCAATCTTGTAAAAATTCCTAGAGGTTGTCGATCAAGTCAAACTCCATGCTCTCAATATTGGCCCTATTGTGTTGTTGAATACAATGTGTGATAGTCCCGACCATGTAGTCCCTCCTATTTGACAACCTAGACAATCAAATTAGGGGACAAAAATTTAATGGGACAACAATAAGAGCCCTTGTGACCACTAGTGCCACTAAAAGTATGGGACAACATTCCAACGCCAACACTGTTAGAGTATATTATATCATTTGGATCATGTAAATGTACCACCTTAGGTACATAATTAGAGTAGGAGTTTACTTTAGAGTAAAGTTAGTTAGTTACTCCAAGTATTTAATAAATGCACAAGTATCAATGTGCAAGTTGTAAATGTACAAGCAGTCTACTTGTACATCAGATAGATAGGTAGAGTAAGGGCCAAGGAATCTATCTTCCTATATAAAGGGCCTCATAGTGAGTTTTTTAAGTGAGATAGTTAATATAGTGAGTGTGTGTTATAGTTTAATAGAATGGTACAATGTAGTCCTTTCATATTTATTCATGGAGTGTTCATGTCCTCCATTATTTAGCATTTTACTATTTTTCCACTTCCATTAATGACATATTTATGAGTTATTTGCAGATGTTCATTTACTTCCTTTCCTGCATATTATTGTGCCATTTCTTTTAGTTATCTCAATTTACTTATTATGCATATTGTGGTTGCATTTCCTACATTACCCACCTATCAAAAGCTAACAAACACTTGAGTATATGCAATATTATACTGAAGAAGATCTGGCGATCCCATTGATGCATCTACAAAATATGGTCTACCAGTACCAATTACATAGTATCACCAAACAAAACATAGCTTTGAGATTGCTTATGGTATAGTTTATAGGCAAGGCTCGCAAGGGCTATAAATATCTTTCTCCACTCTCCATTTTTGAATGGGATCAGCTTGTTGCCCTATTCATGGATGGATTTAGAGAAATAGAGCAGATGACTTCGACCATCCAACCTATCACTCCTCGTATTTTTATAAGGAAGAGTATGTGGAGGTAGAGAAAGTAGGTGCTCTAGCAACCAATAGGTTACAAGCCCAAATCAATGATTACAAGGGCTAGTGGGTAGTAGCGGTAGTGAAGTCATATTCCTTCAAAGTGCTTGAGCAAACAAGTGTAGGCACTTTTATGATTCAAAAGGAGAGCCCCTATTCCTGTAGGGACATAAACACAAAAAATGATATGACCAAGGGGAGAAGAGGTACTTTGACTAGGTGAAGTAGAAAGAGAGTCAACATTGGAACTGGTCTATGTCTACCAAGAAAATTGCTTATTCATGGTACTAGTCTACTTGCAACAAGAGAGTTGCTCAAGAGTCCTACTTTCTTAAGGGTAAAAATATTTTACTTGAGGAATTGGAAAAAGAGAAAGAAAAAAATGAATCAAGCAACAATTGGATGGCCTCCTTTTGATTCCATGCCTGGATAAGACCACCCACACAAACCTTGTATATATGTATTATGTGTAACATATGTTTTAGTTTATTGCAAGTTTTTTTGACGCCATTGCATAGAAAGTAATATCAATTTTGTGAGACCGTTGAGGTTTCAAAACCTACAAAGATGCAAAATTATAGATTGACTGCTACAATTTCCACCTTCACTTCCCTCCCAATTTTGGTCCTCATTGACTCTGTGCCCAATGGAAAATGCAACTGATTATGGGTTATTCATCTTCATCAAGTTGAAGATCCCTTATGAATCGCCAAAACTATAGTGAATTCTCACTACACTCAAACCTTACTTTGAGAAAATCTTGAGATCCATCCTAAGTAGAAGAGAAGTAGAAAATATTAGGGAATGAAGTATCGAATTAGTATGAGCAGAAGTTTCGATCAAAATTTTTGAAAGATAAAAACTCGGATTAGGGTTTTGAGATGACAATGGGCAGGAAGGCTTCTATGGGAGAGCACGGGAGCGCCAGCAGATCAAACCACAGGCACAACAGGGCGGAAGGAGAGCAACCAGAGTCTGGGGGCACTGAGGAGTCCTTGCCATCCGAATATGGTGTCAGCCATGGCAAGGATTCGCCAAAAAAATGGGGAGGTGGACCTCGAAAGTCGTATATCGAGGAGTTATTTTTGATCAGGGACGAGTTGGACATCTCGGTGGAAATTCTCTCAAGCTTCGTGGAATTCAAAAAAATTTACCCTCATTGGTAAGTTTATTGGTGGTCGACCAGATATGGAGACCATTTGCAAATGGGCGTCAGGAAAATGGAGAACCTCTGGTCTCATGGAGTTGGCAGCCTTAACCTGGGGTTTTTTCGTGATTAGACTGAACAACAAGGAGGACTACTGCAAAATCCTGGTTGGAGGTCCTTGGTTCCTAGGTCGTAGGAGTCTCTTTCTAAGGAAGTGGGGTATGGACTTCAACCCTGATACCCAGAACATCAACATTGCTCCAATATGGGTCAGGCTCTCGAGTCTCCCTCTTTTTTGTTGGCATGAAAATGTAATTCGAGGAATTACCCGCTCCATTAGGGAGTTGGTCACCATTGACCCTCCCACCAGAGCTCGAACAAGATTTTTCCAAGCCCGTTTCTGTGTCTTGGCGGACTTGGAGGCAGTCCTTCCCTCCTCCATCACTCTCCGGTCCGGAGGTTCCATTCTCCACAAGCAAGGCATTGCATATGAGAACAGACCAACTTTCTTCCCCCAATGCAGTTCTCAATGGCACCTCCAGCATAATTGTCCTCTTCAAAAGTCAAGGAAGAAGAAGCAGGATTCCTGTAACCCCTTGGAACATGGTGCTGGTCAGGTGAAGCTCCCTGTTACAAAAGACCATGTCTCTAGGCCCATCCAAGGACCTTCATGAATCCTCCCACCCAGAAGAAGGAATCTCCCTCCAATCGGACTCTCAGCTGTGTGTTGCTAGCACCCTTCTAGGACCTCAGGTGGTGAAGGTTCAGTCCCCCCCCAACACACCTCATAGGAAGATTTACCCATACTTCAATACCAGAACCCTTTCGAGTCCCAAATTATGCTGGAAGATTACCTACTGGGAAGGGGGGGTGGCCCCCCCAAAAACCTCTTAGTCAGGCCTTCCCAGGCTCCAGGACTTGGGCCCTTTCGATTTCAGCCAGTCCCAAAGCTTGCTAGAAGATTACCTCTTGGGAAGGAGGGTCGTCAACCAGATCGGACATATGAGCCCTCGAATTACTAGGAGCCAAAAGCAAAATGTGGATTATGGAAGTGTGAGGAAGCAAGGCCGACCTCCCAACAAAGACAGAAGAGACAAAGAGACAGCGGTAGACGTCGCGAATGGCACCCAATGTCTGCTATTTTTAGATGACTCTGATACTCATACGGGCGATGCGCATGTGCCTAAACCTCCCTTCCAACAGGGAAAGGGAGGCAAGAAGAACCTCAAACTATCCAGATGAATCTGAAGCAGACCCAGGAGCGTCAGAACTCGAAGGATCTAGAGGATTTGGACTAGTTGTGATATGTCTGAACTCGGAGGATCAGGTGGATCCGGAATTACTGTTTTCCTCGTCTGGTGTTTAGCTGGTTTTGCTTCTACTCTCCAATGGTTCATTTTCTTCGACTGTTACTTTTTGTTATCCTGTTTAAATTTCATTTTGTTTCCTGGTTAATCAGGCATAAATGCCTTTTCTGTAGCCTCTAGGCAATTATTTTAGGGGTTATGTTTCATTTTCTTCGATTGTTAATTTTTGTTATCCTGTTTAAATTTTGGTTTGTTTCCTGGTTAACCAGGCATAAATGCCTTTTCTGTTGCCTTCGGGCAATTAGTTTAGGGGTTACGATTTCTGTAATAGGCTTATACATAAAGCCAGGAGGCATGATGCAAGGCTGATTTTGTTCATAAGGTTTTGGGATCCTCTATAAAAACCCTTTGTTAATCTACTATAATAATTACCAAAAAAAAAATTGAAAGATAAAATGTGGATAAAAGTTTTGAAGAATGAATCTTATCGTATGATAAAAACTCCAATCAAAATTGGCACCAACTTTTAATAGTTTTGACAAGGGGAAGGTAAATGTTTCGACGACATGTGACATTTGGCCCGTGAAAGTCAAAATCTAGCAAATTTTTTGAAAGACATGAAAGGAATAAATATCTAAAAGATCAAAAGTTTTAGAAGTTTCGAAGTAAATAAAAGAAGAAAATTTTTGAGGATGTCTTCCAAAGACGATAGTTGAGCTTATAAAAGTAACAATAGAGAAAATTTTTGAGTCTCACCTACTGCATGATATAAGTGACTAGCACATTGGAGGTTGCAACATGGGGGCCACAACAACGACAACTTTAGATCCATAATATCAATTATAGAAGATTGCATATGTCTAGTCTTTGGGTAATCCCAAAAAAGGTTTATGGCAATAACAATAGTATGGGCACATCCAAAGACTCAAAATCATTCAACGTTAATGATCACAAATCTAGATAACCTAAAGGAACTAGTGATTTTATTAAAGACATGATCTAACACATAGAAGAGTAGTCATCCTTGAAATTTCTGCACAATTTTGGAGGGAAAATATTCCCTTGTGTAGTCTATAAATAGTAGTTTCTTAACATTGTAAAGCATTGACAAGTTATAAGTCCTATAAATTTCTCTTTAGTTTTTTGGATATAGTAGTACATGTATTCATGAGCGATCTTGCGAGAACACCCTTGAGCCCCCACTTTTGGCATAATATTGTACTAATTTTATATTCATATATGCATACCAGAGGCCTATGACTATTTGGCTCCAAGTGTTTTGTTCTCCTTGTCCCATCTCCTTTATGTATGCGTGTTTATTGTGCTTATATATATTTAGAAGAGGAAGTGTTCACTGTGTCGACACATTACAATCAAGGTTGTTGTGTAGGGGGATCTTATCTTGATCTTGGTGCATCACCTCTGTTAGATTAGTTTTTTTCCTTTTTAATGTCTTTTATTTTTTGCTTTTTCTCTAAACTTTTTTCCTAAAGTTTTTAGATTAGTACTGTGCACTCAAATTCACATCTTAAAAGGAGTTAGCGTTGTAAAAAATCTTGGAAGCTCCCAATTGAGCCAAGCCTTGTGCTCTCAGGACTGACCCTACTATGTCGCTTCGCATGATAGTGTCAACCATCTAGTACCTCCCATCCAATGACATGGAAAATCAAAGAGGACAACAATTATAACCATATTTGATGGTTATAACCTCCATAGGTGTATTTAGATATGCAAAGATTAATCTAATCAGTGGTTAAAATCCCAACATAAACTTCAAAAATTTCAAAAATCTAAAAATGTATTTGTTGAATCAAGCTAAAAAAGAGCTTCATGATGAGTATAAATATGCCTAAACTTGTAAAAGTATGTTGCATCATCAAATTAAAATATATTATCTTCAAGTATTTCACAATCTGTCATCAAAATTCTTAAAACAGTTTCACCTTGTAATTGAAGACTATGTTATTTAAAGCATTAACATGTTTCTTCCAAAAAGCAGGTGTAGTCACTGTAATTCATTTTCCTTCCCAAAAAGTGTTTCCCATGTGAATTTAAACAATTGTTCTAATTTCCTTGTGTAGATTTGGCAAATTAAACATTTGATGTGATAATGTCACTTTAGGGTTTTAGAAAAGAAAAATATGAAATAAATTGTATTTATTTATTCTTCAAGATCCAATGGTACACAATATTTTAATTACATTATTTCACTCTTTTCAAGATTTTCTTTTCTATTCAATGTCTCATGAAATAGCTTGTGCCATCAAATTCTCAAAAATGTATTAGAAATTGAAGGTCTACACTATGTATAAACTCAATGTCTCAATAAATATATTTTTCTTTAAAATGGTGAGGTACACAAATGCATTTGCCTTAGAATTTTCAACACACTCAAACTATGCTTTGTCCTTGTGTCTTTGACCTTAAAAGTTCCTCATGCACAACAATAGCTTTTGAATACCACCATCCACAACTCTATCTCAAACATTGGATGAGAGTGGTTTTATATGATTATGAACCCCTAAAATGAATGCACCACCTCCACCTTCACCATCTTATGGATCTTTTACCTCAAAGTGGTGGGGAACAACTATGTTTGTAGGATAGTTACAAAAAAACTCCCATGTTCCAATACCTTCAATGCCTTTGAGCATGTCTAATGCAAATGTAACTCTTGAGAGGTTTGCATCAAACAATACAACTCCATCAATCGTTCTAGACAACATTTATATATGCTTCTTAGTATTTGCTAGATGACCCTTCTTAGATGACAAATAGTGTTGGCACCATAAAACGACTCTTCTCAACAAGTTTGTTTCTTCAACTTAATAACATACAATGTTAGCAACTCTTGCACCTAATAATCTTCACATCAATGTCTTGCTTTGTTGATACTTCCTTAGAAATCTTGTGCCAAACATTGTCCACACAAAATAGTCTTTGCATCAAAGACAACCTTTTGCATCTTTGATAACTCTATTACTATGAACATTGCAAATCTCTAATGCTTACTCCATTTGAATTTTTTAAATTTTCTATGAGCAAATCTTCTTCTACCAAAACAAAAATAAATAAATAAATAATATAGAGATTATACTTCCGCATCAACACTTAGTTGGATGTTAGATGTTTTATTTTTCACAATCAAAATTGCCGAATCAACAAGAATTTGTTCTCCTCACACAATGCAATGGTCAAACTACTTCCTAGAATGGCTAGGGAAGTCTTCACTATGAATGGGTCTTTTTTGTCAACTCCCACTTTACAATGAACTCTTCTAACAACTAAGATAGCCTAAAAGAAATCAAATGAACTTTAGTATCAAATGATGAATGCAAATTAATTGCAATAAAATTCTTATCTATATATTTTTATGATGTATACAATAGAGAGACAACTATCCATCCATTACCATTACGGATGTAACTAACAAGAAATAAATGACAACTATCCATCCATAACGGATGTAACTAACAACAAAAAAAAATTACTTCATAAATAATAATATTAATTAAAAAAAACTAGATAGCTACCCTATACAAGTTGAGAACTCCCTATTATAAATGACATAATTATTTATACTTACACATATCCTGCATTGCATGTTCTTCGTGCTTTAAAAAATGGTTCACTTTTACAAATGACTAAATGACATGGCTAACTTTTGTTAGCATGCTGCTTTCTCTTTCTTTGGCGATGCAATACTCCGCATCCCATTCACTATAGCAATCGAAATCTGAAATCCCATAAATAAACACGATGGTCTTTTCTTGGGATGGTGTTTTGAAGGCGATGGTCTTTTGTTGCTCACGTTTTTCCAATCATACAATCTCATCCATTGCCCACCAAAATCATAATCTCAATATCGATATCAATTTCACTCTCACACAACTCTGTCGCGATTGGGCGTTGAAGGACGCAATACACATTTTGCTTACTACAAATACAAATACACACCACTCTTTACACTTCAACATGTCTTCAACTCCTGCAGACCTGCATCGCCAACAATGCCCTTTCAGAGGGCAAGCTGCTTCACTCACTCATCAACCGCATCGGACAAATTTGACACCTCCAACCACAAATTTCTACAAGACAGACTTATTCACATGTATGTTCATTGCAGAAGTTTGGCGGACGCTCTCAAAGTTTTCGACTGCATGACTGAACGAAACGTCTACTCATGGACTATGATAATTTCAGCTTACGAAAGACATGGCTTTCCTCGACAGGCACTGAAACTGTTCCACCAAATGCAACAAACAGCAGCAGCAGCAGTCCATCCAAATCATTTCACCTTTGCCAGCGTCCTCAAGGCATGCGCCAAACTGACAGATTCGCAACAGGGTTTATACATCCATCAGAGACTCTTTAAAAGCGGTTTTTCATCGGATGTTGTGGTTGTCAGTGCTTTAATTGACATGTATGCAAAATGTGGGAGAATACACAAGGCACAGGAATTGTTTGACAAAATGCATAATGCAGACACGGTTTCATGGACCACAATGATCGCAGGATATGCACAAAACGGACACGTTGAAAAGGCGCGCGAATTGTTTGACAAAATGCCTCAACGAAGTACTGTCTCATGGAATGCAATGATTGCAGGATATGCACAAAATGGGTTTTCTGAAAAGGCCCTAGAGACTTTTAAGCAGATGCAATTGTCAGGTGTAAAGCCAGACTCTGTAACCTTTGCCAGCATTCTTCCAGCATGTGCCAACATGGGAACTCTAGAAGAGGGTATAAACGTTCATCAAAAAGTAGTTGAAAACAGATATTCAGCAGATGTTGTGGTTGTGAATGCCTTGATAGACATGTATGGAAAATGTGGAAGAATAGACAAGGCACAGAAATTGTTTGACAAAATGCATAATGCAGACACAGTTTCATGGACTGCAATGATTGCAGGATATGCACAAAATGGGTTTTCTGAAAAGGCCGTAGAGACTTTTAAGAAGATGCAATTGTCAGGTGTAAAGCCAGACTCTGTAACCTTTGCCAGCATTCTTCCAGCATGTGCCAACATGGGAGCTCTAGAAGAGGGTATAAACATTCATCAAAAAATAAATGAAAACAGATTTTCAGCAGATGTTGTGGCTGTGACTGCCCTAATAGACATGTATGCAAAATGTGGAAGAATAGACAAGGCCAGAGAATTGTTTGACAAGATGCATGATGCAAACACAGTTTCATGGAATGCAATGATTGCAGGATATGCAATTCATGGCTACAGCAAGGATGCCCTTAAACTCTTCGATCTGATGAAGCACATGGGAACCAACCCTAACAACATAACGTTTGTATGTGTTCTATTTGCATGCAGCCATGCAGGTCTTGTGGATGAGGGCTGTAAATACTTTAATAGCATGAGTGACTCTTATTGCATTATTCCTGAGATGAATCATTATGTATGCATTGTTGACCTTATTGGTCGTGCAGGCTATCTTGAGGAAGCTTTGAACTTCATTGTCAAAATGCCCATAAAACCTGAATTGGTTGTGTGGAAGTGTCTTCTTGGTGCTTGTAGATCACATAAGAATATAGGAATAGGGGAATTTGTGGCAACAATCCTTTTTGTGTTGGAGCCTAAACATGATGCATCTTATGTTCTTCTTTCAAATATTTATGCCGAAGTGGGCAGCTGGGATGATGTTCAAAGAATAAGGACATTGATGAAAGATAGAGGAATTGAGAAGACGCCTGGTTGTAGTTGGATTGAAGTTCAGAAAAGGGTACATGTTTTTTTGTGTAGGAGACATCACACCCACAGACACAGGAGATCTATGGAAAATTGGAGGAATTGTCGAGTGAGATGAAGGCAACGGGGTATATTCCAAATACAATACCTGTGTTGCATGATGTGGAGGCTGAGGATAAAGCATTGTTTGTCTGCCAGCATAGCGAAAAATTGGCAATTGCATTCGGGTTGTTTAAGACTCCCTCGGAACCATTATTAGAGTTGTGAAGAACCTTCGAGTATGTGGTGATTGCCATACTGTAACCAAGTTTATCTCTAAGATTGTTGCAAGGGACATTGTTGTAAGGGATGCAAACCGATTCTATCATTTTAAAAATGGAAAATGTTCTTGTGGAGATTATTGGTGATGCAAAGTAACACAAGATCTAAAGAGTCTTGCACAATGACAGAGTGCATGCTTTCAGATTTCAGTGGTAGAAAATTACCATGTTTCATTTCATTTTCTCAAAAAGTGCTGTTATTAAATATTTGTACAAAGAGGCCAACGGGTTCTTGGTTCAACAGTTGGGACAAATATTTAATGTAGCCCTGTTGCCAGTTTTGCCACATTTTGTTAAATTTCATGTTGTATACAGTTTTTGAGACCAAATCATTGTAAAACTTCTCTTTCTCCATTTAAATGGTCAAGACGTTATTTTGCTGTGTTTTCACCAGCTGTCTCTTTAGCTTAAAACTGTATTCTTTCACTTTTTGTGGTTCCTTTACCTTTTCTGTACTTTTTCGGTCGTATCGCATGCAAAATTGTAGATGTTTTAGCATGGGCGATGTTATGGATATGTTCTCTTCCTTACTGGTTTTCTGCAAAGTTCTTTTCATATCTGTGCATATGGTAGTGATTTCCAGCACTTAGGCATTTTTTAGCATGTTTTTCTGTTAAAAGGTGTTGTGTGGAGCGAAAGGCTAGAAAGGGTTTTAAAGAAACGAAAATGGCTGTGTCAAAGGAAGTCAAAGGCGGTCAAGGCCGCAGTCGCTCCATTACTGGAGCGAATCCCCCAATCGCTCCACCTATGGAGCGACACTCCAAGCAAAAAACAGTTAAAAGGGGCTAAGTACAAAAGTCAGCATGGTCAAAACTTCAATCGCTCCACCAGTGTGTTAGGATCCTCAATCCTAACATTATTAGTTAGTATTAGTTAGTATTATTAATCATTTAATTATTATATTATTAACTTATAAAGTGAACCATCACAACCCTTCATACCGTGAACCATCACGTCTCTTCATACGTGAACCATCATGTCTCTTCACCAACGTAGCTTTAGGGTAGATATATATATTAGGTTGGCCATCCATATCAAATCATCCAAGAAGAAGAATAATAAGCATAGATTCTAAGGAGGGAGCCCCCTATAGTGGCAAAGTGATTACAAGGGAGCCCCCTTTGAGTGGCTTGCGATTACATTTACATTAATTTATTAATAATTTTATAGTAAGACCTTGGGGTCTTACCACAAGTGGAGCGAAAGTCCATGTTGCTCCACCAATGGAGTGACACTCTGGAAAGGCGCACAGTGAAGCGTTTGGCAAAGGCAAGTCCCAAAAGGTGAAAATTTGGGTCAAAGGACCTATCGCTCCACCAGTGGAGCAAAAGTCCCTGTCGCTCCACTAGTGGAGTGAAGGTCCCAAAAGGTACAAGCTAAAACGTTGGCTAAAGAAAGGGTGCAAGGTAGGTCAGAGTTTGGTCAAAGTACCAAGCGCTCCACTAGTGGAGCGAAAACCAAGCAATGACATATTAAAGCAAGTGTTGAGGCTAAGTGCAAGGAGAAAAGTCAAACTTTTCGGTCAAAGGCCCTATCGCTCCACCAATGGAGCGATAGGCCCTATCGCTCCTCCAGTGGAGCGACAGGCCCTATCACTCCTCCAGTGGAGCGACAAGCCAGAAGAGATTAGAGATAAGCGAATATAGCTAAGAGTGCACAAAGGAAGTCAAAGGCAGTCAAATTTGCAAGCGCTCCACCAATGGAGCGAATCCCCCGAGTGCTCCACCAGTGGAGCGAAAATGAGACTAAGTGCAAGGAGAAGTCAACATCTTGGTCAAAGGGCAAAGCGCTCCACCAATGGAGCGAAGGTCCCAGGCGCTCCACTAGTGGAGCGAAAGCTTCTGTCGCTCCACCCAGGGAGCGACAAGCTTGACAGAGAGGTCAACGTAGTCAAAGTTCTTGTCGCTCCACAAGTGGAGCGAATCTTTCAGTCGCTCCACTTGTGGAGCGAAAGGCTCTGTTGCTCCACCCAGGGAGCGACACCCAAAACGAAGATGAAAAAGTTTCTAAGGCATGGAATGAACTGTTGTCGCTCCAGTTATGGAACGAAGCTCCTGGCGGGTCCCAATCATAGTGCAAACTGCCTAGAACAGCCATGGAATGCCTAGAACTATCAGGGGCTACCTGGATTTCGATATTGACTGGTTAAACCGACCCAAAATTGCGCTCTAAGCCATCCGATCATGGTGGGTCGCCGGAACCTTCTATCTTCAAAGTTAAGTTATCTTGCCGGAACCTTTTACCTTCAATACTGAGTTATCTGTAGGGCCGAATTAAATGCTGTAAGTCGGTTTTGGACCAAGTCTGCCTGTCACCACTGGGGAAGTGGTTGGGCATTAATGTTTTAGGAAGTAGAATTCCCTATAAAGGCTGCTCTTTTCTCTGTAATAGTTCATGGACAATCTTTGCTAGAGAAGCAGCTTTGTACTTTGAAATCTGCTTCTGAAATACAGACTTCTGGCTTTGGCTTTGAAACTTCTATATCTTTTAGCCTCTTTACCATATAGCCTAATTCTGTTATCTGGATTTAGCTATCAATAAAGGATGAATCCCTGGAATACCCCTGGAGTTTATACAGTTCTGAAGGTTTAATGTTGGTTTTTGTTAAAAGTCTATTGTTTTGATTGTTGTTGGTTCAAGTATTTAGGTTGTCTATCGTGCTTCCTGTCCATCACCCCGTATTTTTGGCTTTTAACCTTTTCCCATTCCTTTAAGTCATTTTATCCCTTTCAGTACATTCCTAACCCTTATCTCAAAAACTCTATTTTTATTTTCGAAACCAGCCCTACTGGAGATTGTCATGGAGGACATTAATTTCCTTCAGACATTCAATGCTTGGCATCGGGTCTAGGGTGCTGCAGGCTTAGAAACTCTGCATCTAGGCCGATCAGATCACCAACAGTTTCTGGCATGTCCAGTGGGACGCAATCGTTCCACGTTAAAGTAGTATTAAGAAGTGATGTTCATCTTAGTGCTGTCAAATATGAACATCTGGCGACTTTGTTGAACTCGGATACCTCCAAGTCTTGAAGACCAGTCTAAAATATCATGCCTTCATGCGTACGAGATGGAGAACTAGAAATGCAGAAGAAGAAATTGAGTTCTACGAGCTTGACATTGACTCTTTGGGAGAACATCCTAGGATGGTCAGGCAGAATATCCCGCTAGATGAGACATTCACAAGAAGCTGTTGTTGCTTTACAGACTTCGACTCCCGACAACACGACAACTAGCTTGCCCTTGAATCCTTCGAATTCCCCGGATCATCAGAATACTTCGGCTCCATCGAACGTTCAATGAGGTGCTCCAAGTGTCCCGACGGTTCCGACTTAGCAAGTTCTACCAACTCCTCCAATCCATACAAATCCGCCACCCCAGATGGCGCAGCAAGCTCCGCCCTAGCAGTTTCCAACCTGGAATCATACGGGACCGCTTGCCTTGCAAGCTTAGCACCAAGTACCTGCCGCAACGCTAAAAGCTCTACCTACGTACGATGGTATGGGAAATACAATGCATGAGCATATCCAAGATGTCATGGGACTAGCAACCATTCATAAAATCACCGAAGAAGACATTATGGTGAAGTTGTTGGTGCTTTCGCTAAGAGGTAAGCTCCTCTACTGGTACCGGTCGCTCCCGGCCGACACCATCACTTCATGGGATCAACTGGCAGAACAATTAATAAGGGGCTTCAATGAACAAGCCGACCCTTTCTCTATTGCACTAGTTCAACACTATCCAAAGGCATCCCCAAGAGGAAATCATCGACTTCAATGTTAGGTTCGCCCAAACCTGGTAGAGAGTCACTACCGGCCTTCGGCCCACCCTAGAGTAGGCAACGTTTTATTACCTCAGGGCTTTTCATTCGGATATTAGCATGAGCATCCAACATGCTAACGTCAATAGAATCCCTGACTTATAACAACAAGCGTAGAAGGCGAAAGCTGACCTGAAAGCTATCGGGAAGTTGCCTCCTAAGGTAACGACTCTGATTTACCCAAACTTTCTACAAAATATGTACCCGAGCACATCTGCTCCACCTACATCCCAGATGTATCCTAGTCAACCATGGAATCTAACCCCTTAGTATCAAACAGTACCTGTGTCGCCATATCAATCACCCGCCATCCCTTAGCTCCCAGCTCCTGTCCAATATTCGACATTACCTGCATCATTGGCTCCATTGCCATTACCTGCAAACCAAGCAGCTACCAATCAGGCAACCACAATGGTGGACCAGGCCAAAGAGTTACAAGAATTACGGGCATACATGAAGACAATGGCGAATTAGATGAGCGTCATGAGGAGGCAAGATGACCAAGGCTTCCAGCAGAGGAGATTCCCTCCTCCCCCGATTACAAACTAACAAGCATCTACTGGCGCTCACAAGCCTCTCAAAAGGAACTCAGCTGTGATGAGCAGCGAAGAGGCCAGCATTTTCGATCCAGCGTATTGGTGTACCACGTGCAATGATCCGCACAATGAAGAAACCTACATGGTACACCTCAATTTGTTTAGACATTGTCCGGTGACGCTTACGAGCAAGTCAATATGATCAGGGAAGCTGGTTATAATTTTATGATGTATGTCGTCAAACAAGTCTCGGTCCTCACTAAGACTGGGAAGAAGCCTATTGAGGTAGATCTGGCTCAAATGGATCCATTGAAGGTGCCTGCTGCACCCAAGCCATGGAGCCAAAAGGCCATGTCACTAGTAAAAGCCCCCAATCTAGCAGCAATCTTGGAGCAGTCCGACTTGTTGAAAGACTACCTGCTGCCTCACGTTAGAGAAAGGGTACTTCATCCTAAAGCTTCAACTTCTCAACCGCAAGCCGAGACGTGAGACCAGACCAGGGAGAAGCTCTGGTACCCCTCCCAGACCAAGCATCAGAGGATGGATGCCACATAGTAGTACCAAAAACTTACGACTCTGCAAAGGGAGTTGAAGATCCTGGCACTTCGACATATAACATTATCGAAGAAATGAAGAAGGCACCGACCAAGGTAAGCCTTTATGACACACTCCAACTTCCAGGTCAAGTTGACCTTTTGCAGAAGTCCCTCAAGTCCGCTAAGGACAAGGAGAGTAAGCCGACGTAGATGTAGTCTGCACAACCGCTGACGACTTCGACCACAGGTAATAATAAGCCCTCGTCATTCTACCTTTCCCTTCGTATGGAAGGATGGATTGTGCATAACTGCATGATCGACTCACGCACCGCGACAACTGTTATGCCCAAAGCAGTGTGCAATATCATGGGCATGGAGTATACCCGGAGTAGCCTCGGAGTGTTGCAGTTAGACGGGACTCCCGTGAATACGGTAGGAGTTATTAAAGATGTTTCGATCCAACTCCACAAAATGCCACAGGTCACGGTCATCCAAGAGATTGTGGTGGTCGACTTAGAGCCATACTTCAGTATGTGCCTCTTATGAGAATTTAGAGCTAAATTGAGAGGCTACTTCTCCCTCGACTACTCACACTTAGATATCCCCTTCAAGGGAAGCAAAATTAAACTCTTCAATGAGAAGCCCAATAGTTTTCATGTTGAAAAACTTGAAGATGAGAAGAAAGGCTCGATCGCTGTCAACCTGACGACAAAGCAGATACAAACAATGGACCTGATGGAAGAATCTCTTGGCAAGCTTCGAATTGAAGATGAGTTCTCCATGATAGATTTTAATGCCATTATCAGGACCAATTTGGGGTGCTACTCACTCACCAAGCCTGAAAATACTGATACAAAAGCACCCGAAGAAGAATCCTCGATATCCGACCAACTATGGAAGTTGTACTTCGATGGTGCGCGGTGCAAGAATGACGCAGGAGCTGGCATCACTCTCATTTCTTCATCAAGAGAACAAAAGACTTATTCGTACAGGCTTGCCTGGAGCTGTACGAATAATGCAGTAGAATATGAGGCTTTGTGCCTCAGACTCAAGAAAGCCGAAAATCTCAGAATCAAGCAGTTGCATATATTCGAGGATTCCGAATTAATAAACAACCAAGTTACTAGTAAGTGCGTCTCCAAGCAATGCTATTTAAAGGTGTACCAGAACAAGGTGTGGGATTTTCTCTAATCCTTCACCGCGCTGAACATCAAGTCAATTTTGCGAGAGAAAAACAAGTTTGTGGACATCTTAGCATCCATCGACACTCGATTCTCACTAGTGGATGATATGATGCATAAGCTGAAGACGGTGAGGCTGATCTATAGGTATTTTGTGCTTGATAAAAATCTCCACTGGCAGGGGTTCGAAAATGACGAGTAGCTTGTCAATTTTCTGGTGAATGAAGCATCCTCCATTGAAGAGTGGACTTTGAATGAAGAAGACCACAAGGGATTGATTCAGCTGAAAAATAACCACATCTTGAAGGGTCTGATCACGTTGGAAAGCCTCTTTGATCATAACGACATGTCCATTGACCACAAGATCAAAGTGGACCAGAAGGAGTTCGTGGACCTGGAGTTGGAGCCGAGAAAAGTTATCAAGGTATGGGTCGACTGCACAGCCGAAGAGCTTCAGCAGATTCGCACCCTCTGCAAGGAGTATCCCGACATCATCGCTTGGTGCTACCAAGATCTAAGGGGGTACGATAAGGACATCATCCAACACACCATCGAGTTGGAGGAAGGGATCAAACCCTTTAGGCAGAAGCAACGATCCATCAACCCGAAAATTGAAATGTTGATAAGGGTCGAGCTTCTGAAAATGCTTGAAGCAAAGATCATATACCCAACCAAACATTCTTCCTGGGTGGCCAACCTTGTTCTAGTAAGAAAAATGATGACATTTGCTTGTGTATCGATTTCTGAAATCTTAACCAAACGTCGCTCAAGTACCACCACCTACTACCTCATATCGATCAAATTCTACATGTAGTGGCGAGAGCACAGAGGTTCTCCTTGCTGGATGGCTTTTTCAGCTACAACCAAATTTGGGTCAAGGATGAAGACCAGGACAAGACTGCATTCACCACCAAGTGGGGAAAATTTGCCTACCAACATATGCCCTTTGACCTTTCAAATGTCGGAGCGACTTTTCAAAGAGCAATGGACCTCACCTTTGGTGAACTGTTAAATCATGTCATCGTGATCTACTTGGATGACATGACAGTCTTCTCCCATAAGAGGGAGGAACATGACCTACATTTACGACAAGTCTTTGAGAAATACCAAGTTTGTGGTCTCCATAAACCCCCAAAAATTAATCTTTGTAGTAAAGGAAGGCAAGCTACTCGGGCACCTGATCTCCGAAAAGGGATTAACAGTTGATCTTGCTCGAGCTGAAGCGCTTCTCCGCCTTCCATTGCCATCAAATAAGAAAGCCCTACAATCCTTTTTCGGACAAATAAACTTTGTTAGGAAGTTCATCGCCGACTTTGCCCAAGTAGTAAAGTTGATGACCGAGCTCCTGAAGGATGTTGAATTCAAGTGGACCAATGAAAGAAGGCAGGCTTTCCAAGAAATCAAGGAGCAGATTACTCAAGCTCTAGTCCTCGTCAATCCTAACTATTCAAAAGATTTATCTTATACATCATCCAAGAGCTAGAAAGCTACGCAGCTATTCTGAAATAGAAGGGGGAAGATGGAGGTGAGCGCCCAATAGCATTCCTCAGCCAAATCATCCAACCACTCGAAGAAAAGTTCAATTTTATCTAACGACAAGTGCATGCAATGATGAAGTTGCTCTAGAAGTTTCGACATTTTGTCTCTTAGAGTAAGACGATAGTGTACATGATACACCCTGAAGTTTAGAATTTCATCATCCAAGGGGAGCTTGGCAATAGGAGAGGTGGATGGGTCACTAAGATCCAGGAATTCGACATCAAAGTGCGCCCCACCAAGTTAGTTCGAGGCAGAGCGCTCTATCAGGAACTGGCTAAAAATATTGCAGTTGAACCTATGAACCCCGACTCAAATAACTCTGCGCTTGAAAGCAACCTCGCCAACTTGTCGGTTGACTATCCATATTGGATAGATGGCCTGGTCAGATACTTCAACACGGGCAGATGTCATCACTTCAATGCTTCACAAAGAAGGAGATTTCGCTTGCAGGCTGGAAGGTATGTCCCAAAGCCTGACGGACTATTTTATTAGAACATCGATGGAGTTCTCTTGAGATGTATCAGAAAGTTGCAAAAGGCGAAAATATTGGAAGAGTTTCACTTTGGGTTTTCAGGAGGCCATTTCGCAGGCAGACCGATGGCGCTGAAAATTATCAAAGTGGGCTACTATTAGCCCACCCTTTTTGCTGACACTTTCAAGGTCATCCAGCGTTGCGACAGTTGCCAGCACTACTCGGGTAGGACTCGGAATGCATCGCTTCCTCTCCACCCCATTCAAGTAGAAGCTCCATTCCAGCAATGGGGTCTAGACTTCATTGGGATCATCAATCCCAACTCCTCCATCGACCACAAGTATATTTTGACCACCACAAACTACTTCACCTGGTGTTCAAAAGCAATTATGACTAAATAGGCTAACCAAGACATGGTTATCTCCTTCTTTGAAGGGTTGATCACTCGCTTCGACGTGCCTGAAGCCATCGTGTCTGATAATGGCTCTCCTTTCATCAATGTGAGACCTGCAAATTCGCAGTCAGGTATGGCATCTACCTAAAGACCTTGTCTAACTATTACCTGCAAGGCAATGGATTTGCGGAGTCTACAAACAAGAACTTGCTGCAAATCTTGAAGAGATATCTACAAAAGAAAAAGCGAAGCTGGCACCTACTCTTGGACCAGTCACTTTGGGTCAACCGCATTTCCATAAAATGCTCGATCAGGACATTGCCCTACTCATTGGTGTACAGGAAAGATGCAGTCTTACCTATGCACATCGAGATATCTGCGTTGTAGTTACTTAACTGGCTTGACAGCAAAAAAGGTGAATTTGACCTGATGGATGCAAGGTTAGCCCAGTTGCTGCATTTAGAGGAGGAAAGAGAGAAAGCTTATGAAGCTTTTGCAAAGCATGCTGAATCCACCAAGGGCTGGTTCGAAAAAAGGACTTTCGATAGAAATTTCAGCATCGGGCACTTGGTATTGAAGTGGAATGAAAATTAGTCTAAGCCAAGGAACCACGAGAATTTCGATGCCTTCTGGGAAGGCTCATTTCAAGTCTCTGGTGTTAATAAGATCAACTCTTTCATACTACAAACTATGGAGGGTTTCACTCTCCCTATTTCAGTGAATGACTTTCTTCTGAAAGCTTATCACCCATCGAGTTTTGAGGAAAATCATTGATCCATGAGGTATTTTTCATGTATATATGTTTCAATAATGCATGTGTATAGTTTGTTGTCACTCCAGATTTGGAGTAAAGCTTCAAAAATAAAGTTTAGAGGAGGTCCCTTGTTGCTCCACGAAAAATTCCTCTGGTTTAAAAAAAAACTAAGTGAATAAGCGACTATTGCTCCACTAGTAGAGCGAAAGCCATTGTCACTCCACCAGTGGAGCGAATGCGCCCCTTTCCAAAATAAAAGTTGTTTTTTCTAAGAGCCTTCCTTATAGAATGTGCCAAGTGTCAGGAAGGGGATAGGTTAATTTTCAAAAGGTATTTTCAAACCCTAAGCGCAACATTATAAAGTGGGGTTGTCTAGCCCTATCCAATCAAATCATTTTTTGCCTCAAAACGTCTGAAGTGCACCCCCCTTGGCAAGTTCGAGTGAAGAACTCCTGATAAGAGTGGGCGCCCCAAGGAAGTTTGTTCAACATTGTCATTTTTCATCATTCCCAAGGCTAGCTACCCGCATGTGAGCCAATCAGAGGCGCATGATTGCGCCCATGATATTCACCTGCATTAACTTCTAATGTGCACATTTAGGGTGGCAAATTTGAAGTTGGATCTATAACATGAAGATTTTGCCAGGAGAAATTCCACCACCTAGTTGCAATTCTGTTTTGATGCTGCCCTAACGACTGGTATTCTTCCCAATCATCTATCTGTTCGAATTCGAGCTATATTAGTTTGTCTGGCAACCATGGGCAAGAATAGTGGGGAGCCTAAGTAGAAGGCACCCAAGGAGAAGACAATGCCCTTGAAGGAGAGCGGCTCAAAGAAGCCATGAAAACATGAGAAGAAGCCAATAAAATTGATGCCTCCAAAAGATAATCTTTTTGGATTGCAGGATTGTATGATGACGCACAAGGATATGGAGAAGTTGCACCAAGACATTGAGAAGGCGCATAAAGAAGACCCAACTGGGAATCCGTTGGCTGTCGTTTATCATTCGTAGTTGTTCTTTTACATGTGCACACATGTACATCACTACTTAGAGTTTGTGCAAGTGGTGTTGTGTTTCTATGATTCCTAGACAAGAATGGTGCGAAATGCCAAGATAGAGGCATTTTTTGCCATCACTGTTGATGTCATTCAAGAGGCCTTTGCCCGTGGAAAGACGCCCTCACCTAATTTTATTCCTAGAAAAATCAACAATGACGAGCAGGGCATCAAGTATCAGTAAATGCTTGAGATGTGCTAGTTTATGAGAGGATAGATGGGAGGAGCGACATCATCTGAAGAATTTCCCCAACTACCCAAACTCCTAATAGAATTTTCTCATCACGATATCTATTCCATTCTGGTGTGGGTGATGGGACTTTCCATCGATGAGATGGTATACAACTGGTAAGTATCCATGGCATAGTCCATCTTTGAGAATGAGATTTACTTCCTATCCAAAATAATGTCGGGTGCTATCCTAGTTTTCTTCGACTAGATGAAGTTCTTGGTGCGGCAGTTGCACGGATCATTGTCCTATTTGCAAAGCCATAGAGACAACCAGTTCAGGCTTTGCTCCCCCTTGGTGTGGTACTTCTTTTGGCACCTGCATGATAAGTTCCCCTACATCACGAAGAACCAGATGGATGAGGAGGGCAAAGCGTTACCAGTTTACCTTTGGACGCAAAGCTTATCTAGAGAAATGAAATGAAATTAAATGAAATATTATTAATGTCCGCGGTGGGCTAAAATAAGACCCAAGTGACTATAAGAAGTACAATAATGACTGCTATCTAGTAGGCTAAAAATCCCAACAAAGAAAAGAACTAAGAAAAATACAAGATCAAACCCAACAAATGGGCCAAAGAGAAAGGGAAAAGAAAAGAAAAGGGAGAACAGAGGGGGGAGGGCTGTAGTCCAATAGAGAGAAGTTCATGCCAAGAAGAATGGAGAGAGATAAGGAGGGGGGAGGGAGCAGACCCGGAGGGGCAAGCTCCGAGAATCCTCCAAAAACTAATCTCTCCTAACAGTCGATGCCGAAGTATCGGAGTTGAATAAGTCCATGATATGTCTCTGCCCATTGCTAGTTCGAAACCCTGACAAACTATTGGTGCGTTGTCTAGTGACCTTGCTTCTATTCAAATTAGATGGTGTGGGGCATTTTCGATCGAACTCACTTGGTCCGTCGGAGTTGGTGAAGTATGTTGTGATGAGCCGATTTGAGGAGGGTGACATCCATTTGGAGAAATTTTATGTCGTCGAAGCTGAGTTATCTCCCTAAGAAAGAGTGTGAGACACCGCTGGTCCGGGTATCTGAAGAAGGTAGAAAAACATCGAGAGTTGTCCCTGAAAAGGCAATGGAACCTACCCCGGATCTCATAATAAATGGGACAACAAAAAATGAAATGATGTAGGGTCTCAACTTCACCCAAGGAGCAAAACAAGCAAATCCACTCCTCCATCGGAAGATGGTGATCTAACTCAATCCGGAGTTGGTGAGAACACACCCTGAGTTGCCCAATAGTGATCTAAAGACTATGCATTGTGTGCTATTGAAGGTATTGTGGAGGAACTATTCTGCCCTCCTGTATCTGTAAGAAGTGCTCATGGTAGAAAGACAACTTGGGGGAAAGAGGGGCAACAGGAGAGATCCATGTGCATTTGGTGTACTAGAGACTAACATCCTTTCGAATCTCATTGAGCATCTTATCCTTAGTAAGCTGAGAGGGGGGGAAAACCCCTGAAGAATAAGGGGGTAGCATATCTATCTGTATCTGAATTTTGGCCAGGAGAGTAGAAACCTGAAAATACTAGCTTATCCGGCCTCCTTGAGAACTCGAAGAGAGTTCCATCGAGGAGCGAAGGGCGAGGTAAGGGTACTGCCTGCAACCTTCAGGGGTATCTCCAAAAGTATGGATCCTGTGAAGATAACCGATAATTAGGAAGATAATCTCAAGCTGGAGAGGAGAAGCCCCAAACTCTGCCAGAATAATAGAACGAGGTACTGTTTCCTTGTAACGAATGAATCATCGAATAAAGAGTGTCTACACTCGTTCAACCCGTGACCACTCAGTCGGGCCAAGACTAGGGCCCCAAACCACTGACCCATAAGTAATAGTTGGCTTGACCAAAGTGTTAAAGATCCTCATCTTCACAGGTATATCCTGAAAATGTTCTTTGAAGCAATTCCTCTCTAGCAAAGATAGAGTTGCATACCCCTTACACACCCGGACCTGGGCAACAGGTTTCATACCAAAAATGGGACCAGTGAAAAGAACCCCCAAATACACTTAAGAGGTGGTGATTTCGACCTCCTGGCCCTGGAAAAGGAAGTGGAGATGGCATAGGGCCTCTTTGGTAGTATTGAATACCATAACCTTGGTCTTAGAAAGATTCACTGTCAACTGTCTTGAGACACAAAAAGTAGCAAGTGTGTCCAGATGACACTGAAGCCCCTCAAGGGATGAGGCCAAAAGAACAACATCATCAGCAAAGAGGAGAATAGAAATCAACACATGGTGAATAAGACAACCATCCTCTGGGTGAGCGTTCTCCTTGATAAAAGTCTCAAGCTCATCGATAAAGATCCCAAAAAGTGTCGGCGAAAGGGGGCATCCCTGTTTCACTCCTATGGTGCTAAGAATATTGGATGAAAGCCCTTAAGGGGAGCGAAACTGACCTTTCACAATCTCATATAACCGTGTAATAATTGTCAAAATTTGTCCAAAGATGCCAATTGATCAAAGCCTCTCAAGAAGTAAATGTCGAGGCATTGTGTCGAAAGCTTTCTTGAAGTCTACAAAGCAACAATAAACCTTCGAGGACCTAGAACACACCTCCTCAATAATAGCTTTGAGGACTAGAATGTGATATGTGGTCTGATGATCTTGCCAAAAACTAGCTTGGCCAAGAGCCTTGAAACCCCCTCCTCCAACCTTCGAGAGAGAAGCACATCCAATGCTGTGGCATAGAGCTTGGCAAAGATATGCCCAATCATGATAGTCCTATAGTTATTGGGTTCATGGGGATCACCTACCTTATGAAGAGAGGAATCGTACTATGTATTCAACTAGGTTTTCCTGGGGCCGACACTGGAGTTGATATATGGCCTCTGCGAGAGATTCCTTGTGGGGCTGAAAGACAAGGTGGTGGATGAGAAGCTAGGAGATATTTTTCTTCTCACCCAAGGCTTGGTTGTTAGGATTTATGAGTTTATAGAAAAACCTTTTCTATTGCCTTACTACGCCATGCCCTATCTGTTTGCCCTAGAGGTTGCTCGACAACGCGACTACACCAACGAGTTGTATGGGAGGGATTGGGAAAATAAGACCATATGCCCTATGTCTTTCAAGTTTTGGGACATCAAAGTGATGCAGTATGGTCAGAACATTGTTCTTACCATGATGCTTTTCGACTACGGGTTGATCGAGATCCCCCAATGCTAGAGGTATGACCCGAATGACATCATTCAAGATCACCTTGGAGTGAAGTCCTTTCACTGTTGCCCTCGTCCCAACATGGAAAAACAACAAAATAATCCAAAAGGGCTCGAGCTGGAGTGGCACATCGATGAGATGGTGCCTTTGCCCCCTTGGCACAATTTTTACATCATGGAGAGCGAGTACGACCCAGTTGTCAACCCGAAGCACAAACTTCCCAAGAGTGTTTTCACGAGAATGAAGGCCAAGCTACAACATTGGTCAGATGATAAGATCAAAAAATGGTGGATCATGAGGGTCCATAATGACAAGGCATCTTCGAAATACCTATTGGAAATCAATGACAAGTTCTCAAAGGCATATGATGAGAACATAGATACTTATCAGGATCTCTCATTTGTCGATATTGTGCCCCAAGGTGGGTGTAACCCCGACGAGACCTGGTGAATCCAAGGCATGAGGTAGAAGGTAAGGGCAAAGGTTTCTTGGGAAACCCATTATCAACTAAAAAATGTATGCCATTGTCCCATCAAAATAAAAGCGCTCTCCCAAAAAGGTAAGGTGAAATGCCTCTCTTGCAACAGGTGACAAAGGGGCCAGCACCAGTGCTTAGAGGCCCTTTGAAGAAATCTCTCACATGATTCTTGAAAAGCCTCTATCGAGCTCTCCAGAAGTTTCTATGGCTGCATAGTCAAAGAAGTAGAAGGTTGAAAGAATAGATATTGTCAACATAGACACACCCATCATGTACTACCCTCCTATCATATTTCCAAGGTCTTCCTAACACATGGCAAGCATCCATAGGCATAATATCACATAGGATATCATCCTTGTAAGATCTTGTGGTTGGGAGATCTTTTGGAGCTATTCCTTTCGAAAGAAGTATTATTGGTGTTGCCATACCTTAAGGGTATTATCTATCTTTGTCTCATTGTGTGGATTATTATTGTGGATAATTATTTATGGATGAATGATTTGATATTTATACATATTGGTGAATGATTTATGTTAACGAGAATAATTTTTTGTAACATAGGACCTCATCCTTGTAAGATCCAATTTGAAATTTAACTTGATATTGTTCACTAACTAAAATTTGGTATCCCTTTCGTAACCAATAGACCTTGTACAGATTAGGGTGTTCTATCCTCCTCAACCCTAGTTTCTCTACCATTTTAATGGATACTAGATTATTCGTACTCCCACTATCTATAATGACTTTGCAAAATTTGCCTCCAGACTTGCATATTGTTCTTAAAATATTTCTCCCTTGGATAGGTTCACATTATGTCTTATCTGGATTCAGTAGTACTCTCTTGATTATGAGAGATTCTTCCTATTCTGACTCCTTCGAATGTTTCAAGGAATCAACACTTTCTTCTTCTGCTTGTGCAATATGGTTCCTAAACTCCTTTCCCTTATTTATACTTTGTTGTGTTGTTGGAAATTCAAATACCTGATGACCATCGTCTACACATCTATAACATTTTTTGGGAATCATCTATCCCTTCCTCTACCAGAATTACCTCTTCCTTATGAGGAGTCTCCACCTCCCATGGTGTTTTGGATGAAATTATTGCGAGAAGTACTAGCTTCTCCTTCTTGTATTTGTTTTCCTCTTCCACTACTTGATTGTCCTTGTCCTCGTGAGAACTATTCTCTTCCTCTTTGATTATTTCGTTGCCTTGACAAATTTGGCAATTTAGGATTTTCTCCTAGAAAACCCAAATTTTGAGCCAACTTCTTCAAGGCTAGTCCTCCCTTAGGTTTTTTTGCCCATTTTTATTTCAAATCCCATACAAATAGAGGGTTTGGATCCTCTTTATCCAAATAGCAAGTTAAAAATCAAGCTAAGAGGTGAATCATAAGTTCTTTGGCAAATATTAAAATTTGCATGCTCTCCAAATGTTCAAGTGATCTTCGAAAAGTTTCCTCTATTGTTGTTATGTTGCATCATTGATTCACTACTCTTGGTGGACAAGTGTTGAAGCCTTGAGGAGGATTCAATAATCTTATAGAGGTCTTCATACTTTTGTCTATCTCTCTTGCTACCGACAGGTTGTTTCATGCATTCTATCAATCATAGACTGTTATTTACATATTTGCTTTTGCTTATTTCTCATCAATTTGTTACTTTTGTTCTTCTATTACAAAATCGTACCTCGTATTTATAAGGTGCAATTTTGGCTGATATGAGATCACAATTTCCCCATATAGGGTGATATTTTGAATACTTCAATCTTTGGGACAAGGATTTTTATCCAAACCCTAGGATTGTGTTTCATGTTACATTTAGGGCATAATATCAACATTTACATTCTATTTTTTGCATCGTTTTGTTTCACTACATTTTATTTATCTGTTTTTCAAAAAGGTCAACATTTGCTTTTGTGTTTTAAATGTCAACTAAAAGTACCTAGGGGGCTTGATTGTTGCACCTCCAAGCACTGTCATACATCAGCCTAAGCAGATCCCTTAATGTTGATCATTATTTTCTACGGTTTTTATGAAACAATTTTGTAGGTTGAAGATGTTGGATATTGTTAAATGCAAGATAAAGCTTAGATCAAAAATTAGAATATAAGTATCCTTATTAAATATTTAGGCTATTTGTTTTTGTGTCTTCCATCATTTCTATTCTAAACATAGATTAAGTAAAAGGAACAAAAAAAAAATGTAATTTCTATTTTTTAGGAATTTGAAAGGAAAAGAGCATTTTAGTTTTCATCTTAGGGTCTAGTCTTGTTTGTGCATTTCCCTTGTGCCCTTGCTCAAATAAAAAGAATTTTGTTTTCTATAATCTAGGGTTAGATATATTTCAATCAAAGAATCATTCTAGGGTTAGCTATTGTATTCTTGCATCTTGTGTGTTTTGCATCTCTCTTTCATTTTCATAGTCTAGTTCATAGAGGATAAACATAGGTGATTGCTTAATTGACACATTAAACACCTCCACCTTGGACTTGGAAAGAGTCCTAAAATCATTTTTGGTGAAAAATTTTCCTTTGTCCATTGAGTGTAGAGATTATAACTACCACGTTCACCTCGACTCCATCATGTTGATTTTAGTGTAATGTATGTGTTTATGTGTGTTTGATGTTTTAAGATATTTTTATGCATGAATTAACACAATGTAATCTAACTATGAAATGCACTAACCTAAAATGTAAATGTATGGATGCAAATGGAGTGAATACAAGGTAGGAAATGCATGGATGGAAGAAGAGGAACACAAAAAATAGGAGAAGAAAGAAGGAAGAAGAAAGAAAAGAAGAAAAAAAGAAAGAAGAAGAAAGAAAAAACACAACTCTAGCTAAAATCATGCCCCATAAAAATGGACCATGATAATGACGCAAAGCGAAATTACGATCCATACAAATGGTGTGTGATTTTGAAAAAAAAGAAAATAAGAGGAAAAATAACAAAGAAGAAGAAGAAGACCAACAAAGTAGAAAGGGGACTTGAAGTATGATACTTGAGTCAGCATAGACTGTACTAGATCAGTGTGACCAAACAACATAGATCAAGTGAAAAGAAAAGAATAGAGCAAAACCATACATAGATGTATGCTTTTAAATGACTGAAATGGAGGTTTCCTCTCATGTGTGTTCATGAAGCTATCCCATAAGGGTGTTGTGTAAGAAATGGTCAAGTGTGGAGTGATACCTGTTATGGGTGTAGTGCTCGCTAAGATGGCTAAAGAGAAAGGAAAATATACCCACTAGGATATTCTCACAAATGATCAAGATGGAGGTTGCCCCTCATGTGTGGCCATGAAGTTATCATGTAGTGGGGTGTTATGTGTGTATGATATGCTAGAGTGATTATTACCCAATAGCGATGTGGTGTGTGCAAAATATGAATGAGTAAAGGAAAAAACAATGAAACAATGTGAGTGTGTGTGTGTGTGTTAGAAGAAAGAGATAGAATAAGGAGAGAAGAAAACAATAGTGTGTGTGTGTGTGTGTTCTTATTAAAATTTCAATAGCCAATAGATGTGCATAAGATAGTGGTAATATAAACACCATAAATGATATTCACACAGTATCTACCCTATCCCATGAGGATACCTTAACAATCAAAAGATCAATATGAAAGAGTGTGAGAAAAAACAAGACAAGATGCACTGATGGAAGAAGGAAAATATATCCTTATCTTGAAAAAATAAGAAGATTTAAAACATGCAAAGGACAAGGATATACCCAAAATAGAACTGTATTCCTTGACTTGAAGAGGAAATTATGGTCATTGTAAAAAAAATCAAGATCAAGGAATACAATAGGAAAAGAGGATAGAAGGAAGAAGAGTGAACACAATGATGAAGATGCATGGGGATGGACCCTAGGTTGGGAGTACATAGATCGTGAGAACCATCCTCTTCCAGTAGGCTTATTCTACCATCTTCATTCTCATCATACTAACTTCATATTATATGGGCAAACGTAGTCCATTAATATACTTTGAAATTTTCTCATTGTTTTTTCACATGACCAGCCTGAATGGTGAACCTATAAAATTCCTCCATGTAATCCTTCACACTCATATATTTTTATCTTAAGTTTTGTAGTTTCCTAAAAAGACTCAATTGATAATTTGATGAGAGAAATTTGACCTTCAATTTCGTGACCATTTTCTCCCATGTCTTAATCTTTTATTTTTATTTTATTTATATTTCACTTTGAACATGGTCCCACCACAAGGACGCTTGCCCTTTTATCTTGGTACAATCAAATTTCACCTTTTGGAGGTCTTCTATTGATTCAAAATCAAAATATTTCACCATCTTCGTGATCTAATCGATAAATTACTCAGGGTTTAAAATTCTATTATATGACAAGGTTTCTAACTTTAGCTTCCTATCCATGTTAGAAATTGTCCTGATTAATCTTTTTTTTGGATCTACTTCTTGTCCATCATTGCAAGCTTTTGTTTGATCCGCTTCCTCCTCTTGACTATCACTTACATCTTCTACTTGAACGCCTCTCCTTTGGGTAGTTTCAAGTGCATGTAATCGAGCAATGAATCCTCTCATTTTTTTGATATGTTTGTGGCTTAAGGACCTCGTGGTCTTCCTCTTCCTTGTTGTGCCATATTTCCTTTGTCACGTATCAAACCTCAAAGATCAATTGGCTCTGATACCAAAATGATGCACTTATCACAGACAACATTCTCTTTGGAAAATGATCATCTCAAGTAAAAGTCTTGTAAGATGGTAAATCTTCTTTGTATGGTGATATTCTACTATACAACAATCAATTCATATGACACTTTAGTTGTATGATAAATTCCTTCAAATTGTATGACTTGAACATGATCATTCAATTATACAGTGTGCTGGTTTATATGACAAAATGTTGAACGATAAGATTATTTGGAAGTCATTCAATCGAAGTCATCATTTTTGAAGGGAATATTTTTGTTTAATTTGATTGACATTTCTCATTATTTGAAATCTCTTCAAATATACGTTATTTGCATTTTATTGATACGCTTATCACACGTCCTTAATAAAAGGTAATCATTCAATAATATTTCCTTTCGATACTCCCTCAATTTATTCTCCTTCAACCTCAAGCGGACACTTGCACTTCTATGTATCACATTATGGTAACACACACTCAACAACACAACATAATAGTCTTTTATATAACATAGTGAGAACTAAAAGAAGTATTTAGAAAATTTATTAAATGGTGGCAATAGCCAAATGGAAATACTCATAGATAAAAAAAGAAACCCTATGTTTCTTGAGATCTTCCATTGCTCATTCCTCCTTGATTTTGGCTCTTTCATTTTGTTAGTAGTTCTCTTTCCACTTTAGAGATTCTCCTTTGCTCTCTTCACTTTTTTCACCTCTCTTCTAATAGACGTTTGATGACCTTATATATAATTATGGAGCACAACTATTGAAAAAATGAGCCTTCTTGGTTACTCAACAGTTGGCCACCAAATGGTTAGTCTTTGAGTGCTCTTGCATCAAGGGATTACAAGTAATCTAGTAATTTGGTATGAGGAACATTGCAACTCTTACCCTTTATTAAAAGAATTGATTTTTCTAAAAAGCCATCCAATCAAAAAAGTGCACTAGGTGTCAAGCAAGGATCGAATAGAAAGGCATTTGTTTTTTAACCCTAGCATTGTGCTATAAAGTGGATCTCCATCTAGCCCTATCCAATCAAATCATTTTCACCTTGAAGCATCTAAAATGCACCCTTGTGGCAGATCTAAGTGAGCGTTACTCCCAAGATGTGCACGTGCCCCAAGGAATTTTGTTCAGTGCCACCATTTTTTTATCATTTCCAAAGGCTAGCTACTCGTATTATTACACCCATGATCTTCACCTACATAAAATTATAATATGCACATTTAGGGTGGTAGTTTTGAAGCTAGAGCTATAAGGTGAAGTGTTTTCCAGGAGAATTTCCATCACTCGGTTGCAATTCTATTTTATTGTTATCCTAGCAACCAAAAGTCTTCCCAAACATCTCTTTGATTCAAATTCAAGCCATATCAATTTATCTAATAGACATGGGCAAGAAAAATGGGGAGCCAAAGTAGAAGGCACCCAAGAAGAAAGTGATGCCTTCGAAGGAGAGTGACTTGAAGAAGCCACAAAAATGAGAGAAGAAGCTTGAGAAGTTGATAGTTCTCAAATATGCTCTCTTCTAATATCAATATTACATGATGATGCACAAGTACATGGAACAATTGCACCAGGATGTTGAGAAGGTGCATGAAGAGAGCTCAACTAGGAATCCATTGATAGCAGTTTATCATTCGCACTTGTTCTTTTATATGTATACACTTATACACCATTGCTTAGAGTTTGTACAGGTGATGACATGTTTTTACGATGTACAAACCAGAATAGTGTGCAATGCTAAGGAAGATATGTTATTCACCATCATGACTGATGTTGTTTGGGTGGAATTCACCTGTGGAGAGAAGCCCTCAAAATATTTCACTCCTAGAAAAATCAACACTTCCAAGTAGAGCACTAGATATTCACCCATGCCTGAGATGCGTCAGTTTATGAGGGAGCAGCTAGAAGAGGCGACATCATCTAACGAGTTTTCCCACCTACCCAAGCGCCTGAAAAAATTTGTACATCATGAAATCTATTCAATTATGGCTTGGGTAATGGGAATTTCCACCAACGAGGTAGTCTATTATTGGCAAGTGTCCATGGCATAGTCAATTTTTGAGAATAAGATTTATTTCCACGTAAAGATAAAGTCTGACGTTATTCCAGTTTTCTTTGACTGGGCAGAATTCCTTACATGGTAGTTGCATGGATCGTTGGCCTACCTATAGAGTAGAAGAGACAACCAGTTTAGGTTGTGCTCTACCCTAGTGTGGTATTTATTTTACCACCTTCATGATAAGTTCACTTACACCCCCAAGAACCAAAACGACGGCCAAGGAAAGAAATTTTTAGTTTATCTTTGGACACAAAGCTTGTCTAAAGAGGAACCATACTATATTTTTACTTAGGTTTTCTTGGGGCCAGAATTGGAGCTGCTCTATGGCCACTATGACCGGATTCCTATAGAAATGTGAGATTAAATGGTGGACGAGGAGTGGGGGGACATTTTTATACTCACTTAGGCCATGGTCATCAAAATTTATGAGTTTACCAAAAAGCCTTTTCTGCTACCCTATTATGCCACACCCTATTTATTTACCCTGGAGGTTTCCCAATAGCGCGATCACACCAATGAAGTATACAGGAAGGGTAGGGGGAAGAAGACTTGTTGCCCCTTACTTTTTTAGTTTGGAGGCATCAAAGTCATGCAGTGTAGTCAGAATGTTGTGCTTACAATTATGCTATTTGACTATGACTTGATTGAGCTCCCCCATCATTGGAGGTATGATCCGTGTGGCACTTTCCAAGAGCACCTTAGGGTGAAGTCTTTTCATAACTACCCTCACCTCAACATGGTCGCACATCAAAATAATTCTAAGGGACTTAATTTGGAGTGGCACATTGATGAGATGGTGCCTTTACCCCATGGCATGATTTTTACACCATGGAGAGTGAGTATGACCTAGTTGTCAACCTGGAGTAGAAGCTACCCAGGAATATTCTTGCGGAAATGAAGGCAAAGTTGAAGCATTGGTCTGACCACAAAATCAAGGAGTGGTGGATCATGAGAGTCCATAATGACAAGATGTCCTCGACCTATCCATCGATGTGGTAGATGACCCAACAACTTTGAGGTATGTAGAGGGCAAGGGCAAGGTGGTCTTGGGTAACCCATTATTGACTGGAAAAAGGACCATTATCGCATAAAAAGAAGAGCACCTTTACAAAAAGAAAGGCTAAGGAGGTGCCTCTCTTATAGCAAGTGGCGAAGAATCCATGTACTAGCTCTCAAAATCCTACCAAGGTGAGCTTCTACGCTATGCTAAAAAATGTGGAAATTATTAATGAAGACAGCTCGTGCTTCACAGATTCAGCATCCATCATCTCCCAAAGTTCCTATGGCTACACAGTCAGAGAGGCAGAAGGTGAAAAGCATAGAGGTTGTCAACGTAGATGCTCTAGAAGCGAAAGAGAAAGAAGAATCACAGATGCAACACTCATCTTCCATGGATCCCTTGATCATGGATCTCGAAGGTACGCACCCATCTTCACCTCTCTCTCCTTTCCCCTATGTTGCAGCTATTGATTGTTCAGTGCTTGAAATTCCAATCGTAGTTGTTGTTTGCTCGATGCTTGAAATATCTACTCCTGTGTCTACTCCCTTAGTCTTCGCTTCTTTCTCTATTATATTGTCCCACTCCATGGTCCTCAACATATCTATTTCCCCTATCCTTTCAACACCATCATTAGCAGCTTTCACAACTTTTCTTGGTGCCCCAAACACCTTTGAAATTTCCACAACTGTTAGCTTGATATTTTCTATAATGGAATACCTCATTACAAATACATCTATCACTGCAAAAATAAACCCGTCCTCCATTTCTCTGCCCTCCACCACCATTTTATCGGTTGCTCTTGATGTGTCAATGCCTATGCCTACTATTTCAGCGATCCAAAATCAAGCTCCCTTAAGGGTTAGCATAGTAGCTTCCACTCATGCTTCTTATGCACCATCTAAACTTGAGTTGTACCTTCCCATTCTTCCTTTAATGCCAATACTCAGTGTGGGTATTTAAGAAACACTGGAATCTGAATTGGACATGATTTACCAGCTCATCACTACAGAGAGTATCCGCAAGGCACATGAAAATTCAACGCACTGGATTAAGGATCGATGGAGGAAGGAGGTGTAGACTATGGCATAGTATCATAAAAGGTCAATCCTTGACCTATAGAATATGGAGCTGCACACCATGAAGAAAATATCGCTTGTCTAAAAGCCTTTGGCAGAGACGACTCTTGTAGATTATGCTTTCCACCATACCATAGAATATGTCACCAAGATGGATACAACATAAAATATGGGTGATGTACAGGTTGGCATGGGCTCCATATATGATCACGATGAATATTACAAGGAGTACTTCTTCAAGGAGCAGTCTAAAAACCTTGAGCTTGAGGAGGCCTTAACAATAGTGAGGAGACGGATCGAGGCATTAGACTCTGAATTTATGCCATTGAAGCAGAAAATCCTTTCTCTAGAAGAAGAGAATGACAAACTTTCTAAGATGTATGATCACCATATAAATTCACGTATCAAATCCAATCAGGAGAACCAAGCACTCATCATTCAAAATAATGAGTTATGGGATGAGTTAGCGAAGAAAATAGCAAATCCCGTTACATTCTCTAAAGAGTGCCTTAAGGAGATGCATCTACAATTCTTAGCGAATTTCTTGGTAAGAGATGCATTGGAAGTTACGGTCTAGGCATTTTTTAGGGAGGCTTAGAAGGCACTTGCAGTTGGTGAATCAACTTTGGAATCCACCCAGGCATACGTTAATCATTGGCTAGACTTGGCCATGCAGCTCTGAAAAATCGAAGACATGACTATCCACCTTGATCCTATGAGCCTTTTGGCTCGATTCTAGGAAACAACAAATATGACTCAATGCTATTTCTTCATGAAGGTAGACTTAGCCAAAAAGGCTCAGAAGATCTCTGATACCCTCAAGCAAGAAAGGGGGGTTTTACTGTGATACTTCAACACCCTTGTTCAAATCAATATCCCTAGTTTCACTGATCTTGAAGGACCCATTCCATCACTTGAGGAGTTAGATACCAAATGGTAAACATTTGTAGATAGCACCTCAAACATTAACGCTTGGGAAGACCTAACTTCAGATCAGAAAATGATTTTGTTTATGGCCAAGTACACCCAAATCGAGTCCTTCTTGTAGGAGTTTTATTGTAGATTGGATTATGTTGATATTAAGTGCATTAAGACCTACTGTTGTCTAATTAAGGAGCTCCAAAAGTAGCAAAATTTCTCCCTTAAATTTTGTATTGACGCTTCTACAATATACAAGCATGTGTTTAATAACTTCTTGGATAGGTTCCATACTCACCCATGCAAGCAAGAGAAATAAAAGGAGATGAAAATCAAGCCAGATTCCAAGGTGCAAGAATCAGAGGAGCAGGGAGAAGAATCAGAGGAGCATGAAGAAGAGGCAGAGGTAGATGAAAAATAAGAAGAGAAATAAAAGCTCAAGGAAGTATCAAGCAACATCGAGGAATAATCTGAAGAGCAACCCGGAGATCCTAAGAGTGAAGAAGACTTTGAAACCCAAGGATAAGGCTTGGTATCTTTTCATTGAGGTAGGCTCAATACCATGCAAGTTGCCAGAGATGTCAGTTTTATCGCATTTTATTAAATTTTGTGTTGGGTGTAGTTTTGAGATAATCATTGTAAAAAATTCTCTTTTTTCACAAGAAATGGCTAAGATGTTATTTTGTTGTATTTTTACCAGCTGTATCTTTAGCTTATGACTGTATTATTTCACATTCTATGTTTTCTTTATCTTTTCTATACTTTTCAAGTTGTATCGCATGCAGAATTGTAGATGTTTTAGCATGGGCGATGTTATGGATATGTTCTCTTCTTTACTATTTTTTTGCAAAGTTCTTTTCATATCTACGCATATGATAGTGATTTCCAACACTTAAGCATTTTTAGAACATATTTTTTAATTAAAATATGTATTTGCTCCACCAGTGGAGCGAACCCCCCAGTTGCTCCACTAGTGGAGCGAAAGGCCAGAAAAGATAATAATAAAAAAACAAGTATAAGCTAAGTGCAAAAGAAGTCAAAATAAGGTCAAAGGGCCAAGCGTTCCATTAGTGGAGTGACTCTCCAAGCAAAAGGTAGGTTGAAAAGCTAAGTGTAAAAGGTCAAAATGGTCAATGTTGTAGTCGCTCCACCAGTGGAGCAAAACTCCCTATCACTCCACCAGTGGAGCGACACTCTAGAAGGGCGCACAGATAAATAAAAGGTAATAAGGCTGCAAAGCGGGTCAAATTTTGGTCAAAGTGCCAAGTGCTTCACTAATGGAGCAAATACCAAGCGATGACGCATTAAGGTAAGTATAAAAGAGGTCAAAATAGTCAAAGGCCATATTGCTCCACTAGTGGAGTGAAGGTCCAAAAGGGCTTAGAGAGAAGTGAATATGACTAAATGTGAAAGGAAGTCAACACCTTGGTTAAAAGGTAAAGTGCTCCTCTAGTGGAGCAAAGGTCCCAATCACTCCACTAGTGGAGCAAAAGCTTTTGTCACTCCACCTAGGGAGTGATGAGCTTGATAGAGAGGTCAACACAGTCAAAGTTCCTACCACTCCACCAATGGGGCAAATATTTTAGTCGCTCCACTTGTGGAGTGAATGGCTCTATCGCTCCACCTAAGGAGTGACACCAAAAATGAAGATAAAAAAGTTTATAAGGCATGGAATGAAATACTATCACTCTAGTTATGGAAAAAAGCTCATGGTTGGCCCCAATTGTAGTGCAAGTTGCCCAAAACTACCATGGAATACCTAGAACTGTTAGGGACTATCTAGATTTTGGCATTGACTGGTTAAACTGACCCTAAGTTGTGCTCTATGTTAGTCTTACAATGGCACTGAGATGGGGGGTGAATCAGTGCAGCTAATTAAAAACTCAAATCTTCATCTCTTAATTCAGAACTAATGAATGCTTAAAACCAGATGCAGTAAGTGTGACAAGATAGCAACACATAACACAAGATTTAATGAGGTTCACCAGTTTTGGCTACTCCTCAAAAATAGACTTCTTGGACTCCCATCCAAATCTAGCCTTTGCAAAGCACCAACTTCACAATCAGTTTACCTGCACCCACTAGAAGGAGCACCAACCCCTGATTTATCTGCACCAACAGAAAGGAGCACCAACCCCTGATTCCAAGCACCAACTTGGACTTCTATTTTAAATCTTGATTGACATAAAAATGCCTTCTATGTTACAAGACCCCAACTGGTCTATCTTAACTCAAATAAATCTCATGGAAGCATACACTCTTTTATAGATCTACTTACTGCATACTTACAGCCCTTTCTTATAGCTTACTCTTTTAGCTCTCACAGCTCTGTTTACTACACTCTTACAGCACTCTCACAGCTCACTTACAGCCAGCCTCTCTCTGCTACACTCTATCTGATGCACTCTATCTGTTGCACTCTATCTCAGCACTCTATCTCAACACTCTATTTTAGCACTATATCTGCTGCACTCTATCTCAACACTCTTTCTTAGCACTCTATTTCAGCACTCTATTTGCTACACTTATAACTGATGAACTGACTTCAGTTAACTCTTCTAATTTTGGCTGCATGTATTTCCTCTACAAATGCATCTGTAACTATCATTTTCCTTTAGTTAACTTTACTTCGATTGGGTTCTGCTTTTTATCACGTAGAAACATGTCGCGATATCATGACATTTCTGCCCCTTTAACTCTTCCTTGGTGTTTGACCTTGAAAACAAGACATGTCGCGATATCGTGACATTTTTTGCCTCCTAGTCCTCTTATCGGAATGCACCCACGAAAACATGACATGTCACGAAATCGTGACACTTTTCGCTTCCTTGCACTTCTCTGCATTTTGCCTGCGAAAACGAAACATGTCGTGAAATCGTGACACTTTCACTGCCTTGTGCCTTTTCTATCTGTCGCCTGCAAAAACACATGTCACAAAATTGTGACACATTCGCTGCCTTGTGCCTTTCTCTGTATTTCACCCACGAAAATAGAACATGTCGCGAAATCACGACACATTTTCTGCCTTGTGCCTTTCTCTGTCTTTCGCTCGCAAAAACAGAACATGTCATGAAATCGTGATGCTTTCACCTTTGAGCTCTTCCTCCTTGAATTTGTCACAAAATCGCGACGCTTCTGCTTCCATGCTCCTTCATTTTTCTTCTGTCATGAAATCATGACACTTCATCCTTCTCCTCTTTCTCTTCGCTTTGGACCGCGAAAATGAAGCATGTCGCGAAATCGCGACACCTTTTTCTATCGGGATCTCTCCTACATTATGTCATGAAATCGTGACATTTTTCCTCCTTAGCACTTTTATTCTCATCAGATCATGAAAGCTCGACATGTCACGAAATCGTGACACTTTTTCTCCTTAGCGCTTCCTCTTGCAAATTGTCGTGAAATCGTGACACTTTTCCTTGCCAGCTCTTTCTCTCAAACATGTCGTGAAATCATGACACATTTTCATCCGTACTACCTCTCTTGCAGATTGTCGTGAAATCATGATAGTTTTCTTTGCCTGCGCCTTCTCTCCAAACACGTCGTGAAATCGTGACAGTTTTCTTTGCCTCCGCCTTCTCTCCAAACATGTCGCGAAATCGTGACAATTTTTCTTGCATACGCTTCTTCGAACATGTCGCGAAATCGTGATAGTTTTCCCTGCATGTGCTTCTTCTTCGAACATGTCACAAAATCGTGACAGTTTTCCCTGCATGTGCTTCTTCTTCGAACATGTCGTGAAATCATGATAGTTTTTCCACTTGCATTCTTCTCTGCCAACATGTCACGAAATCATGACAGTTTTCTTTGCTTGCGCTTGCTTTCCAAACATGTCACAAAATTGTGACAGTTTTCCTTGCGCTTTCTCTTTCGTCCAACATGTCGCGAAATCATGACAGTTTTACCAGCATTTTCTCTCTCCTCCACTATGTTGCGAAATCGTGACAACTTTTCCAGCTTTTTCTCTCTCCTTCGATATGTTGTGAAATTGTGATAGCTTTTCTAGATTTTTCTCTCTCCTTCGATATGTCACGAAATCGTGACAGCTTTTCCAGCTTTTTCTCTCTCCTTCGATATGTCACAAAATCACGACAGAAAACATGTCACGATATCGCGATAGTTTTCTTACTTGTATTTTTCTTTGATTCTGTGAATCTGGGCCACTTCTGTCTCCTTGGAAATTCACTGTGCATGCTCTGACTGACCTGAACTCTTGTTCACTTCATCAACCGATCTATCTAAAGACCTCTGTACTCCTGTCCATTGCATCAACTGATCCTCTATCTGTGTTGACAACAATGACAATACTTTGGCTGCTCCTTGCTCAACAATGAACTCCTATTTATTGCACTTTGGCTGCACCTTGCTCATCAATGAACTCCTGTCCATCGCATCAACTGATCAACCTGATTGTGTTGACAACAATGAAAATACTTTGGTTGCATCTTGCTCATCAATCTCCCCCTTTGGAATTGTTGGCAACACACGTAATTGTGTGCAATTACCTGTAATTCTTCTCCCCCTTTGAAAATAATACCAAAGGGCAGCTGCAAAACTCCCCTTGAGTCCATGCACAACATTCTTAGACAAAAATTATTATAGTTAGCAAAAAGCATAAACATGAGCAATATGATAAACAGATGCATAAATGCTCCCCCTGAGAATTTGATCCCGATAGCTAGTCAATTCTTAGACTATTCTTAGGAATATGTGACCACTTCATTTCATTGTTTGACAACATCATGATAAGCATAATAGTCATTACTCAGATCTATCTTCAACTGTGTTGACTGCTGGATCTCTATCTATTGAGACTCTGTTCTCTCTACTCTGTCAATAGGCTCACATAGAACCTGCTTAACCAGCTCACATAGAGCTTGTCCAAATCAGCTCACAAGTCCTCACTAGAACCTGTCCAATTCAGCTCACAAGTCTTCACTAGAACTTGTCCAAATCGGCTCACAAGTTCATCAAGAAAAACTTGCTTAGCAAGAACCCACAAAGAGAATTTTTAAAGACCCAATGTGATTCATCAACCTCATAGAAGCATAAAGAGAATTGTTAGAGACTCAATATGTTCTATACTTAACTCCCAATCTCAATTTCAACTCAATATCAATCTCAAAAGAATAAGATAGATGTAGTATGCTTTTCTCAAGAACATGAAACACAACCCAACAATTGCCAACCATGCAATAACTCATATAACAATGATACTCATGTTCTTTCCACAACCAATATCTTTTCTCAACCAATTAGGGCTTTAACAACAATGCTTATATACAAGGTTTAACCAACATCATTCAACTCAAGATTAACCTTGAAGCATTCAACCAATCACTACATGAAAAGGAAACTAGAAGACATCCTTTTCTTTCCAAAGGTATTTGAACAAAACAACCACCAACATAAATCACTAATGTAGAGAATAACTTGCTCAAATCAATCTCAATGGAGTAATCCCAAATCATGTATCAAGTAAAGCATTAACTTGATCAAAACAACCTCTATGAAAGCAACTCAACCATTCATCACCAGGCTGGAAACCATCTGGCTGCTCATTATAAACCTCTCCTTCAATATTCCCATTCAAAATACTGATTTCACATCTGTCAACAATATTGACAAGTGACTCACACTTGTACCAACTTTTGTCCAACACTGTACCAACACTGCAATTTTACTACCAACCCTGTGCAAGCATCAAACACAATACCACAAAACCAACCAAATCATTTGAACTGTTATAATCCTTAACTTTTGACAGTGGCAGTAAGAACCAATTGTTAGTCTTACAATGATCTTATTTAGCCAACTTTTTGTTCTGCAATTCCAGCAACATCTGCATACATCTCCACCATGCATCTTGGATATTCTCAACAAGCTTGAACCTAATGACAGCAGTTTGTCTCTCTCTACAGTGAGAATCCAGAAGGCTACCTCAATCCACTTTCAACTCTGTCCAAGCATCAAATACTGTACTATAGCACAACCAAATTTCTTTTTATATTTACAACCTGATTTGAATTTTTTACAGTTACTGCAGATCACACCTTACTTTCAACTGTGCAAATTAGGAGAAGACATTTTGACAAACACTTTATGGCCAACCATAGTGCACCTTACTTAGCCTCATACTTCTTAACCTTGGATTGGCATTTTATCAACAGTTAAAACAAAACTGTCTGTGAATTAACTATATTCACCAAGGCGTCATGAAGATCTAACAATCTTCACAACAAGCATAGTACAAATACGCACTGCTTTTATCGAAACACATATATGCAGCTAGAGCAAACATTCTTTCCACTCAACCAACTTATCTAAACTGTTATAATCCATAGCTTATGAACAGTTACAGCAAGAACCATTAATAGTACAACAATGACATATGGCACTACTACCAATGGTGATGACTCTCAACAAAAACACAACCCTTCACGACACTACCACAAACAACTGCATGAATAGAAAAACACACTTTGATAGCTATACAACAACTCCCCGACTACTTTCCTTTCATCCTCAGATAATTACACACATACATAGGAGCATTAAAATAAACTTTAACCTTGCTCCCCCTGAGGATGTGCTACCTGGAGCTGCTTAGTGCAATGGCGGAGTAGCCTCCTTCAGTCCAAGGAGACACGATTTCCTTTCTTCTGTCTTTCTCTAGACTTTTCTGGGCTTGGGCTTGAGTTTTTCAACCATATCCCCATTTTGCACCTTTTCGTGAGCTTGAACATTCTTCTTGCATAGTTGTTTCTTGTGCATCCTTGATGGTTGATTATTTTCCTTTATTTTATGCACATGATATGTTCTCTGCCTGTGTTGCATTCTTTGCGTCTGATGAAATCTACGGTCTTGCCTTGGATTAGATACAGACGTGCTCGGACAAAACCTTGCTATGTGCCCATGACCATTACATTTAAAGCATTGCACATGATATGTCCCCTTTCTATGTTGCACTCTTTGTGTCTGATGAAATCTAGGGTTTTACCTTAGATTAGATACAAAAGTGCTCAGACAGAACCTTGCAATGTGCCCATGGCCATTATATTTAAAACATTGCACAGGGTGTTCACTCAGGAAAGAAGATGTGTTTTTATCAGCATAACTTTTTGATCTATTGTTTAGTCCACAATAAATTGCCTTGTGACCATAGCAGTTGCATTTAGAACAATAGCCATTAAAAGCATTATTATTAAAAGAGTGAGAGTGATAGAACCTCTTTTGCTGTGGTTGCTTTGTTGTAGATTTTCTTTGATGCTTTCTTCCTTTTGAAGATTCAGCTTCAACCTTGAACTTCTTCTTCTATGCATATTTGGAAGATGACGGTTGTTCAGCTTCATACTTTCCTTGCCTCAATCCTTCAGCCGTGAGCTTCTTCTTCTTGGCACATTTGGAGGATGAAGGTTGTTCAACTTCATATCCAAGACCAAACTTAGCCATGGAGCTTCTTTGTTGCTTTAGCATTGTATCTAGCAACTCTGTGCTCTTCTCAAATTTGAGACTTATATTGGCCTCTTCTAGTTGTTTCTTTAATGAAACAATCTCTCCTTCTTGTTGGCAACAAACAGTCTCTTTCTCATTGATTTGTGACCTGAGAATATCTTCAATCCTTTTGTACTGTTCTAATTGCAGCTTTAGATCAACAATAACTTTGTTAGATTCCTTTTCACTTGTGCTGCATACATCATCCAGGTGTGTCTTCAAGGCTTCTTCTGATTTCTTGGCCTTTTGAACTTGTAGGAAGAGATCTTCAATCTCATCTCCATATTCTTCTAACTTCTTGGACATTCTTTTGTTCTTTTTTTGTTCTATACTCAACTATTCAAGTGCGGCTATCAACTCACCTTCTAGATCTACTTCAATCTTCAGGTTTTCATTGCATACTTTAGAATCCACTTCTTCAACCTTCTCTAGTTTAGTTTTCTCTTCCACAAGAACTGAAACTGGTCGAGATGCCTTTTTGGAGGAGGATCTATTCTTCTTACCCATTGTGTACTAATCCAAGATCAACCCCGATCGATTTAGCCTGAATCGGGAACTTGGATCTGATACCAATTGTTAGTATTACAATGGCACTGAGAGGGGGGGTGAATCAGTGTAGCTAATTAAAAACTTAAATCTTCATCTCTTAATTCAAAACTAATGAATGCTTAAAACCAGATGCAATAAGTGTGACAAGATAGCAACACATAACACAAGATTTAACGAGGTTCACCAGTTTTGGCTACTCCTCAAAAATAGACTGCTTGGACTCCCATCCAAATCTAGCCTTTGCAAAGCACCAACTTCACAATCAGTTTACCAGCACCCACTAGAAGGAGCACCAACCCCTGATTTATCTGCACCAACAGAAAGGAGCACCAACCCTTGATTCCAAGCACCAACTTGGACTTCTATTTTAAATCTTGATTGACATAAAAATGCCTTCTGTGTTACAAGACCCTCACTGGTCTATCTTAAATCAAATCAATCTCATGGAAGCATACACTCTTTTACAGCTCTAGTTAATACATACTTACAACCTTTTCTTATAGCTTACTCTTGCAGATCTCATAGCTCTGTTTACTGCACTCTTACAGCACTCTCACAACTCACTTACAGCCAACCTCTCTCTGCTACACTCTCTCTGCTACACTCTATCTGCTACACTCTATTTGCTGCACTCTATCTCAGCACTCTATTTCAGCACTCTATCTGCTGCACTCTATCTCAGCACTCTATCTTAGCACTCTATTTCAGCACTCTATTTGCTGCACTTGTAACTGATGAACTGACTTCAGTTAACTCTTCTAATTTTGGCTGCATGTATTTCCTCTACAAATGCATCTGTAACTGTCGTTTTCTTTTAGTTAACTTTACTTCGACTGGGTTCTACTTTTTATCACGCAGAAACAACATGTCGTGATATCGTGACATTTCTGCCCCTTTAACTCTTCCTTGGCATTTGACCACGAAAACAAGACATGTCGTGATATCGTGACATTTTTTGCCTCCTAGTCCTCTTCTCGGCATGCACCCGTGAAAACATGACATGTCATGAAATCGTGACACTTTTCACTTCCTTGCACTTCTTTGTCTTTCGCCCACGAAAACGGAACATGTCACGAAATCGTGACACTTTCGCTGCCTTGTGCCTTTTCTGTCTGTTGCCCGCGAAAACACAACATGTCACAAAATCACGACACATTCACTGCCTTGTGCCTTTCTCTGTCTTTCACCCGCGAAAACAGAACATGTCGTAAAATCGCGACACATTCGCTACCTTGTGCCTTTCTCTGTCTTTCGCCCGCAAAAACGGAACATGTCATGAAATCGCGACACTTTCGCCTTTGAGCTCTTCCTCCTTGAATTTCTAATGAAATCGCGACGCTTCTGCTTCCATGCTCCTTCGCTTTGCTTCTGTCGTGAAATCGCGACACTTCATCCTTCTCCTCTTTCTCTTCGCTTTGGACAACGAAAATGAAGCATGTCGCAAAATCGCGACACCTTTTTCTATCGGGCTCTCTCTCCTGCATTATGTCACAAAATCATGACACTTTTCCTCCTTAGTGCTTTTCTTCTCATCGGATCATGAAAACTCGACATGTCGCGAAATTGTGACACTTTTTCTCCTTAGCACTTCCTCTTGCAAATTGTCGCGAAATCGTGACACTTTTCCTTGCCAACTCTTTCTCTCAAACATGTCACGAAATCGTGACACATTTTCATTCGTACTGCCTCTCTTGCAGATTGTCGCAAAATCATGATAGTTTTCTTTGCCTGCGCCTTCTCTCCAAACATGTCGTGAAATTGTGACAGTTTTCTTTGCCACCGCCTTCTCTCCAAACATGTCGCGAAATCGTGACAGTTTTTCTTGCATGCGCTTCTTCTTCGAACATGTCGCGAAATCATGACAGTTTTCCCTGCATGTGCTTCTTCTTTGAACATGTTGCAAAATCATGACAGTTTTCCCTGCATGTGCTTCTTCTTCGAACATGTCATGAAATCACGATAGTTTTTCCACTTGCATTCTTCTCTGCCAACATGTCGCGAAATCGTGACAGTTTTCTTTGCTTGCGCCTGCTTTCCGAACATGTCGCAAAATCACGACAGTTTTCCTTGCGCTTTCTCTTTCGTCCAACATGTCGCAAAATCATGACAGTTTTATCAGCATTTTCTCTCTCCTCCGATATGTCGCGAAATCACGATAGCTTTTCCAGCTTTTTCTCTCTCCTTCGATATGTCGCGAAATCACGATAGCTTTTCCAGCTTTTTCTCTCTCCTCCGATATGTCGCGAAATCACGATAGCTTTTCCAGCTTTTTCTCTCTCCTCCGATATGTTGCGAAATCACGACAGAAAACATGTCACGATATCGCGACAGTTTTCTTACTTGTATTTTTCTTTGATTCTGTGAATTTGGGCCACTTCTATCTTCTTGGAAATTCACTGTGCATGCTCTGACCGACCTGAACTCTTGTTCACTTCATCAACCGATCTATCTAAAGACCTCTGCACTCCTGTCCATTGCATCAACTGATCCTCTATCTATGTTGACAACAATGACAATACTTTGGATGCTCCTTGCTCAACAATGAACTCCTATTTATTGCACTTTGGCTGCACCTTGCTCATCAATGAACTCCTGTCCATTGCATCAACTGATCAACCTGACTGTGTTGACAACAATGACAATACTTTGGTTGCATCTTGCTCATCACTCTAAACCATTCGATCATTGTGGGTGAAAGCATGCAGAAAAATAGCGTACCGATATAGTGCAAAAATATATATATATAGATGCTAAGTCCTATGAATGCGATGAGCAATGCATGAAGGAAATGATGCAGAAACGACATGTGAGCAAGCAAAGCAGAGACTCCTTTATTGATATTACTTTTAATCCAATTACAATACATCCCCCCTCTAGGGCTTAGAACATTTGATACAATTTGTTACATTAATGGATGCCCGAAAGAAGCCGTGCTTCCAAGATCGGACGATACACTTCCAACGTCTTTCGCGTGCCCACATTCGAAGTGGGCGGGCTAAAAGTTACTAATGCTTGTGTTTGTGTGTTCGTTGTTCCTTTCTGCCCTTCTAGTATTCTTGGTGGTGATATCCTATGCACAGAAAGACAAAAATCATTAATAGCATATGCGTATCTAGAAAAACATGCAATCCCCAAGGCCTCCAACGGGCGCTTGTGGGATATAAGTGATAAGACTAATAAATAGATTATATAATGATATATAAATATAAAGGACAACTTATAGAATTTTTATAACCTGATTTTGCATCGAAACGGCGTCGGATGACCTCATTATGCTCGTTTTCCCGTCGGGGGCCTCTCCAAAGTGAGCGCTCCAATGTCCCACATATGCTTATAAAAATAACCTGAAACTCATGATTTAGGCATTATATGTAATTCAAAGACTACCCAAATTCTCGGAATTTGCATATCCTACCCAGATTCTCCTATATGTGATAGGGGCGTCCTACGAGCTAGTTAATACATAAAATAATAAAACGATCGTCAAATCATGTCAGAATGAGTTCAAAATTTAATAGAGGCATTATGATGTCATATGGGAAATATTTAAAAAATAACAATAAGAAAATCATGCAAAAATTTCTAATCACTCTGGGGTGGGACGTTGGGGACTGTCGTAAAACCTGAAAAAAGTGACCTTGCAAATGTCCTACCCAGAGGCCTCCAAAACTCCTGCAAACTTGTGGTTAGACTAAAAAAAACATTATGAGATGACCTAAAAGTTCAGATTTAGCATATTCTACCTAGGTTATCTTGTATATGAAGGCACTCCCTATAGGTTAGTAGACGCACAAAATGACAGAAACTAGGTTAAATCATGTCAGAAAGCAATGAAATTTGGACAACAACATAAGTACATTAGATATAAAAGAATGCAAAATTAACAATAACAAAACCATGCATAGATTTCTAATCACTCCAGGGTGGGGCGATTAGGACTGCAGTAGTTCGGGGGGCGCCCGGGGGTGGGACACCCACTGTTTAGGGCCTAGTTTTGACACCAGTCCAAGTGGGATGGGTCCAAAATTTCCTAGGGGGTTGTGTCGACGAGTTTGGGGTGGGATTGTGGCCGATTACTTGGGTCTTTGGATCTGGATTGCGTTCCTAGTGTTCACCAGATAACATCTCTTCCAGAAGAGAGATTTTAGGGATGTAGGAAGCACAAAGAGGAATGGGGGTATAGTTTGGCAGCACTTCGTTTCTCCAAATACTCCATCTCCTTTTTTTAGGGTGAGGAGGCTCACCTTTTTATAGACCTAATGGTATCATTTGAATGCACATGCGAGAGTGCCACTTGGCTCATTATGCCTTTTTGGGGGAGATAAGATTCCTCCTTGATTAGGGCATCCTTAATTGAGGCCTCCATGATCAAGGCAAGCTTGATTAAAGCCTCTCTGATTTGAAACCTTCCCTCGCAGTCCCATGCCTTGAAGGCGGAGTTAGGTGGCAGATTTGGGCTGCCATTTGTCAAGGTTTGACTTTTTTTCCAGTCAAACCTGCTAATAGTCCCACCCTGGAGCAATTGCTGCTAATCATCATGGGGTGGGACGAATAGGATTCTAATCGTCCCAGGGTGGGACGAATAGGGAGCAAAGTGCTTAAAAGGTGCAAAACTGACCTCTGACCCTCCAAAACTGATTTGGGAGTGGTTAGGACCACTCTTTAACCTCTGGAGGTTGCTCTAGGGGGTATGTATGCCAATTCGGTCAGTGCTTGTAGTCACATAATTGGATTGGTGCTATTTTGGTTTCTACAGATGCCCCTTTTCGGGATGCGTTATGTGTGGCGCAGTGCTAACCAAAAATAGATGACAAAAGCACTTAATGATTAGGGTTTCTCAGTGTTGGGTGGTGTTTTCACCCAGTTGTGAAAGCACACTCTTCGGTAGGATCTGAGTCCAAAAATCCTCTGCTTGCAAAGAAAATAACTTTCTCCAAGGTTCCTATTATGCTTAAATAATGTTGTTCAAATGAAATGCCAGGAATATCTTAGGGTTTGCAAGTGGATGTTAACAAGGGGCACTGATGGTTTATTTAATTTGAATTTATAGTGGACTCAAAGTGAATAATTGTACTTTGATCTTGGATTTTGATGGATTTTCAGTTATTTATTTGGATATAATAATTAAACTGCAGAAAATAAAGCAAGGGTTTGAACAATAAAGAAAAGTAAATGAAAGAGAAACTAAACTACAGTCAGAATGCTGCCATCAATTCGATGAAATCAAAGATAATGAGGTTTTCTGCATGCAACCTAACCTAATGAACCTGCAAACTCGCACAATCCAAATAAGCTAGGTGCGGGCTTCTAAGGTTTCTATTGTAATTCCAGATTCAAGGCATTCCCATGAAGCAACCAAGAGCACTTGCATTAAACTTCACCTAAAAGCCTTATAAATCTGAAATGAATGATATAACATTAAATCATGCATACAAAAAATGACTCCTTCTTTCTCATCAATTAGATGCCAACTCTCTGTATTTTGTATTAAATGATATGTCAATTACATTCAAAGAATGTTCCAGGCATAAATATTCCGGAACAAAAGAAGGAAATTGCCCAAGTGCAGGCCCAGAATAGCATGAAGCTCTTGTCTCTGCAACTTTGCAATCGGCAATTTCCAACCCTTCCTTCAATCTGCGCTTCTGGATTTATCTTGTCTAGCGTGGCTCTTTGATTCTCCCTGGTCGCTTCGCTTCACCTTCCTGCATGTGACCTTTCGAATTCCCACCTTTTCCTTGTCTTTATTCCATGTTTAACGCCGAAACGCCTAAAATCCTCCGTTGCATGTAACGCTTCTGCAGACCTGACACCTGCATGCCACGTGTCACACGCTCTCTGCGCATTATGTAACACCATTCTATGAAAATCCCAACAAAAACTGCATGCCGCCTGTTCACCTTCTTGGCCGCAAAAACGCGACATGTCGCGATATCGCGACGCTCTTCCCGGCCGTACATCTTCGGTAGCATCTTGTCGCGATATCGCGACCGTTTTTGCTTTTGAGCCTTCTTTCCACAAACTGTAGCGAGATCGCTACCATTTCTCCGTCGGGCTTCCTTCTCACAAAGCTGTAGCGAAATCGCTACCATTTTCTTTCGGACCTCTTTGGCAACTTTACGTCGCGACATCGCGACCATTATCACTCTCTTGCCTTCTTTCAACAAACCGTCGCGATATCGCTACCGCTTTTGTCCCCGAACCTGCTTGCCACAAACTGTCACGATATCGCTACCGCTTTCTCTTTTCGTACGCCTCCCCGAAACACGTCGTGAAATCACGACCATTTTTCTGTTCCGTACGCCTTGGCAAAACCTGTCGCGATTTCGCTACCGTTTCTCTGCTTCGGACCTTTACGCTGCTTTCTGTCATGATATCATGACGTTTTTCACCTTCGGACCTTCATGCCGCTTTCTATCGCGATATCACGATGTTTTTCACCTTCGGACCTTCATGCCACTTTTTGTCGCGATATCGTGATGTTTTTCACCTTCGGACCTTCATGCCGCTTTCTATCGCGATATCGCGACGTTTTTCACCTTCGGACCTTCATGCCGCTTTTGTCGCGATATCGCTACCGCTTTTGCCCTCCGTACGTTTTGCCGAAACCTGTCACGATTTCGTGACCATTTTCTCCATCCGTACAGTTTGCCAAAACACGTCATGAAATCGTGACACTTTTCATCATCCGTACGCTTCGGCAAAACACGTCACGAAATCGTGACCATTTTCATTCTTTTCCAACGGCATGTCGCGATTTCGCGACACCTTTTCTTTTCTTCTCAGCGACATGTCATGATTTCGCGACAACTTTCAATTTTTCTTTTCTCTCCTCTTCGACAGTGATGGAGCTACATGTCGCGATTTCACGACAACTTTCCTGTTTTCGGCAGCGATGGCGCGACAAGTCGCGATTTCGCGACATGTCACGATTTCGCGACACTTTCAACACTTAGGCATTTTTTTCTCTTTTCTTCAATTTTAGCATCTGGGTCACCGAGATTCTTCTCTGCAAGCCTGCAAAAAGGTGGGTCCCCAATTTTGGGGTGTGTTGTGGATCAACCACAACAAATGGCGACTCTGCTGTCAAATGCTCTTGAGCATTTTAGTAAGAACCCAACCTGAAACATATCACAAACTCGCAAATATATGTTAGCACATAAGCAAAATAACAAATGCCCAAAGATCGGAAGTACATGAATCATCAGAATCATCAAGTATTAGCTCGGTGTGTGCAATGTGTTTTCATTCCCTATCGTTTGAAATTGATCAACATTCCATTATCAGTTTTGCATGAATGCATATATGGGATGGTGAATGATTTGTGTACCCTAATGAATGTGCAAGGAGATTTTGCTTCCATAAAAGGCATGGTCCTTCTTCTATTATTATGTACAAGCATTCAAGATTGCCAAACCCTCTTAGGATCCACTAATTCATTACCTTATTGTATCCCAAAGTTGGTTATGAGTCCCTACCATCTAGAACCCATGTGCAAGTGAATGTGAAATCAGAACTTTGGGGAATCAGACTCCCAACCAACCGAGATGAGAGTTTAACCCTATCCTTACTATTCTGATTTAGAGTTCATTACCTCACTTTAAGCAAAATAATTAAACCGAGTTATGGAAGAAATGGTCATGCTAGTCTAACCCTCTAGACAATCGGTGGTCTTGTTTTTTAGGCAAGACATGATGCCATGCATGGGCATATCTAACCCCACAATCCAAAACTTATCTCCATTTCTTTGGACCTTGGGGATGACTACCCATCCCTTGCAGAGGACAAGTAGTACGATCCTTACAATCCAACATAAAGATGAGATGGGAAAAATTTATTTATTATTTTTTTACTTCTTGGACCTTAGGGATGACTACCCATCCTGGTTAGGGACATGTAGTACGATCCTTACAATCCAAACTTTAGATGTAAATGGAAAATATTAATTTTGTTACTTAGACCTTGGGGATGACTACCCATCCTTTGCAGAGGACAAATAGTACGATCCTTACAATCCAAGATTGATTATGAAATGAGACATAAGAGCTTTGGGGAATCAGATTCTCAACCAACCGAGATGAGAATTTATACCCTATCCTTACTACTCCATGTGGGTCAAATCAAAGCTTTGGGGAATTGGATCCTCAACCTAAGTTCGATGAGGATTTAACCCTATCCTTACTACTATGATTTTAGGCTTTAAGCTTAATGGAAGTGGTCAAAACCACTTTTTTAAGGATCATGTTGCATAATAGGATAGACATGAATAACTTCTTTCACCCAACCTTTTCCTCCAAGTTAGGTTTTGATCATTTTGCTCAAGATCCTTTTTAATGTATGAGACGTGCTTGGTTCTAGATACCTCAAGACTCAGTTTCCAACCTTAGGAGCTACTTACATATATGTTATAACACAACCCTAAGAGGATTTGACATACTTTAATGGCTTGCACATAAGATGCATATGTAACTAAGATGAAATGTATGTAAGGTGAGATGGAACATGAATGCATTATTTCTTGAATTACAAATGGAATGATTTGTCATGCAAAACTGACTCTTTCATGCATCACAAGTTTCAAACGATGTAATTAAATTGCTTGTGTTACTTGTGGAGCTTTTACAAGACAATTCCAATATTTCATGTTCTCCTAGTCTTAAGCATAAGTTGACATCTCAATTTTATTTTATTTTATTTTATTTTTTTATTATTTTTTTTATAAAAAAAAACAAAGCATGCCAATTGAAATCAAACACACAACTTAAATCATGATTAAACTAAGGATCCAAAAAATAAAATTTGAAAAACACAAACCAAAACCAAAACCCAAACACAATCCCAAAAACAAAAACTTGAAAGCCCACACCAAAAAAACCAAAAATTATATACACTATTGTACAAGATGATGCCAAGCTTGGACTATTACTTTCCTGGATCCCAAACATGATTAGAATATATCAAAAAACATATGACACAATACACATGCCAAATTTTGTAGGAATCCAACAACAATAAGATCAAACCGAGCAATGCAACAAATTTCAACTTGCCATGCTCACCATTCCACTTTGATTTAGTTCTATTACCAACGTCATAGGTGAGATTCAAATCAAATTGGTTAGACAATAGTTGATATTCAATTTTATCTTGTCTATTCTTTAAAGTGCAAGTTTCATCGTTCCCTTCATGATTTAGAAGTAGGCTCTCTTTTTCAAATGTGAGATGTTGCAAACAAGAGCCTATTTCTAAAAATCTTGACTTCAAATCATTTTCCAGGATTTTAAAGCAATCAAAATCATTCAAAACTTGACAAGCATCAACAAAGTTTGGCATTTCCTCATTAATGATGTTAGCATCCAAAGGGACATCATGTGACCTATCACTTGAAATTTTTGTAGCTACTCCACAGATACAAATTCCCCTTGTTCCCCCCACCACACTTTTTTTTTTCTCTTTGTCTTCTTCATCATCCAATACCTGTTCAAAAACACCAAAGTTAGGCACCCAATCAAACATGCGTCCATATTTTTCAAAACAAGAGCCTAATTTTTCAAGATATATGTCACGTGACACCTTTCCCCGATCAATGGCTTGAGTTGCCTCAAACTCCATATTTTCATTAGGATCATCAGTAGCATCTAACCCACACCACTTAGGTTTTGTAATTTCATCATTTTGAGATGGCATAGACATTGTAGAAACAATAGGTGGATCAAGATTTTTGATTTCTTGCCCCCCAAGGGGAACAAAAACAATTGATTCTCCTTCTTCATCCATGGTAGTAGAATCATTATCCTTCTCCAACCCTTGATGAGATTCCAAGGCTTCTTCCAAAACATTCTCATATTGTGCAGGACTTGTAATATCCTCATATGAAAGGGCAATTGTATTATCCTGCATATCAATAGGCACATAAACTCCATTAGAAGGTTTGGAGTGAGCATACTCTTCCCAAGAATCATAACAATCATCTTTCAAGATCAAATTGTGATGCTCAACTATTTCTTTATCATCTTTTAATTCATCAACATGTTTCTCATCAAATTTATCTTCTCCTTCCTTAGATAGTTCAATTACTTCCAAAATTGGGTTATTGCTTGCATTCAAATTGATAAGGCTATCATAATCCACATGTGTAACCCATGATTCACGTTTAACATGATTTGGAAGGTGTGAATTTCCTATGCCATTACTTTCAACAATGTCATCCAATGTGTCATCCGAATCAGATTCATCCTCATAGAATTCATCTTTTGGTGAGTCAAGGGTTTCCAATCTATCACATGTTTCCATACGAGTTGGATCTAGTATTCCTCCCTTGCCTAAAATCATATTCCTATGAAAATCATTGAAATTGATTTTAGCAACATCTTTTGAATCAAGATGAGTATTTTGAAGTTGATTCATACTTAAGAAAGATGGTTGATCTTGCAAAGTAGGTTGAGGACTTTGAATTTGATTGAAGCATGGGAATGATTGTTGATTCTGAAATTGATTCACACTTGAACTTGGTTGTGATGGATAAATCATTGGGTGGGTAAAGGAGTTATTAAATGATTGAAGATTACATGATCCAAAACCCACACCATAATTTTGACAACTCCATTGTTGCTCAATTGCCATTGCTTGAGTATAGGCTTGTGACAAAGATGTGATTTGAGGCATCCCTCGCAAATATGTGGACATGGGTGAGTCAAGAGCATTGATGTATATTTGGAGAGCCATTTCTTCTTGAAGAGCATAAAATGTCACTAATTGAGCATATAATCCAAAGAATCTCTCAGAAAATGACTTCACATTTTCACTTGGTCCTTTTCTAATATAGGCTAACTGATTGTACATGAGGATTGGGTCAACTTGCTTTTTGTTGAATTGATTGAGAAATGTTGCCTCTAGTTGAGCCCAAGAAGTGATAGACCCTAAAGGCAGACTTGTAAACCAATCATATGCCACTTTGTCCAAGGTATAAAGGAACATTTTACACGCAACATCATCATACCAACTCGTCAAGTGATTCACAACAAATTTGAATGCTTGAATATGTTCTTTTGCAGTATTTGTCCCATTAGACAAAAATTGAGGAAGACATCTCTCAAAACCAACGGGCAAATAATGTTGAATTCCCGGTATATTCAATGGGCTACCTGTCATCCACGGTGTAAACATAGCCATTCGTGAATGTTAAAGAATATAACTTTAATAGCCAAAAATTCCTCTCTTTTTTTTATATTTTTATTATTTATATATATATATATATATATATATATATATATATATTTTAAATCAAATTAAATCATATTATTCCTGTATGAACCATCAAAGCGTTAAGAACAGTGCATAGCAATCATAATAAAATAAACCGCTTCAGCCCTCCTTGACGAAACTCTCGATTATCATCAAGAAAACGACTTGCTTAGTTTTATTCTTGGGAGTGCCAGTAAGGTCGTGAAAAATGGTTTCCATGGTTGTTTGGGACCTGGTTGCAATACGCCGTGGTGGGTCCAGCCTGCCCAATGAAACCCTCGGCTATTTCGAAGAAAACCTGCAATAAAAATAGAATTGCAGTTTAGCCGTAAATTATTTCAAAATTAACTCAAAAACAAAATATTCAGATATGAAAATCAAAATAGATAAACCAATTCGGGCCCTCCTTCTAGCGCCAATCTGTTGAGTGGTGTTTTCACCCAGTTGTGAAAGCACACTCTCCGATAGGATCTGAGTCCAAAAATCCTCTGCTTGCAAAGAAAATAACTTTCTCCAAGGTTCCTGTTATGCTTAAATAATGTTGTTCAAATGAAATGCCAGGAATATCTTAGGGTTTGCAAGTGGATGTTAACAAGGGGCACTGATGGTTTATTTAATTTGAATTTACAGTGGACTCAAAGTGAATAATTGTACTTTGATCTTGGATTTTGATGGATTTTCAGTTATTTATTTGGATACAATAATTAAACTGCAGAAAATAAAGCAAGGGTTTGAAAAATAAAGAAAAGTAAATGAAAAAGAAACTAAACTACAGTCAGAATGCTGCCATCAATTCGATGAAACCGAAGATAATGAGGTTTTACTGCATGCAACCTAACCTAATGAACCTACAAACTCGCACAATCCAAATAAGCTAGGTGCGGGCTTCTAAGGTTTCTACTGTAATTCCAGATTCAGGCATTCCCATGAAGCAACCAAGAGCACTTGCATTAAACTTCACCTAAAAGCCTTATAAATCTGAAATGAATGATATAACATTAAATCATGCATACAAAAAATGACTCATTCTTTCTCATCAATTAGATGCCAACTCTCTGTATTTTGTATTAAATGATATGTCAATTACATTCAAAGAATGTTCCAGGCATAAATATTCCAGAACAAAAGAAGGAAATTGCCCAAGTGCAGGCCCAGAATAGCATGAAGCTCTTGTCTCTGCAACTCTGCAATCGGCAATTTCCGACCCTTCCTTCAATCTGCGCTTCTGGATTTATCTTGTCTAGCGTGGCTCTTCGATTCTCCCTGGTCGCTTCGCTTCACCTTCCTGCATGTGACCTTTTGAATTCCCACCTTTTCCTTGTCTTTATTCCATGTTTAACGCCGAAACGCCTAAAATCCTCCGTTGCATGTAACGCTTCTGCAGACCTGACACCTGCATGCCACGTGTCACACGCTCTCTGCACCTTCTGTAACGCCATTCTATGAAAATCTCGACAAAAATTGCATGCCGCCTGTTCACCTTCTTGGCCACGAAAATGCGACATGTCGTGAAATCGTGACGCTCTTCCCGGCCATACGTCTTCGGCAGCATCTTGTCGCGATATCGCGATCGTTTTTGCTTTTGAGCCTTCTTTCCACAAACTGTAGCGAGATCGCTACCATTTCTTCGTCGGGCTTCCTTCTCACAAAGCTGTAGCGAAATCGCTACCATTTTCTTTTGGACCTCTTTGGCAACTTTACGTCACGACATCGCGACCATTATCACTCTCTTGCCTTCTTTCAACAAACCGTCGCGATATCGCTACCGCTTTTGTCCCCGAACCTGCTTGCCGCAAACTGTCGCGATATCGCTACCGCTTTCTCTTTCCGTATGCCTCCCCAAAAACATCGTGAAATCGCGACCATTTTTCTGTTTCATACGCCTCGGCAAAACACGTCACGATTTCGCTACCATTTCTCTGCTTCGGACCTTTACGCTGCTTTCTGTCGCGATATCGCGATGTTTTTCACCTTCGGACCTTCATGCCGCTTTCTGTCGTGATATCACGACGTTTTTCACCTTCGGACCTTCATGCCGCTTTCTATCGCGATATCGCGACGTTTTTCACCTTCGGACCTTCATGCCGCTTTCTGTCGTGATATCGCGATGTTTTTCACCTTCGGACCTTCATGCCACTTTCTGTCGCGATATCGCTACCGCTTTTGCCCTCCGTACGTTTTGCCGAAACCTGTCACGATTTCGCGACCATTTTCTCTGTCCGTACAGTTTGCCAAAACACGTCGCAAAATCACGACACTTTTCATCATCCGTACGCTTCGGCAAAACACGTCACGAAATCGCGACCATTTTCATTCTTTTCCAACGGCATGTCGCGATTTCGCGACACCTTTTCTTTTCTTCTCAGCGACATGTCACGATTTCGTGACAACTTTCAATTTTTCTTTTCTCTCCTCTTCGGCAGCGATGGAGCTACATGTCGTGATTTCATGACAACTTTCCTATTTTCGGTAGCGATGGCGCGACAAGTCGCGATTTCGTGACACTTTCAACACTTAGGAATTTTTTTCTCTTTTCTTCAATTTTAGCATCTGGGTCACCGAGATTCTTCTCTGCAAGCCTGCAAAAAGGTGGGTCCCCAATTTTGGGGTGTGTTGTGGATCAACCACAACACTCAGTAACCTATCCAAATTTTGATGCCCCAAGTATGGAAATGGCATGCATTCTTGAATCCTTGCTTCTGACGAGCTAAGGAACTTAACTCAAGTGTAACCTTTTTTAGTGAGGTGTACTTGATCTTGGACATTGTTCATACATGAATAGGCAAAGGGTACAACCTTTTGTCCAAGGAACATTTTCTTCATGATTCCAGAATACCAAGTGTTTTTTTAGCCTATGATTATTTCTTGTTTGCTGCCCCAAGCAGGATCGTGATTATCTTTGTCAATGATTCTTTGAATGCATGAAATTTCCTTGATTGGGTGTGTATTTGTTGATTGGTGACTAAGTGTGACTACCCCCTCAAGCGACGAATCGATGAGGGAATAACCAAAAATGAGAAAAGTGACAAGTTGCTTGACCCAATATGATGTTTGTAAGGGTGCCTTCAGTTGTATTTGTTGAACGCTTATTGCAGTTTTCCAACCATCAGATCTATTTTTGGTGGGTTTTGACCCCCCCTTTTTTTTTACGCCTATTGGGGTAGAAATTATCAAAAATCCTCCTTCCCGTGGAGCGGTCCAGCTATGCTATCCTTCTTAGGGAGTAGGATAGTGAGTATTTGTGACCCTGACGATGGTTTTTCATGCCATGAATGTCAGGTGCAAAGGCACCTTTGTTTAGTAGATTTATTGCTATTTTTGGTGCATTTTTTGGATGCAATTTTTGTTGCTTTATTTCTTGCTTTGTAATCGTCCCAAGGTGGGATGAATACCAATTTTGTAATCATCCCAGGGTGGGATGAGTGCTATCTAGATCATTCATCCTAGGGTGTAACGATTACAGGCCTAATAGCCTATATAAGGACCAAAACTAGGTTTTGGGCTCATTTGCAATATTTTTTTCTTGGCGATTTGGAGCAGTGAGGAGTAGGAGTGCGAGTGTGCGTAGCGGAGCACTGCTGAAATTTTACGGACATAATGAGTGCGAGAATCGGATATTCGAGTGGAGGAGCCGAGGTGAGACCGGTATGATGTTCCTTCTCTCTGCCTGTTATTCGTGCGTGTTTTATGTGTAAAACTCACATATAAAATGTTTGTTCACTTTATTTTGTTTTTTTTGTTCATATTATGGTTGAAACCCTAATATGTTTTATTTCATTTTTGTTTTTGCCATATTAAGGTTGAAACCCTAATATTTTTTTTTGTTTTGTGTTGCGTTCACATTAAGGTTGAAACCCTAATATGATTTATTTCATTTTTGTTTTTGCCATATTAAGGTTGAAACCCTAATATATTATTTTTTTGTTTTGTTTTGCATTCACATTAAGGTTGAAACCCTAATATGATTTTTGTTGTTTTTTGTTGATTGTACAATTATTTTCATGTATGCTATCGTTGCTGTATAATTTTATTTTAATGATTATGTACTTTCGTTATACATTTGATTTAATGTACTTCTTATGCTGTACTTTTTTTGTACAATTATAAATTGTAGTCTGTTGTACAACTTTATTTTAATGTTTTTGTTTATATTAAGTATGTACTTAATATTTTTTTTCATTTTATTTTGTTGTTTCAGGTTGTGAAGAGTCGGTACCACCAGTCGACTATTTTCTCTGATGCCCGGGATGCCCTGACAGTTGTTGATTGGGAGTGGCTTGATGCCCTTGGGATCAAGCACGTAACGTGTCTAGAGCCTATGGTGGGGGATCGAGCATATTTTATTGCCCTGATTAATCTGTGGGATCCCCGCACCAACACTTTTCATCTCCCAACAGGGGAGATGACTGTTACTCTAGAGGATGTGTATCGAATTTTGTGGATTTCGATAGATGGACTGCCTATCCGAATGACCCACCGTGACCAACGGACAACGGTATTGACACGATGTTTTGGTTCGACGGTGGAGAGGGGGGTGGAGAGGGCTATGGAGAGGGCAAAGGTTGACTACCAGATAGGCGATATTCTGGTGTGGTGGTGGCTGGAGAAGGGCATATTAAGGGTGAGGCATGCTTTGATCATGACCCTCATCTCCAATATGCTTCTTCCTGACTCCTCAGGTGCGAGGTTCCCTTGGAACCTGCTTGAGTTGGTTTTTATATTGGTGGAGTGTCCTACATCATCTCCACTTATTATGAGTGGGGTCAGATGTTATTGGCATAGTTATATGATGAGTTGTACGAGGTCCACTATTGAAAGCAAAAGGGGATCAGGTGCACCTATCTCTTATAGTGTTGGGGGTGGCAGCACATAGCTGTGGAGCAGCCACAGGGTTTTCCTTGGACCACCCGAGGTGAGATGGTGGATCGAGAAATTGGATATGCTAATTTATGGTGAAGGTCATAGGAGTATGGACAGATTAAGTGATGGGCAGGTGACGTAGGTCACTATACTAATGCCTTCTCTTATCTAGTGCCAGGGTAGGTGTTTTGGCGGTTGTACCGAGACTATCCAGCCTAACTTGAGGCTAGAGAGTGGCTTCGGTGTGTGCATAGGGGTAGATGGTTGACTGGGTAGAACGGGACAGAGCAGGAGTACTTCCCATATGTCTAGGTGACGTGGTAGTTTGGGGTGCACTAGGTATTTCTTGGTGATCCCTTGATCTATCGACATCGTAGTGACAAGAAGACTCTAGTCTGGCCTACCATTGAGTAGCTGTGCAAGGGGTTCGATGTAGTTATTGATGTACCTGACATGGAAAATATCAAGGTGACTATAGAGTATGACCAGTGGTGGATTATGTGATGATGACGGAGTGAGGGGCCTCTAGGAGGTATGGATACTATAGTAGCAGGAGGTGGGGGTGCAGAGGCACCGATGGAGGGTTGGGGGGCTTTGCTTAATGATGCTGACATGGTGGAGGTCGATGACTTTACCAAAAATGGAGATGATTTGGGGGTTCCAGAGCAGTCGAATGTACAGGTTGTCCCAGAGCAGTGGGTGCCAGAGCAGCAGGCCGTCCCAGAGGTGCCCATGCCTTAGGATGTCTCAGGGGATGTGGAGGCTGGGATTCATGCTGCGATAGCATGATTAGAGGATCTCCTACAGAGATGGGAGGAAGAGCATAGAGATGCTTTGGTGGAGGTAATGTAGGAGAGGGATCTCCTATGAACTTAGTTGGCACAGCAAGATAGTGTATTGGTTGTGTATCACCAATGAGATATGGAGTGGGGTTGGTACCAGATAGAGTTAGAAATAGAGGTTGTCTACCTCGATGGATAGTTTCCTATGCTTTATGGAGGTGGTTCATCGTGACGTACGAGAGGCAATGAGACTGAGCAGTCTACATCATCTTGTCACAGGTGGTTAGGTGAGGGTAGTGTTGGTGGGCAGGGTGCGAGGGCTAGCAGTAGCCACCCTGAGAGGTCCCATAGGACCCATACTACTAGGGGTAGTTCCAATCACACCGATCCTACGTGATCATGGTGGTCGACTCCCTAGGATTTGGGAATTTTGAGTTTTTGGTTTTTGTGAGGTCAGAGGACCTTCTTATTGTATACTGAGGGCATTTTGACTTGATATATACATGAATATTTTGGTTTGATTATATACTTGTCATGGTTTATTGTTCTTTATGCACATTTATTTATGTTGATGTATGCATATGCTATTATGACTATGGATGATTTTAACTATATGATATAGATGTATGCATATGGAATGGATGGAATGATTCATTTGGTGTACAAGTGGTGGCACCATAGACTATACAGGATTTACTGGCTTTCTGTACTATGTGATTGCTTTATGGAATAACTTTGCATTTGTAATTTTTGTTTTGTATTTTTTGATGGTGGTGTAAGTAATGAAATATACAACAATTGTTTTAGAATGTAGTTAAGGTTTTTTTGAGACTCGGATGATTTAACTAACTATTCAAGACTATACATTATCTTACAAGACTTTTGAACAAGGTACGAATTCAACTTGAGTTTGACCAAGTTATTTCACATCCCTGTGTGTGCGATTGAGTTCATTTATGTGGTATTCATAAGGATACCATCAGTTCCAGGTAGGTTGTCTACCAAACCTGTATTGAGGATCACCTAATTAGCTCCACTAACTCCTTTTTTATATTTAGTAGGATTAATATACGACACAATCTAGGATACCATAAGCTAGCTCGTCCACATGCAAACATTGGTCTACACACATGCAAAGCTAATGTGATAGACATATCGTCATGCATTTAGGATACCGCCATTTCTAGGTAGGCTATCCACCAAACCCGTAATGAGGATCACCTAAATGGTTTTTCAAATGCTAAGAATTCCAGGGATTCAAGCTCAGACGTATTTCAGTTGTTCAATTTGTTGGGATACTTGCTCTCACATATAGTGATGAAAATCACTATTTATTTTGAGTTTTTTTTCTTCTTCTCTTGAGCAAGGGGTTTGAGTAGTGGTGATAACCACTGTTATTTTTTATTGTTGCTTTTTGAGGATTTAGATTTTGAATTTTTATTTCAAAGTTGAGCTTGTGGGATTTTTGGCTTGTGAATGGCATTGATCCTTTAGGCCTTAGGGATGACTACCCATCCTTCTCAAGGGCATGTAGTATGAATCCTTATGACTTTGGGGATCAAAGGTGTTTGGGAATTTTTATGGTGAACTTTTGGGATTTTGCTTTGGAATGGTATTGATCCTTTAGGCCTTGGGGATGACTACCCATCCTTCTCAAGGACGTGTAGTACAAATCCTTACGAATTTAGGGATCAAGGGTGTTTGGGATTTTTTATAGTGGTGAAGACCACTATTTATTTTGGGGAATTGGATGGGGAAGAGCTTGTCCTTTTATCAATTCTCAGCATTCTTGAATCATTCTCATAGGGGGATGAGCAGGATAAAATTTTTACTCAAGGTACCCTAAACCACTTTGTAGATTTTGTCTTTCGTTCACACAACTTGGGAATTTTTATGTGTTTTAAGCTTGTGTTGGGATGCTATGTAACAAGGCGTGATCCAAGTAAAACTCTACCTTGTAAAAATCGATCTGACTTTGTACAACATTTGACTAGAAATCTAAAGACAACTAAATGACGAAAACCCTAAAGACATTAGAAGACAACTGACTATGATATGGTGAAAATGCGAATGACATTATTCTTATTGGATCATTCACAAAATGGAAAAATGTGGAAAATTATGGAATTGTCGAGTAATTACAGTCTATGGTGCGTTTGACATATATGACCAGCAAATATGCAATGTATGTATGTGATGCCTAATGCAGTTTTTTTTTTGTTTTGATTTTTAAGATTATGCATGAAAGTGAGATGTAATTTTTTTGTTATTTTTGATTATCTGTTGTTTTTGAATATTCGTTATGGTGGTTTAACCCGAATGGGTGTGGACCAAGTGATTCTTATGGATCCTTGGAGGTTTTGACCAAAGAGATTATAGATACCTTTGGGGCATTTTGGGTGACCAAGCTGTGGCGAGAATCCTTGGAGCTTTTGGTTTGACCAAAGGGATTATAGATACCTTTGGGGCATTTTTGGTTGACCAAGAGATTTTGGGAACCCTTGGAGATTTTGGTTTGACCAAAGGGATTATAGATACCTTTGAAGTGTTTTTGGTTGACCAAGCGATTGCAATAACCCTTGGGGATTTTGGTTTGACCAAAGGGATTATTGATACCTTTGGGGCATTTTAGGTTGACCAAGCGATTGCAAGAATCCTTGGAGCTTTTGGTTTGACCAAAGGGATTATAGATACCTTTGGGGGGTTTTTGATTTACCAAGTGATTGTGGGAACCCTTGGATCTTTTGGTTTGACCAAAGGGATTATGGATACCTTTGGGGAATTTTGGGTGACCAAGCGATGGCGAGAACCCTTGGAGCTTTTAGTTTGACCAAAGGGATTATAGATACCTTTGGGGCATTGGTTGACCAAGTGAAAGCGAGAACCCTTGGAGATTTTGGGGTGGGCCATGGCTCTCTAAATGTTGAATGGCCTCAAATGACTGATGTTCAAGGGTTCTAGTTCCTTGATTCCTTCAAGAGAGGCAAACCAGTATGTTCTAGGTCCTATTTTACTGTCGATTACATAAGGACCTAACCAATTTGCCATGAAATTTTCCCTTAAATGGGGTGGCACGTTAGAATTTTGTTAGTTCTCTTTTAAGACCAGGTCATCGACCTGAAAGTACCTCAGGTGAAATTTCATGTTGTATGCTTTCTTAAGTCGCTCTTGATAGATACATAAATACTCGAGAGCATTGACATGTCATTCATCGAGTAATATAAGCTGGTCTAATCGGGCCTATCGTGCAATGTCATCATCAATGAACTCTTGCATTGATATGCACAGGGAGGGTATTTCCAACTCGAGAGGCATGACTACCTCGAAGCCATACACTAATGAAAATGGAGTTTCCCCAGTGGGCGTCCGAATGCTAGTACGATAAGCCCATAGTGCAAGTGGTATTTGGATGTGCCAATCCTTATGACTATCTACGATAGTATTTTTAAGGATGGCAACTAGCATTTTGTTTGATGCCTTTGCTTACCCATTTGCCTACGGATAATAAGGTGTTGAAAAACTATGCTAAATTTTGTACTTTGTTGTCAAAGCACGCACATATTTGTTCTTAAATGACGTCCCATTATCCGATATGATCTTGGATGGAATACCAAAATGACATATGATGTTATGTAAAATGAACTCTGCAATGTGGGGCCCAGTCGTAGAGGTAAGCAGAATTGGTTCCACCCACTTAGTGAAGTACTCTATGGCTTTTATGATAAATGTGTGATGACCTGACGATGCAGGGGAGATATTTTCGATGAGATATAAGACCCACTACAAAAATGGCCAAGCCAATTGGATCGACTGCAAGGCCTGAGAAGGTACATGTGTCAATTTAGCATGGTGTTGACACTTCACACACTTCTGCACATATGCGCAACAATATCACTCTAAATATGGCCAATAATAACCCATGGAAAAATACACTTTGCGATGGCCATACCGCTGAAGTGGCCACCGTATGTACCATTGTGCGCTTGGATGATCGCCCAAGTGGACTCCTACTGGTCCAAACAATGGAGGAGGATTCCTTCGTAGCTTCAACGAGTATTAAATGTCTCATAGCAAGACATGTTTTGCCGCTTTCTATTTGAATGATCTTTTCACAGTGTGCGACAATCCAAGTGGGAGGCTACCTAACTTGAGATAGTCTCTTATGGGTGTGTACCAATCCTGATGATAAAAAACCTTGATGGTATGAATGGTTGATCCCTCTTGAATTTTGTCCCTAGCAAAATATGAGTGGAAAAGAACTTGTAAAAATAGCATTGTGTTGCTATTAAGAGAGGTTGGAGAGAACAAAGACCCCCAACTGGCATGATTTAGACTATCATGGATTTGAGAGAACCTATCCTGAGATGGTTCAATCTGGATTAGGTGGATTCCTAGCATTATGTCAGAGCTTGCATGCTCCATTGCGAATTGTTGTAATGTTTTGACTTGAATGGTTGTCATCTCACCAAAAATGTCTTGCGGGATTAGTGACCCCAAGGAGGCCATAGTGTTCGCAAAACAATTCGATGATCGAGGGAGTGCCTCGATGTCGTACCATTCAATATTTGCCAAGAATTTATCCACAAGGGCTTTGTAGGCCTGTAGAACTAGGCATTTGCATTGGAATACCCATTTCACTTGGTTGAAAATTAATAGAGAATCACCAAAGATATTCAAGCATTTTATGTTCATGGTGATGGCTATCTGAAGACCTATGAGCAAGGCTTCATATTCAACATTGTTATTGGTGCACGAGAAATCAAGTTTAAATGATAAAGGCATTGGAGCCATTTGCGATGTGAAATACATAATTCCCATGCCACCCCCTTGCTCACATTTAGAACCATCAAAAAATAAGATTATGTCAGCCTGTCTCTCAGGCTCATCAAAATTTGACAATTCTAAGACATGGAAGATCCAATGAATTTGATGTCAAACTCTGTCAACAACATGATCCATTTTGTCGTACGACTACTGTGATAAGTACGGCTCATCATGTACCATAATGGATTATCCTTAGACACAACATACATCGTATTGCTCAGCATGTAATGACATAGATTTTTGGCGGTAAATACCATCACCAAGCATAGCTTCTCAATGTATGCATAGTTAAGTTCATAACTGACCAGGGTGCGGCTAAGATAATAATTAGCCTATTCTTTATGTAATTCATTTTTCTGGGCTAGCATGGTGCCTAGTGCCACCTCAATAGCTAAGATGTATAAATAGAATGGCACTCCTAGTCTAGGTGGTGCCAATACGTGACGAATTCAAGTATCGTTTGATGTCATCGAAGTCTGACTGGAACTCATCATCCAAATGAAATGCTACCCCCTTGTGTAATAATTTATTCATGGGTCGACACTTGTCAGATAACTGTGCTATGAAGCACTTGATCGACATGACCTTACCCTGCAATATTTTGAGTTGCCTGATGGTGGTTGGGGGAAGCATTTAAAGGATTTCTTTGAATTTATTTGGATCTACCTTGATGTCTCATTTTGAGACTATGAAACCCAAGAGTTATCCATATGTGATGCCAAATACGCACTTCTTGGTGTTAGTCTTACAATGACACTGAGAGGGGGGGTGAATCAGTGTAGCTCTTTAAACTTGAATTTATAGCTCTTAATACAATAGCAATTAAAACTAATTACTAGATACAACAAGTATAACACAAGAGCATCACACAACACAAGATTTAACGAGGTTCACCAATGTGGCTACTCCTCAAAAATGACTGCTTGGACTACCATCCAAATCCAGCCTTTGCAAAGCACCAACTTTACAATCAATTTACCAGCACCCTATTGGAAGGAGCACCAACCCCTTATTTATCTGCACCAATAGAAAGGAGCACCAACCCCTGATTTACTAGAACCTACTGGAAGGAGCACCAACCCCTGATGCCAAGCTACAACCTGGACTTCAATTTTGAATCTATAAGATTGATAGAAAGATACCTTTGTTTTTGCAAGATCCTTACTGGTCTTTCTTCGCCTTTGCGCTCTCTGCGCACTCTGCTTTCTCTACGCAATCACTTCGCACACTCTGCTTCACGATCATCTTCTCCCTTTCGCACACTCTGCTCCATGATCATATTATCCCTTTCATGCACTCTGCTCTCTTCGCACTATGACCGAACTTCGCACACTTCAACAACATATCAAATCTCCAAACAACCCTCCTTTTATAATAGAATTCTTGTGATGAAAACCCTAATCTTAGTCGGTTGTAAACCCTAATCTTAGTCGACTTTCATGACAACTGTAAACCCTAATTTTAGTCGGCTGTCATCGGTCTTCGTCGGCTTCAACTCAACCACAAAAATACAGCATGTCGCGATATCGTGACACTTTCGCTTTCTCTCTCTTTCTCCTTGCTTTGGCCCCAAAAATACATGTCACGATATCACGACACTTTTTCTCCTTGCTCTTTCTCTTAGCTTTGGCCCGTGAAAATACAACATGTCGCGATATCGTGACACTTTCGCCTCCGTACACTTTCTCTATTCTTTTGTCGCAAAAATGTGACATTGCGTGATATCGCTACACTTTTGTTATTCTTCCTGCCTGCCCTTCTTGAGTTGCGAAACTGCGACATGTCACGATATCGCGACACTTTTGCTTCTCTGCCTTCCAGTCCTTTTCGAGTCATGAAAATTGACATGTCACGAAATCGTGACACTTCTACTTTCGTACTTCACTTCTTTGCTTTTGTCATGAAATCATGACACTTATGCCTTCGAAGTCTTCTTCTCTGCTTTTGTCATGAAATCGTGACACTTCTGCTTCCGTACTTCACTTCTTTGCTTTTGTCATGAAATCGTGACACTTCTGCCTTTGAAGTCTTCTTCTCTGCTTTTGTCATGAAATCGTGACACTTCTGCTTTCGTACTTCACTTCTTTGCTTTTGTCGTGAAAATGTGACATGTCGCGAAATCGTGACACTTTTCCAACTTACTTTCTCTCTCCTATTTTAGTCGCGAAAATGTGACATGTCGCGAAATCGTGACACTTTTCTTACTTGTTCTCTTTTCTTCGAACTTGTCGCAAAATCGTGACACTTCTTCCTGCTTTCTCTTTTTCTTCCAACATGTCACGAAATCGCGACAGTTTTTCAACTTGCCTTTTTCTCTTCCAACATGTCGCGAAATCGCGACAGTTTTTCCTACTTTCTCTTTCTCTTCCAACATGTCGCGAAATCACGACAGTTTTTCCACTTGTCTTTTTCTCTTCCAACATGTCACGAAATCACGACAGTTTTTCTTGCTTTCTCTTTCTCTTCCAACATGTCGCGAAATCGCGATAGTTTTTCCACTTGCCTTTTTCTCTTCCAACATGTCATGAAATCGCGACAGTTTTTCCTACTTTCTCTTTCTCTTCCAACATGTCATGAAATCGTGATAATTTTTCCACTTGCCTTTTTCTCTTCCAACATGTCGCGAAATCGTGACAGTTTTTCCTGCTTTATCTTTCTCTTCCAACATGTCGCGAAATCGTGACAATTTTTTCGCTTGTCTTTTCTCTCTTCCAACATGTCGCGAAATCGCGACAGTTTTTCTTGCCTGCTGTATATGTCGCGATATCGTGACACTTTTCTTACTTGTCTTTTTCTTTGATCTTTTGCATATGGGCCACTTTGGTCTTCTTGGAAAAACACTGTACATACTACGAGTAACCTTTGAGCTCCTGTATTCTGCATCTGAATAGCTTTTGAACTTCCTGTCCCCTGCATCAACAGATCTATCTGACTATGTTGACAACAATGACAATACTACTGCTGCACCTTGCTCAACAATCTCCCCCTTTGGAATTGTTGGCAACACATGTGCAATTTCCTGTAACTCTTCTCCCCCTTTGACAATAATACCAAAGGGCTACTGCAGACTCCCCATGAGTCCATGCACAACATTCTTAGGCACAATTTATTACATTTAGCAAAAATCATGAACATGAGCAAACAGATAATCAAATACTAAAATGCTCCCCCTGAGAATGTGATCCCTGTAGCTAGTCAATTCTTGGGAAGTGTGACCACTCCCAATTTATTGTGAAGGTACTCAAAAACTTCCTTGGGCAATGGTTTTGTGAAGATATCTGCTACTTGCTCTGTAGTTGGAACAAAATCCAACTTAACCTCACCTTCTGCAACTTTCTCCTTCAAAAAGTGATACCGATAGCGATGTGTTTTGTGCGTGAATGCATAAGCTGGATTCTTGGATATGTTAATGGCATTGGTGTTATCACACTTAACTGATATTAGCTCACTGAAGCTAATACCAAGATCTTTCGGGGTTTGTTTCATCCATAATACCTACGTACAACATGTTGTCGCTGTAATATATTCTGCCTTAGTTGTCGATAAAGAAACTGACTCTTGTTTCTTATTGTGCCATGCGACCAATCTGTCTCCAAGATAGAATGCACCTCCACTTGTACTCTTTCTGTCATCTACACATCCTGCCCAATATGCATCTGAATACGAAATAAGGGTGAAGTATTTACCTTTTGGATACCATAACCCATACTCCATAGTACCCTTGAGGTACCGAAGAATCCTCTTCATTGTTGTCACATGAGTCTCCTTGGGATTAGCCTGAAATCGTGCTACCATGCATACTTCCTGTAAAATATCTGGTGTCGGTAGCTATCGAGTACGGTAAGCTTCCAATCATAGATCTGTACATGGTTTGATCAACAGGTGGAGATTTGTCATCCTTGCTCAACTTGCGAGCCTATCGTCATGGGAGTGCTAAGCTGGCTTACAATCCTCCATTGTGAACTTTTTTAACATCTCTTTTACATATTTAACTTGAGAAATAAATATGCCCTTCTTACTTTGATTAACTTGCAACCCGAGGAAATACGACAGTTCACCAATCATTGACATTTCAAATTCTTTCTGCATCTTATTTGCTAAATCTTTGCATGACTCATCTTTGTTGCTGCCAAATATGATATCATCTACGTATACAACAAGAACAATAAGATGCCCATTTTTTGTTTTGACATACAAATTACTATCCACCATACCTTTCTTAAACCTTTGTTGAGTGAGATAGTTGTCTAGCCTTGCATACCATGCTCGGGGTGCCTGTTTTAAGCCATATAATGCTTTCTTCAACTTGCAAACCAAGTTTGGATCATCACCAAGTTGGAAACCATCCGGTTGCTCAATATAAACCTCTTCTTCAAGTTTCCCATTCAAAAACGCTGATTTCACATCCATTTGATAAACTTTGAAATTCTTGTAGACTGCTAAAGCCAAAAACATTCTAATTGCCTCTAGTCTAGCTATTGGTGCAAAAGTTTCCTCAAAGTCAATGCCTTCAACTTGTGCATAACCCTTACATACCAATATTGCTTTATTTCTGACTACCTGTCCGTCTTCATTCAATTTGTTTCGAAAAATCCATTTAGTCCCGATTATATTTTTTTTTGCAGGTCTAGGTACTAACTCCCAAGTTTTGTTTTTCTCGATCTGATCTAATTCTTCATTTATTGCCTTCATCCAACTTTCATCTTTGCTTGCGTCAGTAACATTTTTGGGCTCAATTCTGGATAATAGAGAGTAGTTACTTACTACTCTTCTTCTTGTCTGAACACCAACTTTGGGGTCTCCAATTATTTGCTCTCTAGGATGATTTTTCTGCAGTTCCTTGTTTTGAATTTCTTATTTTCTTCCACTTCTGAATCACAACTTAAATCATCTGAGTCAATTTTCTGTATCTTTTCCATTTCGTTTTCCTCATCTCCTTCAATAACCTCTTCATAAATTGGGTAGTTCGTTTCATAGCTAATTACTCGTTCTCTACCTTCATCAAATTTAACATCAGCACTTGTCCACAATTTTCTTTAGCCTCTTGTTGTAGCATTTGTAAGCTTTGCTTTTTGATGAATAACCAACAAAAATACCTTCATCTGCTCTATCTTCAAACTTACCAAGATTATCTTCGATTCTTTTGATATAGCACTTGTCTGCCAAAAACTTTGAGGTATTTTGTTGTTGCCCTTTTACCGAACCACAATTCATAAGGAGTTTTGCTTTCATGTGTTCTCAGCATGTACCTATTTTGGATATACACTGCAGTATGGACTACTTCTTTCCAAAATCTATCTGCTACTCTGCTTTCAGCCAACATAGTCCGTGCCATTTCCTGCACTATCCTGTTCTTTCTTTCTACCACTCCATTTTGTTGAGGTGTCCTGGCTGCTGAGAATTGTCTCCTAATACCGTATTTTTCATAGTACTCTGCAAACTCCTCTGAAATGAATTCTCCTCCTCTATATGATCTTAAACATTTGATCCTCTTTCCTGTTTCATTCTCAACCTGGTTTTTGAAAATCTTGAACATATCAAAAGCTTCTGATTTATGCTTCAAGAAAAATATCCATGTCATTCTGGAATAGTCATCAATGCACAACATAAAGTATTTGTCACCATTTATGCTTTGTGTTCTCATGGGTCCACATAAATCGGTGTGTATTAGTTCCAAAGGTTTGCTTGTGTAGTATTCTTTTGTTTTGAATGTGACTCTAGTTTGTTTCCCCTTTTGGCATGAAGCACAAATGTTGTTTGCAGGTTTTGCTTGATGGTGGGAATATCTCTCACTGCCCTTTTTGAGGTGATTTTTACTAGATTATCAAAGCCAATATGCCCGAGTCTCTTGTGCCACAACCAGTTTTCTTCTTCCTGTCCAATAAAACAAGCTCCTTTTGAAGTCTCTAAGAGCGTGTACAGGTTACCAGATGTCCTTGATCCAATTGCTATCAATTTTCCATTGTTTATTTTTTTGACTTCACAACCCTGCTTCATAAAAACTACTTCATGACCTTTATCACAAATCTGACTTACGCTCAACAAGTTATGTTTCAAACCATCCACAAACAAGACTTCTTCGACTTAATTTTTCTGTCACTAATTTTAACTGAACCTTTGCCAACTATCTTAGCTCCATCATTATTTCCAAACTTTCTTGAACCACCTTCATATTTCTGTAACTTCTCAAATTTTTGTTTGTCACCTGTCATATGACTGGAGCATCCACTATCAAGTATCCATGGTACATATTTATTCTATGCTTTGAATGTTGTTTGTACGATTAAGGATTCATTTTCTTCCTTAAGTCGCTCTTTTCCTTTCCACTCCGTTTTGATAGTAGTTTTGGGCTCTTGTTTTGCCTTTCCCTTATCGGTAGTTTGTGCATGTTTTTCGGGAAGCTTTCTATTTTGTCTCATCCTATTTGGTTGAAATTTTCTTCCCTAAAACTGATTTGATGTAAATGTACTTCTATAGTTTCTTGCAATGTGCCCAAAATTATGACAGTTATAACATTCTATCTGTATAATTCATTAGAGGAGAAAAAACATTTCTACTAGTGAAATTCCTTGGTCTTACATTATATTTACAGTCTGAGATTTTATGTCCATAGCCATTGCATTTAAAATAGAAACCAGAAAAGGGATAATTGAACCTGGGTGATGGTCTTTGCCATGTTGCCGTAGGAGCCATAGGTCTTCTTCTTCTTTGATGTGTGACATTGGTGAATCCATCATTGTCAATTCTCCTTTCGTGCCTGGCATTATTGCTTTCTTTTGCATGAGACATTTTTCCTTGATCAACCTTGTTTCTTATCTTCATTATTTATGGATTCTACATTTCTGGCCTTTGATCCACTTGATGATTCTCCTTCGATGAAACCTAGACAAAATTTGATGCCTGCAGGCCTTTGGTCATTTATGATCTTATCCGACTTCATAGAAATTTCTTCACGTTTGTGATAACAACTAATTTTCTTATTCATCTCTTCTAGCTGCATTCTTAAACCAACAATCTCTTCTTCTAGCTTGTTGCAATAATCTATTTTCATTGTTATTTGCACTTTGAGATCTTCGAAGATTTTCTTGGATTCTTCTATCTGTACTTTCAAAGCTGGTTATGATTTCATTTGCATCCTCAAGCTTTCTTGAAAGTTTCTTATTCTTTTTCTTTTCTATCTTCCACTCTTCAAGTGCAGAGATCAACTCACCTTCTAGATCTACTTCAGCCTCAAGGTTTTCACCACATACTTCAGAGTTCACTCCTTCCTTTTCTGATTTTACTTCTTCAAATGCCATGAAAAGAGCTTCACCTTTTTCTTCTTCAGACTCTTCACCGGAGCTATCTTCTGATGAACTGACATTCTTGGAGATGAAACTTTTCTTCTTGAAGTTGCCTTTTCTGAAATTCATTTTCTTCTTCCAGTCACTTCTTTCTTGGTGCGATCCTTCATCATTTTTGTTCTTCTCTTTAAGTGGACATTTAGTCGCAAAATGCCCAATGCCTCCATAGTTGAAACATTTAAGTGGTAGCTTCCCTCTGTATTTTCCTTTTCCCTTTTTTAGTTTTCTAACAAAGTTTGCTTCCATTTCATCTGATGTCTCTTCTTCCTCGGACTCTTGTTTTGTGTTTTTATTTTTAAGGGCTTTAAAAGCCACTTCTCTATCTGTGGGTTTAGATCTTCCTATCCTCATCTCATATGCAGTCAAAGAACCATACATCTCATCTATACTAAAATAATTTAGATTTTTAGCTTCTTCTATCATTGAGACTTTGGAATCAAACCTTTGAGGAAGAGATCTTAGTACCTTTTTCATGATGGCAGAGTCTCCAATATCCTCGTCGAGTCCTCTGATCGCATTAATGATTCCATTAACTCTCAGCATATATGCCTCAATGTTTTCATCGTCATTCATTTTCAATGCTTCGAACTGAGCTCGATGTGTCTGTAACTTGGCCTCCTTGATCTTATCGTCTCCTTCATGAATACTCCTCAGTTTGTCCCATATCTCTTTTGTCGTATTACAGCTCATGATTTTTACTAGTTCACTGTCTGCTAATCCGCACATGAGAGCATTTGTTGCTTTTGAGTTGTTTTCAAATAGTTTCTTTTCATCAGCCTCTTTTGGAGGAGTGATGGGTATTGTGTATCCACTAACTACTGAATCCCAGATGTCGTAACCCAAAGCATAGAGATATGTCTGCATCCTGATTCTCCAGAACACGTAATTAGATCCATCAAACAATGGTGCTTTGTTTGATGAGAAGCCTTCACCACCTGCCATTGTGTTACTTCCAAGATCACCCTAGCCGGTTAAGCTTGTACAAGAACTTGGCTCTGATACCAATTGTTAGTCTTACAATGACACTGAGAGGGGGGGTGAATCAGTGTAGCTCTTTAAACTTGAATTTATAGCTCTTAATACAATAGCAATTAAAACTAATTACTAGATACAACAAGTATAACACAAGAGCATCACACAACACAAGATTTAACGAGGTTCACCAATGTGGCTACTCCTCAAAAATGACTGCTTGGACTACCATCCAAATCCAGCCTTTGCAAAGCACCAACTTTACAATCAATTTACCAAGCACCTACTGGAAGGAGCACCAACCCCTTATTTATCTGCACCAACAGAAAGGAGCACCAACCCCCGATTTACCAACACCTACTGGAAGGAGCACCAACCCCTGATGCCAAGCTGCAACCTGGACTTAAATTTTGAATCTATAAGATTGAAAGAAAGATACCTTTGTTTTTGCAAGATCCTTACTGGTCTTTCTTTACCTTTGTGCTCTCTGCACACTCTACTTTCTCTTCTTCATCACTTCGCACACTCTGCTTCATGATCGTCTTCTCCCTTTTGCACACTCTACTCCACGATCGTCTTCTCCCTTTCGCGCACTCTGCTCTCTTCGCACTACGACCGAACTTTGCACACTTCGACAACCTCACAAATCTCCAAACAACCCTCCTTTTATAACAGAATTCTTGTGATGAAAACCCTAATCTTAGTCGGCTGTAAACCCTAATCTTAGTCGGCTTTCATGACAACTATAAACCCTAATTTTAGTCGGCTGTCATCGGTCTTCGTCGGCTTCAACTCAACCGCGAAAATACATGTCGCGATATCGTGACACTTTCGCTTTCTCTCTCTTTCTCCTTGCTTTGGCCCCGAAAATACAACATGTCGCGATATCGCGACACTTTTTCTCCTTGCTCTTTCTCTTAGCTTTGGCCCACGAAAATACAACATGTCGTGATATCGTGACACTTTCACCTCCGTACACTTTCTCTATTCTTTTGTCACGAAAATGCGACATTGCGCAATATCGCTACACTTTTGTTATTCTGCCTGCCTGCCCTTCTTGAGTTGCGAAACTGCGACATGTCGCGATATCGTGACACTTTTGCTTCTCTGCCTTCTAGTCCTTTTTGAGTCACAAAAATGTGACATGTCATGAAATCGTGACACTTCTGCTTTCATACTTCACTTCTTTGCTTTTGTCATGAAATCGTGACACTTCTGCCTTCGAAGTCTTCTTCTCTGCTTTTGTCATGAAATCGTGACACTTCTGCTTTCGTACTTCACTTCTTTGCTTTTGTCACGAAATCGTGACACTTCTGCCTTCGAAGTCTTCTTCTCTGCTTTTGTCGTGAAATCGTGACACTTCTGCTTTCGTACTTCACTTCTTTGCTTTTGTCACAAAAATGTGACATGTCACGAAATCGTGACACTTTTCCAACTTACTTTCTCTCTCCTATTTTAGTCGCGAAAATGCGACATGTCGCAAAATCGTGACACTTTTCTTACTTGTTCTCTTTTCTTCGAACTTGTCACGAAATCGTGACACTTCTTCCTGCTTTCTCTTTTTCTTCCAACATGTCGCGAAATCGCGACAGTTTTTCAACTTGCCTTTTTCTCTTCCAACATGTCGCGAAATCGCGATAGTTTTTCCTGCTTTCTCTTTCTCTTCCAACATGTCGCGAAATCGCGACAGTTTTTCCACTTGTCTTTTTCTCTTCCAACATGTCACGAAATCGTGACAGTTTTTCCTACTTTCTCTTTCTCTTCCAACATGTCGTGAAATCGCGACAGTTTTTCCACTTGCCTTTTTCTCTTCCAACATGTCACGAAATCGTGACAGTTTTTCCTGCTTTCTCTTTCTCTTCCAACATGTCACGAAATCGTGACAATTTTTCAACTTGCCTTTTTCTCTTCCAACATGTCACGAAATCATGACATTTTTTCCTGCTTTCTCTTTCTCTTCCAACATGTCGCAAAATCATGACAGTTTTTCCGCTTGTCTTTTTCTCTCTTCCAACATGTCACGAAATCACGATAGTTTTTCTTTCTGCTGTATATGTCGCGATATCGTGACACTTTTCTTACTTGTCTTTTTCTTTGATCTTTTGCATATGGGCCACTTTGGTCTTCTTGGAAAAACACTGTACATACTCTGAGTAACCTTTGAGCTCCTGTCTTTTGCATCTGAATAGCTTTTGAACTTCCTGTCCCCTGCATCAACAGATCTATCTGACTGTGTTGACAACAATGACAATACTGCTACTGCACCTTGCTCAACACTTGGGGTTTAGCCTAACCTTGTGTTCGATGAGGCGATCAAGGATCTTGCGTAAGTCATCAAGATGATTTTGGCACAAAATATATTTGGCCAAAAAATCATCCATATAATCTTCCAAAGTTTTATGCATGTGATCATGGAAGATGTATGTCATAGCGCGTTGGTAAGTGGCGCCAGCATTTTTAAGACCAAAGGGCATGACCTTATAACAAAATATCCCCCAAGGCGTTGTGAATGCCATTTTTAGTTGATCATCGAGATTGATATGAATCTGGTTGTATTTTTAGAAACCATCCATGAGGGAAAGCATTTCGTGGCCTATTGTAGCGTCTACCAATGCATCAATGCTAGGCAAGGGGAAATTGTCCTTGGGACTCGCTTTGTTTAAATCTCAAAAATCGATGCATATGCGAATCCTCCCATTAAGCTTTTTGATAGGTACCATGTTGGACAACCATGGTGGGTAATCTACGTAGATGACAAACTGTGCATCCAATAGCTTTTGTAGCTCATATTTGACCATTAAGGCCATTGTTGGGTGTATATTACATAGCTTTTGCTTGACTGGCTTGACTTTCGGATCAAGTGTTAGATTATGCGTGACTAGCTACGGGTCTAGCCCCGACATGTCTTTGTAGGACCATGCAAAAACCTCCTTCTTCTCTTTGAGAAGGGCAATGTAATCGAATTGCTATTTGGGGGATAAAATTACCCCAACTTGATGATTTGCGGATTCATTGGATTAGAACCGATGTCTACGTCAATCGTCTCTTTGACTAACATGTGGGATCCGTCCTCCAACTGGTGTGGAGTTGGGATCATGTGGATATCATTTGCTGAATTTAGATCTACGTTGGGAATGTCGGGTTCCTCTTCAGCATGGAAGATATCCTGAGTCTGTCCTAGGGTGAAATAAAACATCTCACCGCAAGGCCAGTACTCTGATGGGGATGGTGGTGAGTCAGCGCGATCCCAGTCTATGACATCTAGGTCTAGATATAATGGTCGTGTTGGATCAATTGGATTGCATATGGGGATGGTTAAATCAATGGAGATCATGTTGATGGAATGAATTCGATCTCCATTACCGTGTGGGTGTTGATTCAGACATCCTTGGTGATCCTTGTACCCCGAATCTGGCTCTATGGGTACTGGCACAAAAGGATCGGCCCTATGTGCAGATAGAAGGACAGGGTCTACCTTTGGCACTGATGGCCCTATAGGGTCTCTAGGTGGGAGGTGCTTCCTGTATTCTCGAAGTGGTGGATGAAGCACTTGGTTTAATTGTACTTGATTTAAATGCCACCTATGCCTTGGTCTCATATTTAGATGTTCAAACATATCATCGATGTCTATGGGGTATTCTTGTTGCCTCATATGGTTGAGATATGCCATATCAGTCTCATCCTCATTGTCCTGCGATGTGGCCACCATAGGTGGCATCATTGGTGAAGGAATAGACGATGAAGATGGACCAGTTGGTGAGTTGAGGGACTCAACAATGAGGATGAAGGAAAAATCGGACCCTATGTGGATTAATTCAATTTAAATTCCAAATGTGTCGATGGGAGAGTCGATTATGGCATTAGCTGCACCGCATTGCAAAACTTAAAGGGCTCTAAGTCCACTGGGACTACATGTACTTGCCCTTCATATGTGTATTTGAGGCATTGATGGGCTATCAAAGGGACACACTTCATGTCCCTGATCCAAGGCTGACCTAGCAAGATATTGTAGGCCATCTCACCCTCAAGGATGTGACACAACGTAGGAATGGTCTTTTTTCCTACTTGGATGGGTAGGAAAATTGTGCCAACCATCAAGCATAACACGTCGTTGAATGCTCAAAGAGTGTAAGTGGACACTACAATGTGGGATGCTGGCAGCTTAAGGTGTTTTAATACCACTGTCATGATTATGTTGTTGGACAAGCCAGTGTCCAACAACACCCTCTTGAATGGAATCCCGTTGACCCGCATAATGATGTGTAGGGGTGGATCCACCATATCACCAGTCACTAGTTTTAGTTCATCTTCCCTGAAGGTTATGACTGGTTTTGTGCATTGTATCACATGTCCCACAAAATTGTTGAAAGAATTGGCTTTGTGGGGTTGTAGCTCAATGGATTTGAGTATCTCCATCAGAGCCTCCCGATGGGGCGATGATTGTTGGATGAGCTCATAAATGGAGAGCCTAGTTGATGCAGGAGCATCCGGCAACAACAGGACAATCTGGCATCAACCGAATTTTCTAAGTAATTTGTTTTACTTTCAAAGGCAAAGTTGGGGGGGGGTCACAAAATCGTGACATGTCACGAAATCGTGACCCCAAAGGCAGCGACTAGGCAGAGGGGAGTTTTCGTCGTGATATTGCGATGTCGCGATATCGCGACGTCGCGATGTCATGATGTTTTTGCGACAAAGGCCTGAGAGGAGTTTTCATCGCGATGTTGCGATGTGTTTGCAACTATGGCACAAGGAGGAGTTTTCGTCATGATATCGCGACGTCGCGATATCATGACGTCGCGATGTCGCAACATGTTTGCGACTATGGCACAAGGGGGAGTTTTCGTCGCGATATCGTGACGTCATGATATCGCGACATCGCGATGTCGTGACGTTATTTAGGAAACTAAGGCGTAGGCGAAAAGAAACTAAGGCAAGGTAGAAGGCAACGATAGGGGAGTCACGAAATTGCAACATGTCATGATTTCGTGACATGTCATGAAATCGTGGCTCCAAAGGTGAAGGGAGAAGGCAAAGGCAGGGGAGTCATGAAATCGTGACATGTCACAATTTTGCGACATGTCACGAAATCATGGCTCCAAGGGCGAAGGCAGAAGGTAAAGGTAGGGGAGCCGCAAAATCGTGACATGTCACGATTTCGTGACATGTCACGATTTCGTGACGTCACGAAATCACGGCTCCAGAGGCAAGGCAAAGGCAGAAGGGCACGAAGGTCGTGATACCGTGACATGTTGCGATATCGTGACCAGTTGAAGGCCGCCATGTGGATTGAGATATCACGGCCGAGAAGAAGGCGAATAAAAAAAAAATTAGACACATGGACAGCTGCGCGCATGGGAAAAGAGGTAGCGGTCTGACATGGCGACAGTTGTAGGGCATGGACATTATGGGTGAGATAGCGGTTCAGAAGAATGGTCTAAAATCTTTAATGAGAACTGGGATAGCGGATCGAGGCAGTTGCCCATTTATGGAAGGAAGTCTGAAAACTTGGCAGGAAAGCGAATTTTATTCTATTTTTCATGAATTCGATCTGGTGGAACATTAATTGCTAGAGGGTCGAGACCTCGATAAAAACTCGTTTTAATGTATTATTTGGGGATGGTGGACTGGAGAACGGGGGAAAGGAGTGTTGTTAGAGAAAACCAGACTCTGGTTAATGTAAAGCCTGCGAGCTATTTTTTTTTTTTTTGGTGTAAGAAAATTTGAATATTAATGAAGAAAAGGTCGGAATCGAGATGATTGTATGCATTTTCCAGTCAATAGAATGGAATTTTAATGAATTTTTATGAAGGTTCCTGGGTGTTTGACTTTCACCGTTTTCCCATCCCCGTCAGTGGTATCAGAGCCGGAAGTTCCTGAGTGTGTAACAGATCGCCGGACGTGAGGCAGTTACACCAGGATCTGTGGGAAGGCTCGTAAAAAAAAAAGTGAATAGAATGCCTCCGAGAAGAAACCCCATTGGCGGGAGAGGCATGGCAGCAGCAGATTTTTGAGCTTTGCAGCGGCAAGTTCAGGCCCTGCAAGAAGAACTGCGTAGAGGACACGAACCAAGAAGAGATGCAGACAGTGAAGATGAAGTAGATGAAGAAGAAAACTAGTTTGAAGAAGAAGAAGAAGCTATAGATCCGGCACAAGCCAGACTGTACAAAGCCATATCCCAGATTGGGAAGAGGCCGAAGATGGAAGTTTCCACGTATTTTGGGAACTTGAATCCGGAGGAATTGATCGACTGGGTCAATGATCTGGAAGAATACTTCGAATATGAAGAAGTTGAAGATCCCGAGCGGGTCAGGTTTGCTAAAACCAAATTAAAAGGTCATGCCAGCATATGGTGGAAGGGAGTACAGCTGGAACGAAACAGAAGAGGAAAAAAATGGATAACAATATGGGAATGGATGGTAGAAAAATTAAAAAGACAGTTTATTTCGACAGATTACGAGTTGGATCTGCTGAGAAAAATGTAGGGTTTGAGACAGATGAATAAAACTGTCCAAGAATATACTGAAGAGTTTTATAAAATCTCCATCAAAACTGGTCATTTGGAAGCAAGCAAGGAGAAGGTAGCCCGTTATATTAATGGGTTGAGACCCAGTATCCAGGAAGAGTTGAGCTTAGTGCGGGTGAGCACCATTGAAGATGCTTACCAGTTTGCTCTGAAGGTTGAAGAAAAACTGAATAGAAGATTTGAGAGCAAGCAAAGAGGAAGAGGGCATGAAGGAAAGACTGGTGGAAGAAAAGAGGAAGGAAAAGAGGAGAAGAAAGAAGAGGCTAGCAGCAGCCGGAATCAGAAGGAAGATGAAGAACCCAAACCGCAAGTTTAGAACAATGGCTACCCAAGAGGAAGAGGTAGATCTGGATGCGGGTATGGAAGAGGAGTGTTTCGGGGAACATGTTTCCACTATGGAGAAGAGGGGCATCGGGCATATGAGTGTCCCCAGCACCCCGAGAGAGTGAACAAGAAACAAGTGGGTCCTGCCAGAGCTGTTGTGGCAGTGGAAGATGCTGACTCAGAACATTCTGAAGAAGCTGAGAAAGGAGAAGCAATGATTGTGAGGAGAACCATGCTGATTGAGGAGGACAAACCAGAGCAGAGGAGAAGCCTATTCCGCACACGGTGCAAAAGTTTAGGCAAAGTCTGTAATGTTATTATAGACAATGGGAGTATAGATAACTTAGTTTCCGAGGAGATGGTTGCTAAGTTGTAGCTGGAAAGGAGGAGACACCCGCATCCATACCGGATTGCATGGTTGCGGAAGGACCATAGAGCATGGGTCCGTGAACAGTGCTTAGTCACGTTCAATATTGGGAAGTACCAAGATGAGGTCCTGTGTGATGTTTTCCCCATGGATGCTTACCATTTGCTATTAGGGAGGCCATGTCAGTTTGATCGGAGTGCGGTGCATTATGGTCGTGCAAATACTTACTCCTTGATGAAATATGGAGTGCGCCACAAATTAAAGCCATTACAGACAGTGGATGAGAAGGTGTGCAGCAATGCCAGAATTTGTCTGGTAGAGGGCAAATTTTTTTTTCTAGGAGACGGGATTTGAGTAGGTTGCAAAGGCAGATGAGTGTTTGGAGATATTACAAAGGACGTGGACCAAATAGCATAGAAGTGAAGGTCACTTCTCATTTTTACCCGGGGTGTCTGATGCAGGAGCATCCGGCAACAGCAGGACAATCTGGCATCAACCGGATTTTCTAAGTAATTTGTTTTACTTTCAAAGGCAAAGTTGGGGGGGGGTCACGAAATCGTGACCCCAAAGGTAGCAGCTAGGCAGAGGGGAGTTTTCGTCGTGATATCACGACGTCACGATATCGTGATTTCACGATGTCACGAAATTTTTGTGGCAAAGGTCCGAGAGGAGTTTTCGTCATGATATCGCGACGTCGCGATGTCGTGACATGTTTGTGACTATGGCACAAGGAGGAGTTTTCGTCGTGATATCGTGACATCGCAATATCGCGATGTCGCGATGTCACGACATGTTTGTGACTATGCCACAAGGGGGAGTTTTTGTCACGATATCACGATGTCGCGATGTCGCGACGTTATTCGGGAAACTAAGGCGAAGGCGAAAAGAAACTAAGGCAAGGCAGAAGGCAACGACAGGGGAGTCGCGAAATCGTGACATGTCGTGATTTCGTGACATGTCATGAAATCGTGGCTCCAAAGGCGAAGGGAGAAGGCAAAGGCAGGGGAGTCATGAAATCGTGGCTCCAAGGGCGAAGGCAGAAGGTAAAGGCAGGGGAGCCGCAAAATCGTGACATGTCACAATTTCGTGACATGTCACGAAATCGCGGCTCCGGAGGCAAGGCAAAGGCAGAAGGGCGTGGAGGTCGCGATATCGTGACATGTCGCAATATCACGACATGTCATGATATCACGACCAGTTGAAGGCCGCCACGTGGATTGAGATATCGTGGCCGAGAAGAAGGCAAATAAAAATTAGACACGTGGACGACCACGTGCATGGGGAAAAGAGGCAGCGGTCTAACATGGCGACAGTTGCAGGGCATGGACATTGCAGGGCATGGACATTATGGGTGAGACAACGGTTCAAAAGAACAGTCTGAAATATTTAATGCGAACTGGGATAGCGGATCGGGGCAGTTGCCCATTTATGGAAGGAAGTCTGAAAACTTGGCGGGAAAGCGAATTTTATTCTATTTTTCATGAATTCGATCTGGTGGAACATTAATTGCTAGAGGGTCGAGACCTCGATAAAAACTCGTTTTAATGTATTATTTGGGGATGGTGGACTGGAGAACGGGGGAAAGGAGTGCTGTTAGAGAAAACCAGACTCTGGTTAATGTAAAGCCTACGGGCTATTTTTTTTTTTTTTTTTGGTGTAAGCAAATTTGAAGATTAATGAAGAAAAGGTCGGAACCGAGATGATTGTATGCATTTTCCAGTCAATAGAATGGAATTTTAATGAATTTTTATGAAGGTTCCTGGGTGTTTTACTTTCACCGTTTTCCCATCCCCGTCACTAGCCGACGTGGTCCTTAAAATTTGAGTAAGTTTAGTCTGAATCATGGCCACTGGTCTAGGTGGGGGAGTTTGCGTAGGGTGTTGTGGATGTTGTGATGTTGATGGAACATCTCCTGTAGCTACAGCGGGTGCAACCGTGTTTGGGTATCTTTTGTTCTGTGTCACGATGCTTATCATCCCTACATATCCTTACATGGGGCAGTTTTGTGTTACCTCGTTCACTTGTAAAGTATTTGCATGCACATCATGGGTAGGCAGAGGGTCTTTGAAGACCTCCATCTGTTGGTTGCTCAGTTCTACGAGACTATCTACTGCGAGCGTTTTGTTGTCTATCAAGTCCTGCACTAAGTGTTTGAATTTCCAACAAGTGGAGATTTCGTCTCCTTTCTATCGATGAAATATACAATATAAGTCTTCCATATAGCCCTTGGGTTTTGGCGTGTTGGGGTCTATGGGTTGAATTTCCAGTAAATTTATCAGGTTTTCCACGAACAAGTGGTCAAACAAGGAGTCTCTAGACTCCGTGAATTGTGTGAATTGTCACCTAGGGTGACATTGCTAATTTTGCTCTTGTTTATGATTTTACTTTTCATAGTTATCAATAGGAACTGCCTGATAATTAGCCTTTGGGGGTTGTGTCATTTGTGCAAGCTTTGGTATAGTTATGGCAACCTGATTGACCATGGTGGGTTTCGATTGCGTGGGCCCAATTTTAGCATTTTTGGGCCACTCTTTCTTGCGTGGCTTGGCAATCTCGCCGTCTTGTATTTTGATCTCCTCAATTATTCGGGATTGTGCCAGGGCTTCTTCAAGGGTGGCATATTGCTACAACTACAATAGCATGGAGATCGACCTTAAGCAACTCTTTGAAAACATTTGAGTCATGTCGGCCATGGGAGGGAGGTAAGGTAGATTTGAAAGCAATGTCCTCCATCGATTCCCATAAGCAGCCATGGTCTCATAATCATACTACTTAAGGCCAAATAGGTCGCTTAAGGATGCCTTCTTCTTGGTGTTGAAGGCAAAACATTCAAGGAACACGTCCACTAGCTGGTCTAGATTATTGATGCTATGCTTCGATAACTAGGTAAACCAATACGAGGCAAGGCCTACGAACGTGGTTATAAACGTTCTTAGAAGCAATGCATCGTTGTCCTGAATGCCAAAGCATTGACTCAGGAACCTTGTTACGTGCTCTTGGGCATCCTCATCCCCTCTAAAAATTGCCAATTGAGGCACTTTGAAGTGGTCGAGGTATGGGGGTGCCAAAACTAAAGGATGCACAGGGTGACTGCAGAGTTGGTGTAAGGTGGGATTTTGGGGCCCTAAAGTCTTAGTCTCTACAGAATCTAAGTGCTCTAGTAGTGCTTTGTATGCATCAGAGGATTTTATTTCCTATTCTTTGGTTTGTTCCCATTTTGAATTGTGAGGAACTTGAGGCCTATGTAGGGGTAGTCGGATAGCGCCCCCCTTGCCTTGGTAGGGCGTTTCAGCCTGCTCTTCTTCTCGCTCAAATTCCTCATAGGTCTCTTGAGGAGTTTTTGGGCATGACCTATAAACATGGACGGATGCCTGAGGAAGGCCCCCATATTTGGTTCTAGAAGTGGCCTCCTGCTCAGGTCTAGGAGGTCTTGGAGGTAACACTTGATAAGGTCATGGAGACCTGTCTCGTACTAAGGGGTTGTGCGTCTCATAAATTTTTGTCCTATGCATGCGAGGGGTTGGAGTCCTCTCATGCATAGTGTTCTGGAATAACTCATCTTTTTGGTGCTGAATGCGCTCTTTGTTAAGATGATACAGTTGTTCTAACTGCTACTTATCTTGCCTAAGCTGCATGATTTGCGCTTGGCAGGTAGCATGTTTGGCAAATGCCAAGTCGATTTGTTCTGTCATCCTAGGTCTAGGAGGCCTAGATGCCTCCCCCACATTTCTATCTCAGTCATGGTGATCCGAGATCTCTATGGGTTGCTTTCCTCTATAGAGGTTAGCAGCATTCACCCGAGGATCTAGCATTAATAGGTGATCTTGATAATCAGCAGGTGCGAAGGCGCATTGCCCCCATGCAATGTATTTCTTTTGAGGAATATACTGGTTTTCCTTGTGCTCCCTTTCATACATGTGAAAGGGACGGGAAGATTTGGTTCACCCTATCTGAAGAGCCTTGCGCTATAGATTTGGCTATTAGGTCTAATAGTAATGAGGGGTGGAGGGGGAATGATATAATCATGTGGGCCCTCCTTATGAACCCTATGTTGCTCTAGCGCTTCATCGTGCAGTGGCCACTCATAATGAGTGTCTAAGGGGGCCTTCCAATGTGTGTACTCTTCCTGAGAGGGTCTGTGTTGAACATGAGTGCTCCTAAAAGGGGTGCCTCTATAGTCCTATTCTGTAGTGGTATAGTGTGGACTATGTTGTGGGTTAGGCTGCCAAGGTGGTATAACCAAGTCCTTGGGGCTATAATGGAGGTGACTTGTGCCTCCTTGCATACTTTTTGTAGCTTCTTCCCATGATTGGGCTTGGCTACGGGTATACACCATGGTGGTGGTTTTTCTAAAAATATATGTATATTTTTATCTCCTTTACATTTTTTATGATATACCAAACAAAAACGGACCACACAAACAAAGAAATGATTATCTTGTTTACAGATTAAATGTGTGTCCTAGATTTGGTTCAGTGTGTTTGATTTTTGTTATGTAAATATTGTAAAGAAAAATTTGTTATACATGCATAATGAGGGCTCTTGTATCTCCAAAATGGTCTCCCCTTCAATATACCATTTCCAGGTCGTTATACCGAACCTCTCAATATACCCGCCCTTACGTGAGGGAAACTGTTGGTACGCGAGAGCATAACAGTAAGTGGAACATAGGCGGTACGAAAGGGGGATCACTCTATTTTTGACACCTACCTTAGAAGACTTATCCTCATGCATGGGGAATCACCCCCACTATACTTGGTCAGCTTTCATCAGGATTTACATCTAGAAACAGTCGTGATTAGGGTATATGTATGCAAAATCCAAGCCAAGGTGGTGATGAAACCCATCATTGGTCTTGATCAAGTGTTGGGGTATTAAGACCAACTCCTTGATGTTAATTTTATTAGGTGGTGTGTGTGGTTCCTTTTAATTGTGTAAAGAAAGAAAACATACAACAAAAGATGATTTTCACTAATGCAATGCTTTAAAGTACGTTTTATCTTTTAGAGATAATTAGTAGCAAAAAGGAACTCACAAAACCTAACTAGAATTGAAACCTATAATGAGGACTTGCCATTTGTGCAAGTATCATGCAAGCAAACTAGAGAAAAATGCATTCCTAATCAAGTTACTTCCATTTAATTTACTCTATGTTTTTATTTTTATTTTTTTCTTTATTGCAAGAAAGGAAAAAAAACTACTTAACCTTTCTATGCAAGTGTTTGAAAATAAAGGAAAGAAAACAAAAAATTGTAGAAACAGAAAGTAGAAAAACACAGAGGATGTTCAAAAGGCCTACCTCCTCTCTGTCTAAACCAGATGCCTCTGAGTTTTTGCTCAAAAAATACACAGAGCTCTAATCATCCTGGGGTGGCACGAATAGCAGGTCTACATTCATCACAGGGTGGGACGAATACGTATTCGTCCCGAGGTGGCACGAGTAGCAGTCCAGTGCCCAAATGAGTAACACCTGCAAAGAAAAACCACAAAATTTGGATCAGAAACTTGATCCTAACAGTAGGGGATAGGGTCCCACCATGATTGCCACTGAAAGCATGTATAAAAATAGCGTACCGATATAATTCAAACAAAAATAGATATAGATGCTAAGTCCTATGAATGCGATGAGCAATACATGAAGGAAATGACGCAAAAACAAGATGTGAGCAAGCAAAGCGGGGCCTCCTTTATTGACATTGCTTTTAATCCGATTACAATACGTCCCCCCTATAGGGATCAGAACATTTGATACAATTTGTTACATTAATGGATACCCGAAAGAAGCCACGCTTCCAAGATCGGATGGTATGCTTCCAGCGTCTTTCGCGTGCCCACATTCAAAGTGGGCGGGCTAAAAGTTTTTGTTGCTTATGTCTGTGTGTTCTTTGTTCCTTGCTACCCCTCTAGTATTCTTGGTGGCGATATCCTATGCATAGAAAGACAACAAATCATTAATAGCATATGCGTATCTAGAAAAACATGCAATCCTCAAGGCCTCCAGCAGGTGCTTGTGGGATATCAATGATAAGACTAATAAATCAATTACAAAATGATATATAAATTTAAAGCACAACTTATAGAATTGGTATCACCTAGTTTTGTGTCGAAGCGGCGTCGAACAACCCCGTTATGCTCATTTGCCCATCGGGGGCCTCTCCAAAGCGAGCACTCCAATGTCCCACCTATGCTTATCCAAATCACCTGAAACTCATGGGTTAGGCATTATATGTAATTCTAAGACTACCTAGATGCTCGAAATTTGCATATCCTACCCAGATTCTCCTGTGTGACAAGGGCACCCTATGAGCTAGTTAATACATAAAATAATAAAACGATAATCAAATCATGTCAGAATGAGTTCGAAATTTAACATATCATCTGGGACATATTACAAAAATAAAAGTAAGTAAATCATGCATAGATTTCTAATCGCTCTGGGGTGGGACGCTGGGGACTGTCGTAAAACCTGTAAAAAGTGACCTTGTAAATGTCCTGCCCAGAGGCCTCCAAAACTCCTGCAAACTTGTGGTTAGACTAAAAGTAACATTTTGAGATGACCCAGAAGATCAGATTTGGAATATTCTTCCCAGGTTATCTTGTATCTGAAGGTGCTCCTTGTAGGTTAGTAGACACATAAAATGACAGAAACCAGGTCAAATCATGTCAGAAAGCAATGAAATTTGGACAACATAAGTACATTAGATATAAAAGAATGCAAAAATAATAGTAACAAAACCATGCACAAATTTCTAATCACTCCGGGGTGGGGCGATTAGGACTGCAGTAGTTTGGGGGGTGCCCGGGGGTGGGACGCCCACCTTTTAGGGCCTAGTTTTGACACCATTCCAAGTGGTATGGGTCTAAAAATTCCTAGGGGGTTGTGTCAATGAGTTTGGGGTGGGATTGTGGCCGATTGCTTGGGTCTTTGGATCTGGATTATGTTCCTAGTGTTCACCCAAAAACCTCTCTTCCAGAAGAGAGATTAGCGATGTAGGAAGCACAAAGAGGAATGGGGGTATAGTTTGGTAGCACTTCGTTGCTCCAAATGCTCCAGCTCTCTCCTTTTTTTAGGGTGAGGAGGATCACATTTTTATAGACCTAAGGGTCTCCTTTGAATGCGCATGTGAGGGCGCCACTTGGATCATGATGCCTTTTTGGGGGAGAGAAGATTCCTCCCTGATTAGGGCCTCCTTAATTGAGGCCTCCATGATCGGGGCAGGATTGATTGAAGCCTCTCTAATTTTAAACCTTCCCTCACAGTCCCATGCCTTGAAGGCAGAGTTAGGTGGTAGATTTGGGCTGCCATTTTTCAAGGTTTGACTTTGTGCCAATCAAACCTGCTAATCGTCCCACCTTGGAGTGATTGCTACTAATCGTCCCGAGGTGGGACGAATAGGATTCTAATCATCCCAAGGTGGGATGAATAGGGAGCAAAGTGCTTAAAATGTGCAAAACTGACCTCTGACCTTCCAAAATTAATTTGGGAGTGGTTAGGACCATTTTTTAACCTCTGGAGGCTACCCTAGGGGGTATGTATGCCAATTCGATCAGTTCTTGTAGTCACATAATCGGATTGGTGTTGTTTTGGTGTCTACGAGTGGGTAACTGGAACCTTCTACCTTCAATGTTGAGTTATCTATAGGGCCAAATTAAATATTGTAAGTCATTTTTGGACTGATTCTGCTTGTCACAACTGGATAAGTAGTTAGACATTAATGTTTTAGGAAGTAGAATTCTCTATAAAAGTTGTTATTTTCTCTATAATAGTTCATGGACAATATCTACTAGAGAAGCAACTTTGTACTGTGAAATCTGCTTTCAAAATATAGAATTTTGGCTCTAGCTTTGAAACTTCTATCTCCGTGTATGGCTTCTATCATGTTATTTCTATTAAATTAGTTTCTTTATCATACAAACTAATTCTATTTTATGGATTTAGCTATTAGTAGAGGATTAATCCCTGGAATACCCCTAGAGTTTATGCAATTCTGAAGGTTTAATCTTGGTTTCTATTAAAGGTCTATTGTTTTGATTGTTGTTGGTTCAAGTGTTAGGATATCTATCGTGCTTCTTGTCTATCATCCTGTATTTTTGGCTTTTAGTATTTTTCCCATTTCTTTCAATCATTTAATTCCTTTCAGCACCTTCCTAGCCCTTATTTCAAAACCTCCATTTTTATTTTTGGAACCAGCCCTACTGGAGATTGTCATGGAGGACATTCCTTTCCTTTGGACATTCAATGCTTGGCATCGGGTCTAGGGTTTTGTAGACTTAGAAAATCTATAACTAGGCCGATTCGATCACCAACACTAATATCACAAATAAATATTTTATAATTCAAATAATAAGTAATTCTTACATAAATTATTTTTGAATTTAAGAGTAAAAATTAGTTATTACAAAAAAATTTAAATTACAAAGAAAAATATATTCTCTTACACCTATTTGAAATGGTGTGAAACCACTTTGATTAATATTTGTATTGCTAGGTGAAGTGTTTTGAATAAATATAATAGAAGCATTACAATCCCCCTTATGCATACACCACATTAAGAGGGTGATCTTAGTAGAAAGTCAAGATCTTATCAACATGCATTTTGTCTCTATGTCCATATAGACTTAATCTTGAGTTTTATCCATATAAGACTTTATTTCTATATCACTCTAAGCTAGATTATTATCCATAGAAGACTTTATTTCTATATCAATATTGTTCATTCACAATCTCAACTATGAAAATTATAACTAGTGTTGCAAATTTTAAATTCACATTGTGACAAGGATTAACCATTATGATGATAATGACATTTAACATTGTTTAGACCCAAAAATTTTATAGGTTGGATATAGGTATGCTTATATTTTTATGGGTATAAGATAATTTCTTTATATATGTATATTAATATCTCTTAGGTTAGGATAATTTTTATAGGTATTGAGTTTTCTTATAAATTTTAAAATTATAATTTGGTTGGTTTGATTCAAATTTTTATATGTAGAGTTATAGATGCAAATTTTTAAAATTTATATTTATTATAATTATAAAATAGAGAATATTTTTGAAGTGTTTTATTTTATTTATTTTATTTGAATACAATTTTTTGATGGCATATAGTTCTTGAGTTTTTTTGTGCAAATTATGTAATATTACTTTACTTTAGTAATTGTAAAACTTTTAAGTACTAGATAATTACATAATATAAAAGGATGATTAAGTTGAAGGTTGATATTGTATTAATTAATTGCTAATATTTATTTGTAATTGTTATTTTAAAGAGATAATTTTACTATTTTAGGTGATATTTGTATTAGTTAAAAAAGAATATCTAAATGACTGAAAACATTAAACTATCATATATTTTTAGTGCAAATCATAAGGTATCTATCCATCCATATAAATAAAAACCATTTATATTAAAATTGCTTATGTTATGACATTGTTCATTGTATGATATTTTTATATTTTTGAACCAGTAAATACTTCAAGTAATGAGTATATTTCACTTGCCCAATGATGCTATAGCCTATATATTTACTGAAGGTAAATATCCAATTAAACCCTCATATTGTCTAAGGAATTAGTCATGTCACACTCAAGGCACTAACCTCATTTTCTGCATGAGATAATATTCAATGTTGGAGTATATAACTTAAAATGAAGGGATCCTTGATAACTGGAATCAATTTCCAATCCACACTTTAAATATTATTTTTATAACACTTATAATATCTAAAATCATTTTCTTTATGTAAATCATGCCAATATTTTTCTATCACCAATATTAATCTAGATAACTAATTTGTTTTGACAAAATAATTTGATTTTTAATCATATTTCTTTACTTAAGCTAGTAAAATTTCACATTTATGATTTCTAGAAATGCCTCCCATAGCTCTCTTTTTGTATTATGTTTTCAATCCTTATGAAAACTTAGTAATATCATACCTTCTTTAAGGAGTTTCTATTTCCATTTTTATTTAGTTTTGCAATGTGGGTTGAATCTATTATTAGGGATATAATATTTTGGATAGGCTTGCCAAAAGTTTCAATATTTCTTTTTCTTCCTATTTTCCTAGAAATATTAGAGGCTATTTAGGGTAAGTCTAAGAAACTATAGGGACATAATGTGGGCATGGTTTATAAAGAAACAAGTTTTTTTCTAAAATATAAAGTGTTTTAGTAAAATTTAACCACCTAATATAAAACCCAAATAGCACATATGTTTTGTAAAAACCATACATGAATTCAAAACAAGAATATGAATTATAAAATGCAAGCATTTTTGTAAATATGGATGTAAATAAAAACTTTTCTTAACAAGGAAAAGAGGGCAAATTATTTGAGTAATATCATTTTATAATACTTAAGGTTTATTATATTCATAATCAACATTGTATATTTCACTAAGTTGTCATTAAGACCTAGTTATATATTATATGAAATAGATTAGATATAATGCAAATTGCTAAACATCCAAAGTATTATCTCTTGAATAGTATGTAGGATTGAATATGTGAAATATCATTTTGAAAACAAGTGTCATAAATATTTATCATCCTTATTTAGTCTTGGATTTTTTTTTTTGAAAAATATCTAGGTATTCGTAATCCTACTTATTTTATTTTTGTGATTTGTAACCACATATTAAATACCTTAGGTGCATTTTTTTTTTATTGATGGAAAGGGATTTTGAAATGTCCCCAAACATTTTACAATTTCAAGACAAAAAAGGAATCCCGATAAGGTATCCCATAGAGAGACTAAAAACAGGAAGCCAAAAAGAGAGACATGACTGACACAGTAGACCTAGAACCACAGCACAAGCAAAATGGAAAGGAAACCCCAAAACAAATGTGCTATTTGGGTTTTATATTAGGTGGTTAAATTTGGAAATCCACACCAAACCAAAGAATCAAATAGAGTTAGATCTGGACCTTAGAATCCATTTGCTTGCATTCATAAATATTTGGAGTAAGGTGGCTTGAGATATTAGGGTTCCTAATTTGATCAATGACTAACCCAACATGGGTAATGAGGGAATTGACCAATATAACAAAATAATCGAGGTTGCTAATGAGCTCAGACATAGTAGTAGGAATAATCGTCACATAGGAACCATAAGGGAACAAATTTGGAGGATTTTTGTGTAAGTAGTTTGTTTATTGGCTAGAGGGGATGCAATAACAAGAATATCCTGGTCCAAAAACTTACCTTTACCTTTTTATCTACTAGAAATTTTGAGATTCTTGGAGCACTGAATCAAGGAGTGGGTGGCTTCATTGATGGTTAATATTTTATGCTTTTGTCTCTTCCAAAATATATTGGACTCAAAGTCTAACTCGATCTCAATATTTTCCTCTACCACTAGGAATCTTGCACTGGGATCAAATGCCACTAGCTAGGCGTCAACTCTATGAGCAGAAAGGGGAGGAATATACTGTAGAACCTACAATGGAACTAGTGGGAGTACCTACGCATTCCTCTAAAACATGTGATTGTAAATTATAAGGTGCAACCCTTGATGCTTGCTATGGGCTGACTTTCCTTCATGAACACTAATGCCTGAAAGCTCCATGGACCTAAATAAATAATCTGGTATATTAATGAATTTGGACTCCCTTAGGTGGTTTAGGAAGGCCAAATAGAAACTACAAAGCACCGAATTGGAGTTTTTGATTGTAAGATACTGCATTACAATAATGATTACCTTATTCTAGGGCACTTTCAAATTATTATGAGCAAAGCCACTATTTTATTTGGACAAGTGTTTGCCTTTGTCACTGAAATATCCCAATTCAGCAGTAATGGAGTGTTTGTCGTGCCTGATACATTCCCCATAATTCACCAAACTAGACACCTATACAATTAAGTTTGGATTAATGTGAAATTATAGACCCTTTAGTGTGACATTCCCACTATCCCAAGTGTTGACAAGTTCCATCGACAACTCTTCGTCATGCAAATTAAGCTTCTGTAGAAAGGGAAGGAAGCCATGGGAGTCTAAAATCTCCTCGATGATCGGGTCCAAATCAAGGGTCTCAGGTTTCAATAACACCATTTAAAATTTACAAGCTTCTTTCACTACCTTCCAAAAACACCTTGCACCTTCTGCCACCCTTTTTAATTAAATCTTCCCAACCACACTCATTGATCCTTTTGAAACCACCAGTTGCATCATCCATGTATAGGACTAGAGATAAATTAGAGTGATTAATAGGTATGGAAAAAGGAGAAGAAAATCTAAGAAAAATACCACCATATTGAAACTAGACAACCCATATGGACTGTTGATGGAGTATGAAATCGAGGGACAAAGCAGTACATGCCACACCAGGGCTGGAATATAGCAAACCAATGAGAACCTACTAAAAAGGAAGTATGGAAGGCTCACATGGGAATATGATATGACTTCACACCCATTGAAGGTTTCTAAAGTGTGCAAGGATGCAACAAAAATATTTGGTTGAGTAACTGAGCTAAAAATGAAGAAAGGGTACCAAGACGGACTTACACCTATATTCAAATTTCCATTTTAAATGCCTCCTTTGAAAAAACATCCACTCACAAGCCACTTGGAAATAGAAACACGCCAGTCCCACTTCAAAAATAAAACAACCTTCAACCATAAAAGTTCTCCAACATTTGAATTTCCAAATAATGAGTAGGAAAGAAATGATTAGGCATCTGAGCTGTGAATGATAAAAAGGACCCAAGTCAGATCACCACTTGTGATTGAATATCTGAATCACCATGATATTCCTCCTCCATAAAAGCATCCTCTCACTATCCATTTGGAAATTATAGCACGTCAAACTCACTTTGGAAATAAGGCTATGATTAGGTCTTGATGTTCCCAAAGTTTTGAAATTCCATCTATCGGATGACCACGTGGTCATCATCACCAGTCCAAGTGGCATCAATCATGAAACAATCAACTTCCCATGAATATTCATGAGTGGAACCAATACAGAGTTAAACGCCCACATGGGAGGCTAATTTGCCCAATATTGGGCGATTATATTGTTGTCCTTGTTGGAAAATGAAAAAGGCAAAGAGGGCCTAACAGGGATAATGGTGCATCTTTAGACACAATGTAATAGTAAAATATACATGAACATAGTTCCTAATTTTAGGTTTAAGATCTATATTTTAAATATTAATAGAAAATTTTTATGACTAAAGTGTTTGAAATCATAAAACCTAATTTTGTTGAAGTCTCGTATTTATGACCTAATATTGATTACTTTTAGTTTTATGCAATACAAATAGTTTACCCTTCCCACAATAATAGTAACTAATAAACATGATTGGAATATACTAAAACTAAAATAATAAAAGAATATATTATGGAATACGATAATAACTTTATAAAATTCCCTAATGTTTGAATTTAGTTGATCAAGGAAAAATGTGTACTTATAATTTATGGGATGAGTTCATCCTTATTACCACTTATTTAAATTGTAGTGAATTTATTATTATTGAATTATCTAGTTTGGGGCCTTCTAAAAGCATATCTATAGTCAAAATAAATAATGAAATATTTTCATGTTGAAAGTCACAACTTAAACCTCTAAGTTGGAGATGAAGTTTTTTTTATTTTTAGGAGAACGTTTACAAATTACATCAACAACCACCCTCAAGGGGTTTGAACACAAGACCACTTAAGAAACAATCATCATCTTAGCCACTAGGGGAACTGCCTGTCGACAATAGAAGTTTAAATGATGAAGTTTAAGTTGGAGATGAAGTTTAAATGATTATATGCTAAAATATAGTTTTTATGAAGAAAAATATGTTAAGACATAAAAAATAAAAACTATTAGAAAATAAATACTATTGCGAATATCCCTAGTGATAGCTAAATTTTCATGGAGCATTTGAAAGAAAATTATGTATTGCCTACACATTTAAACCCAAATAGTGGGATAGACTTGTAAATCATACATGGATGAATGGCCTCATAGGAGGGATGAATGAGAGATGTTTTAATTACCTAAATAATCTATTACAGGGTTATGCATAAGGGGTTGGACCCAAGTACTTGTAAAAAAATGGTGAATCCCAATCAAAATCAAGGAAAATCCTACGCAAATCAAATCAATCATCTTCACAACAAAATTTGGGGTATTTTAAGCCCTAAAAAGTAAGGTCATATTTGGAGTAAATTGTGACCTATTAAATCATCTTATAAATTCATAAAACACCACCATTAGATTAGGCTCGAAAAGAGCTTTCCTAAGTAGTATAAATATGCCTATGTTTGGATATATATTGTGGTGAATTGATCCTAAAAAAAATTGGTCTTGAAAATTTTAGGCGAATGGGATGACGTCGAGGGTCCTCATATTCACCAATTTTCAATTTTGGAAATCCTAATATTCACCTAATTTGTGAATATTCATCACTGTGCATACTCAATTTGCGAATACTCATCCAATTATATAGTATTTAAAATTTATCCTAGATATGAACAAAATAAAACAAATACCCGCCTTAGATGTTTTGATTCACAAAAATTGAAATGGTATAATGAGCCATAACACAAAAAAAAAATCTATATTAATTTATACCTAAAATAAAATTTGTATTATCATGCCCATCTTGAAAGATGGTAATTCTTAATACACTAGCAATTAGGATGTATATAGGTCTTCATTATGTAATACTTATAATACAAAAAGAATTACATATTAAGGGTACTTAAGGATAATGAATACATGAAAGTAAAATTCATAATACATATACAAAGGAAAGCAATAATAAGAACAAAAAGAAAAATAAAAATAAGGAAAGATAAAAATTCATTACACATCATAATTACTTTATCATTAAGGAAGAAATATCTAAAAGATTAGCAATGATTCTAAAGAGATAGTTTGAATACAATGTTCAAATCTACCAACACTTGAGTATTGGTGAAATATAAGGTAAATCCTAATATTTATAATGGTATTTAAATAATTACTTATTTATATGGAACATTGTTCATTGATGAAATTGAAATATGCATAACACCTAGGTCAAAGGAGCACCTCATAGATATAAAATACAATAAACTTGTGAAAATAACACTAGTAAAATGTTGTTTTAATGTAAGGAATCATATCTATGTAGAAGAATCTAATTTATTATCAAAATAGGAAAAAGGTAAAGGAGGCATAAAAATTAAAAAATGACCCTTAAACCTCAACAAGGAAAATGGATATAGGATAACTTATCATGAAAATCTCTAATTTATTATATGGAAGAGGATCATAGAATTAATATGCTATATATAAAAATTTAAGTAACTAACTATTCCTTTTTACAATGATCTCCTATTGACTAAAATATTAGTCAAACCTTTTATATCTAATGCATTAGGGTTTTTAAGTTACCAATATTATTAGTTATTATTTTTTAATTATATTTTGTTGTAAAAATGTAGATTAATATTTTACATTAATTTAAATTTTTTTGAGATAATGTTAATTTTCAATCAAGACCATGATAAATTTTGTGTTATGATTTGACCTATGGGCCAATGTGTACCTTGAAATGTGATATTTTGTATTATTATATTGTTACCCAGTAATCCATTTCAATGACCAATATTGGGGTGTTATATTGTATAGTGTATAGATATTATTTCCCACTTTCACAACCATTTTCTTATTAATTAGGTATCATTTTTAGTTTTTAGTTAGATAATATTTTAACATCTAAGATATCTTTCTATGTTCATGTTCTTATTCCCTATGAGTGTTATGGTTTTTCTTTGTTGAGTAGTGTGGTTGATTTCGTTCTTTCTTAAATGTATTGCATAATCTAAGGTATAAAATTAGATGTAAATCACTAAATGATATTCAATTAATTTTTTTGTTCTTAATCTCTTTCAACAATGACCTTACAAGAGTTATGTTTCTAGTAGGATGATTGTAAAGCAATGATGATCTTGGATTAATAATATATTTTTAGTGATATAATGGAAGGAGGTATTTTTTTTAGATAGCAAAGGTAGATGACAAAGTAATTTCTTATACAACAACTTCCCAGATGGTAGCTTCCCTTTGACAACAATTTTCTTTAGTTGGTAGGATGAAAAGGTTAAATTTATTATACAGTAGGATGGAAAGAATTAATTTATTAGATTATTAATTTTTCACCAAGAATGACACACCATAACCTACCATTCCACCAGACAACAACTCTAATAGCAATGGTTTAAACCTACCCAATAATTAATCAAAGCATACTATCAATTTCAGCAACATCAGAACATAGCACAAAGATCTTATTTAAAGAAATATAAAAAATATTCTTGTATTATTGCAATTCACATTTACATCACCCAATAAAAATGTATTTTGGTGCCAATCAACTCAATTTCTTATCACAAAAACTTTATTTCCTTTTTTCTCACTCTCTTTTATCTTGCTTTTTTTATCTCTTTTCCCCTCTCTTTCTCCTCGACTCCCATTAACCTCTCAAATCTATTTTAATTTGAAGTCTCAATAAATAGTTTCTTTCTAATTATCATTAGACAATTTCATAAAGGCCATTGAATGATTGGCCTTCTAGTTTCTCAACTGGATGCTCCTACATAATACTCACTAGGTAGTGGAAATGTTTCATGAACGTTGTTGGAAATATTAAATAGATAATCCATATTTATAGACCTTGGAAGAATTCATCCACATTGCTTCATCAACTTCTTGGCACTTTCATTAACCAGATACTCATATTATGCCTTCCTTCTTGCATTTCTCACCACTTTGAAATCTATGATTGCTTCAATTTTATGTCATTCCTTCTCTAGTAGATGTGCTATCTATTTTTCTACTAAATGATCAATTGTAAGATCAACATTATTATGGGTGAAATTCTGCACCCACACCTTTTCGCAAATGATGTCTGAGGTGCTTGGTTTTTGAAGCAGAACATGGCGGGGTGAAAGACTTCAGTGGGTAGAATTTAAGCAATGATGGAGGGCGAAACCATCATTATTCTCTATCAAGTGCTTGGGTAGGGTAGAGGATAAGTGTGGAGCAAAGTGCAGATTGAAATATAATCCTTTCCCACCCAGGGTGGAGGTTAAGTATACAATCAATGGGTAAACTCCTGTTATAGCCCATAATACCTCCATAAAATTTTAGAGGAGAAAAAAGGGTGGACTCGGTATTGAAACTTGTATTTTAGTGAATGACATGTCAGCATCTGGGTGCATCCATCGAGGATTGACAAGACTTGTCCTCGATATCCAACGACTATCAGAGGACCATGATTTCCAATGACTCAATCATACAAAATATCAAATATAGTTGGTTAAAGAATTTAATGTTGATCTCAACCTCCTCTATAGTTAGGTCCACTGTACCTTTGAAGGGATAAAGTAGATGTTGCAGTTAAGGTGAAGTGACATTGGTTCATGTTGAAGCTCTTGATTTTCTATGTACAAATTCCAACCACCAGATCTTTAGATCCTATGATTGGATGTTTTTGCTCACCGTCATTAATGCTTTATTTGTAACTCAAATTGTAAATATGATTATAAATAGGGGAATACACATGATTCTTAAGGGTGTATTTGTATCCATTACAATATTTATGTAAGACCTTTGATAAATTATAAATATAAAGATTTGCTATTTGGCTTCTCATATTTCTTCTTGTCTATGTACATTCAATGCTTAGTGTGTGAAAGTATTGAGTTCATTTATGCTAATGCTGGTGGGGTGAGTGTGTGTTATTATAGTATCTATATTCCCCACTCTCATTTCTCCAGTACTAGAGTAGCTCAGGGTTAGAGCACCATCATTGTGAAGGACAACCCTTGTGCATCATTACCACCTGCATGTAGGTTGGAGGTGTAATTTTGCTAACATCACATGGACATCAATGTGTATTATTCTAGTATCTAGATTTCACACATCATCCATCCACCAATACTAAATTTCACCTGAGATTGATTGGATAGACCATGGTCATTAGAGAGGGAGATAAAAATATGGATGGGCTAATATGTTAGGCAATATTTGTATTTGTCGATCTATCATTCTTGCCTATGTGCACCTTGATACGGTTGCATCCACCCTTGTAATGTTCTAACTATGGCCACCTTTTACTCTTCCTTTTTATGCTTTGCATTCCATTTTCCTTGCACCCATGGTGTAGAGTAGGTTGTAGTTAGGACCCTTAGGAATTGGACTTCTTCAAATATCGATGAAGCGGTGCCAACTGCCCCACCCTGACCATTCCTTGTTGGCCTAGGACCCGCATGTACGATTTCAAACCAATCATTTTTAGAGACTCTGTTGGGAACCAATCTGTTGAGTGGTGTTTTCACCCATTTGTGAAAGCACACTCTTCGGTAGGATCTGAGTCCCAAAATCCTCTGCTTGCAAAGAAAATAACTTTCTCCAAGGTTCTTGTTATGTTTAAATGATGTTCAAATGAAATTCCAGGAATGTCTTAGGGTTTGCAAGTGGATGTTAACAAAGGGCACTGATGGTTTATTTAATTTGAATTTCTAGTGGACTCAAAGTGAACAAACCTATTCTAATCTTCAGTTCTGATGGATTTTCAGTTGCTTATTCAAATACAGTAATTAAACTGCATGAAATAAAGTAAGGGTTTGAAAAAATAAAACAAAGTAAATGGAAATAAAACTAACTACAGTTAGAATGCTGTCATCAACTCGATGAAACTAAAGATATTGAGGTTTTATGCATGCAACCTAACCTAATGAACCTGCAAATTCGCACAATCCAAATAAATTAGGTGCTGGTTTCTAGGGCTTCTACTGTAATTCTAGATTTAGGCATTCGCATGAAGCAACCAAGCACACTTGCATTAAACTTCACCTAAAAGCCTTAGAAATCTCGAATGAATGATAAAAAATTAAATCATGCATGCACAAAATGACTCCTTTCTCATCAATGAGATGCCAATACTTTGTATTTCTGTATTAAATGATGTATCAATTACATTTACAGATTGTTCCAGGCATAAATGTTCCAGAACAAAAAGAAGGAAATTGCCCAAGTACAGGCCCAGAATGGCATAAAGCCTTTGTCTCTGCAACTCTGCAAGCAGCAATTTCCAACCCCACTTCCTTAAATCTGTGCTTTTGATTTTATACTAACTGAAATGGCTCTTCGATTCCCTTTGTCGCTTTGTTTCACCTTCCTGCAAGTGACCTTTCAAATTATCGCTTTTTCCTTACTTTCAATTCATGCTGGATGCCCAAACGTGCAAAATCTTCCATTGCATGTAACGTTCCTACAATTTCGACACTTGTACGCCACGTGTCCTACGTTTTCTGCGCCTTCTGTAACATTTTCCTGTGCAAATCATGACAAAAATTGCAAGCGGCCTATTCACCTTCTTAGCCGTGAAAACGCGACATGTCGTGAAATCACGACATGTCGCGATATCACGACGCCTTCCTCGCTCGTGCGCCCTCAGCAGCTACTTGTAGCGATATCACTACCACATCTATTCTGAGCCTTCCTTCCACAAACTGTAGCGAAATCGCTACCATTTTCTATTTTGAGCCTTCCTTCCACAAACTGTAGTGAAATCGCTACCACTTTTGCCTTCGGACCTTCTTGCCGCAAACTGTCGCGATATCGCTACCACTTTTGCCTTCGAACCTTTATGTCACTTTCTGTTGTGATATCGCGATGTTTTTCACCTTCGGGCCTTTATGTCGCTTTCTGTCATGATATCACGATGTTTTTCACCTTCAGGCTCTCTCATCGCAAACTGTCACGATATCGCTACCGCTTTTGCCTTCGGACCTTTATGTCGCTTTCTGTCGCGATATCACGATGTTTTTCACCTTCGGGCTCTCTCGCCACAAACTATCGCGATATCGCTACCACTTTCCCTTCGGACCTCTTTGGCAACTTTACGTCATGAAATCGTGACCATTATCACTCTCTTGCCTTATTTCAACAAACTGTCGCGATATCGCTACCACTTCCCCTTCGGACCTCTTTGGCAACTTTACATCACGAAATCGCGACCATTATCACTCTCTTGCCTTATTTCAAAAAACTGTCATGATATCGCTACCGCTTCCCCTTCGGACCTCTTGGGCAACTTTACGTCATGAAATCGTGACCATTTCTTCGTCCATACACTTTAGCTACAATCGGTCACGAAATCGTGACGCCTTTCCGCTTCGAGTCCCTTCGTTGTTTCCTGTTGCGATATCACGATGTTTTTTCGCTTTCGTACACTTTGCCAAAACACGTCACGAAATCGTGACACTTTTCATCATCCGTACACTTCGGCAAAACACGTCACGAAATCGCGACCATTTTCATTCTTTTCCAGCGGCATGTCGCGATTTCGCGACACCTTCTCTTTTCTTCTCAGCGGCATGTTGCGATTTCGCGACACCTTTTCTTTTCTTCTCAGCGACATGTTGCGATTTCGCTACACCCTTTCACTCTTTTCTAGCGATATGTCACGATTTCGCGATAACTTTCAATTTTTATTTTCTTTCTCCTTTTCGGCAGCGATGGAGCTACATGTCACGATTTTGCGACACTTTCCTGTTTCCAGCAGCGATGGCGCGACAATTTCAACACTTATGCATTTTTTCTCTTTTCTTCAATTTTAGCATCTGGGTCACCGAGATTCTTCTTTGCAAGCCTACCAAAAGGTGGGTCCCCAATTTTGGGGTGTGTTGTGGATCAACCACAACACAATAAATATTATTATATTAAGAGAGCCTAATTTTGGTGAATCTATAGCTTACCTCCATATTGTAAAATCACTTAACAACTTCATGGAGTTGAAGATCCAGATATCACAATCAATGGATGCCCCCATATGATGAAAGAAGACACCTTAGAGGACTCGAGGTATGGTGAGCAACCTTGATCTCACTAACAAAGAAAGTATGTTCCCTTGGAGGCTTTGATTAGTTAGCACCCTAGAAAAATATAGAAGAATGGTACACCATGAGTCTTGTAATGGGACACTTTCATTCCTCTAAGGCTTTCTGACCTACATAATATTCCCAAGTCTACTCTCAAAATAGTACCCTAGTATTATGGTGTTATGGGTGCTGTGAGAGAGCACTTGGAGAATATCGTAATGATGGCTCCTCTTCATAGCATCAAACATGAAGATGTAATGATATAACTACTTGTGATATCATTGAAAGGTAGAGCATGACTCTAGTACAAAAACCTATAGCCTGGAAGAAAATCTACTTGGGAAAAATTGGCAACGCTCCTCCTAGACACATTTAGTGGGATCTAGGATCTTTTCCAACCTCTCATGGGGTTCTCTTTCATCCAAAGGGATCCTTTAGAAAAATTGGTGGACTTCAACATCCGATTTGAAAATATTTAGAAGTAAATTATCCATCAAATACTTTCGACCACTGCCCAAGCATACCTATTCTAAACCCATGCTATCAGATCAGAGCTCACCGCTCTCCTGCACCAAGTCAAGGAAAGCAATTTTCCCAAACTCTATGAGGAGGTGATCAGAGTTGAGTGGGTGCTAACAAGGGAGCCATCACCACCACAATATGATATGGCAACAACTCTGGTAGAACCATAAATGTCAAAAAGAGGGAGCACTTTAGGAAGCCTGCCACTAAGATATTCTTGTGCTGGGAGTTAAACCTCTTCACCAATCAGTGGCACAAAATGTTAGCGCCAAATCCTGAGATCCAATTTTGCTTGAGGGTCTCAAAAAGGAATAGAATGATATTTTTTTCCCATATTTCTTGTCACAAAAAAGCCACAAATATGTGGGAAAATTATTACCACATTAATTATTGATCGCTTGAATTTTATGGCACCTAGGAAGGTCCCAATAATTGATTACATTGCAATCAAGCACCACCATGGAACATGCCAGAAGCAGCAAAAGTTGCATATCAAATTCAATAATATATGGTCCAATAATTGTAGATTCATAGGATGATTGGCATCCTCAGTTAGGTGTGCTCTGCATACCCCCTTTTTGCGTAAATATGCAATAATTAAATAAAGGGTGCACCAGACAATAGTTAACACCATCTAATACTCACGGTAATAGGTGACTTACTCCAAGGGTACTATAGTCAAAATCTAGAATTTTAGATTCATTCTTGAACAATGTTCTGCAAGTTGTTACACCTTGTATTCTATCATTATATATCCTCTTTGTCTATGTTTTGTTGTCACCCCATAGCCCAATGGACAAAGGAACTAGAGCATGTGATCATCTTAAATACAGTGCCCCTTTCCTGAGAGTGATAAAAAGAATTTATCTATAAATATAACCTCTATGGAAAAAGTACAGATCATAAGTAATGGATTCAAGGATTCTTTCCTTTATCAGAGGTTGTAAGAAAGCTGCCTATTTTTTAAGGAATTATGTCAAAAAAGAGGCAAGAAATGAGAAGAAAGCACTGATGGGTAGTTCCTTGATTCATTCAATAACATTTATCCTTGGAGGGGTATGTTTAGTGTTTGGTGTCCATGGAGGGGTATGTTTATGTTCCTTCCATCCTGTTTGCCCTTCTTCTACCTTCCCATTGTGTTAGTTATCTGCAATTGTTCCAATTGATGACAACCTTCAGTTTATTCCTCTTCCCTCTTCCACTCCTTCTCCCTATCTGTGTTGTTTGGCTATGGTTTCCTTATCCCCTATCTTAGTATTTGGTGTTCCTTCCTCCATTTTATTTGTTTCACCCTCTTTCTAAAATTATTTTGATTAAGTCTCCCTGTGTCCCTACTGCCCTTTGTTACCTTTCTACATCCTTTGAAATATGATAAATTCTCCTTCATTGGTGCATTTTTATTTCTTCCTCATTGTCCCCTTCCTATTTATTATTATATTTCAAGGTGTAAGAGTTGTGCACTTTCTAGGTTCTTATTTTCCACAAGGTAAAAGTCCCTATGACTCGCCAAGAGTGTGGGTGAAATTTTACACCCACTCCTTTTTGTAGATGATGTTTGAGATGCGTAGTTTTTGAAGTAGAACGTGGTGAGGTGAAAGACTTTAGTGGGTGGAATTTAAGTAATTATGAAGGTCAAAACCATAATTACTCCTCATCAAGTTCCTGGGTAGGGTGGAGGATAAGGGTGGAGAAAAGGGTGGATTGAAAGATAATCCTTGCCCACCTAGGGTAGAGGTTAAGTAGATGATCGAGGTGTAGACTCCTATTATAGCTCGCATTACCTCCATGTGCTTTTAGAGGAGAAAAAAGGGAAAAATTAGTCTTGAAACCTACCTTTCAATGGATGATACATCAGCACCTGGGTGCATCTGTTGAGGATCACCAAGACTTCTCCTCAAGATCCAAATGCTGTCAAAGGACCATGCTTTCTAGTGGCTCAATTATATGAAATATCAGATATAATTGGTTAAATAATTTAATATCAATATTAGTCTCCTCTATAGTCAGGCCCATCATATCTCTAAAGAAACAAAGTAGATGTTGTAGTTAAGGTGAAGCGATATCATAGCTAGATTTTCCTACTCACCACCATTAATGCTTTATTTGTAACCCAAATTTTTTATATGATTATAAATAGAGGAATATGTATCATTCTTAATGACAACTTTGTATCCATTACAATTTATATGTAAGGTCTTCAACCAATTGTAAATATAAAGATATTTTGTTTGGCTTCTCATATTTCTTATTGTCTGTGTGCATTTAATTCTTAGTGTGTGAAAGTACTAAGTTCATTTCTACTAATTCTGGAGGAGTGAGTGTGTGTTATTCTGGTATCTGGATTTCTCGCTCTTATTTTGCTAGTATTGAAGTAGCTCAGGGTCGGATCATAATATTTGTGAAGGACAACCCTTGTGCATCATTGCCACACGCATGTAGGTCAAAGGTGTAATTTTTGCTAAATTTGTGTGAACATCGATGCTAACATCGTGAGAATGTTATCGATACTAAAGTTCACCAAATACTGAGTGCGGTCATCAAAGAGGGATACAAGGAGATAGACGGGCTAGTTTGTTAAGTAGTCTTTGTGTTTGCCAGTCCGTTGTTCCCATCTATGTGCACCTTGATGCGGTTGCATCCACCCTTGTAAATTTTTGGATACGACCACATTTTTCTCTTCCTTTTCCTGCTTTGCATTCCCTTTTCCTTGCACCTATTATGTAGATTAGGCTATAGTTAGGACCCTGAGGAATCAAGCTTCTCTAAAGATCAATCGAATGGTGTCCTTTGCCCTACACCAATCATTTCTTGTTGGCTTGGGACCCGCATGCTAGATTTTAGATCAATAATTATCATATTTAGGTTGGTCATAGTATGGGTATAGATCAAATACATTAAATATTTAATAAATATCTATGTCCTCTAGGAGTTTAATTTTATATGCATTAGCTGTAAAAAATTTCAAGACCTTACAAGGTCCAATATATTTTAGTTTAACTTATTATAAGTATTTTTTGGAAATCAATCCTTCCACAAATGTGCCAAAACAAAATATCCAACCTAAAAATCCTACATTCTTTATTTGAGATCAATATTTTTTTTGTATTTCATGACACTCTTCTCTAATTCATTTTTCACCTCTTGATGTAAATCATGAATATAGTTGACAAAGTCTTCTGATACAACACTTGGTATCTATAAATAAGCTATCTTTTGATACTCATCTACTTCTCTTAGAAATATTCCATATACAATTTGAAATGGGCTTCTATCTATAATTTAATTTATGGATTTGTTTGCAAATTCTGCCTATGCCAAAATAATATACCATAGCTTTGAATTCTTGTCGACTAAGCATCTCAGTAAATTCTCGAGGCTCCTATTCACATATTAAAATTTTCCATCCATTTGTAGATGATATGCATAATTGAATCCCAACTTAGTACACAATTTCTTAACCTACAAATTTAGTGTCTCTATTTGGAATAATACCTTTTGGTAGTCCATGTAATCTTACCCCTTTATTGAAGAATAATGTGGCGATGTGAGTAGAATCATTTGTTCACATGAAAGGTATGAAATGTGCTATCTTCAAGAATCTACCAACAATAATAAAAATAGAATCATTGTACTTTTGCATCCTTAGCAACCCAAGTACAACATTGATGATTATGTTCTCCCATGGTCTTTTGATATTGATAATGGGTGATACAACCCAATGTTTTGAATTTTTCCCTTTGCATACTAAAAATTTTGACAATGCTACACAATTTGTCTTACATAAGTATTTATTCTTAGCTAAGAATAACTTTCACTAGGTTATCATAGGGTTTTATCTATCCCAAAATGTCTAGGAAGTCCTCCACTATGTTTCTCCTTTATTAATATTTCTCTCATTGAGGTTAGAGGTATACATAACTATTGTCCCTTAAATAAAAACCCTTCTTGGAAATAATCAAGCCATGACATCCTGATTCTCATAGTAAAATTGTTGCATGTTTCCCAAGCTTCTTTTAAATTTACATAATTTGCATAAATCTTCTTCATGGAATCAAAACCAACTTCAATCTTCATAGTGTTCATAAAAAAAATTCTTCTACTCAAGGCATCGACTACCTGATTCAAACTACCACTTGTATGTTTAAAAACAATTGGATATTTGTGCAAAAACCCCACCCACTTCTTGTGCCGTTGATTTAACTTACCCTGGTTGTTAATAAATTTCAAATCATGGTTATATATGAATAAAATTACTTCTTTGGTATTAAATAATTTCTCCATATCTTTAGGGCTTATACAATGGCATAAAATTCTTGATCATAAATTGAGTATTTCCTCTTTGTTTTATTTAGCTTCTCATTGAAATAGACAATGATATTTCTTTCTTGGCTCAAACTCCTCCTATAGTTGTCTTGCTAGCATTGCAATCCACCTAAAAGAATTTAATTAAAATTGGCAAAGCTAGAACTAGTTGTTCCATTATATATTCTTTCAAAATTTGAAAACTCCTCTCTATTCTCATCCACTTAAGCTCATGCTTACCACCCTTTTGTATCTCTATAATTGATGTACAAATATCAATACATTTTTGGATACAATATTTTTAAAAACATGCCAAACCATATAAAATTGTGGCCTTGAACATACTTCTTGGAGTTGGCCAATTTACAATGGACTTTACTTTATCAAGGTCCATCCACGACCCTTGTTACAAAATCAAAAAACCCAAATACTCTAGTTCTTTTTCATAATACTATACTTCTTGAAGTAGCAATATTTCTTCCTTTAATATTTGTAGGATCATTCTCAAATGTTCCAAATGATCTTCCTTGCTCTTATTGAATATTAAAATTTCATCTAGATATTCAATCACAAATTTGCCTAGGAATGGATTCAAAACTTCATTCATCAACCACACAAAGGTTCTTGATTCATTGATTAAAACAAATAGCATTACCAACCACTCATATAGTCCATATTTTATCTTAAATATAGTCTTCCATTCATCTACTTCTCTTATTCATATTTTATGATAGTCACTCTTCAAATCCATCTTCATGAAGTATTGTACTCCACTCAATAGATCCATCAAATAATCCATGTGGGGCAATGCAAACATATAATTTATGGTTATTTTATTAATAGCCCTTGAATCAATACACATTCATCATTCTTCTCCTTTCTTAGGTGCTAGTATAGCTGGTACTACACATGGGCTTAAGATTTTTCTAATTAACCCCTTGTCCAAAAGCTCTTGGACTTGTCTCTTTATTTCCTCCATTTCCATTGGTGTCATTCTATATTTTTCCTTATTGGGTAAACTCAATCTAGGAATAAAATCCATGTGGCAACTAATTTTTTCATTGGTAGTAATCCATCTGGTAAAATTTCTTAAAGGATTTTTTGCATATTTTTCTAGAAAATCCTTTACTTCACGTAGAATTTAATCCTTCCCTTCCATTATCCCATCATTTATGATATTAACAATTAAAGCAAAAAATACCTTCTTCTTCATCTTATTTAAAATTATTTTCTTGAAATTAGGCACACCTTAGGATTGTTGTCTATTCTTTCATATTTGTCTTTCAATGGACTTAATACATATTTATTACCTTTTTCTACAATAGTGTAGGTGTTTTCCCTACCATCATGCATTTCTCTTATATAAAATTGCCATGATATTCCCAACAAGACATGATAGGAATCCATTGAAATAATGTTGTATTGGACCTCATCTTTATAAGATTTAATTTAAAAATTTATCACTAACTTTTCACTTACTAAAATCTAAAGTTAGTGGCCTTTCAACTCTCTAGTTAGACTTGAAGACCAAAAAAATATTTCTAACATAACTATAGCCTATTTTTAAGTAACTTAACCTAGCACCAATGTGATTTATATCTATGTTAAAATTATAACATAAGTTAGTCTCTTTTATTGCTCCTTGGACCTCTATAAATAACACTTTTATATCAATAGTTGAGATGCACTTATATATAAAGTTTCCCTTCAAAATATGAGACTACGGTTACTTTTTTATTTAAGGTGGAAAAAAAGAGAGAGAAAATATAAATCTTAATAACCATCAATAGCCTAATAGCCATAAGAATGAATAGATTTTTGTGTGGTATTGTGTATAGCATTTTTTCAAACAGTCAGACACCTTAGTGGCCATTTCAACATTTGTAGTCACCTCTGGTCCAACCTTGCATTGTAATAGCTTATAAAGAGCAAAGAGATTATCAAATAAAGTTATAGGGTTGCTGAAATCAAGGATTATTAAATAATAGTTCAAATTTGCTATATTTAAATTTAATTGTGGCTATTGTGTGGTAATACTAAGAGTTGGCATAGTACTTGCCTTATCTGTTACAAGAAGCTATTCAATATTGGATTTTGGTTTACTATATAAATATTGTTTAGAAAAGAAAGAGATGAATTAATTATCTTTGTTGTAATCTATATGCTGATTTCATGTGATGCACCTTGCCAGGATGATACACCTTGTCGGGGCCATAAATTTTGATTTGAGTGTCTGTTTTGCCCTATTTTTTTTAAACATGCATAATATAATTTCCAAGGGTCCTACAAGGTTGTTGTAATGGCCTTGGTCAATTTTGACCACTTTTAGGGCCAAAAATCCTCATTGGGTGGCCATAAATTAGTTTTTAATGTAATTTTTGGTTTCGTAATTGATGTAGATTCACTACAAGAGACCAATAATAGACTTCGGGATAAATTTACAAGATAGAGAATCAAACAAAATAACCAATAGAATAAATATGCAAATGAATTTATTTTATTATCTGAATACACACTACCACTTATAAAAGAATCACAAACTACTTATATCCCCAAAATCCTCGCAAACGCTACCTTATCTCTACTTACTATTTTTAGTAACTGACTTACTATTTTTAGTAACCCTAGAATAAAGCTTGGATAACATCAAAAATGGAACTACACATCCATTATTCATAAATTACAACTATCCCAAAATAGCAACCCTACTCTAGTTCTACACTAAGAGATATTAAAACTTTTCAATTTTGAAAAAACTAAAAATTACACAAGGCTATTAGTATGGCCTTACAAGACCCTTGGAAATTCAATTTTACATGTTTAAAAAAAATGGGGTAAAACGGACACCCAAATCAAAAGTTATAGCCCTAACAAGGGGTATCATCCTGGCAAGGTGCATCATTTTCCTCTGGTTGAAAATGAACTCCACTCCTATGAGTTCTGCTAATGAAATAACTAGAGCTTGTTGGTGGTAATATTTTTTAGTTCCTCCTCTGAAACCCAAGTGTTATATGCCTATGATAAACCTTCCCATTGTACCAGGTATTTAATATAGTTGCCATGTCATGTGGAGATCACTTTTCTATCAAGGGTCTAAGCAAAGTGTTTGCCTCCTTAGCATCTGCAATATCACCATGAAATTTATGCAAATCAGATACATTAAAAACTAGTGAAATATCAAGGTCATCTGGCAATTCCACTTTATAAGCATTGTCATTCATTTTCTATAAAATCCTATAGGGTCCAATTTTATTCATTTTTAACTTATTATATGTCCCCTTTGGAAATCACTCCTTTCAAAGATGAACCATCACCATGTATCCTACTTGGAACACTTGTACTCACCTATGCACATTTGCTACCTCTTTGTACTTAGCATTACTATTCTACAACTTGTCTCTGACCTCTTCTTGCAATTGCTATATATGCTCAACAAATGCTTCTACATTATCACTAACATGATCAATGATTGGTAACTCAACCAAATCTAGAACACCCTTGGTATTTTGACCATAAACTATTTGAAATGGTGATTTACCTATTGAGTAGTTCACTAAACTATTGTATGCAAATTCTACTAGCAACAAGGCTAGATTCCATTGTCTTGGCTTTTCGTCAACTATGCACTTTAGAAGGTTGCCCAATCTCTGATTCATGACCTTTGTTTGTCCATCATTTTATGGGTGATAATAACTATTGAAGTGTAGCTTTGTATCCAATTTCTTCCACAATATTATCCAAAAATGGCTTAAGAATTAACATCCCAATATGAAGTGATGGTCTTTGGAACTCCATGCAGTCTCACAACTTCATCAAAAAGTAATACTGTAATTCTAGTTGCATCATTGATTTTTTGGAAAGCAATGAAATGAGACATATTAGAAAACCTATCTACTACAATAAAAATCAAATTTTTACCCCGTTGAGTATGGGATAGCCCCAACACAAAATCCATGCTCAAGTCGGTACATGATCCCATGGGGATTGGTAAGAACGTATACAACCCTATATTTTGTGCATGACCTTTAGCCATATGGCACACTCAACATCTAGACATAAATTAAATTATGTCTCTCTTCAAACTTGGCAAATAGTACTTTTCCTCCATAAGAGCAACTATTTTATCCACGTTAAAGTGTCCTTCCAAATTGCCACTATGCACCTCACAGATGATATTCCTATGTATGGATCCAATAGATATGCACAACCATTTCCCCCTAAATAGATATACATCATGCATAACATACTCAACAAATATTTGACTAGTCTCACCCACTACTAGATTTTTGTACTGTTGTACAATGCTTCCAAAATCTGCATCAAATTCATACAAATATTTAATCTCCTTAAAGCCTACCACTACATTCTCCATGGTGGTTAATAGTATTACTCTCCTGCTCAATGCATCAACAACCTTATTTTGCTTACCGAACTTTTGCTTAAGCACAAATGAGTATTCTTGCAAAAAAGAGACCTATTTGGCATGTCTACTATTTAATTTCTTTTGAGAATTGACATACCTTAATTATTCATGATTAGTATACAACAAAAACTCCTTGGATATCAAATAATGTCACCAATACCTTAGTGCCTACATAATAGCATAAAATTTTACATCATAAATAGAATAATTCTTTCTTACCTCATTCAAATTTTCACTAAAAATTTTACTGGCTTCCCCTCTTGGCTCAACACAACACCAAACTCCACATGTAAGGCATCATAGTAAAATTAAAATACTTTGCTAAAATTAGGTAATACCAACACTGATACTTCTAAAACCTTCTTATTAAAGAACTCAAAACTCTGAGTTGCTACTTTTATCCAAACAAAGCTTCTCCTCTTCATACACTTTTTTATGGGAGCAAGAATGCTATTAAAGTTTCTAATGAACTTCCTGTAAAAAGTTGCCAAACCATGGAAAATTCTCACCTCGGTCACACTTCTTGGAATAGGCCATTCAAGAATGGCCTTCACATTTTCTTCATCCATCTTTAAGCCATCCTTTGAAATTACAAATCCTAAAACACTAAACTTTCCTGAAGAAATATACACTTCTTCAAATTAGCATACTTTTTCTCTTTCATTAATACCTCTAACCAACCTCAAATGGTGCAGGTTCTCTTATTTACTTTTACTAAAAAATAGGATATCATCAAAATAGACAACCACAAACTTACAAATGTATTCCTGTAACACTCAATTCATCAATCACATAAAGGTATAGCGTGCATTTGACAACCTAAATGACATCGCCAATCACTCGTACAACCCATATTATGTTTTGAAAGCTATTTTCCACTCATTTCCCTCTCTAATTCTAATATGATAATAACCACTTTACAGATCAATCTTGCTAAAGTAGTTAGCCCCAAGACATCCATTATATCATCCATTCTAGCTATAGGAAACCTGTACCTGATAGTAATTTTATTTATGGCCTTGCTATCCATACACATCTACCATGAGCTATTTTTCTTCAAAGTTAACATTGTGGGAGTTTCACAAGGAGTCATATTTTCCCTTACTAATCCTTTATATATCATTTTTATCACTTGCTTGCTCAACTCTACATTTTGGGTCGAGCTCATCCGATAGGTCGCCTGATTTGGAAGAGCTGACCTAGGAATTAAATCAATGTGATGTTGGATATCCCTCTTTGATGGTAAATCATCTGATATGACATCAACATACTCATTCAACAATTTTGATGCTACCGGTGGTATAAGAATCTCCTTTACCTCTATCTTCTTTGCTGCCAATGCATAACACCAACCCATTTCTTATGCCTCCCTAATAAAATCCTTTGCAGTCAGTAAAATCTTATCCTACCTTTCTTCCTTAAGAGGCAATAATACTACCTTTGCACCATCATTTCTTAAGGTGTAAGTATTTCAACCTCCATCATGGATGGCCTTCCTATCATACTGCCATAGTTTCCCCAATAGTATGTGACAGACATCCATAGGAATTACATCACACCATACTTCATCTTTATAAGTATTCCCAATTGAGAATTTTACTAAACATCTCTTATCAATAGTCACCTTATTCCATTTCTTGATCCATGAAATGGGATAGGGGTGTGGGTGCTTCTCCCATTTTAGATTCATTTTATCTACCATTATATTAGAGACCATGTTTTCACAAGTACCGCCATCAATAATTATTTTGCATACATTTCCTACCAATGTGCATCTTGTACAAAAGATATTTGTACATAGCCAAGAATCACCACCATCATTTGCTTGTATTTTTGCCTTATTTGGAGCAATCATAATCCTCCTTATCATGATATTTTTGCCCGTGTCTATAGAAAATTCTATCTTAGTCTCCTCATATTCCTCAACCACATTGACTATAGCTTATCCTCCTTGGCTTCTCTCTTTAGCATCATAATGGGTGCATTCAAATGCTCCATTGCCTTTATCACCACATCTATAATAGGTATATGGCTTTTATGGTCCATTACCAGTATGACCTCCCCCATTACCTCAATATCTCTGATGTCCTCTTCCTCTTTGGTAGGTACCACAACCTTGCTCTGTCTCTTCTTGTTTCTCTGTATTCAAGGATTCTCCCTTGGATGAGCTAGATCCACCACACCCCCAATTTGGAGAGGACACCATTCCCTTCTTCCCTCCTCTTCTATAATTACTCCTCTTATGCTTCTATTCATCCCTTAAGGTCATTTGATATGCATATTCTATAGTAAGGGTACGATGCATACTAAATTCATCTTGAATAGCATAACTTAGGCTATTTACATACCTCATAGCCCTTTGCTCTTCAGTCTCATTATGCTCCACCCAAATAGATAGTTTGTAGAACTCATTGGTGTAGTCCTTAATACTTTGGTACTTCTACCAAAGGTTTTGAAATATATGAAATAAGGTTTAGGAATAGTCTATAGGTACAAACTTCTCTTGCATAATTTTCTTCATCTTATTCTAGACCTTGATTTTATTTTTATTTTTCTCTGTTGCTCTATTTGTAGATGATCCCACCAAATTAATACATGCCCCTTCAACTTTGTGCTTGCCAGCTTCATCTTATTTTCATCAGCAAGAGTACTCCATTCAAAATATTTCTCCATGTTATTTATCCAATTGATTAGCTCCTCTAGTTTTAACCCACCATCATACTTGAGAACCTCAATCTTGATTCCATATCAATTTTCTTTATGCCCTTCCAAGGCTCGAATCATACTACTTTCAAATCATCATGATTATTCCTCTAGTCCTTCTAGCTCTTCATTCGTGTGAACCTTAATTCTATCTTCCTCGACCATGATATCATCATTAGATTCCAAATTTGAGACCTCATTTGAGCATAGATGCAATTAATCATACTAGTTAATCATGCTATTTCTACATGCAGATCCTTCATCTACCTATTTATTTGGGCATAGATCCCTCACCCTATTTATCTTCTATTCATATTATTTCCATTAGAAATACCTCACCTGCTCTGATACCAATTGATGTAGATTCACTGCAAGAGACAAAAATTTGACTCCAAGGTAAATTTACAAGATAGAGAATCAAACAAAAAAACCAATAGAAGAAACCTGCAAATGGTTTTCTTTTATAATCTAAATCCACACTATCCATTATAAAAGAACTATGAACTACTTATATCCGTAAAACCCTCGCAAATGCTACCTTATATCTACTTACTATTGTTAGTAACTAACTTAATACTTTTAGTAACCCTAGAAAAAAGCTTATATGGCATCCAAAGTGGAATCACAAATTCGTTATTCATTAATTATGACTATCCCAAAATAGCAACCCTACTCTAATTCTACATAAAGATATTAAAACTTTTCAATTTTGAAAAAACCAAAAATTACATTAAAATCTAATTTATGGCCACCCAGTGAGGATTTTTTATCCCAAAAGTGGTCAAAATTTGGCCAAGGTCATTACGATAACCTTACAGGACCCTTGGAAATTCAATTTTATACGTTTAAAAATAAATGGGGCAAAACAGACACTCTGATCAAAATTTACGGTCCTGGTAAGGTGTATCATCCTAGCAAGGTGCATCACATGGCTATTTTGAAAAGTAAACTTCAGTTTTTTTTTTGAATAGTCATAGTAATTACTATTAAAGTAAAAAGCTTGTACCTTATTTAATTATTCTGGAGCCAATTAACTAGGGATTTAAAATAAAAAATATTAAATATAGAAATGAATCCTTATATTTGGCCATTAAAATATTTCTTAGAGATTTTTCATAGTGTATTTTATGAACATTTTGATGATGCTTTAATAACTAGAATATATCAATATGGTTTAAGCAAAATAATGAGTTATGGATAAAAAGATCAACTGATTGTTAAGAGAAATGTTATGCTCTGGTATTTACATTGTTTTAAAGGACTTTTAAATCATGAGTTTATTTTGAAATAATTAAATGCTAGTTCTTTAAAAAGAAAAGTTTTAGCTTTTCAGTAAGACAAATGATGAAAGGTTATTAGACTAGTTAATGTTATTGGAAAACAAGTTTGTGATTTTAATAAAATTAAATATGGGAATAATCTACATATATTGAATTAAGTATTTAAGCTAATGTATTCTAGAGAATGGAATTAGATTCCATTCTAGAGAGAAGTATGGAATTCTCTTAGAAGAATGTTGTATGAAATTGTGTGATAAATGCATGGGTGCATCATGGAACTTCTTATGACATATGCATAGGTTGCATTATTAAAAATTTATTATGGCATGATGCATATTAAGCTACGTTTTCATAAGCAAGAGTTGTATTGATCCCTTACTTCATCATAATTATGCTTTGGAGAGAAGAACAAACCAGATTTGAAGTTAAAGGAATTATAGATTTCATATTGATATTTTGAAAATGTAATGTACTCTAGTATAGAATATTTTTACTTCAAATAATTATCATTTGTGAGTTATTTAAATATGAAATGTACATCTGATTTGTGGATATTGGGGAGATCATGTTTATTATAAAAGTTAATTACTTGGGATTTGGATATGATGTAGTATTTTATGATTTTAAGTCATAGTTGTTCCTCTTGTATATCTCTCATATTGTGATTATTAAGAAAATAGAAAAAAATATTAAATTTGCAATAGGGAAAAATTTGTATTAAACATTTTATGATGATATGGAAGTATTTAAATTATTATATCTTTAGCAATATTTTATGATGCTTAAATATAGAGTCTCATTTCCTTTATGTGGGAGTTATTCTTATTTAAAATGGTACATTTATGGGTTGAAAAGGGTATCTTAGGAGGGCATAAATTTAGTAGCCATGATATAACCCTTAAACAAGATGAATCCCAATATCTTGAGGAAAGTTGCGGTGATGCAACACCCAAGTTATCGCAAATTTCACCTTGAATAAGGAGGATTGGGTGTACCCAAAACGAGGAAACTCTTGGGAGTCCTAAGTAGGGAGGCATGGACTATAATTCCAACAAAAATAATAAAGTGATGGTACCTTGAATGGTGAGGATCGGGTGGCCATGCATATTATCACACAGTGGTAATAGCCTTAATTAACCCATTGCAAAGGTGTGATAATTCAGCACTAAAGTACTAGTTAACTCATTGTAGAGGTGTGATAACTAGGCTTTAAGGTATTACACCAGATAAAACCTACATAGATGGACTTATGTATGGTTGGGGAAATGGTATCCTCTTTTTCTAAATATTGAAAAGGGATAATCACTGTGCTATGGTCAAATTGTTTTATATTCAGGGAGAGTGTAACAAATGTGGGAGGACAATTGAAGGTATCTATTCTAACTATGGAGGTTTAGAAAAGTGAACCCTATAATATACAGATACTGGCCTATGCTATCCACTTAAGAGTTGTTTGTAGTGATAGGATCTCAAATGTTGTTGTGCCTTATTAATAATGAAAATGATTAGGACTTCATTGTGAACCTTACCTAGTTTAAGAAAAATATCTCTCTTAGGTTGGTTTATTTGGGTTGTTACAATTGGTATTAGAGCTAGGTTGTAGGACTAGTAGATACCATGAAGTGAATGTAGGATTGGCCTTGACTTGATGTTTAACTTTGGGAGACTTACTACTCTAAGGACCTTAACATGATCTAAGATACAACAAGTATTGCACATATTAGGATCAATTAGACCAAGGAGTAAAATTCTTAGAGAATGTAGTCTTATTGGGAATGGAACCTTGCATGGAGAAAGTATGGCCATAAATATTATCAAGTGAATGATAATGCTCTATTTTAGTTCATGGGGATGATGAAACTAACTACAAGTGTAATTTGGAGGAAATTGTAACCTAACTTAGCTCCTTTTTATGGCCATAAAAATGGCACCTAAGTTAAGGAGAGGAAGGAGAGGATATTCTCATAATTCAAGGCAAGCTAGGTAGGATGAAAGTGAAGCTAGAACTTGAGGGAAATTTTTTAGTAATTCTAATAGAGATGTGGAAAACCTCACAATAATAATTTCATTACTACATGAACAGATGGAATAACAAAGGCAATTGCTTGAAACTCTAGTTAATCAAGGTTCCTAGAATAGGAATTATGAGGGTAGATGGGAAGAGGATCTTTCTATGGATAACTAAGAAGGCATGGCTTGCATTGAGGCTGAGTTGGCCAAGGACCTAAAAAATATTAGGGTATCTAATTTCACTGGTAAATAAGGAGGAAATTTAGCCGAGTCCTGGCTAAATAAATTGTAAATATATTTTTGCATGAAGAGTTATTCTTGTGTGACCTAAATAGTATGTGCTACCCTCAATTTATAGGATACAACTTTGGAATGGTGGAATACATTCAAGGTTGGCAAAAATATCCAAGCAATAAATCTCCAATGGGGCTATTTTGTTCAAGCATTTATGAAAAATATTCTTGTAGACCAATTTTATGTAGAGAATTTTGAGGAATTATCTACACTCCAACAAGTTATCATGACTATGGAGTTATACTACCAAAACATCGTGAAGCTTCTAAAGTATGTACCAAAGTATGAGACAATGAGCACCTAAAGGTACATAAGTTTATCTTAAGAGCATATCCTAAGATTAGAACCATTATTAATATGATTAAACCCCATATCCTACAAAAATAATACCATATGGCTCAATAGGAAGAATACAATCTACAAAAAACAAATCATTTTTCTACTATGGTGGGTTGATAGAAGACGATTGATAGGAACTCAAAAAAGAAAGTGTTGGATTCATAAAATGGGATCAAGAGCAAAACAAGAAGAACAAAGATAACTCAAAGTTTAATAAGAAGAAATATAGGAAACAAGGGAATTAGAAAAAGAAATTTAAGAAAGAGAATAATTCTAACCCTCATCCTCAAATGCAGATAGAGTTAGTATAGGAATAGGAAACAAGGGAAAAAGGATAAGAAAGAACCGAGGGACCCAAAGGTGGTTGCTACAATTATGGGGGTCTGTATTATGCTAATAGGTGTCCCAAAAATCTAAAATCAAGTAACAAGACTCAAGAACAACCACATTAGATTTATGCAACAATAAAAAATCAGAACCTAAATAGACAAACCACTCCCTTGTTATTTAATGATCCACAAATGTAGTTTGCTTGAATTTAGGAAGCTTGGGAAAAATTAAATTAGGAAGAATAAGATCTATATATACTATGAAATTTTCTTCCTAAGACATTAGGAAGCTTCAAATTAATTAAATTGGGAAAAATATTGCCATAAAATAGGGATTAGTGAGGAGGATACTCATAAGATAACTTTTAAGACTAGATATGGACACTATGAGTTCACAATGTTACCATTTGGGTTGACAAATATGCTATTAACATTTATAAATATAATGAACAATGTGTTCAAGAGGTATCTAGATCAATTTGTTATGGTATTTTTAGATGATATTTTGATATATTCTCACATTAGAGAAGAGCATGATAGACATACGAGGATAGTGTTAGAGGTGCTAAGAAAGAATCAACTTTATGGAAACTTATCCAAGTGTGACTTTTATGTCCCTCAAGTACAATATTTGGGACAAATCATAGTATAACCTTGATCTCTTTTAGACCTTGCTCTACTTCCAGTCGAGCATCTATATCCTTAGTAGATATTACCTTGATATCTTTTAGACCTTTCTCTACTACCAGTTGAGCATCTATAGCACCAGTAGAGATTATTTTAGAATCACCCATGTGTTTGATTGATTTTGTATTTCTTTCCATTTTTTTCTCATCTAGATATTACCCTACTTCTAGTCAGGCGTCTATAGCCCCGGTAGATATTATCTAAATCTTTTGATTGATTTCACAAGTTTTTATTTTCTTTTCTTTTCTTATTTTATTAAACATTTAATAGCTTTTGCAAAATTTGTATGCTACTTGGGTTAGAGATCTGCACACAAAAATGACTTCATCATTCAATATTCCAAAGAATACCCTTTAATATGGTGTGTTACATGTGGAGCTTCAATGAAATATTTCATTGTTCCAAACTCCACTATCTTGTCCCAAAATCTAAGAATGATTACTAAAAAAAATTATTTCCTTTTCCTTAATATCACATGATTTTAGAACAGGAAACCCATCTTACATGACAAAGGAACTGTTGGTTCGGCTTTTATACACACCTTGTGAAGAATGAGCATGAAAACCTGATAACACTTATAAGGGATAAATCCCACTCACTTTAGGATCTTGCTGGATATCCAAGGTGTGAGTTACAGAGTTGGGTCAAATGTCTATTCACTCTTTTTCGCTTTTGGAATAGTTTCAAGTGGACTGTCTGTTACCTTACAACGGGTTCTGAACTTGTTCAATAATGTTTTTGGAATTGGTTATCTTGGTGGACACTCAGATTTACAATCAGTTCTTTGATCTAGCTCTTTATGTGTTAGCAGATTTAAATAAAAGACAAATGTAAAAGAAAATAAAAATGGATCATTCAATCGATGGAACAGAGAGAGTAGGGTAGGGCAGAAAGAGAAATTTATCTAACTTAGCTACAAAACCAAAACTACCAATTTTAGTTATACCGGTTAGCTTCAAAATAGAACAAAATCAAAGAGGAAAGTGTCCAACTTTCTAAGATCACCTTCCACTAAGAGCATAAGACAAAGACAACAACAGATCTGAAAGAAAATCACAAATAGAAGGGAAGTCGGTTAAAATTGGTATCTTTCACCAGCAGCCTAGCTCGCACAGTGAGGACAGAGCAATTAGAACAGGCCTGAACCTTAAATCTATAATTTTCCCTAACATACAATAAAGAAAATGAAGCCTAGCAGCATATCCAATCCTGGTAACACAGATCTACAACATAAATTAAATAAACCTTAATGAAACGGAAACAAAAGAAGATGAACTTATCACAATCTGAAAGAGATTAGGCTCCTGGCCATGCTATCACAGAAAACGAAAGTCACACCAACTCTAAGTCCAGAACAAAGCATTCAAACAAGATTTGCAGGAAATTGCTCCAATAGCTTTTATTTCTAAGTTTTCGCCTCTCGGAATTTACATTCGGAAGAAGTATTTATAGACTCAGGACAGACCCTGATATTTTTAGAAATATCTTCTTCTCAAACCCTAAATCTTATCCTCTAAACCTTACTACCTCGGTTTTACAATATAAGCCCCTTTAAAAATAGAGTTTTGAATAAACCCTAACCACTCGCAAATCTTAGTGCAGTTACTTGCCATAAATGGAGAAGGCATGATCTGATATTATTCTCATCCATCTATAACTGCAAGTAAATATCTTCGTTTTCTGGCCGGTCGTCGATATATTCCATAAATGGGCACTGCGTGTGAAGGTATCTTCATCTTTTCGGTGCATCATCCGAGAGGGTCTCATTAATTCCTCAGAGAAATTTGGATGAGTCACCGATTTCTCTGACATTTTATCTTCGTAGAGCCGCTTTCGAGTTGAAATTCTCTGCACGCCATTACTTTCACCATAAATTCTCTTGTTAAATGCGTCCATCGGCAAATTTCGGTAACTATGTGTAGATATTTTCATTTTCTGGTCAATTGCCGACATATTCCATTAAATGGGCAGTTGCTTAGTCACCGTAAAGTCTCTTTGCGGCCAGATCTATAAAATCTGGATGAACCAACAATTCTCGGCATCTCAAATTTCCATCTGACGGCCTTCATTTAATCCATGCTTATTTTGTCTTTTTTCGCCATTACTTTCGCTAGTATGCAACTGCCAGCTGGCTTTCTACAAAAGAACAAGCAAGGATTAGTATTTTAATATTATTAATTTAAAACCCTAATGTTCATTATATGTCGGCTCTATTTTTTTTTTTTTGACACGTGTCACGAAATCATGACGTCCCCCTGCATTCTGGTCTTTCTAGCTCTTCTACCACGAAACCGTGACATGTCGCGAAATCGTGACATGTCACAAAATCGCGACGTCTCCATGCCTTGGCATTTTCTTTCTTTTGTGTCGTGATTTTGTGACATTGCAATTTCGTGACACCTTAATGCCTTAGGCCCATTTCAAGTTTTGTGTCGCGATTTCGCGACGTCTTCAATGCCTTAGGCCCCTTTCAAGTTTTGCGTCACGATTTCACGACACCTTCAATGCCTTAGGCCCCTTTCAAGTTTTGTGTCATGATTTTGCGACACCTTCTCTGCCTTAGGCTTCTTTCAAATTTTGTGTCACGATTTCATGACACTTCATCCTTAGGCCCCTTTCAAGTTTTGTGTCACGATTTCATGACATCGTGATTTTGCGACACCTTCAATGCCTTAGGCTTCTGACTCAAAACCCGTCGTGAAATCGTGACACTTCCAAGACTTGCACTTTTCTTCCAAAACCTGTCGCGATATCGCGACACTTCCAAGACTTGCACTTTTTTAAACACGTCGCGATATCGCGACGTTTTCTACAAGTTTCCTTTGTCCAAACTTCGATATCTGACTTCTCATCACTGTCTTTTAGTCCAAATATCCATCATACATATCGCCATTTCAAAAAAACCATACTCAAAAAATCAAATCGACGTTTCCAAAATGGAAAATGTCACGAAATCACAACGTTTTCATTACTTAGCAAATTTTCCAGAAATTGTAGGTTGACTTAAATGAATTCATTCATCTGTATTCTACATTTTTACATATCAATGAAAGATCTTTTTTACTCAGAATGATTCTAACATTAAAGAAGTGAATTCTAAATTGAAATTAAAGTCACATGCAAGCCTACTTAGATACTTTGATATATGCAAAACTTGAAAAAGAAGGAGGCAAGCAAAATTTGGAATTAAAACCAGGAAAACATCAAGAGGGTCCTTACTGCAAAATGAAAGCTAAAAATTTTCAAAGGATGGAATTTCATTTTTTAGTGGGGGTGTGTTGCTTCTCAACAAATGGCGATATCTACGGGTAAAATAGTAGCACTATTTTAGAATCCAGGACTCTAGTTTCAAAACAATATAGACCATGTACCATGCTTTGCCACAAATATTCTTCAAAATAATTTAACTACTACCTGATAGTTGTCAAAATTTCCCAAGGACATACTAGGTTGAATCATTTAAGGAAGATTTTTGATGTGCAATTATAAGCGTATAAAACTTTCTTCAAGAATGACTGGGCCTTCGAATGTTGTACTCTGGATTGATCAACTTTTCTAGATTGTGAAAGGGGAAACCGAGTAGGGCTCTGTTTACTAGTTTAGCCTTTTACAACCCCCACAGAGTTACTCTTTAGATTTTCACGACCCTGATCCACAACTGTGAGGTGGTATCTACAACTTGGTAAAAGAAAACATCTTCTGAAGCCTTGGCTATCTCTTTCATTACATAACTTCTTCTCTCTCTTTTTTTTTTTTTTGTGTGGGAAATAACAGAGTGCCAGTTTTATGTTGTCTTGCTCAACTTTCACCTTCTCTCTCTCTCTCTTTTGAAATATACCGAAATCTAGAAAGCCTTGCTAAAAAAACAATTTTTTTTTTATTCTTCATCGATCTGGAAACTGCCTCAGCCTGGGTACTGATAGCCTCTATGGATACTCAAATAATTTCATGAATCAGAGTCCCCTCTTATGACCAACTTTTCTTGGATTCCCTGGGAGTTTCTCCAGCCAAACAGTATAGCAGTTTCTTTATAATTAAAATAATTGTGGCAAGCAAGACACAAAATCCAATTATCTTTCTACTGTTGTTCTGAATAACAAAATAGTTCCACTGTTCAGTTTAAGCAGACTATCTCTTAATTAGAATAAAACAAAATGAACACGGGATTTTGAACTCAGAATAAAAACAATTTTTTTAAAGGCTGATTTCTTTCTTTACTGCCCAGGCAAAACTTAAAAAAAATAGAATTTTTAAAAGCTAAAAGAAATTTGTACAGACCCCAAAGGATAAAACACAGAACTTTAAAATCAAACAAAATAAAATAAAAACAAACTACTTTGTACAGACCCCAAAGGATAAACAAAAATAAAATAAAATAAAACTACTTTGTACAGACCCACAGAACTTTAAAATCAAACAAAATAAAATAAAAACAAACTACTTCAAAGCTTATTTACAATATATACACATGTTACAACGTCTTTGTGATTTATTCAAACGATATATTGGATGGAACAGCTGAGAAATAATGCTTTAGATATTGACCATTAACAGGAAGGTTCAAAAAATTACCCTCCAGGTCCTGTAGAAGAAATGCATTATTACCTAGGATCTCGGCAATCTGGTATGGCCCTGTCCATAAAGGTTGCAGCTCTGAGTGTTTACCTTTCTTTTCTTGGGCCTTGTCCCATAGAAGCACCAGGTCTGCACGATTGAAAGCGCTCACCCTGGTCTTTTCGTCAAGCCAACGCTTGACTGTCTCTTGGTGTCGACTAAAATGCTCCACAGCTTGAAGTCGTCCACCCTGCAAATCAAACAAGTCCAACATACGAGTTTTCGTATCTGCATGATCAAAGTAATGTAAAGCAAATTTTAATCCTGGTACTAATGCTTCATATTCTGCCAAATTATTCGTGCAGGGAAACTGCAAGCGATAAGACATAAAACCGGTTTGATTTTTTGGTCTTTTAAGAACAGCCCTTGTACCATAACCTTGCTCAGACTTAGCTGCATCAATATGAAGTATCCCAACTTCATTATCGTGATCAAGGTGAGCTTTAACCGGTTTCTCCTTTTGAGTAGTTGTCAAATTATAAACCCCGATATAACAACCCTCAGTAAGATTAACAGTCTCATTTTTGGCATTATATTCTGTGATCATGAGTTTATATCTTGGTTCTCTGTTGATTTTTAATTGATTTGCAAAACCATTCCAGGGTAACCACATATGCAAAAAATTAGTAGCCAAGTACCCATTCAAGGATTTTGACCAATCCCTGCTCAGAAGCATTCCGTATCCTACAGGAATATCCACCACCTGAATATCAATTCTGTGTTGCGCTCTCGGCTCAGATGCTAGCTGGATGTGTATATTCTGAAGTTCACCTACCACTTTAACCTCAGACTTATCCAATTGGATGACTCTCATCTCGGAGTTCATGGGGGTCAAACCCAACTGTTGACAAATGGCCAAAGGCATAACATTAGCTGAAGCACCTGAATCTACCAGACAGTTGTGTAAATTTTTCCCAAATATTCGGACAGTCAGTAGAAAAGGCGAAACTTCAGTCTTCTCTTTATACATGGCCACATTTGCATTTGCCATCTTCTTTCCCTTTTCCAAAGGTTTGGTAGTAGGTTCAGAATATGTTTTGATCAGGTTATCCCTCTGTTCTAAAATTTGGGCCAACTCATGAAGAGTGATGTTGGCTTTGATCTTCTTCATGTCCTCCACTATATTATATCCCTTATTGAGTGGAGGGACAAATGCATCTGGTCCTCTCGGATTTCCTCCCTTGGGTGGAGATGGGTTATTGCTTGAAGATGGATCTGGAGGAACACTGTGGGAGTTGTCCGGAGGGGTAGATGTAGTGTTGGGCTCCGGATTTCTGTTTCTGAGGTTGTAGTTGTCCCTCCTGTATTGTTGAAAGGCTTGCACTTCATCCATGGGTAGCTCCACAACATTCTCTGATTCTTCTGGGAAAGTGAAAGAATCTAACACCATAGCTGCACTATGTTTAGATGAACTTGGAGCATCCGTAGTTCTTTGATGTTCAGGAGAAATCAACTCACCAGATAAAGCTTCAAAGGCATTACAAAATTCTAGACAATCCAATTCCCCGTGCTGAGAAGTAGCATGTATCCTGCACCAGTTAGGCAAAGCCAAATCACAAATATTTACATCATGACCTTTACCTTTATAATCCTTATTGGGTTCGTATGGGGGCCGAGTGAATCTATTTTGTTGATAAGGAAATCTGTTTGGGTTTTCGTCGGTGGACACTTGCCTTTTGAAAGTCAAAAAGTCATTTGCCAACTTTTGGACTACCCTTGAAACTTCTTCAACTCTTGTGTTATCAGATTCTTTCTCCGGACTCTGTACATTTTCAGTAGGTGTTACAGCCAATGGATTTCTTGATGGTGGAGTTTGATGTACTGGCAACATCATCTGATGTGGTATGGGATTGAAGATAGGGGTACCTTGTGTGACCAAAGGAATTTGATGAGCATTTAAAGGTTGAGGCCCCAATTGCCTTTCCAGAACTAAAGCTTCTTTGTAAGCCTCTGTTAGATTGGTAATAGAGGCATCTCTTTTCAAGAAAATAGAAGTCATTGGATCTAGAGAATTCCTAAAAATTTCCAATGCCAGGTCTGCATTTGGCACATAATAACCAGTCAGTCTACCATAAGCCTTCTGAAATCTGACATTGTAAGATCTGATAGATTCATTTATTTCTCTTTTAATACCAGAAAACTGTTGATATAATACACTGGGATCTATTACTTCACCAAACTGTGATACAAAAACCTTTTCCAAGTCATTCCAACTGGTAATAGAATCGTTAGTGAGATTTAGAAACCAGTCGTAAGCTCCCTCCTGGAGAGTGAACGGGAACAATCTGCAAGCCACATCTTCATGCTGTACATTTAACAATTTTAGAGCATTCTTGAATGCTACTAGGTGTTCTTCCGCTGTCCTAGTTCCATCATGCTTGTATCTGGGAAGATATCTCTCAGGATTTCTGGGTAGGTCATGGGCTGCACCCGAGATATTTAAGGCAGTGGAACCCAACCAGTTGGCCATTACTACTTGATTGACGATGATACTTTCAGTTGTAGTTGGAGTAACTACAAGTGGTGACAAAACTATTCCAGACAAGGACTTGGCCCTTCTGAGGCTGCTTCTTCTTGGAGTTTCTAACTCAGGCACAAGGAGCTCTCCAGCTCTGGAATGGGACCTTGTTACTCTATAAGTGGAATCCAACTTTTCACAAGCAACTTATAATCTTACAATCCTTAACAAACTACTGAACTTCGGGCCCTCCTTCTAGCGCCAATTTTAAATGTTGGTGTTGAGTTTCACTGTTTAGGCAAAAACTCAAACAAACAAGTTTTAAAAGGCTGAGGAGGAGGGAAAAAGGCTACCAGACTCTGGATAAAATATAGTATTTGTTAAATACCACATACAATCATATTTCTCAACTCAAGCGCACTAAGAACGTAAGTTCTGCCCTCCTTCTAGCGCCAATTTTAAATGTTGGTTCGACTTTTATACACACCCTGTGAAGAATGAGCATAAAATCCCGATAACACTTATAAGGGATAAATCCCACTCACTTTAGGATCTTTCTGGATATCCAAGGTGTGAGTTACAGAGTTGGGTCAAATGTCTATTCACTCTTTTTCGCTTCTGGAATAGTTTCAAGTGGACTGTCTGTTACCTTACAACGGGTTCTGGACTTGTTCAATAATGTTTTTGGAATTGGTTATCTTTGTGGACACTCAGATTTACAATCAGTTCTTTGATCTAGCTCTTTATGTGTTAGCAGATTTAAATAAAAGACAAATGTAAAAGAAAATAAAAATGGATCATTCAATCGGTGGAACAGAGAGAGTAGGGTAGGGCAGAAAGAGAAATTTATCTAACTTAGTTGCAAAACCAAAACTACCAATTTTAGTTATACCGGTTAGCTTCAAAATAGAACAAAATCAAAGAGGAAAGTGTCCAGATTTCTAAGATCACCTTCCACTAAGAGCATAAGACAAAGACAACAATAGATCTGAAAGAAAATCACAAACAGAAGGGAAGTCGGTTAAAATTGGTATCTTTCACCAACAGCCTAGCTCGCATAGTGAGGACAGAGCAATTAGAACAGGCTTGAACCTTAAATCTGTAATTTTCCCTAACATACAATAAAGAAAATGAAGCCTAGCAAGCATATCCAATCCCGGTAACACGGATCTACAACATAAATTAAATAAACCTTAATGAAACGAAAACAAAAGAAGATGAACTTATCACAATCTGAAAGAGATTAGGCTCCCTGGCCATGCTATCACAGAAAATGAAAATCACACCAACTCTAAGTCCAGAACAAAGCATTCAAACAAGATTTGCAGGAAATTGCTCCAATAGCTTTTATTTCTAAGTTTTCGCCTCTCGAATTTACATTCAGAAGAAGTATTTATAGACTCAGGATAGACCCTGATATTTTTAGAAATATCTTCTTCTCAAACCCTAAATCTTATCCTCTAAACCTTACTACCTCGGTTTTACAATATAAGCCCCTTTAAAAATAGAGTTTTGAATAAACCCTAACCACTCTGCAAATCTTAGTGCAGTTACTTGCCATAAATGGAGAAGGCATGATCTGATATTATTCTCATCCATCTGTAACTGCAAGTAAATATCTTCATTTTTTGGCCGATCGTCGATATATTCCATAAATGGGCACTGCGTGTGAAGGTATCTTCATCTTTCTGGTGCATCATCCGAGAGGGTCTCATTAATTCCTCAGAGAAATTCGGATGAGTCACTGATTTCTCTGACATTCTATCTTCGCAGAGCCGCTTCTGAGTTGAAATTCTCCGCACGCCATTACTTTCACCATAAATTCTCCTGTTAAATGCGTCCATCGGCAAATTTCGGTAACTGTGTGTAGATATTTTCATTTTCTGGTCAATTGCCGACATATTCCATTAAATGGGCAGCTGCTTAGTCACCGTAAAGTCTCTTTGTGGCCAGATCTATAAAATCTGGATGAACCAGCAATTCTCGGCATCTCAAATTTCCATCTGACGGCCTTCATTTAATCCGTGCTTATTTTGTCTTTTTTCGCCATTACTTTCGCTAGTATGCAACTGCCAGCTGGCTTTCTGCAAAAGAACAAGCAAGGATTAGTATTTTAATATTATTAATTTAAAACCCTAATGTTCATTATATGTCGGCTCTATTTTTTTTTTTGACACGTGTCACGAAATCGCGACGTCCCCCTGCATTCTGGTCTTTCCTAGCTCTTCTGCCGTGAAACCGCGACATGTCACGAAATCGCGACATGTCTCCATGCCTTGGCATTTTCTTTCTTTCGTGTCGTGATTTCGTGACACCTTCAATGCCTTAGGCCCCTTTCAAGTTTTGTGTCATGATTTCGCGACGTCGCGATTTCGTGACACCTTCAATGCCTTAGGCCCCTTTCAAGTTTTGTGTCACGATTTTGCCACGACGTCGCGATTTTGTGACACCTTCTATGCCTTAGGCTTCTTTCAAGTTTTGTGTCATGATTTCATGACACCTTCAATGCCTTAGGCCCCTTTCAAGTTTTGTGTCACGATTTCACGACGTCGCGATTTCGCAACACCTTCAATGCCTTAGGCTTCTGACTCAAAACCCGTCGCGAAATCGTGACACTTCCAAGACTTGCACTTTTTTCCAAAACATGTCGCGATATCGCGACACTTCCAAGACTTGCACTTTTTTTCGAAAACACGTCGCGATATCGCGACGTTTTCTACAAGCTTTCCTTTTGGTCCAAACCTGTCGCGATATCGCGACGTTCTCATCACTTGGTTCTTTTAGTCCAAATATGTCGCGATATCAACGTTTTCTACAAGCCTCGCTTTCAACCAAAATATGTCGCGATATCGCAACGTTTCCAAAAACAAAAATGTCGCGATATCGCGACGTTTCCAAAAATAGAAATGTCATGAAATCGCGACGTTTTCAAAAATTAGGAAATGTCACGAAATTGTAGGTTGACTCCAATGAATTCATTCAACTGTATTCTGCATTTTACATATATGTGAAAGATCTTTTTACTCAGAATGATTCTAACATTAAAGAAGTGAATTCTAAATTGAAATTAAAGTCACATGCAAGACTACTTAGATACTTTGATATATGCAAAACTTTGAAAAAGAAGGAGGCAAGCAAAATTTGGAATTAAAACCAGGAAAACATCAAGAGGGTCCTTACTGCAAAATGAAAGCTAAAAATTTTCAAAGGATGGAATTTCATTTTTTCAGTGGGGGTGTGTTGCTTCTCAACAAATGGCGATATCTGTGGGTAAAATAGTAGCACTATTTTAGAATCCAGGACTCTAGTTTCAAAACAATATAGACCATGTACCATGCCTTGCCACAAATATTCTTCAAAATAATTTAACTACTACCTGATAGTTGTCAAAATTTCCCAAGGACATACTAGGTTGAATCATTTAAGAAAGATTTCTGATGTGCAATTACAAGCGTATAAAACTTTCTTCAAGAATGATTGGGCCTTCGAATGTTGTACTCTGGATTGATCAGCTTTTCTAGATTGTGAAAGGGGAAACCGAGTAGGGCTCTGTTTACTAGTTTAGCCTTTTACAGCCCTACGCAGAGTTACTCTTTAGATTTTCATGACCCTGATCCACAACTGTGAGGTGGTATCTACAACTTGGTAAAAGAAAACATCTTCTGAAGCCTTGGCTATCTCTTTCATTACATAACTTCTTCTCTCTTTTTTTTTTTTTGTGTGGGAAATAACAGAGTGCCAGTTTTATGTTGCCTTGCTCAACTTTCACCTTCTCTCTCTCTCTCCTTTGAAATATACCAAAATCTGGAAAGCCTTGCTAAAAAACAATTTTTTTTTATTCTTCATCGATCTGAAAACTGCCTCAGCCTAGGTACTGATAGCCTCTATGGATACTTAAATAATTTCATGAATCAGAGTCCCCTCTTATGACCAACTTTTCTTGGATTCCCTGGGAGTTTCTCCAGCCAAACAGTATAGCAGTTTCTTTATAATTAAAATAATTGTGGCAAGCAAGACACAAAATCCAATTATCTTTCTATTGTTGTTCTGAATAACAAAATAGTTCCACTATTCAGTTTAAGCAGACTATCTCTTAATTAGAATAAAACAAAATGAACACGGGATTTTGAACTCAGAATAAAAATAGTTTTTTTTTTAAAGGCTGACTTCTTTCTTTACTGCCTAGGCAAAACTTAAAAAAAATAGAATTTTTAAAAGCTAAAAGAAATTTGTACAGACCCCAAAGGATAAAACACAGAACTTTAAAATCAAACAAAATAAAATAAAAACAAACTACTTTGTACAGACCCCAAAGGATAAACAAAAATAAAATAAAATAAAACTACTTTGTACACCCACATAACTTTAAAATAAAACAAAATAAAATAAAAACAAACTACTTCAAAGCTTATTTACAATATATACACATGTTACAACGTCTTTGTGATTTATTCAAACGATATATTGGATGGAACAAGCTGAGAAATAATGCTTTAGATATTGACCATTAACAGGAAGGTTCAAAAAATTACCCTCCAGGTCCTGTAGAAGAAATGCATTATTACCTAGGATCTCGACAATCTGGTATGGCCCTATCCATAAAGGTTGCAGCTCTGTGTGTTTACCTTTCTTTTCTTGGGCCTTGTCCCATAGAAGCACCAGGTCTGCATGATTGAAAGCGCTCACCCTGGTCTTTTCATCAAGCCAGCGCTTGACTGTCTCTTGGTGTCGACTAAAGCGCTCCACAAATACCAACAAGGATACCAAATTCAATAACCATCACAAAACACTACCACAATCAAGAGATCAAACCCAAAATCTGAAGATGCAACAACATGAACACCAAACAAAGTAAAACCTACAAATATCACAAAATCAAGAGAAACTATGTACAAAATCCAAAAAAAAAGCCATGAAAATCTAAAATAATTATTCACATGAGTACACAACATATGTACAAATTATGTGAGAGCTAAACTATTTCATGGGTAAAAATAGTGCTTGAGAAAATACCCATTAACAGGCAAATGAATATCATCTCCACTCAGGGTTTTAAATTGAAAAGTGTTTTCACCAAGGATATCTGAAATATGATAAGGACCAAGCCAAAGACAATCAAATTTATAATGCTCACCCTTTTTCTCATGTGCCTTATCCCAAAGTAAAACCAAATAAAAAATCTTGAATATTTAATTTTAGCCCATTTATCAAACCACCTCTTTACAATATCCTGATGTTTACTAAAGTGAAGCAAAGTCTCCTTTTATTTTCATCTAACTACATAAGGGAAATGAAATGAGCTTCAATTTTATCATATGTTTCAAGGTATTATTTCATGAATATTAAAGTTTACAATTTAATATTTGTAGAAAAAATTGGATCTTGTCCATACACCAAATGATAGGGTGATGTTCCTATGGACTCTTTAATTCTTGTTTTGTTTACCCATAATGCAAATTTCAATTTATTATGCCAATCATGAGGATTATGTTCAAGAAATTTCTTAATAATGGACAACAAGATATTATTAGATGATTCTGCTAAACCATTACCTTACGGATAATAATTAGAATAAAATTTAATTCTCACCTTGTTGTTGTATGCCCATTCTACAAAACGGAGTGAAGAAAAAGTAGGACCATTATCACAAACAATTGAACATGGCATTCCAAATATAGTCACAATATGATCTTCCAAAAATTGAATAAGAACCTCACTAGTGCATTTTTTTGTGGGAATAGCTTTTATCCATCTAGTACAATAGTCAATAGTGCTAAGAATGAACTTATGAGAAGTTAAATAATTAGGATTAATAACACCTACAAAATCTAATCCCCACTGAGCAAATGGTTTCATTTCTACTACAGGTTGTAAAGGCATAGAAGCATGTTTCTCCCTATTAGCTACAACCTAACAAATGTGGCAAGAATGCACATGGAAATGGGCATATTTAAATATGTGAGGCCAATAGTAATTCGATCTCAATATTTTATGTATGGTAGCATTCACGAAACCATGTCCCATACCATACTTACCATGAAACTTGGGTAATATTTGCATGGCTTCCTCCTTGTTCAAGCAACGAAGGAAAATTCCTTTGTGATTTTTTATGTACAACACACTAGCTTTAATCATAAAGTTCATAGACTTTAACCTAAGAGCTCTTATTTGAGTGGAAGTAAAATATGAGGGACACTTACCATTCAATATAAAATAAACAATATCAATATACCATTAATCTTGCGTGACATCCCCTACATTATATTATTGAAAAGAAATTTTAGGATCAATCTTCGCAAGCATTTTCATCAAGCCTTGTCGTCAAACTAGCTTAATTGGGTGAATCTCAAGGTAAAACTCTTGTAAGGTAGAGATCCACTTCCCTCATTTTTTTCCTAGTTCATTCTGCATCAACATAGTTTTCATTGCAGGATCAGGTACAATGGCAAAAATTCTACTATGCAAAATGTAATGCCTAATTTTTTTAACAGTTTTGAACAACACATACACTTGTTTATCCAAAATGGTACATCTTAAATATGCATATTTCAAGGGTGAATTCATAAAATAAATAGGATTTTCATAATTACCTTCACTTTTTTGAGTCAACACGCTAGCAAATGAATGATCAGATGCAAAAGTGTAAATGTAAAATAGCTTTTTGTAATTAGGACTTACCAATACAGGTGCATTGGAAATGGTATTCTTAAAACTCTAAAAGGTAGTATTAGTATTACTTGTCCAATTACTATTCACATCCTTTCTCAACATATCATTCAAAGGCCTTACAATTTCAGCAAATCCAGAAATGAATTTCCTCACAAAATTGAATTTTACCAAAGAATGACCTAAGCTCTTTCTACTACGTGGAAGATAAATCTTTTGAATTGCCTCTATTCTTGTGGTATCTATAGAAATGCCTTCCTTTTATATCACATGTCCCAACAATATCCCCTCAGTTACTCCAAAGATACACCTTTTAAGATTAAGAGAAATTCCATGCTCTCTACATCTTTGAAGTACTATTCTCAAATGATTTATATGATCTTCTCACTTCTTTGATAAAATTGGGATTTCATCAACATAAATAACTATGCATTTTCCAATGAGGTCTTTGAAATCATAGTCTATGGCACGTTGAAATGTAGCACTTGCATTAAGCAAAACAAAAGGCATCCTCTTGTAAGCAAATGTTCTCCATTTAGTAGTAAAAGTAATCTTCATTCTATCATTTCGATCAATAAGAATCTGAATATATCCATAATAGCCATAAATAAAATACATCATTTTAGATCCATTAACCATTTGTAAAATTTGATCTATAGAAGGAAGAGGGTAGTTATCTTTCTATGAAGCTTTATTAAGATTCTTGAAATCAATGCATAATCGAATCTCTCAATTTTTCTTCCTGATAGGAACTATGTTTGCAACCCATGTAGAATGTCGGATAGGAAATATAATTTTTTCCTCAAATTAATATTTTAACTTCCTTCTCTATGATAGGTTCTAGCAATAGGTTAAATGGGTATTGTTTCTACCTAATGGGCTTAGAATCATGTTTCAAAGGGATAGTATGCATGATAATGTTTTGATTGTAAGTTTTTAAATCTTCATAAATCCATGCAATATAGTCCACATAATCTTTAAGTGCATGTATTATTCCTTCATTTTCCTGATGTGTGCATGCTTTCACGATAAGTACATCATGTGTAATCTCCTTGCTTCCAATATTAACTACATCATATGCATCATTTGGTAGTGATATTTTATCACATATTTTGCTCTTGTAGTCAATATCAAACAAATTTTCAAGTGAGATAACACATTTTGGGATATCATTAGCTCTCTTTGATACCTCACTTTCATCATCTCCATCATCTTGTAACCATTGGTCCTAATAGATTACCTGATTTTTAAAAACACCTGAACTAGTCACAAAGTCAAATATATGCTTATCACTTTCAAATACCTGTAAGTTTTTAACATTGTCAGGTATAGAAGGATAGGGAACTAATTCTATTGAAAAAAAATTAACTTTCTATTACCAATGGGCTTTAGCATACCTACCTCTACTACCAAATAATTTACAACACGATTACCTTTTCTAGAAATCAATGAGATGTTAAAGGCTTCAAATTCATCTATTAGATCTCTAACTCTATTTTTTTAATGAATTATCCTTTTGTCACATGTGTATTGTCCCTTGACTTGCCTAAAAACTCAATCTGAATCACCTAAGACTTTCAAATATTTAACATTCTTATTCAAATCTAATTGTAATCCAAAAATAAATGCTTCATACTCTATTGTATTACATTTGCATAGACATTGTAATCTAAAGGTAGTGAGAAAGGATTTACCTATAGGATATATGAGCTCAACACCAGCTCCAAAACCTTGTTTGGATCTTTATCCGTAAAAATTAAGCATACAAACAAGATCATCATCATTAGGTGGGCTACAAGATGGAATTTCATCATTAGAATTATTTGTAGCCCCCTTAATGTCTAATGTGTAGACACCCAACTCAGACTCATTATAAAGGGTTTGATTTATTTTATTATACTTCATGATCAACTCCTTGAGTCAAGGCTCTCTTTCAATTTGGATTTGATTGGCTACCCCTTTCCAAGGTAACCACATGTGTGAATAGTACATGACCATATAGCCATTCAAGTTTCTACTCCAATCCCTGGTCAATAACATACCATACTTGTCAGGAATGTCAACCACATGAATTTCAACAAATTGCTGAATTCTAGGCTCTAATGCAATTTGAATATAAATTTTATTAAGCATACCTACGACATTCACCTTAGATATTTCTAATTGTATCACTATTTTTTTGAAGGAGTGGGTTTCAAACCCAACCTTTGATAAATAATATAAGGCATTACATTACCTGACGTGCCTGAATCCACTAGACAGTTGTGTAAATTCTTTCCTACAATTTTGATTGTTAGAAGAAAGGGAGGAACCTCCCCTTTATACTTTTGCAATAACAAGTGTGTATCTATAGACTTATTAGCCTTAGTTTTACTTTGTTTACCTAAAGCCTTAATAAAGGTATCTTGTTGGTTGGTTAGTCACACAACTTCAAACAAAGTGATGTTGGCATTTATTTTCTTTAAATCCTCAATGATGTTGTAGGTCATTTTATCAATATTTTACATATTTTAAGATGGTGTGGATGAATCAATATGATATGGAGGTGGAGGGTTTTTTTTTGCCTTGGTATAAGGTGGAATAATGAAATTGCTTGGAGGAGTAGAAGTGAAGCTAGCTAAAACTGACCATTTGATCAGACAACTTAATCAACATATAAATTGCTTAGAAATGTTGCTATTCTCTTTACAAATGTGAAGCACTTTTATGGTCTCCTTTAGGGCCCCTTGATGCGGGTGGGCTTCTGTGTGCATCCACAAATATTTTTTCTAGAGTGGTTTCTTTTATACCTGTTGGTCACAAATCTGCCACAAGAAAGGATTTTTATAGAAAATACACCCTAGACCCGGCCAACATTGAAAGGCTGGGAGAAAGAAATGTCTCCCAGACCAATCTCCAGAGTGGGTTGGTTCCCTTACTATTCTAAGTTTGTTTTTAGATAAAAGTTACAGGAAAGGAATTAAAAAGATGCAGAAAGAAATGGGAAATATGGCCGTAGGCCGAATTTATCTGATCGGGAAAGAACAACAGCAGATAACTCTAAGTATACAAACAACAAATAATAGAAGACAATGACGTGATCCACTTGCAACCTTGCGCAGATGACCTCCAAAATAACATTCCAAAACTCACTCCCTTACTAGCAAATGTTAAAACTCAATACAGAATTAAAACTAAGCAGCAAATAAGAAATGCGAGCACAAATTAGGAATGCAGAATATAGAAGGGAAAATACACAGAAAATCACTTGTGAAACCAGAGAGCCAAATATCTTATATTCATGCAAAGTACTGGAAAATATTTCAGCAAAAGTATCTCTCAAACTCCCGATACTTACTCTTGAGATTTACATTGATTTATATAGAGGTCTTGCCTCTTTGCAGCATTTAAAACTTGCAACGGACCTCCTCGAGATCTACAAATTATGCAATGAAAACAAGGAAATGATATCCTTAAACAACCTTGGAACAATCAGAAATTAAATGCCATAAGAAAGAGTCGGTCGCCTTCATTAAATTGTTGTTCTTGGAAACATGCTTGAAACCGTTAGAAAAATCATGAACAGTAGCTTTGAATATTGGAAATCTTCAATTCTGGTAGCTTGGGCACGTTCTTCTACCTTGACCGCATCAGAAAGCAGCAACACATTTAATTCTGGGAAATTTTGAATCATCGGAACTCACAAAACTGCATCGGGCTGTTTGAACTGCTTTCTGGCGTGAAACTGCAACAGGTCACGAAAACACGACAGGTCATGAAATCGTGATGACTTTCTTCTTCGTACGCTTCTGCCACTTTGAACCCACGAAAAACCAACATGTCACAAAATCGCTACACATTTGGCTTCTTTATCTCCTTCGCTACCCTAAACCGCGAAAACGCGACGCTGCGCGATTTCGCTACAATTTCTGTCTTCGGCTCTATCTTCCCTTCTGCATCGCGAAAATCCGACATGTCACGATTTCGCTACCACTTTTCTGCATGCTATACGGCCCTACTTCTAAGCCGCAAAAATGTGATGTTTTGCCTTAGTGTTTCTTCAACTTCCACCATGTCGCGATTTTGCTACAAGTTCTCTTCCTTGGACTTTGCTGTTCGCCAACCGTGAAAATAGAACACTGCGCGATTTCGCTACGCCTCTCTACACTTAGTCTTTCTTCAATAGTGTGTCACAAAATTGCTACAAGTTCTGTCTTGCTCCACTTTATCCTGTAATTGTCATGAAATCGCTACCATTTTCTGCCTTAAGCACCTTCATTCCGCTATGTCGCGATTTCGCTATGCCAACTCTGCGTTCTCCACTATTACTGCTTCCTGTCACGATTTCGTGACGTCTGCATCTTGCTCGCCCACATCTTCAAAAATGGCATGATTTCGCTACGTTTTCTTGCTGCTTGGACTCATTCTCCAAAGTGTCACGAAATCATGACTCATTCGTGCCTTAGACTTTTTTTCGCCACCTGAACCACGAAAACGCAACATGTAGCGATTTCGCTACAATTCTTGCTTAGCTTGGCTTCATCATTCAACTGGCGCAAAATCGCTACCATTTTACAACTTGAATCTTTCTGTCCACCCACGTCGTGAAAACGTGACGCGTCGTGATTTCGCGACGTCTTTTGCCTTATGCACCTTGTGCCATATTGTGTCACGATTTTGCTACACTCTCGAGTCTCATCGCCCATCGCTCAGTTATGTCATGATTTCGTGACAATTTCTAACCTTATGCTCTTTGGCCGTCGCAAGTCACGAAAATGAGACGCTGCGCGAAATTGCTACAACTTTGTCGCTCTGCCCTCCATTGACCATTTTGACCGTGAAAATCTAACACGTCGCGATATCGCGACGGTTTCGCCCACCTACTGTCGTTGACTGCATTGACCATGATTTTGTGACACATCGTGAAATCGTGACAATTTTGCGTTTATTTTCTCTCTCCTCATCCGACCCACGATTTTGCGACATGTCGCGATATCGCGACGGTTTTCACTTTGGCTCTCCATGCTAGTTTTTTGTCGCGATTTCGCGACAAATTTCGGACTTAGTCATTTTTTGCATCAAAACCTATAGAGGAGTTAGAATTTCAACAACTTAAGCATGAATAATCAGCAATCAAAATAAATGTGGCAAAAATGCCAACATTCTTGGTGGCTCGTGGGGTATACAGTTCTGCTGTATGCAAGAATCCTAGGCCTGAATCCATTGGGCAACAGAGTCATGAAAACTTAGAACAGAAATCTGGCTGTTGGGGTTCATCTCAATGGACTGCTGCAACAACTTTTGCTGAATAATTGAAACTGAAAGAATATGCATTTGGCTCAACTGATCAGGTGCTGTAAAATAATTTCCATGAAAGCACCAGGGATACAAAAATGGAAATGAATGGAATGAGATCCTACGGATGCGCAGGCGATGAAATGCAAATGGAATGGTGATATGATGAAATGGGGAAGTGATGCGGATAGATACAGTAACAGAATGCTTCTGTGCTACCAACTACGATGGAAGGGGAATGGAAGTAAATGAACTAATGGAATGGAAGTGGAATAACTGATGAAAAAGGTGTGAACCGTGGATAAACTATGTTAAATGCTAAAATGACAGAAAACTTAGAATAAAAGGGATAAGAAGAAGTGGGAATAATAGAAGGGGAAAAAGAAACAATAGCAGTATCTTTTTTTACTGCAGAAGAAAAAGAAGTAGAAGAAGGAGGAAAATGAAGAAAGGAAAGGAAGAAAAAGGGAAGGGGAAGGAAGAAATTGATAGGAAAGCCACTAACTACTGGGAAAGAAGAAGCAAAAAGAAAAAAAAACAGGCACCTACGGCTCGCATGCAAAAAGAGCCGAAGTGGACAAATAAAAACAATACTTTTTTTTTCTTGTGTTTCTCTTTTTTTTTTTTTTGCTATATACACAAGTTTACGACATGATTGGCATGTCGCCACCACAAACCCAGTCTCAGAGGGTTATCCGGTAAATCGACAGTGTCCTGACCAGATCTGATCATACTTGAGTCGGTCTTGAAAATTAGGATGACCTCCTCCTAAAGTTCTCCATGTTCCAGACACGGGCAAGTTATCCTACATGCCAGTACCCACACAATCGACAAATAATGCAGCAAAGAAATTTGCCACATGGAGGGCTCCTGTAGGTACCCATTGTAGTAATGACTGAATCCAATACCACCATCTCAGAGGGTTCCCTGGTTGTGAACTGAGAACGGGTTCCTCCAACTCCTGGATCTGATCACAGAAATTGTCCAATAACAGTACTTTCTCCAGGATCTCTTCAGACTCTTCCTCTTGATGAGGCATACTCAACAGGTTTCGACTAAATTCTTGTGTGTTATGCATAGTTATGCCCTCCTCAGGTTGTTCTTCTTCTTCTTCACTCATCTCCTCTTGCTCTCTCTTCTGAAAGAAATTACAAGCAACCATATCATCCATGGCTGGGACAATGCTTGCATATTCCCATCGTTGAGCTCCACACAGCTGCATCTCAGGTTTCTGCATAGTATAAGGAATCTGGCATGATGAATGCTGCATAGGGTAGACAGGGGTGGTGACTATCGGATAAGGTAATGGAGCTTCTCTCCACTGCAATTTCCCAGATAAGAGCAAAAGTTGTTCCGCTTGCAATGCTTCCTCAAAGATTTGAGGGAATCTACGTTCGCCTGATTGCAACAAGAGGAGGCTTATGTCTAGATGAAAAGCTCGAACATAGAAGAAGTGGGCTTGGGTGGGTGTGGGATGGATCATCTCTGGAATTCTCCTCCAACTTTTGCTGAATCGAACATTGAAGTAGGTGATACTCTCCAAGGGTGCTCTCATGATGTACATGAAAAACTGAAATGGATCCTAAGAGCTATAAAAGAGATCTTCATCAAATATTTTGATTAGTGCTCCCGCTAGGTCATCCCATGAGCTGATGCTTTGATGCCTGAGTAGTCTGTACCACTATAACACCCTTCCTTGCAAAGACAAAACTAGAAGTCTGAGCATAATATCTTCATGAATTATATCATGTAAAGTCGATAAAGCGGCAATATCTTCGACATGCTCTCGGGCCATTCCTTGGGTGCCATTATATTTTGGTAGGGCTTTCAAAGAACTTTTGGGAATCTCGTGCCAAATTTGGATATTTAGAGTGTTGGGATCATCCCATCTAGGACGGCTTACCCTCGCCATTACGTATCTTCTTTTAGCTTGAAAAAGGCAGGCGTCCACGATTAAGAAATTTGGATCTTCAACTCAGCAAAGTCGCCAGATGAACTTACAAATCTCAGCTATGAGGTCAAGATAGCTCATTGAAATCTTGAGACCTCCGGGTATTAAACAATAAAACAATCAATCTCACCGATTATGGATCTTTTGAGACAGAAGAAGTCTGTCCCACCGGGCGTGCCAAAAACTGTTGGTCACAAATCTGCCACAGGAAAGGATTTTTATAGAAAATGCACCCTAGACCCGACCAACATTGAAAGGCTGGGAGAAAGAAATGTCTCCCAGACCAATCTCCAGAGTGGGCTGGTTCCCTTACTATTCTAAGTTTGTTTTTAGATCAAAGTTACAGGAAAGGAATTAAAAAGATGCAGAAAGAAACGGGAAATATGGCCGTAGGCCGAATTTATCTGATCGGGAAAGAACAACAGCAGATAACTCTGAGTACACAAACAACAAATAATATAAGACAGTGACGTGATCCACTCGCAACCTTGCACAGATGACCTCCAAAATAACATTCCAGAACTCACTCCCTTACTAGCAAATGTTAAAACTCAATATAGAATTAAAACTAACCAGCAAATAAGAAATACGAGCACAAATTAGGAATGTAGAATACAGAAGGGAAAATACACAAAAAATCGCTTGCGAAACCAGAGAGCCAAATATCTTATATTCATGCAGAGTACTGGAAAAGCTTTTAGCAAAAGTATCTCTCAAACTCCCGATACTTGCTCTTGAGATTTACATTGATTTATATAGAGGTCTTGCCTCTTTGCAGCATTTAAAACTTGCAACGAACCTCCTCGAGATCTACAAATTATGCAATGAAAACAAGGAAATGATATCCTTAAATAGCCTCAAAACAATCAGAAATTAAATGCCATAAGAAAGAGTCGGTCGCCTTCATTAAATTGTTGTTCTTGGAAACATGCTTGAAACCGTTAGAAAAATCATGAACAGCAGCTTCGAATACTGGAAATCTTCAATTCTGGTAGCCTGGGCATGTTCTTCTACCTTGACCGCATTGAAAAGTAGCAACACATTTAATTCTGGGACGTTTTGAATCATCAGAACTCACAAAACTACATTGGGCTGTTTGAACCGCTTTCTGGCGTGAAACTGCAACAGGTCGTGAAAACGTGACAAGTCACGAAATCGTGATGTCTTTCTGCTCCGTACGCTTCTGTCGCTTTGAACCCACGAAAAACCAACATGTCACAAAATCACTACACATTTAGCTTCTTTATCTCCTTCGCTACCCTGAACCGCGAAAATGCGACACTGTGCGATTTCGCTACAATTTTTGTCTTCGGCTCTATCTTCCCTTCTGCATCGTGAAAATCTGACATGTCGCGATTTCGCTACCACTTTTTTGTGTGTTGTATGGCCCTGCTTCTAAGCCACAAAAATGTGACGTTTTGCCTTAGTGTTTCTTCAACTTCCACCATGTCGCGATTTCACTACAAGTTCTCTTCCTTGGACTTTGTTGTTTGCCAACCGCGAAAATGGAACACTGCGCGATTTCGCTACGTCTCTCTGCACTTAGTCTTTCTTCAATAGTGTGTCACGAAATCACTACAAGTTCTGTCTTGCTTTGCTTTATCCTACAATTGTCATGAAATCGCTACCATTTTTTGCCTTAAGCACCTTCGTTCCGCTATGTCGCGATTTCGCTACGCCAACTCTGCGTTCTCCACTGTTACTGCTTCCTGTCGCGATTTCGTGACGTCTGCATCTTGCTCGCCCACATCTTCAAAAATGGCACGATTTCGCTACGTTTTCTTGCTGCTTGGACTCATTCTCCAAAGTGTCACGAAATTGTGACTCATTCATGCCTTAGACTTTTTTTCGCCACCTGAACCATGAAAACGCAACACGTAGCGATTTCGCTACAATTCTTGCTTAGCTTGGCTTCATCATTCAACTGGTGTGAAATCGCTACCATTTTACAACTTGAATCTTTCTATCCACCCACGTCATAAAAATGTGACGTGTCACGATTTCACGACGTCTTTTGCCTTATGCGCCTTGTGCCATATTGTGTCGTGATTTCACTACACTCTCGAGTCTCATCATCCATCGCTCAGTTATGTCGCGATTTCGCGACAATTTCTAACCTTATGCTCTTTGGCCGCCGCAAGTCGCGAAAATGAGACACTGCGCGAAATCGCTACAACTTTGTCACTCTGCCCTCCGTTGACCATTTTTATCCCAAAAATCTAACACGTCGTGATATCGCGATGGTTCTGCCCACCTGCTGTTGTTGACTGCATTGATCGCGATTTTGCGACACGTCGCAAAATCGTGACAATTTTGTGTTTATTTTCTCTCTCCTCATCCGACCCGCGATTTTGTGACATGTCGCGATATCACAACGATTTTCACTTTGGATCTCCATTCTATTTTTTTGTCGCGATTTCGCGACAACTTTCGGACTTAGTCGTTTTTTGCATCAAAACCTGTAGAGGAGTTAGAATTTCAACAGCTTAAGCATGAAAAATCAGCAATCAAAATAAATGTGGCAAAAATGCCAACAATACCTAGTCTTGAGACCTATAAAATATGATTAGTAAGTTTGGGGGCCTACCTTAGTCAAGCCCCATAGTAATAAAGATAAAATCAACATAAAAATAACATGGAAAATGATAAAAACTAAAAGGGAATGCTGCTAAACATCAAAAAACTGATACATGCTAATTTTATTGGTGTAGACCTACTTCAAGATCAATTCATAGGGCAGCCTATGAATTAGAACTGAGATTCATAGGGTAGGGATTGAATCATTTTGCAACTACTTTTTTGTGGAGATCCTTCATTTGGATGGGCTCCCAAGATGTTCTGATATTGTTTGCATGGTGTGAAATTGTCAAATGCAGCTCTGATATGATTTCTATAGAGTTTTTATAAGGTGACTAAAAGGGGAGAGAGATATAAAATGAGGGGTGGAACCCTCTATTTATAGGAAATTCTAAGGTCAATGGAGGTGGTTAGATGAACCAAATCCTAAGTCAATCCCTAGTGAGGTTAGGATTGGGTTTTGGGGAGGTGTCAAGCCCACATGCCCTAAAAGAATATCTCATCCTCACACATGTGTGAGGAAGAGTTAGGTTAGCTAGGGTTAGCTAAGTCCTAGGTTAGGTTTGGGTTTAGTTAGGGTTTCTAGAAATATCCTAAATAAATCATGGTGCACACATGTGTGAGGGTGTTCTTAGGGATAATTAGACCATTAAACCTAATTAACCTTTCATTAATGATAAAGTGCATGTTTAGTGAAAGTCACTTGCAAATTAGAATGTTAATTAGCCTAATTAGGATTTTAAGTGGGGAATGGTCCAATGGAATCCTAATTAGGTGTAGGAAAGGGCTTAAGCAGCCTTAGGGAGCTAGTAGATGGCCTCCTAGTGGGTAAAGGTATTTTGGGTGTGTTTTACCTAGTTTTCATAGGTTTGGAGTCTACAAGTGACTAAGGTAGCCTACATATGACTACAGTGGCCTATGATGGCCTATGTGATCCTACAAGTGTCCATGTAGATCTGTAAATATATAATAATGAGCATGTGTGACTTTTGGGTATCTATATTTACCTCTTTTTGTACTATGTTGTGTGGAACACAGTTTAGTACAAAAATATGATGTGAGAAGGAGATGAAATGTGTTCATGAAATGAGAAATAAAGGGAACGAGAATAATGGGATCAAATAAAAGGTATGTAGCCACTCAAAGTGTGACCATACAATATTTATTGATATCCAAGAGAAGAGGGAATAATAAGGATCCAATAAAAGGTATGTAGCCACTAGAAGTGTGTCCATACAACATCGATTGAAGTCCAAGAGAAGAAGGTAGAAGAAGGATCCAATCAAAGGTATGTAGTTGCTAGAAGCATGACCATACAACATCGATTGAAATCCAAGATAAGGGAGAAGAAGGAAGGTATGTATCCACTTGAAGCGTGACCATACAACATCGATTGAAATCCAAGAGGGGTAGAGATAAGAAGGGGAAGAAGAGAAGAATGGGCAAATGCAAATGATGAGATGTGGATGAATGGATGCATGTGTATGACTACGGATGCAATGTGATGATTTGTTGAATTTGTATAATATTTTACAATATCATACTAATTTCTTGTGAGAGCAACTTATGATTGCTTTGCTTCTGCGACCAATGCAATATGGTCCAAATAGGAATAGAGCAAATGCCATAGCCTATTCAAATTTTTGCTTCTGTTTGATTGATGAGTGCATGGTGACACATGTTAAGCCATTTGAGCTAAGTGGTATGGATGAATCAAGCATAAAATTTAGTTAATGATCATAGCCGATATACATGAATGAAAGCAATATATCTTTGATATTGTGCATGGCTCTTGTGACTTAACAAATGTCTAATTTGGTATGGGATTTATCTTGATATAATTTTTAGTAAAACTTTATGTAGACAAATGTGATATCCGTGATTGGATTTTTGATTGTTTGGTTGTATGCAAATCATATTTGTATATGAATACCCCCTCAAATGAGGAATTAGTAATGAGATGAATGAAATGAGGTTATGATGGTGATAGATCGATTGATAGAGGAAAGGGATGACAAAATGGAGGTAAAATTGGACAAAAATTAAGGGGAAAGAAGAATGAGGGTATTGGAGTGAAAAAAGTGTGAATGTGGTGGTTGTAGCTATGATTCGCATGGTGACCTACAATTTGAAATTGAATTCACATGGTGACCTACGAATTGGAGTTGAATTCACATGGTGACCTACAAATTGGGTTTGAATTTCCATGGTGACCTACAAATTAGGGTTTGAATTTGCATGGTGATCTACAAATTAGGGTTTGAAGGTATATAAAGCATTTTTGGTACTCATGAGAGGTCATTTTGTGCAGCTTGTGAATTAGAGATCAAGGAGTGAGTGATGTGTGGTGATGCATAGTGCCTACATATTGGAGTAGTAGATGTGGATATGGCAAGGGGACAAATTGGTATTGACGGTCAATGTGGGGATCCACCGGTAAGTACTCGTTACTTAACTTTAGTAAATTTTTATTTTTAAAAATGCATGAAATGGTGTAGGAGATATGTTTACATGTTTTTATGTGTGTATGTAAATTTTGATGAAAATTTAAACATAAAGTATTAAACTAGCCAAAGGGGTATCTAAATGTGTGATTAAATATTATGTTTTGCTATGTTGCATGCATTGTGTATGTTTTTGATATCTTGAAATGTATGATGAATGACATTAATGATTTTTTGATGTTGAATTTGCTTGGTTGGATTTGTTTTTACATGTTGGTGACATGTTGTTATGAAAGGGGTGAATGGTTGCCCACAATGTATTTTATTGTTTGCTTTTTTTTTGGTATGTGATATATTGTCATGATATTGTGTGTAATGAGTATGTAACTAAAATTATAATAACTAAAATGAATGGAATTTTAGTTTGTGTATGGAAATGACATGAAATTATTTTGTGATGTGTATCGATGAAATATATGAAGATGATTGAGTCGCGGTATCGCATGCAAACAATGAAGGCTGAGTTGGATGAAAATTTGAAGAATTACGGAATCAAGAGTGGCTAGATACAATGTGGTTGAGGGGAGTTTGGGAGTGTGTAATAATTAATACTAGTAGAGTGTACATATCCATACTGTGTGAGAGGTAGTATCCGGATAGGAATACCTTTCACTTTTTTATGGGTGAGATGACTATCACCCTGGAGGATGTGTATAGGATTTACAAGTTACCTATTGAGGGTGTTCCAATGAGGGCAGTGGTGGATGATAGGTAGGAGGAAGTGTTGTAGCATGCATTTGGTGCACAATGGAGGGAAGTAGATACTAAAAATATGGATTATGAGTATCTCTAGTGTTAGGACATGTCTAATTTCCAGCATGCGATGATGCTCATGATTTCAATATATACACTACCATATACTTTTGGGGTGTTTATTACCTGGAACATGCTTGATGTGGTGTGCGACATGGTAGATCATAATATTGTGTTTGCATGGCTATCTACACTATTGGTGTAGGTCTATAGGGAGTTACATGATGTGATGCATGCAAGGCAAAAAGGGTTATGTTGTACTCATTTTCGATAGGTGTAGGCATGGGAGTATATAGCGATATAGTGATCAAAATTATTTCCCTATGATGCTCACATGAGAGGGAATACTCACCTGCCATATGAATTGACATGGTAAAAATATGAGAAGAAGGAGATGAAGAGGTCGTATGAGGATGATAATTTATTTTGGAGGATGAATTTTGGGGATTTGGAGCCTAAGGGTATTAAGTGGAGACCCTGGAATGGTAAGGTGGTATGGGAGAAGGATGAGTAGTTAGGCACTATCCACCGAGGGTGATGGGTAGTGGGGTGGTATATTTACTAGATAGAGTTATTCTAGTTTAGTAGGGTGATGTAATAGTTTAGGTTATGGTAGGGTATTCCAGAGGTACCTGTCATGATTTATAGGTGATAGGGTGATAGAGGGAGTCATCCAATAGTACTTACTTGGATTGATGAGAGGGATCCATCGATGATTATTGAGAATGTGGATGATGTAGCTATGACACTAGAGTATGATGCCTAGTGAGTGACTAAGAGTTGAGATGTAGGTACTTGAGTTATTGATCGATAGGTGTATCTATGCAATGGGGTGTCTACACCAAAGGAGTGATCATCAAGAGGCACTAGGTATAGGTCATAGGTAGAGGTGAGAGATTAGGTGGAAATACCTCTTCATCATTCGATGCAATAGCTAGGTGGCATGTCTAGTGCATCTATGGAGAGGGTGGTAGAGGAACTGACAAGTTGTAGAGTGCCCTGTGGAGAAGACAATGACCATGGAGGAGGGTAAGGATATCAAGGTTGGCATAAGAGTTGATGATATGATTAATATAGGAGATTTGGGTGCCATGGGAGATATGGGAGACATACCCTTTGAGGAACAAGAGAGGAGGGGTGTTGATGAGGAGCTACTGATGTTGTAAGAGAGAGTACGCTAGCGAGAGGGGTAGCTTTAGGAGAGTGATAAAGGTTGGGTAGTATACTTGGAGAAGTGGAGAGAGGAGAACCATGATTTGGAGGAGAGATTGATAGTTGTTGGGATGACAAGTGATGTTGAGTGAAGAGATTTGACAAAGAGGTTGAGGATAGTAGAGCAGGTGCATGCCACAGAGTAGAGGACATTGGATCTATAGTGTGCAACGATGCATGAGCAACTCGATGGGGAGGTAGTGGAGAGTTTACATCATCTAGTATCCAAGACTATGACTACTGGGAAAATTTTAATATAGAGGTGGTGAGGATGCAGTAGGTTTTGGTTATCTGGGATGCTAACTGAGAGACTCTTATGGTGGAGGTGGTCAAGTTGCATGCTAAGATGGAGTAGCAATGATAGGCATGAGAGGAGGTTGAGTGAACGAGAGCCACAAAGAATGTTTTTATTGATGTGGCTACTTTGAGAGTTGAGATAGAGTAGTTGTAGAAGGATAGTTAGGATGTTGCAGAGAGGCTAAGGGAGGATACAGTGATACGATATGATTGTGATATTATTTAACTATGCATGGGATCCCACTTTCATATTATGATAGGTCACGATCGAGATCAAGGTCACAATCGAGATCAAGGTCATGATCACGAGGGTATATGCATTCATAACAGAGTCATCAGAGCACAACATTGATAGTGCAAAGAGAGGTGAGGATATATTCACTTGCAGCATCATAGATAGGAGATGTTGTTCTAGAGTTGTCTAGGGTGGCTATAATGCATGTAAGATAGATGTAATGATGCATGTATGTGGAAGCTAAAATACGTAGAGGAAGCACTCGTATCATGACATAACTAATGGTAATGTGATCCGTTCTATAATCTCAGGGATATAGGATAGTATAGGGTGTATGTAAAAAATTTGACAATCATAGTTGTAGCAATCAAACCTCATGAAAAACTGAATGTGATTTTTCGACAATTCATAACTAACCTGTCTAGGTTAAAATCTATCAAGGATCAACATGTGCAAATATGTTATGTTCATTTATCCATTTTGAGGTAGGTAGGACTAACCCATTGTAAACATAGCCAAAGTAGCTAGCTCATCCACAAGCGTGCAGTGATCTGTACAAAAGAAGGTCGCTAATGTTCACCACTTGTAAGACTATTCCACCGGTAGGTAGGCTCTTGGGGCCTATAGCTAGCAATGGAAATTGTCCCATGATATTATGTTAAAGCTAAGGATCAAAGGTGATGAAGCATAATAATTACATTTCTTGGAGGATTTCTCTTTTGTTTTCTATCCCTCGTTTATTTCTTTTCTTTTTTGTGGTGCACTTTTCTTTTTTATTTTTTTCTTTGTATGGGCATTGGTTTTTGTTTTCTACCCCTTTTCTAATTTTTTTGTTTGTTTATACTTATCCCTTTGTTTATCCCTAGGTTGTATGTTGACCATGCAAATGATAAGATGAGAAGGGGAAAACATTCGCTATATGGTGATATCTACACAAGGTGTTATCTTCCCTAGACTCATTTTTTTTTAAATATGACCTATGTGAGTGGTCCTTGAAAGAAGTTAAACCAACCAATGGAAACTATAAGGAGTGTAATAACCTATCAGGTAGAGGTGACATTTGATTGACTAAACTAATTAATTATCAAGAAAATACAAGACATCATCTACTCTGTAATCCCAAGAAAGGGAGTGGATATCTAAGTGGTAATGCTAACAAGTGCATATGTTATTCCTACTAAGGGCACATTTCTAGATATGGATTATACAAACATGAATGAAAGCATAGAAGAAACATGGATATATGCAATGAATGTAGTGTGTGATATAGTATGAAAGGAAATATCTACAAGAGGAAATATGTGATATGTGACTGGGTGAAATTAGAAACCATGTTTTAATATGGGTGTATGGGGTGATAATGAAAAGAATAGAGAGTCATGATAATGGTTGCCCCAACGTATTGGGAGATGCAACAAATAGGATAAAATCATATAATTGGGAGAATACATGTTATAATGGGGAAAGTTAGGATGGATAATAGATACAGAGGAACACGAAGGTGAAGAAGTGTGAAAAAGAATATGGAATGGAAAAATGATGAAAGGAAAAAGAAAAAAAAGGAGAATAAGAGGGGGGGAATCAACATAGAAATATAGCCGCTCAAAGTGTGACCATTCAAAAGTGCTAAAGAAATATGAGAGGAGATGGAATGGAAGAAAACATGAGGAAATAAAATAAACTAAGACTATGTGAAGTGAAACAACTCAGGGTGCAAGGTACTGGGTGAAGTGATGAGGTGACTAGAATTTTTATATTTTGTGTAATTGGATAATTGTTGAAAAGTAATGAGGTACGAATATGAATGAATCTTGTGATGGGGTGGAGCGAGGTACTAACCGACATGGAGGGCTCTAGAGTCTAATAGGTGAGGAATATTGTTTAGAATGTGAAAGAGGGTCATCGAAAAGCATGTCCTAAATAATGGTCTCAAATGTACAACATACATTGATGTCATGCCTTGGTTTTTGATGATAGAAAAAAAATTGTTTTCTTTGTAATCTTGCAACTTAGGGCACAATGGGTCGATAGGGTAGATATCGGGTAGGATCAAGAGGCCCTGGTGAAGTATCTGGTGAAATATTTGAGATAATTTTGCTAACCATATTGGCATAGGATAGATATATGGATCGGGTGGTGATAAGCATTAAGGAGGTGCAGTAGGAATGAGTGGTCAGGTTGGGATGCGAGAATTAGGTGTAGGTCAGATATGACAGTAAAGGGTAGGTCTGGAATAAGGTGATGTAAGTCAGGCCATGGCATAATGACATAGAGGGGAGTGGCAGTGACAATGTCTAAAGTGTAACTCGAGGTTGCAAGGCGAGCAAGGATGTTTTGGATATCGATGGAAGGAGGTGAGGTAACCGAGGTAGGTAGTGATCAAGATTCAAGCATGTAAATGGAATTTAGGTATGGGTGTGAAGAAGGGATTAAATAGGAGGAATAAGGAGGATAGTGGAACTGCTACACTAGTTGTGTGGTAGGCTAGAACGGGAAGTCTCAAAGTGGAGAAGAGGGTGTCTAAAGGATAGGTGGCACTGGAGATGAATACAGATAACAACATGGATGATATGGAGGAGTATGCACAGTAGTAGCCTTGGTGACGTGATGTTGCAAAGATATATTGTAAGGGGATACCCCACTTGGTAGATATGGGATTAATATTGAGGAGTGTGTGCTAAGGAGTATGGTGCCTCTATTAGGAGGGTAATATGTTGGTGAGGGTCTGTGGACTAAGGAGGGTGAGAGATATGGATCTCTTAGGTCACCCATGTGAGGTGGGGATGATCTTTGTGCATGAGGATCTATCATATAGGAATTTTCCTCATTATCTATGAATGAGGATAAGGAGAATAAGGAGAATAAGGAGACCTAGCTATTTTTAGAATGAGGTGAATAGGATGAATTCCTATGGTGGGGTGATCAAAGGTGGGGTGAAGTGTAGTGGTCTAAATGTAATGATGTGGAGGTCTGACATACATGGACTATATTGGATGGCATGGCAAGATCAGTTGGGGTGACTGATATTGGAGGTAGTATATGTAAGTCCTTCATGATGAAGGTGAATGGTATGCTGAATGTGTGTGCCTAGGATAGGGTATTGCCACTGAATATGTCACTGATGATGATGAAAAACCTACAAAAACTAAAAAATCCACAAAATATAAATGACATAAAAAGTACAAGTAGTTCTATTGTGTAACAAAAAGTAAAAAAACATGTGTAGTGTGATGTGGTGTGTGGGTGATGTGAATCAGGATTGTGTTGTGATGACACTATGTACAATCCATGGTGATGCATACCTAGGTGATCTAGGCATTGAATGTGCAAATTTGAATGATGTTGATAGGCTTCAGTTTGGTGAATCCTTTTAGAGGTGCCAATAGATAGGTGCCAAAACTATATTTTTGTGTGACGATATATGGAACTAAATAGTTAGGAGTAAACTTGTCTTGTTTTTGGTAGGGTTGGCTTGTGATATATTGGTTCTCTTTGAGGACTAGGTCACCAATTTGAAACTCACATTGATGTACCTTACTATTATAGGCATGGTGAAGGAGGTCTTGGTAGACACATGTGTGCTCGATGGTATGAATGCACTACTTGATCGAGATGGGCTTGATGAGCTATGTCGTCATCGATAAAGTATTTCATAGAGATTTGTAAGGAAGGTATCTCAAGTTCAAGAGGTATAATAGCCTCGATGTCATAGACAAATTAGAAATAAGTTGCCCCAATGGGAGTACATATGCTCGTGCAATAGGCCCATACGGTGAGAGGCATATGATTGTGCCAATCACGATGGGATTCTACCACTACCTTATGAAGAATAGAGCAAATAGTTTTGTTAGTAGCCTCAACCTAACTGTTACCCTATGGGTAGTATGGGGTTGAGAAGGTATGATAAATATTGAATTTGGCATAGAGGGCATGAACCATTTTGATTTTTAATAGTTTTTTGTTATCAAAAATGATTTGGGAAGGGATGCCAAAGTGACATATAATGTGGTCAATGATAAATGCCATAATTTTTGTTCTTGTGATTTGGATAAGTGAGATGGCTTTGCCCCACTTTGTAAAGTACTCTGTGGTAGTTATGATGAATTTATGATTGCTTGATGAAGTAAGTGTGATATGTATGATGATATCTACGCCCCATTGTGAGAAAGGCCACATGGATTGAATTGGTTAGAGATCTTGTGAAGGTAGATGTGTAAGGTTAGCATGTTATTGATATTTGATACATCATTTGACATACTCAAAATAGTCATGCTCCATTTTGGGCCATTAGTATCCCATGCAAATAATGTGTTTTGTGATAGTCGTATCGCTAAAGTGGCCATCACAAGTACCATCATGGGTTTCTTGTACCACTTGAGATTTATGTAGTTCTAGGCAATGCAAAAGGATACCATCATGACTATGGTGATACAAGATGTCCCCAGTAGTGTGTAATAAATGACCCATTGTTTGAATACTCGATGATGAGCATGTGGAAAATCACAAGTTAGGAAGACTAAATTAATATAATTCTTAATTTGTGAAAACCAAGGATCATGCGGTTCGGTGTGGACAACATGAATACCCTCATCATATGTGAGGGGTGATAAAATGGTATATTGCATTAGCATATGGATGGACACATGTGTAGTGTTAGATAATAAATTCTATGATATTAAGGACCCTATGGAATCCATTGTGTTGACGAAATGATTGGATGAGCACAAAGTGGCTTTGATATCGTACCACTCAAACTAGACAAGGAGTTGTTGGGCACTTTAATTGTATTATTGGAGGATGAGGTAGTGATATTATTGTATCTCCTGTACTTGATTAACGACAATAAGGGAATCTCCAATGATGTGAAGGCATCGAATGTGCATAGAATGCACCTATTTTAATACAATAATGAGAGCTTCATGTTCTGCATTATTATTTATGCAGGGGAACCCTAATTTGAATGAAAATAGGAGAGGCTCTCTATCTATTGTGAAAAATATAATGCCTACACCCCTAGCATGTGTGTAGTGAGAACTATCAAAGAATAGCATTAGGTTAGAATATATCTCTGGTTCGACATACTCTTAGGGTTCTATAATATTGAAGATGGAATCATCAAGGAGTTGGATGAGAAGAGGTCGATTATCGAGTAATGGGGCCTCATCGAGCTGGTCTACGATGACCTGCCCTTTGATGGATTTTTACAAAAGGAACTCTAGGTCAAATTTAGTAAGGAGCATGATCCATTTAGTAGTACAAGAGTTATGATAAATCTTGTTCATCATGTATTGAAGTGGATTGTCATGAGCGATGACAAATGTAGTATGATTAAACATGTAATGACATAGTTTTTGGGTGGCAAAGACTACAACCAAGCATAGCTTTTCCATGTATATGAAGCAGGTTTCATAGCTAGCTAGTGTACGATTGATGTAGTATATAGCTCGCTCATGATTGAGCTCATTATTTTGGACTAAGAGTGTGCCAAGTGTGAAGTCCATAGTAGAAATGTATAGGATAAATGGTAGTTTTTGGTGTGGGGGAGATAAAATCAATGAGGAAGTGAGGTAGGCTTTGATTAAATCAAAGGCTTTTTGATAGTTTTCATCCCATTTGAAAGCAAATCCCTTTTGCAATAGGTCATTAAATATCTTGAATTTATTTGAAAGATAGATGATAAAACAATGTATGGGATTAATTTTGCCTTGTAGACTACGTAATTGTTTGAGGTTGGTGGGTGGAGGTATCTCAAGGATGGCTCTAACTTTGTTAGGATCCATTTTGATGCCTCTTTGAGAGATGATGAACCCTAGAATTTTACCTAAAGTGACACCAAAGACACACTTCTTTGGGTTAAGGTAGATATTGTGTCCCAAAATGTGATCAAAAATTTTATGTAGATCAACGAGGTATTGCGAACGCTTTTGTGATGAGATCATTGATGTAGTCTTCCATGATTTTATACATGTAATCATAGAAAATGTAGGTCATTGCATGTTGGTAGGTTTCCCTAACATTTTTAAGGCCAAAAGGCATGACCTTATAGCAAAATTTCCCCCAGGGGGTTGTGAAACAAGTCTTATGTTGGTCAGCTGGGTTGATTTTGATTTTATTGTAGCCAAAAAATCCATCCATGAGGGATATCATTTCATGGCTCACAATGGAATCAATGAGTGAGTCGATTTTTGGTAGGGGTAAGTTGTCCTTGGGACAAACTTTGTTCAAGTCACAAAATTTGGTGCATACGCAAACTTCACTTGAGGGTTTAGGGATTGGTACCATATTGGAGACCCATTCGGGGTAGTCAATAGGTTGAATGAATTCTATGTCAAGGAGCTTTTGGAGCTTAGATTTTATTAGTAATACAATTATAGGATGCATGCATCACAATATTTTCCTGATGGGTTTGGTGTCTTTATCGAGAGTGAGGTTGTGCACTACTAGGCAAGGATTGAGTCCAAGCATTGCTTTATAGGACCAGGTGAAGACTTTGATGTAATTCCTAAGGTAGTAAACAAGATACACTCTTCTAAATAGAGGACAGTAGCAAGTTTGACAATATGTAGATTTGTGTAATTTTCATTGATATCGACATCGATGGTTTCTTTCACAAGCATGTGGGAGCCATATTGGAGCTATTTTAGAATGGGGATAAGGTGGAGGTCATCAATAGCCTCTAGTAATTCAAACTCATCATCCATATATACATCAGTATGATGGAACCATGGAATTTTAGGTAGGGTAGATAGTGAAGGTGTGTTTGTCATGCATAGAAAAGGTGGAGAGAGTAGGAAATATTGTGTCGAAGGTGTTGGTGAAATGTGAGTGAAATAAATAAAATTAGGGTTTGGTGTGCTATCATGATTCATTGGAGATGAGTATTGTAGTGCTGAGAACAAATCTACATTGACCATGTTGATGAAAGCAATAGGTGGAATATTATGAGTTTGATGATGAGGATTCGAGATCATTTGAACATCACATGAGGTGTAAAGGTGGTCATAAAACCATGGGTGGAGAGTGAGGATGCATTGTGGTTCGATGAAGTTATCGATAAGTGGACATTGGTATGGTTGAATCTATAGGTGATAGAGAAGTAGATGAAATAGGAGGCTTTGTATGAGGAGCCATAAGAGACAATACAACAAACTGATTAACTAGTGCATTGATACACTAAGCAGAGGTCGTGTCATTAAGGAACATGTCTTGGAAGAAAGAGCATCGAATGGTAATGGTAGAACATGGATATAGACTCTCATCTAGGATGTCCATGTCAATGTAGTCTTCTAGTTTATGTGTATATATTGGCATGGGATGCAAAGAAAGGTCTTGAAGCTCATACTCAAGCATGTGTATGGTGTAGGGATGATAGCCTAGACCAGATTTATTTGTTGTCAGTTGAACATAGGGATTGATAGGTGTTCATAACCCTTGTTCATAGCATCCTAGATCAAATATATGTTAGTGGAAACATCGAAGGTAATGTAAGGTGAATTAGGGATTTGACATGTGGTCTAGTGTGCCATAGAAACTAGATTGTGGTGGTGGAGGTATAGCGGCTAGGAGCGAGGATTCAAGGCCAACGTAAACAAAGTTTGTATAATTATCGAGGAGACCTAGCCATACAATGATACTGATGGTTAAGATCAAAATTGAATGAGAGCTAAAATATTGTGTGAACTGGATTATTGAGGGTTACACATGAGCATCCCAAATATTGTAGTCACTAGGTACGGTGTTTTTCATAAATATTAACACTCAGGGTATCGCATTTTGGGTATCGAAATGGCAAATCAAAATCCAAGGAGGATGATGCTAGCTAGGAATCACAAATTATAGGAGGTAAAGAATGAAGTAATTTAGTATCTAAGTGGGAAGCTCACTATTTCCAATCATGGCATTCAACTATGATAGACTAAATGGGGTGGTTTGCATATAGGAACTGCATGGCAAGGGGATGAGGAGTAGGTGTCAATCTACGCAAAAATATAAAATATCATGGTCATGGATGAAAAGAGAGTGGCAATGTTTGAGGAGTGGGAATAATAGGAGGTTTGATGGAAGAAGATTGGTATTATGGGACAAGAGGTGACGATGATGGTGGTTAAAAATATGGAAATACAAGAAGGGGATTTGTGGAATAAGATAGTTGAGAAGGAGGGGGAGGCCACGAGGAAGGTGGTGAGAAAGGAAATGTAGTAGAATGAATTTTCATACTAGGTGATGATTATTGTGGGGATGATATTGGTGCTGAAGGAGATGTAGATGCTCCTGATGAGTGAGGAGAAGGGATGACGAGGACCTGAGTGGAGGATGATGAGGGTCCTGGGGGAAGGTATATGATGTTGTAGAATTTGAATGGATCCTCATCGGTAGAAATGTAATGAACAAGGCCATCATAGATATATTTAATATAGTGGTTTAAAGTAGAAGGGACACACTACATATCTCTAATCCATGGGTGTCTAAGACATTGTACTGCATCTCACCTTAAATAATATAAAATAGGATGGAGATGGTTTGGACACCGAAACAAATAGGTAGGACAATATAGCCTACTGTGGCTCACATGGACCCATCAAAAACTCTAAGCTCGAGTGATGGTGTGGCAAAGTGAGTGGATGGTATGTGTAGATGATGTAGAGAAACCATAGATATTATGCTTATGGATGAGCTAGTATCAATGAGAACATGCTTGTAGGTGATATCATTGATAGTTGCTTAGATGTGAATAGGTGGATCTACTCTTTTCTCTATGAGTTCAGTGATCTCATGGTCATGAAATATAATGGAGGGTTGGAGGCAACGGGGTATGTTTCCCACAAAGTTAAAAATTACATTTATGTCATGTATTTCAAGGTCGGTGGACCGAAGGTGTCATTCAATGCCTCATGATGGGGTTGAGATTATTTTAAGAGATTAAATATGGACATCCTAGCTAGTGAATTGTGTAACTAGTGTGTAAGACTACCATGAATGGTTATTATATTTTGTGGCAAGTATGGCAAGGCCTGAGCTACAATAAATGGCTACAAAGAAGTGAAGGGTATCAGGGTAGAAACCACTTGTGCATCCTATCGAGGTGAATATAATTGGGTCCAAGTGGTAAGGTTTATCATACCAAAAATACCACATGAGGGTGGATCTCATGGATATTGTTAACCTGACTAGGTTTTCCTTAGGTATTGGATTGGTTTTCTTGGGAATTAGTCCCCCTATTTTCAGATAGCAGGTTTTGGTATATTTCCAAGTTTTGATTTTGAGGTGCAAGGGGGTTTAATACTCGAATGGTACTTTGATCACTAAGGTCTTGAACAAGACCACAGAAGGAACAACAAGACTCTATATCATGGTCGCATTGTCGATGGTATGCGTAAAAGGCCTGCTCGATATATCCTCAAGGTTTGGGTTGATTGGGATCAATGGGTTGGATATTGGGTAAGGTAATGTGACCTATATTGTACAATCACTAAAACAAATCTAGAAATTGCTCGGATAACGAGGTCAAATTACGTTGCAAAAGCTACAAATGAAGACCACAGGATTATGTCAATTAGGATGCAAGAGGTATGCTAGTCTAGAACAACTACTATGATGGAAGTGGAGGTCGCAAAATGGACGAGGAGGTGGTAGAAGCTATTACCACTTGTTTGGTTTGTTGTGGTCTAGTATAGGGTTGATTTGGCATGTTTTTATTGAAATAAAAGTTGGAACTATACGAAGGTTTTTGTTTAAGTTTGATCTTGCCCTATTGGAATTTGATGTCCTTAATGACCTTGTCTTGAGTGATAGCTTCCTCAAAGGTGTAGCTTTTATGAAGCTCTAAGGAGGTAGAAATATGCTTGTGATAACTCTTTGAGAAGAGTGTAACCAACTGAATTGATGGGAGGCTATGAGCGAGGTCATGTATAACCTATCTCCATATAGAAACAAAATTAGTAAGAGGTTCATCATCTTCCTGATATAGGGCATAGATATCTAAGAATTTGGTTTTCTTCTTGATATTGATGGAAAAGCATTCTAAAAAGGAGTTTACCAATTGCTCAAAGGTATATAGTATGTGGTGTGGGAGTATGTTGTACCAATCTAGGGCTTGTCCCCCAAGTGAGAGGGAGAAAGTACATAACATGAGGGGGTTGCTACTATGAAGCTAATAGAAAGCTGAGAGATAATTGTTGACATATTCGCGAGGATCCTCTTTGCATTTTTATATATAAAAATTTGGGATCTCAAAGCGAAAAGGGTAGGGAGGAATAAGAACTTATGGGTGTACTGGATCATTGCAGAGTTCATCTTATGTGGACTTTTATGGCCCATAACTGGCTATACGAAGGTTGAGCTTCTTAACTTCGTCTTGTAGAAGTTGAAGATTGGGTGTTAAAGGTGTAGAGGATTGTGTGGGCGCAATTGGAGCTTGGGAATGTGGAGGATAATGGAGTTTTGTTCCTCCCAGTGTGGAGGGATATATTGCAATGGTTCCTGTAGGTGAGGCTAATGTATAGCATAGGAGGTCAAATATAAGAGGATATCCTATGATAGAGTAGGTATATGTTGAGGGTAGTAATATTGTTATTGTGGGGTTTGTGATTATTGAATCAAGATCTATGGAAGAAGGGCCTACTACAATGGTTGTATCATAGGATATGATGACCATGAATGGGGTGTTGTGAAGAATGTGGGTGCAGTATGTTGTAGTGGAGGTAGTGTTGTCTACATGAGTGGCACCAATGGTGGGCGAGATGAGGTGTCAAAATATGAAACCTATATCTAGCTAGGAGCACGATGGGTGTAAAATGTAGACAACGTAGGATAGCCTAGAATATTGTTAGGATAAGATGTAGGTCATGAGTCATAGGTGGTAACGAAACCAAGATTTGGAGCTCAAAATGGAGGTGGTGGAGGTATGCAGAATATGGATGTAAATGAAAATGGAAGTGGAATGGAGGGTGGCGCACCATAAATTCCAGGCTGGTGGAGTGTAGGTGGAGGTAATGAGGGAGAATGATCATAGGCTTCAATTTTAGGAGCCTTATGATGTGGTGTGGTGAAAATGGTATCAGTAGATGAGGGAGGTGAGGCCTCTTGAGGTATTTGGTATGAGAATTTTTGTGGGTGAGAGGGTGGTTGTGATGTAGCATCGAATGATGCAAATATGTTGGAAGGAGGGTGGTTGAGGTGCTTGAAAATCATCCTAATATGAAGATGTGAGGGGTGTATATTATGTCTCTATAGGAGGTTGTGTCAAAGGGATTTGTGATGAGGGTGATTGCATGGTTGGAATGGAATACAAGGGATCTAAAATAATCCCTACAGTAGGGGTAAATGAGGTGACCTCGGGCTGAGTGCAATTAAGTAGAGAAGAGTCATTCTTGAATAGTGATTGAGATAGACTCTAGAATAAAGGATTCATGAAGGTAGGTGAGGTAGGAGTGGTCTCCTCATCAACAGTAAAGAGAGGAGGCGGATGTCCTAGAGTGATGTAGATGATGTGATCACAAAATATAGAAGGTGGGTTAGGTGAATGTAAATGGGGAAGGAATGAGAAATCTTCATCTAAGGAAGTGGGAGTTTCATCATGAGACATAATTTGTGTGGGAGGTATGTTCAAATATATGGGGGGATCCACTATGAGTTTGGCAACTTCCCCTATAGAGGTATGGAAAGAAGTATATTGATTGGAAGAGGCAAAGAATACCTTCTTCTTAAGGTGCACTTGCTCTCATGCTTGACTATGTGTGATGACAAGTATGATGTCTTGTGTGGTGAATTTATGCTCAAAATCATTCAAAAATGTAAATATGAGGTTCTAGGTGTGATCTGTGTGGGGTTTTTGAGCAACCTTGTGAAATTTGGATAGTTTCTATGCCTGGAATCAATATTCATAGGTCACTATGTGAATTGAGACTTGATTCACAGGTTTACCTACAAATTAGACTCAAACTATGAATCTAATATAAAAATTAGAAGTGAGGTTGTGGACAACCAATATATGTGTTGTTGATCAATGGATGTACTAAAACCAGTTATGTGAGCATGCAAACAATGTTTAACTGGAGTCAGTTCTAAATGTAGAAAATAAAGTGTTTGTTTGTTTTCGTGTGTTTTTATGTTGAAACTTGCATCTAGAAAAATAATATGGGAAGTGGGTAAAACTCTAGAAAAAATGGGAGTGTCACCCGACACGAAACCTCCTACAACACCCAAGGGTGCATAGAATAGAACAGTATCTCAACGGGTAAGTGGTGACCAGTATGGAAGGTGTAGTAAAATGATATCCAAATGGGAGGAACTCAAAATGCACTAATGAGTCTAATATCCTCTCACGAGAAGATGTGGTACTATCTAAGACCTACTACTAGCCCAGCCAAGCATTTACTTCACTCTCGAATGCGCTTAGTCAAAAATGATAATTACCATGTTCACTAATTATGTGAGCCTTGTGAATGAAGGCGTCTATTCCTATCCCACTCTGAAGGTCTCTTTTGATGATGAATTTTGAAAAATCAATCTCAAAAGTGGAGGATTCTTTAGTGATGAAGTCTATAAAACCATTCCTAGGGGCTACTAAGGTGTCTAGGGGGCGAGCTGGTGAAAGGATATGAAATCCAACATCACCAGTATTGAGCGATGGATTGGGGATAAATTCCAATCTCACCGTTGTGTATACCATGTGAGTGTGTGTAGGTGTGCTTGTTACCTATGGTGGAAATCAAAGACAACTATCTAGATGCCTTTTCAAAAATTAAAGCTAGACCTAGATGCATTTTTTAAAATGAAACTAGATTCTAAGTACCTTTTTGAATTGAAACTAAGCCTAAGTGCCTTTGTGAAAATAAATGAATGTACTCTAGAAATCATGAAAAAAACCAAGCCAAAGTGTACATGAATAAGGAAATTTGACAATTTTACCTAAGTGTGTTGGAAGGAGATTGAAACCCTAACTTAAATGCTTGAAAGAGATTGAAATTGATTGTATGGAAAGAGATATAAATGTTATACTACAAAGTGTGAAAATAAAGTGGTGACTTAATCTAGGAGCATGAAAATAATTCTTCTTTAGTATAGAATATTTTTTACAACCACTTAAAGCAACATGATAATATATTGAGTTAGAAGAACTTTAAGTGTCAATATTGCATGATGATTGAAATATCTTCTCTAAGAAGGATTCATATATTTTTGTTTTCTCTTTAAGTGATTCAATTAATTCTTTTTGCTTTACATTCTCTTCTTTGTAATATTGGAATGTAAGTAAATCCATATATAATACGCTTCCAATATCTAGAGGAATTGTAATATCATCCTTTCCATTATCAATTGCTTCAATGATTCTAGCATGAAGATAATATTCCAGGGTTGTAAAGTTTTCTTCTAAGGCTTCACTATAAATCAATTTTGAAGTAAGATCTGAGTTTTATTCAAAATTTGTGAGTAAATATTTTATTCTAATTTTTATGACACTTGTCCTTTATTTTCTAATTATATTTTCCATACCATTATTCATTGTATTCTTTGAGGTAGATATCCTTTTTATTCCATAGTATTTGTTATTGAGAATAGTTTTTTATGGAATATTTCAATATATTGTTAATGTTGACTATCTTCTAACTCCCTAGTATTTTGAATATATGATCAAATACTCTCTTTCAATTTTTCAAATTTTGTAGTATTATTTTTAGTTTTTCAAATCTCTAGGCAGTAGTCCTTTTGGCTCCTAAGTTTTTTAGTGAAAGATCAAGATTGATAAGATATTTTCTTTTCTTCAAGATTGGTAAAATACTTTGTATCTACCAATGATTTTAAGTGCAATATGGTTTTGATAATATGCTTAGCTTTCCTTTGGGTTGAATTCCTTTTGTCTCCCTAAGGATTTAGATGAAAAATTTGAGATAATGTTCAACTCCTATCCTTTAATACAAAACATTTATTTCTCCTTGTAGAAAGCTAAAAATGCAATTTCAATTGATAAAATTCTCAATATGTTTAAGATATTTAACTTGGATTCTCTATGTCCCTTTTATTTTTGTGAGGGAGTAATATCACTAAATTTTCAACTCTCTACCAATTCTATGTTTTTGCTTTCTTCAATTATCAATGATATAGTTTCTAAATTTCAATAGTTTAAATTTTATGGAGAACTCCTTATACCTCCCTAGTTGAGAAGTTTACAAATAAAGTATTATAGTTTTGGGTAGAAATCCTTATATCTCCAAGTTTAACTATTTCTAAACTTATCTCAATGTAATTGAATGAGGTAATTTCAATAACCTTTAGAAATACTTTCTTCTTCAAAAACTTCTAAGGTAATTAATAAATATATTAAGGGTTTAAAACTATTTATTATTTCTCCTTTATATTATAAAACCTTGAGTTATAATGCAAGAATCACCTTGTGCTCATAAAATAGCCTTGTGTCCTTTTCTAAGGTTATGAGATAAATTGAATATTTATTACCTCTTAAAAGTAGTGCTTTGAAGGCTTACTTTATGTTGTGCACCCTATGTTCTCATGATGCTCTCCTTTCAATGTGGCATCTTCAATATTGACTATGCTAAAGCTTTAATACTTTTAACTACAACTTATCTTCCTTCTACAAGGTGTGTAATACCTAGTATTTGGTGCTTCACTGTTATTCTTCCATTATGTGCTCATTGTTGACCTTCAAATTCTTCCTTGTCTTCACTTGACTCTTCGAATATGCAACGATTTTAGCACATATCTACCTCCTCTATGTTGTGTCTTAATTGGTCTCATTGTGTATGCTTTCTTGTCTATGTTCTCTCTAATGTCTCCTTAAATGCAAGTGAGAGTGTTATGTAAATAATGTTACTTTCTATTAACACAACACTTGGAAAATGGTTTGGTGCTGAGCTTGAGGATATATTACGTGATGATATGAATTGTGCTTCTTCTAAGGCACATGACTACTCCTTGGCAATTGATGTTTTCTATACTTTTTGATACTTAAACTTTTATACTTGCAATTTTTAGATGTTATTACTTGCTCCTCTTTGATAATGTTTGCACAATCATTTAACTACCTTTTTTTGTGATTGTTTCACTTTGAAGATGCTTAGACTCTTCTCTTTTATGGTTGGTACTCTAATTTTAACATGTCAAATGGTATATTATACCCTTATATCCTCATGCATGGTGTATTTTTCTCCATTGCTTCTCCTTTCAATATAAATATCATCAATGAACACCCTTCAATTTGTTTCTCCTTCATTTGTAGGTATTATGCTAGGTGCAACTTGAGAGTTATTACCTTTCTTTTATGTTACACAGTGAGCATTGTACAAATGATATTGAACTCTATGTTGTCCTCATTTGAATTGCTTTGAGATGTGATTTTGGTGTAACCCTAATAGTTTTATCTTACCATACCAATATTCCTTGGAAGTTGAAACCCTTATTCAACTTTATTCTTGGTGGTGCTTTGGATAACACTCTTTACCAAAATGGTAGCTTCTCTACTTTGACCTAGTGGCTCTTCCACATATTTTTCCTTGGTTGAATAGTGGTGGCATTTTGGATATTGTTATTTACTAAAGGTGGTGGCTCCTCTACCTTGACTTGGTGGTTCTTCCACCCCTTTGTTGGTTGCTTAGTGTTAGCAACAATTAATCTTGTCCTTTTATGGTGCTCTTACCTTCTTACTTGGTAATAAATTTTCTTGATGATTTCCTATATAAATCAAACTACTCTTGAGTGCTTACCTATTGTTATACATAGCTTAAGAAGAAACTTGTATCTTTCAAATGTTTTTCCCCCTGTGCATTCAACCTTCACCTTTGCTTTCACTAGATGATGGAATCTTCCTTTTTGTGTTAGATTATATTACATCATTTAGGTCATGTAAATGTACCACCTTTGGTACATAGTTAGGATAGTAGATTGCATTAGGAGGAATTTATCTAGTTACTTTAAGCAATGTAATAAATTCACAAGTGTTAATATGCAAGGTGTCCCCTTGTACAACTAGGTAGAGTGTTGGCCAAGGAATGTATCTTCCAATATAAAAAGGATCTCATAGTGTGTGGTTGCACATCACAATAGTTAGTAGTAGACGTAGAGAGTAAACTCCATTGGTGGTGGCATACAATGTAGTTCTCTAGCATATTCATGGAGTGTTCATTTCCTTCATAACTACATTGTATTATTTTCATCATTTCTATTTATAGCATACTTCATTCATATTGCAGAATTACATTTTTTCATATTTTTGCATCTTGTGATTACTATCTCCCATAGAGAAATTTATCAAAATCTAATAGTGGTATGATATCCATGATGCATCTAGATAGGAATAGGAAGAGTGACCATTGCTATTGTTGGGATTGCATTTTTGTAAATCGAATTCACCATAGTGCACTGCTACTTGCAAAAATTGCCATAAGAGATTTATTGTTATAAAAAGCCACAATAGATCAATAGGTTTAGGGAGAGTCACAAGTACTAAAGTAAATCTCAGTTTTAGAGATACTAAGATCACATTTGATGAGATTGTTTCCATAGAGTTGCATAAAAACTCATGAATACTAGGACTCAACATTCATTCCACTAGTTTGATGAATCAACTAGTGAAGACTATTTAAAGATCTGGAATTTTTATGCTAACCATTATCTAAAGTTTTTCTTGTTGTAGAAAATTAACTCTCAGAAGTTGGAACACTTTTTACAATATATATAGAAGTATTTCACCTTCGTTGCCTAAAATTCTATGTGCTTTCCTCATGTAGATATTAGCTCTTTTTTGTAGAGAAATTGACACTACGAAAAAGACTCTAGGAGAAGAGTATTGGTGAAGTTTGGATATTGGAGATCTCCATTGCTAGATTGAAAACATCATAGAAGAAAAGGCCACAAAAGCCATTATTCAAAAGCAAAATACGATATAATCCTTGATCTAGAAGAAAAACCCATAGAATCCTTGATCGAGACAAAAAGGCCATAGAAGCCTTGATCCATAAGAAAAGGCCATAGGAGCCTTGATACAGAAGAAAAGGCCATAGAATCCCCAATTCAATAAAAGGTCATAGAAGCCTTAATCTAGTAGAAAACTCTAGGGAAGAGTCCTTTAATTTCAATAATACTACACAGAAGAGTCCTTAAACCTAAAGAAGACTCTAGAGAATATTCCTTGATCCTCAAAAGGTATCCAAAGAAGAGTTCGTGAAATAGGATATTGGTGATCTCCTTTTAGAACAAGCTGAAGAGATCCATAGAATATCTCATTGGAAAACTTCCAATATTGGAAGAGATAAAGAGTGAATATCTTGATTAGAGAAGCAATAAATTTTAGAGATCCAAGAAGAAGATCTCATTACCAACACTTCCACAAGTAGAAGGTTGAATGAAAGGTCTCATTTGGAAGACTAGATAAGCTACAATATTGAAGACCTTGGACAGGACTCAAGGAGAAACAATAAGTCTTGGAGAGACTTGTTTTAGAGCTCATAGAAGCATCATAAAATAAGTTCCTAGGAGAACTCATTGGATAAATCCACTACCAAGGAGAAGTTCTTGATAGTTAAGGACTTGGGATAATTATTGCCATTAAAAAACAAACCCAAGAAAGAAAAATTTGGTAAAAAATTTGTCAATTCTCAAAATAATTTAGTGAGGAGCTCAAGACATTAAAAACCCTGAGAAGAAGATCCTACTTGAAGTTAAAATTTTATAGGAAGACCAAATACAGAAGAAGCCTACCAAATCAAAGATATTGCCTCTCACAGTAAGAAGGCACATTTTAGAGATAAGAATTTTTTGAATCTATAGCATAAAATAAAATATTATTTGAAGGATAAAGACACAAAACCCTAGGTTCAATATAGAAGGTTTGAGACCACATTTTGGTGAAGCAAGAAGCTATTTTGGATAGTCAACAAGAAGTTGTAGAATTCTACACAAAGTAGCAACTTGGTGAATCTAAACACCAAGATCTACATTTACAGAAGCCATTAAAGGTAAGCAACTTGGGTGCAATTAGTTTTATTAGTTGAACTTCAAATTAGTATTATTATCAAGCTTAATTAAAGCACCATATTTGGATTAAAATTTGCAAAAAGAAAAGCTTATATTATAGTCTTTAAGAAAGTGCAAAAAGAAGAGTTATTTTAAAGGATATATTTCCACAAAAAATAGAAGTTGGATATTTTTCAAAAGAAATAAATCTATAACCTAACTATTATATATATAGAAATCAATAAGACTATATCCTACAACTTTTATTGTAGTGAAATATTGCAAAAATCTTTAAGGGTTCTTTACAAATTACTCTTAAACATTGTAGAAATTATTAAGTGCATTAGAAACTACTTTGAGAGTTTATTTATAGGAGCAATAATGTGAGATTATTAAACTGCATTAATTTGGAGGTATTGTTGATTCATTACACTATACTATTTTTTCATTAAAGTAGTTACTCTCAAATAATTAGTTTATGTTTTTGTGTTAAGATAAAGGGCACAAAACCAACATATCATCAAAGTGTCTAGAGATACTATCTGGTGTACAAAAAAAATCTATAGCATTTTGTGGTCACAAGAAGCCACCAATACAAATCAAATAGGAGAGAATAAATCTACCATTAAAATCCTTTAAGCAAGCTACAAATCGAGACTTGGTGAGTCTAATATTCAAGGTACCTTAAGGGTTTCATTAAAAGGAGTAAGTGCAGAAATGTTTACTCCAAAAAGAGGAATATTATGTGTATTAGCTGGGATTCATTATTATTAAACTATCCAAGTGAAAAATAAGATATTAGCATTGTCTAAAAATCATTAGTAAATACAAGGAGTTGCCTCGTCAAATGACAAAGAGTATTTTATAAAAAGGTGACATTTGGTCTATCATATTGGTGCAAATCCAGCCATCTTCAAAAAGAATAAAATAATCACCTATTATATAAAATAGCATGTGCATCATCTCAATAGGTATTAGGGAAAAGTTCAAGTAATATGATAGATCCACAAAAGAGCTCACATATCTCAAATAATCAAGGTGTCTAAAGAAACCATTTCTCCATGTCCAATCCAACCCTAGAGCAAGCATTCACCTGCAATATTGGAGCCAATACAAGGAAGCTATCATCAATCTAAATCTACTTGGAGAAAAGACAGCATTAAGGCCTACATTAGAAGGTGCTTATCTATGTAAAATAGCACCAAAATACACATATATCAACATGGAAAGGACAATATTATCAAGCTAAGAACAAGGAGCTATTAAAAAGGCATTATCTACACTACAAAATAGCACTCAATCAGCACATTGTAAGCATAAAAGAACAATATAAAATGAATTATAACCAAGGACATAGCTTGAAGAGAACAACCATAAAAAAGGATCACTCAAATCATCCATAAGACCACCACTCAAAGCTGTATAGAACCTTGAAGTATCATAGTTGGTTCCACTCATTATCCTCATCAAAACAACATGCAAAAGAAAGGAAGGAATGCTTGATGTCCAAGAAAATAATCAAGGCACTAAATAATTTTAAGGAATAGGCAAAAGAGGGATTATGACATTCATTCTTGAATTTTAAATAAAAAGGTTTACATGCAAAAACTAGAGTGCCACTTTGCACAAATATTGTAAGCATCTCAACATTCAAGGAATAGTTCGTCGCTCACCTAAGATTAGTTACATCATTATTGGGAAGTTACTACCAAAGATATCATTGCACAAAGGATAAAACATAAGAGGAATATCAATGCTTATTCTCATTGTAACTCCCAAGTGACACTTGTCCAAAGTGGGAAGGAATCTGTATTATTTAAAGTGCCCAAATTAGAGGAAGAGGAAGAACAGGGTCAAAGTAAATTCAAGCATTATAGGGTGTGAAGCACATTCATAGGAAGTAATAAATCAAGCCTATTCACCATTTAAAGGAGTGTACATCTATATTTAACATTTTTCATAGACCAATAACTCTAGCACTCTACTATTGGAAGAAAAAAACACCATTCTAGAAGAAGACAAACACCATTCAAGGAAAATTCAAGCTTTATTCAAAGAGGAGACTAGTGTCGATCAAAGGGAGTATTGAATGCTCATTGGCACCACATTTTAGGAGGTTTCTAATCCTCCACCTCAATGCATCAAGGGATATATTCCACAAGGATTACCAGGTAAATTTTATATTTAATTTACTTTATTTAAATTTAAGTGATATTAGAGGTATAAGGATACAATATAATTACTATTGCAAGCATTCATCCAACATTAGTAATATATTAAGCAAGCACATTCCATAAATATTTACATATTTGCAAATAATAAAGTAGGAGGTATAAGGGTTTCTACTTAAAAAAATTTAAATCCTATTATTGCAATTATTATTGTTTTCTAACATTCCAAACTAGGGAGCTATAAGGAATACTACACAAAAATAAATTATTAGAATTTAGAAACATTAAACCATAAAATATCAAGGAATATAAAAGAAGGTTCAAGGATTATCAAAGGTTGGAATTAATTAGTAAACTTGTCTCAAAATCACATTAGAGGGACAAAAGATATCCAAATTGAATAACTTCATCAAACTAGAAATGTGCTTAGTTCAATAGAATTAATAATAAAGTGTAATAAAGTTGATTTTTATCATTTACAAAACTTTAAAAAATCAACCCAAAATTGAACTACTATCCCATAAATCACTTTATCAATCATATTTCATGCTCTAAACAATTAGGGATACATAAGGCAGTATAAAAAACCTAAAACTCTATTAGATTCATATACTCTAATCACTAGGGAGACATAAGGAAGTCCACAAAACCTAAGTTCCATAAAGGTTTTATCAAATCAAGTCTATACACCTTAATTAGAGAGACATAAGGAGTATTACTACAAAGGTTCTATCAAATCCATTTCTACAATTCTAAATAATAGCAATAAATACTATCTCAAGGCCTATCAAGAAGAAATATGGATAAAATATTAAGAAAAACTTTTAATAATGAAGAACTATTCCATGAAGTAGAATTCTACTCTCAAAACTTAATAGATACTCTTGAAGGATACATGTATCTATCTACTAGTGATAAAGAGAGATTTTATTTATTTCTTAAAGAGGCAAAAGAGGGTAGCTTTGCAAAATTAATTGGTTATCTTCATGAAAGTATCTTCACAAAATTGTGGAATTCATAAAAACTAGTTAGACTCACATTAGAGAACTATTTAATGATTTATCTATCATTAATTGTGTTTGTACTTACTCAACACATGAAGAAAACTAGTAATACAAATCAATATTATTGTAATGATAGACTAACTCGTCATAAAGAATATATTCCACTAGTATAAATGTATAATCATATGAGAAGAAGGAAAAAATGAAGAAAATACATGCTAGAAAAGGACATAGCAAAGAAGAAGAAACCACAAAGGTTGAACTAGATGGACATATTTAAAAGATAGAAAAACCTTTAGCTATAGCTTACTTTGCATCATGTGAAGACACAACTTACTTTTTGAATCTGATTACAATAAGTAATGAAGGAGAATACAACTTCCATTATCCAATGGAAGAAGATCCATATTAAATACTAAAGTCTTAAATACCACAATAATGTAATACAAGAGGTGTTAGAGTATATTACATCATTTGAATAATGTAAATGTACCACCTTTGGTACATAGCTAGAATAGTAGATTACTTTAGAGGGAAGTTATCTAGTTACTTTAAGCAATGTAATAAATGCACAAGTGTCAATGTGCAAGGTGCCCCCTTGTACAACTAGGTAGATTGTTGGCCAAGGAATCTATCTTCCAATATAAAAATGGCCTCATAGTGTATGATTGCACATCACAATAGGTAGTAGTAGATGTAGAGAGTAAACTCCATTGGTTATGGAGTACAATGTAGTTCTCTAGCATATTCATGGAGTGTTCATTTCCTCCATAGTTGCATTGTATTATTTTTGTTATTTCTATTTATAGCATACTTCAATCATATTACAAAATGATTTTCTTTCATATTTTTTGCATCTTGTGATTGCCATCTCACATAGAAAACTTCATAAAAAGCTAAAATTTTGGACATGGTAGTGATTTCTCTTCTCCTTTGCAAGCTATGGTAAATGGAGATTTCAATGTTGCCTTCTCCTTTTTGGCAACTTTCTACTATGTCTCCTTGCTTGGTTAACTTTCCAAAGATGATTCCAAGCTTTTAACCATGCAAATAGTATACCTTTTTAATGGCAATGCTTGGCACTTAAAAATATGAAATATATGCTTTAAAATAGAGTCTTTTTTTTATTTTAAATAGATAGGATGAAGTTGATATTTTTATTTTACTTCGAAATATATCTACTCCTCTTTATTTTGTGCAGGTTTTACCCTTGTAAAAAACTATCTTCTGTACTTCCTTGAAGACTTTAAAATTGAAACTTTCTCTTGCAACTTTATACCTCAAATTTGGTGCTTAATAAAACTTAATAATACAATAAATATAAGCGTTCAAATAATGAACCTTTTGCACCTAATTTTCTTGCCTTTTTACCTTAGTATGGTGACATATTTCTTGGTGATTTGGATCACCTAATTGCTATCATGATCTTGATGAATTTGCAGCTCTTCCTTGTTGTCCAAAATAGCTCCTTAAGTCACCAATTTTCAACTTTAATCCTGATTACTTTTCTGTCCAAAACCTATTTGTGTTGTAGCTCTTCAATCCTGCCTATTTATCCTTCAAATTACTATTCTAGGACCATGTAGTTCACAACTAGTAGTGCTTCCCAAATTTCTGCCCTTAACTCTAAATTTTTTAGATTATAACGTAGTCAATTTCTCCTTTGATATGTTTTCCTTTACCCCCTTATATTTGGTAGAAAAATACTTCAATTCATAGCTATATTTACCTCTTCTAATGTTGCGCAATGATATCCTAAACTTATGCTGTAAAACAATAATTTCCTCCCGCTGCAAATCAGTATTCAAGCCTTCAATGGTAATCTTCTAATCTCTCAAATATATGTATTTCTTCTGGCTCATTTATCCTTCAACCTTATCAAATTCCAGCTCCAAATTTGGTCTCCCTATCAATAATTTTATTGTATTGAGGTCTTCAATAATCTCCTCCAAAATTTGACAAACTTCTTGCCAAACCCTTCTCCTTTTGGGCTTATTTTCGGATGGCGATAATTATCCCAAATTCTTCACTATCAGGAGCTTCTCCTAAAATATTCTCTAATGGCCTTCTTCAAGTTCTTAAATGAGGCTTTCCTATCCTTCTTATTCTTTTTCCTTTCAACTAGCTTGAGGTATTCTCCTTGGGCCTTCAAATTCTACAACTTGTCTAGTTTGCAGTAGGACCTTGGCTAGTCCTTATCGATCTTCATCTTTCAAATTTGGAAATTCTTCAATGGGACCTCCTATGGGTATCTTCAACTTCTTCAATGTGTAGTCTTAATAATTCAATAGATATATTATTTCTTGAGTCTCCTTAATATTCTATCTTGATAGCTACAACTCTTGCAATGGGACCTTTTTCTTAAGGCCTTCAATATTCAACTTATTGCTTCAAATGTTAGATTGATTCTAAGAAGATATTCTTCCTAGCTCTTGTAGGAATATTCCCAAATTTATTTGAATATCCTCTTCTCTACAACAAAATATTAGAAAAATATAATAGAAATTTATTTAAATCTAAATAAAATAATCTTCACTAGTTGATTTCTCAATTTAGTGGAATCAATGTTGATTCCAAGTCTTCACAAGTTTTTATGCAACTTTGTGGAAAGACTAGTCAAATGCAATTTCAAAAAATTTGAAAATGATATTTCCTATCTTCTCTCAATCTCTCATGTGGCTCTTTCTATTTCTTATTAGTCTACCTTGCACTCAGATACCATTGTTAGCTTTTGAAGCTATAAACTTAAAGGAAATGCAACCACAACTAGTAAAATAAGTATGCAATGTTATAACTATGATGGTGGAAATATAATATGCAATTAAATAGCATAAGAAAACTATGAAATAACTTATGAAATAGATATTAATTAAACCTCATGAAAATGAAATCTTCATACAAAATATGGATAACTCTAATGCTCCATTATTCATGCTCTACATGATGACTAACTTGCTCTATCACTCAACTATACTATTCTACTACAATACCTCATATTTCTCTACAAAAAATGCCAATATATAATGGTGTATGACTCTTGGACTTCCATATTCCTATGACTCAGTATATTCCTATTCTAGACTCATTTACATGTGGACAACATGCACATTTACATCATTGCATATTCTAATAATACTTGTGCATTTATTACATTGCATTAAGCAAATAATCAAACACTAATATAAGATAAACTCCTATATAATCGTGTACCCAATATGGCACATTAGCACCTACCAAATAATGTAATATATTCCAACACTTATCAATAATTTATCAAATGGGATAGTATTCATGCTTATCTCCTCCAAAGTAATTTTTGATGATCTTGTTTGCCCTTGATGGCCTCATATAAATATCTAATTGACAATTAATATCATTCTACAAGGAAAAGAACCTTAATTAAAGGTTTCATCACCTAAAATTGGACAATGAGAATTTATCATTTAAAATTAATAGTAATTCATATATAAATTTATCTAATAATTCTAAATCTAAATTTGTAAATTTTAATTAGATTCAAAAATTTAAAAAAATACAAAAAATATGTAGATTATAGGAAAGATAAATATTTTTAACTTTAATGTCTTTATTTTCTTATGAAACGATAGAGCTAGGGTAATTTTTTCTAAAAAATGAATCATATTTTAGAAGACATATCTTTGCATAGACTAAATCTATAGGGGTTGCCTCCTAAGGTGCCTGGAAAATGATTTGGTGCTTTAACAATCAATAAATCTAAAGGTTGAAGGAGCATGGAAGGCTAGAGGTTGAAGGAGCATGGAAGACTAGAGGCTAAAGGAGCATGGAAGGCTAGAGGCTAAAGGAGTGTGGAAGGCTGAATGATGAGTTGATCTTTGAAGTATCAAGGATGAAGGAGCATGAAAGGCTAGGTTGGCTGAAATAGCATGGAATTTTAGGCTAACTGAAGGAGCTACAGTGAAAGGCTGGAATGTTGGGTGGAAGGTTGGGATGGCTTAAGGAACATGGAAGGTTGGTAAGGCTAAAGGAGAAGTGAAGGTTGGGCCGATTGGAAGAGCTAAAATGGAATTCTAGGATGCTAAGTAGAAGTCTAGGAAGGCTAAAGGAGTGTGGAAGGTTTCTTAGGGTAAAATAGCATGGAAGGCTAGCCTTTTTTGGGTGGAAGGCTTGTTTGATATCAGATCAACTAAGGGAACCACAACAATAGGTTAGGTTGTTGAGTGTAGTGCAACAATAGGTCGGGTTGTTGGGTGGAATGTTGGGTCAACTAAAACCCTCTATTTTTATCTTTGGTGTACCTATGGGTTTGGAACCCATAGGTATTGGGGTGGTTTTTTCCAACTCTTTAAAACAAAAAAATATGCAAATAATTAAGATTTTTTTGAAAAATATATCATCTTTTAGGAGCCATATATTTGCAAAATATTATATGATTCAGTTTATTTTTGGACCAACTTATGCAGAATTTGAATAGCTTTAAAATGAGTGGTCATATGCAAGAGTCTAAGAAATATTGAGGGAGATTCATCCCCTTTAATTCAACCATTTAGAACAATGGAAATGACGATTTGTCAAGCCATGAAAAAAAAAATTGCAAATATTTGTCAGCTACGATTTGGATGATGGGAAGAGCAATGAAGGGCTAGGACTTTAGTGAGGAAGGAAATTAGCAATCCAAATTTGGTAAAGTGGACTATGATAGTGTGATATTTTAGAAATATTACTCTACTAAGATGGAAGGCATAGATAGTAGAGGTGAATTTTTGGTATTGTAAAGGCTGCTATAGAAAATATTAAGAAATATGCTAAATTTTGGAATAATTGTATTCATACAGAGAAATGAAAAGATATAGAAAATAAAAATCAAGAATTCAGATATTTTATATAAAATGATGTAGGTTTGTAGCTATATCATCTCAATTGATATGAGAAGTGTATTTATTTATAAACTTTCAAGATCTAAATAAGAGAGTAGTAATTTATCAAGGGTGGGGGACCCAAGTATAACCCCTTATTATCAATCAAAAAAACTTTGTGCATATACTTGTCTGATTCAAACGATATTATGTTATTTTATGTGAAATTTTAAGAGCTTTGAAATAAGTATCCTTTCAAAAGAATCCAAGCAGTATTGAGGGAGATATGACCATGTGAAGATAGTCATCTAAAATAAGGGCAACGTTAGGATAATTTTTTCTAGAAACATGTATCATATTTTAAGAGCTATATCTTTGTCCAAGGTTATCTAATTAAGATGAATATTGGACCAATTTATACAAAATTTGAAAAGTTTTAAAATGAGTGGTCATATGACAGAATTTTAGTATTGAGGGAGATGCAACTCTATGAAGTCAACCATCCAAAACAAGGGTAGTGCCAATTTTTAAGTCACAAGAAACAATATTGCAGATTTCTATCAACCAAGGTTTAGATTCTAGGAGTAGCAATTGAGGGTTGGAGAATCAACAAGGCAAAATATTATGTCTAGGCATAGAATTTTTCAACTAAGTTTCATTTATCCCTTCATTTTCTTAGAAGTTTTGCATTCAGATTATTATAGGTTTATTTTCAAATAATATAATTGTTATAGGATATACTGGTAAATTTTAGTAGATATTGAGTTATAGTTTCCTTTCCATGAACCAATTTATAGCTAAATCCTTAGAATCATCGCTAGTAGTAGAGGTTAGAGAACACCTCATAGAGTAGCAATCCTTGTTGCTCGAATATAAGGTATTCATTAGTAGATTTAATTAGTCTTGTCCAAGGGATTTGGCTTTAATAAAATGGATTGATAAGAGATGGAAGTCTCCAGGAGTGAGTCTATCCTTTTTCCCAAAGGTTTCTTTCTAGCCATTTTTTTTCCAAGGAGAAAAGAGATTGTTTTGGAGCTCATGTGTTGCTAATTACATTGACCTCATCCTTGAGGACATTGGCAAACTATAATGGATGAATATTTTCTTTAATGAGACAAAGAACATTACTAGATACATCTACAATCATACATGGGTGATCAACTTGATAAAATAGTACAATATTGAGAGGAACATTCTTTGCCTAGGTATTACTCAATTCACCTCCAACTTTATCACCTTGTAGAAAATTCAAGCTATATCACTTGATTTTAAGAGGAAAATTATCAGTAATTAATGTTACGTCTTGTAATATTTTGAAAATAAGGAGGTGAAAAGAGAGTCTTCCAAAAAAAACTTTGACAAGGCATTTTGGACACGTGTGCAAGAAATTAGCTTTCTAGAATCTAATTTTTCTTTTTTTGGAGAACATAGGGTTGTACTTAGGTCCCCTATCCTTGAAAAATCACAACTCTCTTCTTTAGAGCTTGAGATTTTATAAATATATTCAATTCTCATCTCAATTGATTTGCTATAGTTAGATACCTTCATTATTTTTTCATAAAAATTCTATATTCTTAATTTCCATTTTCTAGATCTTCTTAATTTTCTTTGTAGATACAAATATTTCAAAATTAAGCATCCTTCTTTTAGACATCTTCCTATAGTATCCTTCATAATACCAAAACTCCACCTCTACTATCTACACATTACATCTTAGTAGAGTAATATTTCCAAAATTTCATGTTATCAGAGTCTGCTTTACAATTTTTTGATTGCTTGTTTCCTTCCTGAAGCAAAAGTGCAACCACAAGAATTGTAATAAATTTTTTATATAAAAACACATTAATGTTATAAAATACAATAAATATCACCAATGAAAAACATTAAATAAAATCTTAATCATGATTTGATTTAGGGTGGTTTTTCTTCTTTTGTCTGGTTTTCCCCTACGTGGGAAGTTGTTTTCTCTCTTGGTTTCTAGTTTCCCATGGGTGGTTTTGTGCCTATTTCCTTTTCTAGCCCTTGGGATGTTTCAAATTCAAATTTAGGTACCTATTTCCTTTTCCTACCTTTGGTAAGTTTTAAATTTGTTTTTAGGTGGTTTTTTCGTTACCGCCTTCTCCTTTCCTTCCTGGCGGGCTTTCAAATTTTGTTCCACACGTTTTTCCTCACTACCTTCCTGATTGCTTTCTTGAAGGTGTTCCTCAAGGCATTCCTTAAGCCTTTCCTGATGTCCTTCCTGGACTGTTCCTCTTGAATTTTTATGTAATCAGGTTTTGATATCCTTGATAAAACCCACTTTTAATTCAATCTAACTTACCATAAAAAAAATATTTGATTTAGGTAGTCAACATTTTCTTGCCAGCTTCAGCTAAACTTACTACTTCCTCTAACCATGGAAAAGAGAATTTAACTTTAGGATCCTCTATTTAAACCCTGTTATTGGCTAGCCTATATGCACATATTTTCTCTTCCCTTGATGTATTTGTAAACCTAATTTCTTCAAACTCTAAAGAAAGGTCTTGTATTTCAATAATTATCTCTTGTATGTTCCATGAAGCCTTTGCTTTCCTCAAACTTGCATTTAATAATATTCATGAATCCCCTAGTTTCATCATCACATGCATTGATCCATTTCACCAAAGGAAATTTTCATTTATATTTTAATTAGTGTTAATCGATATTAGGAGTTATTTTAATCAATTTTGCCCTAAAAAGGGACTTAAGTGAAGTCAACATTAAATTAGATTTTTAGGATTGACTTATTACTTGTTTTGGTCAATTAATACCCCATGGTGGTCCTAATTGAGCATAAATAGGCTTTCGAAGGGTATCCCAGTGCATGGGATGTGATTTTGAAGGCTTGCTAGGGTTCAAGACCTAAAAGCCACTGAAGTGCAATATATGAAATTCTACATGCTGCTATGTCGAACTACGGTAATCTACATGACTATGCCTGACTATGCTTGACTGCGTATGACTACACATGACTACAGTAGCTTACAATAGCCTACAATAGCCTAGGGATGTCTGGAATCACCTATGGATATGTAGAGATAGCAATGTGTGATTTTTGGGTGTCTACATTTTGCCCTTTTTTGTACTATACTGTGTGGAACACTGTTTAATATAAAAATATGAAGGATTTATGTATAAGGAAAAGGGATAGAAGGGGAATGGAATCCAATCAAAGGTATGTAACCGCTTGAAGCGTGACCATACAACATTAATCGGGGATCCAGGGAGAGAAGAGAAGAGAATGGAATTCAACCAAAGGTATGTAGCCGCTCGAAGCGTGACCATACAACATTAACTGGATGTCCAATGGGAAGAAGAGAGGAAGGCAAGAGGGAAAAGAGGAAAGATATAAAAACAATGCCGATAAAATGGAAATGGATGATTATGAATGCAATGATGTGATTTTGTTGAGTCTTTATGACATCTTCAATGCCATACTAGTTGCTTGAGAACGACAAATTTTGACTGCTTTACTTTTGCGACCAGATCAGCGTGGTCCAAAAGTATGAATAGGATAAAAGCCTATCTAAATTTTTGTTGTTTATTGATTGATGAGGAAATGGTGACAAGTGTCAAACCATTTGAGTTAGTTAAAATTTGGATCATCAACTCATGACCAGATCAGCATGGTCATGAAGTCCATTTCCAAATGTTGCGCTAGGATTGATCAAACATATCATCCGTTGTGTACTCAACGTACATGAATGCTAGATTGACTTCTCCATGGAAACACTTAACTCTCATGATGTGACCCACGTCTATTTGGGATTGAGATTATAGTCGTATGATAATATTTAGCAAAAAAAAATTAGACTAATGTGCTAATCGCACTTTTGGATTTTTGATGTTGTGGTTGCATGCAAAACTGACTTTGGATATGAATACCCCCTCAAACGAGGAATCAGCAATGAGGTGAATTGAATTCGATGATTTGATGATGCAACGATTTTTAAGATACCAATGCATGATGAATATGATTGCAAATGAAGTTAAAAAGCAACTTTGGAGGGTTCCTAGGGTTTTAGAGGTCATTTAACTACTTTCCTAGGGTTTTGGGGGTGTTTTGGGGTGTTTTGACTGAATTCGCCACTCGGGGGTGAATTTGACCTAAATCGCCATCCGAGGGGTGAATTGGGTTTTAGTTTGCCCCTCAGAGGTGAATCAGTGGTAAATGCATATTTAAGCCCTAATTTGCTTGGAATGGGCTCATTTTGACGGTTCACGATGACAGAGAGTGATTTGTGGAGACATTCAACGACACGAGGAGATCGAGATTGATGACTTTGGGAGCGACGATGGCGAGGGGGTGCAGACCAGCTGGCAGCAGGCACAAGGACCCACTGGTAAGTGTTCTGTTACTTTGTTTTGGTTTTTGTTTTAATTTTCTCGGGATGAGGGGGGAGGTTTTCATCCTGATTTAAAAAATTTTGTAATTTTTAATTAAAATTTGATCACATAGTGATAAATGAGCCAAATGGGTACCCAAAAATGTGATCAGTTTCAAAATTAGACTTGTTTTATTGTTAATTTGATCGGGTAATAGGTAGAGTCGGTATGAAGTTTGACTGTCAGTTTTTGAAGTAACGGTGTACTGACATCAACATGTTTTTGCATTTTGTCTACTAAAGTGGTAAATGGGTATTTCGTTATGTAACTATTTTATTTTTCCCATTTTTTTTGGTATGATTTTGGTATGCGTGGTTTTGAGGTGTAATATATCAAACCTAGCTTGTTATATTTGCCATGTTAGAGGTAGAACTTTTGAAAACCGATGAAACTTTCATCATAGAAGGGCAAAATGGGTGTCCAAAAATGTTAGTTGTTTTGGTGATTGACTTCATTTGGTCCACCTTTGATTTGCATGCCAAGGTGTAGATGATATTAAACTAAAAATGAGCTATAGGGAGCCCAATTTAGATTTTATTTGACGTCAGTTTAAACTTTCACTGCTAAGTGGCCAAATGGGTATCTAAAAATATGACTGTTATTTTTAGATTGTGTGTCTGGATGTGTATTCGATTTTGGTGGTTTTATGACAGAATTGACTGTTAGATCTGTGTTGATTGGTTTATTGTTTTTGAATTTTGTTGACACATTTACCTCTAAGTGGGCAAATGGATATCCAAAAATGTAATTTATTTTTGTAAGTTGCATTTGATAGATCGTGTTTTGAATTGTGTGTGAATTAATAGGTAGTTGTAAATTTGAATAGGGTTGTTGAGAATGCAAAAATGGGTATCCAAATGTGTGACTGTTATTTTTATGTTTGTTGTCATGTATTTTGTACATTGTTTAGCATCGAAGTGTGTGTCAAATTAAATAGGTTTTAAATTATGAAATTTTATTTGATTTCATCACTTATGTGGATGTCTTATGTGTGTTTTGTTGTGGATGAACAGGTGAAGATGCTTGAGCCCCATCATCGGGTGCGAAAGATGAAGGATGTATTTGACAAGGTGATGAACCAGGAAGAGGAACTAAAGTGGCTGGATGATATATGGTTTTGAGGTGTATGGGAGTGTACTCGTATACACACCAACAGGGCCTACATATTTGCAATGTGTGAGCGGTGGGATGTGGAGAGGAACACCTTTCATTTTCCCACTAGGGAAATGACTGTTATATTGAAAGACATGTACCACATCTATAAGCTGTCGATTGAGGGTGTTCCTATGAGAGTGGCAACTGATGAGGATAATAATGTAGTGTTGGAGTGGTTATTTTGGGTAGAGTGGATATTTATAGATATCTCAAAGATGGACTATGACTAGTTGTGGGTGTAGAAGCAAATATCCAATCGGCAGTGTGCAGCCATGATGATGATCTCCACATATGCGTTGCCTGATAGTTCCAAGCTTTTGTTTACCTGGAATATGCTTAACTTGGTTAGTGATATGGTAGAGCACAGGATTTTGTTTGCTTGGGCACCTACTCTGTTAGCCCAAGTTTATCGGGAATTGTACGAGGTTGTTTGTAGTAGGAGGACAGGGCTGAGTGTGATTCCATTGCTATAGTATAGGCATGATATAACATAGATATTGAGAGGCCATCTCTATTACCTCAAACTATGCATGTGGAGGACAAGGAGTATTTGCCCTATGCTTTGAGATGGAGCACAGTGGATGAGCAGGGAATTAAGAGGCTGCATGAGGGTGACCCGCTATTGTGGAGGGGTAAGTTTGGTGAGTTGACTCCTGGTGACATCAAATGGAGACCTTGGTTAGGTGGGGTGAGTTGGGATGAATATGAGGAGCAGCTACGATCTATCAGACGAGGTCGATGGATAGTAGGTAGATATACTCACCAAACTGAGTATTTCCAATTTTATCGAGTGATATGGTAGTTTGGATTGTAGCAGGATGTCCCTGGGGCACCTGTAATTTATTTTTGGTAGTAGGGTGATAGAGGAGAGTGATGTGGTACCACCTTGGGTTGAATAGAGGGATCCTCCTATGGATATCCTGACTATAGGGGATGCTGGTACAACTACAACATTTGATGCATGGTGGGCATTACAGACTTGGGAGCCTAGGAGAGGTGTGATTGATCAGTGGATGGCACCTAATGTTGGGGTACCACCATCGATAGGGATTACTGGTAGGAGGGCTCAGGCTGAGGATGCGGTTGGGGAGGCAAATGAGGTTCCTCTATGGTGCTCATGACATTGCTTGGGTGTTGGAGTGAGCACCCAGGATGTGAGGGTGGAGGAGGAGCATGTGGATGTGGATGTGGATATGGGACAGACTTCTGGGGGAGAGGAGGAGGGAGGTGTCACTACTATTGTGGGTGGCATGGATGACACCATTGATATTGGTGTGTTTGCAGATGTGGCACAACATATTCCTGTCAATATCCCAATGGGGGGAGATGTATAATATGAGGCACGGGTTATATAGGATAGAGTTCGTCAGCTGGAGGTAGAGGTGGAGCAGTTGAGGACTGGGATGGTCAAGCAGGGGACTAAGGTAGAGTAGTTGAGAGTGATGATGACTAGGTAGGCTCAGACTATTCGAGCCTAACTAGTAAGCTGGATGTGGAGACAACGAAGAATTTTTTGTGTGAGACTTATTTTTTGGTACATGGGATTCCTCTCTCAGATGATGAGGAGGTGATATCGTAGTCTAGGGTGTAGTCATGAATATGAACACCCTCTCATCAGAGTCAACATAGTGTTGCTCCAATAGGAGAGGTTGGTGTGAGGGTTGAGGTACGGGATTCACCTGCTGTGGAGCAACCTGTAGTACATCTAGTTCGAGAGGTTATTGCAGAGTCGAGCTAGGTGGCAGAGAGGCAAGCGAGCTGGTAGGGACACAGGGGAACTCATGGTGATATTTAGGAGTTATGTGTTTAATTGTAGCCTACAAGAATTTTGGATGTTTTATGTGATGGGCATGATCCTGGGTTGTAGCCTTTGGGTATTTTTTTTTATGATTATATACATATATCCCTTGATTTCTGTTGTCATATATGATTTGTGATTTTTATGGTTTAAAATGTGTTTTTATTTATGTTTGCTTAGATTAGCGTTACATAGTTTACAAATATGTATGATAAGTATATACATATGTGTGAATGGTTTAGATCTATTATCATTCTTTCATATGAATGTGTTGTAGAATAGTATGCATGATTAGGTTTTGAATGCAATGTGATGTGATATCGATTGTGATGTTGTAATGAATGCATATAGGGTAAATATAATGTTGTAATTTGATTTTGGAATGTATGTAGCATGAATGCATAATGTAATTTTATTTTGAAATGCATGTAGTATGAAATGCATACTATAATATAATCTAATTTTGTAAATGCATGTATAATTAAATGCATAACTATAATGCGTACCAAATGTATGTGGTATAGATGTATGAATGCATGTATGGGAGTACTGAAATGTGCCAAGGAAGCACTTGTATCGTGGCATTGACCTATATGGATGCGATCCATTCCATAATTTCATGAAATTTGGATAATGTAAGGCATGTGTAATGGTTTTGACCAACATAGTTGTGATGATCAAATCTCAAACCCTTAGCTATACAAGTGTTTGTAGCAACTTATAACATAATCGGGCTGGTTCAAAATCTATCTTAGATCTATGTGTGTGCATGTGTAAGGTTCATTTATCCATTTTGAGGGAGGTAGGATTAACTCGTTGTAGACGTAATCGGACTAGCTAGCTCGTCCGTCCGCAACAGTGATCTATACAAAAGTGAGCCGCTAATGTTCAGATATGTTGCCACCTGTCATGGTGTTATGTTGAACCTAAGGACCAAAGGTGATAAGAATAACATGGGTGATATCAAGAGGCATTTCCTTTTGCTTTCTACCCCTCATCTAGTGTTGACCTAATTGTTTTTGTGGTACTATTTTCTTTTTTCTTTTGTTTTTGCTTTTTTTGCTATTCTAAGAGCATTGGTGTTTTTTTTATGCTCTATTCTTGTCTTTTTCTTATGCTTGATCCTTTTTTTATCCCTAGGTCGTATGTTGACCATGCAAGCTATATGACGAGCAAGGGATACTGTTCGCTAGATGGCGATATCTACTCAAGATGTCCTCTTTCCTAGACTCAAAATTTTTAATGTGTAACCTGTTGTGAGTGATTCATGAGAGAAGTTGAACCAGCCTAAAGGACCATAAGAAGAATGTATAAGACCTTGTTAGGTATGGGTGACACTTGATTGACTAAACTAAAGTGTATTCAAAGACAAACATGATGCCTATGTATACCCTAATCCTAAAAATGGGGAATGGACATCCAAGTGGTGATGCTAACAAGTGCCTTTATTACTCCTGTTGAGGCATATTTTAGAGGAGAATCTACAAACATGAATTAAAATGTTTAATTGTACAACATATGGATATGTGCAATGAGTATGTACAAGAATGAACTAAAATTCTAAATGCAATGACGTATGAATATGTGCAATGGGTGCAAGTGTAAATGATGCAAGTGGGATGAATGCAATATTCATAAGAGGAAAGTGACGATGTTTAGAAGGATAAATTTAGAACTTATTTACAGATGGGTGAAGTGTGTGATGATGACAAAAAGTGCAATGCTATGATCATGGTTGCCCCAGTGTGTGGGGTGTGTGTGTATAATAAGTGTATAAGTTGTGATCTGTATGCATTTATGTGATAATATCCAGAAGAAGAAAGATATAAGAGTGGAATGTATAGAGGGAAGCAATGAGAAGAAATAGGTTTTGGTAACCATCAATATAAGGGGATTACCAAAACTAAGAGCAATATAAGAGAAGAAGTAAGTCATTCTAGGAAGGAGTAGAATAAGTAAGACAGAAGAAGAGGAGTAATTAAAACTACTATCAGATGAAGTGTCACGGATCTGGCCGAGAGTGGGATGGTGGAGTGATGATGCGGTTGGGATTGCAGCTGCTACTGTAGTTGGATATGTTATGGATGTAACAGGATGGTCTTTTCATAGTGTTGTGAGGTGGTAACATCATGGTGGAACTGCGATATGGGGGACTTAGAAGCCAACTGAATGGGGGGGAACGCTTCGGTTATGGGGTATGCTCACTGTGCAATATGGTGTGCACCAATTTTTTGAATGATCAGTATTCTTTGATGTCATGTCTTGGCTGGTGATGATAGATGTAAAATTGGTGCTCATTGTAATTTTATGGTTTAGGATGCGAGGGATCAATGGGCCAAATCTTGGGTAGGTCTATAAGGCCCTAGTGCATGAGATGGTGGAACATTTTGGATAGTGACATGTGTGGGATAGGCATAGGATAAATGTATGGGTCCGCCGATGGTGAGCGAGGCCTGGGTGAAAGGTGGTCTAGTAATGTAGGCAGAGGTCAAGGATCCGACATGGATCGAGACATGGGTCTATGTGGTGATGGGACAGTCCTAGTCGTAGGAGGTTTTCATGGGTGCACATGGCAATGGTAGTGGCTCATCTATAACTCAAGAGCATCTATGTAGGAGGTGATATGTTGTATCTCTGAGTGTGGAGGTGATGGTATGGGGAAAGGAGGTGATCAAGATTCCATTGCAAATGGAATGGCTCGACAAGTGGTAGCAAATGGATATGATTGGGATGAGGAAGTAGCAGAGTGAAATTACTATGGTGATTGCAATATTTGCTAGGATGACATGCCTCGTAATGGTGAAGGGGGTGTTTTAAGGATAGGTGGCATGTGGGATGGTTCTAAACAACGATGTGAATGAAAAGGGGGCCTATGTGTGTGGCCATCCTAGGTAGCCTGAGTTGCGTGGGCCTGCAAGGCTTGGGCATAGGTAGACTCACCACTAGGATTTGGATGTGGTATGGGAGAATATCCTCGGTTGGTAGGGTGGTAAGTTATAGGTAGGTGGTGTGGAGAATTTGTTGGTGAATATGGATTCACAGTATCTTTGAGCAGGTGAGAATGTGACACTTGTGGTTGGGGGCAATATGCTTCCTCTTTTTCATAAAAAGAGGATAAGGATACTTGGCTATCTTTAGAGTAGCATGAATAGGATGAACCTCGATAATGAGGTGAAAAGCATTAGGGTGATGTATGGTGGCTTTAATGGGATGAGTGAGAATATCTCCTAGTGTGAAGGGTAGATGGTGGTCAGGCTTAGTCGGTCGGTGTGATCGGTACATGTTGTGGCTACAGATGGTCTAGAATGGTGGTATGCAGAGATGTTGTAGTACTCTCCTACTGATGATGCAGGTCTTGCAAAAGGAAAAATACCTATAGCATAAAAATGATAGAAAGCTAAGAGCACATGTATCATAAAATAATAAAGCAACATAAATAAACCTAAACAGTAATGTGCTTAGTGATTTACTACTAGTATTATGTGTCATTCATGGTGGTGAATGCATTTGTACGTCATGCATTGAATGTAAGAAGACACAAGATGTTGATGGGTTCAAGATCATTAAGGCCTTTAATTTTGGCTAGATGATATGCTCCCAAACCATATTTGTGTGTAATAATGAATGGACCCAACCATTTTGGAGCGAATTTATCATGTTACGAGTAGGGCTGACTCGTGATTTGTTGGTTTTCCTTAAGAACTAGGTTATCGATATTAAACTCGTGTTGATGTAACTTACTATTGTAGGCATGGCAAAGGTGATCTTAATAGAGTCATGTGTGCTCGATTGCATGAATGCAGCGTTCATCGAGGAGTGTTAATTTATCTAGAAAATTTTTGCGAGTAGTGTCATCGTCGATGAAATCCTTCATAGATATCCTTAAGGAAGGTATCTCAGGATCAAGGGGCATGATAGCTTCAGCCCCATATACAAGTGATAAATGTGTTTCCCTAGTAGGAGTACAAATGCTCGTACAATATGCCCACAAGGCTAGGGGCATTTGATTGTGCCAATCCCAATGGGACTCTGCTACGGTTTTACGAAGGATGGAATAGATGGTTTTGTTCTTGGCTTCTACCTAACCATTACCTTGGGGGTAGTATAGGGTAGAAAAACTATGATCTATGTGGAATTTGTTACACAAGGCTTGAACAATTTTGTTTTTAAATGACTTTTCGTTATCAAAAATTATTTGTGAGGGAATTCCAAAATGACATATAATGTGATCTGTGTTGAACGCTACAATTTTAGCTCCTGTGGTTTGGACCAATGGGATGGCTTTGACCCACTTGGTAAAATACTATGTTGCTATGATGATAAATTTGTGGTTGCTTGAGGAATCTGGTGTAATTTTTTGGATTAGGTCTAAACTCCATTGGGAAAAATGCCACATGGATTGGATGGGTTGCAGCGCTTGTGATGGTAGGTGTGTTAGGTTGGCATGTTACTGGCATTTGATGTAATGCTTGACATACTCACAATAGTCATGCTCCATTTTGGTCTAGTAGTAGCCCATGCAAAGTATGCTCTTGGTGATTGCCATTCCACTGAAATGGCCATTGTAGGTACCATCATGGGTTTCTTGTACAACTCGTTGTGATTCTTGTGGTTCTAGGCAATGTAGGAGCATGTCATCATAGTTGTGATGGTAAAGTATGTCCCCAAGAAAGGTTTACCATATTGATCTTTGTTTGAAGGTTCAACGTTGAGCGTGAGGTAGGTCGCATGGTAGGAAGCCTAACTTGATATAATATTTAATTTGTGAGAACCATGGATCATGGGGTTCATTATTTACCACATACACACCACCATTGTCTATAGGAGGTATGGGTGATATGGCAGATCAGGTAAGTGTATGGATGGATATGGTTGTTGTATCGAATATTGGATTTTGTGGAATGAAGGACCCTAAGGAGGCCATGGTGTCTGCAAAATGGTTTGATGATCATGGAGAAGCTTCGAAAGCATACCACTCAAATTGTGATAAGAGTTGTTGTGCGATTTTCTTATATTGTTGTAGGATTGGACAATTGCATAGCCAGAGTTTCTGCACTTGATTGACTATCAGGAGTGAATCACCTATGATGTGAAGGTGTTTTATGTGCATAGAGTGTGCTTGTTTCAGTCCTAGGATTAGGGCTGCATATTCTACATTGTTATTGGTACAAGGGAAGTCAAGTTTGAATGAAAAGGGGATTGGTTCTCCTTCTAGAGTGAAGAAGATAATGCCTACACCCCCAACATGGAGACACCTAGAATCATCGAAGTATAAGGTGAGGTCAGTTATAACTTCGGGTTCGATATATTCTTCAGCTTCTATTATGTGGAAGATGGAGTCATCGGGAAGTTGAATAAGGAGAGGGTGATTGTCAGTCAAAGGGGCTTCGACTAATTGATATACGATGACCTACCCTTTGATGGATTTTTAGGATATGAATTCTAGGTCAAATTTAGTTAAGAGCATAATCCACTTTGATGTACGTGAATTATGATAACTCTTGTTCATCATGTACCAAAGGGGATTATCTCGGGCAATGACAAAAGTCATGTGATTTAACATGTAGTGGCATAGTTTTTGAGTAGCGAATACTACTTCTAGACATAACTTTTCCATGTATCCATGTCTTATTTCATAGCTAACCAGTATACGGCTGATGTAATAGATAGCTTGCTTTGTCGAGTGCATTCTTTTGAGCTAGGAGTGTACCTAGCACAATCTCTGTGGCTGAGATGTATAGAATTAGTGGTAATTTTGTATGTAGTGGTGATATAACTGGAGGTGATGTAAGGTAGGTTTTGATAGTGCCAAATTTTTTTTGATAGTTTTTGTCCCATTTGAAGCTTACTCCTTTCTATAGGAGATGGTTGAATGGCTGGCATTTGTTGGATAGTTGTGCTATGAATATATGGATGGAAGTGATCTTGCCCTAGAGGCTACACAATTGCTTTAATGTGGTAGGAGGAGGCATCTTGATGATGGATTTTGCCTTCTTAGGATCAACTTCAATGCCCTACTAGGATACAATGAATCCTAGTATATTTCTAGAAGCCACACCAAACACGCACTTCTTTGGGTTCAAGCGCATGTTGTGTTTTAACAATTGATCAAAAATTTGATAGAGATCTTCGATATGGTCGGTACATTTCTTAGATTTGGTGATGATATCATCTATGTAATATTCAACATTTTTGTGCATTAGGTCATGGAATATATAATTCATGGCACGTCGATAGGTTGCCCTAGCATTTTTAAGGCCAAAATGCATGACCTTATAGCAGAAGGTCCCCCAGGGTGTTGTGAAAGAGGTTTTATGTTGATCTACTGGGTTTATTTTGATCTGATTGTATCCTAAGAATCTGTCCATGAGGGAGATCATCTCATGTCTTGCGATGGAGTCAATGAGGGAATCAATGCTAGGTAGAGGAAAATTGTCCTTGGGATAAGCTTTGTTCAAATTGCAAAAATTCGTGCAGACACAAACTTCATCGGATGGCTTAGGTACAAGGACCATGATGGATACCCACTCGGTATAGTCAATGGGTATGATTAAATCAATGTCAAGGAGCTTTTGGAGCTCAGAATTCACTATTAATTCGATGATTGGATGCATGCATCATAGTTTTTGTCTCATTGGTTTGGTAGTAGGGTCAAGTATGAGGTTATGAACCACTACAACTGGGTCGAATCCTAGCATGTCTTTGTATGACCATGCGAATACTCAGATATATTTACAAAGGAAGTTGGTAAAGACAATGCATTCCTCAGGTGAGAGACTAGTGGCTAGCTTAAGGATGTGGGGATCTTGGGGTCATCGCCAATGTCGACATTGATGATGTCTTCAATGAGCATATGAGATCCATTACATAACTTTTCAATGACTGGTATGAGGTTAAGGTCATTGATAACCTCACTGAGCTCATATTCATCATCTATGTAGATGTCAGTATGATGCACTTGGGGACTTTGGGATGGCATAGATGAAGAGGGAGCGTTTTCCACCCATAAGACATGAGGTGCAAGTAGGAAATCTCGAGGCGCTTCTATGGGTGATATATGCATGAGATGTATAAAATTTGGGTTTGGGGTATCATGTCAAATATATTGGTGACTGTAACAGAGGTGAGATCGTAAGTCTACCTTAACCATGTTGATCGATTTTGTAGGCAAATCAAGTGGGGAGGAATCTAGTGAGGGAGGTTGGGTGGTTTGTGCATGCCTTGAGAGATTCAAGGGAGGTCGCAAGACAACTGGAGGTGAGCGAGGACGAGTAGCTACTCTCTGTAGTTGTCTGTGTATAAGCAAGAATGTGGCTAAGCATGTATGTAGTGGCTTAGGAGGGGTTACGTTGAGCTCAGGAGGGGCCATGTTGAGCTCCATTGGGGTAGCTAGGGACAAGATAGTTAAGTGTTCCTCTAATATATTCATATCATAGAATAAGGAAGCATCTACTGTGGGATATTCCTAAAAGAAATTGCATGGGACTGTGATGGTGGAGTTGGGTGAAGAAGTGTCTTCTAGTATATCCATATCGACGTACTCTTCCAAGGTATGTGTTAGATGTGGAGGAGGATGTAAATATAAGTCTTGGATATCATCTTCGAATGTGTAAATAGTGGTTGGGAAATAACCTAGTCTAGTTTTATCAATGGGTGATTGAACACAAGGGTTGATGGGTGTACGTAGCCCTTGTTCATAACGGCCTAGCTCGAATCCATGCTAGTGGAAGCACTGTAGGTAGCACAATATAAAGTGAGGATTGGCTAGGTGCATAATTACATCACAAGAGCTAGATTGTGGTGTTGCATTAGTTGTTAGAGAGATTGAAGAATTGACTCCTACGTATATAAAGTTAGTATGGTTTTTGAGACTTCCTAACTGAATAAGGGTTCCAATGGTAAGGATCAAGGTTGAAGGGCGACCAAAATCATGGGTGGACTGGATAGGGGGGTCACATACATGAGCATCATGTACATTATAGTCTCTTGGGCTAGAATTTGTCATGAAGATGGATATGCATGATGTGGAACGCTCTGGTGACTGAGGCAGAGTATCAAAGTCAATTGAAGAGGGAGAAAGTTGGTATTCCCTTATGGTAGCGGTTGAAGGGTGTGGGAGTTGTTCTTCTGAGTGGGGTGTTGTTTGTTTCTGTTCATGACCTTAGGTTGTTGTAGCTTGAATAGGCTACTTTATCTGTGTGGGAGATGGTACTGACGTAGGTATTGGGATACGTGGAGACATGAATACCCTAGGCTTAGGTCACAATGGGAGAGGCGATGTTTGTGGCGTGGGAAGGATAGGTACTTCCATATGCAAGGGTGAAGGAGGTATGGTAACAGGTTGTGTAGTAGGTGGTGATGATTATTTCGACATCGTAGGTAGGAATTGAAATGGTAAAGGTTGTGATGATTATGGAGGCCATGGGGATGGCGGTGAGAAAGGCATGGTAGAAGTTTGAGGTCCCCTACAAGATGGTGCTAATTGTGTGGATATCGAGGCTTCTGCTCTTGATGAACACTGGGATGTTGAAGTGGACATTGAGGAGAATATCGATGCTCCTACAAATTGATGAGAGGATACAAGGAATAATTGGGAGGATGAAAATGATGGTTCAGGAGGAAGGTCCATGACATTACAAAACTTAAAGGGGTCTCCATCGGCTGGGACACAATGAACAAGTCTGTTGTGGATGTATTTGATGCAATGATGTAATGTGGATGGAACACACTACATATCTCTAATCCAAGGGCAACCGAGGAGAATGTTGTATTGCATTTCTCCTTGGATGATATGAAAGAGGATGGGGATTGTACGGATGCCTACACAAATGAGTAAAAGTACACACCCGATGGTAGGTCTCATGGAGCCATAGAAAGCATGTAGGTCTAGGTAAGGTATGGCAAAATGAGTTGGAGGGAGGTGTAGGTGATGTAGCGCTATTATATATATAATACTAATGGATGATCATGTATCAACGAGTATCCGCTTGTAGGTGATATCATTGATGTTGGCTTGTATGTGGATAGGGGTATCTGCTCCTTCTCCAATGAGTTCCATTATCTCATGGTCATGAAAGTTGGTTGAGGATTGAAGGTGTAGATTAAAGATACAACGCCAAACAAAATATAAAGAAATCACGATAAAAAGTAATGCAGAACACAGTTGTACAAAACAAACGATTTTTATTAATCAATGGAGTTTAGAAACTCCTTTTGAGTACAACAGGGCTCGTAACCCTTTTCGTGATACAAGATTACAATTTGTGCTAGGGTTCTCCGAAACCCTAGCTGGCACAATATGGTGGCATCTCCGAAGAATGTATCCTTAACCTCAACAGAATGAGTGGGCTTCGTTGTATCCTTTGGCTCGGACCACTCCAGCTTAAGCAGCTGCTATCATCCAATCAAATCTACCATTAAAATCCTGCACACATTAAAACTACAAAAAGGTTAGAAACTAGTAAGAGGGCTCCACTGTGTGAGCCCTCAAAAATAGTCTAAAACCCTAGAAATGAAATAAATAGAATGCAGAATCTAACGGCAGATTAATACATAAAAATATTACTTGCTTTAGAATCTATACCTCTTTTTCTGTTAACGCGGCGAGACCAGGCGGCACCTGGAAGTGATGTAACTGTCAAATCGGCTGCGGAAGGCACCCTGGTGCGATCGCTGAACGCCCGCGTGCTTCTGGATCGGGGTTGCAGACGCCGGTCTGCGTCTGTGGCTGCGGGTAAACGCCCACGGGCACTTGCGACAAGAATGGGGGATTCTGCAGAATGTTGTAGAAGGGATGGCGGCAAAGTTGGCGACGGATGCGGCGATGGATGCGACGAAAAGGGACGGCGATGGATGGGTAGGTTTAGCTGAAGAAGAGATAGATAGCGATAGATAACAAAAGAGAGATAGTAAAAGAGATAGCCGGTTTTGAGCCATCAAGGTGACTCAATTTATAATCTACTCTTAGGGCACACTTTAGGGTTTTAACGACACTTTGAACGTGTGGCTAAGATTAAAGTGGATCCAAGGGTAGAGAATAAATCTAGGTTGTGAAACGGATTAAGATGGATGGACGGATGAGATTAAATGAAGGATGGATGGCTCAGATTAAATCACTTAAAGTATCTTTATATATATATTAAAATATATTAAAATATTAAAATATATATATAAATATTAATTTAAATAAATTTGGGAATGAAAAATGGCGGGAAAGGTGAAATTGGGCCAAATAATGGCGGGAAGGTGTGGATTTGGGCCAAATAATGGCGGGAAGGTGGATGACTGACACGTGGCTAACGGGAAGGTATAGATGACTTACAAGTGGCTGGATTTTGGTGTCTACAGATGCCCCTTTTTGAGCTGCTTTGTGTGAAGACACAATGTAGCACAAAAACTTAAGACACCTGAAAAGTTGGATCAGACGCAACTCTCTCTCAAGACTAAAGCACAACTTTGAAGACCAAAGAATAAAAGAATATTTAAAATTTTATCAGCTTACCCCCTCAATTGGCGAGCGAGAATGGTTCTCACAAGCCAATTGGAAGAAATTCGGAAGAAAATGAACCGTTTTTGCCCCAACGGTGAAAAAAAGGGGTTGGTGTATGAACCATCTGTTTATGTCCCAATAGAAAAGGGGTTGGTGTACAAACCAGAAAAGAATATGATTGAAGACGATATGAGTGATGTGAAAGATGGACCGTTTTTTGCCCCAACGGTTATAAAGGGATTTTTGCCAAATTGTAAGTTCCATGATCATGTAAGATGAATTCCACTATAGGAAAATTAGAAATTGATAACGGATGCCCCAACTCCTGTGTGTGAGTCCATACTCGTTGATGAAATTGCCTTGTTGGCGCCATTGATATGCAGAGATGAAAGATGCATGAAAAGAGTCCAGAACTCAGAGATGCTCCTAGTGAATATATGGATAATTCCTCGGGTCGGAACCAATCAACCTAGGTAGCCTCAATCTCTAGCAAGACTCAAAATAATGATGATATGAAAGATTGTCCATGTTTAAGGCCCCATGAACTAGGCCATCAATGACAACTCGTTGAGCAAATTAATCTTGGTATGAGGTCACTTGAAAAGTAGAATACCCAAAATTGATTTCCAATTTTCAAACAATGAAATAATTGATGATGATAAATGGTAGGTGTCCTTATGGTGGTTTAATCCTCTTATCGAATTGCATGGATTCAAATCGCTGCAATCGCCAAGGTGATAGAATATACCACTAGATACGAGGTTTACTTTAATTTGATTTGGCAAAAATATGCATGATGAAAGAAGAATGAATGAAATTGACGATAGATCAGAAAAATTGATGAATGTGGTTAATTTTGTGAAGGTTTTGAATATTTTTAACCCAATTTGTAAAACAATGATGAATGATGCGCTTTTTGAGCGAAATGACAAAATTTGTGTCCAAAACTATTGTAACCTTCACAAAATGTTTTATTATGATAAGAAGAATGGATGAATTGAATTTGATGAAATTTGAAGGAGGTAAGCTTCAATTTTGCAAGTTTTGTTCCTTTATTCAATACTGACACCAAACGTCGGTCTGCATTTGTGGTTGGCAGAGACGCCCATCGGTGTTTAGGCGCTCTACAAATGTAGGACTACGTCTAAATGCACCATGAAACGCCCCACTGCATTTTAGGGCGCCAAAACCAGCTATTTAAACAGTTTCAGCGAGAATTTCGCTCATTTGTGCGTTCGAGCTTGAGAGAAGTGCGTCTGAGGGAGTGGAGTGAAGTGGAGTGAAAGGTTGTGTGGGAGAGTGAAGCACGCGGGAGCTATGGCGGAGATGGGAGCGGACGCGCTAGTGCAGCCAGCTGAGGTATTTGTTCATTTAAGCAAGTACTTATTATGTGTTTTTTTTTTTTTTTGGAAAAAATTTGTAACAAATTTTTGTTTTGTTGTTTTGCAGCTTAGGGTGTTAGAGGCACGACACCGATTCTCCCCTATCATTTCGGGTGAGGGGTCTTCCCGGGGGGGGGGGGGGGGGGGGGGGGGGGGGGGGGGGGGGGGGTCCTCTTTTGTCGCCATGAGCCTTGGTGCTCTATTGTATATTGTAGCCTTTTGGCATTCATTGTACAGCTTGACCTTTATACATATATATATACATGGCTTTTATTTATTTGGTGTTTTACTCTCTTTTGTGTGAATGCCTATGTTTTTGTGATGCATGTTTTTATATGTTTTAATGTTTTTGATGCATATGTGATGGAATGGAATGCAAACTTATAGATGATTAATGCGAGACTAAGTAAATGAAATATGCACTAAGAAGCACTCATACTTTTAGATAGTTAGATTTAGCCAACTGTTATCATAATTGTTTAATCAGGGGCACCGAACTTGGTGGCTTGTGAATGGATGACGTATGGAATGACATGAATATGGAAGAAGATATGGAGGTTGATATGGAAGACTATTTTACAAAGACTCAAACATGCTAGTGGTATCAAACAAACTTACTAACACTGCCTAATTCAACTAGGACCAAATGTGTGTGCATGCGAGTTCATTAACCAAATCAGAAGCATGGTAGTGACTCTAGGCAATCAAAAACCCGTGTGTGTGCAAGTGTGTTCATTAACCTCATCTTGCATAAATTAGGTAACCCTGTTATGGAGAAGACCCCGAAGCTAGTTTGTCCGTATGAGCATTCAGGGGTCTCTTTTTGAGGAGAGACATGTCGCCACGCAATGAGTATACTCCAATGCCAATCAAGCGTCTATAGCTCCGGTGAAGGTTAACTCCATAGTCCATGTTGTTTTTGACCTTTGTAAGCCTTGGGGATGACTACCTATCCGTCTGATCTGGACAAGTAGTACGATCCTTACAACTTATTTGGGATCGGTGGTGTGTGAAAAATGTTCATTTCCTTAGAGCTTTGGGGAATCGGATTCTCAACCGAAGTATGATGAGAATTTTACCCTATCCTTACTACTCTGTTTATATTTATATTTTGTGATTGCTTGTGATAGTGGTAAGAACCACTGTTTTATGGACTATGTTTGCATGATAGGACAAATGAGGATTACCCTTTTCACTTCAAGGCACAACCCAAGGATGGTGTTATCTCTCTTTGACACAAGATGTTTTTAAGATGTGAAAATGTGATAGGTTCAAGACCGCTTTTGAAATCATTTCCCAATACTCAAGATTTTATTTAGTGTAATTTGTGATATGGCCCTAGAGAACTTTGACATGCATTTCAAAGTTTGCTTAAAACACTAGGAATGGTCGAGTGACTCGAAAACATTTTGGCAATGTAAATATGTGCAAATGGAAAATGGGTGTACGAATGACAATTCGGTTTGATGGATTTTATGACGGTGCCCCTGATTAAGGCAACATGACTTTTGCTTGACCAAATTTTATATCCAAAAGATAGAATGGTCTCTAACATGATATGCAACTATGGCTGGAAATGAAATGTTATGGTTTTCAATGAGATGTATGCACATGAAATGCAATGTTTTTGAATGAGATGTATGCAACTAACAATGAAATGCAAATTCTTTTTATTTTATTTGTTTTTTTTTTTTTTTTTTTTTTTGTACAAGCCATGTATATATGTACATATAAAATTCAAACTATGCGTAGAATGCCCTCAAGTGTATAACATTAAGTGGTTCGGGTTCTTCCTCTCCCTCTAAACCGGCATGTCTATAAGTTCCATTACCCACTCTTTCAGTGACCATATATGGACCTAACCAATTAGCCACGAATTTATCTCGAAGATGCGGCAATGCATTGGTGTTTTGTTGATTCTCTTTAAGGACAAGATCCCCTACTTGAAATTCTCTTAGATGAACTTTGGCATTGTAAGCACGTTTCAATCGGTCTTGATAAACTCGCAAATGCTCTAAAGCATTGATTCATTTTTCATCTATGAGTGTGAGTTGATCAAGACGTGCTTGTCTAGCAGTATCATCATCGATAAATTCCTGCAAAGAAATTCGCAAGGAAGGGATCTCGACGAGGCGGAGCTAAGACTGGCGGAGACGCTAAGTACTGCTTGATGTCATCAAAGGCTTTTTGACACTCATCTGTCCATGAAAATTGTACCCCCTTTTGTAGTAGGTGGCAAAATGGCCTACATTTATCAAAAAGTTGTGCAATAAAGCGACGGATTGAATTAATCTTTCCTTGCAAACTACGCAACTCCTTCAAATTAGTTGGGGGACACATTTCCATAATGGCTTTGACCTTGTTTGGGTCCACCTCAATACCTCGTTTAGAGATAATAAAACCTAGGAGTTTGCCTGAGGTAACACCAAAGACACATTTCTTAGGGTTCAACCTTACTTTATGCTCTAGAAGTCTATCAAAAACTTTTTCCAATACATCAAAATGCTCTTGTCGAGTTTTAGATTTTGCCAATAAATCATCCACATAATCTTCGATAATCTTATGCATATAATCATGGAAAATATAAGTCATGGCTCGTTGATAGGTTGCACCTGCGTTCTTAAGGCCAAAGGGCATCACCCCGTAACAAAAAGTTCCCCAAGGTGTGGTAAATGTTGTTTTGTGTTGATCTTCAGGGTTTATTCGAATCTGGTTGTATCCTGAAAATCCATCCATGAACGAAAGCATTTCATGACCAGCACAAGTGTCGACAAGAGTATCAATGTTTGGAAGAGGAAAGTCATCCTTAGGACACGCTTTATTTAGATCTCAAAAATCGGTGCAAACACGTATTCCCCCGTTAGGCTTGCGAACGGGTACCATGTTAGAAAGCCACTCAGGATAATCAATCGGGACGACAAATTTAACATCCAGAAGTTTTTGAATCTTCGATTTAACTATGAGGGCCACGGTAGGATGCATTTTCCTAAGTTTTTGTTTGACGTGTTTAGCATCTTTTTGTAAGGTGAGGTTATGGACAACCAAATTAGGGTCTAGGCCTCGGCATGTCTTTGTAAGACCATGCAAATATCTCCTTCTTCCGCTTGAGTAGAGCAATCATTTGCTCTTGTTCCTATGATGATAGACTTTTAGCCAGCTTCACAATTTGGGTGCCATCTTGGTCTAGACTAAGGTCTACATAGATAGTTTCTTCAATAGACATGTGAGAACCTTCCTCAAGCTGATGGGGAGTAGGGATCAGATTTATGTCATCTAAAATGTCATCAAGCTCCTGCGCCTTGCTCTCGTCTATGTCTTCTTGGAAGACCTCTGGCTTAGAAGATGAAGGTGAATGTGGAGGTGAAGGAGGAATGTAGTTGGCGGAAGCCCTTAACAATTCCTCGGAAAGGATGAACTCTGAAATAGATGGAGGAGATGAAATCCGATCCATGTCAATCAAGTTTGGGTTGATCGGGATTGGCTTATCCGGATCATATGGATTATGGAGCGGTGTGAATAAGTCTTCAAAATTCATTGTCGACTTATGGAAGAAAGGATGGGCGGAATGGAAGGGAAAACCGGTGAAGACCTCGGAAGACCTGAAATGCAAAACAACATAGTTTTTCAGTTTTTTTATTTTTTTTTTTTTTTTTTGTAGTTTGAGTTTTTTTTTTTTTTTGTAGTGGTGAAAACCACTATTACACACATACATAAAGCAATAAAGTATTTTTATATATTTTGATTTTTCTTTTCTTTTTTTTGGGAATTTTCTGATTTTTTTTTTTTTTTGGTAGTGGTGAAAACCACTATTTTAGTATATACATATAATACGGGTTTGGATTATGGCTTATGGATGTGGCGGAGGGGGTGGTTCACCTCGTTCTTGTGGAAGAAGCAAGCGAAATATGGCCTCTTGGAGAGGGAAAAATTGGAGATAAAACTCGTCTTGTTCAGTGAGGGGAACAATGGGCGCCGACTCTTCTTCAGATTCATCACCATTTGACATGACGTCAAATTCTTCATAGGCTTCATCTTCGGATTCGTCGGGGTGGAGGATTTCTTCTTCTGAATTAAGATTAATGCTTTGAAAAGCTTGTTCAAAAGAAGAAAGGGATGGAAGTGGTTGGTAGCCCGGACCAAAACGCTCGGTGGGTCTCCGGTATGGCATATCGATGCGTTCGGTTACCCCTTGCTCGTATCGACCTAGGCCAAATTGCTCGCCAATTATGTCTCGTGGAAATAGCGAGAGGGAAAACCCTCCATCCTTTCGATATTGGCAGGGGACTCGGATGCTTGGGTTCTAGTATGGTGGTAGGACTAGAAGATGACTCTATTCCCCCATATACAAAATTAATGGAATTTGGCATAGAACCCATGTTATAAACCGATCCAATGGATAAATGTTGGTCATGTGGACGACCAAAATCTTTAACTCTTTGCACATTGAACGGTGTGATGTGGACATCTTGGATGGCATACTCACCAATACCTGCATCAATGAGATGGACCTTGACTTGGGAGGGAGATGGACTAGATGATGGAATAGAAGAATGTGGGATAGAAGAATTGGAAGGATTTGGTTGGGTTGATGCTTCACTGACTTGTGAAACATCAACTGGTGATGGTTGGGAAGATGGAGGAATAATAGGTGATGTTGAAGAAGGTGTAGAAGAAGGGGGTAATGACGTGGAAAGAGATGATTGGTCATGGCCACATGTGCATGTGGTCACTGATGAAGAAGAAGGAAGATTAGGAGATGAAGAAAGTGGTGAATGAGATGGAATAGCGGAAGAGGAAGATGGTTGCGATATGATGGGTAGCTCCTCGGGAATGGGAGCTTTAGAAGAAGATGGTATAGAAGAAGTAGATGGGGTCAAGAAAAGATGAGTGGATGGCAACACAATCTCATAAGGATTTGAGACATAGTTGCAATGTTTGAAGGGTTCAATGTCAGCAGGTACACAATGAACCTGTCCCTCATATACATACTTCAGACATTGATGCAAGATAGAAGGGACACATCTCATCTCCCTAAGCCAAGGTCGTCCAAGCAATACATTGTATGCCATGGACCCTTCCAAGATGTGAAACAAGGTATGCAAAGTTCGGGCCCCTACCTCAATGGGCAAGATAACCGTGCCAACCGTGGAAGATAAAGCATCATTGAATGCTTTAAGAGTAAAATTCGACTTGGTGATAAGGGATGGCGACAGCTCTAGATGACTCAACGCCGATGTTGTAATGATATTGATTGAGGAACCGGTGTCAATTAAGACTCTCTTGAATGGCTTGTGATCGATCTTGGCCATGATATGCAAGTGGAGGATCTATACTTTCTGTTGACAAAGGTTTGATTTCAAAATCATAGAAAGTGATGGAGGGCTCCATGCATGTTTGAATACTCCCCACAAAGTTGTTGAAGGCATTAGTATCTTGAGTTTGAAGCTCGATTGACTTTAATATTTCCATTAATGCCTCTCTATGCGGGGGAGATTGTTGAATGAGGTCATAGATCGATAACTTGGCAGAAGCCATTTTTAAACTAGTAGTTAATCGGCTACTCAATGACATGATGGGTCGTTGGCATTGAGTAGAATGATTTAGCGGTTGTTGAGAAGTACTAGCACGTCGTTGGGTCACTGTTACCTGAGGTGGACTGGGAGTTTGTACAGTGGTCGTGGTTCAGCCTGATTTGGTTGGTTCGCCCTTTGACCCCGGGTTACTACGTTAATAGTACCCACAAAACCTTGGTATTGTTGTACATGGTTGACTTGATTAGGAGGAGTTACCTGAGTTACTCCCCCGGAAGTTGTTGGAGCTTCCTCCCGATGTGGAAGGGGTGTTTGAAATACACCAATATTTTGATTTTGTTGGGCTAAGGGGCTATCCAATTTAATGGCTCCAATCTCAATAAGATCTTGGATCACATGTTTGAAAGCTGTACAATTATTGATATCGTGTCCATTTTGCCTATGATAAGGACAAAATAGGTACTCCTTGTAATACTTCCCCCTTCTAGATGGTTCTAAAGGTTTAAACTCAGGTAAAGTTAACTGATTTGTGCTATATAACTTGTTGAATATGACCGCATATGGTTCATCTAAAGGTGTGAACTGTCGCTTGGGACGATTTGTTTGCCAAGGTCGAGTTTCCATGGTTGGCCCGAGGTTGTGAGCTGGTTGAGGAGGGGCGGGTACCGCATGATAAGCAATTGGTTGCGGTTGACTTTGCATTACTTGTTTTTGTTGAGCCATTACGGGCTGGCTCGCCACCACTTGATTAACTTGGTTAACATTTGAGGTTGTACTAGCCTGTGCTTGTTTGTTTTGGCCATAATTATTATTTCGTTGTTGGCCCTTTTGTTGCCATTCTTTTCTACGGGGTTTTAAAACACCCTCTTGGACTTTAATGTCTTCTATGATACTTGCTTGGGCCAAAGCCTCTTCAAAAGTCTTGTATTGTTGTAATTGGAGTAACCAAGAGATAGGTTTTAGACAACTCTGGGTGAACATTTTGGTTAACTCCTCCATTGGTAGGGAGAATGGCAATTTATTAATGATAGCCCTCCAACGGTTTCCAAAGTCATAAACAGTCTCATCATCATGTTGCTTAAGCTTGTATAAGTCAGACAATGAAACTTTTCTTTTTACATTTAGGGAGAATCGTTCTAAAAATAGATTAATCAATTGTTCGTAAGCATAAATGCTATGGTGAGCTAAATGATTGTACCATTGTACAGCATCTCCTCCTAATGTCTGAGGAAAAGTTCTGAGCATAAGAGCATCATTATTTTGGATTCTAAAGCAGGCATGCATGAATGAGCTCACATGTTCATGAGGATCCTCAGTTCCTCAAAATTTGTGAAACTTCGATAATGTGAAATCAGTCGGATATGGCGGTGAAGGTACCGAAGGATGAATTGGTTGATTGATCAACGACCTTAGCGTAGGTTTCTGACTAGATGGGCCAGGCATGTTGAGCATAAGGTTGTCAATCTATTGTTGCATAGCATGGAGTCGAGAATCTTCATGAAAATTTTGATTCGTTTGATGATTATGATGATGCAATGGAGGAGTTGAAAAATGATGAGATGGGATGAAATTGCCTGGATTAGGTGGTGTGGAATGGACAGGTTGTTGGTATGGATGATACCGAAAAGAAGGTGATTGGTTTGAATGATGAACTGGACTGGGTTGGGAGAAAGGTGGGGTAGGAATGGACACCACCGAAGATTGGGGTACCTAGGTGGGGCCTGAGCTAAGAAAAGCTGGCTGGGTAGAAATTGGTTGAGGTGTAGGATTTACTACGACAGGTGGTTGAGCATTTTGTTGTTGTTGTTGCTGAAGCAACTTGTCGAGGTACTCCCTAACCTTATTAATTTCTAACCCAAGGGATGTGGGATGATTGGATGAAGGTGGATGGCAGGCTGCCATGGTAGTCACAGGAGACTGCATAGCAGGGGCAATGAAGGTGGTTGAAGTAGGCGGTACCTGGGAAGAAACAGTAGACTATGCCCCAGGTAGGGTGAAACCATAAATGGTTTGGGAAGAAGAGTGTTGAAATTGGTCATGGCTAGAGGAGGTTCCACCAGCCTCATAGAGAGAATTGGTGTACACCCGGGTAAATGGAGGAGAAAGTGGTCGGGAAGACACTACATTTGTCTCCAAAGGAGGACAATTGAGCATCTGGGAAGATGTTGGAGATGAAGCCGGCTGAGCGGATACAACATTAGCCTCAAAAAAAGGGTTAGTGTAGACCTGAGTGAAACCAACGGGTATGGTTGATGCAATATCCTGCTAAAAAACAGGATTCTTGCATAGGGGAATCTTGGATTGGCTCAAGGACATAGCCAGTGCCATTTCTTAAGTGAGTTTGCACTTGGGCCATATCAATGTGGGTAATATGAAAGGAATTGTCTTCCTCCATGGGCATGGCCATGTGATAGATGGTAGAAGGACGTGAAAGACCTGCAGGAAAACCTGCCTGAAATTCACTAGGATAAGTGGCTATGTTGGTGGTGGGGATGTTTCGGAAGCCTACGCTTTTTCTGTAAAACTACCTTCAAATGCCCAAGGGAGTCTGTGCAGGCTGAAACGCACCTCTGCATTTCGGATCGAACTTCCAGACGTCGCTCTGCGTCTGCTACATTTTATGCAAAATCCTCAGAAACCCTAGTTCGCTGGAACAGCGAATTTTGTGATTTCCAGAACCTACAAAATAAAATAAAAACAGGAATAGATCAGTAAAGCAAGTATTAAAAACATGAAACCCTAGGGGGTCCCACCGTGATCGCCATTTGTAGATTAAAGATACAACGCCAAACAAAAGATAAATAAATCATGATAAAAAGTAATGCAGAACACAGTTGTACAAAACAAATGATTTTTATTAATCAATGGAGTTTAGAAACTCCTTTTGAGTACAACAGGGCCTGTAACCCTTTCCGTGATACAAGATTACAATTTGTGCTAGGGTTCTTCGAAACCCTAGCTGGCACAATATGGTGGCGTCTTCGAAGAATGTATCCTTAACCTCAATAGAATGAGTGGGCTTCGTTGTATCCTTTGGCTCGGACCACTCCAGCTTAAGCAGCTGCTATCATCCAATCAAATCTGCCATTAAAATCCTGCACACATTAAAACTACAAAAGGTTAGAAACTAGTAAGAGGGCTCCACTGTGTGAGCCCTCAAAAATAGTATAAAACCCTAGAAATGAAATAAATAGAATGCAGAATCTAACGGCGGATTAATACATAAAAATATTACTTGCTTTAGAATCTATACCTCTTTTTCTGTTAACGCGGCGAGACCAGGCGGCGAGACCAGGCCCCCTAGTGGGATCGTTGAACGCCCGCATGCTTCTGGATCAGGGTTGCAGATGCCAGTCTACGTCTGTGGCTATGGGTAAATGCCCGTGGGCACTTGAGACAAGAATGGGGGATTCTGTAGAATGCTACAGAAGGGATGGCGGCGAAGTTGGCGACGGATGCGGCGATGGATGCGACGAAAAGGGACGATGATGGATGGGTAGGTTTAGCTGAAGAAGAGATAGATAGCGATAGATAACAAAAGAGAGATAGTAAAAGACATAGCTCGGGTTTGAGCCATCAAGGTGACTCAATTTATAATCTACTCTTAGGGCACACTTTAGGGTTTTAACGACACTTTGAATGTGTGGCTAAGATTAAAGTGGATCCAAGGGTAGAGAATAAATCTAGGTTGTGAAACGGATTAAGATGGATGGACGGATGAGATTAAATGAAGGATGGACGGCTCAGATTAAATCACTTAAAGTATCTTTATATATATATTAAAATATTAATATATATATATATATATATATATAAATATTAATTTAAATAAATTTGGGAATGAAAAATGGCGGGAAATGTGAAATTGGGCCAAATAATGGCGGGAAGGTGGATGACTGACACGTGGCTAACAGGAAGGTATAGATGACTTACAAGTGGCTATATTTTGGTGTCTACATAAGGCATCGTGGGATGTTTCCTATAAAATTGACAAAATAATTTGTGTCATGCGTCTCTAAGTCAATGGAGCATAGGATGTCGTTTAATGCCTCACGATGGGGTTGTGATTGTTGTAGGAGATCAAAGAAGGATAATCGTGCGGGGGCATTACGTAACTGATGGGTCAAGCTACCATGGATTGTAATCACATTCTGATGTGGTGGTGGTACTATAGTAGGCATCTGAGGTACCTGTGGTGATGTGAACTGAGTTGGTGGAGAAATGATAGGTTTTGTCTAACGATATGGGTATCGTTGGTTCCTTGTAGTAAGGTTGATCATACCTACTACACCACATGATGGAGGATCACATTGGACATTGTTCACTTGGCAAGGTGGATTTGAGGGATTTTTTAGAGGTCTAGGAGGATTGGGTCCTCTATGATCTAGTAAGGTATTTTGAAAAATTCCCATGTTTTGATTTTGTGGGGCTAGGGGGTTATCTACCTGAATGATGTCCCTATCGATTAGGTCTTGAAATTTCCCTTGAAAGGAGCGACATAAATCGATATCATGGCCATAGTGTCAATGGAAAGGACAAAAGAGCTACTCATTGTATCCATGATGCTTAGGTGCATTTGGATCCAATGGGCAGATTTTGGGTAGGACAAGATGGTTACCCTCATACAATCTGCCTAATAGAGCTGGTAATGGTTCAGATAATGGTGTGAGGTTGCATGGGGGGACCTATGGGTGCATGCCTCAGTATTTTTGTGGTCGAGGTGGGGTAGGAGCATTAGGCTAGGATGCCTGTGACTGTGGTGTGTAGGGTGGAGGGGTTGAGGCTGGAAGTAAGGTAGCGGTTGTGACTTGGTTGGTTTGTGGTGGCTGTGGGTAAGGCTAATTTGGTGTGATCCTATTGAAGCAGAAGTTGGGGTTATATTTGGATTTGTCTTGCAACTTGATTTTTCCTTATTGAACCTTAATGTCTTCAATCAATTTTACTTGTGATATAGCATCTTCAAAAGTGCAGCTTTGGTGAAGCTGAAGGGATATGGAAATGTGTTTGTGACAACTCTTGGAAAAGGGTGTCACAAGCTCTAAGGTGGGGAGGCTATGGGTGAGGTCATGGATAATCACTCTCCATCTGGCAATGAACTCAGTAATGGGTTCATCATATGCCTGGTGTAGGGTGTATACATCATAAAATATGGTCTTCTTCTTGATGTTGATGGAAAAGTGTTCTAGGAAGGAGTTGGCCAGCTACTCAAAAGTGTACAGGCTATGTCATGGGAGCATGTTGTACCAATCTAACGTTGGCCTAACGAGCGATAGAGAAAAGTTATGCAGTATGAGAGGGTTACTACTGTGAATCTGTTAGCAGGAAGAGTGGTAAGTGCTCACATGCTCTCTAGGATCTTCCTTACCTCTATACTTGTCAAAATTTGGTATTTCAAAGTGATACGGATAGGTAGGAATGGGAACTTATGGGTTAACAGGCTCGTTGCACAGTTAATCATAATAGGGCTTTTATGGCCCATAGCTAGAGGTACGTAGGTTTAACATTTTGACTTCATCTCATAAGAGTTGAAGTTCGGGTGCCATAGGAGTCAAGGGTTGGGCTATGGTAGGCTAACCCTGTGGATGTGGAGGATATTGGTATTGTTGTTCTTCATAATATTGTGGGTAGTACTATTGTGCCTGATTGTGATAATGCATGTATTGGGTGATGTGTTGTCCTGTCTACTGGCACACTAGGTTGTGGGTAGGTGTTTGTTTTGGGTAATAGTCCTGGGATTGTGTGGCATATGGTTGTGGCATAGGTGCTTGTTGGTTTGGAGCCTACTATAATGGTTGGATCATGGGTGGTGATGACCAAGCTGGAGGAAGCTTAAATAAGCTATGTGCAACTAGTGGTGGTGTAGGTGTCGAAGCTATTGGTACTAGGGGTGGTCCAGATAAGGTATCAAAGGATGGGATCTATCTCTGTCATTGAGGGTAGGAGGTAGGGAATCTAATGTGTGTGTAATAGCTTGGGGAGGTAGGTGGATAAGCTATAGGTCTCAATCCAAAGGTAGGAAAGGTATTGGTTGTAGGAGCTTGAAAATGAGGATATGGCAATATCCTAAAAGTCACCATAGGTGCATGTGGCTCTAAATATTGGGTATCATACACTCTAGATACCTAGGAGATTGGTGGGAAGGCTATAAAAAATGTGGGATAAGCTACCGAAGTAGGAGTTTGGGTTGAGGGAAAAGTGTATGTGTACACTCCCACTTGGGCTTGTGTTTCTTGTGTTTGAAGGGGCTGCTGAGAAGTGCCTTAAGATATAGTGAAAAATAGCTCTTAAGAAGAAGGTTGTTGGTATTCTTGTGGAGAATATGGGTGTGACTTTTGAGGGAATTCTTGTGGTTCCTGTTGGGGAGGAATCTGTTGTACGGTTTGGAATGATGGTTTTTGGTTTCCTGTAGCGGATGAGGAGGATGGTTTGGACAGCATTCCTACTATAGGGGTGAATGATGTAACCTTAGGATAGGTACGGTTTAGGAGGGAATAATCATTCTCAAAGAGGTATTGAGATAGATTCTAGAATAAATGGTGAGCAAAGGTGGGTGAAGTGGGCATGACCTCCTCATCTACGATAAAGCATGGATGAGGTTATCCTTGTGTTGTGTAGATCACATGGTCACAGAATGTGGTTGGTGAATTATGTGAGGATGGGGATGAGAGCAGTGGATAATCCTCTACGAGTGAAGTAGGGAGTGCTTCACTCAAATTTGACATCTCATCTTGAGTCATCAAGTGTGTGAATTGCACATTGGATTCTAGGCATGAATCAGATGTGTCTATGACCTTCCCCTTCATGATAGAAGGAGTAAGAGCATGCTGACTAGAGGAATTATTAGGCAAATCCTCTATAAAGTGTGCTTGCTTGCGTGCTTTACTATGAGTGACCACAGGCATAGTAACATGTGTGAGCAGGTTTTGAATGTGAACCCTATGTGATATAGACTAGACTATGTCTAATGCAACTCTGTAGCAAATGATATGTTATGTGTAGTAAAATAAAATATAGTGGAATGTATCGAGATCGGTCTATGATCATGCAAACAATAGTGGACCAAAATCAATTCTAAATGCTAAAAAAGTAAAAAAAAATTGTTCATTTTGTGTATTGTAATGTTGATACCCCCTATGTAGAATCACATGTAATGGAGTGGATACTTTAGTAAATCGGGAATGTTGTCAATATCAAACCTCCTGCAACATTCAAAGATGCATAGAATAGAATGGTACCGCAACATGCGAATAGTGACCTGTATGGAAGGTGCAGCAAAAGGATATCCTAAAGGAGTGGAACCCATTGTACTAAATCGAGTTCACAAATTCCTCTCACAAAGAGAGGTGGCACTATCTAATACCTGCTAGGCATGGTCAACAACCCCATGCATTCGCTTCACCCTTGATTAGGCTTAGTAAAGAACAACAGTTACCAATTCCATGAATTATACTAGCCTTGTTGATGAAGGCGCTAAATCCTATCCCACTTTGCAGGTAATCATTGGTGATAAATTCCAAGGCCTAGTCAAAAGAGTAGGGGTTCTTTGGTGGTGAAATCTAGATAACCGCTCTTGTGGGGCTACTAGGTGTCTAGGGGGGTGATCTAGTGGAGAGTGAAACTCGATCCACACTAGTCTCAAGCGATGGATTGGGGATGAAGTCCAATCTCACCACTTGTTTAAGTACCACGTGAGTGTGTGTGGGTTTGTGTTTTTCTAATGATGTATGCAACGTAAGAAACTAACTAATTGCATTTTCAAAAGAAAACTAATCCTAATGCCTTTTCGAAAGCAAATGGTTAGATAAAGAGTTCTTCGCAAGGAAATAATCTAGTCCTAAATTCCTTTTCAAAGTAAACTAATCTACTTTGTAAAGCGTGTAAACATGCAATCCAGGTGTTTGGAATAGAAGGTATTGTGAAACCCTAACTTGAACTTTTAGAATGTAAAATTATTTCAAAGAATGTAAGAGGGGATTAGAAACCCTAATTTAACTTTGGAATGTAAAGTTCCTTTTAGAAATGGAAGCTATCAACGAAGGAGGAAAAGCTTACGTTTATGCTACATATAAAGTACAAAGATGAATGCAAATTTATCTGAGAAATAAATTTATGCAAGTCGCTGGAAATTTGAAGGTCCTAAAAATTTTAGAAACCCTAAGGATTTAATAACTTTGCAATGAAAGCAAAACCATATCTAGCAATGATTATTTAATTATTTAGTGAAATTTTTATTTCCAAAACTTGCAACAAAGGTAGAAAAAGTAAAATTACCTGCATTTTGATGCTAAGCGGGGTTTTCTTGACCCCTAAAGAGGTGACCCCAATTGATTTGGGTGTTTTTGAGGCTTCTGCACTAAAATCACCACCCGGGGCACAAATTCATTTTCAAAGGCTATGATCTGATATTTGACAGTCTAGAGGGCTTTTGTAGACTGTAAGGAGGCCTGGAATAGTAAGATATTTAGGTTTTGGGGATTTGAAATGCACTTAACCACCCAAGGGGTAAATTAACAGTCAGTTCATGAGGCAGGGGGTGAATCAGTTGTAGAGGCTTTAAATCAGAGTTTTGATGACCTAGGATGGTTCCTAGGGTTTTGGAGGTCTCTGTGGTAGAGTGTTTTGGTACCTACAAGACACAAAAATAGAGGATAATATCATATTTTATATAATAACTAATATAGCACTATCCATTGTGGGAGGTCCCACCAGGCGTGCCAGAATGAAATGAATAAAATTTGACATTTAATTTAATGACAAGTAATAACACAAGTTATCCAGAAATGTATTCTTTATTCATGATACATTTATATATTACAAATAGGGAGAATTTCCCTTTCACATTTCATGAATACACAATAGGCCCGATGCCTTCTTCTGATTCCCCTCAGTGTAGGTGGGTTTCTTGGTCTATGGGCTACCGTCGGGTTGTTTTTTGTAGATGTTCTTCTCCTCCAAATCTCTTGAATAACCTAAAATAAACTTACAATAGGGGGTCAATACATTGGGGGGCTTGCCTTAGTCAGGCCCCATGTTGATAAATAAGAAATGACTGTAAAACCATAATAAAAACTAAAATAAACTATGCATAAGGTAATAAAATGACAAAATAAGGCTTACCTGCCAAATATGGAGTGATTTGGGTTTTGCAGGATCAATTTGCCACTTGGGGGGTGAATTAGGACCGTATTCATGGGGCAAGGGTGATTTGAGCTGTGAGGTCCCTTTTGTAGAATTTGTCTAGTAGATTGGCTCCTAGGTAGCTAGGGTGCCTCTGTGTGCTATTGAAATCTGACTATGTGCATCGAAAACCAATGGTTCAATATCCACTCTCTATTTTTGTAGAGTTTTTGTACTTTGTTGAATTTGGGTGAGATCTCTAATTTGGGGTTTGAGACCCATTATTTATAGGCAAATGCAAGGTGCAGGGGGGGTGGTTAGACAAACAAAACCTAGGTTGATTTTTGACTAGGGTTAGGTTAAGAAGTGCTAAGTGGCAACATCCTATTTCCTATGAGAAATATCTCATCCTCACACATGTGTGAGGATGGATTAGTGCTAACCCTGATTAGGAGGTCTTAAGACAAGTTTAGGACATTATTAGAGAAATATCCTAACAAAACCTAATTTCACACATGTGGGAGGATTTAATTAGTGTTAATCAATATTAGGAGTTCTTTTAATCAATTTTGCCCTAAAAATGGACTTAAGTGAAGTCAACATTAAATTAGATTTTTAGAGTTGACTTATTAATTATTTTGGTCAATTAATACCCCGTCGGGGTCCTAATCGAGCATAAATAGGCTATCGTAGGGTATCCCAGTGCATGGGATGTGATTTTGAAGGCTTACTAGGGTTTAGGACCTAAAATCCATTGAAGTGCAATATATGAAAGTCTACATGATGCTATGGTGAACTACGGCAATCTACGCATGACTATGCATGACTACACATGACTACGCATGACTACAGTAGCTTAAAATAGCCTACAATAGCCTACAATAGCCTAGGAATGTCTAGAATCACCTATGGATATGTATAGATAGCAATGTGTGACTTTTGGGTGTCTACAACTTATAAATAGTTTCATTTGCCTTATACTTCACTTTGAACACCCATTTGTAGCCAATGGGCTTATTTTCTAAAGGTAGATCAACTAGATTCCATGTATTATTTTTATGAGAGACATATATTTTGCATCCATAGAAGCCTTCCATTGTGGGTCACTAAATGCATATTAAACTATTGCGATTTCATTCTCATCTAATGCAAACATATAAACCCTTTCATCATCCATATCTGCTTCTCTATCTTCCTTTGCATCTACAAAAATTTCATCAAACTATTGGCAAAGCTTGTTAAATTTTAAATTTAATGCCTCTAATCTCATTTTTTGAGTCATGTTACGTGTGCAAGGTCGATCTAGAGTTATATCTGGAAGTGAAGTCAACTTTGAATCTCTCAATGTGCTAGTATACCATTTTGGAACCTTTTTTTGTGGGGGTGAAGTCTCTTTCTTAGGCTCCTCTTCATCCAAGTATACATTTGTAGATGTGTCATCTGATGTGAAAGCTTCATCAATTACAAAATCTCTACTTAAGTGAGTTTTATTGGTTTTAGGATCTATCAACTGATATCCCTTTGAATGCTCATCATAGCTAAGAAAATACACAAAAAGCATTTCTCATCTAACTTCTTTCTCTTTGATTTTGAAATATGCATGAATGTATTACACCCAAAAATTCTTAGATGATAAATGGAGGGTTTCCTACCACTTCATGCTTCTTGTGGAGTCATTATCTATAGAGCCTTTATGGATTCTCTATTTAGGAGGAACGTTGTTGTATTAACTATTTCTACCCAATATTGTTGCTCAAGATGTGCTTCCTTAAGCATACGGTAAACCATTTCCATGATGGAATGGTTCCTCCTAATAGCAAATCCATTTTTCTATGGAGTATAGGTTGTTTTTAGTTGTATCTTAATCCCATGTAAATTCAAAAATGATGAAAATCCTTTGGAGGTATATTCTTCCCCTTGATTTGAGTGGAGGGTCTTAATGGAACATCTTGACTCCTTCTCAACACTCGTCTTGAATTGCTGAAAATACAAAAATACCTTTGATTTCAATTGTAGAAATAAAACCCATATTTTTCATGAGTAGTCATCAACAAAAAATTAAAAATACCTCTTTTCACCATAACTGTTTGGCATAGGGCCATACAGATCAGTGTGTACCAACTCCAAAGATCTCTTAGATTTTGAAGAGCTCACCTCAAATGGTACTTGGTGTTGCTTCCCTGCTAAGCAATCTAAGCAAACTAGAAATATGGAGGAAATTTTGGGAAGACCTTTCACCATCTCATATTTACTCAACTTGAGCAAATATCCTAAACTCAAATGCCCATATATCTTATACCAAAGAGAAGTGTTATCCTTTGTGTTTGTTGCCATGGTAACATGAGGTGTAGAAATGGCATCTAAGATAAACAAGCCATACTTGTATGAATATTTTACTATATGCTTTCCCTTTCTAGTGATGAAGTAGCACTTCTTGCCATCCTCAACTCTAAAAACAACTTCCATGTTTTTATCCAAGATCCGAGGGACTGAGAATAAATTGTTTGCCAATCCAAGAATATAGAGAAATTTCTCAATCTAAAATTATCTACCAGATAGAATAATTGAAACATATTCTTCACATTAGACTCAGTAGGTCTTATTATCAATAATTATCACTGTTTTGTCTTCCTTTACCTCAAAATTTGTAAAGTATGATCTATCACCAGTCATATGTTTGTTGGTTCCAAAATCAATATACCACACAGGATCCTTCTATTGAGAAGATGTGTAAGTCATGAGCACCTTGTATGACCTCTCAAAATATGAGTTTTATTCTTCATAAGAAACATTTCCCTTGGGTTGCTTATTCTTCTTCTATGGTTTGTATTTCCTCTTTTCCTTTTTTTTTATCTTGATCATTGGGTTGTTTATTATTGAACCAACATATGTTGGTGTCATGGTTATCCATATCACAGATTTTGCAATATTTCTTTTCTTTCTATTGAGGTTGTTTCCATTTTCCTCTAGAATAAGATCCTCCCTTCTAAAATTTCCCTTGATTCTTTCTCCCTTGTTTTGAGTAAAGTGCATTATCTATCACTTCATCTCTTTGAAGTTGATTTGCCTCCTCATTTTGAAGTAAATTTACCAACTCCAAAAAAGTAAATTTTCTACCAAACACTTGAAGAGATATGATCAATACCTTGTAGGATTCTGGAAAATCTCTCAAAATAACTGAAGTCAAGAGCTTATCTTCCACTGCTTCTCCCATAGCATTCAATTTGGCTTTCAATTCTACCACTTTACATAGGAATAGTTAAACTGTTTCACTAGATTTCAACTGAGTGTATGTAGTTGATATTGAAGTTTAAGAATAGTGGATTTATTCTTCCCTTCATAGATGGTGATTAAAGCATCCCAATCTTGTTTACCCATTTTAGCATCACAAATTTATGGTTGTACCTCATTTGTAGTAGAAAGCAAAATAAACATGAGATACCTTATGTCCTTCTTCTCATATGTCTATTGATCTAGCCCTGGTGAAGTAGGACATGGTGTAGTTCCAGTTACTACATCCCATAAATCTTCAACTTGAAGAATAGCCCTCATTTTTTCCATGGTGAAAAATTAGAACCTTTGAGCAACTATGAATCTGACAGATATTTGTGAATAGTGGCCATTGTGAAGGTTCCTTATATCACCAAATGGTCCCCCTTTCTTTATACTTAAAAAGATTACGTGAAAGGAAATTCACTCAAATTGATGGCACCTGCCTCAAAACCCTTCCAAAAAAGGATGATGAGTTGGAGGAGTTTAATCCAAGCAATATAAATGAATTAGGGTATATAATGGAGTGAATATCAATATAAATTGGCTTTCCTTATTTCTTCCTAATGATTTATAAATAACAATAGCTCAAACATCATTGTTGCAGTTGTATTATGCATTAGATACAATAGTCCAAAGCACGATAGCATTACCTATAAGTGTGGGCCAGAGGTACCATATATACCGAACGTTGTTGTGCAATAAATTGCACAAATAGGTGTAAAATTTAGGGTCTTTTATTTTCTTTCTCTTTTTTTTTAATTTTAACTTATGATTGAAATGCAAAAATAATCACAAGTGCCCACAAATTTTAACTATAGGTTTTAGTTTCCATCGAAAATGCACCCATGTACAATATCATTTTTTTTAAGATGTCGATTTCCATCGAAAATGCATCTTTTTTACAATTATCATAGTGCATAGTACATAGCTTTATTTATTACATTATGTCTATCCATATTTAATTTCATATTTGATTAAGTGCTAATTTCATGATGCGCTAAACTCAAAGGTGGTTTTATAGAGGTTAGGGTAGTTGGGTGGTTTCACCAACTATATGAACTACCAAGTTCGTTGCTTGGAATTTTGTATTTATCATCCTATAATATTATAATGAAATCTAATGATCAATGTGCTCAATATGGTATTAGAGCATTGATTAAGAGGCATGTAGAGTCACTTTATTCTAGGCAATGTGATTGTTTGGTTCCTACAATTTGCTAAAATTTTTCCAGTACCAAAAAGTACTCGATGCACTATGGAGTGGAACATGGAGACCTCTCACAAATATTCGATGTGCATTTTTTCTGCCACACACACACTGAATCCTTCATTGAAGACAATGCTCACATTGGCAAATGGAGGTTGTCACAGCCATGGTAAATCATGCAGCACATTGAAACAATGTGCACCCAAACTGAAATCCCATATTACAGATAAAATATGTCTTTATGTATGCTATTATCTCAAATTTTGAGGCCATAAATCTGTAGCATAAGGAGAAATTCTCGCACATGGTCGAATCCAAGTTTTTAGAGCACGTTTTCAAACTACGAATAATTTTCAAACTATGAATGGAAATGGTTCCTCCACTGGCATGCGTGACAACTTTTCAGTCCATGATTAGATTTTTCAACACTGGTATCACAAAATAAACAACCCTAAGTCTGACATGGAGTCTTACACCAAATTTTTTATCTAGCATCTATTTGCAGATGATCGAAATCCATTTATAGCACATGGAAAAACAAAATCACCCAAAGATCGTCTATAGCACGTAAATTTTTTTTTTTTAAATCTTTCCTTCCCACATAAATATAAGGTACGACATACCTTGTAGAACTCATCCACACTCATAGACGAGTTGGTAGTGCACCTTGTGCTAGGGCATTCAAAGAAATTGCATGAGTTCAAATCGTGCCAAGGCCATTTTTTGCTACTAGGCAGCTTTGAACAAGATAAAAGGCATATGGAGTAACATAAGGTATTTTTTTAATATCTTATTATTTTGTATTTTTTTTTAATTTTTGCAAAAATTCCTTTATTTTGCAAACAAGAAAACAAACACCAAACCACAAAATGCCTCATTTTCAAGCAAGATTTGTGCTTTATTTTTAAGAACAAGTGCATTTTTTGTGCCATGGAGGGATAAGTCAATATTTGCACTTAGATTATTTTGATAATTGAAAGGGCACTTAGATTTTTCTTCCTTGTTTATTTTACAATAAAAAGGGGGGATAAAAGCATTTTTTCTCTTGCAAAATTCTAAGACAATGGGGAAAAGTTATGTATTTGAATAAGATTGTACACCAGAGGTGATTATCAATGATGTTATTATTGAGCATGATATAATGACTCTTAAAACTAGAGGGTTAATTTGTAATTTTTATGGATATTGACCAAGTTTTTCTGAGATTCACAATTAGGTTAAGTGGAAATGGGGATTGAATTCAAATTACTCCATGAATTTTATTCCGAAAGGATTTTTTCTCATTATTTTTTCTAGTTCAGAAATAAGGGATAAAATAATGGATGGAGGCCCATGGTTTAGGGGCAAAGATGCATTATATTTAAGACCTTGGAGTGAGAATTTTTCTATGGACACATAAATTGTTAAAAGGGTTCTGGTATGGATTAGGCTTTTTGGACTTCCTTATCAACTGATCAATAAGGATGTTTTGAAGAATATTGGTAATACCCTAGGTGAATTCATACAAGAGGTACCAATAACTAAGGAGATAAGGCATGTTGTATACACTTGAATATGTGTTGCCATGGATATTTCTAAACCTTTACCATAATAAATTAAGATTAAATTTAAATCAAGAGAATGAGATCAACAAGTATATTATGAAATCATTGCATTATGATGTTGCAAATATCATGAAATTGGGCACATGGCAAGAGACTACAAAGTGAAAATTGAGGAAGAGATGAAAGTTTCTAGGCATGAGGGCAGTTTTAATTTGAAACAAGAAGACCTTATCATAGGAGAAGCTAGGTCAAATCAAGTATTTTCCACTCCTAAGAAAGTGGCTAGAAAAATCCCTCTACATCATCATATGGCAAAGGCTATTACAATTTACTTGAATCTATTATTAGAAGGAAAAATGATATGGGATATGGGGAAGTTCAATGCGTAAGTTCAAATACAAAATGATCTAAAGGTACGAAGGAGGAGAAGGAAAATTTTAATACAAAGTAATATGGGGAGACAAATTTTAAAATAAATGAAGCAAAGGAGGTCAACCTTAATTCAAGGTAACATAAATATTTATAAGATAAATCTCATTTTGAACAATATGAAAGAATGAAAAAGATTGATTAATATGAGAGTGGTGGCAAGAATGGAAGGAGGAGAGGAAGGCTATCATAGAAAGAAAAAAGAGAAAACAAAACTCAAAAGGATATTGATATGGAAAACCAAATAAAAATATCATAGGTGTTAACAAGAAGTGGGGCTAAGCCCACTAATAAAAATAAAAAGTGTTGATGATGAAAATGATATCATGGAATATTAAGGGTATGAATAAAACCCCTAAAAAAATAGTTATTAAGGAATTAATAGGTTGTTACATCCTCTAACAATGTTTTTAAGAATATTTGGAATACAAGTGATTGTTTAGCATTTTCTTCTACAGGAGATTCAGGAAGTATTGCAATAATATGAGACAAATGCAAATGGTATGGAAAACTATTAGAAGACAAGTAATTGGGTGGCTGGATTATTTTGCGGGAAAGAGGAAAACATCAAAGTTGGGGTTATAAATGTATATGCTTCAACTATAGTTACTCCTTATGAAAGATGTTGGAAAGACCTTAGTATATTTTTGTCAAATACAATGATGATTAATTGTGATCTATGGATTCTTGGGGGTGATTTTAATACAATTATATCTCCTTTGGAAAAGAAGGATGGCATTTTAGGATGGTCTTTTTGGTCACGAATCTGCCACAGGAAAGGATTTTACAAGTGCGCCCTAGACCCGGCCAACATTGAAAGGCTGGAAGCAAGAAATGGCTCCCAGACCAATCTCCAGAGTGGGCTGGTTCCCCTTACTATTCTAAATTTCTGTTTAAAGATAAGGGTTCTTGGAAAGAAATTAAAAGTTGCAGAAAGAAATCGAAATATGACCGTAGCCGAAGTTATAGGATCGGGAGAACAACAGCATAAAACTTACAGTGCAACAACAGCAAGTAATAGAAGTTATTAACTTGATTCTCGCACAACCATATGCAGATAATCCCTCCAATATTACATTCCAAGAATTATACCCTTACAAGCAAGATTCAAATCCAACATACAGAATTCGAATATAACAGCAACCAAGGAATATGAATTCTATTAGAAATGCAAAAGACACAGAAAGGAAAGTCACCCAAATAGCTATTCGATGAATCAGAAGCCAACTCTTTATTCCCGCAAATGACTTTCAGTTTCTAGCAGAAAAACTCCCAACCTTTGCAAATGAGATTTACATTGGTTTTTATAGAGGGCCGTCCTCTTTGCAGCATTTAATATTTGCCACCGACCTTCTTGAGATCTACAATTATGCCACCGAAAATAAGCACATGATCCCCTTAATCGCAGCCTTGAAGCACCACAAAATTGAATGCAATTAGACGTCAGCGGTCACCTTCATTAAATTTGGCTTTGAACATGTGCATGAAACCGTTGAAACAACCCACGAACAGCAGCCTCGAACAAATAAAACCTTCAATTTTGGTGGCCTGGATGCTTCTTCAACCTTGACCGCATGGGAAATCCGCAAAACATTAAATTCGGGCAAGCATTTAATCCTTGGAAATCGAAAAAAAACTTATCGGGCGTTCATACTGTGCTTTGGCGGGAAACTGTCGCAGGTCGCGAAAATACGACGTCTTTTTGTGCCGTACACCTTTGGCTGTTGGAAACCACGAAAATCCTTCCTGTCGCGATATCGCTGCATCTTCGGCTTCAACGTCTCCATCGCTAGCTTGTTCCGCGAAAACGGAACATGTAGCGATATCGCTACATATTTCGGGCACTCTGTACGGTTTTGCTGATAAACCACGAAAATGCGACGTCTTTGCCCTTTGAAGGACCCTTTTCAAAAAACGTGCAGTGCATCGCTACACTTTTAGCACTTAGACTCTTTACAACCATCGAAATTACGAAAATGTGACAACCTTCACCTTGTGAGAATCCTTTCTAAAAAAGGTGCAGCGAATCGCTACCATCCTCACCTCTTAGACCTTTTGCAACAAACTACCACGATTTCGGAACGTCAGCGAATCGCTGCAACTTTTTGCTTTAGACTCCCTCTTGCAACCACTGCCCACGATTTTGAGACATGCAGCGCATCGCTGCAACTTTTTGACTTAAGCCTTTTGAAACCACAACAGCCGCGATAACGGAACGTGCAGCGCATCGCTGCAAATTTTGAGTTTAAGTCGTCGGCTGAGTTTTTTGTCATGATTTCGTGACATTTTGTCGCTCGCCCTCCTTTGCTCGTTGCAAGTCACGAAAATAGAACACGTCGCGATATCGCGACGGTTTTGCTTAGCTGCATGCGTTGACCGCGTTGACCGTGATTTCGCGACACGTCGCGAAATCGCGACAATTTTTGGACTTAGTCTTTTTGCTCCTTTTTTCATCAAAACCACATCCAAGCCAGTATAGAAGTTAAATATGCAACAACCTAAACATTAATACTTCAATCAATGAAAATCAATGTGGCAAAAATGCCAACATTCTTGGTGGCTCGCGGGGTATACAGCTCGCTGTATGCAAGGATCCAGGCCTGAATCCATTGGGCACAGAGTCATATTAGAACAGGAGGCCGGCTGCTGTGATACATTTCAGGGGACTGCTGCAATACTTCTGCTGAAAAGCTGAAAGAACCTGCATATAACCGATTAGGGAATGAAAGAAATGAAATGAGATAATGGAGTGAGCTCCTGCGATTGCGCAGGCGGTGAATGCAAATGGAATGATGATAATAATGAAATGATATAGAGACAAAGCGATGTGGTGGACACAGCAACAGAATGCTGCCATACTACCAGCTGCAATGGATGTGGAATTAAAGTGAATAAATTTAGGGAATGGAAATGAAATATGAAGGCTGTGGAATGACAATGAACGAGACTGTAAATAAATGCGTAAAAAGATAGAACTTAGAGGAAAGGGATAAGAAAGAATGGGAACAATGAGAATGGGGAAAAGAAACAACAGCCGTGGCTTACTTCTCTTTTTTTTTTTTTTTTGCAGAAGAAAAAAGAAGGAGAAAGATGAAGAAAGGAAAAAGGGGAAAAGAGGGAAGGGAAAAGAAGAATTTTCTGGAAAGCCACCAACTGCTGGGAAAGGAGAAAATCACAAAAACACAAAAGACACCTACAACTCGTAAGCAACAAGAACCAAGGCGATAAATAAAAGCAAAACATGTATATATATTTATATATTTTTTTACTATATACAAACTTATACTGAACTGTCAATTCATGAAGTATAGGCCTTCAGATGAAAGCCATTTACTGAAATTGGAAGTGGGTTGCCCTCCAAGTCTTCGAGGTAGAACGAATTTGCTGCACCTGTGCTGGTAATGCGGAAGGGACCCTCCCATAAAGCATCAAACTTCTTGTGATTCCCAAGTTTAGCTTTGTTTTCGTTCCATTTTAACACCAAATCTCCTGTTTTGAGTGGACGATCTACAGAATGTTTACAAAACCACTTAGACATACCCTGTGTGTGTTTGACAAACTCTTCATATGCCTCAGAATGTTGCTCTTCTAACTGCAACAATTGAGCTATCCGCATATCCAAGGAACTGATATCTGTTTCATCGTCCTGAAAAGCCTGCAATCGCTGCAATACTGGAAACTCAAGATGAACAGGCAACCTTGCTTCTTTCCCATAAACTAGGGCATAGGGTGAGGTCTTGATGGACTTCTTAACTGAAATTCTATCTGCCCATAAAACTTGATTCAGTAAAAGGTGCCATGATCTCTTGTTTTCTCCCAAAGACCTCTTCAAAATCCGGAGCAAATTTTTATTTGTTGACTCTGCCAAGCCATTCCCCTGTGGATAATAATTGGAAGATGTTTTTAGGAAAATACCATACTTGTTAGCAAACTCAGCTAGTTCAGCTCCAATGAATGGGGTCCCATTATCTGTAATAATGGCATCAGGAATGCCAAAGCGAGTAGTCAAGCCTTCAATAAAAGATATCACCACAGTATGATTTGCAACCTTTGTTGGGATAGCTTCGGACCACCTTGTGAAATAGTCTGTAGCTATCAAAATATACCTATGTCCAGCTGAGGAATTAGGATCAATAATTCCAATGAAATCCAACCCCCACTGCTGAAAGGGTGCTTCAACCTGAATTGGATGCAAAGGCAGTGCTGCATTCCTTACTCTTCCTGTGTATCTCTGACATTTGTCACAGGCTTGCGCAATCTTGAAAGCATCTGAAAACAGGGTCGACCAATAATAACCAGCTCGGATTATCTTCAAAGCCATCGGTCTTCCAGCAAAGTGTCCCCCTGATAGACCAGAATGAAACTCTTCCAAGAGCCTAGCCTTTTTTGATTCTTTAACACATCTTAGAAGAACACCATCAATATTCTTAAAAAACAATCCTTCTGATAACAAAACATACCGAAGAGCTTGCAGACGAAATCTCCTCCTCTGTGAAGCATTCAACCGTGAAGGACATCTACCAGTTGTGAAGTAATCGATGAGGTCTTCTGTCCAATCCTTTTCCTGAATTAAGAAATTCATCAAATTGTCATCACTGGCAAGATTTTCTGTTTGATGTTCAACTATACCAGAGGCTGCCGTTTTTGCCAAATGCTGGCATAAAGCCTTACCACGCACTAGCTTAGTTGGATGAATTTCAACATCAAATTCTTGGATCTTGGTGACCCAACCAGCACGTTTATCACCCAACTCTCCTTGAAGAATGAAATTTCTTACATCAGGATGAATCACATAAACAATTGTTCTGCTCTGAGATATAAAATGCTTGAATTTCCTAAGGGATTTCATAACTGCATACACCTATTTTTCAATGAAGTTATACTTTGCCTCATGAGGTAGAATGACCTGGCTAAGGAAAGCAATGGGCCTTTCATTCCCATCGTCTCCTTTCTGTGTAAGAACCGCAGCATAACTTTCTTCTTCTCCAACTGCATACAAAATGAAATCCTTTGAGTAGTCAGGATTAATCAGAATAGGGGCCTGTGCTATTCTTTCCTTGATTTCCTGGAATGCTTCTTTTCTTCGAGCTGTCCATTGGAAATTTGCATCCTTTTTCAACAATTCAGTCATAGGTTTTACAACCTGGGCAAAATCAGAAATGAATTTCCTAATGAAATTGATCTGTCCAAAGAAAGACTGCAGTTCTTTTTTGTTTGCAGGAAGTAACAACCTCTTTAATGCTTCAACTCGGGCTGGATCTATTGCTAACCCATCCTCTGAAATTACATGCCCCAGAAGCTTACCTTCTTTTACTGCAAACACTGACTTCTTTGGATTAATGGAAATCCCAAATTCCCTGCACTTTTCAAAAATCTGTCTCAGGTGAGAACAATGATCCTCCCGTCTATGTGAAAATACTGTCATGTCATCAAGATATATCACAATGATCTTGTTCAACAATTCCTTGAATGCAATGTCCATGGCTCTTTGAAAGGTAGCTCCAGCATTTGATAGTCCGAAAGGCATTCGCTGATAAGCAAAAGTGCCCCATTTTGTTGTAAATGCTGTCTTGTACTGATCCTCATCTTTCACCCAAATCTGGTTATATCCAGAGAATCCATCCAACAGAGAAAAACGTTGAGCTCCAACCACAACATGCAGTATTTGATCTATACGTGGCAAAGGATAATGATCCTTTAATGATGCACGGTTCAAGTTTCGGAAGTCTACACACAATCGTATGTCTCCATTCTTCTTTCGAACCGGGACCAGATTGGCAACCCAAGTGGAATGCTTAACTGGATAAATGATTTTAGCTTGCAGCATTTTAACAAGCTCAGCCCTCATCAACGTCTCAATATTTGGATTTACAGGTCGCTATTTTTGTCGAAAAGGTCTGACTCCTTCCTCCAATTCAATTGTATGCTGCACAATCTGTTTATTATAGCCCTTCAAGTCTTCATAGCTCCAAGCTACAATATCAGAAAACTCCTCACACAGGTGCTTGATCTCTTGCAGTTCTTCTGGTGTAGAATCAGTTCCAACCTTAATAACTTTATTAAGCTCTAACTCTAACTCCATGTACTCCTTTTTATCAATCTCGAGCCGATGTTTTTTGGATCTATCGTGCTGATCAAATAAACTTTCCAGAGTTATAAGACCCTTCGGAATGTGATTATTCCGTAATTGAATGAGACCTTCTGCTTCTTCGTGCTCCAAAGTTCTCCCTTCAACAGTAGCAGCTTCATGAATCAAGAAATTGACAATCTGCTCATCATCTTCGAAGACTTGCCAGAAAGTTTCTTTGTCGGGCACACTGGGCCTGTATACCATCCTTACTGTCTTGGGTTTCTTCATTACTTGTTCAACAGGGGAAAAATTGGCTCCAAGAGATGCTAAAAGGTCTGCATGTTTATTCATCTCTCGGGAAACAGACTTGAATGTTTAGAGCTGTAAAAAACTCAAAGAGGTCCCACACCTGATTGCGATATGCTTTAAGGTAATGCTGCTTAGCAATGCACCTATTTGTGATCTGGTTTACAACAAGCTCAGAATCACCAAAAATCTTGAGTTGTTCAATTCCTAACTTCCTTGCTTTCTTTAAACCCAAACATAATGCTTCATATTCAGCAGCATTGTTAGTACAACTCCATGTAAGACGGTATGAATATGTTCTTTGGATACCAGAAGGAGAAATCAAAACAATACCTGCTCCGGCACCGTTCTTGCATCTAGCTCCGTCAAAATATAGCTGCCATAGTTGGTCTATAACAACATTCTGATCAACTTGGTGTGAAAATTCTTGCTTTGTATCACTCTCAGGCTTTTGGATGGCATAACAGCCGATTTCAGTCTCCAACATAGCATTAAAATTAAGCATAGAAAACTGATCATCCAACTGAAGATTATCTAAAACTTCTCTCATCAAAACAGAATCCTCGGATTCTTCAGTAAGCATGTGGACAGACTGCATGTCTTTTTCTGCTTCTTCCAACTTCTCGATATGAAAAGGGGAAGGTTTTTCATTCTGAATCTGGAGAGGTCTACCCTTGAAAGGAATTTCTAAATGAGAATAATCTAGTGCCAGATAACCCCCCAACTTTGCGGTAAACTCCCTTGATAAACACATACTAAAGTAGGGTTCTAGATCTACCACAACAATTTCTTGGATAACAGTAATTTGGGGCATAGTATGAAGAACAATTGGAACATCCTTGATCACACCTACTATTTTTACAGGAGTACCATCCAATTGCAGAACTCCAGGACTACTCCGTGTATATTCCATTCCCATTGCTTCACAAACTCCCTTGGGCATGACAGTTGTAGCAGCTCCAGAGTCAATCATGCAGTTATGCACAATCCAACCTTCTATTTGCAATGATAAATAAAATGGAGGTGGTCTATTTTTCCCAGTAGCAGAGGTGGTTAAGGTTTGAGCATACACTGTCTGGGTAGGACCTTTTTCATTATCCTTTACAGATTTTAATGATTCCTGTAATAAATCTACTTGACCAGGCAACTGCAAAGCATCGTAGAGGCTTACCTTAGCCGGGGTCTTTTTTAGTTCTTCAACAATGTTGTATGCAACTGCGGCAGAGTCCTTCTTTTCAGCAGGTTGTTCAAATCTGGTTCGATACTGCTGTGTGGCTTCCACCCTTAGCCTCTTTGTCAGTGAGGGATACTTCAACTTTTCTCGAGCTTGCTCCTCTGCTTCTGATCTTGCTGGTGCAGCTGCAGCTTTTCCATGAACTCTGTGAGAAACAGGATCCTTTGGGAAAACAGGCGCATCAGACTTTGGAACTGGCACAGGAGCTTTCACTGGCTTCTTCACCTCGGCCGGCACTCTTAACGGTTCTAAGTCCGCGGGATCAACAGTCACAGGCTTCTTTCCAGTCCTTGTTAGAACTGAAACTTGATCTTCCACTGGAGACATCAAACTATGACCAGCTTCAGAAATCATATTAACTTGTCCACCCGAAGAACTAGCAGCCAATGTCTGCACATAATTCAGATGGACCATACAAGTATCCTCTCCATGAGGGTCATTACAGGTCGAGCACCAATACATTCTGTCTGCAAGGGCTGGATCTTCATTTACCAAAGCGGTTAAGCTTTTTTTAGGTGCTTTACTAGTCGAGGCAGCTTGGTCTCTAGTAATTGCAGGAGGTTGAAATCTCCTTGGCCGGAAATCTCTCTCGACTTGCTTCCTCTCGATGAGTGTAATCTTGTTACCCATGGCCCTAATTGCCGAATTGGCGGACTTTACCTCTTGCAATAATGTTGTATAAGGATCGGGGTTCACAGGGTGCAGGAGGTGCCGGCAATGGCAAAGGAGTCGGTGGTGCGAGCAAAGCTGGAAATGAAGTGGAAATGGGAGATGGCTGAGTGCTGGGTGCAGGAAGCGGCAGAGGAGCTAAAGTAGGCAACTGAGGAGCTGGGACAGGCACAATTTGAGGTGCTTTAGAGCTCCATGATGGGGTGGGATACATAGATGGCATGGGCTGTGAAAGTGAACCAGAATGTAAATACTGAGGCAAATCTGGTATAATAGGCATAGTTACCTTTGGAGGAAGTCTTCCTATAGCAATCAGATCAGCTTTTGCTTTTATGGCTTGTTCAAACAATTCTGGAAATGTTGTCACATTAGACTGCCGAACTGCCCAGCCAATATCTGTGTTGAACGCTCTGAGGTAGTAAAGTGCGGCCAATTCATCAGCAGGCCGAAGACCATCAGGAATTCTGTGCCAGGTTCTGGTAAATCGGACGTTGAAATCAGCTATCTCTTCCTGCGGGTGTCTCTGGATTACAGTAAACTGATTTAACAATGAAAAGGGGTCAGCCTGTTCATGGAAATTTTTAACTAGCAGATCTCCTAGCTGATCCCACGATGTTACAGTGCCTGGTGGCAACGTTCGGTACCAAAATAGCAATTTACCTCTCAAAGAGCAGACCAACAACTTCACCATTACATCTTCATCAGTAATATCATGGATGGCCGCTAGAGAAGCTACATCATTTATGTGTTCATATGCAGTCTTACCCGTACCATCATAAGTTGGCAAAGCCTTCAGAGCAGCCTGAGGGACTGGATTCTGAGCCTGCAAGTTCAAGGCTCCAGAGCTGTTCCATGCCAAGAATTTCCTGGGTGGGGGTGGAGGATATTGTGCCATTGGAACTAGTGGATATGGTTGGGAAGATGAAACACTAGTAACAATACCAGAGATTTGTGTAGCAGATGATGGAAGGGATGGAGAAACTAACCTAGAATGCTCACCACTTCTTGAACCGTCAAGCTCAAAAAACTCGACAAGATCTCCAAATTTCTTGGACTGTGATCTCGTGATCATGAAGTACAGCTTTCACTGCATCCACGTTCAGAGATTCCTGAGTACAGCAGAGTCACCAAATGCTCTAATTTTTTAGTATGAAGGCGAACATTAAACCTTCAACACTATGGGGTCTTTTAGAACAGAAGAAATCTGTCCCACCGGGCGTGCCAAAAACTGTTGGTCACGAATCTGCCACAGGAAAGGATTTTACAAGTGCGCCCTAGACCCGGCCAACATTGAAAGGCTGGAAGCAAGAAATGGCTCCCAGACCAATCTCCAGAGTGGGCTGGTTCCCCTTACTATTCTAAATTTTTGTTTAAAGATAAGGGTTGCTGGAAAGAAATTAAAAGTTGCAGAAAGAAATCGAAATATGACCGTAGCCGAAGTTATAGGATCAGGAGAACAACAACATAAAACTTACAGTGCAACAACAACAAGTAATAGAAGTTATTAACTTGATTCTCGCACAACCATATGCAGATAATCCCTCCAATATTACATTCCAGGAATTATACCCTTACAAGCAAGATTCAAATCCAACATACAGAATTCGAATATAACAGCAACCAAGGAATATGAATTCTATTAGAAATGCAAAAGACACAGAAAGGAAAGTCACCCAAATAGCTATTCGATGAATCAGAAGCCAACTCTTTATTCCCGCAAATGACTTTCGTTTCTAGCGGAAAAACTCCCAACCTTTGCAAATGAGATTTACATTGGTTTTTATAGAGGGCCGTCCTCTTTGCAGCATTTAATATTTGCCACCGACCTTCTTGAGATCTACAATTATGCCACCGAAAATAAGCACATGATCCCCTTAATCGCAGCCTTGAAGCACCACAAAATTGAATGCAATTAGACGTCAGCGGTCACCTTCATTAAATTTGGCTTTGAACATGTGCATGAAACCGTTGAAACAACCCACGAACAGCAGCCTCGAACAAATAAAACCTTCAATTTTGGTGGCCTGGACGCTTCTTCAACCTTGACCGCATGGGAAATCCGCAAAACATTAAATTCGGGCAAGCATTTAATCCTTGGAAATCGAAAAAAACTTATCGGGCGTTCATACTGTGCTTTGGCGGGAAACTGTCGCAGGTCACGAAAATACGACGTCTTTTTGTGCCGTACACCTTTGGCTGTTGGAAACCACGAAAATCCTTCCTGTCGCGATATCGCTGCATCTTCGGCTTCAACGTCTCCATCGCTAGCTTGTTCCGCGAAAATGGAACATGTAGCGATATCGCTACATATTTCGGGCACTCTGTACGGTTTTGCTGATAAACCGCGAAAATGCGACGTCTTTGCCCTTTGAAGGACCCTTTTCAAAAAACGTGCAGCGCATCGCTACACTTTTAGCACTTAGACTCTTTACAACCATCGGAATTACGAAAATGTGACAACCTTCACCTTGTGAGAATCCTTTCTAAAAAAGGTGCAGCGAATCGCTACCATCCTCACCTCTTAGACCTTTTGCAACAAACTACCGCGATTTCGGAACGTCAGCGAATCGCTGCAACCTTTTTCTTGAGACTCCCTCTTGCAACCACTGCCCGCGATTTTGAGACATGCAGCGCATCGCTGCAACTTTTTGACTTAAGCCTTTTGAAACCACAGCGGCCGCGATAACGGAACGTGCAGCGCATCGCTGCAACTTTTGAGTTTAAGTCGTCGGCTGAGTTTTTTGTCGCGATTTCGTGACATTTTGTCGCTCGCCCTCCTTTGCTCGTTGCAAGTCACGAAAATAGAACACGTCGCGATATCGCGACGGTTTTTCTTAGCTGCATGCGTTGACCGCGATTTCGCGACACGTCGCGAAATCGCGACAATTTTTGGACTTAGTCTTTTTGCTCCTTTTTTCATCAAAACCACATCCAAGCCAGTATAGAAGTTAAATATGCAACAACCTAAACATTAATACTTCAATCAATGAAAATCAATGTGGCAAAAATGCCAACAGGTCTAAATCAATGCAATATTTTACTTCATTTATCAATACAAATGGCCTTTGGGATGTTAGTCCCTCAATATTTCAATACACATGGGATAATATACACATTAGGAAAATTATATAGCAGAAAGACTAGATATATTCTTATTATCCAATAAATGGTTGCAAACAAAGTATACAATCTCTTAAAAAAATTTATTGCAAGCAGGATCAGATCACAAACCTATTCTTTTGAATTGTGAGTCACCTAACAATGGTCATCCAAAGCCATTTCACTTCCATTCTATGTGGCTTTAAGACACTAATTTTGTCTATATGGTTATGTTATGATGGGATGAATCAAAATTTGAAGGATTGTGTATGTACAAGTTTATTCAAAAGTTGAAATATTTAAAGGAGCAAATGAAGATATGGAATTCCAAATATTTTGGTAATATTTTTAAAGAAAAAAAGAAATTGAATCGAAGATCAAAAATTTACAAGAGATGGTAGAAATTAATGGAATGGACGAGGATTCTTCTGTGAAAGAAAAATAATTAATTTTTTATTATCATAATGCATTGAAGAAGGAGGAGTCATATTGGTTTCAAAAATATAGAGAGAAATGGTTGAAGGAAGGAAATAGAAATATAAAAAAATTCATGCTACAAAAAAAAAAATTCTATTTGCCATATCAAAAATATTATAACTCCATATGGAAGAAATATTGAGGACGAAGAAGAAATAAGGAAGGAAGCAATAAATTGTTTCAAAAATATTTTATCAGATTCTAGGAAATATAAGGAGGCACAAGAAAAACTTCTACAAAATATTCCCTCAATTATCACTCAGGGAAAAAATGAAAGCTTGATGAAGAAGATATCTATCGAGGAGCTCCATGAAGTATCTTCTCTTTCCATCCTAATAAGGCATCTGGCCTCGATGGATTTCTTGCAATTTATTTTCAAAAAAATTGGGATTTACTGAAGAGTGATATGTTAGATGCGGTTGAAGAGGCCTAAATAAGGAAGGCTACAATAAGTTAGATCAATGGTACTTTTATTACCTTGGTACCCAATAAAGACAACACAAAATATTTTGATAATTTTTCCAATAAGCCTTTGTAATATGATTTATAAGATCATTTCAAAAATTATGGCAAATAGTTTAAAGGGTGTTCTAGGGTGTCTGATATCAGAGGAACAAGGTGGCTTTGTTTAGGGTAAACAAATTCTTGATGGTATAATTATTGCACAAGAGGCCATACATTCTCTTAATTCTATGAAAAAACCATGTATGCTTTTAAAATTAGATATGAACAAAGCATATGATAGGGTCCCCTAGAATTTTTTACATGCTATTCTCAAAAAGTTTTGCTTTTATGGTAATTGGTGTGAGTGGATTAAATGTTGTTATAGCACTGCAAAATTTTCTATTTTGATCAATGGTTCTCTTGTTGGGTATTTCAAGTCATCTTGTGGACTTCATCAAGGTGATCCTCTTTCTCCTTATCTATTCATTATTATGGCAAAATCATTAGGGAGAGCCTTTTCAAATGCAAAAATGGAAGGAAAAATAAAGGGTATTCAAGTTGTAAAAAAATGGTCCCTTTGAATCTCATCTCCAATTTGTTGATGAAACTTTTCTTTTGAGCCATCACTCAGTCCGTGAGGCCATGGAATTTAAATCAATATTATCTTGTTATGAGAAGGCTACTGTAAAATTGGTAAATACTTCAAAATCTAGGTTTTTTTATTATTATTACTACCCTAGATTTACAACAAATTATTATGAATATTTTAGGGTTTAAAATTGAAAATTTTCCATCGACCTACTTGGGTATTCCTTTGTCTGATAAAGGAAATAAAAATGATCTTTAGATATCTTTTTTGGATAGAATGAAAGCTTGCTTGGCATATTGGAAAGGTAAGTTATTAACCATGGCAAGAAGGCTACAACTCATAAATACTACTTTGCAATCAATTCCTATTTATATGATGTCCCTTTCAAGACTACCAATAGGTATTGCATCATAAATTGATAAATTTCAAAGAGACTTTCTATAGAAATATTGTGAGGAAAAATTTGGGTTTCCTCTTTGTAAGTGGGATAGGGTTTGCAAAGGAAATAATATTGGAGGAGTGGGCTTGCGGAATTACAGACTTATGAATTTAGCATTAGGAGCAAAGCTTGGGTGGAAATTATTCAGAGATGAAAGAAAGAATTGGAAAAAAATATTACTTCAAAAATATATAGGTTCTCTTGATGCAATGAAATTGCTTAGGAAAATAACTCTACCCAAAGGATCATCAAAATGGAACTTTATATTAGAGAGTTTGCAATTGATAAAGAAACATATTATATGGTCAGTCAATGAGGGGATTTATGCAAATTTTTGGTGTGATGCTTGGTTTAAGGCTTATCCTCTTATCTCTAACTCAAAATGGAAACCATTGGCTCAAGCATACCTAGAATTTAAAGGTCCAAGATTCAAAGGTTATATTATTATGAGAAAAAATATAAAACATGGATTTCAAATAAATTGCAAATGAACTTCAAAATATGCTTTGAGTTTTATTTACCAATTTTTACACGAAAGTATGAGTTGGTTTGAATTTTATCAAAGTATGGTGGATACTCAATCAAGTTGGGATATGAGGATTTAGAATAGTCAAAATATCCTTCTCCCAATGATTTTCCTTAGAAGGACATTTGGTCATTAGAGGCTCTCCCGAAGGCCTCAATATTTCTTTGGTTAGCAGTTCAAAATAAGATTCTTACAGGAGAGAGTCTACAAAGAAGAGGATATTATGGACCCCTCAGATGTGCCTTGTGTGAAAAGGATTTAGAAATGTTATACCATTTACTTCTTCCTTATCCATTTTCTCACACCATTTGGGGTTATTTTTTAAAAAATATGAAATTATATTGGGTGAATCCGTCAACATTGAAAGAGTTGATAAAATGTTGGATAAATTATTTAAAATCTAAAGCATTATGGATTATTTGGAGGATTGGCCCCGTCATTATTTGTTGGAATTTATGGCTTGAAAGTAATAATATAATTTTAAAAAATAAATATCAAAATCATGCCCAATTTTGGAACTGTATTAGTGCCTATCTTGCAGAATGTCTACAAATATGGTGCTCATCATGGGAAGTCTCAATTGTAGAAAAAGAGGTGCTAATAATTTTGCTACATGATTTGAACATAAATGGAAGAATCATTTGTGAAAACATAATTAAAACAAAAAATATACTTCGATCTATGGTAAAATGGAAACATCCAAAAATTGGGTTTATCAAAATTATTTATATGGTACTTCTAAATAAAATCGAGAAAAACCTAGTGGAGATGGTGTTTTTAAAAATAATGAATGCAAAATTCTCCTCACTTATTCAAAATCATATGGAACTTCAACTAACAATTATGCAGAGGCTAGGGCACTTCTTACAAGGATTAAAATTGCAACAAAAAAGGCATGAAAATATATTTCAATTGAGGGGGACACAAATTATCATCAATGCTATTAATAAAAATGGATGTGGAGACTGGATAAAAAATAATATTATTGTTGATGTTCATCATCTATTACTAGAGGCAATCTCCTAGTAGTGTGAGCATATTTATAGAGAAAGAAATCGAGTAGAAAATAAATTAGCAAATTATGGTGTTGATCTTCATCCTGATAAAATTTAAATTTTAGAAGGCAATTGATCCAATGAGATTTTATGTCTTAATAAAAATGATGTTAAGGAGTTGATTGTGGAAACATAGCACTTTGTGAAAGTTGATGAATGTATTTAAGAGAAAAAGAAATGAAAAAGTCATGATAACAATGTATGCTACAGTAAATGTAATATTTTGGTATTTTGATGGGAGTGGCCCCCAATAGAAGCCACATATAGCCTATTAAAAACATGGGCATCCCTAGATATGTTGTTGGTAAATTTTCCTCCTCCATTTGAAGTAACCTACATATCCCTACTTTGATTCTAGCATGAGTGTTTAGGAAGTAATTTTTGGATTTTGTCCTCATAATTATGCCCAAATGCTCTTTTATATTCCTTTAATAATTTATTCAAATATCTGGCCTCATTTATCCCTACCCTCCCAAAAGGGTTGTATCATCTACAAACTATTGATGGATGATGTTGTTGATGTTATTACTAGACTTAAGTTTTCTTATTATCCCATATTTGTGAGACTTCTTCAAATTCCTTCCAACTATTTGCCATAATAATGAATAGATATGGTGATAGAGGATCTCCGTATCTAATACCTCTATTGAATTTAAATGATTCTATTACTAGCCCATTGACCAACACTAAATATGATACTATAGAGACAAAATATTTAATCCATCTAACCCATATCTTCCCAACTCTAAGCTTTCTAATACTACAAAAATAAAATCTCATTTAACCCTATCATAGGCTTTACTCATATCAAGTTTTAAGATAATTGCTCTCTTTTATTGAAGTTTCTAAATGCATTACTTTATGAGCTACTATGATCCCATCTAGAATTTATCTCCCTTACACAAATACTCTTTGCTCTTTTAAAACAAGTTTTTGTAACAATGTTCTTAATCTATTTACATCACTTTGGAGATATCTCATATGTCATAGTACATATGCTTATGGGACTAAATGAATCAAACAATTTTGCATCCTTTATTTTTGGAATGAAGGTAATATATATTGCATTTATAGTATAAGGTATGTATTACTTTGCCCTAGACTGTTCCACTACCACCAATAAATATCTTCACTATTTCCAATTATGTTGATAGAATTCTACTGAGAACCCATTTAGACCTAGGGATTTATCCTTCTCAAAATAGAAAAGAGATAAATGAACTTCTTCCAAAGTAATAGGCTCCATCAGTTTGCTATTGTCTTCATTTGTTATAACTAAAGGTACTTCTTGAAGAAGTTTATCATTAATAACTTCAAACTCCTATAAGCCTAGAGTATTATGGTAAAAATACCTTGCCTCATTTATAATTTCACTCTGGTCTTCAATCCAAACCCATTCTACTAATTTAATTCTACTAATTTTGGATGTTGATCTTTATACTATTGTCATCCTATGAAAATACTATGTTTTATATCCTTATTTTACCCATGTTTGTCTTGATTTTAATCTCTAAAATTTCTCTTCCTTACTCAAAATATTATGATATTCACAAAGCAACCCACTTTCCTTTGAGATTGGATTTTTGTGCTCACCTTTTTGGAATTTTGAAAATATTTCTTTTAGTTATTTCTTCTCAAAAATATTTCCAAAAGTGTTCTTATTCCATTCTTTTAATCTAGATGTCATTGATTTAATTTTTTTTAAAGTGTATACAACCCACCGTTTCTTGAATAATTTCATGTCCACGCTATCATATCATCAAATCAAGGATTTTCTTCCCACATATGTTTATATTTAAAATATAATATTTTTATAAACTCACATACCACTCTTATTGTCCAATGATTAAAACCAATCCTTTTCAAGGTATTAATTTTAGCACAATTTCCTTCATCTAGCTAATGATCTGAGAGTATGTATCTATCTATTTTTTTTCTATCAGGAAAATAATTTATCTTGTTAATTGGTACATATATAGTTCTCCTCTTCAAACTCAACCTCCCATAGATTATTGTTTTGAATAAAAGTGGAGAAATATATCATACTTTGGGTTATTTTCCTAACTCCCCCATTTTTTCATCTAGGTTGGTTATGGCATTAAAATATCCTATGATCATGAATTGGATTTTTTGGTCGTTACTTATCATAAAGGCTTTAATTCCACTTCATCTTCTAATCTAGTTGATGTACATCCATAGACATTGATAATGATGAAACAAATATCTACAAAATAGCATGTGACTAATGATAATATCCAATGCCTAGTCTTATGAATGGTTTCATAGGAGGTTCTAACTAGATTCCAACATATTAAAATTCCCTCTATTGCTCCTTTTGAATCCACAACATCTCATTCACATCTTACCCACATTGATTTAATAGTTTTAGAAACTTCTTCCTTTATCATTTTAGCTTATTGGATACAAAGAGTATTAGACCTATTACTTAAACAGAGGTCCTTAATACACCTCTACTTTGATGGGACATTAGCAACCCTTATATTCCATGAGATGGTAATCATGTATAATTAGGTTTTGTTGGCCCTTCCTATGAATTACCCATACCATTTTGCTATTTGGTAAAGAGAAGTTCAACCAACTTAGATTGTGTTCATTTATCTATGTTTACTCTTGCTTCCGTAGCTTTTGCTTGAAAATTTGAAGGATTTTCTCTTTTTCCTTTCTAGTATCAAGATTAGGTTTTATTATTCTATTCTTAAATATTCTTTTACAACTTTTCTTTGTTGAGCAAGAAGGATTGTCATTGTTGTCAACACAGGCAGTCAGATCCAAGGATGCAGTGGATAACAGACTTGAAATGGGTTTTTCTTAAAACCCAAGTTGGCTCTTCGTTTTGTTGAAAAATATGCCCCGGTGTTGAAGATATTTAATTTTAAATATTTAGTTTAAATTTTTATTTTATTAAAAATTTAAATTAGAATATTAAATTAAATTAAAAAGGGCCAACGTGTTACTATTTAGTGGCAATAAGCTACAGGAAGGTAACTAAGGTGGAGAAGAGTTTGAGGCCGACAAAGTTAAATCTGGGCCGACGGATTTTAGGGTTTGGCAGCTGACAAATTCTAGGGTTTCTTAGTCAACGTTCTTCTAGGGTTTGCCTCTAAAATTTCTTCTATAAAAGCAAGGGTTCTTCGAGTTTAAATGTGTGAGCGTGATGCGATATATGCAAATGAAGTTTGTGTGCAGCAGAGTGTAAGTCGGTGATAGTTCTTTGGAGTTAAATAAAATAGATCGCAGCGATGAGATAGTGAGTGAGTGCGTATCGACTAATCGAGAACAAAGAGAGCGATATGCAGACGGCGTGTTTAAAGTCCGAGGCAAAAATACGTAGATGGTAGAAGTGAGATTTCATGGAAGGTGCAACAGAGTGAGTGGTGCAAAGAGAAGATAAGAATGCGGTATGCAGAAGTCGTGTTCCGAGTGTGAAATGATAGTGTGTTGGCTGTAGAAGTAATATTTCTGTGAAGTTGCAGCCGAGAACGCGGAGAGATATAGAGGAGTGGTTGAAAAAGTGCGAATCATTTTTCACAGCAGCAGCTGAATGCCGACAAGCAGCAGAATGCAAGAAAAATAGTAGATCATGCAAATTGAGGTGACAGTTTAATTCTGCAATTTTTATTACTATCTCCAAGTTGTAGCTTGGTAAAAGGGGTTGGTGCCTCTTTCCAGTTGGAGCTAGAAAAATTGGAGTTGGTGCTCCATTCTGTTGTAGCAGATAAAATTTAGAGGTTGGTGCCTCTTACCAGTTGGTCTTTGGTGAATGATTATGTAAATTTGTAGCTTTGCATTTGACTGGATTTGGATGGTAGTCCAAGCAGTATTTTTGAGGAGTAGCCACATCGGTGAACCTCGTTAAAATGTCGTGTTATGTGTGATGCTCTGATACCAATTGTTATAATCACAATGACACTGAGAGGGGGGGTGAATCAGTGTGTTCTTTAAAAACTTAAAAGCAATTTAGACTTTTATTTGAAAGATCTTGGTATTAATTTTAATGAACCAATATCAGTAAAGTGTGACAACACCAGTGCAATCAACATTTCTAAGAATCCAGTAATGCACTCACGGACAAAGCATATTGCTATAAGGTATCATTTCTTGAAAGAAAAAGTTGCAGAAGGAGAAGTCATATTGGACTATGTCCCAACTACAGAACAAGTAGCAGACATTTTTACAAAACCTTTGCCCAAGGAAGTATTTGAGTATCTTCGAACCAAATTAGGAGTAGTCACACTTCCTAAGAAGTGACTAGCTACAGGGATCACCTTCTCAGGGGGAGCACTTGAGTGTTTGAGGATGGACTCAGGGGGAGTCAAATTGTGCTTGAGAAGTGTGAGGATGGACTCAGGGGGAGTCAAACTATGCCTGAGAAGATTGAGGATGGACACAGGGAGAGTCTGCAGCAGCCCTTTGGTATTATTGACAAAGGGGGAGAAGAGTTACAAAAATGTATACAGGTGTTGCCAACAATTCCAAAGGGGGAGATTGTTGAGCAAGAAGGATTGTCATTGTTGTCAACACGGAAGTCAGATCCAAGGATGCAGTGGATAATAGACTTGAAATGGGTTTTTCTTAAAACCCAAGTTGGCTCTTCGTTTTGTTGAAAAAGATGCCCCGGTGTTGAAGATATTTAATTTTAAATATTTAGTTTAAATTTTTATTTTATTAAAAATTTAAATTAGAATATTAAATTAAATTAAAAAGGGCCGACGTGTTACTATTTAGCGGCAATAAGCTACAGGAAGGTAACGAAGGTGGAGAAGAGTTTGAGGCCGACAAAGTTAAATTTGGGCCGACGGATTTTAGGGTTTGGCAGCTGACAAATTCTAGGGTTTCTCAGTCAACGTTCTTCTAGGGTTTGCCTCTAAAATTTCTTCTATAAAAGCAAGGGTTCTTCGAGTTTAAATGTGTGGGCATGATGCGATATATGCGAATGAAGTTCGTGTGCAGCAGAGTGTAAGTCGGTGATAGTTCTTTGGAGTTAAAGAAAAGAGATCGCAGTGATGAGATAGTGAGTGAGTGCGTATCGACTGATCGAGAACAAAGAGAGCGATATGCAGACGGCGTGTTTAAAGTCCGAGGCAAAAATATGCAGATGGTAGAAGTGAGATTTCATGGAAGGTGCAGCAGAGTGAGTGGTGCAAAGAGAAGATAAGAACGCGGTATGCGAAGTCATGTTCCGAGTGTGAAATGACAGTGTGCTGGCTGTAGAAGTAATATTTCTGTGAAATTGCAGCAGAGAACGCGGAGAGATATAGAGGAGTGGTTGAAAAAGTGTGAATCATTTTTCACAGTAGCAGCCGAATGCCGACAAGCAGTAGAACGCAAGAAAAACAGCAGATCGTGCAAATTGAGGTGACAGTTTAATTCTGCAATTTTTATTACTATCTCCAAGTTGTAGCTTGGTAAAAGGGGTTGGTGCCTCTTTCCAGTTGGAGCTGGAAAAATTGGAGTTGGTGCTCCATTCTGTTGTAGCAAATAAAATTTAGAGGTTGGTGCCTCTTACTAGTTGGTGCTGGTGAATGATTATGTAAAGTTGTAGATTTACATTTGACTGGATTTGGATGGTAGTCCAAGCAGTATTTTTGAGGAGTAGCCACATCGGTGAACCTCATTAAAATGTCGTGTTATGTGTGATGCTCTTAGTACTTTTATTATTTCTATTTTAATCTGCTACAGTTTATTTAAAAGTCTAAATTGCTTTTAAGTTTTTAAAGAACACACTGATTCACCCCCCCTCTCAGTGTCATTGTGATTATAACATTCTTTTAATTAGATTTATCTTTTAGCCTTGCAAGGAAGCTTTTAACTTATCCTACTCATTTTTTGGTATTTCCTTGTTAATGGTAGAGGTATTAACATCTAAAACTAAATTTTATCTACCACTTTCTTTCTCCTAAATGGTGCATGGTACTTCAATAGAGTCTTAAAAATATAATGAGGCACATTCCTTAGGTTCAATGGGAGAGTTCATCCCTAAATTGGGATCATATTGAGAAGACAATTCCTTGTTAATATTTTGATCTTGTTGTACTGTGTCCTCTAAGCTATGATCTAATTTTTCTTTGTACTCTAAAGCCTCAAAAGAATAGGTATTTTTTACAATATATTTCCTTACTGATCTCCACAATTTGTTTACTTTCATCTATTTGGACCTATTTTTTGGAAGTTGAAAACCGTCCTCATCCATATTTATTTGTAAGTTTCTCTTGTGGTTTTCTACATATATTTTTGTTGGACTTATCTTAGGGTATGATCTCTCAATATGCTTTATCTCATAACATATTCTACATCTAAAAGATATGTTGTTATAATCTATGGTTTAGATCCACAACTCCCCATACTTAAGAATGATTGATTATGGTAAAGGTTTATTGATATCAATCATGACCAATATCCTAGCATAAATAGCCAAGAATCCATTTTTGTAGTTTTTAAAATATCAAGGAATTATCCTATAGTGTTTTCCATTTCCTTGAAAGTACTCATTTTCTAGAATTCAATTGGAAACCCATACATCCTAACCCGTACTGGTAGTAGAGATAGATTTAAATTTTAGGTGCAAAGCCTTCATACCATTAGGTAAGGAATATTCTTTCCATAAACCAAGGAACCTCTTCTAGGATTCAAGAGGGGTATTTCTTGAGAAGTTTTCCTATAGACACAGGTTATTATGTTTTTTGTTATTACTTGGATAACATTCTCCACTCCCAATTTGAGCACAAATTCCAAGAAATAGAATAAGATTTATGTGTTCTTCATATCTTAAGAGGCATAAATAGACCTTAAAAATATCGTGGATCCACGTAAATGCACTAATAAATTGAAGAGGGTGTGGTTCCTCACATCCATAAATCCATTAGATAAAACATTGTGCTTTTTTTTCTCCACAACTACCTTTGCTCTTCTATAATATCATGTGTGTTTCTGACACATTCCTCCAATAAATACATTGATTTTTCAATAAATATATTCATCCCTATAAAAACCTTGTGTAGTGCCCTAACCAAAGCTTCCCAGTAAGTTTTTTTGTAACATTAAAAGTAATGTTGCAATAATACCAAAATTTTGTAATTGTGGTTTAGGATTCTTTTGTCTTCCTCTTCCTCCATGAAGTATTCTCAAGGGTTTTATACCTCGTACTTGAGGGGGAAATAAAATATATTCTTTATTTGTACTTTGAAACTCCCAAAAAAACATCAAATATGAGGAACAAGGATGGACTCTAATGTAAGCCTCATTCTTTTGACCTCTAACTTCTTTTGCTTTTTTTAAACATCATTTCAAATTATTTCATGCACTACTAAAACTTATTTATATTATGGCCTACAATAAAGTAGATAATTTTTGATGTGATGGATGCCTTATCACATTTATTTATTGTAGATTTTGTAAAAAATCTAATTGAACAAAGTCCCTCTTCATCCATGTTTCCACATTGGATCCCTCCTAAGACTTGGAGTTGGAGCTATTGGATTTGGTTCATTATTACCTTAGCCCATACCACGGTCTTAACGTAGATATTCAATCTTAAAAAGGGTAAGCGTTAAGATTTTAAGATAGTTGTAGAGGCATTAGGAACAATAAAGAATAGAGAAAACAAAGAAAAAACACCAAAAATTGCTTTAAAATAATGAAACCATACTTCTCAAAATTTGACCCAAGATGTGAACTCTTTAAAATAAGGTGTTAAAGTTTTCAAATCCTTGTCCAAATGCATTTATGAATGTCTAGTTGGCCACTTTAAATTTGCAGTCAAGAGTAGCAGAGAGAAAAAAAGTGGGAAAATGGCAAAATTTGGAAAAATATTTTTCTTATATGCAAGTGAGTTTTTGTGAGAAAACCATAAGAAATTAAGTATTTTTTGGCATTCTCTTGGCTCTAATAAAATGGTATTATTAAATCATAGCCTAGAATATTATGAGAAATTTGATAAATCGTGATAAATCAATGATTTTTCTATGGTACATAACTTGTTCCAAAGTTCCCATTTTGGCACATGCTAAAAGGATAGTGGTAAACTTGTTTGGCTTTATGCCCACCAATGCATTTACTTAAAGCATTTTAAACAAGTTCATTTTGTGCATATCCAACTAGCATTGCAGTCCATGAGAATGCATTTTGTCAAACAATTCATAAGCCTTCTTTATGCTTCCATATTTTACATACATGTCTATTAGGGTTTGTATGCCTTCTTTCTATTTTACTATAATAATAAGTGGTATAAGGGTTTAGGAAGATGGGTATATAAAGAATGGATATTGTCATTATAATCAAACAATCATATTAAGTATTCTTTATAACAATCTTGCCTCATGGAGTAGATGTGGAGTGATTCCTTTCTTAAGTCCTTAAAGAGTATTATTGGTGTTGCCCTACTTGAAGGGTATTATCATATCTTGTTAATTACTATGGTTGATTTATTCAATATTTTTAATATTATGGAAAAAAAATTGTAATAAGTGGCATAAGAGCAACGATTTTGGCAAATAGGGGATTGTTTATTTTTTGTGGATTGCAGAATTAGGGGAAAAAAATTCTAGAAAATGTTTGATTTTTTGAGAGCCATATATTTGTGTAAAGTTTTCTAATTTAGACAATTCTTGTGCCATTTTTATTTGAATTTGAAGAGCTTTAAATTAGTGATAATATGAATAAATGTATTATTGAGGGATATATGAACTTGTGAAGTCAACCATCTAGAACAAGGGCAATGTTAGGGTGATTTTTCTCTATAAAATATCTCATTTTTTGGGAGCCATATCTTTGTGTAAAATTGTTGCATTTAAATGATTCTTGAGCCATTTTCTTTGGAATTTGAAAAAAATTAAAATGAATGGTCATATGAAGGAATCCAAACAATATTGAAGAAGAAGTTGAAGAACACAAGTTTTTAATAAGAGGGGGGGGTGAACAGTATAAGACCACTTTTTACTTTTTCCTTCAATTCAATATTATGCAGTGTATAGATAGCGATATCAATAGCAGTAATCAAAGCAATGCACAAAAAACCATACACAATAGAGACACCAAAATTTACGTGGTTCACCCAATGTGGGCTACTCCACAAAGAAAATATTTTACTAAAACTTTCTCAATCAATCTCTTTGGGAATCCTTCCCAATTACAATGTTTATGGACCTCTGTCCAAAGGATATGTTGATCCCCTAATCTCAAGTTCGTGGATATTTTACATAGGAGAACTCTTTCCCCTTATGATCTGGCTAGTGATCTTCTAGAAGACTCTGTCTCTCTGTTGTATTGATTGGTGTAGCTCTCTCCACTTGAATACTCCTCACTCAGATCTATCTTCAATTGTCCTAGCTATTGGATCTCTATCCACTAAGACTTTGTCCTCTATACTCTATCACCTCCAAAGCTTTGTCAATAGGTTCACTCAAAACCTGCTCAAATCTGCTCAATGGGCTCACTCAGAACCTGCTCAAATATGCTCAATAGGCTCACTCAAAACCTGCTCAAATCTACTCAATAGGCTCACTCAAAACCTGCTCAAATTTTCTCAATAGGCTCACTCAAAACCTGCTCAAATATGCTCAATAGGCTCACTCATAACCTGCTCAAATCTACTCAATAGGCTCACTCATAACCTGCTCAAATCTGCTCAATAGGCTCACTCAAAACCTACTCAAACTGTTCAATAGGCTCACTCAAAACCTACTCAATAGGCTCACTCAAAACCTACTCAATAGGCTCACTCAGAACCTGCTCAATTTTCTCAACAAGCTCACTTAGAACTTGTTCAAATCTACTCAATAAGTCCTCTCTATGACTTACTCAAATCTGCTTAGCAAGCTTTCAAAAAATCTTACACAAAATCAGTCCATAAGCCTTCTCAAAGACTTGCCTCAAATCAGCTTAACAAGCTCACATAGAACTTGTCCAATCTCATAGAATTATAAAGATAATTGTTAGAGACTCAATATGTTCTATACTCAAATGCTCAATCTCAATTCAATATCGTAGAAGCATAAGAGAATTGTTAGAGACTTAATATGTTCTATACTTAAATCCCAATCTCAACTCAAATCAATCTCATATAAGCATAAAGAGAATTGTTAGAGACTCAATATGTTCTATACTCAAATCCTAATCTTAACTCAAATCAATCTCATAGAAGCATAAAGAGAATTATTAGAGACTCTATATGTTCTATCCTCAAATCTCAAACTCAACTCAATTCATAATATAGAATAGTTTGTTTCATGGAACTTGAACAACCACAAGCATCCACTTGACTAGGTTCAAACAACTCTTCTCAACCAATTACCACAAGGAACAACTCTTTCTCACAAACCCTAGTCCAAGCATGTATCAATCAACTCAAAATGTTTCCAACAATGTTCAAAAAAAAATCTCATATAACAATGATACTCATGTTCTTTTCAAACCCTAACTTAGGTTTTTCACTCAATCAATGACTTCAACCACAATGCTTATAAAAAAAGGTTTTAACCATAACTCTCAAACCAGAAATCCTTGAAGCATTCAACCAATCACTCTTGAAAAGGAAACCACAATCAATCCTTTTTACTCCATTGATATTTCAAAAATCAACCACCTAAATAAAATCAATGGATAATATTTCTCATACCTTTTTGATGCCTTATCAATGTCCACTAAATCTACCACACTCAACACACTTTCTTTTTCAACTCTTCAACAAGGGTTAGAGTAATAACACAACAATAATATCCAAATAACACCTTATTACTCCTGGTATATTTTAACATCCACCAAAGTTCTTTTTAAAAGATAAACCCTTACTTAAAATAATATTCAATAAAAATAACTTTTATCAAAACCCTTATTACTCCTATTTTATTTTAACATCCACCAAGGTTCTTTAAAAATAAAAACTTCACTCAAAATAATATTCACTCAAAAGAATAACCCTTATTACTCCTAAAAATTTCAAAAAAAATTACAATTAAAATTAATTCACAACTCAAACAACCACCATGACCTTATTCCCTAAGGTTATTCAACAACCAACAAAAAATGCAATTTTACCCCTTATCACTCCACCTTATGCTAAACAAATAATAATAAAAACCTTAGTACCTGCCTCGTGGGGAATCGAACCCTCATCTTGCCCTCACGCAAACACCCTATCCGCGGCCAAGCTACGAGGCTCGTTGGTAAAAATAAGCATCAATCGCTTCTTATCTTCCACCCTCTTCCGCCAAGAGAAAAACACGTGTGCCTTGGGTGCCTCAACAGAACAAGCCAAAATGATGCTCGCGAGAATCGAACACACAACCTCCTTGTTACCAATGCCTTTGCGCAATCCAAGCTGCCACTAGGCCATGTTGCCCTATGCATTTTGGGAAGTTGTCACTATCACCTTTTAATCTTCGCTACTTCACTTACACGAAAAACACGAGCTCTTTCTTCGCATATGCCAATCACCAACATCAACGAGCAAGGATAAATTAAATTGAAAATTTTAATGGCATATATATATATATGCCTTCCCTTCACTTTGAAAACATCTATGCTTTTGAACCTTCCTCATGATGTCGGCGGATAAAATTTTAATTTTAATTTTAAATAATTTAAAATTTAAACTAAATATTTAAAATTAAATATCTCCATCACCGGGGCACATTTTTTGATGAAACAAAAAGCCAACTTGGGTTTTAAGAAAAACCTATTTCAAATATGTTGTCCATGGTTTTAAATAAAACCTTTAAAATTAAATATATTCATCACCGGGGCACCTTTTTTGATGAAACGAAAAGCCAACTTGGGTTTTAAGAAAAAACCATTTCAAATCTGCCATACATGGTTTTAAATAAAAACCTTTTGCTAAGCTTCCCTTGAAGCTCATTTTTGGAACCAAATTCTATGCATCCCTTTGATCAAAACCTTTGCTTCTCATGAAGCTCTTTGTGGAGAAAATCATAGTTCTTACTTGCATAGGTCCCTTTGACATCAATGACAACTTTTTAGCTTAGGGACTTAAAATGTCCAACAATCTCCCCCTTTGTCATTAATGGCAACCCATATTCATTTTACTGAAATATGACCTTCTTTTATGCTCCCCTTAGGACTTTGCTCCCCCTGGCTCAATGCTCTCTTAAATATCAAATATCTCCTCATATCAAAAACTCTCCCCAATATACAAATCTCTCCCCCTTTGTCATCAATGGCAAAGGGTCACCTTTGGGGCTCGGTACTAAGAATGAGCCTCTTAGCTTATCCCCTACCCCACCTCCACATGAGGTGGTTAATTCTAGGGTGGGAGTATTTCTACTCTTCGAAAGCATAGATCTATGCTTTTATCTTTCTATCTTCTTTTTTGGGTCTTCTGTATCTTCTCACTTTTTCTTTCCAAGTCATCCCTTTTCCTATCATCACTTTTGTTCCTGTTCATGCTCTTGTTTTCATTTATTTTCATGTTCCTATTATTTTATGAGTCTCTATTCCTATTTTTGTTCATGTTCCTGTTTGTGTTCATTTGCATGTACCTATTCTTGATCTTGTTCCTGTTCATGCCTGCTTTTGGAATATTTTCTCTACACCATCTTGCTATGTGACCATCATTATTGTACTTATAACACTTGATGTTATTATACCTTGGAAGTGCAACTATCTTAGGACTTCTCCTAGTGAAGCCATATCCTCTTCTATCATGAACCCTGCAATTCATTGCCTTGTGACCAAAACCATTGCATGAGTAGCAATATCCTTGGAAAAATTGTTCTTTTCTATATACCTGTCTTTCATGAGTCTTGCACTATGAAGCCATGTGTCCAAACCTGTGACATGAAAAACATATTCCATTGATGCCTCCTTGTCTTGACCTTATTGGTCTCCTATTCTAATTGTTGTTCCATATGTATCTTCTTTGTGCATTTTTCCTATCTCTATTGAACTCTCTGTTGTCCAACTCATTCTCTGATGTCTCATTCTTACTTATACTATCAGCTTCTGAAGTATCTTCTTCTGAAGTTTTTTCTTCATCAAGAGTTGAAGTAGATTCTTTTTCCTGTTTCTTTTGAACATTTCCAAAGCCAAGACCTGTTGAACATGATGTTCACTGTTGTCCACAAATGAACTTATCCAAGTTCTTAGAGCTATTTGTGAAACTCTTCATCTTGATCTTGGAGTCCTTTAAATCTTCCTTTAGAGTAGCCACTTCTTGTGCCAACTTTTCACATTCCAAAATATTTGCTTCTAACTTATCCTTGAGCTTTCTTACCTTAGCTTTTGAATTTTCTAATTCCTCTATGAGCAATAATCTTTCTTCATGATATTCTTTAAAATGTCTTTTAAGCTTAGAGGGTTGCTTCCTTAACTTCTTTACCATGTCAAGGGCATATATAAGTTCTCCCTTGAGATCATAACCATTCTCTACTGAATAATCCTCTATTTGTTTACCTTTTCCATATTAGTTCTTTCTCTTGGCTTGTATTCTATAGGATCACTCACTTCATCTTCTAATGCCATTATAATATTTTCATCTGGTCTATCAAGTGCATATTCAAAGTCATCATCACTGAAACTATAACCATCCCTTGTGCAATCATCTTCAAGATGTCCAAATCTACCACATCTAAAACACTTGAGAATAACTGGAGTCCTTTTCTTAACTGGATATTTCTCTCTAACCATAAATAGGACTTCATCTCTAACATTGTCGAAAAAACTAGCATCACTATCAATTGAGTACTTGCATTTTTTGCATAATAGCTTTTCTTTTGTCTCTGGAAGAACTTATTTTCTTGTCTGCTATGTACATCCTTGCTTTTCTTTTGGTACCTATATTTTTTTGGCTCCTTGTACCTATGATCTTGTTTCTCTTCATCATTGTTTTTCTTTGGCTCCTTGCACTCTGTTGCATAGTGTCCATATCATCCACAATTGAAACATTTGATAGATCTTAGATCTATGGGTCTTCTGGAACCTCTATATCTTCTGCTATAATATGCTTCTTCATCACTAGATGATTCACTGCTTGATTCTATCTTCTTTCCCTTTTTCTTTTTGTCTACTTTGAAAGAAACTTCTTTTGGAGGAATAGGATATTTTGTTCTTATCTCAAAAGTAGTAAGCATGCCAAGAAAATAATTCCTTGTCAAAGAATCACTATCAATTAATGTTTCTATAGCAGAAACCTTTTCACTATACCTTTTTGGAAGAGTCCTCAGAATCTTATCACAAGCATCGAATTCATAAACCTTCATTCCAAGACCTTTCATCTCATGTGCAAGTTCATCAGCCTTGTTGAGATATTCATGAATTTTTTCATCATCCCTTATTCTTAGGTTCTCAAATTCTCCTTTGATATTCCTAATCTTAGCATTTTTGATTTCTTTATCTCCTTCATATATTTCATGCAGAAGTTCCCACATTTCTTTTTTTGTTTTACATTCCATAACCTTCATAGATTCTGATCTATGCAATCCTTTTATAATTGCATTCATAGATCTTGAATTTGCATGCATTAGAAGCTTACCTTCCTTATCTGTAGGAGGATTGGCTATTGAATCATATCCAAGGTTTATTGCATCCCAAACTTCATTTCCAAGTGCCATCAGGTAAAATCTCATCTGCATACACCAATATAAAAATTCACTTCCATGAAATATGGGTACTACATTATTGAAGGGTCTGTCTCTTTGATAATTTTGATCCATTGTGTTCTTAGACCGCTTTTCCTTCAAGTTGTCAAACTCTTCTGAAGGAACCTACTTTGATACCAATTGAATAACACAAGATTATACTGAGAGGGGGGTGAACAGTATAAGACCACTTTTTACTTTTTCCTTCAATTCAATATCATGCAGTGTATAGATAGCAGTATCAATAGCAGTAATTAAAGCAATGTACAAAACACCATACATAATAGAGACACCATAATTTATGTGGTTCACCCAATGTGGGCTACTCCACGGATAAAATATTTTACTAAAACTTTATCAATCAATCTCTTTGGGAATCCTTCCCAATTATAATGTTTATGGACCTCTGTCCAAAGGATATGTTGATCCCCTAATCTCAATTTTATGGATCTCTTCCATAGGATAAATATTTCCCCTTATGCTATAGCTAGTGATCTTCTATAATACTTTGTCTCTTTTGCACTGGCTGGTGGATCTCTCTCCATTTGAAGACTCCTCACTCAAATCTATCTTCAATTTTCTTGGTTGTTGGATCTCTATCCACTGAGACTATGTCCTCTATACTCTGTCACCTCCAAAGCTCTATCAATAGGTTCACTCAGAACCTACTCAAATTTTCTCAATAGGTTAACTCAGAACCTGCTCAAATATGCTCAATAGGCTCACTTAGAACCTGCTCAAACTACTCAATAGACTCACTCGGAACCTGCTCAAATTTGCTCAATAGGCTCACTTAGAACCTGCTCAAACTACTCAATAGACTCACTCAAAACCTGCTTAATAGGCTCACTCATAACCTGCTCAAACTGCTCAATAGGATCACTCAAAACCTACTCAATAGGATCACTCAGAACCTACTCAATCTGCTCAACAAGCTCACTCAGAACTTGTCCAAATTTGCTCAATAAGTCCTCTCTAGGAATTGCTCAAATATACTTAGCAAGATTTCACAAAATCTTACACAAAATCATTCCACAAGCCTTCTCAAAGACTTATCTCAAATCAGCTTAACAAGCTCACATAGAACTTGTCCAATATCATATAATCACAAAGAGAATTTTTAGAGACTCAATATGTTCTATACTCAAATGCTCAATCTCAATTCAATCTCATAGAAGCATAAAGAGAATTGTTAGAGACTCAATATGTTCTATACTTAAATCTCAATCTCAACTCAAATCAATCTCATAGAAGCATAAAGAGAATTGTTAGAGACTCAATATGTTCTATACTCAAATCCCAATATTAACTCAAATCAATCTCATAGAAGCATAAAGAGAATTGTTAGAGACTCTATATGTTCTATCCTCAAATCTCAAACTCAACTCAATTCAGAATATAGAATAGTTTATTTCATGGAACTTGAACAACCACATGCATCCACTTGACTAGGCTCAAACAACTCTTCTCAACCAACTACCACAAGGAACAACTCTTTCTCACAAACCCTAGTCCAAGCATATATGAATCAACTCAAAATGTTTCCAACAATGTTCAACAACAAATCTCACATAACAATGATACTCATGTTCTTTTCAAACCCTAACTTAGATTTTTCACTCAATCAATGACTTCAACCACAATGCTTATAAAACAAGGTTTTAACCATAACTCTCAAACAAGAAATCCTTGAAGCATTCAACCAATCACTCTTGAAAAGGAAACCACAATCAATCCATTTCACTCCAATAATATTTCAGAAATCAACCACCTAAATAAAATCAATGGAGAATATTGCTCATACCTTTTTGATGTCTTATTAGTGTCCACTAAATCTGCCACACTCAACACACTTTCTTTTTCAACTCTTCAACAAGGGTTAGAGTAATAACACAACAATAATATCCAAATAACAACTTATTACTCCTGGTATATTTTAACATCCACCAAAGTTCTTTTTAAAAGGTAAACCCTTACTTAAAATAATATTCACTAAAAATAACTTTTATCAAAACCCTTATTACTCCTATTTTATTTTAACATCCACAAAGGTTCTTTAAAAAGAAAACTTTCACTCAAAATAATATTCACTCAAAAGAACAACCCTTATTACTCCTAAAAATTTCAAAAAAAATCACAATTAAAATTAATTCACAACTCAAACATCCACCATGACCTTATTCCCTAACGTTATTCAACAACCAACAAACAATGCACTTTTACCCCTTATCACTCCACCTTAGGCTAAACAAAAAATAATAAAAACCTTAGTACCTACCTCGAGGGGAATCGAACCCTCGTCTTGTCCTCACATGAACGCCCTAGCTATGGCCAAGCTACTGCATGAGCTACAGGGCTCGTTGGTAAAAAGAAGTGTCAATCGCTTCTTATCTTCCACCCTCTTTTGCCAAGCGAAAAACATGTGCACCTTGGGCACCTCAATAGAACAAGCCAAAATGATGCTCGTGGAAATCGAATGCACAACCTCCTTGTTACCAACGCCTTTGCACAATCCAAGCTACCACTAGGACACGCTGCCCTATATGTTTTGGAAAGTGGTCACTATCACCTTTTAATCTTCGCTACTTCACTTACACGAAAAACACGAGCTCTTTCTTCACATATGCCAATCACCAACATCAACGAGCAAGGATAAATTAAATTGAAAATTTTAATGGCATATATATATATGCCTTCCCTTCACTTTGAAAACGTCAGCGCTTTTGAACCTTCCTCATGAGATCGGCGGATAAAATTTAAATTTTAATTTTAAAATTTAAACTAAATATTTAAAATTAAATATCTCCATCACCGGGGCACCTTTTTCGATGAAACGAAAAGCCAACTTGGGTTTTAATAAAAACCCATTTCAAATCTATTGTCCATGGTTTTAAATAAAACCTGTAAAATTAAATATCTTCATCATCGGGGCACCTTTTTCAATGAAACGAAAAGTCAACTTGGGTTTTAAGAAAAACCCATTTCAAATCTACCATCCATGGTTTTAAATAAAAACCTTTTGCTAAGCTTCCCTTGAAGCTCCTTTTTGGAACCAAATGCCATGCATCCCTTTGATCAAAACCTTTGCTTCTCATGAAGCTCTTTATGGAGAAAATCATAGTGCTTACTTGCATAGGTCCTTTTGACATCAATGACAACTTTTTAGCTTAGGGACTCAAAATGTCCAACAGAAGTGACTCTGTGAAGTCAATCATCTAGAACAAGAGTAGTGGTAACTTTTTAAATCATGTTTTTTTCAAAAAAATAAAATTCGAGAAATACTTCAATTAGGGTAAGCAAATCATCTACTATTTTTTTTAGTCTAATTGTTTATGTGGAATTTTAACTTCAAAATTTTTGGAAAATATATTTTTATGAAACCCTAGTTTGCATTATATTTTTATTAGGACATGAACTTATGGAGCTAAAAACGTTTTCTAGAAATTATGAGATTGATGCCAAGGAATGGTGGAAACAATTTAAATCCATGTGTTCAATTCATTATTGTTGGAACATTAGGTTTGCTTATTTTGAAGGAGAAGCACAATATTAGTTTCATAGTTTTCTTATGGACCATAATTACAAATCGACTTGGTAAGAAATAGAGCAAGCACTCTTGAGCGAATGGAACCCATATAAAAAGATAGCTAGGATCTAGGATGAACAAAAGAAATTAAAAGAGAAAATTTCAAGAAAATTGCAGAAATAAAAGATGACGGTGACAGTGTATAGGTCAAGGGAACCACAAATTTGGTGATAAATAGATTAAACAATATTTAGAAGGATTTGTTTGAATTAAAAATATATATTTTGTAGGTTCACAATTACATTCAAAAGGAAAAGGTTATTATTTTTATAAACCCTATCAGTAGATATAATTTTATTAATAGTACTTTGGCTAAAATGTTGGAGGTTCAAGCAACAAAAATTAAAGAAAAAAAACTTGAGGGTGAGAATGTTCATATTTTTGAAAATTTGAATATCTTCATGGATTAATATGTTTTACATTAAGATTTTTATGATATTGATATGGATGATGTGGATATTATTTTAGGTTATCCTTGGTTGGAATCCTAGGGTACTATTCACATTAATGTGCAAAAGAGGTTTATGAAGTTATGGTATAGGAAAAGAATATAACAATACAATATATTTGTTAACATAAGGAGCAAGGATCCAAGAAGAAGCAAGAAGAAGTTATGGTAGGGGAACAAGTTAAGGAACCAATGAAAAATCAAAATAGAAATCTACTAAAGCAACAACAATAGATTCCAAGGAAGAAACAACAACACAGTCCATGAAAAAAGCAACAACAAAGTCCAAGGAAGCTTTGTTAGAAGAACACAAGGCTGCACCAAAAGAAGGGAAGGAGAGAGAAGAACATGAGGAAGAATTTAAAACAAAAGAACCAAATTTTGAAGAATAAAAGGTAACAAAACATTAGGTTAATATTGTAGCATATCTCCATCCACATCACTAGGAGTGACAACAATCTTGGAGGCATGGTTTAAGGCATCAATATTATTATGGAATGACATGAAATTAGAAAGGCATCAAACATGACAGTGTTTGGAAAAATAAGTATAGCAATTCTAGATTTCATAGTGGTGCAACAACATAAAGGAACAATAGGACCAATCATTTGACATATCAAAGTAGAGCAACAAACGCATGGAGACAATAGAGCAATTATGGATATTCAAGTGGCACAAGGATAGCTTGTCTTCATCACAGACCACCACCAATTAAGATTTCACTTAGATGGAGGGATGTTCAAGATTGGTATTTGTTGCTAGCATTGCTTAGCAAATCATGTTATCTAGTTTCTTTTTATATTTCGAGGATGAAACATTTGTAAGGGAGTGGAATGTTAGGTACCTAGGGATAGGAATATGGAGATATAATATTATATTGTGTATGGGTAGTTGGCATGGACCACACATAACCTAGGGTTGATTATTTTTAATATTGTATTATAATAATGAGTGGTAGAAGGATTTAGGAAAAAAGGTATATAAAGAAGGGATATTGTCATTGTAATGAACCAATCATATCAACTATTCTTTGTAATAGTCTTGGCTCATGGAATGGATGTGGAGTGATTCCTTCCTTAAGGAGTATTATTGATGTTACTCTACCTGAAGAGTACTATAATATCTTGTCTTGTATGGATTAATTATTTTGGTTGATTTATTCAATATTTAGCATATTATGGATGCTTTTATATTTATGATCAGCAAAGGTTTGTAACATATTTGAATTTATTTATGCGAGCCTATATTTGTGGAGTCCCACCACAATTTCGCATTACCACTTGAAAATGAACAAGGAGAGAAAAAATTTGATCAATAGTAAGAGTCTTTTGAGATTCCAAGAACATAAGAATCATATGAACCATTAGGTTCAACATCTAAAAAGAAGGGGAGATATTAGCAAGAACAATTTTTACACATTTTACATCATATTTCTTTTTGCCTCTAGAATATGAAATATCCACCCTCAAAACCTTGAATATGATGATATAGTCATAAACGATGTCAAACCCAACTAGTTTAAGAGAGGAAAGCTCTAATTCGAGGATATTTACTACAATAGTATTAACTTTCCCAAAAACTCATGTAGTTTTGGCCATATCTTAGATAGGTCACTCTTATCATTGATGTGGAAAAACAACTTTAGTTGAATTAGCAAGGAAAATAGACTAAGCACCTCTTCTTCTCTTTGATGGTGATTTTCATTATCAAGAACAATTTTTCTATCCTCTTGAAATATGCACCACAAGTTCTTACTTTGTAGTAGACCAATCGTTTGAGTTGACCAAACATTGTATTTTTGCCCATTAATATAACTAGGGCTTTGTGGTCCATCCTACTCAATATGATCCCTAACACTATAGCAAGTCCATGAACTAATGCCACCAATGCATAGAGCTTAAAACTTATATTTATGCAAATTATATGGCCTCTAGAAGTTTTTTCCTAATGGACACTTAAAAAATTAAAAACTAAATGGTCAAATTTTAAGGTTGCAAGAGTCAATCCCAACCTACCACTTAGAAAATTCTAGTTTGTTGTTATGCTTCAATAACTTTATGCCACCTTAGCTCCTTTGGCTTTCGTGGTTGTTGATATTTTCACATCCCTGATTGGTCCAACATATATGTATATTAAAAAATGGTATGCATGACCTAAAAGTCAACCATGTTAGTCGCCAAGAAGGCCTCCACATTTGCAACTATTTGAGTGGATGCCAAAATCATATTTCAAACCTACATCATTTTTGGGCTAAGTGCCTTTCACTAGCCAAGGCACTAACCATGCCACCATGGTTTTGTAGTTAGACACATGTAAATAACCCACAATAAAATACCATGACTAAAGCAGGACACATGAGCTCATAAAAATAACTATTTCAATTTGAACTAGGCATATCGAGGCAACAAGCACCTTATCATGCATGGAATAACCAACTACACTTTCTATTTTATGGTACCAAATATGAATATTTCCCCATAAGGTACTCCATATGCATTTTTATCGACGTTCATTGTCCTAAACAAAAACATGGCATGCGTGGTTCAAACTTGAAACCACTCCAAACATAAGATATATTTTTCATTCAGTTGGCCAAAAAACCATTTCATCACTTCAAGACATTTATTCTTATACAAAGACATTGGTTCAACCTTGTTCAATCTAAAGGCAACAAAAAATGATGTGTGGGCTTGAACCCATGATATCCTATCTACAACATCCTAACTTCTCCTTTGCTAGTTGTCTTGTCATCTTGTTGATAGTGACATAACTACATTCAGAATCCATGAAGATGGATTTCAATACCTTCAAAAGGAGCACACATGGCCATAGGAGGAGCATGCACAAGAGTAAGAAAACTAAATTCTAATTTTAAAATTTACCCTTTTCTTTCTTCAACAATTTGAGAGATGTATCAAAATCCAAATTCATAGAAGTAATCCTCGAGCAAAAAACATGGAAACAAATCTCCTCTTTGCTTCTTATGCTAGGAAAGCTTATGAAATTAGAAAAAGTAACTTGTCCTAAGAATCAAAGGTTCTAAATATCACTTATATGTGAAAATTTGAGGTAGATCCATACCTGCTTTGATACCATGTTGGAATTCACAATATTTTTTTAGAAACAAATAGAAGATAGAGAACGAAAATAAGGACAAAAAAGAGAAGGATTTGGTGAACACGAGTAAGCACCATAAGTAATCACTATATCCATAGATAATATTACACAACACTCTAACAAAGAAATGAGGAGTGTGTGGGGAGTATTTATAGCAATACCAAAATCCAATTAAATTATAAAGTTTGGCGTAAGCTGCCATAATAAGAGGGATTTAGGTTAATTATAAATTATAAATAGGGTTTAACCATAACAAGGTTAATCACGGCCCATAAGGCTTACCTAATAAAATATTACAAATAATTAATTGCATAATGAAATGCCCTTAGGCCTATCCAAAAACATCATATAATTTTTATTTTGGTCATGAATCAAATGGCAATTTGAATCTCATGAAGCCAAGTAGACCACCTCGACTGAGAGGATCACCCCAAATATTTGAATCTCATGAAGGTAGGAATTTTAGCACAAGTGATGGAGGAACGAAGAATCATGAGTCAGGAAATAATGGAATGAGGAATATTGAGTCTGGTGATGTTGAAATAGAAAATCAAGATGTAATGGATGGAGGATTGGAAGTCATAGGTGTTAGGAGGAACCCTCCACAAGACCCACCTGATAATCATGTGCATGCATCCTTTGTGGGGATAGTTTAGAAATGAATGTGGTCTTCATCACCCCTTCCAATTCATGGTGTGGGGACTCTCACTTGTAGATAATTGGTAATCTCACCTGAAATCATGGTATCCTTCATTTCCCAGGACTCTCTGTCTATTTTTGGAAAATTTATTAGTTCTCACCTTGACATTGAGTCCATCCACAAACGGGCATTCTCCAAATGGTGACCCTACAACAACATGGATTTGGTTGCTCTTCCTAGGGGTTTTTTTCTCAACAGACTAAACAACCCTGAATATACCAGTCACATCCTTACTAGGGGTCCATGGTTATTTAAGCAATGAATTCTCTTCATCAAAATATGGGATGTTGATTTTGATCTAAAAACCCAAAGTATTAACTCAACTGCCATATAGGTTAGGCTTCCTGGTCTCCCCATCCAGTTCTGGCATGATGGAATCTTGGGGATAATTGCTCAGTCTATTGGGGACCTTGTCGCTTTTGACCCAAAAACTAAAGCTAAGTCCAAAATGATTTATGCTTGATTGTGCATAAATGCCAATCTAGAGTCAGATCTACCTACATATATTAATCTTGTTTCTAGCTCCTTCGAAGATGCCAAGTCATTGAATCCAAGAATCAATCAGCTTATTGCATTGAATTTCAAAAGTAGAGCCATCTCAAGGCGGAATGTCCCTTTCTATGAAGGGAATCAAAGAAAGAGTGGCATCGTGAAAGGAAATCCCAAGAGGATAGGCAGAGCAACCTCAAAAAGGACCAATCTGACTCCATGTGCAAATATGTTGTGTCAAAATCAAAGGGTAAACAATCAATGCCCATCTCCTCCAAAAATGCTCCAACCCAAGTTTGTTCTCTTTTTTCTAATCCTAATCCTTTTAACCTTCTTTTTTGGGGCTCATAATAATTCTACTGAAACCAATCCTCCTATTGAAACCCATGTCCATATCCTACAAGAGTGCCCCCATAAATTCTCTAACCTCAACCTAGATTTTCTCCATCAATCCCTTTCAAGGTCTAGCTCTTTAGGTCATCCTCTATCCAATGAATCCCTGGACTTTCTCTATAACCTTTCTCCTAAGAATGGTCTCAATCGATCTCCTACCAATATCATTAATTCCCTTGTTATTAGGGAGTCTTCAAGCCCTCCTAAGTTGGTAACCAGGAGCCAAAAGAAACTCTATGTCGATGTAGGTAGTGACAAAAAAAAGGTAAACCATCTAATCAGGAGCTGAGAAGGAAATACATCAAGGAGGACATTGCCAATGGCTTCCAAACTACCCTCCTTTCATCTCTGGTAGACCAATCAAGCAAAGACTTTCCTAAGGATGACAAAAAGTGATCCAAACCACCCCAATGTCAAAATAGGGTGGGGTATATTCCTCCAAACTTCATAAATGAAGATCCTCTCCAAGAATGTGAGAGGCCTCAATGGACTAACGAAACAATGATTAGTCTCATCCATGAGGAAATATCTTAAACTTAGTATTATCTTACTCCAAGAAATCAAGATTGAGGAAGTTTGCATTGAGAGGATAGTCAAGGCCATTTGGAAATATAGTGATTTCATTGCTAGCCCATCACACGATACTTTTGGGGGCTTCCTATATATGTGGGATTCAACCAAAATTGAAGGCATACTCCTCTCTTCTTCATATAGAATTATCAATATTCCTTTTTCTATAAAAATGCTAAATTTAGTTGGGTTCTCTCAAAAATTTATGCTCCTAATGATCCTCCAGGGTGTGTGGCGTTATATAATATACCTTAAGTCAAATGAGAAACATTTTTACAAATGAAGGATGGATGCTTGCAGGGGATTTCAATACCCCTCTTTACCCTTTACATAAAAATGGGGGGGCTCTCATCACTCTAAGGTGCCGTGAGAAATTTGTAGATTTTTTTGACAACAATGAACTTATGGACATTCAGCTGAAAGGAACTAAATTCACATGGAGCAATAGAAGGTTAGGAAATCAGCTCATCCAACTTAGGATGCACAAATTCCTCCTATACAAAGATGTTATCCATATCTTTGGTGATGCCTCCCTTCATTCCCTCCCCAAAATTGGTTTGAGCCAAAATTCCCTTGTTTTTGAAGGTTTAGGCTAGCCTCCTCTTTCAAATATCCCTTTAGATTTGATTCCATATGGCTCCAACACCCAGATATTAGAGACAAAATTACTAAATAGTGGATTCAAAGATTCATTGGTCCTCGCATTTCTTGAATTGCTAAAAATTAGTACTTCATGAAATCTAGAACAAAGAAGTCTTTAACATCTTTGAATATAAGCAAAAAGTTATGAACCGACTCAAAAATGTCAAATAGCATGGCCAATATGGGTATTCAACTCTTGAGCTTGGAACCAAAGAGAAATATCTTTTGTCTAAGTTTCACAACATTTTAGCAAAAGAGGAAGTCTTTTGGAGGCAGAAATAAAGAGATCTTTGGCTTAAAGAGGGCAACTCCAATACAAAAACTTTTCATGACTCGACTCTTAAGCGTCGAAACTTCAATAAGGTTAGAGAGCTATGTAGGAGTGACGGATCAATAACTAGCAATGTCCTTGAGATAAAAGTTGAAGCGGTTTTCCATTTCGAAGTCATCCTTGGTCCTTGCCATCCTTGTACTTCCCAAACCTCGAATGCTCTCCTCTAGAATATCTCGTGTCTCATTTCTCCTAACTTTAATGCCCAAATGCTTATAATATTTTTCTAGGATAAAATCGAAGATGCCCTCTTTTCTATGGTTGTTGATAAAGCCCCTGGTCCAGATGGGTTTCCTCCTAGGTTATTTCAGTGTTTCTAGGATATTATTTGTCAAGACCTTACAAAGACCATCCAAGAAGTTCAAAGGATGAAATCCCTGCCCATAGATGTCAACTTGACCTTCCTTGTTCTTATTCCCAAGTCTCATTCCTATCGTTCCTTGTCAGACTACAAGTCCATCAGTCTATGTAACATCATTTATAAAATCATATTTAAAGTGATTGTCAATAGAATGAAATAAATTTTTCCCACTATCATTGATCCTTGTCAATGAAGTTTTTTTTAGGGTAGGCTTATCACCAATGGCATTATTACCATTCATGAGCTCATCCACTCAATTTCCAAGAGTAAGAGAGTTGGACTCTTCCTCAAATTGGACATGAACAAAGCCTTCAACAGGGTATCTTGGTATTTCCTCTTCATTGTCCTTTCCAAATTTGTATTCCATGATGACTAGATTGGTCTCATAAAAGTGTTTCTCATCTGCTTGGTTCTCTATTCTTATTAATGGTTCAGTTGCAGGTTACTTCAAAAGCTACAGGGGCTTAAAAAAAGGAGATCCCATGTCCTCCTTTTCTCTTTATTATTCTGGCAAAGTCCCTTGGCAGATCTCTCAAATTTGCTTGCTCTTTGGGTGCTATCTTTGGCATTAAGGCCTCTTCTGGCCTTAGACCCATCACCCATCTATAGTTTTTTGATGACACCATTTTGGCTACTCTTTTGTCTATTCTTAAAGCTAAAATTATTAAGATTATTCTAAACTACTATGAGGAAGCTACTGGGTAGAAAGTAATTTTTTTGAAAAGGAAAATTTTCTTCATCAATACCCTTATTGAAAGGCAGCTCAAAATTGCAAGAATCCTAGGATGCATTATTTCCAATTTGCCTTCTACATATATGGCTCTTCATCTCTTCCAAGGTAGTTCGTTTGAATGTATGTGGAACAATGTTATCGAAATACTTATGAAAAAGCTCACTGGATGGAAAGGAGCCCTCCTCAGTCAAGCTACTAAAGCTATTTTAGTCCAAGTGTGTCTTGAGAGCATCCCAGTTTTTTTCATGTCTATCTTCAAGGCTTGGCTTTCATTTGCAAAAAAATAGAACAAATTCAAAAAATATTGCTATGGTCTAGAGTTGAGGACCGAAGAATATTTCCTCTTGTTTCCTGGGATAGATTTTGCACTAGAAAAGGTCAAGGGTGCTTAGGCTTTAGGAAGGTGAGCAAGATGAATATGGCATCGATTGCCAAGCAGAGATGGAGAATCCTTACCAATGCAAAAACCACTTGGGTTGACATAATCAAAGGCAAGTATCTTCAAGGAAAGACTTTTCTAGATGAAGGTCCTCTTCCTGATGGTTTCTTATTTTGGAGTTTTGTTACCAAATCCGAACCCATCCTTAGAAAAGGTCTCAAATGGCATCTTGGCAATGGAAGGCATATTCACTTTTGGGAGGACCCTTGGATGAAGGACCAACCCTTGATTGATGACCCCAATTTGATTGCCTTTAAGCCTCTCACATATCATCTCTTTGGGAACTTAGTGTACAATTTCATCACTCAAGGGCCATCTCATAGTCTTTCTTGGAATTCCTTCCCCCTTAATGGCTTAAATTTTGAGCAGGTCACGACTGCCAAAGTCCTTTCCAATCTTCTCAAGACCTTTGTCATCTCAAGTGGTCCTTCTCGGGACACCCCCTTTTGGAGTGCCTGCGAAAATGGTCAATTATCAATCAAAATTGCTTACTACATTCAAGATGATCTAATTACCAGTCGATTTCCTACAAGTCTCATTTGGATAAAGCACCTTATTCCCAAGATTGCTTTCTTATTTTGGTTGGTAGTCCATAAAAAATTCCTAACCATCAATAATTTGTTGAATAGAGTCTTTTCCATTCCTAATTGTTGTTATCTCTACCAATCTGGGTGGGAGTCGGTTCTTCATCTGTTCCTTGAGTGTCCCTTCTCCTCAAGTGTGTTGCTTTCTCTCTTCTCATCATTTTGTATCAAATGGGTCCAACCCAATTCTATTCTTGATCTATGTGTTCAATGACCAAATCCTTTCCTCCACCAATGTCTCAAGTCTCTCTGGTCCTTCTGTTTGCTCCATTTCCTTTGGAAAATCTGGCTAGAAAGGAACAATAGAGGTTTTAATGACACATCTAAAGACCCTAACTCTATCTTCTTGAGGCATCCGATCGCAACCATCGAGAACGTTCTTGTGGTCACTTCTTCTGGCATCCCTAAGCCCAATTTGGAGTCCAAGCTTGTTGCTTCCTTTAATCTCTCTTCTATCCCTCCTTGCTTGACTGCTACTACCATTGATAGATCATGCATCATTTGGTCTCCTCCCCTGCAGGATGGATCAAGTTTAGTTTTGACGATGTTGCTAAAGGTAATCTAGGCAAGGTTGGGTGTGGTGGAATCGTTAGAGATAATCATGCCTGGATCGTCCTAGTTTTCGTTGAGAACATTGACATTCAAACCAATCATGTTTTCGAAGCTAGAGCCTCATACCTAGGTTTATCCATCTTGGAAGGCCTCCATTTTAACAACTTAATTATTGAAGGTGATTCCCTGAACCCCATCAACCATCTCAAAGGAATTCAACCTCCAACATGTGGTGTTTTCAATCTGATAGAAGAATCAAGAAGATTTCTTTGCAAATATGATAATGTTGTTATCCAACATGTTTACATGGAGGGCAACAAGGCCGCTAATGCCATGGCCAACCTTGGGGTGGTCGAGGACTCTCTTCGGGTTTGGTATGACAATTATCCTTATGCTCTCTCCACAAATGAAAACAACAATTATTCCTCCTTGCTTTAGCTTCATCACCAAGACACATCAGCTCTTTAGATATCTAAGATTGTGTGGGCTGCGCAAAATCCTTTTTGCTATCCATCTCACAAGATGTTATCTTGTCCAACTAGCTTTCCAGTCTGAAGTGTCTTTATCAAATAGCCAACGCCCGATGTTCAACACGTGGTGTCTCACCATAGATTATGATTGTTGCTTGACTTGGAATACTTGTGCAACTGACTCTTTTCAAAGCACCCTTTTCCAAAATCATTTTCAAGAGTGTGAAGGGGCCAATCTCAACATCTCTTCAAGTTCTTATGCCGAAAGAGCAAGATCAATTTTAAATTCGTGCTTTGACATCATTGGTTGTGACAGTCCTGATACGAATCTGGCACTTGTGACAAGACTCTCCCGACATGAAGTGATCCATCCACAGCTCTGGAGTAATGAGGCCTCCACATTTGATGGCATACGTATCCAGGAAACCTTGAACAGTTCAGCTTTTCAGATGAATTTTAAATGAAGCATGTGCAACCATTAGAACTTGTCCGTTATTGTGCCTTAGAGGTGGGCCATTCGAAATCCATTTGCTATTAAATTTTAGAAGTGGATCATTTGAAATCCATTTGCAATTGATTCTCAAAGGTGGGCTACTCGAAATCAGTAGGCCAAGATGATGTTACTAGAGTCGGAGACTGTGCAATTGGATGCTACCATGGAGGAAATTTTTAAGAACCATGGTTTCTTGCCCTTCCTTCGTAAATTCAATTAAAGTGATTCTGATTTATCCCAAGAATTCTCATAGTACTAGGATAATGGCAGGGTGACTCTCTGTGGGCTTACCTTCAAAGTGAACATCCAAATGCTTGTCGACGTGACAGAGTTGCCTAACAATGGTGACATCATTCGCCAAGACAAACATTCCTTGGCAACGAAGCTAGGCCACTCCAGATACAAATGGAAACATTTGGCGAAAGAGAAAAGGGATATCATAAGGGAGGCTCTTCCAGTGCTTTGGAATAGGGTAATCGTCCCTATTATGCAGTTTTTAACCATCGACGAGCTCAACCTTCCTCTCAAAAGCTTTCACTTAGCATTTTTGAATCATCTACGCAACATCAAGAGCATCAATGTCCTTGAGTACCTTTTCAGATCAATGGAGCTCTCGATTGGGAGTGTCATGGAGGGCACCTCTACTTATCCGAAACACCAAGGTCTCCACTTGATCCTGTACAAGTACACATTATAGAAGGAAGCCCAAAGGGACACCCTTTTTGTTGTTGGCAACCTTGTAGCTCCTTCTACTTTGGCACCCAACCAAAGGAGCCCCCAAAAGGACATTTCGAGTGATGACGAGCAAAGAAAGACATTTCTAGGTCAACCAAAGTCGTGAAAAGGTTAATCTTCAGTTCCTCTATTGACACTTTCTTCTTGGCGTTGCTCATCCAAAGGCAAGGCTTCTGAGGAGAAGCAAAAAAATATCATTGTCATTGATCCAAACAAGGAGACCCCTGATGACTCTCCCACAAAACATAAGAAGTTGAAACCTCTGGATGCTCTCGAGCGACTACTCTCTCTTAAGGATGTTGAATCCCCTCGCGGGCCTTCAACCCGAACTAAGCAAAGAGCTAATCTTGAAGATCCCATGGCCAATTTGAATGACTTGATAAATTTGTTTTTGACCTTTTATCCCCCAAGCTGATGAACCAGCGCAAAGCTGAATCAAGGGTTGAAGGGAATAATTTCAATTTTTGAGCATCTGTGGTGTAATCCACAAATCTGCATAAAACATCAAATTTAAACAGGAACAGATCTAGATCTTTTGTTGGTAGTCCTCTAAAGGTTGGAAGGTGGGCAGGAGATATGTGCTTCATCTTGTGATCTCCTCCTGCCTCTCTTATTGGAAAACTAAAACTGGTGGATGCTTCCTCTAGATTTTCAACCATTTTGTCGGCTATTGGAGTTTCTACACCGACTGCGTTTAGAGCAGCTGACAATGCTTCTAATTTGTTTCTTTTATCCTTTAGATGGATGGATAAGTCAATATTTGAGATGGTTCCGTCTAATACTGCTTGCCAACATTCGACATTTAGTAGATCTTCCTCAGATTGGACTCTACTTATCTTCGATCCCGCTCTAAGATTTTGCTGAATTGTTTCAAAAGGATCCTTCGCAAATAGTGGGTGCTCCTGCCAATGCACAGGTGGAGATTGCGATGGTGGGAGTTCAGTCTCAGGTTCAGATTCTACTTAAGCATAAGGATTATGAGAAACAACTTCTTTGTTTTTAACAAAACGATCGTCTGGTCCCCTATTCTTAGGTGGACTCATACAAAGTTTCAGATGAAGGTTTCTGGAGAAAACAAGTTGTTAAGGTGGTTAGCAATATCAAGCAATAGAATGATGCTACTACCTTGGTCTTGGATGGTGAGAAAGGTGTTGACGTTGACGAGAAGGATCCTATTGAGACCTTTGAGTAGCCAGGTTCTCTTTGGCCACTCTGTTTTGGTTGGTCTGCCTTTGTGTTTGCTTTAGCAATTTCTGTGTGCGTCTTAGGGAGGTGGTCTCTTGTTTTTGTTGTGTATCCCTTAGTAGTTTCTCTTTTTGGCTTTTTTTGTAAGGTCATCCCTTCAATGGCTGCCTCGCTTTGGTTTTTTTAATGTAAAAGGCATGGGACCCCTTTCAAAACCCCTCTTTCTATCAATCAAAAAAATAATTACAATTTCAACATAATATTGTGTCTTAGAAGCAAATTGTTGATGTGCTCACTAAATCACTTAGATATAATAATTTTATCATAATTAGAGAAAAACTTTGTGTTATTCCCAATTTGATTAGTATGCATGTTTTATAAGTTATATATGACTTTTATTGAGGCCACTTCCACAAAATAACAAAACATTACATTGCTTTCAATATATTGGTGTCAGGTTAATTAAACCATATCAAGCTTGTATTTCTATTAAAGATATTTTTCATCTTCAAACTATTATGTTTTCCCAATCAACTCTTTAATATTATTTATTATTATGTATTTTTTTTAATGAGTTTACATAGATTTTTATGAGGGGTCCCGGTCCACTCATACTAAGTCAGGTTTGAACCTTGCACCTCTCAAAGAGAGGGTAAAGCCCTTACCACTACAGTAAGGTTGCAGCTCCAATGAGTTTACACAGGTTTTTATTAGGGGTCCCGATCCCCTCATACTGAGTGGGGCTTGAACCTTGGACCTCTCAAAGAGAGGCTAAAGCCCTTATCACTACAGTAAGCTTGCAACTCCAATGAGTTTACACAGGTTTTTATGAGGGGTCCTGGTCCCCTCATACTGAGTGGGGTTTGAACCTTGGACCTCTAAAAGAAAGGCCAAAGCCCTTACCATTGCAGTAAGCTTGCAGCTAAAATTTGATTATATACAGGTTTTTATGAGGGGTCTTGGTCCCCTCATATCGGGGTTTGAACTTGGGTCTCCTGGATGAAAACCCAAGGACTTACCACTACGGTATCCCTCATAGGTGTAGGTATATGCAATTACAATATAATAAAGTATATTTTTGCTGCTACATGTATTCTTCACTCATTAATATCATTTGTAAATATTATGATGTATGCTTTTGTACTTGTTCATTAAATTAAAATGTAAGCAAATTTATACCCTTATTACAAAGGATCAACTAGTAAGCAGGACAATACAACTCTAGATCCTTCGATGGTAGATTGGATACGACAGTTGCCAAAGAAGGAACAAGATGAAATTGAGGCAATCATAGATTCTAGAGTGGCTCAAAGAACTAGCGACAAAGAATATTTTGAGCATCTAGTTAAACGGAAGAATCAAGAAGTTGAGATGGCCACATGGATAAATGCTTCCAAGCTTGCCAAATACAAAGTTTTCATCAAAGATTCCCAACAATGTTTATGAAAAAATTCCTTTACCCAATGAGTATAATGTGAAAGCACTAAAAGACCAACCATCCAGTGGCCAACCATAAAGCAACCAAGAGGACTAACCGTCTTGATAACGGTTTCAATAGCTGCACTCCACAATTATATATAAAGTCGATTAACGTCTACAGATTCTTATCGAGGGTGATTGCCATTCACTAAGGACATGTGACAATCGTCTCAATAAAATGCACATAACAAGTATTTGAAATGAGTTGTCAAATATTGAGAAGTGTAGTTCAAATTAAACGAAAGTATGCCCTTTGAAATTGATGACTTCCAAATAATCTTATTGTTCAATATTTTGTCGTACAAACCAGCACACCATACAATTGAACGATCTTGTTCAAGTCATCCAATTTGAAGGAATTTGTCGTACAACTAAAGTGTCGTACGAATTGACTGGTTGTACAAATTAAATTGTCGTACTCTAAAATATCGTCGTACAAAAAAAAATTACCGTCTCACAGGACGCTGACTTGAGACAATCACCATTCAAAGGAAACGTTGTCGTCTGTGACGAGTGCATCAGCCCTTCTCTAACATATGTTGTTTTTTGAGTGTTTTCCATTTCCTTCAAGTGTTTCTCCTTTCATGTTTGCAATTCTTCCACCTCCTACAAATCTTCACTATAAAGTTGTACACAATTCCGGAAAAATAGTTCAATACCATCACTCATAGTATTAAAAAACGAGGCTTTCACAAATACCCCATTGATATACCTAGGCAGTTACATTCACTCGGAAAATATGATGTCAGAAATCAACAACATTGTCTATTTGTACAAATATATATATATATATATATATATATATTTTTTTTTTTTTTTTTTTCTTTTTTTCTTTTTTTCTTTTTTTCTTTTTCAAAGTAGGTTTTTGAAAGGGTTACCCTTTCCCTTTTACATCAATTTAGTCACATTGAGCTATTTGGTGCCGTTGAGATTTGAACCTTGGTGTGGGTTATATCAACTATTTGTCCCAACTATTGAACCAAGAACCCGTTGGCCTATTTGTAAAAATATTTAATAACACATTTTGAGAAAATGAAATGAAACATGGTAATTTTCAACCACTGAAATCTATGCACCATGTCATTGTGCAAGACTCTTTAGATCTTGTGTTACTTTGCAAAACCAATAATATCCACAAGAACATTTTCCATTTTTAAAATGATCGAATGGTTTGCATCCCTTACAACAATATCCCTTGCAACAGTCTTAGAGATAAACTTGGTTGCAGTATGGCAGTCACCACATACTCGAAGGTTCTTCACAACTCTAATAATGGTTCCGGGTGGAGTCTTTAACAACCCAAATGCAATTGCCAATTTTTCACTATGCTGGCAGACAAGCAATTCTTTATCCTCAGCCTCCACATCATGCGACACATGTATTATATTTGGAATATACCCCGTTGCCTTCATCTCATTCGACAATTCCTTCTTCTCAATTCCTCTATCTTCCATCAATGTCCTTATTCTTTGAACATCATCCCAGCTGCCCACTTCGGCATAAATATTTCAAAGAAGAACATAATATGCAGCACGTTTAGGCTCCAACGCAAAAAGAATTGTTGCCACAAATTCCCCTATTCCTATATTCTTATGTGATCTACAAGCACCAAGCAGACACATCCACACAACCAAATCAGGTTTTATGGGGATTTTGACAATGAAGTTCAAAGCTTCTTAAAGATAGCCTGCACGGCCACGAAGGTCAACAATGCATACATAATGATTCATCTCAGGAATAATGCAATAAGAGTCACTCATGCTATTAAAGTATTTACAGTCCTCATCCACTAGACCTGCATGGCTGCATGCAAATAGAACACATGCAAAGGTTACGTTGTTAGGGTTGGTTCCCATGTGCTTCATCAGATCAAAGAGTTTAAGGGCATCCTCGCCGTAGCCATGAATTGCATATCCTGCAATATTTGCATTCCATGAATCTGTGTCTGCATCATGCATCTTGTCAAACAATTCCCGGGCCTTGTCTTGTCAAACAATTCCCGGGCCTTGTCTATTCTTCCACATTTTGCATACATGTCTATCAGGATGCTCACAGCCACATCTGCTGAAAATCTGTTTTTATTTATTTCTTGATGAATGTTTATACCCTCTTCTAGAGCTCTCGTGTTGGCACATGCTAGAAGAATGTTGGCAAAGGTTACAGAGTCTGGCTTTACACCTGACAATTACATCTTCTTAAAAGTCTCTATGGCCTTTTCAGAAAACCCATTTTGTGCATATCCTGCAATCATTGCATTCCATGAAACTGTGTCTGCATTATACATTTTGTCAAACAATTCCTGTGCCTTGTCTATTCTTCCACATTTTCCATTCGTGTCTATCAAGGCATTCACAACCACATTTGCTGAAAATCTGTTTTCAATTACTTTTTGATGAACGTTTATACCCTCTTCTAGAGCTCCCATGTTAGCACATGCTGGAAGAATGATGGCAAAGGTTTCTGAGTATGGCTTTGCACCTAACAACTGCATTTGCTTAAAAGTCCGCAAGGCCTTTTCAGAAAACCCATTTTGTGCACATCCTGCAATCATTGCAGTCGATGAAACTGTGTCTCCATTATGCATTTTAACAATCAATTCCTGTGCCTTGTATATTCTCCCACATTTTGCATACATATCTATCAAAGCACTGACAACCACAACATCCGATGAAAACTCATTTTCAACTAATCTTTGTTGGATGTCCATGTCGTCTTCTAGAGCACTTGTTTTGGCACAAGCGGGAAGGATGCTGGCAAATGTTGCTGAGCTTGGCTTTCCACCTGACAACTGCATGTGTTTAAAAGTTTCCAGGGCCTTTTCAGAAAACCCATTTTGTGCATATCCTGCAATCGTTGCATTCCATGAGACAGTTCTTCGTTGAGGCATTTTGTCAAACACTTCGCACGCCTTTTCAACGTGTCTGTTTTTTGCATATCTTGCGATCATTGCACTTCATGAGACTGCATTTCGATGAGGCATTTTGTAAAACAATTCACAGGTCCTTTCAACTTGTCCGTTTTGTGCATATCCTACAATCATTGTGGTCCATGAAACCGTGTCTTCGCCATGCATTTTGTCAAACAATTCCTGTGCCTTGTGTATTCTCCCACATTTTGGGCGCACCCTGAAGTCGGAGTGCGCTCATTTTCTGGGCGAAGTCCGAGTGCGCCCTCAATTTTGGGCGCACCCTGAATGACCTATCACGGGAAACATGAAAAATTCTAAGTGTGGGCCCAGAGCGCAGTACAGCACAGTGCGAAGTTGGGCCCTGGGCCAGAAATTCTCCCTCAAAAGGTGTGCCCAGGCGGCGGCTATGACGTCATCAAAAGCATGAAGTCCAAAAAAGTTTTAATGGTTGCGCAACTTTCAAAAACGATGTCATTAAGAAAGCAAGGCGCGTTTGGACCAACTGCAACTAGGGCGCGCTTTTCAAGATTAAACCCATGCGCAGCCGCCAAAGTATTATAACGCTTCCACCAAATTCAAGTTAACCACCTTAACTTCCTCCCTCGCACCATTAATGCTGCAATCCCTGCCTAGAAAAAGGGCCCTGGCATACTCAGAAAATTCAGATTGTCGAGCTGACTCCGAGACTGCAAAGCGCAGAACTGAGAAATCAGAAGCCGTAATTCTCTGTCGCTGCCAATTCTAACAGAGAAAATGGACAAGGGGAAAGCGCCAATGCCGGTGCAGTCCAGTGACGCAGAACCTGAAGCTGAGGAGCAGACAGAATCCAGCGCTCATGAGAGCGAAGTGCCACAGGATCAGAAAAAGAAAACCCGGACGAGGAGAAGTCGAGGGCAAATTCCACCGCCGCCCGTCAATCACCTAGCCGGGTACAGAGACGGCTCGTTTTCCATCAGCCTCACCAAGCTGCGATCGAACATAGCAAAGTGGGCAGACAAGGTTTTGCCCTCACACCATGTCGGGGCTGCGTATAAATCGAACCTATACTGGTTCTTATGCCCTCCTACTCACCAGTGCCTAGAGTTGATTGAATCAATCGTAGAATATTACAAGCCGGCTGCCCGGAAAGTCTGCGACATCGAGGGAAGAGTGTTGTTCACACTCTTCAGGGAGAGCGTCCAGCCAGCGTTCGCCCCAGGGCTTCAGTACGAACCCGGCGCGATTGTCAAAAGGATTAATCTGGATGAACAGACGGGCAGATTCACGCAGACCAAGCGGATGAGAGAATTCCTCAACTCAGAGCTGAAGACTCCGCTGGCAGCCGGACAGTGGCCGACAGGCCCCATACCCCTGGACAGGTTCGAGAACAAATACATATACATCATCCTGGCATGGGTACTCGGTTGCGATTCTGACAAAGTGGTACGCCCATACCACTTTGTCAGAATGTATCCTGCATGGGGAGTTTTACGACTCCACGGCGCAAAAGAGTGGGAAGCGCCCCATTTTCTTCGACTGGGCAGACTGGCTCGCGTACACCATTCATTCAAACCTAGTCAGGCTGCAGCAGAAGTAGACGACGGATTTCTGGTTTTGCTCCTTCATCACGTGGCTGTGCCTGTACCACATGCACTACCGGATCAGAGTTCCTGACTTGAAGAAGGTAAACGAAAAAGGAGAGTCGATGCCCGTGTACGAATGGACCGAGATCCTATACAGAAAAGGGTCATTCTATGAGTTTAATTTTAAATTCCTGTGCATGGTCCTGGGGCTGTTCAATCGTAACGCATCCCGCCCGCCGGAAGTCATGACAAGCTATCTGAGGAAGCACAAGTACGGGGATACCTTCCGGCTGACGCAGGGCATCGTGGTAAGAATCTACGGATTCAAGGGGAAGTCGTTCCTGCTGCCCTACTTCTGCACTGACCACTAGTTCGGGATGGAGATTGCGCGACAGATGGACTATGTCGAAGAAGAGTTTGGCCAGGGAAAAAAGAAAGGCCATATCTTTCAGTATCCTATTACCTGGGCGAATACCCTAGTGCACGAGATCGGACAGCACGTCTACCTCGAACGGGAACTCACCGACATGGGTCTGATAATGCTTCCTCAGCGCTGGAAATACGACCCGATTGGGGTCAGAGGCAAATTCGCGCACATCTGCCCCGAGCAGAGATTATGCAGAAATGGGCAACGAACGAGCGCAGACCTGGAATGGCACATCGAGCAGATGCAATCATGGCCTCCATGGCATGATTTTTACTTGCGAAGAGGTGACGTATGACCCAGAGCGAAACCCGGATCACCGGTTAGATTCTGCGGGCTTCAAAAAATTCCTCGCCAAGGTGGCGCCCCTCAACTGGCAAAAGGACAAAATCGTTGAATGCTGGAAGATGAGATGCCGCACGCAGCACGACAAATCCAACCGAAAAACGCTGGTCGATGATGAGTTTTTGGCCCTATATGATCAATACGCTGACACGTGGCGGCCTTTCGCATTTCGAGATTGCGTTCCCCGAGGCGCTAGGAAAAGGTATACAAGGAGGCCCCCGTCCCAAAAATCGTCGACTCCAAGAACTTCCAGCGCAACGCCAACGAGCAGTTAAGTGGGCCCAATGCAGCCTCGAGCTCCTGAAGCAGCACCCGAAAGGCGCAAGGGTCAGAGAGGTCAACTCCTGAGGTGGCCCCCCAAGCAGAAAAAGCGCCAGCACAGCCAGCTAGCAGACCGGCCACGGCAGGCATCCTCCCAGCTAGACCCAGGTACAAATTTACCGTGGGGACATCACTGCCTGCCGCCCCAACCTCATCTGCTTTCGAAGCAGCCGCGGTGCCGGAAGAAAAGAAGAAGAAGAAGAGTGAAAAGGCCAAACGGCCTAAAGAGTCTGTACAGCAACCGGCCGCGGCGCAGACAGGGACAGCCGCGCCGGCAATCATTTCGCTAGACAGCCCTGAAGCAGAAGCAGACACTTGGGCTGCAGGCGTCCTCCAAACAGCGGCTCAGGCGGAGCCCGTAGGTACGTCCACTTCTCCGCTCCCCAAAGTCCCAGTCGGCCCTGCCATAACGTCGTCCCCCATCGCATCAGGGCAAGCCGTAGTTGCATCTTCATCTTCCCAGACTGTCCAAACATCCCACAGTCCCCATTCCTTCGACCAGTTCGCCCAGGAACCTAACGCCTTCTAGTCCCTCAACCAAACCCTGGAACCTTCGTCTGCGGCCAGTGTCGAAGCTGCACATACATCGTCGCGCCGCTCACCTCATCTGTTCAAAACCCCGCCAACGTCGTCCACTCAGCCGCTCACTTCCCCTAGGACCCGGTCGCCCTTAAAAGCGACCACTCCTAGAATACCTCCTGCTTCGCTGTTTGCAGGGAAGATGCCGCAGCAAGGTCCGATGCTGGAAGACCTAGACTTCATGGGCGACTTCATGCAGATCGCAGACGATCAGCCTTTGGCAGCAAAGGCCGCAGGATGTTCCGCCTCTTTCCTCCAGGGTGTCAAACGGAGGAGAGCCGAGGAAATAGCTGCCCCGGTAAAGCGCACCAAGTATGACTTGGACAGGAGAGTGCTGACAACCAAGAAGTTGATCCCAAAAGTGAAGAAGCCTCTCCGGGAAATGACTGAGGCAGACTATGAGCATCAAGTCAAGGAGAAGAGCTTTGACGACATCAACAAGGAATACGAAATCAACGGTATTCGTCATAGAACACATAATCTCCTTGTCAAGCGACTTGAAAATCAGGAGGCGCTGTTTCAGCTGCAGAATACTTCAAGGCAGCTGGAGGAGGATCTGGCCAGGGCCACCACGCAGCTGGGGTCTGCACGGCAGGAGATCGATGAACTGAAAGCCCAGCTGGCCGCCTCTCAGGAGGAGGCCGCAGCGCAAAACAGACAGCCGAACAGCTGTCAGAGGAGAAAAGGGCAGCACTGGAGCAGGTCTCTCAGCTCCAAGATTCATTGAAACAGGCTCAGTCACAGCTAGAAGAGAAAACATCACAGACGGCGGTCTTTTCAAAGAATAAGGTTAAGGAGATGCGGACTGGTCTGCTGCAGGGATGTAGGCCCAACGTTGTCAGATCTATATCGGTCCTGGATTTCGCGTCCAAGATCCAAGAAGTATCTGCCCAGGGAAAGCCTGTGGTAGAGGAGGCCGAACACCAAGCGAGGCAGTGGCTGGACTTGGCTATGAAACTTGAGGAGTATGAGCGGAAAGGCCTCCGATTTCCCCCAATGTCCCGACTTGCCTCAGAGTGGGCAGATGCAAGGGTAACCTTGCACATTTATTTTGATAAAACAGAGAAAATAAGGGCTGCCAGGAAGATTTTGGACTCATTAGACCACAAAATGAGCATTTGCCTGGCCCCCTTCAACACTCTGTCTGAACACGGATGCCCGAGCTTCGTCGAGAATGGCGAGTTTCTGACCCTGGAGCAGGTAAAACTGAACTGGCTGTCGTTCAAGGCAGACACAGCAGAAATCGATAGCTGGACGGAGCCAATCCAGGAAGCTCAGGTCACCCAGATGGTGTCAAGGTACTGCAAAATCAATACCTCCCTCAAAGAGTTGGGAGAAAGATACGACACCATCGACCTGCATGCGGTTGCTGTTTTCAGCGCAGCGCTGAAAGAGGTCAGCGACCTAGGGCCCTTCCAAGCAGCAATCTGGGACCAAGCCAAGGCTGCATACGATCGCATCCGCGAGCGGGAGGCCGACAGTGAAGAACATTCAGGTTCAAGAGGAGAAACAAAAGAGGCAACTGCCGAAAGTGAACCTGAAGAAGAACGGTTTCCCGGGAAGAAGTCGTCAGAGCAGCGGAAAGCAGGGGAAGGGAGTTCCTCTGTGCCCAAAGGATGAAGACCTGGTTCTTTGCGTCGAGGCGAGCTCGACACCCCGCGAGCCGCCAGGAATGTTGTCACATTTTGCACGGGGTGCCATGTTTTCAAAATTTGTAAGTATGCTGCTCTTCCTCCCCTCCTCCTCTTTCTTCCCTTTCTCCATTTTTCCCTTTCTCGCTTTCCTGCAGTTTCATTCCTCCCTTTTCCCTTGTACTTCCCCTCAGTCAAATTCCCAAAACAGAGCAAGTATTCCCTAAAAAATTTGAAGTGTCAGGGCGCAACCCGACTTCGCAGCGAAGTCGGGGTGCGCCCTCAAGTTGGAGCGCACTAGGGGATGCGAAGTGCGAAAGCAGGCTGAAAAGGAGCTGAATTTGGCTAAGTGTGAGAGCGCAACCTGACTTCGCGGCGAAGTCGGGGTGCGCCCTCCAGCTCCTTTTCAGCCTGCTTTCGCACTCCGCATCCCCTAGTGCGCTCCAACTTGAGGGCGCACCCCGACTCGCAGCGAAGTCGGGTGCGCTCTTCTTCTGTGCGCACTTGGGAAGCGAGTGATTGCAGAATTTGGCTAAGTGTTGGAGCGCAACCCGACTTCGCAGCGAAGACGGGGTGCGCTCCCCTTTTTGTGCGCAATCCGAACAGCGGTCGAAACAACCAAGTGTCGGTGCGCAACCCGACTTCGCAGTGAAGTCGGTCTGCGCCCTCTGACCGGTGCGCAGTTGGGCAGCATTCATCAAACAAGACCAGAAATTGGCTAAGGCACGGAGGCCTCCCCAACTACACAGTTTCCCACCTGTGCTACCCAATGGCGCTCTGATCCCGGGCGAAGTTGGATAAACTGCCTTTCAAGGCAGACATGTGTCACTCATCAGAATTCGACAAGTGTCCAGCCTCGGGATTCGAGCCGAGATGTGATGGGATAAAGGACAAGCATGGACCACATTACCTACGCCAGCTGCCTCCATTTAAGCTGATGTAAAGTTCCATCTACCACAGCTACCCGCATTCCTGCTGACTAGAAGTTTCACCCGACGTGCTGCCACGTAGCTGTACAGCTTTCAGGGAGACCTTGCTGCAAGTACAGTCCTCGCCGACAGGAGTCAGCATCAACAGCTCTTCTGCCGCTTTTGTCAGTTATTGTCTGGTCTGGGACTTTGTGCCCGTAATTGTAATCGAGGGGAAACTCGGGCTATAAATAGCCACACCATTTCATTGTAAAGGGGTGGAAGGGGAATATACTGCTAGGGAACCATTGTAGCTATACGTTTGCTTCTGAATGCAAGACACATACTTGGCTCTGCTTACTGTCATCATCTTGTATGCTGCCTCTCCTTGTCATTTCTGCCTCATGTTTCTTATTCCATTACTTACTGTTATACTGAACTCTGGATTCCAGTATTTGATGGTTAAGTATTCCTGGAATGCATAGATAGAGGATACATAGGATGTATGATAGCTGTAGTTTCTATGGTGTGTGTTGTATTTAATTGTTGTTAGTAGTGGTGATTGATCGTTGCCGTGCTGCTTATTCCCCCCACCCAACTCCAATCATATTTGGATCTCTTTCCGCACTTTATCTCTTTCCCTGCACTTTTAGCTAAAACACTAAAGAAAACCCACAGGAAGCCGGCCTTCTCCGGAGATTGGCACGGAAGGCATTCCTTCCTTCCGGCCTTTCAATCTGGTGGGCGAATCTGGGGCGCATTATACCAAATCCTTTCCTCATGGCAGATTCGTAACCAACATCTCCTATACAGATAACATGTACCCTTTTCTGAACTTCAATCCAACTACATCCAGGTGTCTTCTTAATTCCTCTATCTTTCATCAATGTCATTATTCTTTGAATATCATCCCAACTGCCCACTTCGGCATAAATATTTGAAAGAAGAACATAAGATGCATCATGTTTAGGCTCCAACGCAAAAAGGATTGTTGCCACAAATTCCCCTATTCCTATATTCTTATGTGACCTACAAACACCAAGCAGAGACATCCACACAACCAATTCAGGTTTTATGGGCATTTTGACAATGAAGTTCAAAGCTTCCTCAAGATAGCCTACACGGCCAATAAGGTCAACAATGCATACATAATGATTCATCTGAGGAATAATGCAATAAGAGTCACTCATGCTATTAAAGTATTTACAGTCCTCATCCACTAGACCTGCATGGCTGCATGCAAATAGAACACATACAAAGGTTATGTTGTTAGCGTTGATTCCCATGTGCTTCATCAGATCAAAGAGAAGGGCATCCTCGCTGTAGCCATGAATTGCATATCCTGCAATCATTGCATTCCATGAAACTGTGTCTGCATCATGCATCTTGTCAAACAATTCCCGTGCCTTGTCTCTTCCTCCACATTTTGCATACATGTCTATCAGGGTGCTCACAGCCACAACATCTGCTGAAAATCTGTTTTCAATTACTTTTTGATGAACGTTTATACCCTCTTCTAAAGCTCCCATGTTGGCACATGCTGGAAGAATGCTGGCAAAGGTTACTGAGTCTGGATTTCCATACATGTCTATCAAGGCATTCACAACCACAACATTTGCTGAAAATCTATTTTCAATTACTTTTTGATGAACGTTTATACCCTCTTCTAGAGCTCCCATGTTGGCACATGCTGGAAGAATGCTGGCAAAGGTTACTGAGTCTGGCTTTGCACTTGACAATTGCATTTGCTTAAAAGTCTGCAGGGCCTTTTCAGAAAACCCATTTTGTGCATATCCTGCAATCATTGCAGTCCATGAAACTGTGTCTGCATTATGCATTTTGTCAAACAATTCCTGTGCATTGTATATTCTCCCAAATTTTGCATACATATCTATCAAAGCACTGACAACAACAACATCCGATGAAAACGCATTTTCAACTATTCTTTGTTGGATGTCCATGCCGTCTTCTAGAGCACTTGTTTTGGCACAAGCAGGAAGGATGCTGACAAATGTTGCTGAGCTTGGCTTTACACCTGACAATTGCATGTGTTTAAAAGTTTCCAGGGCCTTTTCAGAAAACCCATTTTGTGCATATCCAGCAATCATTGCATTCCATGAGATAGTACTTCGTTGAGGCATTTTGTCAAACAATTCGCGCGCCTTTTCAACGTGTCCGTTTTGTGCATATCCTGCGATCATTGCAGTCCATGAGACTGCATTTCGATGAGGCATTTTGTCAAACAATTCGCGGGCCCTTTCAACTTGTCCGTTTTGTGCATATCCTGCAATCATTGTGGTCCATGAAACCGTGTCTTCGTCATGCATTTTGTCAAACAATTCCTGTGCCTTGTGTATTCTCCCACATTTTGCATACATGTCAATCAAAGCATTGACAACCACAACATCCGATGAAAAACCGCTTTGAGGTTTGATACGTGCCAAAGGAAAGATGGCACAACAAGGAAGAGGAAGACCACGAGGCCCTCAAGCCACAAACATAGAAAAAATGATGAGAGGAGTCATCGCTTGATTAGATGCACTTGAAACTACCCAAAGGAGAGGCGTTCAAGTAGAAGATGTAAGTGATAGTGAAGAGGAGGAAGCGGACCAACCAGAAACTCGCAATAACGAACAAGAAGGAGATCCAAAAGAAAGATTAATTCGGGCAATTTCTAACATGGGTAGGAAGCTAAAGTTAGAAACCTTGTCATATAATGGAAGTTTAAACCCTGAGGAACTTATCGATTAGATCGCAAAGATGGAGAAATATTTTGATTTTGAATCAATAGAAGACCCCAAAAAGGTGAAATTCGATTGTACCAAGCTAAAAGGGCATGCATCCTTGTGGTGGGACCATGTTCAAAGTGAAAGACAAAGAAAAGAAAAATAAAATATTAAGACATGGGAGAAAATGGTCACAAATTGAAGGCCAAATTCCTCTCGTCAAATTATCAATTGAGTCTTTTTAGGAAACTGCAAAACTTAAGACAAAAAGATATGAGTGTGAAGGATTACATGGAGGAATTTTATAGGCTCACCATTCGGGTTGGTCATGTGGAAAACGATGAGAAGGTTTCAAAGTATATTAATGGACTACGATTGTCCATACAAGATGAAGCTAGTATGATGAGAATGAAGATGGTAGAAGAAGCCTACTGGTATGCCTTAAAGGCAGAGGATAAGTTGTCAAGGCAACAAAATAATCAAAGAGGAAGAGGATGGTTCTCATGAGGACAAGGACAAACAAGTAGTGGAAGAGGACAACAAAAACAAGAAGGAGAAGCTAGTACTTCTCGTAATGATTTCAGCCAAAACACCAGAGGAGGTGGAGACTCCTCATAAGGAAGAGGCAGTTTTGGTAGAGGAAGGGATAGAGGATTCCCCAAAAAGTGTTATAGATGTGGAGAAGATGGTCATCGAGTATTTGAATGTCCAACAACACAGCATAGTCTAAATAAGGGAAAGGAGGTTAGGAACCATATTGCACAAGCAGAAGAAGAAAGTGTTGATTCCCCGAAACATATGGAGGAACCAGAATAGGAAGAATCTCTCATGATGAAGAGAGTACTATTGAAGCCAGATAAGACAGAATGTGAACCTATCCAAAGGAGAAATCTTTTAAGAACAGTATACAAGTCTGGAGGCAAATGTTGCAAAGTCATTGTAGATAGTGGGAGTATGGATAATCTAGTATCCATTGAAATGGTAGAGAAACTAGGGTTGAGGAGGATAGAACACCCCAATCCGTACAAAATCTATTGGTTGCAAAAGGGATACCAAATTTTAGTCAGTGAACAATGTCAGGTGAAATTTCAAATTGGATCTTACAAGGATGAGGTCCTATGTTACGGAACTTTATTCTCATTAACATAAATCATTCACCAATATGCATAAATATCAAATCATTAATCCATAAATAATTATCCACAATAGTAATCCACACAATGAGACAGAGATAGATAATATCCTTAAGGTAGGGCAACACTAGTAATACTCCTTCAAGAAGGAATAGCTCCACAAGATCTCCCAACCACAAGATCTTACAAGGATGAGGTCCTATGTGATATTATGCCTATGGATGCTTGCCATGTGTTGTTGGGAAACCTTGGCAATATGACAGGAGGGCAATACATGATGGTAGGGAAAACACCTACGCTATTGTAAAAGATAGTAAGAAGTACATATTAAGTCCGTTGAAGGACAAAGATGAAAGAGAGGACAATGGTCCTAAAGTATGTTTGATTTCTGGAAAACAATTTTTGAAGGAGATGACAAAGAAGAAGGTGTGTTTTGCTTTGATTGCTAAACCCACAAAGGGTGGGATAGCAATAGGAAGGATGAAATCCCAAGTGAAGTAAAGGATTTGCTAGAGGAGTATGCAGAAATTTTGTTAGAAGAATTGTCGTATGGATTGCCACCACTGAGGAGTATTAGCCACCACATAAATTTCATTCCTGGATCGAGTTTACCCAATAAGGCATCATATAGAATGATGCCAATGGAAAATGAGGAAATAAAGAGATAAGTCTAGGAGCTATTGGACAAAGGGTTGATTAGGGAAAGTTTAAGCCCATGTGCAATACCAATTGTACTTGCACCAAAGAAGGGTGGAGAATGGCACATGTGTACAGATTCAAGGGCTATTAACAAGATAACCATAAAGTATAAATTTCCATTGCCACACATGGACAATTTGATGGATTGCTTGAGTGGAGCAAAGTACTTCACAAAGATAGATTTGAAGAGTGGCTATCATCAAATCCGGATTAGGGAAGGAGATGAGTGGAAGATCGCATTCAAAACAAAGGATGGATTGTATAAGTGGTTGGTTATGCCATTCGGATTGACAAATGCACCTAGTACCTTTATGGGTTGATGAATGAAGTGTTGAAACCATTTCTTGGCAAGTTTGTGGTTGTTGATTTGGAGAACATTTTGATATTTAGTAAAAGTAAGGAAGACCATTTGACACATTTGAGATTGGTCTTACAAAGACTTAAGGAAGAAAAGTTGCTAGTCAACTTGAAGAAATGTAGTTTTATGAAAGAGGAATTGGTGTACTTGGGTTTTGTGATTTCACAAGAGGGGTTACAAATGTACCCTGAGAAGGTCAAGGCCATTGTAAATTGGCCATCCCCAAGAAGTATGTTTGAGGCCAGGAGTTTCCATGGTCTAGCAAGTTTTTATAGGAAGTTTATCAAAAATTTCAGTGGGATTTGTGCACCGATTATGGAGACCCTAAAAGGAGGAAGGCATGAGTTTAAGTGGACAAGTACAACAAAAAGGAGCTTTTAAATCTTGAAGGAAAAGATAACGGAACAACCGATTCTAGCTTTGTCGGATTTCAACAAGGTCTTTCAAGTGGATTGTGATGCAAGTGGGACAACGATAGGAGTCTTGAGCCAAGAAGGCAAGCCCATCGCCTATTTTAGTGAGAAGCTCAATGAGGCAAAGAGGAAATACTCAGACTATAACCAAAAATTTTATGCCATTGTTCATGCTTTGAAGAAATAGAGGCATTATTTGCTACCAAAATAATTTGTCTTGTTCATAGATAATCATGCTTTGCAGTTTATTAACAACCAAAGTAAGTTGAATCAAAGGCATATGAAGTGGGTGGAATTTTTGCAAGGATATTCATGTCTTGAAACATAGAAGTGGTAGGTCAAATCGAGTAGTTAATGCCTTGAGTAGAAGAAATTTGTTAATGAACACGATGCAAATCGAAGTCATTGGTTTTTATGCTATGAAGGAGCTTTATACTGATGATTTAGACTTCAAGGAAGCTTGGGTAGCATGCGGTAATCCTACTGCAAGAGACAAGACCCCATGGCTTGATTATTTCATCCAAGAAGGAATGTTATTCAAGGGGCAGCAATTTTGCATACCATGAAATTCAATGAGAGAAAATTTGATAAGAGAAAAACACAATGGAGGACTTGCAGGACATTTCGGGATAGATAAAACCCTAAGGCAGCTTGAAGAAAGTTACTATTGGTCTGGAATGAGTACAAATGTAGGAAGATTTGTGCAAGGTTGTCAAATATGTCAGTATGCAAAAGGGAAGAGCCAAAACACTGGATTGTATCAGCCATTACCAATTTTTGAGAGGCCATGGGATGACATAAGCATGGATTTTGTTCTTGGATTGCCAAGAATGCAAAGGGGTAATGACATGGTTTTTGTTGTGGTTGATAGACTCTCAAAGATGGTGCATTTCATACCTTGTAGGAAGACAAATGATGCGACTCATATTGCTACCTTATTCTTCAAGGAAATGGTAAGACTATATGGGTTGTCAAAGAGCATTGTTTTAGATAGAGATAGCAAATTTGTGGGTCATTTTTAGAGAACCTTATGGAAGAAACTAGGTGCTAAGTTGGGTTTCAGTTCAATGTATCACCCACAAACAGATGGACATACGAAGGTGGTGAATTGAAGCCTTGGAAACCTATTGAGGTGTTTGGTAGGAGATAAACCAAGTCTGTGGGATACTATCTTAGCACAAGCTGAATTTACATACAATAACTCGATCAATAGGAGTACCACCAAGAGTCCTTTTCATATTGTATATGGATTCAGTCCCCAAGGAGTTGATGGGTTGAGAAATACGGCTGGTTTGGGAAGGAAGAGTGCTTTGGCAAAATATATGCAAAATTTGCACAGGGAAGTTAAGTCAGATTTGGAGAGAAATGCCATGTGATACAAGTAACATGCTGATATCAAGAGGAGAGAACATGAATTCCATGTGGGAGACATGGTTTTAGCACACTTAAGAAAGGAAAGGTTCCCACAAGGAACTTATCACAAGCTAAAGTGGAAAAAGATAGGACCATGCAAGATCTTGAGGAAGTTTGCTGCGAATACTTATGAACTAGAACTACCCGAAGGAGTCGGTATATCCCCTATCTTCAATGTAGCAGATTTATACCCTTATTACAAAGGATCAACAAGTGAGCAGGACAATACGACTCTAGATCCTTCGATGGCAGATTGGGTACGACAATTGCCAAAGAAGGAACAAGATGAAATTGAGGCAATCATAGATTCTAGAGTGGCTCGAAGGACCAGAGGCAAAGAATATTTTGAGCATCTGGTTAAGTGGAAGAATCAGGAAGTTGAGATGGCGACATGGATAAATGCTTCCAAGCTTGCTAAATACAGAATTTTCGTCGAAGATTCCCAACAATGTTGATGAAAAATTTCCTTTAGCCAATGAGTATGATGCGGAAGCACTCGAAGACCAACCATCCGATGGCCAACCATTGAGCAACCAAGAGGGCTAAACATCTCGATAACCGTTTCAATAGTTGCATTCCGCAATTATATAGATAAGGTCGTTTAACATCTATTAGAAGAGAGGCAGCAAAGGTGAAGAGAGCGGAGGAGAAGCTTTGAAGAGAAAAGAGAAGAACTACTAACGGAATGAAAGAGTGCAGACTTAAGGAGGAATGAGTAGGGGAAGAACTTAAGAAACATAGGATTTCTTTTTATCTGTGTATTTCCATTTGGCTGTTGCTGCACAAGCAATTTAATAAAATTTCCAAATATTTTTTTTAATTCTAGTTGTGTTATATAAAAGACTACTATGTTGTGTTGTTGAGTGTGTGTTACCATGACATGACACGCAAAAGTGCAGGTGACTGCCTATGGTTGCAGGAGAAGCAATTGAGGGAGTACCGGAAGGGATTCTTATCGAGGGTGATGTTGGTTACGAATCTGCCATGAAGAAAGGATTTGGTATAATGCGCCCCAAATTCACCCACCAGATTGAAAGGCCGGAAGGAAGGAATGCCTTCCGTGCCAATCTCCGGAGAAGGCCGGCTTCCTGTGGGTTTTTAGTGTGTAAGCTACGAGTGCAGGAAAGAGATAAATTGCGGAAAGAGACTCCAAATGTGATTGGAGTTGGGTGGGGGGAATAAGCAACACGGCAACGATCAATCACCACTACTAACAACAATTAAACACAAAACACACCATAGAAACTACAGCTATCATTCATCCTATGTATCCTCTATCTATGCATTCCAGGAATACTTAATCACCAAATACTGGAGTCCGAGTTCAAGTACAACGATAAGCGATGAAATAAGAAACATGAGGCAGAAATGACAAGGAGAGGCAGCATACAAAATGAAGACAGTAAGCAGAGCCAAGTATGTATCTTGTATTTAGAAGCAAACGCACAGCTACAATGGTTCCCTAGCAGTATATTCCCCTTCCACCCTTTTACAATGAAATGATGTGGCTATTTATAGCCCGAGTTCCCCCCGATTACAATTACGGGCACAAAGTCCCTGACTAGATAATAGCTGACACAAGCGGCTGAAGAGCTGCCGATGCTGACTCCTGTCGGCGAGGACTGTACCTGCAACAAGGTCTCCCTGAAAGTTGTACAGCTACGTGGCAGTGCGTCGGGTCAAACCTCTGGTCAGCAGGTATGCGGGTAGCTGCGGTAGATGAAACTTCACATCAGCTTAAATAGGGGCAGCTGGCGTAGGCAGTGCGGTCCATGCTTGTCCTTTATCCCGTCACATCTCGGCTCGGATCCCGAGGCTGGACACTTGTCGAATTCTGATGAGTGACACATGTCTGCCTTGAAAGGCAGTTTATCCAACTTCGCTCGGGATCAGTGCGCTATCGGGTAGCGCAGGTGGGAAACAACGTAGTTGGGGAGGGCCTCCGTGCCTTAGCCAATTTTTGGCTTGCTTGATGAATCTTGCCCAACTGTGCACCGGTCAAAGGGCGCACCCCGACTTCGCTGCGAAGTCGGGTTGCGCACCGGTACTTGGCTGATTTTCCCGCTATTCGGTTTGCGCACCAAAAGGGGTGCGCACCCCGACTTCGCTGCGAAGTCGGGTTGCGCACCGACACTTAGCTGATTTTCTACACACTGCTTTCCCAAGTGCGCACAGGAAGAAGAGCGCACCCCGACTTCGTTGCGAAGTCGGGTTGCGTTCCCACACTTAGTCAAATTCTGCTCCGTTTCAGCCTGCCTTCGCACTTTGCATTCCTTAGTGCGCACTGATCTGAGGGCGCACCCCGACTTCGCTGCGAAGTCGGGTTGTGCCCTGACACTTAGAATTTTTCGGGGAACACTTGCTCGGTTTTGGGAACTTGAGCTGGGGAAGTACAAGGGAAAAAAGGGAGGAATGAAACTGCAGGAAAGGGGAAAAGGAAATATGGAGAAAGGGAAGGAAGAGGAGGGAAGGAAGAGCAGCACACTTACAAATTTTGAAAACATGGCACCCCGTGCAAAATGTGGCAACATTCCTGGCGGCTCGCGGGATGTCGAGCTCGCCTCGACGCAAAGAACCAGGCCTTCATCCTTTGGGCATAGAGGAACTCCCTTCCCCTGCTTCTGCTGCTCTGACGGCTTCCTTCCGGGCAACTGCTCTTCTTCAGGTTCACTTTCGGCCGTTGCCTCTTCTGTTTCTCCTCCTGAACCTGAAGGTTCTTCGCTGTCAGCTTCCCGCTCGCGGATGCGTTCATATGCAGCCTTGGCTTGGTCCCAGACTGCTGCTTGGAAGGGCCCTAGGTCGCTGACCTCTCTTAGTGCTGCGTGGAATGCAGCAACTGCATGCAGGTCGATGGTGTTATATCTTTTTCCCAACTCCTTAAGGGAGGAGTTGATTTTGCAGTATTTTGACACCATCTGGGTGACCTGAGCTTCTTGGATTGGTTCTGCCCAGCTATCAATTTCTGTTGTGTCTGCCTCAAAGGACAGCCAATTCTACTTTACCTGCTCAAGGGTCAAAAACTCACCATCCTTGACGTAGCTCGGGCACCCGTGTTCGGACAGAGTTTGAAAGGGGGCCAGGCAAATGCTCATTTCATGTTCTAATGCGTCCAGCATCTTCTTGGTAGTTCTTATCTTCTCTATATTATCAAAATAAATATGCAAGGTTACCCTTGCATCTGCCCACTCCGAGGCAAGTTGGGACATCGGGGGAAATTGGAGGCCCTTGCGCTCATACTCCTCAAGTTTCATAGCCGAGTCTAGCCATTGCCTCGCTCGGTGTTCGGCCTCCTCTACCACAGGCTTTCCTCAGGCAGATACTTCTTCGATCCTGGACGCGAAATCTAGGACCGATATGGATTTAACAACGTTGGGCTTGCAACCCTGCAGCAGACTAGCCCGTATCTCCTTAACTCTGTTCTTTGAAAATGCCGCCGTCTGTGATATTTTCTTTTCAGGTTGCGACTGTGCCTGTTTCAACGAATCCTGGAGCTGAGAAACCTGCTCCAGCGCTGCCTTTTTCTCTTCTGACAGTTGCTCGATTGTCTGTTTCTGCGCTGCGGCCTCCTGCTGAGAGGCGGCCAGTTGGGCTTTCAGTTCGTCTATCTCCTGCTTGTGCAGATCCCAGTCTACGCGGTGGCCCTAGCCAGATCTTCTTCCAGCTGCCTTGCACTATTCTGCAGCTGAAATAGCGCCTCCTGGGTCTCAAGCCGCTTGACAAGGAGATTATTGGTTCTGCGGCGAATGTCGTTGATTTCTTGCTCCTCGTTTATGTCATCGAAGCTCTCCTCCTTGACTTGGTGCTCATAGTCCGCCTCGGTCATTTCTCGGAGAGGCTTCTTCACTTTTGGGATCAATTTCTCAGTTGTAAGCACTCTCCTGTCCAAGTCGTACCTGGTGCGCTTTACCGAGGCAGCTATCTCCTCGGCTCTCCTTCGTTTGACGCCTTGAAGGAAAGAGGCGAAACCTCCTGCGACTCTTTCTGCCAGAGGCTGGTCATCTGCGATCTGCATGAAGTCGAGGTCTTCCAGCATCTGGTCCTGTTGCGGCATCTTTCCTGCAAACAACGAAGTAGGAGGGATTCCAGAAGGAGTGGCCGCTTTTAAGGGCGACCGGGTCCTAGGGGAAGCGAGCGGCTGAGTGGACGGTGTTGGCGGGGTTTTGAACAGCTGAGGTGAGGAGCGCGGCGATATATGTGCAGCTTCGACACTGGCCGCGGGTGAGGGTTCCAGGGTTTGGCTCAGGGACTGGAAGGCGTTAGGGTCCTGAGCGAACTGGTCGAATGAATGGGGGCTGCTGGATGGTTGGGCCATTTGGGAAGAAGAATATGCAGTTATGGCTTGCCCTGATGATATGGGGGACGGCGTTACGGCAGGGCCGACTGAGACTTTGGGGAGCGGGGAAGTGGACGTACCTGCGGGCTACGATTGAACAGCCCCAGGACCATGCACAAGAATTTAAAATTAAACTCATAGAATGACCCTTTTCTGTATAGGATCTCGGTCCATTCGTACACGGGCAACGGCTCTCCTTTTTCGTTTACCTTCTTCAAGTCAGGAACTCTGATCCGGTAGTGCATGTGGTACAGGCACAGCCACGTGAGGAAGGAACAAAACCAGAAATCCGTCATCTACTTCTGCTACATCCTGACTAGGTTTGAATGAATGGTGTACGCCAGCAAGTCTGCCCAGTCGAAGAAAATGGGGCGCTTCCCACTCTTTTGCGCTGTGGAGTCGTAAAACTCCCCATGCAGGATACATTCTTCACGCCAGCTGGTACGGGCGTACCACTCTGTCAGAATCACAGCCGAGTACCCAGGCCAGGATGATGTATATGTATTTGTTCTCGAACCTGTCCGGCTGCCAGTGGAGTCTTAAGCTCTGAGTTGAGGAACTCTCTCATCCGCTTGGTCTGCATGAATCTGCCCGTCTGTTCATCCAGATTAATCCTTCTAACAATTGCATCGGGTTCGTACTGAAGCCCTGGGGCGAACGTTGGCTGGACGCTTTCCCTGAAAAGCGTGAACAGCACTCTTCCCTTGTTATCGCAGACTTGCCGGGAAGTTGGCTTGTAATATTCTACAATCACTTCAATCAGCTCCGGGCACTGGTGGGTAGGAGGGCACAAGAACCAGTACATGTTCGATTTATACGCAGCCCCGAAATGGTTTGAGGGCGAAACCTTATCTGCCCACTTTGCGATATTCGTCCGCAGTTTGGTGAGGCTGATGGAGAAAGAGCCGTCTTTGTACCCGGCCAGGTGATTGACGAGCGGCGGCGGAATTTGCCCTCGACTTCTCTTCGTCCGGGTTCTCCTTTTCTGCTCCTGCGACACTTCGCTCTCATGAGCGCTGGATTCCGTCTGCTCCCCAGCTTCAGGTTCTGCGTCACTGGACTGCGCTGGCATTGGCGCTTTCCCCTTGTCCATCTTCTCTGTTAGAATTGGCAGCGACAGAGAATTATGGCTTCTGAATTCTCAGTTCTGCGCTTTGCAGTCTCGGAGTCAGCTTATCACTCTGAATCTTCTGAGTATGCCAGGGCCCTTTTTCTAGGCAAGGATTTCAGCAATAATGGCGCGAGGGAGGGAGTTAAGGTGGAAGTTGGTGGAAGCGTTATAATGCTTTGGCGGCTACGCATGGGTTTAATCTTGAAAAGCGCACCCAAGTTGCAGTTGGTCCAAATGCGCCTTGCTTTCTTAATGGCGTCGTTCTTGAAAGTCGTGCAATCATTAAACAACATTTGGACTTCGTGCCTTTGATGACGTCATCGCCACCGTCTGGGCACACCTTTCAAGGAAGAATTTCTGGCCCATGATTTTAAATCGGGACGCGCCCCAACTTCGCACTGTGTCGTACTGCGCTCTGGGCCCGCACTTAGAATTTTTCCTGTTTTCCGTGATGGGTTATTCAGGCTACGCCCAAAATTGAGGGCGCACTCGGACTTCGCCCAAAAAATGAGCGCACTCCGACTTCGCCCAGGTTTGACTGCGCAGTCAGACTTCGCTCCAAAAAGTTGCGCAGTCTGGTTTGACACTTAGCCATTTTTCTGCTTCCTGCTCCCCGACTGCGCTCCCAAGACGGTGCGCAGCCCGACTTCGCTGCGAAGTCGGGTTGCGCACCCAGACTTAGCCAAATTTTTTGCCCCTTTTGTTAGTTGCTTTCTCTCGAACTTCGCACAATCCAAGGAGCGATACCCGACTTCGCTGCGAAGTCGAGATTTGCTTTAAGTTCTACTTGGGCTCTTGAAAACTAAAAAACTGAATGCTGAATATGTACATTCTGAAAACTAAAAATACAAAAAGGAAAATTGTACAAGGAAGGACCCATTGGGTGCCTTCAGTGGTGATAAACTTTGAGGTGGAACCCGTTGACGGGAATGGAGAGAAGTTGTCCCTCCATATCCCGGAGCATGAATGCATTGAACTGATTCACCCGGGCAATCTGATAAAGGCCCTCCCAGAGGGCGTCAAATTTGTCGTGGTTGCCCGGCTTTGCTTTCAGTGAGTCCCACTTCAGTACCAGGTCCCCGCTTTTGAAAACTCGAGCGATGGTGCCTTTTGCAAACCAGCCTTGGGTCGCTTCAGCATGCTTGGTGAAGGCCTGGTATGCTTTCTCTCTGTCTTCTTCTAACTGCAGCAGCTGGCACAGTCTGTCGTCCACTGGATCCCCACTGCCTCTCTCTTCATCCAACATCCAGAGGGCGGAATTTCTGTGGGTTGGCAGGACTGCCTCCTTGCCATACACGAGCGCATAGGGGGATGTCTTGATAGACTTCTTGAAGGATATTCTATCCGCCCACAGTGCCCGATTCAGGAGTAGGTGCCAAGTCCTCTTGTTCTTCTCTACTGTCTTTCTGATGATTTTTAGTAGATTCTTGTTAGTAGACTCGGCCAGACCGTTCCCCTGCGGATAGTAATTAGAAGACATTTTGTGATAAATGCCATACTTGCTGGTGTACTCCGTGAGTACAGTGCCTGCGAACCCCGAACCATTGTCCGTCACTATCGACTCAGGGATCCCGAAACGGGTAATGAGGCTCTCGAGGAACCCGATGACCATCTTCTGGTCCGCATTCTTGGTGGGGATCGCCTCTGCCCACTGCGTAAAGTAGTCGGTGGCTGTAAGAATGAACTTGTGCCCTGCTGCAGAGTTTGGCGTAATGACCCCGATGAAGTCCAAACCCCATTGCTGAAACGGAGTCTCGGCTAGGATTGGTTGGAGGGGCAGGGGTGCTTTTCTATTTCTGCCAGCAAATCTCTGACATTTGTCACATTTTGCACAGACCGCATGTGCGTCTGTGAAGAGAGTGGGCCAATAGTACCTAGCTCTGATGATTTTCAAGGCCGTAGACCTTGCAGAATGGTGACCTCCAGGCATCCCAGAGTGAAATTCTCCGAGGACCCTGGGTTGGTCGGTTTTCTCAACGCACCGCAACAGGATGTCGTCAATGTTCTTGAAATAAATCCCCTCAGGGTGAAGAGTGTATTTCAATGCACCTAGCCGAAACCTCCTTCTTTGTGAGGCATTTAGGTGGTCTGGACATCTTCCGGTGCAGAAATACCTCACTAGGTCATCTGTCCAGTCACTCTCCTCTGGTAAGGAGTTGGCTAGGTTGGTAGTTGTTGTCGGATCTTCCCACTCACAGGCAGATATCTCGGCTGCAGCGCTTCGAGCCAGCTCCTGGCACAAGGCTCGGCCTCTAATAAGCTTTGTTGGCCGCACCTCGATGTCGAACTCCTGGATCTTGGCAATCCATCCTGCTCTCTTGTGACCCGGTTCCCCTTGTATGATGAAGTTTCGGACGTCCGGGTGTATCACGAAGACAGTTGTCCGGCTCTGGGAGACAAAGTGCCTGAACTTTCGGAGAGACTTCATGACCGCGTGAACCTGCCGCTCAATAAAATTGTACTTCTCTTCGTGCGGCTGAATCACCTGGCTTAAGAACGCTATGGGGCGCTCTTCGCCATCGTCTCCCTTCTGTGTCAGGACTGCGGCGTAACTCTCGGGTTCTCCCACCGCGTACAGGATGAAGTCCTTGGAGTAATCCGGGTTTATCAACACCGGGGCTTGCGCAATTCGGGCCTTGATTTCCTCGAAGGCCTGTCTCCTCTCATTAGTCCATAAGAATTCAGCATTCTTTTTTAGCAGTTCGGCCATGGGTTTGATCACTTGTACGAAGTCCGGTATGAACTTCCTTACGAAATTGATTTGGCCAAAGAAGGACTGTAGCCCTTTCTTGTCAACCGAAGCCGGCAAGCGAAGGAGGGCTTCTGATCTGTCAGGGTCCACTGCGAGGCCTTTCTCAGAGATGACATGTCCCGACGACTTACCTTCTCTTACCGCGAAGACTGATTTCTTCGGGTTTATGGAAATGCCGAATTCACAACATCTCTCGAATATCTGCCGCAGGTGGGAAACATGGTCCTCTCTTCTGTGAGAGAATACAGTCATGTCATCCAAGTAGATGACGATGATCTTGTTAAGCAGCTCTCGGAAGGCCAGGTCCATGGCTCTCTGGAATGTGGCGCCAGCATTGGATAAGCCGAAGGGCATGCGCTGATAGGCGAACGTTCCCCATTTGGTGGTGAACGCCGTCTTATGCTGGTCCTCATCTTTGACCCAGATCTGGTTGTACCCAAAAAAGTCGTCTAGGAGGGAGAATCTCTGGGCTCCAACAACTATATGGAGGATCTGATCGATCTGGGGAAGCGGATAATGGTCTTTCAGTGAGGCTTGGTTCAGATTTCTGAAATCTACACAGAGACGAATGTCTTCGTTCTTCTTCCTCACGGGGACCAAGTTCGCAACCCAGGATGAATGCTTGATGGGGTAGATGATCTTGGCTTCCAGCATCTTCAGGAGCTCGGCTTTCATCATGGCTTTGATCTTCGGATTTACAGCCCTCTGCTTCTGCCGGAATGGTTTTGCACCATCTTCTAGCTCAATGGTATGCTGGATTATCTGTCTGTCATACCCCTTCAAGTCCTGGTAGCACCAGGCTACTATGTCAGGGAACTCTCGGCATAATGATCTGATCTGCTCGAGTTCCTCTTCGGTGCAGTCCGTTCCGACCTTAATTGTCTTTCCAGGTTCAAGCTCCAGGTCGACGTACTGCTTGGGGTCTACTTTGATCCTGTGTGATATCGCTCTATCATTCTGATCAAAGAGACTTTCTAGTGTAATCAGTCCTTTCGGGACATGATTATTTTTTAACTGTATCAACCCCTCATATTGCTCGTCATCAGGGTCTCTACCTTCGATTGAACATGCTTCGGTAACCAAAAATGTGACGATCTCCTCGTCACAATCAAACACCTGCCAGTGGGTGTCTTTATCGAGCACGAAGGCTCGTAGATGGTACGAACCGGCTTCGGCTTCTGGACAGTGTCATCAGCCGAAACGTACCTGGCTCCAACAGACGCTAGAATGTCAGCGTGCTTGTTTTTCTCACGTGATATGGTTCTGACATTCAATGAGTCGAATGACTCCATCAGGTCCCAGACCCGATTACGGTACGCCTTGAGATAGTGCTTCTTGGAGGCGCACTTGTTCGTAATATGGTTGCACACCAGCTCTGAGTCGCCAAAGATCTGCAGATGCTTTATCCCCAGTCTCTCCGCTTTTCTCAAACCCAAGCACAGGGCTTCGTACTCCGCCGCATTGTTGGTACAGCTCCAGGCCAGCCTGTAGGTGTAGTCCTTTTGGATCCCGGTCGGGGAAACCAAGAGTACACCCGCACCGGCGCCATTTTTGCATCGAGTGCCATCAAAGAAAAGCTGCCATAGCTTTTCTGGTGCAGGTCCTACTTCTTTCTTGGCTGACTTGTCAAGCCTCTCAGGCTGAATGACGGTGTAGCAGCCTTGCTCAGTCTCGATCACGGCGTTGAAGTCCCATAAGGAGAACTCATCTTCTACTTGTAGCAGCTCAAGAGCTTGCTCCGTCATGTCTACCACCACCAGTTATTCCTCCGTCAGCTAAACCATTCAGTCCTGCAACTCTTCTCCGGGTATCTTCTCCACTAGAAATGTGGAAGGCTTCTCGTTGTAGATCTTCAATCTCCTTCCTTTGAAGGGCACTTCCATGTGCGAGTAATCCAGAGACAGATACCCTCCCAGCTTCGCAGTGAACTCCCTAGAGAGACACATGCCGAAGTAGGGTTCCAAGTCGACAACCACGACTTCTTGAATGACCACTATGTCGAGAGCTTTGTGCAGCCGGATCGGGATGTCTTTAATGACACCGACTGTCTTGACAGGGGTGTCGTCTAGTTGCAGCACACCTTGGCTGCTCCTTGTATACTCCATCCCGATTTCGTCGCAGACGGCTCTCGGCATTACGGTCGTGGAGGCACCAGAATCCACCATACAGTTGTGTACTATGTACCCTTGCATCCGTAATGACAGATAGAAGGGAGGTGGTCTGTTCTTCCCAGTGGCAGAGACTGTCAGGGGTTGAACCAGAACAGCGAGTCTGTATCTGCTTGCCATGCTTCATGCTCTTCAAAGATTCCTGCAGCAGATCAACTTGCCCCGGGAGCAGGAGAGCATCATACATGCTTATCCTTGCGGGGGTCCTCTTTAGCTCATCCACTATGTTGTAGCCTGACGTGCTAGCTCCTTCCGCTTCTTTTGCAGGCTCATACTTGGTGCGGTATTGCTGCGTGGCCTCTACCCTCTGTCTCTTTGTCAGAGACGGGTATCTCAGCTTCTCCTGAGCTTGTTCTTTTGTTTCAGTTGGAGGCTGAGCAGCGGGAGCTTTGGCTGGAGGAGTTGCTTTTGCTGCGGGAGGCTTGGCTGCGGTTGCTTTTTCCTTGGCTGTGTAAGGCCACAGCCTCTTGTCAGGTGGCAGCCCAGCAGGCTACGCCTTGTCTCTTTTGGCATATACCTTCAAGGGCTTTGCAACAGTTTCAGCAGAGTTTCTGTCTTCTTTGGCAGGGGGCAACACCAGATCTTCTTCTGGAACGGCTAAGTTGCCTTCATCATCCAGGATCATGTAAAGCTCTTCGTCCTCTATGGCGCTGCCCGCCAGAGTCTGGAGATAATGCTGGTGCAATGTGCAATCATCTTCTGAATGCGGGTCGTTGCACGTGGTGCACCAGTTAACCTGGTCAGAAGTACCAGGTTGGTCCTCGATGGCAGCATTTCTTGCAAGGGGCCGCCTCTGATCTCGCCGTTCTGGGGCTTGATCTTTTGTTAGTGCCGGAGGAGGTTATGGCCTCCTTGGGACAAGGTCCATCTGGGCCTGTTTCTTTTTCAGTATAGTCATGTCGTTGGACATGGTGTGATATACAGAGGCCAAAGCCCGTACCTCCTGGAGGATTTTGTTTTGAATATCATTGTCCGGAGGCGGCAACTGAGCCGGCAGAGGTAATGTAGCCAATGGAGGTGTAGAATACTGCGCATACTGCAGGGGAGTTGGGAGTGCTGGGTAATGCGGAGGCGGATAGTGAATTTGTGGCGGGCCGTAAGGGTTTACGACCGGCGCTAGATTCCATTGCTGCTGGGGTTGCTGTCCTGAAGTGGACGGCATCACACCAAAAGCCGATGGGTACTGGGACTGAGGAAAGTCAGGGTAAATGGGTGGCTGTACCCTATGCGGGAGTCTGCCTATGGAGATGATATCCATTTCAGCTTGTTGGGCAGCCTCGTAGAGGGCAGGGAATGAGTCAATTCGGGCTATCTTCAACAGTAGGCAGATGTCTGAGTTGAAAGACCTCAGGTAGTAGTGCGCAGCCTGACCTGCTGAAGGTCGAAGTTCGCGAGGTACTCGTTTCCAAGACCTCGCAAACCGTATGTTGAAGGCCGACACCTCCTCTTGGGGGTGTCGCTAGATGCTTTGGAACTGATGCAACAAGGAAAAGGGATCAGCAGACTCGTTGCATCCTTTCCCGAGCCTGCCGGCTAGCTGGCGCCACCCCGTAATGGATCCCTCTGGCAGTGATCTCCATCAGTAGAGAAGCTTTCCCCTTAGGGAAAGGGCCAGCAGACGGGTCTTCACACCCTCGTCAGTGATGGAATGTAGCGCAGCCAAGGCCAGAATGTCCTGGATGTGTTCGTACGCCGTCTTGTCGTAGCCATCATATGTAGGGATGGACTTTAAGGCAGCGGGGGGCACAGCTTGCTGTCCGACTAGGGCCAAGGGCCCGGTAGAGTCTACCGCCGGGAAGAGATCATCATCGTTCTGCTGGGCAGCCATGTCTTCTTCTCCTCCGGTAGTGTACTCGGTATCGGTACCGTCCGAGGATGTAGATTGCTCTTCACCCTCAGCCTCTTCGATTTCGGTTTCAGGCTCTTCTATGCGAGCTTGGTGATCAGCCAGCCTGACGCGCTCTCCTGGAGCGGCAATGTCGATTTCGTAAAGGTCAGGTTGGTTTCCCGGATTCCTTGCTCGCCACCTTCTCGTTTGCATGAAGGCGTTCGGACCGGTCTTCACGGACTCAAAGAGTATTCAGGTACTTGCAGAGTCGCCAGGTGCTCTGATTTTTAACAGCAATGAAGTGAACACCAGTGCTTCGATTCTATCTTGGGGTGGGAAACTTCCATGTCCCACCGGGCGTGCCAGAGAAACTGTTGGTTACGAATCTGCCATGAGGAAAGGATTTGGTATAATGCGCCCAGATTCGCCCACCAGATTGAAAGGCCGGAAGGAAGGAATGCCTTCCGTGCCAATCTCCGGAGAAGGCCGGCTTCCTGTGGGTTTTCTTTAGTGTTTTAGCTAAAAGTGCAGGGAAAGAGATAAAGTGCGGAAAGAGATCCAAATATGATTGGAGTTGGGTGGGGGGAATAAGCAGCACGACAACGATCAATCACCACTACTAACAACAATTAAATACAACACACACCATAGAAACTACAGCTATCATACATCCTATGTATCCTCTATCTATGCATTCCGAGGTGTAGACCAATTGGTTCATCCAAACCCCATAAGAGGGGCGGAGGACCAAGGTTCAAATCTCGGGCCTCGCCGGACTGAACGCTTGTCCCTTTCCTGGTGCTTTGCGGCGTAAAAGGTTTAAAATGATTGTGGCATGGTGGTTATAGGGGCGGACTGCGCGAAGATCCGTATGGCGGCTTCCAGGCGGACGGCCAGAATACTGTGGCGTCCATAAAAGCTGGACAGCCTGCCCGGTTTCGTGGCGGCTACCGATTCCACCATGTAAATACTAAAAAAAAAATACTGGAGTCCAGAGTTCAGTACAACAGTAAGCGATGAAATAAGAAACATGAGGCAGAAATGACAAGGAGAGGCAGCATACAAAATGAAGACGATAAGCAGAGCCAAGTATGTATCTTGTATTTAGAAGCAAACGCACAGCTACAATGGTTCCCTAGCAGTATATTCCCCTTCCACCCTTTTACAATGAAATGATGTGGCTATTTATAGCCCAGGTTCCCCCCGATTACAATTGCGGGCACAAAGTCCCTGACTAGACAATAGCTGACACAAGCGGCTGAAGAGCTGCTGATGCTGACTCCTGTCGGCGAGGACCGTACTGCAGCAAGGTCTCCCTGAAAGCTGTACAGCTACGTGGCAGTGCGTCGGGTCAAACCTCTGGTCAGCAGGAATGCGGGTAGCTACGGTAGATGAAACTTCACATCAGCTTAAATAGGGGCAGCTGGCATAGGCAGTGCGGTCCATGCTTGTCCTTTATCCCGTCACATCTCGGCTCGGATCCCGAGGCTGGACACTTGTCGAATTCTGACGAGTGACACATGTCTGCCTTGAAAGGCAGTTTATCCAACTTCACTCGGGATCAGTGCGTTATCGGGTAGCGCAGGTGGGAAACAGCGCAATTGGGGAGGGCCTCCGTGCCTTAGCCAATTTCTGGCTTGCTTGATGAATCTTGCCCAACTGCGCACCGGTCAGGGCGCACCCCGACTTCGCTGCGAAGTCGGGTTGCGCACCGGTACTTAGCTGATTTTCCCGCTGTTCGGATTGTGCACCAAAAGGGGAGCGCACCCCGACTTCGTTGCGAAGTCGGGTTGCGCACCGGCACGTAGCTGATTTTTTGCACATTGCTTTCCCAAGTGCGCACAAGAAGAAGAGCGCATCCCGACTTCGCTGCGTTGCGTTCCCACACTTAGTCAAATTCTGCTCCGTTTCAGCCTGCCTTCGCACTTCGCATTCCTTAGTGTGCACTGATCTGAGGGCGCACCCCGACTTCGCAGCGAAGTCGGCTTGTGCCCTGACACTTAGAATTTTTCAGGGAACACTTGCTCAGTTTTGGGAATTTGACTGGGGGAAGTACAAGGGAAAAAGGGGAGGAATGAAACTGCAGGAAAGGGGAAAAGGAAAGATGGAGAAAGGGAAGAAAGAGGAGGGAAGGAAGAGCAGCACACTTACAAATTTTGAAAACATGGCACCCCGTGCAAAATGTGGCAACAGGTGATTGCCATTCACTAAAGACATGTGATAACCATCTCAATAAAACGCAAAGAACAAGTATTTGAAATGAGATGTCAAATAATGAGAAGTGTAGTTCAAATTAAACAAAAGTATGCCCTTCAAAATTGATGACTTCGATTGAATCACTTCCAAATAATCTTATCATTCAATATTTTGTCGTACAAACCAGCACACCATACAATTGAACGATCTTGTTCAAGTCGTCCAATTTGAAGGAATTTGTGGTACAACTAAAGTGTCATACAAATTGATTGTTGTACAAATTGGATTGTCGTACTCTAAAATATCGTCGTACAAAAAAGATTTAACGTCTCATAGGACGCTGACTTGAGACAATTACCATTCAAAGGGAACGTTGTCATCTGTGACGACTGCATCAACCCTCTCTAACATTTATTGTTTGTTGAGTGTTTTCCACTTCCTTCAAGTGTTTCTCCTTTCATGTTTGCGATTCTTCCACCTCCTTCTCCAGCTCTTCACCATGAAGTTGTATACTATTCCTGAAAAATAGTTCAATCCCATCACGCGTAGTATTAAAAACAAGGCTTTCACAAATACCTAGGCAGTTACATTCACTCGGACAATATGATGTCAGCAATAAACAACATTGTATATATATATATATTAAAAGTAGGGTTTTGAAAGGGTTACCCTTTCCCTTTTACATCAATTTAGTCACCTGGAGCTATCTGGTGCCGTCGAGATTTGAACCTTGGTGTGGGCTACATCAACTATTTGTCCCAACTGTTGAATCAAGAACCTGTTGGCTTATTTGTACAAATATTTAATAACAGCACTTTTTGAGAAAATCAAATGAAACATGGTAATTTTCTACCACTGAAATCTATGCACCATGTCATTGTGCAAGACTCTTTAGATCTTGTGTTACTTTGCATCACCAATAATATCCACAAGAACATTTTCCATTTTTAAAATGATCGAATGGTTTGCATCCCTTACAACAATATCCATTGCAACAATCTTAGAGATAAATTTGGTTGCAGTATGGCAGTCACCACATACTCGAAGGTTCTTCACAACTCTAATAATGGTTCCGGGTGGAGTCTTTAACAACCTGAATGCAATTGCCAATTTTTCACTATGCTGGCAGACAAGCAATTCTTTATCCTCAGCCTCCACATCATGCGACACATGTATTATATTTGGAATATACCCCGCTGCCCTCATCTCACTCGACAATTCCTCCAATTTTCCATAGATCTCTTGTGTTTGTGAGTGTGATCTGTCTCCTACACAAAAACATGTACCCTTTTCTGAACTTCAATCCAACTACATCCAGGTGTCTTCTTAATTCCTCTATCTTTCATCAATATCCTTATTCTTTGAACATCATCCCAGCTGCCCACTTCGGCATAAATATTTGAAAGAAGAACATAAGATGCAGCACGTTTAGGCTCCAACGCAAAAAGGATTGTTGCCACAAATTCCCCTATTCCTATATTCTTATGTGATCTACAAGCACCAAGCAGAGACATCCACACAACCAATTCAGGTTTTATGGGCATTTTGACAATGAAGTTCAAAGCTTCCTCTAGATAGCCTGCACGGCCAATAAGGTCAACAATGCATACATAATGATTCATCTCAGGAATAATGCAATAAGAGTCACTTGTGCTATTAAAGTATTTACAGCCCTCATCCACTAGACCTGCATGGCTGCATGCAAATAGAACACATACAAAAGTTACATTGTTAGGGTTCGTTCCCATGTGCTTCATTAGATCAAAAAGTTCAAGGGCATCCTTGGTGTAGCCATGAATTGCATATCCTGCAATCATTGCATTCCATGAAACTGTGTCTGCATCATGTATCTTGTCAAACAATTCCCGGGCCTTGTCTATTCTTCCACATTTTGCATACATGTGTATCAGGGCAGTCACAGCCACAACATCTGCTGAAAATCTGTTTTCATTTATTTTTTTATGAATGTTTATACCCTCTTCTAGAGCTCCCATGTTGGCACATGCTGGAAGAATGATGGCAAAGGTTACAGAGTCTGGTTTTACACCTGATAATTGCATCTGCTTAAAAGTCTCTACGGCCTTTTCAGAAAACCCATTTTGTGCATAACCTGCAATCATTGCATTCCATGAAACAGTACTTCGTTGAGGCATTTTGTCAAACAATTCGCGCGCCTTTTCAACGTGTCCGTTTTGTGCATATCCTGCGAACATTGCAGTCCATGAAACTGTGTCTGCATTATGCATTTTATCAAACAATTCCTGTGCCTTGTGTATTCTCCCACATTTTGCATACATGTCAATTAAAGCACTGACAACCACAACATCCGATGAAAAACCGCTTTTAAAGAGTCTCTGATGGATGTATAAACCCTGTTGAAAATCTGTCAGTTTGGCGCATGCCTTGAGGACGTTGGCAAAGGTGAAATGATTTGGATGGACTGCTGCTGCTGTTTGTTGCATTTGGTGAAACAGTTTCAGTGCCTGTCGAGGAAAGCCATGTCTTTCGTAAGCTGAAATTATCATAGTCCATGAGTAGACGTTTCGTTCAGTCATGCAGTCGAAAACTTTGAGAGCGTCCGCCAAACTTCTGCAATGAATATACATGTGAATAAGTCTGTCTTGTAGAAATTTGTGGTCGGAGGTGTTAAATTTATGTCCGATGCGGTTGATGAGTGAGTGAAGCAGCTTGCCCTCTGAAAGGGCATTGTTGGCGATGCAGGTCTGCAGGAGTTGAAGACATGTTGAAGAGTGTAAAGAGTGGTGTGTATTTGTATTTGTAGTACGCAAAATGTGTATTGCGTCCTTCAACCGCCCGTCGCGACAGAGTTGTGTGAGAGTGAAATTGATATTGATATGGAGATTGTGATTTTGGTGGGCAATGGATGAGATTGTATGATTGGAAAAACGTGAGCAACAAAAGACCATCGCCTTCAAAACACCATCCCAAGAAAAGACCATCGTGTTTATTTCTGTGATTTCGGATTTCTATTGCTATAGTGAATGGGAGGCGGAGTATTGCATCGCCAAAGAAAGAGAAAGCAGCATGCTAACAAAAGTTTTATGGTGCAAACACTATTTGTCGAGAAGAGTCGTTTTATGGTGTCAACATTATTTGTCATCTAAGAAGGGTCATTGGCAAATACTAAAAGTATATATAAATGTTGTCTAGAACGATTGATAAGAAAATTCGACAAGTGAGTGGTTGCCTATAAGAGTGGTCACCATTTAGTAGAATACAATGTTGTCTAGCAAGTATGTTGTTCAAGATTTATCTCATGAAGTTTTGCAAATGCACCTCAAGTATTATTGTCTAGTGAATTTTTGTTAACCAACAATAAGAGTTTTCAAAGGAGATACTAAGGCAGTCATCTAATGAGTGAATAAACAACTAGGTTTGTCTAAGATTAACGCTTATTGATGGAGTTGTATTGTTTGATGCAAACCTCTCAAAAGTTACATTTGCATTAGACATGCTCAAAGGCATTGAAGGTGTAATGTCCCTTTTCAGGCTTGTATTTTGTGAGAATGCTCTGAGAGGATGTTGGGGTTTCGCCAGATGGTTTTATGCCTTTGGATGTCAATTTTTCAGGGACATTTTGAGATTTGAGGGAGGACTTACTATTTATAGTAAGTCGGTGATTCAGGTTTCTGGTCGAATTGACTACAGAATGTTGTTCTTCGTCGAATTGGGTATCCAGATATATCTTCAGTTGATTGACTAGACCCATTTGGTTATCAGTGCAAGGAACTTACTATTTTTAGTAAGTTGGTTTTTGCGGAGCGGAAGTCCTACGAGTGGCTAGTTTGGCCAAATGGGTACTCATTTCTATCTTCGAATGTGAGTTTGGATGAGCGGTCATGGAGTTTTTAATCATCGAAGTTATAATTATTATAAAGTCATTAAATTATTATATTATTCTCCTAAGTATGACTTTATAATTTGTTAGGGGGCTTATGAGTACTCATTTTGAAGGAAATAATGTATATTTTAATGTGGTTTTATTAATGCCTAGCTTGGATGCCACTTTGGGAGATTATAATATGATTAAGTGATATTGTGGAGTTAAGTCATTATATGTGCTCATTAGTAAATGAATTATTGACATAAAGCAAGTAAAAAAGAAAGAAGTTTAATCCCACATTCTACCCACATTGGGTCGACCGACTTTCGAGAAAAGAATAAATAGAGGTTGTGAGAGCATTTGAAGACATCTTTGGTTATTACATTTCATGTTTGGAGAAAGGAGCTTGCTTGTAGCAGAGTTTGCACGAAGATATCCAGCTTGTTTGTGACGAAAAACCACAGGCAAGGGCAGATTTGGCTTGTTTGGAGATGAAACCCTCCAGCAGGAACATCACTTTTGGGATTGCAAGATATCCTTAGAGTGATTGTGGCATTTCTATGAAGGGGAATGATTTGAGCTTCAAAGTGGCAGGTTGTTGATGAGTTTTGGGGTGCACTTAGTGCCATTTTTAGAGTTGCTTCAGATTGCAAATGTTTCTAGTGAGGCCAAACCATTAGAGGTTATTTTGAATTAGATTGCTTGGGTTTTGAAGAAGCTTATATTGTTGATTATTCATAGTTTTTTATTAGTTTATCAGTCGTACACTTCAGCAGTTTGGAAGGGATTTATGTCATTTGTGAAGGGTTTTTAACAGGTCGTACCAGTTACAGTGAAGGGCATGCACTTATTGAGGCCAAACGCCTCCCATTTAGAGTATTATTTGTGTTGTATGAGGTCTTCTCTTTGTTGGACAGCCAAACAACAATTAGTATGCTGGAGAAATTGTATTACAAGCATATTTAATGAATATATAAGTTTGTTGTTGGTGGTGTTAACTTCCAAAATTATATCAGGCATTTAGATCTTCGGGTACACTTATCCTTGTACAATTTACTTCATTGGGTTTGCTCAATATCATTAGAAGAAGTTTGTGCTTAAATTCCGTAGTCATTGGAGGAGTAGTTTTTAAGATACAAGCATTTCTAGTTTGTCGCTATTTTTATTTCGAATTTGTATTATTGCAAAAAGTATAAAAATTTCATATTTGCATAAATCACGTGATATAAAAGCAATCAGCAAACAATACATTCAAGTTTTCAGTTTGGAACCCAAGATCGAAACCTGGCTCTTTGGGTGGCAAATTTATTTGCCTTCGAAAGGGATAGGACATTACAGAATGTATTGGAACATGGGAGTTTTTTTGTAACTATCCTACAAACATAGTTCTTCCCCACCATCTTGAGGTAAAAGATCCATAAAATGGTGAAGGTGGAGGTGGTGCATTCATTTTAGGGGTTCATAATCACATAAAACCACTCTCATCCAATGTTTGAGATAGATTTGTGGATGGAGGTATTCAAAATCTATTGTTGTGCATAAGGACCTTTTTAGGTCAAAGAGACAAGGACAAAGCATAGTTTGAGTGTGTTGAAAATTCTAAGGCAAATGCATTTGTGTACCTCACCATTTTAAAGAAAAAGATATTTATTGAGACATTGAGTTATACATAGTGTAGACCTTCAATTCCTAATACATTTTTGAGAATTTGATGGCACAAGCTATTTCATGAGACATTGAATAGAAAATAAAATCCTAAAAAGAGTGAAATAATGTAATTAAATAAGATCGTGTGCCATTGGATATTGACGGATAAATAAATACAATTTATTTGATGTTTTTATGTTCTAAAACCCTAAAGTGACATTATCACATCAAATGTTTTATTTGCCAAATCTACACAAGGAAATTAGAACAATTGTTTAAATTCACATGGGAAACACTTTTTGGAAAGGAAAATGAATTACAGTGATTACACCTGCTTTTTGGAAGAAACATGTTAATGCTTTAAATAACATAGTATTCAATTACAAGGTGAAACTGTTTTATGAATTTTGATCACAAATTGTGAAATACTTGAAGATAATATATTTTAATTTGATGATGCAACATAATTTTACAATTTTAGGTATATTTATACTCATCATGAAGCTCTTTTTTAGCTTGATTCAACAAATGCATTTTTAGATTTTTGAAAATTTTGAGATTTTTGAAGTTTGTGTTGGGATTTTAACCACTGATTAGATTAATATTTGCATATCTAAATACATCTATGAGGTTATAGCCATCCAATATGGTTATAATTGTTGTCCTCTCCGATTTTCCATGTCATTGGATGGGAGGGACTAGATGGTCAACACTATCATGCGAAGCGACGTAGTAGGGCCAGTCTTGAGAGCACAAGGCTTGGCTCGATTGGGAGCTTCCAAGAATGTTTACAAGGCTAATTCCTTTTAAGATGTGAATTTGAGTGCACAGTATTAATCTAACAACTTTAGAGAAAAGGTTTAGAGAAAAAGCAAAAAATAAAAGACACTCAAAAGAAAAAAAACTAATCTAACAGAGGCAATGCACCAAGATCAAGATAAGATCCCCCTACACAACAACCTTGAGTATAATGTATTGACACAATGAACACTTCCTCTTCTAAATATATATAAGCACAATAAACACACATACATAAAGGAAATGGGACAGGGAGAACCAAACACTGGGAACCAAATAGTCATAAGCCTTTGGTATGCATATATGAAAATAAAATTAGTACAATATTATGCCAAAAGTTGGGGCTCAAGGATGTTCTCGCAAGATCGCTCAGGAATACAAGTACTGCTATACCCAAAAAAAATGAAGAGAAATTTATAGGACTTATAACTTGTCAATGCTTTACAATGTTAAGAAACTACTATTTATAGATTACACAAGGGGATATTTTCCCTCCAAAATTGTGTAGAAATTTCAAGGATGACTACTCTTCTGTGTGTCAAGTCATATCTTTAATCAAATCACTAGTCCCTTTAGGTTATATGGATTTGTGCTCATTAATGTTGAATGATTTTGAGCCTTTGGATGTGCCCCTACTATTGTTATTGCCATAAATATTTTTTAGAATTACTCAAAGACTAGACATATGTGATCTTCTATATTATGGATCTAAAGTTGTCCTTGTTGTGGCCCCCATGTTGCAACCTCCAATGTGTTAGTCACTTATATCATGTAGTAGATGAGACTCAAAAATTTTCACCATTGTTACTTTTATAATCTCAACTATCGTCTCTGGAAGACATCCTCAAAAATTTTCTTCTTTTATTTACTTTGAAACTTCTAAAACTTTTGATCTTTTAGATATTTATTCCTTTCATGTCTTTAAAAAATTTTGCTAGATTTTGACTTTCACGGGCCAGATGTCACATGTCTTTAAAACTTTTGCCTTCCCCTTGTCAAAACTATTAAAAGTTGGTGTCAATTTTGATTGGAGTTTTTATCATACGATAAGATTCATTCTTCAAAACTTTTCTCCACCTTTTATCTTTAAAAAAATTTGATCAAAACTTTTGCTCATACTCATTTGATACTTCATTCCCTAATATTTTCTACTTATCTTCTACTTAGGCTGGCTTTCAATATTTTCTCAAAGTAAGGTTTGAGTGTAGTGAGAATTCACTATAGTTTTGGCGACTCATAAGGGCTCTTCAACTTAATAAATATGAAGAACCCATAATCAGTTGCCTTGTCCATTGGGCACAGAGTCAAAGGGGACCAAAATTGGGAGAGAAGTGAAGGTGGAAATTCTAGTAGTCAGTCTACAATTTTGCATCTTCGTAGCTTTTGAAACCTCAACGGTCTCACAAAATTGATATTACTCTCTATGCAATGGCATCAAAAAAAATTGCAATAAACTAAAACATATGTTACATATAATACATATATACAAGGGTTGTGTGGGTGATCTTATCCAGGCATGGAATCAAAAGGAGGCCATCCAATTGTTGCTTGATTCATTTGTTTCTTTCATTTTTTTCAGTTCCTCAGGTAAAATACTTTTGCCCTTAAGAAATTAGGACTCTTGAGCAACTCTCTTGTTGCAAGTAGACTAGTACCATAAATAAGCAATTTTCTTGGTAGACATAGACCAGTACCAATATTGACTCTCTGATTCACCTAGTCAAAGTACCTCTTCTCCCCTTGGTCAAATCTTTTTTTGTGTTTATGCCCCTACAATAATAGGTACTCTCCTTTTGAATAACAAAAGTGCCTACACTTGTTTTCTCAAGCACTTTGAAGGGATCTGACTTCACTACCTCTACTACCCACTAGCCCTTATAATCATTTATTTGGGATTGTAACCTATTGGTTGTTGGAGCACCTACTTACTATGCCTCCACATACTCTTCCTTATCAAAATACGAGGAGTGATAGGTTGGATGGTCGGATTCATCTGCTCTATGTCTCTAAATCCATCCATAAATAGGGCAACAAGCTGATCCCATTCAAAAATGGACTGTGGAGAAAGATATTTATAGCCCTTGTGATCCTTGCCTATAAACTATGCCACAAGAAATCTCAAAGCTATGTTTTACTTGGTGATACTATGCAATTGGTACTGGTAGATCATATTTTGTAGATGCATCAATGGAATCGCCAAATCTTCTTCAGTATAATATTGCATATACTTAAGTGTTTGTTAGCTTTTGATGGGTAGGTAGTGTAGGAAATGCAACCACAATATGCTGAATAAGTAAACTAAGATAACTAAAAAGTAATGGCACAATAATATGCATGAAAGTAAGTACATAAACATCTGCAAATAACTCATAAATATGTCATTAATCGAAGTAGAAAAAATAGTACAATGCTAAATAATGGAGGACATGAACACTTCATGAATAAATATGAAAGGACTACATTGTACCATTCTATTAAACTATACCACACACTCACTATATTAACTATCTCTCTTAAAACACTCACTATGAGACCCTTTATATAGGAAGATAAATTCCTTGGCCTTTACTCTACCTATCTATCTTATGTACAAGTGGACTGCTTGTACATTTACAACTTGCATATTGACAGTTGTGCATTTATTACAATACTTGGAGTAACTAACAAAATTTACTCTAAAGTAAACTCCTACTCTAATTATGTACATAAGGTGGTACATTTACATGACCCAAATGATGTAATAAGTTCTAACAGTGTTGACGTTGGAATGTTGTCCCATACTTTTTATGGCACTGGTGGTCGCAAGGGCTCTTATTGTTGTCCCATTAAATTTTTGTCCTCTAATTTGATTGTCCAAGTTATCAAATAGGAGGGACTATATGTTCGGGATTATCACACCTTGTGTTCAACAACACAATAGGGCAAATCTTGAGAGCATGGAGTTTGGCTTGATTGACAACCTCTAGGAATTTTTACGAGATTGACTCCTTTTAATATGTGATCTTAAGTGCACAGTCCTAATCTAAAAACTTTGGGTGAAAAGGATTAGAGAAAAAAGAAAGAAAACAAGACAACAAAAAGGAACAAATCTAATCTAATAGAGGTGATGTGTCAAGATTAAGATAAGATCTCCTTCACAAAAACCTTGAGTGTAATGCATTGACACAATCAACACTTCCTCTTTTGAACATATATAAGCACAGATAAACACAAATACATAAAGGAAATGGGACAGGGAGAACCAAACACTTGGAACCAAATAGTCACATGCCTCTAGTATGCATATATGAATATAAAAACATTACAATATCATGCGATAAGTAGGGGCTCGAGGGCATGCCCACAAGACTACTCAGGAATACAAGTGCTACTATACCAAGGAAAAATAAGGGAAAGCTATTTGACTTATAACTTGTCAATGCCCTACAACATTAAGGAACTACTATTTATAGATTACACAAGGGGATATTTTTCCTCCAAAACTATGTAGAGATTTCAAGATGACTGCTCTTCCATGTGCTATGTCATGTCTTCATTCAAGTCATTGGTTCCTTCAAGGTCTATAAATTTGTGCTCATTAAAATTGAATGGTTTTGAGCCTTTGGATGCACCCCTACTATTGTTATTGCCATCAACCTTTTTGGAATTACCTAAAGACTAGACGTAGGCAATATTCTATAATTTATGTTCTAAATCTAAAGTTGTCCTTGTTATGGCTCCCATGTTGTGACCATCAATGCGTCAACCACTTATGTTGTGTAGTATGTTAGACTATGACTTTTTTTCCATTGTTGCTTTTATAAGCTCAACTACCATATTTGGGAGATGTGATCATAGCTTTTCCTCTTTCATTTGCTTTGAAACTTCCAAAACTTTCGATCTTTTAGACATTTGGTCCTTTTGCACCTTTCAGAACTTTTGCCAACTTTCAAATTTTAGGGGCTAGATGTTACATGCCATCAAAAATTTGTCTTTCCCTTCTTGTAGAAACTATCAAAATTTGGTGGAAGTTTTTATTGAAGTTTTTATCATCTGAGAAGATTCATTCTTTGAAACTATTCTCCGCCTTCTACCTTTTCAAGATTTTGATCAAAATTTCTACTCGCACTCATCCAACACTTCATTCCTTGATTGTTTTCTACTTCTCTTTTATTTAGACCACCTCTCGATATTTTCTCAAGGTAAGGTATAAATGTAGTGAGAATTCACTACAATAACTATAATAAGAATTTGGACCAATAGTTACAACTAATCTAACCTCCAAATATAATATAAGGTGTAATAATAGGCTTATTATAATAATATAAATTTTTCTATCATTTCCCCCTTATTACATTATTTGATAATAATTATCTAATATATCTTCTTCTACTGGATCAAACTCGGAGTCAAGCTTGAGCTCTGGATCTTGGCTCTTGGCTCTATCTTTCCCTTTGTCTAATCCATTTCACTACTCTTAGGAATAAAATTCTCAATGTGAACTTTGCACTTGCACTTTACTTACTAGCGTTGGGTACTACTGATCATGCACTCTAGACATAAAAAACTCTTGATCACACATTATGTAACTACTTATTCAAAGCCTAATACACACAAATTTAGTAGAAATTTGTTGGAATTTTTGAGTAATTATGTTGTCATTGATGTCAAGTAGTTGGCAAAAGGTAAATTTCATAATGGTACAAGGAATTTGGCAAAAGAAATGGTTATAATATTTTATATTATAAGCCAAAGTGTTGGTTTAAAAGTTGTGCTATGGGCTCAAGAAGTTAAGGATTTAAATTATTTAAATTAAAGGTTTAAATAATTTAAATCTAAGTATTTAAATATCCTAAAAGTTGTGCTATGATTAGCTAAGGGCTCAAGAAGTTAAGGATTTAAATTATTTAAATTAAATATTTAAATATCCTAATTAAATTTTTAAATTAAACTTTATAAAAATAATAATAAGCTTTTTCAGATCTTTGTGGTTTATACTCAATATTTTAGTAGGATATGTTGCAGAGGATCCAATATGGGTTAGAAATCTATCTTTCAATAGATCATGTTGTGAACTTGAGTGACAACGACTTCCAATTTGCTGCACAAAATAAAAGTGAAAACCATACCTTTCCATGGCGTCTAGGGCAAGGATTAAAGAGATCACAAAATAAGTTTCAAGCAGCTGATCAAAAAATGGCTCAGATCTCAAGTGAATCTGGTGCTAAGGTGCACCCACAAAATAAATCTACTATGAAAACCCCTATCAAGGGTAAGAATTTCGAAGACTCAACCCCAAAAATGAATTTTAGGGATGCCCTCCATGGTGGACAGCCTCAGCCCAATGCTAATATTAATCTTAGGGCTTCCCATAAACCTCTAAGAATGCCTAAGATTGATCCCAGGAAAATGGAGTCAGGATGTCTTAAAGCAACTGATGGAACTCCTATTGTTAAGCTTGATATGGGTAACATTCAGACTGGCATTGAAGATCTGGAAAAAAGAGGACTAATTTGTCGGTTCGTGGGTTTTCGTTCGAGCCTATCTGCTTTCAAAGTCTGGGCTGCAAAAAGCTGGAAAACTAAAGGTGAGTTACAAATCTCTATTTATCCAAATGGTTATTTTCTTGTTTTATTTGCTAATAATGAAGATAGAGAGAAAACTTTTCAAGGGGGTCCCTAGTTTTTTGGAAGGGTAGGGCTTTTCATGAAGCCCTGGCATACTAAATTTAAAGTTAAAGAAGAGATGCCTTCTACAGCTCCCGTGTGGGTTAGACTCTTTGGCCTCCCTATTGAATTTTGGAATCCTACTATTTTTTCTTCAATTGGAAACTCTTTAGGAACTTTTATGATGATTGTTGATTGTACTCAAAATTTTGAACATATTATTTATGCTCGGATTTGTGTTTTAATGGATTTTGACAAACCCCTACCTAAAAATATCACATTACAATTTGGGGAAGACACTTGGGAGCAAGTAGTGGATTATGAGAACATTCCTTTTCATTGTAGAATTTGCCATGAATATGGTCATTTGGCTAGTGCTTGCCCAAATAAAATTCCTGATCAAAAGAAAGAAGATATAAACTCAACAAGTTTCCAAATGCCTAAGAAGAAGAACACTCAGAAAAAACTAGTTATGAAGGATCAATCAAAGTCATCTGCTAATATGTTTGAAATCCTTTCCACAAATGATGTCCCAAGTGAGGAAGGGGAAATATTGGAAACAAAAATCTTAGAAACACAATTTAAATATGAAGGGAAGAACTCAGAGACAAACCAACAAATCAAAGGTTTTCAACAGAAAAAAAGGAAGAAAATTTACACAAGAAAAACAATCTTTTAAATGTCAAAACTTCAAATAATACAGGTCCCAATATAGACTCTGTTGAACCCTCTAGTAAAATTTTAGTTGTGTATGAGCATTCTTCAAGGTTAGAAGCCATCTCAGATTCAATTGGAGTAAGTCAAGAAATAGGAAAAAAAACTGAAGATGGATTCTAATCAAAAGGTAGGTCGCAAGACCAATCAATATCATATGGTAAAAGAAGGTGAAAAGCTGGTAGAGGAAGGTAAGATTAATGCCCTTCCCAATTTTTTAGCCCTGGTATTAATGAAGATCATCACTTGGAATATTAGAGGACTCAAAGGGAGTCTTTCAAAACAAAATGAAATTAGAAGAATGATTCAGATAAATCATCCACATCTTGTTTTCCTTCAAGAAACGAAGATGTCAATGGAGGATATGGACTCAATTGCTAGTAAAATTTGGCCAGCTGGAAAAGTGGTTTCCCTCAGTTCCCAGGGGACTTATGGTGGCATTGCTTGTCTTTGGGACCCAAAAGAGGTAGTTATTCACCATATGGTTGGCAGTTGGGGTCTTTTGGCTATAGCTATTCAAAGTAGACATTCCAACCAACTTATGCTCTGCATTACTGTTTATGCTCCGACTACTTTGGAGGAAAAAAGACAGTGGAAGGATATTACTCATATTATCTCTCATTTTCCTGAAGCTTGGATCTTGATCGGAGGAGATTTCAATACCATCCTCTCTCTGGATGAGAAAATGGGGGGAAATAGAAATTTGGACAAAAGAACTGACCTCATGAGCGAATATATTGCAAACCTCCATCTTGTGGACATCCAACTAGATAATGGCCTTATGACTTGGTCTAACAGAAGGCAAGGCTTAGCTTGTATAATGGAGAGATTGGATAGGTTTTTGCTCTCTAAAAATTTCTTAATCCATGGTCACATTCCTAAAGTGAAGACTCTTAACAATGTTGGTTCGGATCACTGGCCAGTCATGGTGGAAATGTGGAAAACCAATGTGAGTTTCTCTCCTTTTCATTTTCAATTAATGTGGCTCGGAGATAGTTCCTTTAGACCTCGTGTGCAACAATGGTGGAAGGAAGGTAAGCCTAGGTATGGGACTAAGATGTTCTGTTTTGCCAAAATACTGCAATACATTAAATCCAAAATCAAGACTTGGAACTGGAAGGAGTTTGGGGATGTTCATAAAAAAAACATGAAGTTATTGCTCAACTTGAAAATTTGAATAAGAAAATCCATTTAGATGGCCTCACAGAGAATAGAAGTGCATATGAAATTAAACTCACAACTCAGTTAGAGGAATGGGAAAAAAGAGAACTCTTATGGAAGCAAAAATCTAGAATTCAATGGCTCAAAGAAGGAGATCGAAACACAAATTTCTTCCACAAATCTCTTCTAGCCCGAAGATCTCACAACTTTATTTCTTCCCTGAAATCAGATTCTGGAGATGTTGTCTATACTTGGGATGGCATGAACTCTATTGTTGTCGATTACTTTTCCAATATTTTTGTTGCTACTCCTCTTGACTCAACTTCTCAACAAAATGTTCTTCAAGCAATCCCTTCTCTTATCACTTCTGAGGAGAACTCTATTTTGATTGCTCCTATTACTATCAATGAGCTTCAATAGGTAGTTTTTAAAATGCAAAAAGGGAAAACCCGAGGTCCTGATGGTTTTCCCATTGAGTTCTACCAAGAGTTCTGGGATATCCTTCATGCTGATTTATTAGAGGTGGTGGAAGAAGCCAGGAAAGCCAAAGAAATTTTGAAGGTTATCAATAAAACTTATATTACTCTTGTTCCAAAAGCTCAAGAGGTTGATCATATCTCAGCTTTTAGACCTATTGCTTTATGTAATGTTCTTCTCAAAATCATTACTAAGATCATGGCAGAAAGGTTGAAGCCTCTTTTGCATAAGATTATTTCCCTTGAACAAGGGGGTTATGTGGAAGGGCGTCAAATAGTAGATGAGATAGTTCTTGCTCAAGAAGCCATCCATTCCATGGATATGCAAAAATCTCCTTCCATGTTCATTCGGTTAGACTTATCCAAAGCTTATGATAGAGTGGATTGGCACTTCCTTATCAAAGTTTTGAGGCAATTTGGTTTCTCTAAGGATTGGATGGATTGGATTATGGGATGTATCTCTTCAGTTTCCTACTTAGTTCTTATCAATGGCAGGCCTTCTCAATCGTTCCCAACTTCCAGAGGTATTAGGCAAGGTGACCCGCTATCCCCTTATTTATTCATCATTCTTGTTGAATGCTTGGGTAGGACTATAACCAAAAAGAGGGATAACAAAACCCTTGAGGGAGTTACCATTGCTCATGGAGCTAGACCTATCTCTCATATTCAATTTTTTGATGACTCTACTCTTTTAGGTAAAGCTACAGTTAAGGAAGCTTCTAATATTAAGCAAATCATTAGCTATTTTTCTAAGGCTACTAGGCAGTTGATCAATGAAGATAAATCTAAAGTTATTTTCTTTCACTGCTCTACCAGACAGGAATCCATGGTCTTGGATAAATTAAGATATAAGAAGACCTCCCTTTCGATCACTTATTTAGGTATTCCCATCAATATTCAAAGGCAAAAAAAAATATTGGAATTGGTTGTTGGACAAAGTCAAGAAGAAAATTGGAAAGTGGACCAACAGATGGCTTTCTTCTAGGGGTAGAATCACCTTGGTAAAATCAGTCCTTCAAGCTATTCCTATTTATGTTTCTTCCATGTTGAATATCCCAAAGGTTGTTCTTCGAGAACTGGATCAAATCAGTCATCGATTCCTCTGGAGTGGTACTAAGGAGAAAAGAAAATGGGCCTTGGTGAAATGGGACACTTTATGTCTTCCTAAGAATGAAGGGGGGTTAGGATTTTGGTCTTCTATTAATAACAACAAAGCTTTAGCTGCTAAATTATATTGGAGGATGTTGCATAACCCCAATGCTCTTTGGGCCAATAATCTTCGTGCTAAATATGCTGAGAACAAAAGTCCTGAAGACCTTGTTCGCTATCAACTTCCTACCAAAGGTTCTCCCATTTTAGCAGTTCTTAAGACTGGTGAGGATTTGATAAAGAAAAATTTATTTTGGATCATTCATAATGGTCAACGAGTAAATTTTTGGATAGATTCTTGGGATGGTCACAAGCCTTTGATAACTCAGTTTCCCGATTGGAGGCCTTGGATGGAGGAGCTTCACCGAGCTAACTGGATAAAGGTGGCTAATTACTATCGGTACCATATTGGTAATTCAAAGGTTGGTAGATATTGGATCCCTATTGAGGACTGGCCTATTCAAATCCCAGAAAGGCAAAGACAAGATATCCAAGGTATCCTTCATATGAGATCTCTCTCTTGGTCCCATGAAAAAGATTGTTTTGGATGGAACAACACTACTAAGGGTGAGTATTCAGTTGCTCAAGGTTATTTGACCTTATGCCATAATAATCCCAACCAATATTCTGACATCTTTTCTCAGTTGTGGGCTCAAAAGCTTTAGCCTAAGGTGAGGTTCTTTACTTGGCTTTTATTGCATCGTAGGGTGCTTACTGGTGAGCAACTTATGAAGCGTGGTTTTCATGGCCCTTTTAGATGTGAAATGTGTGGAGAGAATGTAGAAACTCTCAACCATATTTTTATTGAGTGTACTTTAGCCTCTGAGCTATGGAGGAGAATGGCCACTTTACTTGGCTTACAATGGTCCAATTTTTTTACTTTTGAACAACTTTGGAGGGATTGGCCTAAACAAGAGGGTGTTGATCACTTTATTAGGCAGTTAGTTTGGATGGGTTCTACCATTCTTCTTTGGAATATCTGGAATGAAAGGAACAACCAAATTTTTAATCAAGATAGGAAGGATATTCACTATATTTGGCAAAATACCATAGCCAACTTAGTTGAATCAGTCCATCAACTCCTTAATCACCCCCAAAACTCCCACCAAAGATGGGATCAAGTGATGCAAATATTGAAGATTAAATCTTCTAAGGGCAACCAACTTAAAGGGAATGTGAGTATTTGTAAGATGGATAGGACAAGAAATTGGCAACCTCCTCCTAAGGATTTTGGAAAAGTCAATACTGATGGAGCCTCTAGAGGGAACCCTGGAAAAGCTAGTGCGGGAGGAATTGGTAGACTTTCAGATGGCTCCCTAGTTTTTACTTTTGCTGAGAATTTGGGTATTCTTTCCAATAACCTTGTTGAGGGGTATGGTATCCTCAGAGGCCTTCAAGAGGCTACTAAGGTTGGATGGGAAAAGGTGTTAGTTGAGTCTGACTCTCAACTCATGATTAATATTTTGAAGACTCCTTCTAAGAATCATAAGGTTGATTGGAGAATAAAAAGAATTATTGAGAAGATTCAATTAATCCAGATGGGATTTTTGAAAGTTGATTACAATCATGTGGTCAGAGATCAAAACAAGACTGTTGATGCTTTAGCTAATTGGGCTTTGGACAAAGGTGATCTTACTTGTTATGGCCACCCTCCTAGATGGTGGGCTTCGCAAATAAGGGAAGCTCTTCTTTCTATCATTTCTTTGGATGGCTCCAGTTTTGAAGGTACCTAGTTTCTTCTTGCTTTATTTTTGCTTCTCTTTGGTTTGGTCAGGGTATTTTAGTTCCCTAGCTCAAACTATTCTTTCTTTTGTTTTCCTCTATTGATTCTTGCCTTAAAAGTCTTTTGGTCTAGAAAGGTCATTGTTATGTTCAATTTTTTTTCTTTTTTCTTTTTTGTTTAGTTTTTTGAGGTGTGTGTGTTTTTTTGTTTTGTTTTGTTTTTGTGTTCTTTGTGGTGTTTTTTGTTGTTCTTGTGTTTTTGTTGTTTTGTGTTTTTTTGTGTTTTTTGTTATTGTTCTTGTGTTTTTGTTGTTCTTGTTCTTGTGTTTCTGTATGTTTGTGTTAATTCGTGTTTTTGTGTGTGAGTGTTTTCTATGTTTTTTGTTTTTGTTTATTGGTTGTTGTTGGTTGTTTTTTTTATTTTATTTTAATTTTTTAATTTTTTAGGTTTTGGTTGTTTTTGTTTTTCATGTTTTTGTTTGTTATGTCTTTGTAGTGTTCTGTTGTTTTTGTCATGTTTGTGTTTTGTTTTGTTGTTCTTGTGTTTTTTCTATGTGGTTCGTGTTGTGTTTTTTTTTATATCTTATTGTGTGTGTGTTTGGTTGTGCTTTATCTTTTTGACACACTCAAGGAGCATGTTTTTTATTTTATTTTATTATTTTTATTTATTTATTTATTTATTTTAATCTTATTGTGTGTTTGTTTGCTCCTTGAGTATGTCAAAGGTGGTAGGCCAGGTTCGAGTCCTGGGTGATTTTGGTGGAATGGATACCCCTGCCTCCTTGGGTCTTACCCGAAAGTGGCATCCCTTCTGGGATGTTTTCCACAAAAAATAATAAGCTTTTTCAAAGCTTCAAGCTCCTACCCACCGATGTGTGAAGCATTTTGGAAATGTATATTTAAGAGGACCAAAAATTTCATTTATGTCAATGTCTAAGTCTAAGCACAATCGATTCAATTTTGGAAGGAGTAGAGAAAAGTGCTAAGCACTTTGTTCAATCGATGAAGGAAGGGAATAAGTCAAAGCAACGGTGGAAGATTTTCCACGTGGGTGGCTAGCCTAGATGGTCGTGAGGCTGGTGCTAGAGCGTTGGTGGAAGGAAGATTTTGTGTTTGAATCCCATGGATGCTTTTTACTGAGTAAGATAGTTGAAACATGTTTTTGACAAAGAGAAGGGATAAGATAAAGTGTGGGTAAGATTCTTTCCAAGCGACTGGCTAGCCCAATTAGTCACTGGGCTAGCACTAAGGCACTAGAAGGAAGAGAGTCACGGGTTCAAACCTCATGATCACCGTGTTGCAAGATAGAGAGGATAGGTTGTTTGTGTGAGCACGTTTGCAAGCGAAGAAGGAGATAATTAATATTTTCAAGGTATGAGGACTTAATTTTTATTATTATAAAGTGTTAAAGGGTTATGTAGTATGCAGAAATAATGAGTTGTAAAGTTTAATTGGGTTATGATTTTTGAAGTCAAATATTGGAGTTATAAGGTGTAGAAAAGGAATATTATTTTGTAATATGCTTTTTAATATGTTGAATGTTAGGTTGAGGGTATTGGAGTAATAAGTGTAAAGGATGATGTTATTGTTTACAACCTTTTGAAGGTAATTTGTTAAGAGAACTTATGTGAGTTAATGCATAGTCCTTGAGAACAATAAAAGAGTTATTTTCAGAATTCTTTGAGCATATTATTGAAGAAAATTAATAAGGATAATTTTGTGACATCTAACCATTGAGATTTTCAAAAATATTGAGTGTGATTGAGACAGGTTTTGAGATCTACTCTTCATAAAGCAAAAAGGTATGGGCACATTCTTCTTTGGCTGAGGTGTTTTATTGATTAAGGTTTTGTAAAACAATGTGGAGTGAAAATGATTGTTTGATGAGCATTGTTGAGTGTGGTTTTGAGATATCCAATATTGATTGATGAGGATTTTTATGGAATAAAGGTTGATGATAGAAACCTTGTTTGATAAGCATTGTTGGAAATATTGAGTGAACCTTCATGTGCATGATTAGAGTTTGTGCAAGATCATGAGTATCATTGTTATGTGAATTTTTTTTGATAAGCATTGTTGACTAAGTTTTCCTTGAGTGTTTTGTTGAGTTGAGACAAGTTCTAGTGAGGACTTGTTGAGCAAATTGGACAAGTTCTAGTGAGGACTTGTTGAGCAGATTTGAGATAAGTCTTGGTGAAGACTTGTGGATAGATTAGTGTGAGCTTTTATGGAAGATTACAATGCAAATTTGAGGTAAGTCTTTGAGAAGACTTGAGAGTAGAGGTTATTGATTGATTTGTTCAAATATTGAGTTAAGGTTTGGGGTAAATCTAGTAGAGTTGATTTGTGATTGAGACAAGCTTTGTGCTAAGGCTTGAGGACATATTTGAGGATAAAGATTGAGCATATTTGTGCTAGACCGAAGGACTATATTTAGTGTAGATTTGAGGATAGATATTGAGCAAATTTGTGCTAGATCGAAGGATTGTGTTTAGTACATATTTGAGGATGGATATTAAGTAGATTTGTGCTAGGTCGAAGGATTGTGTTTAGTGCAGATTTGAGGATAGATATTGAGTAGATTTGTACTAGACCAGTGTTTAGTGCAGATTTGAAGACATATATTGAGCATATTTATGGTAGATCGAAGGACTATGTTCAGTGTATATTTGTGACAGAGCTAAGAGTAAGCTTTGGAGGTGATAGAGTATAGAGGACAACAATATCTAGTGGATAGAGGTCCATTAGCCAGGGCAGTGAAGACAAGTCTTTTGAGTGAGGGCAAGAGTCTTCAGTGGATAAAGATCCATAAGCTAGTGTAGTGAAGGCAATAGTTATTCTATAAGATCACCAGCCATAGTAGAGGAGAAGAAGTTCTCCTATGGATAGATATCCATAAACTCAATTAGGGGATTGGTGTCTCCTTTGGATAGAGGTCCATAAACTTTGTAATAGGAAAAGGATTCCCAAAAAAAATTATTTGAGAAAAGTTTATAATGAATATTTTCTCCATGGAGTAGCCCATAGTGGGTGAACCATGTTAAATCATGTCTCTCATGTGTGTGATGATTTATGTGTGTTTATTGCTTTAATATTATTGATGTTATCATATGGATTGAAAAGCAAATTTTTTTATCTTATACTGTTCACCCCCCCTCTCAATATAAGCACATGTTCTTTAAAATTATGGTTTCACTCAATATCCTCTTGTGAATACGAACACCCACATCTATTCACAAGGATTAAACTTGAATTATTTAATAAATATATTCCTCCTCACTGTCTTTGTGGGGAGGATCTTCAACATGTAGTGCCATTCATACTATGTTGGTAATCTTAATGGCCTATCACTATTCTTAGCTTGAATATCATTTTTTATGGTGAGGTCAATCACCTTCTACTTTCTCTTATGCATCTTGGCCTTTTTAATATAAATAAGTTGTTACCTATGATAAGCATTGTATTTGTGCTTCCTTTGTTTGGTGGAAGGGTACATGGTTGATAAAAATGATTGAATGTTGAGTGTCTTATGCAAGGACTCTTAGTCATTCTTGCTAATCTCTATTTCCATCCCATTTAGACAAGAATCTACATATGAAGAAGAATTGCATTCAAAATGGACCTCTTCAACTTTGAGTTGCTTCATCTCAAGCGCTTGAATTTGCTGCTTCAAAATAACTAGGTGGTACTATTGAGTGATACATCAACCCAATTACCAAATTTGGATTACATATAATTGTTGCAAGGGAAAGTGTCAATTCATTGTCTAAACTTGTAGAAACATAAATCTAGCATAATACTTAGTTAAACATCAAAATATAAACATTTAATATCAAGGATTATTTCATTGAAATAAAGAAAAGCAATATTCTAGGCTTGTTGTCTCAAAGTAATCAATAGACATCATTCATTACATCATAATCATGTTAATTATAGCACGTAATAATATCTATTCTGAAACATATGAGTATAATAAATTAAAACTGAGTTTTAGAGGATGAAATTTGACTATTCTACTCCTATTCTAAGCAAATTTCAAATAAAATTCAAAAGGAAAAGGTTAAAGGAAGAAATAAAACAAGCCATTACATTCTTGAGAGCTTATTTTGAATCTATTAAAATAACAAATATGATTTTAACCAGATTTGACTTGACCAACCTTTGCATAATTTGAGGTCAAAGTGGTGCTATCTTTGAAGGAAAAAAGACAAAATACTAGATTTACCCAAATGTAACCACCATCAGCATGCACAGATTACATCAAGAACTCTAATAATTTGTATTACTTGAGATTTATTGAAATCATTACATCCTAAGAATTGCTAACATTTCAAGACTAAATCTCCAAGGTACAATGTCAAGGGCGTAGATGTCCACCGTCTACAAAGAAAAGAAAATTCTAAAAGACCTATTTCTAAAAGTGGAATACAACCTTTTGGAATGGGGTCTCAATGGCTATTTATAGCCTTACAATCTTGAATTTTTAGTGTTTTACAACTGTATGGATGAGTTGTCTACTTGGATGATGTGGCAGTCTATAAATTTTCTTGATTTTGATCTTCAATTTTAGCCTTGGATATTCTAACTACTTTAGTAACATCCCTATGAAGATTAGGTAGTTGAATAGTCACATTCCAAGTGGTATGAGTTGTCATGCACAAGGTTTTGAATTAGATTCAAGTTCAATGCATCTTCATTTTTGGATCTTTCGGCCTTGATATTCCGCTTTTGTTGTTGCCTATAAATCAAGAAGAAAAATCATTGATTATTTCAAATTTAATTTGGTAGAAAATTTATTTTAATATGGTTTGTGAATAGACATTTATTTTTTTAACATATTATTATTTTTTATTTGGTTATTGTGAGAAACCCCTATGACCGACATACAGGGCTAAGCAGTATCCTCCCAACCATGACCCCTCATAAAGCCGAGAGTTATACTTATCAATAGGGAATTTAACACAAAGCCACCATACACCCACCCTCTCACACACTCACCCACACCATGGTTTGAACCTTGAACCTCCCGAAGAAGAGCCAAAGCTCGAACTGTTGCGCTGCACCCCCAGGTGCAACATATTATTTTCTTTTATTGCTCATGTTGGTGGCTATATGTTTAAAAAAATTAAGTTGTTAATATATTATTTATTTAGTTATCCCTTTATTTATATTTCTATTTATGCAAGCTTTTGATTATAAATCATTTTTAAAAGAAATTAGTGCTCTTATTGGCCATTTTATTTTATTAATTTGATGCTTCTAATCTTTAATTCTTCATTAAAATCTTGATCTAAGGTTTGATATTCGTAGATAAAGGTTTTTTCCCCTTTGGCTATTAATCTTGTGTTAAAAAAATCAAGTCCAATACTAAGGGTTAGGATACTAAGGTTTGACCCTCAAGTCTTAAAGTATAGTGCTATTAATTCCATGTTGAATTATTAAGTTCAATCTTAGGTTATTTTTCTTTAATTTTCAATAAGGTCTAATGCTAATTCATTTCCAATGTATTAGGTCATCCACCAAAGTCCAGTGTACACAATTAGGCTCTTGTGGCATAAAATATATTTCTTTTCATTTAAGGTTCACTAAGGTTCTTGTCAAAACTATCTACCGATGCTAAAGTCCCATCCTTATAAAATTTGATATTAAGATGTTCGCCTTAGATTCTTGAAAATGCATGCATGACGTGGAGGGCTTTGAATGGTTTAGGAAATCCATGGATAAGAACACAATGAGAAATCGAATAGAGCAGATTAGAGTGGGGAAAATGAGCACTAGCATTTTATTAGCTAAAAATAGGTAGTCGAGATTGAGTTAGAGCAATGAGATCAATGGAGCGAAGTGGAGCAAGAAAAATGAGCACTAGTTTCCTATTGGTCGAAGCAATGGAAAAATAGGAATGGAGAGTGGAAAATGAGTGTTTTATTCATATTAGTCAGAGTGATGAACGAATAAGAATGGAATTGGGAAACTGGGCATTGGCTTCCTATTGGAGGAAAATGGATGAATAGGAATGAACAATTTATTTACCTAATGTTTTAAATATTTATGCCAATGGGGAGCATGATGTGTAGTCATAGGAGTAGCCATTGGGCTAATTGTACCAGTAATTTACCATTGATTATTGACATCATCTTTTGGTTGTGTGGAAGACTATGAATTTAAATGAACTATGGCACCATAACCCATTAAAATGGATAGTTTAGCTAGCAATAAAGAAGATAATTGTAGATAACAAACATGGGCATATATATACTTGTCTAAAAGCTGATTTTATATATGATTTAATGGAGGATAAATATTATATTACTGAATCCATGAAATTAATATTTTGATCATGAGCTCAAAACAGTTTCACAGTATAAAAAAAAAGGTAAATTTTTAAAGTGTCTAGAATTTAATGAATTTTTCCATATTTCTAATTAGGCAAAATGGGTATCCAAAATAGTTGAAATAGCTACAAAATTTATTGTGGATCGAAAAATATAGCCTTTTGAAATTCATAGACTATTATAGGGAATTAATATTGTTGAATGGTATTTTTGTTGTATCTCCTGAAATATTGATGTTGTGTATTTGAATTTGGTAATATTGCAAAGAAATACTCAAGGAAGGAGGGACGTTTTTCACAGGACTACCCAAGCTATCGAACTTGTTTCGGCCATATCTCACTCATCCAAACTCGGATTGAGCTGAAATTTTGAGGGTAGATGCTTGAAAAACCCTATAACTTCTCCACCAATTTTTAGATCATTTGGAGCAACAAATATCTTAGCACATCCCTATGTATGAACGTGATTTTTGGTAAGCGATTATGCGAGGGTTTCATCTGGGTTGACTGCAAGTAGCTCCATGGGTTGGTTTTTAGGGCCTTCGAGCCCTAGCGGCCAATATTTTTGTGGTTTATACTCAATATTTTAGCAAGATATGTTGCAGGGGATCCAAAATGGGTTAGAAATATGTCTTTCAATAGATCATGCTATGAACTTGAGTGACAACAACTTCCAATTTGCTGCACAAAAGAAAAGTGAAAACCATACATTTCCACAACATCTAGGGCAAGGATTAAAGAGATAATGAAATAAGCTTCAAACAGTTGATCAAAAAATGGCTCAGATCTCAAGTGAATCTGGTGCTAAGATGCACCCACAAAATAATTCTACTGTGAAAACCCCTATCAAGGGTATGAATTTTGAAGACTCAACCCCAAAAATGAATTTTAGGGATGCCCTCCATGGTGGATAGCCTCAGCCCAATGCTATTATTAATAGTAGGGCTTCCCATAAACCTCTAAGAATGCCTAATATTGATCCCAGGAAAATGGAGTCAGGATGTCTTAAAGTAGCTGATGGAACTCCTATTGTTAAGCTTGATATGGGTAACATTCAAACTGGCATTGAAGATTTGAAGAAAAGAGGACTAATTTGTCGGTTCGTGGGTTTTCGTCCAAGTCTATCTGATTTCAAAGTCTGGGCTGCAAAAAGCTGGAAAACCAAAGGTGAGTTACAAATCTCTATTTATCCAAATAGTTATTTTCTTGTTTTATTTTCTAATAATGAAGATAAAGAGAAAACTTTTCAAGGGGGTCCCTAGTTTTTTGGAAGGGCAAGGCTTTTCATGAAGCCCTGGAATACTAAATTTAAAGCCAAATAAGAGATGCCTTCTATAGCTCCCATGTGGGTTAGACTCTTTGGCCTCCCTATTGAATTTTGGAATCCTACTATTTTTTCTTCAATTGGAAACTCTTTAGGAACTTTTATGATGACTACTGATTGTACTCAAAATTTTGAACATATTATTTATGCTCGTATTTGTGTTTTAATGTATTTGGACAAACCCCTACCTAAAAAGATCACTTTACAATTTGGGGAAGACACTTTGGAGCAAGTAGTAGACTATGAGAACATTCCTTTTCGTTGTAGAATTTGTCATGAATATGGTCATTTGGCTAGTGCTTGCCCAAATAAAATTCTTGATCAAAAGAAAGAAGATATAAACTCAGCAGGTTTCCAAATGCCTAAGAAGAAAAACACTAAAAAAAACCAGTAATGAAGGATCAATGAAAGTCATATGCTAATATGTTTGAAATCATTTCCACAAATGATGTCCCAAGTGAGGAAGAGGAAATAATGGAAACAGAAATCTTAGAAACACAATTTAAAGATGAAGGGAAGAACTCAAAGATAAACCAACAAAACAAAGGTTTTCAACAAAAAAAAAGGAAAACAAATTACACAAGAAAAACAATATTTTAAATGTCAAAACTTCAAATAATACAAGTCCCAATATAGACTCTGTTGAACCCTCTAGTAAAATTTTGGCTATGTACGAGCATTCTTCAATATTAGAAGCCATATAAAATTCAATTGGAGTAAGTCAAGAAATAGGGAAAAAAAATTGAAGATGGATTCTAATCAAAAAGTAGGTCGCAAGACCAATCAATATCATATGGTAAAAGAAGGTGAAAAGATTATAGAGGAAGGTAAGATTAATGCCCTTCCCAATATTTTTAGCCCTGGTGTTAATGAAGATCATCACTTGGAATATTATAGGACTCAAAGGGAGTCTTTAAAAACAAAATGAAATTAGAAGAATGATTTAGATAAATCATCCACATCTTGTTTTCCTTCAAGAAACGAAGATGTCAATGGAGGATATGGACTTAATTGCCAGTAAAATTTGGCCAACTAGAAAAGTGGTTTCCCTCAGTTCCTAGGGGACTTTTAGTGGCATTGATTGTATTTGGGAACCCAAAGAGGTAGTTATTCACCATATGGTTGGTAGTTGGGTTCTGTTGGATATAGCTATTCAAAGTAGACATTCCAAACAAATTATGCTCTGCATTACTATTTATGCTCCGACTACTTTGGAAGAAAAGAGAAGACAATGGAAGAATATAACTCATATTATCTCTCCTTTTTTTGAAGATTGGATCTTGATCGGAGGAGATTTCAATACCATCCTCTCTCTGGATGAGAAAATGGGGGGAAATAAAAATTTGGACAAAAGCATTGACCTCATGAACGAATATATTGCAAACCTCCATCTTGTGGACATCCAACCAGATAATGGCCTTATGACTTGGTCTAATAGAAGGCAAGGCTTAGCTTGTATAATGGAGATATTGGATAGATTTTTTCTCTCTAAAAATTTCTTAATCCATGGTCACATTCCTAAAGTGAAGACTCTTAACAATGTTGGTTCGTATCACTGGCCAGTCATGGTGGAAATGTGGAAAACCATTGTGAGTTTCTCTCCTTTTTATTTTCAATTAAATTTGGATTAGAGACAGTTCCTTTAGATCTCGTGTGCAAAAATGGTGGAAGGAAGGTAAGCCTAGGCATGGGACTAAGATGTTCTATTTTGAAAAAATACTGCAATACACTAAATCTAAAATCAAGACTTGGAACTAGAAGGAGTTTGGGGATGTTCATAAAAATAAAACATGAAGTTATTACTGAACTTGAAAATTTAAATAAGAAAATCCGTTTAGATGGCCTCACAGAGAATAGAAGTGCAGGTGAAATCAAACTCATAACTCAGTTAGAGGAATGGGAAAAAATAGAAGAACTCTTATGGAAGCAAAAATCTAGAATTTAGTGGCTCAAAGAAGGAGATCGAAACACAAATTTCTTCCACAAATATCTTCTAGCTCAAAGATCTCACAACTTTATTTATTCCCTGAAATCAGATTCTAGAGATGTTGTCTATACTTGGGATGGCATGAACTCTATTATTGTCGATTACTTTTCCAATATTTTTGTTGCTACTCCTCTTGACTCAAATTCTCAACAAAATGTTCTTCAAGCAATCCCTTCTCTTATCACTTCGAGGAGAACTCTATTTTGACTGCTCCTCATTACTATCAATGAGCTTCAATAGGTAGTTTTTAAAATGCAAAAAGGGAAAACCCCAGGTCCTGATGGTTTTCCCATTGAGTTCTACCAAGAGTTCTGGGATATCCTTCATGTTGATTAATTAGAGGTGGTGGAAGAATCTAGGAAAGCCAAAGAAATTTTGAAGGTTATCAATAAAAATTATATTACTTTTGTTCCAAAAAATCAAGAGGTTGATCATATCTCAATGTTTAGGCCTATTGCTTTATGTAATGTTCTTCTCAAAATCATTACTAAAATCATGGCTGAAAGGTTGAAGCCTCTTTTGCATAAGATTATTTCCCTGAGAAAGGAGGTTATGTGAAAGGGCATCAAATAGTATATGAGATAATTCTTCCTCAAGAAGCCATCCATTCCATGGATATGCAAAAATATCCTTCCATGTTCATTCGGTTAGACTTATCCAAAGCTTATGATAGAGTGGATTGGCACTTCCTTATCAAAGTTTTGAGGCAATTTGGTTTCTCTAAGGATTGGATGGATTGGATTATGGGATGTATCTCTTTAGTTTTCTACTTAGTTCTTATCAATGGCAGGCCTTATTAGTCGTTCCCAGCTTCTAGAGGTATTAGGCAAGGTGACCCGCTATCCCCTTATTTATTCATCATTCTTGTTGAATGCTTGGGTAGGACTATAACCAAAAAGAGGAAAAATAAAACCCTTGAGGGAGTTACCATTGCTCATGGAGCTAGACCTATCTCTCATCTTCAATTTGTGGATGACTCTACTATTTTAGGTAAAGCTACAGTTAAGGAAGCTTCTAATATTAAGAAAATCATTAGCTATTTTTCTAAGGCTACTGGGCAGTTGATCAATGAAGACAAATCTAAAGTTATTTTATTTCATTGCTCTGCTAGATAGGAATCCATGGTCTTGGATAAATTAAGATATAAGAAGACCTCCCTTCCGATCACTTATTTAGGTATTCCCATCAATATTCAAATGCAAAAAAATAAATATTGGAATTGGTTGTTGGACAAAGTCAAGAAGAAAATTGGAAAGTGGACCAACAGGTGACTTTCTTCTGGGGGTAGAATCACCTTGGTAAAATCAGTCCTTCAAGCTATTCATATTTATATATCTTTCGTGTTGAATATCCCAAAGTCTGTTCTTCGAGAACTAGATCAAATCAGTCATCGATTCCTTTGGAGTGGTACTAAGGAGAAAAGAAAATGAGCCTTGGTGAAATGGGACACTTTATGTCTTCCTAAGAATGAAGGGGGGTTAGGATTTCGATCTTCTATTAATAACAACAAAGCTTTAGCTACTAAATTATATTGGAGGATGTTGCATAACCCCAATGCTCTTTGGGCCAATAATCTCCGTGCTAAATATGCTAAGAACAAAAGTCCTGAAGACCTTGTTCGCTATCAACTTCCCACCAAAGGTTCTCCCATTTTAGCAGTTCTTAAGATTAGTGAGGATTTGATAAAGAAAAACTTATTTTGGGTTATTCATAATGGTCAATAGGTAAATTTTTGGACAAATTCTTGGGATGGTCACAAGCCTTTGATAACTCAGTTTCCTGATTGGAGGCCTTGGATGGAGGAGCTTCACCGAGCTAACTGGATAAAGGTGGCTAATTACTGTCGGTACCATACTGGAAATTCAAAGGTTGGTAGATATTGGATCCCTATTGAGTACTGGCCTATTCAAATCCCAGAAATGCAAAGACAAGATATCCAAGACATACTTCATATGATATCTCTCTCTTGGTCCCATGAAAAAGATTGTTTTGGATGGAACAACACTACTAAGGGTGAGTATTCAGTTGCTCAAGGTTATTTGACTTTATGCCATAATAATCCCAACCAATATTCTGATATTTTTTCTCATTTGTGGGCTCAAAAGCTCTGGCCTAATGTGAATTTATTTGGCTTTTATTGCATCATAGGGTGCTTACTAGTGAGCAACTTATGAAGCATGGTTTTCATGGCCCTTTTAGATGTGAAATGTGTGAAGAGAATGTAGAAAATATCAGCCATCTTTTTATTGAATGTACTTTAGCCTTTGAGCTATAGAGGGGAATGGCCACTTTACTTGGCTTACAATGGTCCAATTTTTTTACTTTTGAGCAGCTTTGGAGGGATTGGCCTAATCAAGAGGGTGTTGATCATTTTATTAGGTAGTTAGTTTGGATGGGTTCTACCATTCTTCTTTGGAATATCTGGAATGAAAGGAACAACCGAATTTTTAATCAAGATAGGAAGGATATTCACTATATTTGGCAAAAGACCATAGCCAACTTAGTTGAATTAGTCCATCAACTCCTTAATCACCCCCAAAAATCCCACCAAAGATGGGATCAAGTGATGCAAATATTGAAGATTAAATATTTTAAGGGTAACCAACTTAAAGGGAATGTGAGTATTTGTAATATGGATAGGACAAGAAATTGGCAACCTCCTCCTAAGGATTTTGGAAAAGTCAATATTGATGGAGCCTCTAGAGGGAACCCTAGAAAAGCTAGTGCGGGAGGAATTGGTAGACTTTCATATGGCTTCTTGGTTTTTACTTTTGCTAAGAATTTGGGTATTCTTTACAATAACCTTGCTAAGGGGTATGGTATCCTCAGAGGCCTTCAAGAGCCTACTAAGGTTGGATGGGAAAAGGTGTTAGCTGAGTCTGACTCTCAACTCATGATTAATATTTTGAAGACTCCTAAGAATCATAAGGTTGATTGGAGAATAAAAAGAATTATTGAGAAGATTCAATTAATCCATATGAGATTTTTGAAAGTTGATTACAATCATGTGGTCAAAGATCAAAACAAGAATGTTGATGCTTTAGCTAATTGGGCTTTGGACAAAGGTGATCTTACTTGTTATGGCCACCCTCCTAGATGGTGGGCTTCACAAATTAGGGAAGCTCTTCTTTCTATCATTTCTTTGGATGGCTCCAGTTTTGAAGGTACCTAGTTTCTTCTTACTTTACTTTTGCTTCTCTTTTGTTCAATCAGTTTATTTTAGTTCCCTTGCTCAAACTATTTTTTCTTTTGTTTCCTTTGTTGATTCTTGCCTTAAAAGTCTTATGGTATAAATAGGTCATTATTATGTTCATTTTTTTTTCTTTTTTTTTTGTTTATTTTTGTTTAGTTTTTTAAGGTGTGTGTTCTTTTGTTTTTTTTTTTTTTTTGTGTTCTTTGTGTTGTTTTTTGTTATTCTTGTTTTTTTGTTGTGTTGTGTTTTTTTTGTCATTGTTCTTCTATTTTTGTCGTTCTTGTTCTTGTGTTTTTGTTTGTTTGAGTTAATTTGTGTTTTTATGTGTGAGTGTTTTCTATATTTTTTGTTTTTGTTTATTGTATGTTGTTGGTTGATTTTATTTTTATTTTTATTTTATTTTTCATTTTTTTTAGGTTTTGGTTGTGTTTATTTTTCATGTTTTTTTTGTTATGTCTTTGTAGTATTTTGTTGTTTTTGTCTTGTTTGTGTTTTGTTATGTTGTTCTTGTGTTTTTTCTATCTGGTTTATGTTGTGTTTTTTTTTTTTTTATCTTATTGTGTGTTTGGTTGTGCTTTTCTTTTTGACACACTCAAGGAGCATGTTTTTTATTTTATTTTATTCTTATTTATTTATTTATTTATTTTTTAATTTGTTTTTGTGTGTTTTTTTTCTCCTTGAGTATGTCAAAGGTGGTAGGCCAGGTCCAAGTCCTGGGCGCTTTTGGCGAAATGGATACCCCTACCTCCTTTGGTCTTACCCGAAAATGGCATCCCTTCTGGGATGTTTTCCACAAATAAAAAAAAGATAATATTGTAAATATTACCTCAATATATTTTCATCAAGCTTTGAATCACATCAAAATGATCTCTCTAGAAAAAGTTATAGCCATTTTAAGCTTAGAGCTAATTATAGAAACAAAAATGGTAGAGTTTTGAAAACCCTAAAAAGTAGCTTAGTTTTTCAAACTATGAAACTAAATTGACATTCAATGTGAGTAAGCTTAAAAGGATAGATGTAAACACCTTTGTATAAAACTTAAAATTTCAAGTGGATCCCCAATTGGGGTAGGTTGTGCAATGGTGACTCTACTGAAAAATGCTCTTGAGCATTTTCGATAAAGAACCCAACAACCCAATTTGAAAACAAAGAAACCTAAATTAGAAAAATACAAATCACTTAGCAACATTAAAGAAATATGGGGTTAAACAATTTTGACTAAAAATAGATATTCATTTTCCTTAGCTTTAAGGTGTGTGCTTTGTGCATTCATTCCTATTCTTGAATCTTATCAAAATTCCATCATTTGGTTTGAAATTAGGCTATTGGGGGTGTCACTCGTAAATATTTACTATTGCATTACTCCATAGTCAATCAAGTATCCATAGCTCTGGTGGAGATGATCTTGATACCTTCTAGACATTGCTATACTACCAACCATAAATCTATAGCCCCGGTTATCCAGGTCACCAGCATTTGAGTTAATTTGCATTATTGTTTTTCTTCTTGATTAAGAAATATTTAGATAAATTGCAAATATTATATGTGCTTTTGGGTTAGATGTCTATAAGGCTAAAAATAGAGTGTATATATGTTTACCTAATTATCAAACCAAGATGATTTCATTCTTTATGATCCAAACATTATTTAAATATAGTTGATAGATGTGCAGCTTTAGCAAGATGTTACATTATTTTAGTGTCCTTTGGTTTAGCCCATAATCCAAGAATAGCTACAAAGTCAACTGGTTCACCAATTTTCAATTTCACCTAATTTCAAACAAGTCCTCCATCTTTAATTAATAGAAACGTTTCCTTTATAGGAACCAAAAGCTGATTTCAATTTGAATATACTTGTCAAAATTAGAAGGAGAAAGTGTAAATAGGTAAAGTAAAGGTGGGGACTAAAACAATAAAACAAAATAAAACTCACAACAAAGAATTCTAACTAATTAAACAAAACAGATAAAAGCAAACATAAATCAAATAAAGCAAAACCAAACACTTTAGGAAAAAAATTAAGCATAATAACAAAAAGTAAATGCTAAAAAATATAAAAAAAAACTAACTCAAAACATAATTTTACCTAAATGAAGAAATAAAAGAAAATTAAAATAATAACAAAAAATATATACATTATAGGAGTCGTATTAAATTTCCCAGGGTCACAGAAATGGTTATGATCATTTGTGAGATGCATGTAATGACAAGCATGATGGCTTTCTAGGCCTTATACCATAGTAACACTAGACCTAGAAAATTAAAAGCTCTTATTTTACCTCTCTCATCCCACCAGTTTGATTTAATTCCATCACCACTACCATACTTAGACTCTTATATTATATGCCAAACTTAAGGGTCCCTAAATGATCCTCAATGGTTTTTTGTATACTTAATGGGGTAACAATTGTTGAGTAATTATCTTCAGTTATAGTTTCCACTACCACAGTGTAAATTCCCATTTTTTGTTTAATGCACAAAATATTATTGCCATTCTTGCGATCACTGATGAGCTCCTTCAAACTTGGCCCTATTTTTGAAAATTAAATTACCATATTAACACTCAATATTTTAGATCAATCATAGTTGAGCAACATCCCAAATGATTTTGGAATATCCACGACCTGGACATTAGTGTATTTTTGTATCCTAGGTTTAGTAGCCAATTTCTTATGGACTTGATTCAACACCCCAACCATATTTACCTCAATCTTGTCCAATGTAACAACCTTATTATTTTGGTGAGTAGGAGTCAACCCTAATTTCTTGTTAACAACATATGGTATTTCATTATCAATAGCACTTGAATCCACAAGGTAGTTATGCAAAACTTTATCAGAACTTCTAGTAGTCGGTAATTAAGGTGGGGATTCTACCTTTTCTATGTTTATAGACACTAGGGCATGAGTAGCCTTTGTAGTTTCTTCTTTCTCAACCACAAAATTCTTGTGGTTAGTCAACTAAATCAATGGACTATTTTCTTTGGCTTTATTAAGGTCTTCAATAATATCATATCCAATATTATTTGGTTCTAGATTTTTCTCAATCTATGGCAATGGCATGTTGATTGCAACATATTTATGTGGGATAGGGCTTTTAGTGTCTTGCATCTTAGGTGGGATGGAATTTTCTCTAGGAGGTGTGAAAGAAATCAGTGATTCCTCTCCTTTACTCTAAAGAATATAATCATTATCCTTCTAGAACAATTGGTGAGATTTCACCTCTTCTTCAATGTCTTCTTTAGATTCCTCTTTAGATTCATATTCATCCACTTTTGATGGTTTATATGTTTCTAAAACTAAGGTTGTCCCTACATTTTAATTAACTTGATTCCTACAATCCTCATTGGTGGGTACTAAATCCAAAATTGTGATCTCTTTCTAGTCAACATCTAAAGTAGTTTTAAACTTTGGACAATCAGTTTTAGCAAGGTCAACCAAATTTATAGAAGCTTCTAGGTTGTCATACAATTGATTGCTAGTAATATTTGGGACTCCTCCATTATCTGAGTGAGTATCCCATTGCTTATTAGTCACTTGGAAATTACAATTCCTATTCTAAATATTATTTTTAGGAAGTGTATTATGAGGTACTTGATTTTGTAATTGGATCATATCACCACTGAACTTCTGGATCATATCACTACTAAGATTTTGGACTAATATCTACAAGTTATCTAATTGAGAATTAACATTATTGGTCTGGAGTGAAATAGTTTGGTTTGTTGTGTTATTGGGAGATGAAATAGGATTTTAAAAAGCTAGTATGGTCTTATTTGGAGTATTATTTAGAAAAGCTAGGGTTTTTTGAGACGAATTAATATTTGGAAATGCTAGCACATTATGAGTAGCAAATTTATTATCAAGATATGTGGGAGTAATAATATGGATAGGAGTAGAAATGGGATTGAATGGTTTATTATAATTGGGGTATAGTAAGGTATTCAACATTGGAAACTATTGTGAAAGGGCTTGATTAATCATTGGAACTTGGTTAAATGTACTTGGTTGTCCTAAGGAAAGTAACTGACCAATTCCAAAACCTTGAGGCATTAATTATTGTTCTATAGTTAAGGATTCATTGTATACCATGGGTAGAGTGGTTATATGAGGTGCTTTCCTTACAAGCATGCATGTAAGAGGATCTAAAGCTCTAAAATACATTTGTATGATTGTATAAAAGTTAAGTGTATAGGGTGGAGTTAGCTAGTTATAAAGCTTATTGTAGCACCCTAAAATTGGCGTAGTAAAACCTTAATAATTACAATTACTCTAGTAATTATTCAAATTCAAAATTTAACCCCCTAAACCGCTCCTAAACCACCGCCTAATCTGTTTCCTCGTTTCCCATGCCATTTTTAGAGTTTGTTTTGACCGTTTGACGATATCGTCACCGATCAGACGATATCGCCTCAGATCGAATGATTTCGTCTAGGCTAGGAAGTCCAAACGATCTTGTCCCAAAACTGATTTTTCATAATTAGTCTCTGTTCCAACGACATCTCTAATCTGGGCAGAAGCGTGTCTGCACCGTTAGAGACCCTCCCCATTGGAGATCTCCCAAATTGGAATGATCTCCAACCTCCTAACCTCCCTCCTAAGCCTATTTAAACTTAGGACTCCCCCTTGGCATTCCCCTGGCTGAATTTTCCTGTAAACCGACCTTCACACGCATTAGAATAATCTGTATTACCATCTACATTTGTTGCATCCAATTTTCTTGCAGAACCTTGTCATTTTTCAACTGGAGCAAGCTTACATCGTCACAGACGATCCTATTCAGATCGAAGACGATCCTGTCAAATCAGAGACGATTTCGACTGCAATCATCATTGGGGGCAATCAGTGCCTAGAGTTTGCATTTTCCTCTTTTCATCTGCTATTTTATTCTACAACTAGCTAGTTTATTCATTATTTTTTGCTATTCTGCATCTTGGAGTTCACCCATATAGCTTAATTGCATAATAAGGTCATGATTAGCTATTAAAGTATTGCAATTCACTCGCATTTCTATTCAGGATTATTTGTTAACATCCTTATTGTCATTTTACATCATTATCCTCTATTAGCATTACTGCATTTTTTGTATTTCATGTCTATTTCTCTGTTTGCAGGTCTTTGACGAATTCGTCAGATCTCAGATGATCCTGCAGGTCGGAGACGATTCCGTCAAATTCTAGATGATCCTGTCTACTTCAAGAATCAGAACCTTCATCAGACATCCGGATCAGGTATGGCTCTGTAATTTAGCTCTTTCTCTTTGTTTCTGTTCATATTTGTTTGTTGTATTTCATCTAGTCTGCATTTTCATAATAGATCAACTTAGATTCTTTTGGCCAAACCTAGGACCCGAATGTTTAAAGCTAAAACTGAACATATTAAACACATTCCCAACCTAGGTGTGGAAACTGCCATTCAAACATTTCCTGGTGAACCCACCATCCATAAAAAAATCACCATAATACACCTCCCCTGAGATGCGGGACCTTCGCAAGGCCTCTCAGTCCAGGTACTGTGCCATCCTTTTCACATCCCCCTTTCGGGCACGGATCCTATAGCCTGAAGGTAAGGGTGTGAAAAATTTGGAGCGATATTACCTTCAGGCTATAGGATCCGTGCCCGAAAGGGGGATGTGAAAAGGATGGCGCGGTACCTCGGACTGAGAGGCCTTGCGAAGGTCCCGCCTCTCGGGGGAGGTGTATTATGGTGATTTTTTTACGGATGGTGGGTTCACCAGAAACGTTTGAATGGCAGTTTCCATGCCTAGGTTGGGAATGTGTTAAATGTGTTCAGTTTTAGCTTTAAACATTTGGGTCCTAGGTTTGGCCAAATGAATCTAAGTTGATCTATTATGAAAATGCAGACTAGATGAAATACAACAGACAAATATGAACAAAAACAGAGAGAAAGAGCTAAATTATAGAGCCATACCTGATCCGGATGTCTGATGAAGGTTCTAATTCTTGAAGCAGAAAGGATCGTCTAGAATTTGACGAAATCGTCTCCGACCTACAGGATCGTCTGAGATCTGACGAATTCATCAGACAAATTTGTCAGAGACCTGCAAACAGAGAAATAGACACGAAATACAAAAAAATGCAACAATGCTAATAGAGGATAATGATGTAAAATGACAATAAGGATGTTAAAAAATAATCCTGAATAGAAATGCGAGTGAATTGCAATACTTTAATAGCTAATCATGACTTTATTATGCAATTAAGCTATATGGGTGAACTCCAAGATGCAGAATAGCAAAAAATAATAAATAAACTAGCTAGTTGTAGAATAAAACAACAGATGAAAAGAGGAAAATGCAAACTCTGGGCACTGATTGCCCCCAATGATGATTGCAGTCGAAATCGTCTCTAATTTGACGAGATCGTCTCCGATCTGAACAGGATCGTCTGCGACTATGTAAGCTTGCTCCGGATGAAAAATGACAAGGTTCCTGCAAGAAAATTGGATGCAACAAATGTAGATGATAATACAGATTATTCTAATGCGTGTGAAGGTCAGTTTACAAGAAAATTTAGCCAGGGGAATGCCAAGGGGGAGTCCTAAGTTTAAATAGGCTTAGGATGGAGGTTAGGAGGTTGGAGATCATCCCAATTTGGGAGATCTCCAACGGGGAGGGTCTCTAACGACGCAGACATGCTTCTGCCCGAATTAGAGACATCGTTGGAACAAAGACTAATTGTGAAAAATTAGTTTTGGGATAAGATCATCTGGACGTCCTAGCCCAGACGAAATCGTCTGATCTGAGGTGATATCGTCTGATCAATGACGATATCGTCAAACGGTCAAAACAAACTCTAAAAATGGCATGGGAAACGAGGAAAAATATTAGGTGGTGGTTTAGGAGTGGTTTAGGGGGTTAAAATTTGAATTTGAATATTTACTAGAGTAATTGTAATTATTAAGGTTTTACTGTGCCAATTTTAGGGTGCTACATTTTGCCCCCTCTTTAGTGAATTTTCCGAAGAAAATGCGTTAAAGATGAGTTCTTCTCGATCTACGAGAAAGCAAAAATTATTCCCATTTTTAGGCGATGATTCTTGGTCTAATCGTACGACAGCTTACTATGGTGCCCCCTCCGTGTTTTTACCCAAATCGAACGTTTGAGGTAAAAACGCGAAAAAGCAAAATTTTAAAATGTTGTTAATTGTTTTGAATAAAATTAAGAAAAATAGGGTAAAACCCTAATTTATTTTTACTATTCATTTTCTCTGATGATATTTTTGATGATATGACTTGTTCATATGTTTTTATGATGCTTTAATGTTTTGATTTGTTTGATTAATGATTCATGTAATTATGTCGTTTTGAAAATATTATGGTTTTTAATGGATGCTTTAGAATTTAAATGAAATAATCTGATAGAACAAATTGGTTGTTTGTGATGTGATGACTTGATAAAAATAAAAAGACTTTTAACAATAATTTCAAAGGACATTGTCGCTATTATAGACCATTTCATGGAGTCGCCGCTCACTCGGTCGTCAAGCTAATCCCAGTATAGAAATATTGTTAAAAAGTAAAAGAGTGCTTAAGAGACTGTCTTAAGACTTTGGTGCAATGGTGCAAATGATGATGATGATGGTTTGTTTTCAGATTTTCATAAAAATAGTATGCATGAAAATATTTTGAAATGATTTTTGCTAGGCATAAATTCCTAAGTGTGATAAATTTTTTGGATAATTCCCTAGGAATTATACCATCATTGCAATTCTGCATGTTGACAAAATGACATGAAATAGTGATAATGTTCGTTCTTTTGAAAGCATAATTGTGTAACATAATGATTTAAGTCATATGTTTTTGATGAATTGATTTGAAATAAATGGAGAATAAAAATTGGTACAATGGTTTGCGCTAGGCATAGAATATTTAGGTATAGACTTATACCATCATCGCGAAATCCAAAAAGAGATAGTTTTATTGCATGGTTGATTTTTAATAAACAAAAAATATGAAGATGAGGACTTGCGCTAGGCATAAAATTCCAATTTTGGTTTTAGAACTATACCATCATCGCGAAAGTCGACAATATATATATATATATATATATATATATATATATATATATATATATATATATATATATATATATATATATATATATATATATATATGTGTTTTGATTGTATGGTTTTGAAAGAAATTTTGATTTTTTCTATTATGCATGTAGTTGTCTTTATACTAAACAACTATTCTCAAATAAGAAAATGAAATTATTCCAAACAATTTGCAAAAATATTTCAAAGTATCTTGAAGACAAAAGTTAGATTTATAAGGAATCCCATGTGCATATGTGAGTTCATTTCCAATCTTGATTTATCATAATGATACACAAAATCTCTCAAATACAAATGTGTGTGCAATTGCATTGTTCATTTACCAGTTTTGAGCAAGATAATTTGATACAAGTGATTTGAATTAACCAAATAAGTGTTCATGAACCATGATTTAGATGCATATAACCATACCATACTACTATGTAAGTCGAATTATCAAGAGCTAGCTAATCCATAAGCGGACATAGGTCTGTACAAAAGAAGGTTGCTAATGTGATAGACATATCACCATGCTAGGAGTTACCCAAGGCCAAGCGGGTTGGGCACAAACCACCTGTTATGGGGCTTACCTCACAGTTTTCGAATAATTGAGAATTCCAAGGATTCAAGCTCATCAACCCTTCTTTTCTTTTCAAAGGGTAGGGAAAGGGATTTTATTGCTTTTGCTTTTGCTTTCTTTTGCTTTTCTTTTGTATTTTTGCTTGATAATGCTTGGAACATTGTTGTAATGATATAAAATAACATTTTCCTTTTTCTCTTTTTCTTGAACTTTTCTTTTCTTCCTATGCTAGGGATACTTGCTCGGATTAGCTGTAGAACAAGGGATTTTTATTCTAGGTAGGGGTGAGCTTGTCCTTTTGCCAATTCTTAAAGATTATAGACCATGTGCATGATAGGATAACATGGGAAAATTTTTGCTCAAGAAACCACTTCTACTATGTAGCATAGCATGGATATTACAAATATAATCATTTTATTGTGAAAGGATGTGCTTGGTTTAAGTAAATAACAAGATCAATTCTCTGTGCTCAAACTTTATTTAATTGAATTTTGTGGACTTTGATATAAGAGAGATTAGTAATCATGCCAGATAAAATCAAGATACTTATTTTTGTGTTTGCAAAAGTGAGGGATTCCAAATAAATGCTAATTTATCCAAAATAATTTGAAAATATAACTGCAATACTTCAAGAATATACAACAAATATTTTTGAGGATTTTGATAATTTTGATGTTTTTATATTTTGATTTTAATTGATGAATTGAAAGAAATACAATGTGATTGTTTTTTTTTGAAACTTTTATATTTTTATATGAATTTTTTAGATGATGGAATTGTGGTATATACAAGATGATCTATATACATTATATAAGGTTATTTGAGTATAGCATGTCTAAGGTTGCTTCAAAATCAAAGGAGGTTTTGAAGGATAATTTGGTTGTGGTGAAAGTAAGAACAAAAGGTGATGAATAAAAGGTAGCGATAACACAAGCTTTGTTATAATGTAAAATAATGTAGCAAAATATTTGACTTTTATATGTATGAAATTGATCATATTACAAAATAAAATATCAGAAGGATAAGAAAGTTCTTCATTCTTATCACTATCTTCCAAGTCTTGATAAGATGGAGGGAGCATATATAAAATATATGCATGGGTGTTATTTGGCAAACAAGGATGATCATATATGAATGAAGAAAAGTGATGGATAAAAAGTAGTTGCGACAATGGAGAATGTATAGAGCTTGATGTTTCAACCGTTAAATATTCTTCAAATGGTGTTGGGTCACCATGTATGGTGACAATTTTATTTGTAATTTCAAACTTCAAACATTGGTGAAGAGTGGAAGGGACAACCCTCATCGTATGAATCCAAGGGCTTCTGAGAAGTAGGTTGTAAGGTGAAGGGCAATATGTTACATAAAACAAAGTATCCAGGATATTGGGTCCAATATTAAGGGGAAAAATTATAGTACCTTGAGCTTCTTGAATTTCATTTTTAAAAGATTTTATAATAACATTTGATTCATTAAGATCTTCTTCCTTTATTTTGAGTTTTTGGAATAATTGATAAGTGCATAAATTAAGAGAGGAGCCATTATCTACCATGATAGTTTTAACAGGTGTTTCTTTACTAGATCCTGTAATGTAAAGATAGTAGTCTTCTTGAGGAGTAGAGGAAGGAGTCTCCTCATCATAGAATGAAATATGGTTAACCTCAAGAGGGCTTACACCATTAATTATGTTCTTAGAGAAAATATGATGAGGAACAAATTGTTGGCTAGGTATCTTGAACAAAGTTTCCTTATGAGAACTTTGTAATACTTCTAAAAGGGATATCTTTGCTTGAGGATTAATCACTTGTTGTTGGCTATCAAAGTGGATTTCAGATTGATATTTTGATTCTAAATATGAGATTTCTATGCTTACATTCCATTTTGGATCATTCTCTAGAGCCAAAGATAGTTTTGAAGGTTGGTCAAATGAGGAATCCATCTCTTGAATATCAGATTGGGTTGATTGAACTTGAGGTTGCTCATTTATAGTTTTTGTTACAATATTAGTAATATCATCATGAAGGGACACATTAACATGCAATATTTTATTGGTTTCTTGTTGTTGATAATTGAATAGGGGTTCTTGGGAGATCCCCATGTCTTGATTGATTATTGGTATTTGTTGTGTAGGAGTTTGATTGTTTACTTGAGATTTATCATCAGTTGTAGATTGTAATTCCTTTATATTAAAAAGACCCTCATCAATCAAATCTTGAATTGAACATCTTAAGTATTTACATTTTTGTGTCATATGTCCATCTACTCTATGATATTCACAATGTAGCTCAGGTTTAAACCAATCTGTTGTGGTATCAGGTTGTCTTATGGAAGGGAGTTCAATCCTATTTGTGTCAAGTAAATACTTGAGAATTATATCCATTGGTTTATTGAGATTAGTAAATTTACATGATGAAGGTTTTCGAGAGGTTTTTGATACGTGCCTTAGGAATTTAGTCATAAAAGGACCTAATGGTTTCTCACCTCTACTTTCTTTACTATGGGTAGAATGATGACAGGAAGATTGCGAAGTATGAGGTGAGTGCATGGTAGAATTGGAAGAATAAGTATTTTCTTGTTGAAATAGATGTGTTGTATTGAAAGAAGCATGTTGAAAGGGTGGAGGAGGATTGTATGTGGATTGATAGACATAATATGGATATATGGGAGAATAGATAATATCGTTATGAAGAGGATTGGCAAAGGGATTTTCCTGTTGGGGTAAGGATGAAAAATGAGAAAAGTGTGATGGAGGTGGTGTTGAATAGGGATGAGGTTGGTCATAATCAACAAATTTATTTGGCTGAATTCTTCCAACATTACTAATGGGCTCATATTGATTTGAGTAAAAACTCATGGTTTCTTTAGTACTTCTAAAAGTAATATTTAATATCTACTATTTAGAATTGAATCTAAAACATACAAACTTGAAATGATGATTTTGTTATATTTTTTTTTCTTGTATACATATATATATTATATTTATATATTTTTTTGTTTTTTTATATTTTTGAATCAGAAGGTTGTGTGTTCGATTCACGTTGGGTTCACCAAAATGTATCGCTCCAAATTTTTCACACCCTTAACTTCAGGCTATAGGATCCGTGCCCGGAAGGGGGATGTGAAAAGGATGGCGCGGTACCTCGGACTGAGAGGCCTTGCGAAGGTCCCGCCTCTCGAGGGAGGTGTATTATGGTGATTTTTCAATGGATGGTGGGTTCACTAGGAAACGTTTGAATGGCAGTTTCCATGCCTAGGTTGGGAATGTGTTTAATGTGTTCAGTTTTAGCTTTAAACATTTGGGTCCTAGGTTTGGCCAAATGAATCTAAGTTGATCTATTATGAAAATGCAGACTAGATGAAATACAACAGACAAATATGAACAGAAACAAAGAGAAAGAGCTAAATTATAGAGCCATACCTGATCCGGATGTCTGATGAAGGTTTTGATTCTTGAAGCAGACAAGATCGTCTGGAATTTTACGAAATCATCTCCGACCTGCAAGATCATCTGAGATCTGACGAATTCGTCAGACCTACAAATAGAGAAATAGACACAAAATACAAAAAATGCAGCACTGCTAATAGAGGATAATGATGTAAAATGACAATAAGGATGTTAAAAAATAATCCTGAATAGAAATGCGAGTGAATTGCAATACTTTAATAGCTAATCATGACCTTATTATGCAATTAAGCTATATGGGTGAACTCCAAGATGCAGAATAGCAAAAAATAATAAATAAACTAGCTAGTTGTAGAATAAAACAATAGATGAAAAGAGGAAAATGCAAACTCTGGGCACTGATTGCCCCCAATGATGATTGCAATCGAAATCGTCTCTGATTTGACAGGATCATCTCCGATTTGAACAGGATCGTCTACGACGATGTAAGCTTGCTCCGAATGAAAAATGACAAGGTTCCTACAAGAAAATTGGATGCAACAAATGTATATGGTAATATAGATTATTCTAATGCGTGTGAAGGTCGGTTTACAGGAAAATTCAGCCAGGGGAATGCCAAGGGGGAGTCCTAAGTTTAAATAGGCTTAGGAGGGAGGTTAGGAGGTTGGAGATCATCCCAATTTGGGAGATCTCCAATGGGGAGGGTCTCTAATGATGCAGACATGCTTCTGCCCGGATTAGAGATGTCGTTGGAACAGAGACTAATTGTGAAAAATTAGTTTTGGGACAAGATCGTCTGGACGTCCTAGCCCAGACGAAATCGTCCGATCTGAGGTGATATCGTCTTATCGGCGACGATATCGTCAAACGGTCAAAACAAACTCTAAAAATGGCATGGGAAATGAGGAAACGGATTAGGTGGCGGTTTAGGAGTGGTTTAGGGGGTTAAAATTTGAATTTGAATATTTACTAGAGTAATTGTAATTATTAAGGTTTTACTGCACCAATTTTAGGGTGCTACACTTATGAAATCTGGTATTGAATAGCCTTAGAGGTTCGTTGGGTTCCCTTCTAGATGAGGAAAATTTATGGTATATGATACCATAATCTATGGTAATATAAACTGGCTGATGAATGTTGTTTCTAGCTCAACCTAGGAGGTAATAGAATTTGCAGGGTAAACTAATATATCAATCATATACTAGTTCATCCAAAGTGAAAGGAAACATCCTATAGGCCACATCTTCGTGTTCAACTTGTAACCATATTAAAGCATTTTTATAAGCCTGTATATGTTCTTCAACTATTCCAGCTCCATCGTATCTGTACCTAGGTAGGTAAATTTCTACATTCTTAGACATATCATGGGCTGGTCCAGAAATATTTAGTGGACTATTACCACCTAACTAGGGTGCAAATGTTGCCATTGGTGTACTTAATGGAGTGTCAAATATATCAATGAATGGTATTAATATTGAGATGAGGTATTAATGAGAGGAAGAGTGCTTGATTGGCCTTTACTATTTTGGGATATTTTATGAGGAGAAATACTATGAAATTTAGTATCACCTTCAATGAACTTAGAATTGGTGATAATAATCCTAGGTTCCAGTTTTAACAATAAAGAAGTATGATGTATGATAAAGTATAACAATGAGAATTAAACAATGTCAAGAAATCAATAATTAAGCTCAAGATTAAATAATCTATAACAAGAATAAATCAAAGCTTACGATTGAGGTTATTAAACTGATTAAACCTATAGTAACAATGAATCAAACATTTTAGACCTTCCTTTTAGCACCATTTCTTGTTGAGCACTGAGGACTCAGAGGACTTAGAAAATTGACAGTCCACAACTTAAAGTGATAATGAATCTAACAATTCATGCCCTAAAGTAACAATAAATTAACAATTCATGTCCCTTCCTCTAGCACCATTTTCTATTGAGTGATACATCAACCCAATTGCCAACATACATCAATGGTTAGAACAATTGTTCTCTCTTGAAAGGGAACATTTCTCCCCCAATGTTCGAATGATAGGGTATCTTATTGTTAAATATTAAACCAAAAGAATAAATAGAGAAGACAAACAAATAACTAAGGGTTGCTTATAACTATTCCAAGAGGGAGTGTCAATTCATTGTCTAAATTTGTAGAAACATAAATTTAGCTTAATACTTAGCTAAATATCAAAATGTAAATGTTTAATATCAAGGATTGTTTTAATAAAATAAATAAAAGAAATATTCTAGGCTTGTTACCTCAAAGTGGTCAACAAACATCATTTATTGCATCATAATCATGTAAAGTATAGCACGTAGCAATATCTATTATGAAACTTATGAAATAAATCAAATAAAAAAAGAGTTTTAGAGGATGGAATTCAACTATTCTACTCCTATTCTAAGCAGGTTTCAAAGAAACTTTAAAAGGAAAGGGTTAAAGGAAGAAATAAAACAAGCCATTGCATTCTTGAGAGCTTATTCTGAATTTGTTGAAGTAACAAATATGAATTTAACTAGCTTTGACTTTATCAGCCTTTGCACAATCTAAGGTCAAAGTAGTGCTATACTCGAAGGAAAAGGACAAAATACTAGAATTGACCCAAATGTAACCACCATTAGCATTTGCAGATTATACCAAGAACTCTAATACTTTGCATTACTTAAGATTTATTCAATAATTACATCCTCATAATTGCTAATATCATGTGATTACAAGACTAAATATCCAAGGTATAATGTCAAGGGTGTAAATGTCCATCGTCTACAAAGAAAAGAAAATTCTCAAAGACCTATTGCTAAAAGTGAAATCCGACCATTTGGAATGGGGTCTCAATAGCTATTTATAGCCTTAAAATCTTGAATTTTCAATGTTTTACAACTGTATGGATGAGTTGCTTGCTTGGATGATGTGGCAGTCTATAAATTTCTTGATTTTGATCTTCAATTTCAGCCATGGATCTTCTAAATGCTTTAGTAGCATCTCTATGAAGATTAGGTAGCCGAATTGTCATGTTCTAGGTGGTCTGAGTTGTCATGCACTAGGTTATTAATTAGGTCTAGGTTAAATGCATTTCATTTTTGGATCTCTTGGTATTTGTCTTCTACTTTCATTGTTGCATATAAATCAAGAATAAAATCATTTATTATTTCAAATTTAATTTGAAGAAAAACTTATTTTAATAATGGTCATTGAATGGACATTTTAATTGTTTAAAATATTATTTTCTTTTATTGCCCATGTTGGTGGTTATATGTTTAAAATATTTTAAGTCGTTAATATATGATTTATTTATTTATCCCCTTTATTTAGATTTCCATTTATGCAAGCTTTTGATTATAAATCGTTTTAAAAAAAATTAGTGCTCTTATTGGCCATTTAATTTTATTAATTTGATGCTTCTAAAATTTAATTCTTTATTAAACTCTTGGTCTAAGTTTCAATACATCGATGGAGGTCTCCTCTTTTTCACTAAGGTTTAACATTCGATTCTTAAAGTATAATGCTATTAATTCCATGTTGAATTATTAAGTTCAAATCTTAGGTAATTTTTCTTTAATTTTCAATAAATTCTAATGCTAATTCATTTCCAAAGTATTAGGTAATCTGCAAAATTCCAACGTACACGATTAGGATCTTGTGGTATAATATATATATATATATATATATATATATATATATATATATATATATATATATATATATATATATATATATATATATATATTGCTTAAGGTTCACTAGGGTTCTTGTTGAAACTATCTATCGATGCTAAGATCCCATCCTTATAAAATTTGATATTAAGATGTTTACCTTAGATTATTGAAAATGAATGCATGACATGGAGGGATTTGATTGGTTTAGAAAATATATGGCTAATAAAATACCGAGGAATTGAACAAAGTGGAGTAGAGCAATGAAAATGAGCGCTGGCATTTTATTAGCTAAAAATGGATGGTTAGGATTGAGTTGGAGAAATGAGATCAACAGAGCGGAGTGGAGCAAGGAAAATGAGTGTTGGCTTCCTATTGGTCGAAGTGATGGATGAAAAGGAATGGAGTGAGGGAAATAAAAATTGAATTCCTATTGATCAGAGAAATGGATGAATAAGAATGGAGCGGGAAAAATGGGCGTTGACTTCCTATTGAAGGAAAATGGATGAGTAGGAATGAAAATTTTATTTACCTAATGTTTTAAATATTAAATGCCAATGGGGAACAGGGTGCATAGTCATAGGAGTAGTCGTTGGTATTATTTTTATGGTAATTTACCATTGATGAATGACATCATCTCTTGGCATTGTGGAAGACTATGAATTTAAATGAACTTTGGCGACAACCTATTAAAATGGATAGTTTAACTAGCGATAAGGAAGGTAATTGTAGACAACAAACATAGGTATATTTATACTTATATGAAAGCTAATTTTAAACTTTATTTAATGGAGAATGAACCTTATCTTATTGAATCCATGAAATTAATGCTTTGATCAAGAGCTTAGAATAGTTTCTTACTATAAAAAAGGTAAAATTTTAAAGTGTCTAGAATTTAATGAAACTTTTTACATTTCTAATTTGGCCAAAAGGGTATCGAGAAAAATTGAAATAAATAGAAATTTTATTGTGGATCAAAGGATATAGGCTTTTGAAATTCGTAGACTATTATGGGGAATTGATATTCTTGAATGATTTTTTTATCATATCTTCTAATATATTGATGTTGTGTATGTGAATTTATTACCATTGTAAATATTATCTCAAGATATTTCTAGTAGGCTTTGAATCACATCAAATGGATATATCTAGCAAAAGTTATGGCTATTTTAAGCTTACAGCTAATTATAAGAACAAAAGTAGCAAAATTTTGAAAACCCTAAAAAGCAGCTTAGTTTTCCAAACTTTGAAAAGCAATTTAATTCAGCTTGAGCAATATTAAAAGGATATATGTAAATACCTTTGTATAAAACTCAAAATTTCAAGTGGATCCCAATTGGGGTAGGTTGTGCAATGGCAACAACAAATGGAGATGAATTCAAAGCTCTTTCAGCAAAATTGATATTCAACAACGATGAATTTCTCTCACATATTTTAAAATATACTAATTGATCATTTGATCAAGATATATAAAGAAAAAATATTATAAAAATAGAAATATAACAAAACAAGGATAGGTCCAAGGATCACTTGAAGATAGAATACTTTGATTAAAGACTAAAGTCTTCAATAACAAAATAATGTATTACAAGGGGGTGTTGGAGAATATTACATTATTTAGTACATGCTAATGTACCCCCATGGTACCTTAATGGTACACCTTGTAAATATTAGACTAGAGTCAAATCTTAAATTAGAGTGTGAGAAAATATTTTATGTAATGTAATAATGTGCAGGAAATGCACAAGTGTTATATAAGTGTGTATGTGCAGGAAAAGCAAAGTGTCATGTGAGTAAGTGTACAAGTGTGATGTGTGTATATGTGCACAAGTGTATTACATGTAAGTGTGCACAAGTGTCCTTAGATTAAAGAGTGCTAAGTGAAGATTCATGTATAGGTGTGCATACAAGATAGAGTCATGTGTATGCAAGTGTCAAGTAGAGAAGCCATGAGTCATGAGACTTGGCATAAGGAAATTAACAGTCAAGTAACCAAAGAGTCACTCTACAATGGCTATATATTACTTCACGGGTGAATATAGCAAACATAGCGATCATAGTGATCACAACGAGTATAGAGAGCATTGTTATCACCATTGTAATAGAGTTTTATGATACATTTGTAAGAGGAAGAGAAGTAATAAAGATTACATCTATTTGAGTAGCTAATATTGTAAGTTGTGCTACATACTTTGTACATGTATGATTCAGGATATTACATTCATATTTTGCATATTAATGAATTCTATTTGATATATTATAAGCCTTGATTTACATATTAGTTGGCTCATATTATTCTTATTTACATCATAATATTTATCTTACTAAATTTCGGCTATCATAAATTTGATCTTGTGAATTTAATCGTATGAGTTTACATTAATATTAAGGCTTCAAAAACCAGTAGAGAAAAGGAAATTGATTTTTTTTTAAATCATAAAATACAAATGATATTTTAGAAAACCTTGAAAAATTCAATCCTAAAAGTAAGACATACATTTGATTATAAATGGAAAAACAAAAAATTATTGGGTGCCAATGATAGGAATAATGAAATCTATAAATAAATGTTTCTCCTAGACCAAGCTTTCTAATATGAGAGAGATCCTCCTGACCCAAGTCTACCTAGGATTTTTTATTAGAAAACCCTTCTTCCAATCTTACTATTAGCTTTTAAAGAACTCTTCTTAGTTACTTCAATCATATTTGCTGTTAAGAGAAATTGTAGAAGCCACATCGTTGATAGAAAAATAAGTAATGGATATTCACACCTACTTTGATACCATGTTAAATTTTATAGTAGTTTCCAAAATAAATGAAATCAATACATTACCCAGTATTACCTGAAAATAAATACACAAAATATATAGGGGTGTTTATGAACACCAAATAATCTCACTATGAATGAATATAATTATACCCAACTAAAATAAAATGGTTAGTATGATGAGGTATTTATACCCAGATACAAGTTACTTAATGGTTAAGGTTATAAGACCAACCTTTAGGAATAAAATACAAATGCACCTTTTTCAAGGTTTAAATGGGCCCAAATGGCTAATATGAATGATATAATGCATGGTATTAAGAAAAGCTTAACCACCACATATTCCAACAATGTGTACTACAATATAAACCCATTGTATTTATTACTTATGAAAATATATCTACTTTTTAGAGTATCCCTATTGATTTCATGATAATTGAAGGTATTTGTAATTCAATATGTTTGAAAGTTCTTCTCATTTAAATTCTTTAAATTTTTTATTTTACCTTATTGTACATTTATGTTATAAAATAAAAAATCTAAAGAATTGAAATGAGAAGAATTTTAAAAAATTTGTAAGGATACCTAACATTTATTATTCAAAGTGATACATCATGTAATAAGCTACAAGATGGTGTATAAAATCTTTATGATATTTTATTCAGCAGCCTTTGAATGACCCAAAAAATAATCAAAGAATCATAATTTCTATTACATCATCACCAACAACATTGTTTTCATCATAAATCCTAGGTAAATTCAATGCAGGAGGGAGAAAAGAAAAATAAATAAATTACATTTTAAGTTCCCCATATATCATTAAATTATTTCCTTATCAATTCAAATAAAATGCAATGTAAAGCTACCTTTTGTCATCAAATAAAGTAAAATATTACTTTCCTTTTTTTGTTTTCCTCTTTTAGTTGATCATATAAAATGCTATTAAGTGCCAAGCATAAAAGCCTAATCTCATTTTATTTTTTATAATTTGTAGTACAATAACATTAAAATCATCACTTTAATTGAAAGACATAATCCAAAAATACAAATAATTAAAAAAAGAACACATCACTTAAATCTCGTCCTGAAAAACTTATGATAAATTCAAACATAAGTTTTTGATAAAATAATAGATACAAGTTTTAAAATTTTCTCTCTCCTTCCAATAGTAGTAGCCTTTTTCAACCCATAGATTAAAAAAATCTTCATATTTGTATCTAGGTAGATCTAAATTATTAGTAAGGGTCACTTAAAGGTTTTTCTTTTCTCATTGACCATCCTTTATGCACATGATGAAATAAATGGTCACTTGGATGAAGGAAGAATCCATAAGAGGAATAGAATTTTTAGTTGATTATGGATAGGAATTTTTGGTTTATTATGGTGATAAGTGGGAAGATCTCCATGGAGATCTCTCTTTCCTCACCACATTTAATTATACCAAAAATTTACATTAAGAAAATTTTAGGTCAACACATGAAAAGGAATTTAATATTTTAGATATTTCCTTTGTTTTCAAGTGATTTTTTTTTAGTTTTAGGATTTGAACTAGCCACATGCTATTTCTCACATTAGTTAGATTTATTTTCCATTTTTTAAATTTCTTTTTGGTAGGTTGGTGCTCTACTACAAAGGTTCAATCCATAACCAAAATATAAGTTTTCATTATAGTTTCCACAAATTACATAAAGTTTAACATTCACCACAAGCCAAATGCAAGAGAGTATAGAAGCAAAATAAAAATATTGTAGTCTATGAAACCATGTTTACATCATGCATTTTTCTAAACAATTCCCATGTCTCATGTATTCTCTCATATTTTGCATCTATATTGCAATAAATTCCTAGCATGCCCTTATTTTCCCATTTGTAAAACTTGAAACTCCTTGGAAACTCCACAAAAATTTCTACAAAATCATCATATTGACTTCCCACATTTCTTATCACTTTGAACCATAAAATATCCAAAGTTCAAGTTTTTAGATGTTTCATGGGTATTTGCATAGGGCCCACATGGGACACAATGACCCACTTAATACAGTTGAATTACTATAAATAAACTCTAAATTGAGGAAAAAAATAACAAAATTATGATGACTTGAAAATAAGTATAGGGTGTAGAATATAGAACAAATAACACACTCTTCAATGAAAAAATAAATTTAAGCACATATGGATTCACTAACTTGGTGAAGCAAAACAAAAGAAAGAAGTGAAGGATTTAGATTTTTTTTTGTTGTTGCATTCTAATGTTTGGTTTATATCTTCCAAAAAAAGAACACCATACAAGCGGGAAAACAAAATATTGGGACGTTGATCCCAAAAGTCTTGACTTATGATATTTTAATGGCTACCCTTGATCTTGAGGATGATGAAAGTCCTCCTCATACCAACGGAAAACATTAAAGAAAATCTTAATCATTATTTGATTTAGGCAATCAACATTTTCTTGTCAACTTTAGCTAAAATTACTACTTTCTCTAACCATGGAAAAGAGAATTTAACTTTATGATCCTTTATTAAAATCACTTTATTGGCTAGCCTATATATACATATGTTCTCTTCCCTTAACGTATCTATAAACCTAATTTCTTCAAAATATATAGCAAGGTTTTTTTTTTTTATAATTATCTCTTGTATGTTCCATGAAGCCTTTGCTTTCCTCAAAATTACCTTTATTAATATTCATGAATCCCCTAGTTTTATCATCACACGTCTTGATTCATTTCACCAAAGGGAATTTTCTTTTATATTTTAATCTTGGCCACAAAATGACTGCATGATTTAGATTAGAAAAATTTCTATTGACTTTGGCATAATATACAAGGACATATAACATGTTGGAATGGCCTGTAAGACTGATTTAATTATTTGCACTCTTCCTGCTAATGATAACCATCTACCTTTCCATGTTGGTAGTTTATTATGAACTTTACTTATAACTATATTTCATAATTCTATCCTCATTATCCCCTCAAATAAGGGCATCCCTAGATATGTTGTTGGTAAATTTTTGTCCTCCATTTGAAGTAACCTACAAAATTTTGTATTTTATCCTCTTAATTTTTTGCCCAAATGCTTTTTGTTATTCCTTTGATAAGTTATTCAAAGCTTTGGCCTTGTTTATCCCTACCCTCCAAAAAAGGGTTGTATCATCTACAAACTATTGATAGATGATGTTGTTGATGTTATTACTAGCCTTAAGTTTACTTATTACTCCATATTTGTAAGACTTCTTCAAATTTCTTCTCAATAACTCTACCATAATAATGAATAGATACGGTGATAGAGGATATCCCTATATAAGACCTCTTTTAGCTTTATATAATTATGTTACTAGCACATTGACCAACACTAAATATGATACTATAGAGACAAAATATTTAATCCATCTAACCCATTTCTTTGCAAATCTAATATTTTATAATACAACAAAAATATAACCCCGTTTAACCCTATCATAGGGTTTACTCATATCAAGTTTTAAGATTATTGCTGTCTCTTTTCTTGAAATTGCTAAATGCATTACTTTATGAGCTAGTATGACCCCATCTAGAATTTATCTCCCTTTCACAAATACTCCTTGCTCTTCTAAAACAACTTTTTCTAACAATATTCTTAATCAATTTCCATCACTTTGGAGATATCTCATATGCCATATTACATAGGATTATGGGCCTAAATGAATCAAATAATTTTTCATCCTTCCTTTTTGAAATCAAGGTAAGATATATTTCATTTATATTATAAGGTATGTATTGTTTTACCCTAGACTATTCCACTACCACAAACAAAGATCTTTACTATTTCCCAGTTATGCTGATAGAATACTACTAAGAACCCATCTAGACCTAGGTATTTATCCTTATCAAAATAGAAAAGAGCTAAATGAACTTCTTCTAAAGTAATAGGCTCCATTAGTTTGCTATTGTCTTCATTAGTTATAACTAAATGTACTTATTTAAGAAGTTTATCATTAATAACTTCAAACTCCTCTAAGCCTAGGGTATTATGGTAAAAATGCCTTGCCTCCTTTCTAATTTCACTTTGGTATTCAATCCAAACCCATTCTACTAATTTAATTCTACTAATTTTGGATTTTGATCTCTATACTATTGTCATCCTATGAAAAACTATGTTTTATCTCCTTCTTTTACCCATTGTTCATCTTGATTTTAATATCTAAAATTTATCTTCCTTACTTAAACTATTATGATATTCACTAAGAATTTCCCTTTCCTTTGAGCTTGAATTTTTGTGCTCACCTTTTTGGAATTTTAAAAATTTCTCTTTTAGTTCTTTCTTCTGAAAAATATTTCCAATAGTATTGTTATTTCATTCTTTTAATCTAGGTGTCAATGATTTAATTTATTTTAATGTGTATACAACCTACCATTTCTTGAAGAATTTCATGTATGTGCTATTATATCATAAAATTAAGGATGGTATTCCCACATATGCTTAAATTTAAAATATGATATATTTTTTAATTCACTTACCATTGTTATTGTCCAGTGATCTAAACCAATACTTGTTAAGGTATTAATTTTAGCACAATTTCATTTATCTAGCCAATGATCTGAGAGTATGCATCTATTTTATTTTTTTGCTATCAAGAAAATAACTTGTCTTGTTGTTGGTCCATATATAGGTTTCCTCTTCAAACTGAACCTCCCATAGATTATTGTTTTGAATAAAAATTGAGAAATATATCATAATCTGGGTTATTTTCCTAACTCCCCTAAATTTTTCATCCAGGTTGGTTATGACATTAAAATATTCAATGATCATGAATTAGATTTTTTGGTCGTTACTTCTCATAAAGGCTTTAATTCCACTTCATATTCTAATCTAGATTACTAAGTTGTACATACATAGACATTGATAAGGATGAAACAAATATCTACAAAATAGCATGTGACTAATGAGATTATCTAATGCCTAGTCTTATGAATGGTTTCATAGGAGGTTCTAACTAGATTCCAACATATTAAACTTCCCTCTACTGGTCCTTCTAAATCCACAATCTTCCCATTCACATCTTGCCCACACTGCTTTCATAGTTTTGGAAACTTCTTCCTTTGTCATTTTAGTTTATTAGATACAAAGAGTATTAGGCTTATTACTTAAACAAAAGTCCCCGATACACATCTACTTTTATGGGGCATTAGCACCCCTTATATTATATGATATGGTAATCATGTATCATTAGGGGTTGTTGGTCCTTCCTATGAATTACCAATATCATTTCAACCAACCTAGTTTGTGTCCCTTTCTCTATGTTTGCTATTGCTTCCCTAGATCTTGCTTGAAAATTTGAAGGTTTTTCTCTTTTTCCCTTTGTAGTATCAAGAGTAGGTCTTATTATTACATTCTTCAATGTTATTTCACAACTTTTCTTTTCAATAGATTTATCCTCTTTTGGCCTTGCCAAGGAAACTTTTGACTTATCTTGCTCTTTTTTTGGTATTTCCTTGTTAATGGTAGAGGTATTAACATATAAAATTAAATTTTCTCTACCAATTTCCTCGTAAATGGTGCATGGTACTTCAAGAGAGTCTTAAAAATATAATGAGACACATTCCTTAGGTTCAATGGGAATGTTCATCCCTAAATCAGGATCATATTGAGTAGACGTTCCTTGTTAATATTTTGATCTTGTTGTACTATGTCCTCTAAGCTATGATATATTTTTTCTTTATAGGCTAAAGCCTTAAAAGAATTGGTATTTCTTCCAATATCTTTCCTTACTGGTCTTCACTATTGTTGAGTGGTATTTTCACCCGATTGTGAAAATACACTCTCCAATAGGATTTGGGTTCAAAATCCTCTCTTGCAAAGAAATTAAACAAGTAACTTCTCCAAGGTCTCCTCTATGTTAGCATTTTACATCTGTGTATTAATAATCTCAAATAAAGATATTCAATTAAAACGCTTGGAACACCTTAGTGGTTGCAAGTAACTGAAAACAAGGGGCAATGTTGGTTTATTTTACTGTGAAACTTTAATGATTGTTCGTTGAACCCGAATAAAGCAAATATGATTTAGTCCCTATATGACCATGTTGTACCTTCAAAGTGGAAATTGACAAAATGCCATAAATGGTGGAACTATTTTTGGATTTTGAAGTTTTTTAATTTTTATTTTATTTTAATGCCTGAGAATTAAAATAAAGTTAGAACTTCTAAAAAATAAAGTGCAGAAAAAAGAAATAAAATGCAAAAGGAAAACTAAAAATGAAATTGCATTCAGTTTGATGCTATCTTGTTTCAACAAAACCGAAGATGTGAGTTTCCATGCATGCAACCTAACCTATTGGACCTGCATGACATGCATAATCCCCATAGACTAAGTTTTAGTTCCTAGGGTACAAAATAAAGTTTAGATTTCAAATATTCGACTAATGTAACCCACAAATATGGTATTTAACATTATCTATAAATCCAAAATCTAAAAGAAAGTGAAAGAATAAACATTAAATCCATAGCATGCACAGAAGATCTCCTTCTTTCTTGCCCACAAGATGCAAATTTTTGAATACTTCTACATTAAAAATATGTCATTTTACAATAGCAGAATGTCTGGTTTTTCCAAACCAGTATGTGGAAGAGAAACAGCTCAAACAGGCCCAGAATATGGCTCTGTAACTCTACTTGCAGCGGTTTTTGACCAGTCCATGTGGAAGGAAAATATCCAGGAAAGACCCAGTGTCAAGGCCTTGCCTTCATTCCTGCAATATTCACTGAACAATTTTTGACCCCTGTACCTGTCCTGTGCTTCTACTTTTAAACCTTCTGGTGCGGTTCTCTGCTTCGCTCTGTGACGCTTCGTTTCATTTCCCAAATTGCATCATTTTGTCTTCCTGCCTTTTCGTTGCTTTTGACTTTGTGCTCGACATTGAGATGCTTGATCTTCTCTGTGAACTGTAACGCTTCTGCAGCCCTTACACCTGTACGCCACGTGTTTCATGTTTCTCTGCATGTTCCATAATGGCCCCCTATAAATCGTGACCAAAAATAGCATGTCGCGATATCGCGACATTTTTATGTCGGCAGCTTAACTTTTCTTCTTTCATCGCGAAAATGAGACATGTCGTGATATCGCGACATTTTCCTGTCAACAGCCTTGTCTGCCTTCATGCGTCGCGAAAATGAGACATGTCGCGATATCACGACATTTTCCTATCAATAGCCTCGTTCATCCTCATGCATCATGAAAATGATACATGTCGCGATATCATGACATTTTTCTACTTCGGGCCGCGTGGATGCAACCTGTCGTGAAATCACGACGTTTTCCTGCTTCGGGCTATCTCGCTACAACTTGTCGCGAAATCATGACATTTTTCTGTTTCGGGCCGCGAGGATGCAACCTGTCGCGAAATCGTGACATTTTTCTCTTTCGCTGTGTTTTGCTGTATCTGTCGTGAAATCGTGACACTTTTTCGTTCGGCATCATCTCACTGCTTTCTATCGTGAAATCACGACACCTTTTCATTTCGTACACTTTCGCTGCTTTCTGTCATGAAATCATGACGCTTTTCATCTTCGCCCTTCATCTCGTCTTCAGGTCACGAAATGGCGACATGTCGCGAAATCGCGACAATTTTTTGTTCCGTACCACTTGGCTATTTTCTGTCGTGAAATCGCGACGCTTTTCTCTTTTGCACCATCTTGCTGCTTTCTGTCATGAAATCGTGACAATTTTTCGTTCCATACCACTTGGCTATTTTCTGTCGCGAAATCGCGACGTTTTTCTCTTTTGCACCATCTTGCTGCTTTCTGTCGCAAAATCATGACGCTTTTCATCTTCGCCCTTCATCTCGTCTTCAGGTCATGAAATGGCGACATGTCGCGATATCATGACAACTTTTCATTTTTGGCCGCGACGGAGCAACATGTCGCGATATCGCGACAAATTTTCATTTCTAGCCGCGACGGAGCAACATGTCGCGATATCATGACAACTTTTCATTTCTGGCCGCGACATGTCGCGATATCGTGACACTTTTTCATTTTTTGTTGTTTTTCTTTGATTTTGAGCATCTGGGCCACTACAGTTTTCTTGGAAAGCATGCAAAAAAGGTGGGTCCCCAATTTTGGGGTGTGTTGTGGATCAGCCACAACAACTATTTATTTACTTTCATCTATTTGGACCTATTTTTTGGAAGTTGAAAACCATCCTCATCCATATCCATTTGTAAGTTTCTCTTGTGGTTTTCTACATATGTTTCTATTGGAATCTTCTTAGGGCATGATATCTCTTTATGCTCTATATCATGACATCTTTTACATCTAAAAAATATGTTGTTATAATCCATGGTTTGTGTCTACAACTTACCCCATGCTTAAGAATGATTAATTTTGGTAAAGGTTTATTGATATCAATCATGACAAATATCCTAGCATAAGTAGTCATGAATCCATATTTTGTAGTTTTTAAAATCTCAAGGAATTATCCTAGAGTGTTTCCCATTTTCTTGAAGGTATCCATTTTTTAGAATTCAATGGGCAACCCATACATCCTGATTCATATTGGTATTAGGGATAGATTTATATTTTAGGTGCAAAGCCTTCATACCATTAGGTAAGGAAGAGTCATGCTCTTCCCATAAACCAAGGACCCTCTTTTAGGATTCAAGATGGGTATTTATTGATAATTTTTCTTATAGATACATAGGTTATTGTGTTTTTTGTTATTACTTGGATAACATTCTCCACTCCAATTTTGAGCACAACTTCCAACAAATAGAATAAGAGTTATGTGTTATTCACCTCTCGAGAGGCATCAATAGACATTAAGAAGACCATGGATCCACCTAAAGGCACTAAGAAATTCAAGAGGGTGTGGTTCCTCACATCCATAAATCTATTAGATAAAATTTTGTACTTTTTTCCTCCACAACTACCTTTGCTCTTCTACAAGAGCATGTGTATTTCCAACACATTTTTCAATAAATACATTGATTTTTTTTATAATACATGGATTCATCCCTATAAAAACCTTGTATAGTGACCTAACCAAAGCATCCCAATAAGGTTTATTTTTAATATTAAAATGAATGTTGAAAAAATACTAAACTTTTGTTATTGTGGTTTAGGCTTCTTTTGTCTCCCCTTCCTCCATGTAGTATTCCCAAGGGTTGTATACCTTGTACTTGAGGGGTGAAATGAAAAACCTTCTTTAGTTGTACTTTGAATCTCCTAAAAAAACATAAAATATGAGGTACAAGGATGGGCTCTAATGTAGTACAAGTAAGTGTCTTATATTTGGGCTCATCCTTATAACTAAAGTCCTAGGCCCTACCCTAGATACAATTTTAAGCCTCATTTTTTTGACCTCTAATTTATTTTGCTTTTTGTAAACTTCATTTCATATTATTTCATGCACTACTAACATTTCTCTATATTATGACCTACAATAAAATAGATAATTTTAGAGGTGGTGGATGCATTCTCATATTTATTTGTTGTAATACTCGCAAAAAATATAATTTAAAAGTTCCTCTTCTCCCATGTTTCCGCATTGGATCCCTCCTAAGACTTGGAGTTGGGGCTATTGGATTTGGCTCATTATTACCTTGTCCCATTCCATGGTCCTCACCTAAGTGTTAATATTTTAATACATAGTTGTAGAGGCATTAGGAATAACAAAGAATAGAGAAAACAAAGAAAAACACCAAAATTTGCTTTACAATAATGAAAGCATACTTCTCAAAATTTGACCCAAGATGTAAACTCTTTAAAATAAGGTGTTAAAGTTATCAAATTCTTGTCCAAATGCTTTTATGAATGTCTAGTTAGCCACTTCAAATTTGCATTCAAGAGTAGTAGAGAGAGAAAAGTGGAAAAATGAGCAATTTCCTCCTTTTTTTTGTCGTTTCTATGTTTTTCCTCTAAACGAGTGAGTTTTGGTGAGAAAATCACAAGAAATTAAGTTTTATTTTTTGAATTTTTTTGTCTCTAATAAAATGGTATGATGAAATCATATCTTAGAGTATTATGAGACACTTGATAAATTGTGATTAATCAATAATTTTTCTATGGTCCATACCTTGTTCCAAAGCTCCCATTTTGGCACATGCTAAAAGGATAGTGGTAAACTTGTTTGGATTTATGCCCACCAATGCATTGCTTAAAGCATTTTCAACAAACTCATTTTTTGTATATCCAACTAGCATTGTAGTCCATGAGAATGCATTTTGATAAAGAATTTTATCAAACGGTTTATATGTCTTATTTATGCTTCCATATTTTACATGCATGTCTATTAGGGCAGTGGTAATAGCAACATTTAGGAAAATCTAGTTTTCATTACTGTTTGATGGGTGGTTAAATCTAGTTGACAATATCCCAATTTGGTGCATGCTTGGAGGATGCTAAAAAATGTAAATTGATTTGATTATATTGTTGTTTGTTGCATTTGGTGAAAGACTGTCAGTACATGTCAAGGAAAGCCATGTCTTCATGACAGGATGTCTCATTCAATCATGAAGTAGGAGTGTCCACTAAATTTATAGTTGACATACATGTGGATAAGTTTAGTTTTTATTCAACGAGCTTACTCTTCGAAAGATAATTCTTGGTGATCTAGGTTTGAATAAATTGAAGATATATTGAACTGTAAATAATTATGTAGTTGTAGTAAAAAAAATGTGTATGGCTCCTTCAACCACCCCTCCTTATAGACTTCTCTCAAAGTGGCATTCAAATTACCATAGTGATTTTGGTGGGAAATGAAAAACTACAGGTAGATTATGAAGAAGCTGTTGAAAGGTTGTTGAGATATGTTAAACAAATTATAAAACTTTACATCATATATTAAAAATACACTAACATTGGGATGATTGATTGTGCAAATTAAGATTGGGGAGGTTCTATAAATGATAGAAAATCCACTACATGCTATATTTTTACCCTTGATTTAGGTGTATTAAAAAAATAAAGAAAATAATTAAAAATAAAAGAAAACCTACACCTGCAATGTCATTACTAAAATAGATTAAAAAGTGTGGGCATAAATAGCTCATGGAGTTATTTGGTTAGGGAGAGTTTAAGAGGATTTGAAAATAGAACTTTCAACCTTTATTTCTTTATAACAATTAAGGTATTTTTAAAGGGTGTCCAATCTACCATGCAAGAACAATATTAATAGAAACTCAACATTGTTATTAAGATAACTACTTTATGAATGAGAAGCTTACCTTTAGTATGTTGGAATTCAAAATATTTTCTAGAAACAAATAGAATCAAACCATGCACTCAAATATTATATAGAGAATGAAAAGGATGAAAAAGAAAAGGATTTGGTGGATACCTATAAGCACCGTAATTAATTACTTTTTCCATAGATAATATTTCACAACACTTTGGTGATGATTTTTCAAGTCGCAAAAAATAAGCGAAGGATTAAGGTTTTTTTTTTTAAAACATCTCATATCTTAGGAGCCATATCTTCGCGAAAAGTTATCTGATTGAGGTGATTCTTGGACCAACTTGTGCAAAATTTGAATAACTTTAAAATGAGTGGTCATATGTAAGAATCTGAGCAATATTGAGGGAGATACGATCCTGTGAAGCTAAGCATTCAGAACAAGGGCAGTGAAAATTTTTCAAGTCACAAAAAATAAGCGAAGGATTAGGGTTTTTTCTGAAAAACATCTCATCTTTTAGGATCCATATCTTCATGAAGATTTATCCTATTTAAGTGATTCTTAGACCACCTTGTGCAGAATTTGAATAGATTTAACATGAGTGGTCATATGTAAGAATCTAAGCAATATTGAGGGAGATACAATCTTGTGAAGGTAAGCATTCAGAACAAGGGCAATGACAATTTTTCAAGTTCCATAAATAGGCGAAGGATTAGGGTTTTTTTCTAAAAAAACATCTCATATTTTAGGATCCATATCTTCGTGAAGAGTTATCTAATTCAGGTGATTCTTGGACCAACTTGTGCATAATTTGAATAGCTTTAAAATGAGTGGTCATATGTAAGAATCCAAGAAATATTGAGGGAGATATGACCCTATGAAGCCAAGCATTTAGAATAAATGCAGTGACAATTTTTCAAGTCATGAAAAAAAAAATTGCAAATATTTGTCAACAAGGGTTTGAATGATGGTTAGAGCAATGAAGGGCTAGGACTTTAGTGAGGCAAAGCATTTTATCTAGACAAAGAATTTTTCAGCTAAGTTTTTTTCCTTTCTACCTTAGAAAATTGTGCATGAAAATTTTATTAAGTTTTTATCAAATATTATATTTTTTTGGTAGTTAAAATATATTATCATTAATACCAGGTTTTACAGGTTAACCCAAAACCTATTACAAAAATCAGCATTACACTGTTACATATAAAAGACTTATTATGGATAATCTATCCATCGCTACTAGTAGCCTTATTAGAACATACGTTCGAGGGAGCACACCGCCCCTTACCAATATTTACATACACAAAAAGCCATTGACAGTAAAAAAAAGCTATACTGCATATCTCCCAGTCAATATTCATAACATCAACATAGCTATTCAAGACCTATGCCCAAAAGAAAACCCCTTCCCCAGTACATAGAAAAACAAAAACTGTCACCATATGGAGTAGAGCAGAGCTGACAAACTAGCATTCTTCTATACTGGGAGCCTCCAATGAGGACCCTATTCTTCTTTGTCTTCATCCTCGATTTTGTTTTGAATAATTTTGTCGATGTCACTTAGGACCCCATTTTCCGAAGTGACAAGCCCATCTGCTTCCACGCCTATATTGGCCAATCTGCCAGTTCTTTTATTGGCTTCCTAAAATACATGCTGGGCTAACCGATCATTCCTAGCCTGGAATAGGATCCTTACCTCTTCAATGACTATCTTAACCCACCATGGAGGATTTTTTCCATTGTTTAGGAGATTTAGATATGCAGTGAATCTCCTTCAATTATTAATTTATCTTCAATATCCTGAGCCATTTGAAGACCTCTTCATAATGCTCTTGCTTCTGCCTCATTATTTGTCCTTATTCCAAAATGCTCAAAAAAGACCATCACCAGGTTGCCTTCATGGTCTCTCACTATTCCTCTAGCCCCTGCTCTGCCAAAATTATCTTTAGCAGACCCATAAAAGTTGAGCTTGAGCCATCCAATTAGGGGCGGGATCCACCTGACACATATTCTAGGATTGGCCTTAACAGACCTAGGATCCTCTACCAAGGTAATGTTTAAGTAACGGGCGATTTGATTTTCCACAGGGGAAGGATTTCAAGGCTAACATTTTCATGGACAAATGCAAGAATATTAGTGGTAATGGAGGTGACATCATGGCTCGACTCATGGAACGCTCTGTGATTTCATTCTAGCCAAACTTGCCACAAAAAATGATGAAGACATATTTTCCACATAAACCTAAGCCTAATGCTGACAAAGGGATTTAGCCATTGGTGGAACAGGTCAATGATGGTGGTGGGACTAACCTAGGAGATGTTAAATGCTTGGAATACCCCATTGAGGATATTCAAGGAAAAAGGACATTCAAGGAAAATATGACGGGTAGACTCCCAATTTGCCTTGCACAAAAAACAACGGTTAGCAACTATCATACCTTTCCCTATCATGTTGTCCATCGTAAGTATCCTTCCTTGGATTACCAGCCATGAGAACATTGCAACTTTAGGAATTAGTTTTTTGACCCACACCAACTCAGTTTGAAGTATGGGATCCTCAGGATCTAACATTAGTTTGTATGCAGATTTGACTAAGAACTGCCTATTTATATGGCTACCCAAATTACTTGATCTTGTCTTGGTATCATAGATATGAATTGTTGATGCAAAATTATTTGGATATCTTCTGATTCGGCTTCAAATCCTTGAATTATTATATGTTTCCATTTAAGTCTTCCTCTGTCCTGTCTCATAAAATCAGCTACTCTCCTTCCGATGATTTCATCTATGGTTCTTTTAATCCTAAGTTAGGCACCTAAGATAGAGCCTCCTCCTCAGCCCACCTTTCATTCCAAAACCTAATATTTTACCATTTCCCAATAACCCATCTCATCCCTTTATTTATGACCTCTCTGCTGGTCAAGATTACTTTCCAGAAAGTCGATCCTCTGTTGTGAATACTGTCATTTAGGAAATCAATGCCTTGGAGATATTTTCTTTTAATGATGGCAGTCCATTAATTCTCCTCATTTGTTATGATATGCCAAGATTGTTTGTCTATTAATACTATATTCAAGTGAGCAATTCTTCGTAATCCTAGCCCCCCATTTTATTTTAGCCTGCACACCTTGCTCCACCCCACTAGGTGGATCCTCTATTTTTCCTCCGACCCAAACCATAGAAATTTTTTTTGGAGCTTTTCAAATTTTTGGTATACCTTGGTTGGGGCCTTAAAAATGGATAAGAAATACACCGGAATACTCTGTAAAGATGCCATAGTAAGAGTAAGTTTCCCTTCCTGAGACAAAAGTATCCTTTCCAGCCAGCCAATTTTTTATAGATTTTTTCTACCACTCTATCCCCCATAGAATCACCCAGAGAGCTAGAGAAAAGGGGAAGGCCTAAATAGGAGGTAGGAAGAGTCGCTCCAGAACATCCCAAAATCCTCTCTATTTTGACTTGTCTCTGGATTGGGGTGTTAAGGAAGTAAAACTTACTCTTGTTAAAATTCACTTTTTGACCCGTCGCATCCTCGTAGAGTTGGAGAATATGTTTGATCCTTTTGGCTTCAACCACTGATGGCTAGGTCAACATTAGAGTGTCATCGACAAATTTTTGATGACTTACTGGGTTGGTGATGGAAGCGGCTTTAATCCCCGAGATTAATCCTACATTGCATGTTGCTTTTATAGTTCTACCTAGATCCTTTGACACTATAATGAACAACATTGGGCCGATTGAATCTCCTTGCCTAAGTCCTCTATGACTTCAAAAATACCCAGTTGTTATGTCGTTGACCAGGATTGAGAACCAGGGATTGGATATGCACTATTTTATTAGTTTGACCCATTGAGGATGAAATCCAAATTTCAAAAGGATAGCTGATAGAATATCCTAGTTAATGCGATCAAACACTTTGTTCATGTCAAGATTTAGGGTGAAGACTACCTTTTTGGTTTTCCTAGCACAGTGCAGAGCTTCATAGACCGTGATCACCCCATATAGGATTGATCTCCCTTGAACCGAGCTCCCCTAACACTGGTCAATAATGAGGGGCAAGATTTCGTTCATCTTATTAGCAATGGCTTTTGTCAATATCTTGTAGGACACGTTACATAAACTAGCAGGTCTAAAATCTGCCATTGTCTTAGGGGTTGGGCCCTTAGGAATAATGGTAATAAAGGTGGAGTTAAAACCTCTCGAGATATATTTTGAATCTTGAAACTCCTTGATAACTGAAATGACATCCCCTCCCACTATATCCCATAAAGTCTAATAGAACCAAGGAGGGAACTCATCAGGGCTAGGAGCCTTATCAAGTTCCATGCTAAATAAAGCATTTTTTATTTCCTCATTAGTAAAAGGAGCAAGAAGCCTGCCATTAACGGCCTCATCGACCATATTAGGAATGAACTAAAGGAGCGAGTCCTTAGCTTCCTATTTACACTATGATTCTTTCTCGACGAGGTAGCTAGAATAAGAAACCACTTCTTCTCTAATATCAATCAGATCCTGGGTTTGGACCCATCAGCTTTGGTTAACTATTTAATATTGTTATTGCTTCTGTTCCTCAATGTTGTGATGTAGACAAACTTTGAATTCGAGTCGCTATCCTTTAACCACAAAGCCCTGGATTTTTGTCTCTAGTAAGTCTCTTCACAAACTAGGATATTATGATATTCTAAGAGCTTTATTTGCTCCTCCTTCCTGGCAGCTTTGTCATAGAAATTATTGGTCATCAAATCCGCACAGGAAAGGACTTTCGGTGGGTTTGCGCGCCCTGGACCTGCGACCAACATTGAAAGGCCGAGGGGAAGAGATGCCCCTCGTGCCGATCTCTGGAGAAAGGCTGGCTCCTATACTAATCTACTTTTGGGGTTTGAGATAAGAGTGCAGGAAAGAGATAAAAGGAGTTCGGGTTAGAGAAAGAAATAAAAAGGATAAGGGTTAGAGATTGATGATTCAAGGTGGGGAAGAACAGGAAGCACGATCACTCACTAATAACTCGAATAGCAGCAAAGAACACCAAGAATAGATGAAAGAAACATGATACTCGCTTTCCTATGTATCCTCTGGACGAGTTCACAGGGTTCTCCTTTCTCTCTCGCTGGAATTCAGGGTTCAGAGTAACAACGATTAAGACAAGGGAATAACAGAAACCACGACCCACCAAGCAAGCATAAAAGAAAGCTTATATGATGTTTTTCCTCTCCTATGTATCCTTCAGGGTGAATTTTAGGGTACAATCCCCAATCGCACACCGGATTCAGGATTCAGAGTCTCAGTATACGAGTGCAGACAGACAAAAGAATTAAGCATAGAAGGCAGCATAAAAGAGAGAAATGGAGTACAAAAATCTTTAGTATTAGACGTAGGACATCAAGTTACAGCAACTTTCTAGCAGAAAGTTCCCCCCCATTTTACATTACATGCCTAGGTTTTTATAGAGGACCCGGCCCTCTGAGTCATTATTAAAAATACGACGAAGTACACCCTCTGGCTCTGAGAAGTCGGCTCCTCGCAGTTGCTGCGGCTGAGTTTGCAAATCGGTTGCCAAAACTGGCAACTATGATCGGGTCAACCATGGAAACATTCATTTAATGCGCCACCCGAGTGTCCCTGGCTTCTGGATGCTGTGCTTGAGTGATCGTTACGCCCGCCGGGTTTTACTTCGAGGACTGTTACGTCCCTTTCGTTTGCCAAAATTGGTCAGCGGACTTATCGGGCAAGAAAGGGGTATTTATAAAGGGCTTTCGATCACCTTGGGAAGCTGCCCACCTTGGAACGTGGGCCCAAAAAGTGCTTCACTACATCTCCACCTCGCCGAAGCCTTGGGCCGAAGTAGATTCTCCTTGATTTGTTCTTCGTAAAATAATGCTTCGCAGAAACTACTTCGGGGATGTTGATCGCCGAGCGGATTCTATCTTTGAAATGAGGCTCTTTGTCCTTTGCTGGTGAAGCTGATTCGGTTGGAAAATGTTTCGGCCCGACTCTTTCTCAAAACTATGGTTCGGGGAATATCCTCCCGAAGCACTTTTCTATTTTTGACACATCGTCATTTTGCTTCGGGCACCACTGCTTTGGGTGAAAACTGGCCGAAGTAGGTGTCAAAAATACTTCGGGCCCGAAGTAGTTTCCTTACCTTGGCTGCTTTGGATTATGCTCTCCTCCTTCGGCGAAGTCGTTTGGATGCTGCTTCGCAAGACTTCCACCCGAAGCGGCTGTCGAAAATGTTTCGGGTGCGAAGTGTTATCTTTGTATTTTCTTCGACGAAATTACTTCGCAAGGTTTTCGCCCGAAGTGGTGATTTGAAGTGCTTCGGGCCCGAAGCTCTTTCCACATTCTCCTTCTTTCCTCTTCTTCTTCATTTTGTAAAAGGGGCGATAGGGAGAGTCAAAATTGTTGTAACTTAAATAAAAGAAAAACTTTCAACAAGGAAATATCATACAAAAATTCTACTATTCTTCTACCCCTTGTATAATGTGACGAAAAGTGTCAACATTCTTGGCGGCTCGCGGGGTGACGAGCTCGTCTCGGCAAAAGAACCCTTCTGTCCTGATCCATTGGGCTGTAGAGTCACTGGTCTTCCCCAGACCCTGCTTCTGTGGTCTATCCCTCTTCTTGTTCCTCTTCTCCTTCTTCTTCTTCTTCTTCCTCTGGCGCGGCTTTTGGCTGTGGCGAAGGTTCGAGGCGATCACGGATGCGCTTCATCGTTCTTCGGACATTAGTCCAGGCACTCTTTTGGAATGGTTCTTGATCTTGTAATGCCTTAACCAAAATGCGAAACCGATCAATTTTCCCGATGTCAGCATGTTTGGCCCTGATGAATAAATCATTTAGGCATGCTACCATCTTGCAGTACCTCAAAATGAAGTCGGTTATCTACCCTTCCGAGATCGGCTCCGCCCACCCGTCTATCTCCGAGACATCGCCCTCGAACTGGAGCCAGACTGGTTTGAGGTCATCTTTAGTCAGAAGGTTCCCGTCATCGTCTGTGAAACTCGAGAAACCCAAGGAGGAGAGGTCCTAAAAATAATTCATCGAGGCGTGCTGCTCGTTGTCAAAAATGTCTTGGAGTCTTCTCGCCTTCTGAGCTTTTCGCACCTTGGAAAAGAAGGCGCGAACTGTGGCCTGGGCCGTGGACCAATCCCTAGCCGTCCGAGTCATTGCAGTGACTTGCAAGTCTTGATATCTCACATTCTGGACGTCGAAGGCTAACTTGAGCCGGCGCCTGGCTTTCTGCGTGACTTCATCAATGATTGGCCCTCCTTCGGCAATAGCACGCTGGGCTTCGATGATGAAGGCTAGAATCGTGAGGGCGCTGGAACACCGAGACCTAAAATTTTTGAGCAAATGGGCATGAATCTCCTTAATTCTGCTCCTATCAAACATCGACAGGTCTTCCTTCTCGTATAGCTGGGCTTGCATTTGTGCAACTCTGCCTTCCAGCTCTTTGGCCTTTAGATCATTTTTGGCCTGTCTCCACGCCTGATTTTCTTTAGTATTCTGGAGCTGTAGAACCTGCAGCTTTAGGGCGCGTGTTTCCTTTTTCATGGCCTTGCACTGCTCCTCGGCCTCTGCCAACTTGGAGCGGACCCTCGCCAAATATTCTTCTAACTTAACATTGGTGGCCTCGGCCTCGATCCTGCGCTGGTTGGCGATGACTGCATGAGCCCTAAAGGTCTCAATTCGGACATGCATGGATGCCGATTCGTTGTCTACATTTAGATGCACCAGGTCCTTGGGTGTTTCTTGGTAGTCATAGTCTGTTGGAGTCATTTCATCCAGAGGCTTATGAACCTTAGGGACCTTCTTGATCTTGTGCATCTTCCCAGCTTTCAGATCAAACACGGCACATTTTTCAACTTGAGCCGTCGCTCGCCCTCTTTTCTTTCTCGCCTCCTTAAGGATTTTGTCGGTATTCTGTCGGGCTTGGAGCAGCTTCTCGATAAGGGGGTGTTCCTTGATCAAGGACATTTCAGACTCAAACAAGGCTGGATCACCAGTCGAAGGAGTGAACAAATACAGGGAGTGTATGGGGGATGCTTCACAAGGAGGTTCGGTGGTGGGGCTCGACGTCGAAGCGATACCTCCACTTCTGCTAAGAATCAATGGAGCAGCTGTGTGAGTGGGCGAAGTGACTTCAATGGACTTATCCCGGCCGGGATCGTGGGATGGACCTGGACTAGCTGCGGGCGATGTGTGAGGGGATGAGTGGCCCTGTAGGGGAGACTGATGGGATCCTTCGGCCGTGGCCGTAGTGGACGTAGGTGAGTCCTGAGCATAGGGTGAAGCATGCATACCTGAGTGCCCTCCTGGAAAAGCGGCTGTAGTGACTTCAGGTGTAGCCGTCTCTTGTTCTTCTTCTGCTTCGGCATCTTCAACCTCCATGGTTTTTGCCTCAGCGTCCCCTTCGGATTGGAGGAGCTCCTCCACATTGATGACATTAATATCTGGGACGGTTTTGGCGCTTGGTGGTGCTACGCCTTCGACGTTTGCTTCGGACGGGCCCGATGTAGGTCATCCAGTGGAAGGGCTCTGAAAACCTGTGCGAAGCCGCTTTGGATGGCTTGGAGGCACTTGGACTGATTCTGGCCTCTTTCTCTTTGTCCTCACCAGCGGTTGTTCTGACTCCTCGAAACTCGTGCCTTGGCCTCCCATAGGTACCTGAGGTGGTTTACGTGGCGTGGCTTTGGCCTTCTTCCCTTTCTTTGGCTCTGAAGTAGTTTCCTTACCTTTTGGGCTTTCGCCCAAACCTGGTATAGCTGGGGGAATGAGGTCGGCAAAGGACAGGGGCTTCCATGTCCTAGCATTGGCCTCATAGACCACCGCGAAGTCCTTGTCAGTTGCCAAAAGTCCATAAGAGTTCATCTTTTGGCGGTGGACCCTCATTATCCACCATTCTCTTAGTTGGGCCACATCCCAATCTTTCGTCGCCTCCTTCAAGTCATCCTTTGCCTTCTTCCAGAAGGTGGAGTTGGGGCTCGGGAGAGGGTGCCAAACTGGGTCATATGCAACCTCCATCGGGTAGAACTCGTGCCAGGGAGGTAGCGTTTCCATTTTCTCCAGGTGCCACTCCAGATCCCTCCCGTTGGGATTGTTCCTCTGCTCTACGATTTCTGGATAAGGGCAAGCGTGGAAGTTCTTAAATCGAAGATGGTCCCTCATTACCCCCAGGGGGTCGTAGAGCCATTGCTGAGGAAGCTGGACTAGGCCAAAATTGGCGAGTTTCTCCTCCAAGAAAACATTTTGTTTGAGGGCAAACACCTCGATAACTCCCATTTTGAAAGGGAAATCGCAGGTGTGAGCCCATTTCCGTCCATGGCCATAAATGGCGTTTGTTGCATCGCTCTGCCGAGCGACCTCCAATGTGAACTGGTACTCGGAGGGGTAAACTGGCAGTAAGAAGGGCTTCCCTATGAAGCCGAATATGCGAATTACAAGCCCCTGTGTCAGCTGAAAAATGTCTCCCCTTTTCTCTTGTACCACCTTGTCCCTTAGGAGGAGGGGAACCCGAGGGGAAGACCCCGTTAGCATGTGCATTGCGGGTCCCAAAAATTGTTGGTTAAAAGAATAATAGGACTCCGTCTTCAATAGGAGCGGGGTCCACTGGTATACGAGCAGAGGATTTCCATCCTCGCCGCTTGTCGTAATAGCAACATAAGGGAAACTCTTATGTACATGAAAGAAAAATAACCAAATAAGAAGAGAACAGGCGAGAAATACTTATTTGTCCCAACATTCTTCATGTTGGTGAGCCACGTATGTAGGGTCCTGGCCACCCATTCTGCCCGGTCAAAAATACTTGGGTTGGTGCTCGGCCTCGAAGCATCAGGGGCATAAAATTCCCCTCTGGAAATACACTCAGCCAAAGACACCTGCCACGGGTGTACCGAAGCGTCGGTAGATAGGCTTGCCACCCATGCAATGATGGAGAAGATGTCGACATTTTTGAAGGCCTCTAAGGGTAGGGGCATTTGGGGAAAATTTCCCGAAGGGAGCCCGCTTTTGAGGCTCTGCTGCAAAAAATTGATCATGTAATTGGAGGACTTGAACCTCTCCATTTGTTCGCTAAGAATAACGTTGCGAACTGTGTACCCCTTAGGAGGGCCCTGCTATGGTGCAAAGGCTGCCTGGACATCTTCTTTCAGAATGGAGAATAGCTTGTGGCTAGAGGCATCCACCACTTTCCTGGAGGTGGGCTGATAGTTTTGCACGATGGCATCAATCAGCTCAGGGTAGTGATGTGTGGGGGGCATCAGATACCAGTATATTTGGGAGTAGTAAGCGGCAGCTCTTTTGCTGTCTGTAGAGAGCCTGCTTTTCATGAACTCGATGGTGCTCCTGAGTTCAGCTACGCTCCTCGATAGCTTGGTGTCTCTGATCCTATCCCACGCATCAATCGACGGTTCTTCAGGTTGCTCATCCTTAGAATCCTCTCTTGCTCTTATGACTTGTTTCTCGGGGCGGCGGCTAAAATCAACTTTCTTCGGCCCTTTGTCATGGCCCTTTGCCTTTTGCTGCTTTGGAGGCCACCACTTCTGGTTCCTTCCCCTTTTCCTTAGAGTTCTTCTTTCCCATAGTGCTAGGGGTAATGGAGAAAACAATGCGGAGGGCTTCGGGATTGGAGGCTTCGAAGCGCAAGATAGGAGAGCTTGAAGGCTAGCAGCGCAGTTTGCATAAATTATCGAGCAAATAGCTTTCTTGCTGCTGGAGCCTACCTTATATAGCCCTAGAAGGCAACTACCCATATTTAAGGCACTTACCATAATTGAATCTGTGTCGCTTCATCTAATTCGCCGCATGGTGGAGTGGTACACAGGGCTGTGTGTTATGATGATTGCGGCTTGCTTTGGAAGCGTGACCCTCTGCCACTTTGTACCCGAGCATGAAATTTTCTCCTAAATGAATCCCTAAAGGATGTACCCACCACCTTTTCATTTAACTCGCCCACTTCGGACGCTTTTGAAGGCGACTGTCGACACGTTCCCCTAGGCACATTTTAAATGCCCCTACCTTTTTTGTTGCCGAGTTGGTGAAGCCGAAGTCAGAGTTGAAGTGCTTCGGGGTGAACCCTTGGTGCGAGCTGTTTCTCTATGCTTCGGGCCCGAAGTAGTTCTCTTTGCCGAAGGTGGCTCGCCGGTCCTCCTTCGGAAACTGTTTCGCTTGAACTCCCCTTGGCGCAGTACTTCTCGGGCCTTGGTCCGAGTCGTTGCTGCGAACCATTTTTCATTGGTTACTTTGGGAAACCTTTTCCCGAAGGAGTTTTTTTTTTTTTTGGAGTGTTGTCGAGTCCAAAACTCAGCCTGAGTTTCTGAGCAGCACTTTTATTTAATAGCCGAACTATTTACAATATTCACACAGGCTTGCGGCATAATGGGCATGCCGCCACCATGGATTCACTTCAGGTGATTATCCGGTAAACCTGCAGTGTCCAGACCAGATCTGATTGTACTTTAGCAGACCCTCGAGGTTCGGCTGGACCCTTCCTGAAGTTGTCCATGCTGCGAAGAGGAAACAACGTAGCCGATTTTCGTCCTTGCTAGTGCCCAGATTATTGGCGAAGAAGTTCGCCACTTGAAAGCCTTCTCGGGGCATTGGTCTTAGGGATAGCCGAAACCAATACCAGACCCAATGCCAGAATTCTATAGATTCTTCCAAATGAAGGCCGGGTATAGGTTCTTCCATCCCATTGATATGGTAACAAGGTTCCTCCGACGAAGAGTAGTCCTCCAGGATCCCTTCGGGCTCATCCTCTGAATCGGACAGGCTTGATGAGCTTTGGCTGAACACTTGCATGCCATCTCTTGGGATACAAAAAGGGTGCAAAAATGTGCCCTCTTTGTTCTCGGGTTCTTCCACTCGAGTCTGCTTCTCTTCTCGGTTCACCTCTTGATGGAGATCGCGAGCAGCCATGTTGTTCATTGGGTGGGCCACGCTTGCGTACTTCCATTGTTGAGCTAGTATGAGGTCTGCTTCCTGAGCTCCAAATGATTGCATCTCAGGTCTCGGCTCAGTGTGAGGAATGCCCCATGATGAGTACTGCGTTGGCCGGATAGGAGCAGTAATTATCGGAGGAAGCGACGGAGTTTCTCTCCATTGCCACTTTCCCGATAGGAGCAGAAGTCGTTTCGCTCGTATTGCCTCCTCAAATATTTGAGGGAACCTTCGTTCCTCGGATTGCAGTAGAATGAGGCTTACGTCCGGGTGGAAGGCCCGAACATAGAAGAGATGGGCTTGGGCGGGCGTCGGTTGGATCTCTAGTGGAATTCTCTTCCAACTTCTGTAGAATCGGACATTGAAATCCATGATACCCTCCGAGGGTGCTCTCTTGATGGTGGAGAGGTATGTGAAGAGATGGAAGGGATCCTGAGAGCCATCGAACATCTCAATCAATGCCCCCGCTAAGTCATCCCATGAGCAGATGCTTTTGGGCCTGAGCAATCTGTACCACCATAGCGCCCTTCCTTCCAGAGATAGAACAAGAAGTCTGATCATGACATCTTCATGGATAATGTCATGGAGGGTCGCTAAATCGGCAACATCTTCAAGGTGCTCTCGGGCCATTCCCATGGTGCCGCTGTATTTCATCAATGATTTCAAAGCACTTTTGGGAATTTCATGGTAGCTTTGGATATTCAGGGGGCCTGGATCATTCCAGCTAGGAAAGCTTCTCCCAGCCATTACGACAGCAGCCTGTGGAAATCACGGTTGTCGTCGCTGAGTCGGAGTCGTTAGGTGGACATTCTTTCTTCGCTCATGAGGTCAAGGCTGCTCACCGAACCTTGATTCCTCCGGGATATCTTCTTTCAGATTTGAAAGGCGCCCACGACCAGGAAATCTAGATCTTCAGCTCAACTGAGTCGCCAGGTGATTTTATCAGATGAAGACAAGCCAGAGATTCACCGAACTCGGACCTTCTTAAGGCACAGGGAGTCCTGGTTACAAAAACTAGGCTTAGGTACTGGTCTTCACGACTTTAGAGATTCTCGGGTAAAACAGAGTCGCCAGATGCTAAGAGTCTTTTAGTAATGAGAGCATCGATTCTCACCACTACTCAGAAGATGAGACTGACCGGATCTCACCGGGAACTTGTTAGAACTACTGGCTCCGGTGAAGACGGGCTAGAAATTTTCTCAAATATGGGACCTTGGGTCCCACCGGGCGTGCCAAAAACTGTTGGTCATCAAATCCGCATAGGAAAGGACTTTCGGTGGGTTTGCGCGCCCTGGACCTACGACCAACATTGAAAGGCCGAGGGGAAGAGATGCCCCTCGTGCCGATCTCCGAAGAAAGGTCGGCTCCTATACTAATCTACTTTTGGGGTTTGAGATAAGAGTGCAGGAAAGAGATAAAAGGAGTTAGGGTTAGAGAAAGAAATAAAAAGAGTAAGGGTTAGAAGATTGATGATTCAAGGTGGGGAAGAACAGGAAGCACGATCACTCACTAATAACTCGAATAGCAGCAAAGAACACCAAGAATAGATGAAAGAAACGTGATACTCGCTTTCCTATGTATCCTCTGGACGAGTTCACAGGGTTCTCCTTTCTCTCTCGCTGGAATTCAGGGTTCAGAGTAACAACGATTAAGACAAGGGAATAACAGAAACCACGACCCACCAGGCAACATAAAAGAAAGCTTATATGACGTTTTTCCTCTCCTATGTATCCTTCAGGGTGAATTTTAGGGTACAGTCCCCAATCGCACACCGGATTCAGGATTCAGAGTCTCAATATACGAGTGCAGACAGACAAAAGAATTAAGCACAGAAGGAAGCATAAAAGAGAGAAATGGAGTACAAAAATCTTTAGTATTAGACGCAGGACATCAAGTTATAGCAACTTTCTAGCAGAAAGTTCCCCCCCTTTTACATTACATGCCTGGGTTTTTATAGAGGACCCGGCCCTCTGAGTCATTATTAAAAAGATGGCGGAGTACACCCTCGGGCTCTGAGAAGTCGGCGCCTCGCTGCTCGCTATGGATGAGTTTTCAAATCGGTTGCCAAAACCGGCAATCGTGATCGGGTCAACCATGGAAACATTCATTTAATGCGTCGCCCGAGTGTCCCTGGCTTCTGGATGCTGTGCTTGAGTGATCGTTACGCCCGTCGGGTTTTACTTCGAGGACTATTACGTCCCTTTCGTTTGCCAAAATTGGTCAGCGGACTTATCGGGCAAGAAAGGGGTATTTATAAAGGGCTTTCGATCACCTTGGGAAGCTGCCCACCTTGGAACGTGGGCCCAAAAAGTGCTTCGCTACATCTTCGCCTCGTCAAAGCCTTGGGCCGAAGTAGATTCTCCTTGATTTGTTCTTCGCAAAATAATGCTTCGCAGAAACTACTTCGGGGATGTTGATCACCGAGCGGATTCTATCTTTGAAATGAGGCTCTTTGTCCTTTGCTGGCGAAGCTGATTCGGCTGGAAAATGTTTCGGCCCGACTCTTTCTCAAAACTGTGGTTCGGGGAATATCCTCCTGAAGCACTTTTCTATTTTTGACACATCGTCATTTTGCTTCGGGCACCACTGCTTCGGGTGAAAACTGGCCGAAGTAGGTGTCGAAAATACTTCGGGCCCGAAGTAGTTTCCTTACCTTGGCTGCTTTGGATTATGCTCTCCTCCTTCGGTGAAGTCGTTTGGATGCTGCTTCGCAAGACTTCCGCCCGAAGCGGCTGCTGAAAATGTTTCGGGTGCGAAGTGTTATCTTTGTATTTTCTTCGACGAAATTACTTCGCAAGGTTTTCGCTCGAAGTGGTGATTTGAAGTGCTTCGGGCCCGAAGCTCTTTCCACATTCTCCTTCTTTTCTCTTCTTCTTCATTTTGTAAAAGGGGCGATAGGGAGAGTCAAAATTGTTGTAACTTAAATAAAAGAAAAACTTTCAACAAGGAAATATCATACAAAAATTCTACTATTCTTCTACCCCTTGTATAATGTGACGAAAAGTGTCAAAAGGTACAATTTTAAATCATGTTGTCAATGGCCTTCATCCTATCCCCAACTTGTTTCTTTTTCTCAAATAGGTTCCCAAAAACTTCCTTGTTCCAAATTCTAAGGTTTTCCTTGACTAATTTCAAATTTTGAGCAAGTTTGAAAGTCAAAATTCCCTAAAACAGTTACTGCGACCATCTAGAGATGCTTTCCTTTAATTCTGGGTGCCTAATTCACATTGAATGGAAGCAAAAAGGTTTTTTGAAGGATTTTTATTTTGGGACCTCCAGAAGAATGGGATTGTGATCTGATGAAATTTTCAAAAGAGTTTGCAGAATAGAATCTCCAAATTCTGCAATAGCCTCCTTTGATAAGAAAAACCTATCAAGTATTTCTTGGATAAGTTGATTTCTTATTCACCTATTACTCCAAGTGTACTTTGCTCCTCTTAGCCTCACATCCATTAATTTATTTGAGTTTACAAATTGATTAAACTCTTCCATACTTTTGGTTGGGAGCCCTACTCCACCCTTTTTTTCTAAGGGTTATAAAGGAGTGTTGAAGTCACCTACCACCACCCATGGAATGTCATTGAAAGCATCACCCAATTTGCCCAGGTACTCCCACAAAGATGCTCTCCCTTGAACTGAATTGGGGGTATAAACATTTGATAAAATCCATGATCTATTGTTGTCAATGTCATGGAAAAAAACACTCAACACCCTATCATCATCCTGGATAATGTTCCCTTGCACCACCCAAGGATCCCAAAGAACCATAAGCCCCCCTAAAGATCCTCTTGCTAGTTTGCATACCATATCCCCTTGACTCCACATTTTTTTTGCTATTATTTTTTATTGAGCTTTGTCTATTTTTGTTTATTGCAACATCAAAATTGTTGGTTTATATTGCCTTCTTATTGAACTAACCACCCTTTGCTTGGGTAGGCCATTGAGGCCTCTCACATTCCATGAGAGAACGTTCATTTAGATTATTTAGATTTTTTTGCTTTCCCCCTCCCTTGAGGAGGTTTTCCTAATTTGTTATCTTCCTCTCCTGGGATAACTTGTTGTATCAGTGTTTTTTGTTTGCCGCTAGAAATTTCATTATCAGTCCTAATTTTGTTGTGTTCAACATTTGACATCCTCCCCCTCTTTTTCTCACCGTCGTAGCTATGTGACTTGGTAGTTCTCCTGGTCTGCTTGGGGCTAAAATGTGGAGGAATGATCTACTGAAGAACCGGACTAAAACATTCCTCAATATCATTCATTTCTACCACATCAATCCTTGATTCTAACTCCTCCATATTTTTCCTATACTCTCTTGGTTTTTGCACTGAGTCTTCTGGATGATTTGATGGGCTTCTGGTTATGATTTTGGGAAGGACTATTTCCTTTGATTCTAACCCCTCCACACATTTCTTGTATTATTTAGGGTTTTGATTTACGCTTACCTAGCAGTTTGAGGGACTCTTGATTATGGGATTAGAAAGACCCTACTTTGACGAGGATTCTAGGGTTTTAGGTAGTTTGACTTGAAGGTTTCCTTCTTCTAAAACCTCAATCTCCCCTTCTACCTCTATATTAGCTAAAATTTCAAACTGATTTGAGTTTGTAATATTAGGGCTTACCTGATTTTCCTATCCATCGGTGATTTGTTGCTTGCCTTTATTCTGAGGTTGCCCTTCACCCTCCTTTGATTTATCCTAATAGGTGTAGTTATTTTTACCCGACCTAAACCCTCCTTTACCAGCTGGGACCCCTATCAGAGGGAAATTACTAGGGTAACCTTTATCATTTGGTCGTTTACCTTCCATCTCTAGTTTTCTCTACTAGCTGCTAGATTAGGGCACTAAATTCATAGATGGCCTTGGGTTTTATATTTTGAGCAAAATTTTGGCCTATTTTCATACTCCACCGCCTATTTTCTTAGGTAGTCATCATACCCTAGTTTGACAAAATTTGGTAGCTTAGATTCTAAATCAACGTTGACACATATTCTTGCATGCATCATCCTTGTCCTAGCCAAGGTTGCATGATCTATGGTTAATAGTTCCCAATAGCTCTGGCTATACCTTGTACCTAATACTCATTGAAAAATTGAGCTGGTAGGTTTGGAAGATGAACCCAAATAGGTGCAATATTGATATTCTATTTTTAAAGGTCAAAATCCTCCCCCCATTGTCTGGGGAAAAGGCTAGGTTTTCCTAAAAACTAGGGTCCTCCAGTTAGAACGCGATTCACATCCTCCTTGTTATTGAATATTATAATGAAGAAACCCTTGGATAGGGCAACAACCTCCATAATCCCCACCGTTATCCACTTAGATAGTGCTCGAGACCGTATGGTCTCTATATCCGGCCTTCCACCGAGGAATTTGCCCACTAACGAAAACTCTTCCATGGATAGGAAAGGACCCATAGAGTTTATAGGTGCCATTATCCTATTATTTACCGATATGAGAGGTGGGACTGAAAGAAAGTCACTCTTTCTACCCTTTAGGGTTTTCATAAAGGTTGGGCCTCTTTTGGGACCCGCATCGCACTTCTGTTATCTTTTTTCAAGATATTTTTGAAGAGGATCGAACCCTATTTGGACAGCCTCTCCTATCACAAAAGGTCTACCTTCCTTTGGATCCTCACCTGGCTCCTACTCGAGATTCCTGCCCGCATCCTGCGTACCTTCTCTATTGCCTTGACTGAGGTTCTCGTCCAAAGCTTTCAAATTTCCTCCACCGCTTTGATCGCTTTCGCTGCTCCTATCGTACATATCTCTGTGCATTGCTCTCAACCAAGGTTCAAATCTTGTTCAAACAATTATATCAAATATTATATTTGCTATAGGACATTTAGATAGATTTCAATAGATTTTGAGTTTTAGTTTCCTTATTGTGGATCGATTTATAGTTAAATCCTTAGAATCACCTATAGTGGTAGAGGTTAGTGAGCACACCTCAAAGAGATCCTTGTTGCTCCAAGATAGGGCAATTTTTGGTAAATTTAATGGGTATTGACCAAGGGCTTCATCCTTGAGAAAATGGATTGATAGGAGTTGGAAGTCTCCAGGAGTGATTATATCATTTCTTCCCAAAGGATTCTTCTAGCCATTTTTTGTTCTAGGGAATAAAGAGAAATAATCCTAAAAGGGGGTCCTTGGTTTATGGGAAGAACAAGACTCTTCCTTACCTACTGGTATGAAGGTTTTTCACTTGAAAATGTAAATCTATTCCTAGTATTAGTCTGGGTTAGGATGTTTGGGTTTCCCATTGAATTTTGGAAAATAGATACCTTCAAGGCAATAGGCAACACTCTAGGAGAATTCCTTGAGATCTTAGAAATAATGAAATATGGATTCTTGGCTATATATGCTCGAATATTTGTCACGATTGATATAAGTGTATCGCTCCAAATTTTTCGCACCCTTACCTTCAGGCTATAGGATCCACGCCCGAAAGGGGGATGTGAAAAGGATGGGACAATACCTCGGACTGAGAGGCCTTTCGAAGGTCCCGCCTCTCGGGGGAGGTGTATAAAGGTGATTTTTCGACGGATGGTGGGGTTCACCAGGAAACGTTTAGTGGCAGTTTCCACGCCTAGGTTGGGAATGTGTTTTATGTGTTCAATTTTATCTTTAAACATTCAAATCCTAGGTTTGGCCAAATGAATCTAAGTTATTCTATATGAAATGCAGATTTAAATACAGAAAACAGATTTAACAGAAAACACAGAGAACAAACTAAGTGAAGAAATCCATACCTGGTTTCGGATGTCTGATGGAGGTTCCGATTTTTGAAGCAGTCCAGATCGTCTGGAATTTGACAGGATCGTCTCCTATCCGACGGGGATCGTCGAGATTTGACGAATTCGTCGAGAGACCTACAAACGAGAGAAATAGATACAAAATACCAAAATTGCAACTATTATGATAAAGGAAAATGATATGAAACAATAATAAGGATGTTAATAAGATAATCCTGAATGGAAATGCAAATAAATTACGATACTTTAATAGCTAATCATGATCTTATTATGCAATTAAACTACATGGGTGAACTCCAAGATGCAAGATAACAGGAAATAATAATAAAAGCCGACTAAATGCAGAATAAAATAATAGCAAAGTATAGAAAAAGCGCAAACTCTGGGCACTGATTGCCCCAATGTTAGTCGAAATCATCTCGGATTGATACGAAATCATCTCGAATTGGACGGGATCGTCTGCGATGATCTGAGCTTGCTTCGGTTGAAGAATGACAAGGTTCCTGCAACAAAATTTGGAAAGTACAAATGCAGATGGTAATCCTGGGTATTCTAATGCGTGTAAAGGTCAAGTTACAGGAAATTTCAGCCAGGGGAAAGTCAAGGGGGGTCCTAAGGTTTAAATAGGCTTAGGAGGGAAGTTGGGAGGTTGGAGATCATCCTAATTTGGAAGATCTCCAACAGGGGAGGTCTCTAGCGGCGCAGACACGCTTCTGCCCAACTTAGAGACGCCGTTGAAACAGAGGCTAATTATGAAAAATCAGTTTTGGGACAAGATCGTCTGGACGTCCTAGTCCAGACGAAATCGTCCAATCTGAGGCGATATCGTCTGATCGGCGACGATATCATCAAACGGTCAAAACAAACTCTAAAAATGGCATGGGAAATGAGGAAACGGGTTAAACGGCGGTTTTGGAGCGGTTTTGGGGTTGAATTTGAATTTGAATTATTACTAAGGTAATTTTAATTATTGCTAAGGTTTTATTGTGCCAATTTTAGGGTGCTACATTTTGCCCCCTCTTTAGCAAATTTTTTGAAGAAAATGCGTTAAAGATGAGTTCTTCTCGATCTACGAGAAAGCAAAAATTATTCCCATTTTTAGGCGACGATTCTAGGTCGAATCGTACGACAACTTACTATGGTGCCCCCTCCGTGTTTTTACCCAAATCGACGTTTGAGGTAAAAATGCAGAAAAGCAAAATTTTAAAAAAGTTGTTAAGTGTTTTTGAATAAAATTAAGAAAAATAGGGAAAAACCCTAATTCATTGTTACTGTTCATTTTTACTGTTTTCTAGAGCTCTGCAGACAAGATGGTCGAAACAGCGCACAGATCGACAGAGGTCCGGCGCGGGCTACGGGTAAGGGTCTAAACTAAATTTAGAGTGCTTTAATTTAGAATTTCATGCTTTTTAGATTATATTTGATTGATTTTTGAGCATCACGACCGATTTTGGGCCGTCGACGTCATCGGGACGAAATCATCTCGATTTCATCAAAATCATCTCGATATCGTCGATTTCGTCCAAGGGCGAAATCGGTGATATGGGGACGATTTCATCCAATAAGGGACGATTCCCTCATGCAAAATCAGAGATGAATTTGCTCAAATTTGGGATGATATCGCCCAATGGTGGATGATATCATCATTTGTGAAAGTGAACTTATTTTACTTGCATTTTGATTAATGATTTAATGATTTTTATTGTTGATTTTTTATTGTTTATGTTGTTTATGTTGTAGAGAGGATTACTAAAGAGCCGAGAATGGAAATACGATGGACTAAGGGATGACTTGGCTGCTCTATCTCAGGCAGAGTGAGATCAGTAGCTCAGGTAGGCTTGCAGCACGTGGCGAGATATGCCACAAGTGTCTACAGACATGGGGCTATTGACAGCCCTAGCAGAGAGGTGGTATCCGGGTTCTTCTTGTTTTCGGTTACCGACAGGGAGGATGACTCCCACACTGGAGGATGTATGGAGGATCTTGAGGATCCCCATACAAGGATAGTGATCACTCCTATGGCCAATCAGGGCCACGCTATGATGAGACTATGCGAAGATCCGAGCTTCACCCTGGAGAAGGGCGGAGTGAACATCGAGTCTCTATGCCAGATGCCTGGGGCATCTAGGGTGACACTAGTTTTGGCTGGGGTGGTAGGTGGTCTGCTGCTATGCCATCGGAGTGGATGCGAGGCTACCATGGCTGCGATGAGATGTGGTCTACGACATGAGAGACCATGGATACGAGGTTTGCATTGGGGAGCTTTGTACTATGCCGATTGTATAGGATCCTGTATGGGGTCGTATACAAGGGCGGTCGATGTCTCGGTCATGACATCACTACTACGGGTTTGGTGCTTGGGAGCACATCATGGTGTGGAGGCCGGTAGGGCTCCCACCGATAGGGATTGATGGGGAGAGGCCCCGAGTTTTCTACTAGTGGCTCCAGAGAGGGTCACAATGGCGAGTAGATCTGCCAGTGTCCCAGAGACTACTTGATGACCTTGTCTCCGACCAGATCACCTGGAGGCCTTGGAGAGATCATCCAGGGTGGGCCGAGGATGGACAAGAGCTAGCTCGCATCAGGCGAGTCTGCTAGCTTGAGGATGGAGAGGGGAGAGGTGGAGCTCCATCGGTACGAGCGAGTTTTGAGGCGGTTCGGTCTACAACAGGGGATCCCATCTCTCGGAGACTACGAGTTTTCCCAAACCATCCGGGATAACACTACAGTTAGCGGGGCTCCAGATATGCAGTGATTCTGGAGTCGGGACATGGATGATGCCCCCATCCGGCCAGTGGATGGGGATGATGCAGGGGTAGGCGATGGCTACGATGCCTAGTATGCAGGCATCCGCCCTCCTCGGATGACGAGGGCTCAGGGTCCAATTCACATAGTTGTGCATCGGATAGGGAGGTGGCGCCAGGAGGCCATTGAGGCAGCACAGGGTCATGGTGGGAGAGAGCAGAGGAGGCCATAGGCTCAGTAGAGGCCACGATAGTGGGAGAGGAGGGAGGAGAGACCCCCTTCTCCATAGAGAGAGAGACCACCATCGCTCGATAAGGGCAAGGGTGTCGAGGTAGGAGAGAGTAGCGAGATGGCTACTCTCTGGGTGGAGACTGTCTGTCTCCAGGCACAGGTGTAGACTTTACAGGATGAGGCTACACGTCATCGAGCGGAGGCTACACAGCTCAGAGATGAGGTTGCATGCCTCAGAGCATGGAGCGGAGGAGCGAGCACTCAGGAGCTGGCGCGGTCGATTGCTCAGACCGCGTTCTACCAGGGTATCTACTTCCAGCTGGTGCCAGAGGGCCAGAGGGTATAGCTACCAGTCGGCATTGCGGATTCGATCAGGGTTGGGTCATCGAGGACTTCATCTCGATCGACAACTAGGACTCGTAGTACCACACATACTGCGATGGGGCCACCTCGTCCACCTCAGGGCGGGGGAGGAGATGAGGCTGAGAGCTCGAGGGGTTCTCGAGGCTAGGCTACTGCACTGCATAGACTGGATATATGATTGAGAGGATTGAGTATGCCAAGATGTAGATTGTGGCATACCAATCTAGTTTTGATATGATGTACATACATTGTTGATATATATATATATATATATATATATATATATATATATATATATATATATATATATATATGATATTTTTGATCATATGACTTGTCTTATGTATGGTGCTTTAATGTTTTTGATGTGATTGATTTGATGATTCATGTAATTATGTTGTTTGAAAATATTATAGTTTGAATGTCATGCTTTAAAATTTAAATGAAATAATCTGATGTAAACAAATTGGTTGTTGAGATGATAATTTGATAAAAATAAAAGGGACTTGTTAACAATAATTTCAAAGGACATTGTCGCTATTATAGACCATTTCATGGAGTCACTGCTCACTCGGTCGTCAAGCTAATCCCGGTATAGAAATATTGTTAAAAGTAAAAAGAGTGCTTAAGAGACTGTCTTAAGACTTTGTTGTGATGATAGAAATGATGATGGTTTGATGGTAATTTGTTTTCAGATTTTCATAAAAATGATATGCATGAAATATTTTAAAATGATTTTTGCTAGGCATAAATTCCTAAGTGTGATAAAATTTTGAATAATTCCTTAGAAATTATACCATGGTTGCAAAATTGAATTTGAACATAATGACATGAAAAATAGAATAAGTTGCATTCTGTTTGAAAGCATAATTGTGGAACATAATGATTTAAGTCATATGTTGGAATAAATGGGAAATAAAATTAGTTCGATGGTTTGCGCTAGGCATAGAATATTTAGGTATAGACTTATACCATCATCGCGAAATCCAAAAGAAGAAAATAAATAGTTTTATTGCATGGTTGATTTTTAATTTTTGAAAATAAACAGAAAATATGAAGATGAGGACTTGTGCTAGGCATAAAATTCCAATTTTGGTTTTGGAACTATACCATCGTCGCGAAAGTCAAAAATTATATGTAACTTTATTGCATGTTTTTGAAAATGATTTTGATTTGTTGGTAATGCATGTAGTTGTCTTTATACTAAACAACTGTTCTCAGAGAAGAAAATGAAATTATTCCAGACAATTTGCAAAAATATTTCAAAGTATCTTAAAGACAAAAGTTAGATTTATAAGGAATCCCATGTGCATATGTGAGTTCATTTCCAATCTTGATTTATCATAATGATACACAAAATCTCTCAAATACAAATGTGTGTGCGATTGTATTGTTCATTCACCAGGTTTGAGCAAGATACTATGATACAAGTGATTTAAATTAACCAAATAAGTGTTCATTAACCATGATTTAGATGCATATAACCATACCGAGACTACTATGTAAGTCGGATTATCAAGAGCTAGCTAATCCATAAGCGGACATAGGTCTGTACAAAAGAAGGTCGCTAATGTGACAGACATATCACCACGCTAGGAGTTACCCAAGGCCAAGCGGGTTGGGCACAAACCACCTGTTATGGGGCTTACCTCACAGTTTTCGAATAATTGAGAATTCCAGGGATTCAAGCTCATCAACCCTTCTTTTCTTTTTAAGGGGTAGGGAAAGGATTTTATTGCTTTTGCTTTTGCTCATTTTGTTGTCTTTCTTTCTTTGCTTTCTCTCTCTTTTTTTTTTTGTATCTTTTGCTTTGATATTTGAGATAATGCTGAAATAGTGTAAATGATTTTGCTTGATTTTTCCTTTTCTTTTGCTTCCTATTCTAGGGATACTTGCTCGGATTAGCTGTAGAGCAAGGGATTTTTATTCCGGGTAGGGGTGAGCTTGTCCTTTTGCCAATTCTCAAAGATTCTAGACCATGTGCATGATAGGATAGCAGGGGAAACTTTTCGCTCAAGAAACCACTTCTACTATGTAGGATAGCATGGACATTACAAATATAATCATTTTATTGTGAAAGGATATGTTTGGCTTAAGTAAATAACAAGATCAATTCTCTATGCTCAAAACTTTATTTAATTGAATTTTGTGGACTTTGATATAAGAGAGATTAGTAATCATACCAAATAAATCAAGATATTTATTCATGTGAGTGTGAAAGTGCGGGATTCCAAATAAATGCTAATTTATCCAAAATAATTTGAAAATATAAGCGCAATGCGTCACAATGTGAGAAGTACAAAAATAAAAGATGTTTTTGATGATTTTGAATGTTTTTTAGATTTTTAAGTTTATAAATTGAAAGAAATACAAGATAGTGATTTTTTTGAAATATTTTAAACAAATATATACAATGATGAAATGACAAATTTTGTTATGCATAGTAACGTTTAAGATGTAAAATGTTCATGGGTTCTTTAAGTTCTTTACCATCTAAGGTAGATAATTTGTATGCTCCTGATTCAAATTTAGCAGTGATAATATATGGTCCAAGCCAGTTGGGCTCAAATTTACCTTTAAGGTCTTTAGTTGCATTAGTATTTTTTTTATTTTCTTTTAAAACAAGGTCGTCGACCACAAAGGATCGATGACGAACTTTCTTAGCATATGATCTTTTAAGCTTGTTTTGGTAGGCACGAAGATGCTCCAAAGCATTGATGCGCTTTTCATCTAGGAGCTCCAGCTGACTGAGTCTACCAGCTCGATATTCATCTCCTACTTCGGTATCTTGAAGTAGTAGAGCCAAAGAAGGAACTTCTAATTCAAAGGGAAAAATGGCTTCAGCACCATAAACCAAAACAAAAGGTGAAGTTCCAGTGGGGGTTCGAACACTAGTTCGATAAGCCCACAAAGCTGGATATAATTGAATGTGCTAGTCGCGGCCAGATTTATTGACCAATATTTTGAGAATTTTGATTAAGGTTTTGTTTGAAGCTTCTGCTTGGCCATTACCCCGAGGATAATAGGGAGTGGACCGGCGATGTTGAATCTTATATTTTTGGCATAATTTTTTAACATCTTTATTTTTGAAACAAGTTCCATTGTCTGAGATGAGATTTGCAGGAATTTCGAACCTACAAATGATTTGATTAAAAATAAATTTAGAGACTTGTGTTCCAGTGCAGGAAGCTAAAGGCATAGCTTCAACCCACTTCATGAAATACTCGGTGGCGGTTATGATGAATTTGTGTCCATCAGATGACACAGGATTAATTTTGCCAATAATGTCTAAGCCCCATTTTGAAAAGGGCCAAGGAGATGAAATAGCCTGCAGTTCTTGTGCAGGGGCATGGACAAGGTCGGCATGTTTTTGGCACTTGTCGCAATGGCGCACATAATCATGTGCATCATTCTCCATGGTAGGCCAAAAGTATCCTATCCTAAGGAGCTTTTTAGCAATGACACTACCACTGAAGTGTCCTCCACAAGATCCATCGTGGGCTTCACTCAAAGCTGATCTGGATTCTTCTAGATTCAAACATCTCAATAGGATACCTTCAAAAGATCTCCTATATAAAGTATTGCCAATTATTACAAATCGACTTGCTCGTCTACGTAATAACCGATGCTGGTTTCTATTAGAATTGGCGGGGGAAAGTCCCATTGTGAAGAAAATCAAATATATCCGTATACCAAGGTTCGGGAGTAGTTTCATTGATTAGAAACACATCCAAAGGTTCTAAGCATGACTTATTTGAAGCGGGTTCCTGGAGTCGATGAATAATGATGGTGGCATATTCGTCATCTAACTCCAAGGGCAGAAGAGATGCAAGCTGTGGCCATAGCGTCGGCCGCACGGTTGCTAGTTCGAGGAATAGCTTCCAAGGTAACTTGATCAAATAGAGACATTAATTGTAAAACATATGCTTTATATGGATGCAATTTATCATCTCTAGTCTGATAAACTTCATTAATTTGGTTTATAACAAGTTGAGAATCACCAAAAACTAATAGATTTTTAATTTTTAGCGCCAAGGCAGCTCGTAATCCAAGGATTAGAGCTTCATACTCGATAGTATTATTAGTGCAAGCAAATGTTAATTTAAAGGACAAAGGTATAATGTGCTTTTGTGGAGATATTAAAATAATACCTGCACCAGCCCCACTCATGCATCGGGCTCCATCAAAGTATAAGGACCATTGTTCAACATGGTCTGCCTCTAATTGAAGGCATTCATCAGGAAACTCAATGATGAGGGGATGGGTAGACTCTAAGGGTGCAGCAGCTAATTGATCTGCTATGATTTGACCCTTAACAGACTTTTGTCCTATAAACGTGAGTTCAAACTCGCTTAGAGCAAGAACCCACTTGGCTGTGCGACCCGATAAATAAGGTCGACTCATGAGATACCGCAAAGGATCATATTTAGCAATGACATACGTTTTTTGACTAAGCATATAATGGCATAATTTTTGCGTAGAAAATATGACTGCTAGACATAGTTTTTCTAATGTTGTGTAGCGGGTTTCATAACTAATTAAAGTTTGGCTAATATAATAATTAGCACGTTCTCTTTTCTCATCATCAAGTTGAGCTAACATAGCTCCTAAAGCAAAATCTGAAGCTGAAATATACAGGATAAATGGGCGGTCAGGTCTAGGCGGTGAAAGCACAGGTGGGTTAAGGAGGTATTGTTTAAGAAGTTCAAAAGCTTCCTTACATTCATCGTCCCAATTAAAAGGGATATCCTTCTTAAGGAGCTTAAGAAAGGGACCGGTTTTGTCCGCCAGCTTATCGATGAAGCGACGGATGGCTTGAAGTTTACCTTGTAAACTTCGTAACTCAGATATATTGGTAGGTGCGGGCATATCAGTGATAGCCACAATCTTGAGAGGGTCGATTTTGATACCACGTAAAGAAACTATAACCCCTAATAGTTTACCGGACTTAACTCCAAATATGCATTTAGCAAGATTTAATCGAATAAGATATTCTCTTAACCGATTAAAAACTTTTCTCAAATCATCTAAATGATCATCTTCATTAATAGAGCGAGCTATAATATCATCTACATAATCATGTAGGATATCATGCATCATGTCATGAAAAATATAAGTCATAGCTCGTTGATAGGTTGCACCTGCATTCTTTAAGCCGAATGGCATCACTTTCCAACAAAAGGTACCCCAGGGGGTAATAAAGGCTATTTTAGCCTGATCTTCAGGAGCTATCCTGATCTGATTATAGCCGAAGAATCCATCCATTAGGGACATCATCCCACTCCCAGTAGTAAAATCAATGATTTGATCCATGTTTGGAAGAGGAAAATCATCTTTAGGGCATGCAGCGTTAATATCTCTAAAATCTGTGCAAACCCTAACTTTGGTAGCTTCTTTCTTGGTGACTGGAACTACATTCGAGATCCATTCAGCATAATCAATAGCTTGTATAAAAACAACATTCAGGAGTTTTTCTAACTCCCCTTTGACTAGCAAAGCCACTTTAGGATGCATTTTTCTAAGTTTCTGTTTAACAGGTTTAGCATCCGGATGGACTACTAGGTGATGCATGACTACAGAAGGGTCTAAACCTGGCATATCTTCATATGTCCAAGCGAAGACATCTTCATATTCTTTAAGGAATGCAATGTATTGCTCTTGTTTTTCTTGACTTAATTCTGACCCAATATTGATTATGTGAGGATTATCCTCAGTTCCCATGTTAACTTTAATGACGTTTTCTACTTCCATGTGTAGATCTCTTTCAAAATTAGGTGGGGCGGGTGAGACGCCCAATTCTTGTAATTCTTTTAAGGTTAACTTAGATAAGTCATTTTGAGGAGTAGTGGCCTCAAGCTGAGCTATAGTTGGTATAGAACCATCAAAATAAAACCCATTGTGTAACATCTCTTCAACGGAGACATCATGGAAAATATCACCTTCCAACTCATCATCGGATCCAACAATCATTTCAGGATAAGCTATGGATAGCATATTGCATGTAAATGGCTGATTTTGTAGAGGCAAATCATCACGCCTATCCAAATAATCTTGATAACATATGAGTTGATCATCATGTTCAAAAGGGAAGGGTTGACCCTTACTAGGAAATAGGCCCACACCACATCGGGCGGGCCATGGTTCTACCTCGAAAGGTTCTTTCATACCATTTTGGAAAGGTCCCAAGCCTTTCCCTTTATATCCCATTTTAAGCATTATAGGTTTAGCTTTAATATACTCATTAGTAAAATAACATCGAGCATATCCCTCATGATGAGTTTTGATGTTCCTGGGTATTCTTCCCCAGTCATATCCCTTATAAATGAAGGCACAACTCCCGACTTGGTAAGTACTTCCCATAGGTTGTGGGAGGCCCAAAGTACGAGGAGATGGCGGCAAATTACTTAAGATAATGGAATTTTGCATAGAAGCATTTGTTTTTTCTGATATAAGAATTTTAGATAAATCGGGTAAGAGTTCATCAGAAAGAGCATAAGATGTAGAAGGATCATTCCCTATATCTTTAGATGTGGAAGGTATGATAGATGTAGATAATGTAGAGGTGTTAATAGATGGGTCTATAGGTTTTGAAATTATAGGGATAGAACATGAAGGATTGGTTGTAGATCTAAGATCTTTTTGAGGTTCTAGTGTGGTTTGTTTAGAAGATGGTTGAGTTAAATGTATAGGTGTAGTTGATGGGGTAGATGATGTTATGTGTGTGTGTTTCACACGTTTAGATGAAAAATAAGAATTAGGATGTGTGGATGACAAAGCGGGGCAAAATTGCACTCCAACGGGTTCTGCCAAAGCACACATATCAAAGGGTCTAGGGTCACCATGGATAGTGACCAACTGATTTTTAAATTCAAATTTAACACATTGGTGTAAAGTTGAAGGGACAGCCCGCATCGCATTGATCCAAGGGCGACCCAAGAGTATATTGTACGATGCGGGGCAATGTACAATAAACACGGTTGTATCTAGGGTTCTAGGACCAACTTGCAAGGGTATAGTAATGACTCCACACGTTTCTTGTGTCTCGTCATTGAAAGCTTTGATAATCATGTCAGTTTTTTTCATTTCATCACTTCTAAAGCCAAATCTTTGGTAGAAGTCAAAAGTGCAAATGTTTAGAGATGAACCATTATCGATCAAGACTCTTTTAACAGCTACATCTCCAATTAGAGCAGTAATATATAAGGGATTATCCTTATGTAAACTATGTTGTGGTATATCTTTATCTCGAAAGTCAATACAATCAACTTCTCTAGTGATGATAGTATTGGCCATGGCTTCGGGTTGAATATTTTGAGGTACCATCATTTGGCTTAATGTAAGCATCAATTCATCCCTATGGGTAGGAGAAGATCTTAACAAGTCCAAAAGGGAAATTATGGCTGTAGTATTGGATAATTGCTCATTAATATTGTAAGGGGGTTTAGGTTGAACATTAGGAGCATGATTCCCTTTATTGGGATTTCTCAAAACAAATGGAGTTGATCCATCGTTCTGATTTGGTTCTTGTTGAGAATTTTGAGCCTGTTGTCTGGTAACGACTCCGATGGTACCTACAATGTTATATTGAGGATGTTGAATAGGTCTCGGTTGAGCATTTATGGCTTGTTCATTAGGAAGGAATTGATTAGAAGAGGGTCGAGTAGTAACTCTTCTAGGAAATGGTTCTTCTGGAACCATAGCATCTGTGATGGGTTGAATAGGATCTGATTCATTTTCAGAACTATTCGATTGATTTGAGGTGATGTCTACTTCACTTTCAGTATCCGATTCTACATCACTAGGATCGGGAGTTTGAATATTATGTAGGGGCCTGGTCGTGACCATGGATAAAGTTGTGCCAAATATTTGAGGATCCTGAACAGATAATTGTCCGCTAATAGTCCCTACATATCGGGTAGGAGGGGGAACATTATGATGTTCGATTTGATTGGCCACTTCTTTACCATGTTTTGGTAAAGGATGTTGAAATATATCTAATGATTGATTAGCATTTTGATTTTGATTTTGGGGAATGGTCTTTTGAGCATTATTAGGAGCATTTTGTTTAGGTTGGAAAGCTTGCACCTCCATCTCATTATTATCAATCAGATCTTGTATTTTATGTTTTAACCTTTTACAAGAGTTGGTAGAGTGTCCAGGCCCTCTATGGAAATCACAGTGTAAGTCGGCTCTGTATCCGGGTATGGTTGGATCAGGTTCCCGGATAGCTGGTAATTGAATCAAACCTCTTTCGAGTAATTGGGGTAGAATAGTTGATAATGGTTGATTCAATCTAGTAAACTCTCGAGGAGGTTTATCAGGAGGTTTCAATATAAATTTTTCTGTTGTCTTGGTTGTATTGATATTAGCAATGTTTCTACTATCAGTGACTCCGTCACCTACAACTTGTTTATTTTTGTACTGATTTTTGGATGTTTTCTCATCATCTTTCTTTTTGAGCTGGCCTCTCCTAATGAGGGCATCTTCTACTCTTCGAGCTAAGTCTATAGCCTGATCGAAGGTAGTTAAGGTAGCAGTTGATAGTTCATAAGATATTTGTTCTTGCAAATTATTAATAAAAATATCCAACATTTCCCTATAAGGTAGCACAAAGTGCAGTTTTCCTATCAATTGCCTCCATCTAGCTAAGAAATCAGCAAAACATTCATCTTTATCTTGTTTTAAGTTGTATAAATCTTTAATGGTTACATGCCTCTCGATATAGGCACTAAATTGATGCACAAAAGATTCAGCAGTCTCTTCAAAATTTCTCAAAGAATGAGTGGGCAATTGATAGTACCACTCTAATGCCATTCCTCCTAAACTTTTTGGGAACATTTTTAGTAATAGCAAGTCATCATGTGATATATCATGACATGCTATCCTAAACATGCGAAGATGCTCTATGGGATCTTCGGTTCCTTTATATATAGGCAGGACGGGCATGGGAAAGTGTTTAGGGTATGGTTGTGCTACAACTATGGGATCCAGAGGTTGACTACATATCTCTCGATAATTGTACGAGGGACGGTAGGGATCTATCTGGTCCATGCGGGAAGCTAACTGTTTCACCATGGCTTCCAGATTACTGGTTTGCCCACCATATTGGTTCGGTAGGGCATTAATATGAGATTTGTGAGCATATGATGGAGGGACATGCATATTAGATGCTATATTGCTATTGTGTAAATTGTTGGTAGGAAGGGTGTTATGAAGAAGTTTTGAAGTTGTATTATGTTGTATCCCAGATTGTTGAAAATTGGTGTTTGGCTTCATTTTAGATTTTTGTTGATTTGAAGCATATTGATTAATAGTTTGGCGAAATAAAGCGGTGAATGAAGGTTTCTTTTGTGTGGGAATGATTTTAGGCTCAATAACAGGTTCCTTAGGGGGTTGGGTAACCTGTTGTTTTTGCATGTTCTGAATCATAGTGACCATATCTCTATTGGATGGTCCAGCTTTATCACTTTCTTGATCAATGAAAGACAAGGGATTAGTGTGTATGTCAAACATATGTTCCATGGCTGCTTGAGTGTCACTAATTTGTCCTCTATCAATACGAACTGCCATATTAAGAGCACCAATGTTATTATTGAAAAATTTCCAGAAATGATCTAAGTTATCAAAAGCAATAGTTCCGTCTGGAGCTATTCTAGGGGATGAGGATCCTTCCTCTTTAAGATTTTCTTGTTGTTCATTTTCTTCGACCAGCTCATCTTCTGGCTGTTCTAGAGTTTCTCCTTTCGGAATTGATTCCTCAGGAAGGACATTTGGGTTTTTTGTTTTGTCTCCTAACCAATCTTCTCCTTCTTCTTCAGTTTGTTTACCATTCCTAAGTCTAGGCATTGTGCTTAAATTTAGATTTCAGCAAATATATATATACTTATATATATATATATATATATATATATATATATATATATATATATATATATATATATATATATATGCAACAAGCTTAAGAGGTATATATTTTAATTATATACCTACTATAGTATTTGAAATAAAATGTTTTTGGTTTTGTTATGTTTTTGGTTTTTCTTGTTTTTGTAACAATATTATAAAGATAACAAACAACACACTAAATGCAAGAAATAATAATAATGAAAGCAATGATCTAGTTTTCTATAAACAATTTATAAATATCATTAATGGGCTCGAGTTCTTCGGGAGTCATGAAGTGTTCTTCTTCAAATTGAAAATTTTCTTTCAAGAATTTGACAAAAAGTGCTATAGTGATATTATCTGTCTCAGATTCTGGTTGGTAGAAATAAAGTTCGTGGCAATATTCTCGATATAACACAGCTCTAGGAACTCTATTCCATATTTCTCTATCTGTAAGAACGACCTCTTGGTCTTCTACATGACCTAGGAATTGGTGTATAATGGCTGCGTTCTCGAGGTATTCCTCGAAGGTGAACAATTATGAAGACACAAGAGCTCTCCTATAAGCTAACCACCTATGGCAGGCTCTCTGAAGTTCATGATAAAAAATGAGTTGATGAGGATCCAGGATTCTATCTAGGACAAGCCTCTTGATTTGTTTAAGTTCTGTTGACCTAGATGAAATGACACCTAGTCTTCTATCAAGTTCGTCCCACAAAAGTTGGTTTCTATCTGTTTCAGGCACACTAAGCACAGAATTAATTTCTAAGGCTGCTAATTGGTTTTCAACATTTATAATAACTGCTAGTCTTTTCTTAGGAGCTACCATCTAAACATGATATGCAACTTAGTAATTTTCTAATGATTTTAAATGCATCTATTTTTTTTTGTTTTGTTTTCGTTTTCAAAAGGTTTTAGTTTCACGTCGGGTTCACCAAAATGTATCGCTCCAAATTTTTCGCACCCTTACCTTCAGGCTATAGGATCCACGCCCGAAAGGGGGATGTGAAAAGGATGGGACAATACCTCGGACTGAGAGGCCTTTCGAAGGTCCCGCCTCTTCGGGGAGGTGTATAAAGGTGATTTTTCGACGGATGGTGGGGTTCACCGGGGAAACGTTTAGTGGCAGTTTCCACGCCTAGGTTGGGAATGTGTTTTATGTGTTCAATTTTATCTTTAAACATTCAAATCCTAGGTTTGGCCAAATGAATCTAAGTTATTCTATATGAAATGCAGATTTAAATACAGAAAATAGATTTAACAGAAAACACAGAGAACAAACTAAGTGAAGAAATCCATACCTAGTTTCGGATGTACGATGGAGGTTCTAATTTTTGAAGCGGTCCAGATCGTCTGGAATTTGACAGGATCGTCTCCTATATAACAGGATCATGAATTCGTTAGACGAATTCGTTAGAGACCTACAAACAGAGAAATAGATACAAAATACCAAAATTGCAACTATTATGATAAAGGAAAATGATATGAAACAATAATAAGGATGTTAATAAGATAATCCTGAATGGAAATGCAAATAAATTACGATACTTTAATAGCTAATCATGATCTTATTATGCAATTAAACTACATGGGTGAACTCCAAGATGCAAGATAACAGGAAATAATAATAAAACTGACTAAATGCAGAATAAAATAACAGCAAAGTATAGAAAAAGTGCAAACTTTGGGCACTGATTGCCCCAATGCAGACTGTAGTCGAAATCATCTCGGATTGATACGAAATCATCTCGAATTGGACAGGATCGTCTGCGATGATCTGAGCTTGCTCTGGCTGAAGAATGACAAGGTTCCTGCAACAAAATTTGGAAAGTACAAATGCAGATGGTAATCCTGGGTATTCTAATGCGTGTAAAGGTCAAGTTACAGGAAATTTCAGCCAGGGGAAAGTCAAGGGGGGTCCTAAGGTTTAAATAGGCTTAGGAGGGAAGTTGGGAGGTTGGAGATCATCCTAATTTGGAAGATCTCCAACAGGGGAGGTCTCTAGCGGTGCAGACACGCTTCTGCCCAACTTAGAGACGTCGTTGAAACAGAGGCTAATTATGAAAAATCAGTTTTGGGACAAGATCGTCTGGACGTCCTAGTCCAGACGAAATCATCCAATCTGAGGCGATATCGTTTGATCGGCGACGATATCGTCAAACGGTCAAAACAAACTCTAAAAATGGCATGGGAAATGAGGAAACGGGTTAAACGACGGTTTTGGAGCGGTTTTGGGGTTGAATTTGAATTTGAATTATTACTAAGGTAATTTTAATTATTGCTAAGGTTTTATTGCGCCAATTTTAGGGTGCTACAATAAGTAAAGCTTTACAAGAATAAATCATTCTTAATTATGGGGATAATATGTGGACCCAAACTTTAGATTATGAAAACATATCTTTTAGATGTAGAATATGTCATCAGGTGGGACATATTGAAAGATCAAGCCCTAAGAAGAGCCCAACAAAATCATATGTAGAAAACCATAAGAGAAACTTACAAATGGTTATGGATGAAGATGGTTTTCACTTACAAAAAATAGATCTAGAATAATAAATAAAAATAAATAGTGGAGACCAATAAGGAAATATATTGTAAGATATACCAACTCTTTTGAGGCTTTAGCCTATGATGAAAATGTAGATCAAAACTTAGAGGACATAGTACAACATTTTCAACATATTAATAAGGACCCGTCTATTCAGTATGATCCTGATTTAAGGAAGAACATTCTCAATGAACCTTGGGAATGTGTCTCATCAGATTTTGAAGGCTCTCTTGAAGTTTCATGCACCATTTAGAAGAAAAAATTGGCAGAAAAAATGCAGATTTAGAAGTTAATTCCTCTGTCATTAATAAGAAAATACAAGAAAATAAGAAGAACAAGTCAAAATCTTCTATAATAAAGCCAGGAGAGGATAAATATGATGAAAAGAAAAATTGTGAAAGAATATTGAGAAATAGAATTATTAGACCTACTCCTGATATAGGCAAGGCAAAAAGAGGAAAACCCTCAAATTATCAAGCAACATCCAAGGAAGTAATAGCAAACATAGAGAAAGGAACTCAAAATAAGTTGGTTGAACTTCTCTTTACCAAACAACAAAATGATATTGGTAATAATCGATAGGGCCAAAAGCCCTTAATGAGACATGATTATCATATCATGGAATATAAGGAGTGCTAATGCCCCCTCAAAGCAAAGGTGTATTAGGGACCTATGTTTAAGTAATAAACCTGATCTTCTTCGTATCCAAGAAACTAAAATGACAAAAGAAGAAGTTTCAAAAAATATAAAAGCTATATGGGCAAGATGTGAATAGGATGCTATGAATTCTGAAAGAGCAGAGGGGGGAATTCTATCTTGTTGGAATCCTTCTAGAACCTCTTGTGTAACCATTCATAAAACTAGGCATTGGATAGCCTCTTTAGTCACTTGCTACTTTGCAAATATTTGTTTCATCCTTATCAATGTCTATGGACCTACAACTTAGTCAAGTAGATTAGAAGTTTGGAGTGGGATTGAAGCCTTTATGATAAGTAAAGAAAAAGAAACTCGATTCATGATCATTGGATATTTTAATGCCATAACCAAGCTGGATGAAAAATTTGGGAGAATTAGGAATTTGACCCAAAGTATGAAAGTTTTTCAACTTTTATTCAAAACAATAATCTATGGGAAGTTGAGTTTGAATAAGGCAACTATACTTGGACCAAAAATAAGAGAGAACAAAATCTAATAGCAAAAACATTAGACAAATGCATTCTCTCATATCATTGGCTAGATGAAGGAACTTGTGCTAAAATTAATACCTTAACAAGGATTGGTTCAGATCACTGGACAATAAGAATTAAAATGGTGGTAAGTGAATTCAAAAAAAGATTATATTTTAAATATGAGCAGATGTGGGAAGACCATCCTCAATTTGTTGATATGATAGCTCAAATGTGGAATTCTTTAGGTAATGGTGGGTTGTATGCTCTTCCAAATCAAATTAAATCTATGACATCTAGATTAAAAGAATGGAATAAGAACACCTTTGGAATTATCTTTGAGAAGAAAAAAGAACTAAAAGATAAACTTTAAAAATTGCAAAAATTTGATCATAATAATGCAAGCTCAGAGGAAATGGAATTGCTTAGTGAATATCATAATATTTTGAGTAAGGAAGAGAAATTTTGGAGATTAAAATCTAGATAGACTTCGTTAAAAGAAGGAGATAAAAATACAAATTTTTTTCATAGGATGGCTATAGTTCAAAGATCAACTTCTAGAATTAGTAGAATTAAATCAATAGGAGGGGTTTGGATTGAAGATCATAGTGAAATTAGAAAAGAGGAAAAGTCTTTATATCAAAATATTCTAGGTTCAAAGGAGACCGAAGTTCTTATCAAGATGTTTATTCAGTTATAACAAATGAAGACAATAGCAAATTGATGGAGCCTATTACAATAGAAGAAGTTTATTTAGCTCTTTTCTCTTTTAATAAGGATAAATCCCCAGATCCAGATCGGCTCTCTAAATATTTTAACCAACATAATTGGGATATAGTGAAGGATTCTTTATTGGTGGCACTGGATCAGTCTAGGGTAAAACAATACATACCTTATATAAATGCAATATATCTTGCCCTAATTCCAAAAAATAAGGATGTTGAATTATTTGATTCTTTTAGACCCATAAGCCTATGTAATATGACATATAATATTATTTCCAAATTTATGGCAAATAGATTAAGACCATTGTTAGACAAAATTATTTCATAAGAGTAATGAGGATTTATGAAATGAAGACAAATTCTAGATGGGATCATAATGGATTATGAAGTTATACATTCAATAGCTTCAAGAAAAGAAAAAGCAATGATCTTAAAACTTGATATGAGTAAAGACTATGATAGGGATAAATGGGATTTTTTTTGTAGGTTTAGAAAAGTTTGGTTTCGAGAAGAAATGGATCAGATGGATTAAAGCTTGTGTCTCTTCAGTTTATTATTCAGTGTTTGTCAATGGGTTAGTGACAAAATATTTTAAAGCCAAGAAAGGCCATAGACAAGGAGATACTCTATCTCCTTATTTGTTCATTATTATGGCAGAGGTTTTGAGTAGGAAATTAAAGAAGGCTTACAAATAAGGGTGTATAAATGGATTTAAGGTTAGTATTAACATCGATAACATCACCCATAAATAGTTTGTATATGATACAACCATTTTTGGAAGAGCAAGGATAAATGAGGCCAAAGCTTTGAATAACTTTTTAAAATAGTACGAAAGAGCTTCAAGGCAAAAATTTAATAGGACTAAATCTAAAATTTACTTCCTTAACATTCCTGCTAATATCAAAGCAAGAATTTGTAGGTTGCTTCAAATGGAGGAGGTAAATTTACCAAAATATTATCTAGGGATGCCTTTATTTGAGGGGGGAATGAGGATAGATTTATGAAATCTAGTTATTAGTAAAGTTCAGATTAAACTTCCAATTGGAAAGGTAGATGGTTATTGTTAGCAAGAAGAGTGCAATTAATTAATTCAGTCTTAGAATCCATTCCAACATATTATATGTCTTTGTATTCTATGCCTAAATCAGTTGAAAATAGTTTAATTTATATTATGCGATCCTTTTTATGGTCAAGTTTACATGATAAAAGGAAATTTGCTTTGGTGAAATGGAGCAAGTCGTGTGATGATAAAACTATGGGAGATCTTGGTTTAAGAGATCTTACAGATGTGAAATTAGTTCTTAGGGTTAAAGTAATTTGGATATTGCATAGAGAGATTCAAAGACAATGGGAAAGAATTCTTCTAAGTAAGTATGTTGATCCCAATGATCCAAGTTTAATATTTACTGCTTTCTCTCTACCAAATGGTTCTCCTCTTTGGAATGGTTTAAAAAAATCTATTGATCTAATGATTAAAGGTTTAATATGGGTGGTGGTAACTAGAGAAAAATTTTCTATTTGGATGGATGTGTGGTGTGATAAAAAACCACTCAATTTAGATCCAATTTTGAAACCTTGGATGAGACTGCTTCAAGACAAATATGGTTATAGGGTTTCAAACATTTTGTACAAGGATCGAGAAGGAAGATAGAAATGAAAAGAAGATTTTTTACAATTATACAAGATATTGATGCTAGGAAGCATTTGAGTAGAAATATAACAACTGTGATTATTCTAAGGGGATCCAAGGAGAAATTTATTTAGGAGTTGAATAGCTCAAGAGAATACACAACAAGAAGTGGATATAATTTACAACACCAACATTCCTAAAGTCAAAATATTTGTTTGGCTAGTAGGTCATAGAAGAATTTTATCTTGGGATAACCTTATAAAAATAGGTTTTCATGGCCCCTTTGTGCTTTTTGTAAAATGGAGCAGGATATTATTGACCATATCTTGGGACATTGCTCAATAGTCTAGAATCTATGGCAATGGATTCTTAATAATTTTGGAAAATGCACGATGATGAATAGTAGAATTAAATATTGTTCAAAGCAATGGTAGAGCACTTATAAAAGTGAGGCTTTATAGAAAATATGGGATATATCAAAATATACAATACTTTGGACTATATGGCTAGAAAGGAATATAAAAAAATTTAAAGGAAAGGAAAGCAATTTAGAGGTAATGAAAAAGACGATATGTTTAGCCATAGAGGAGTCTAAACCAACCCTATCAACTCACTCAATCCCTAATTTGGAAGCAAAGAGCCTTGATAGTTGGAGTCAAATCATTAAATGGAATTATGATACTGGTTACAAGAGAAGAAAAAAGAAGAGAAATAATATAAAGTGGAAACAACCAGATGTGGAGTGGGTTAAATTAAATTTTGATGGAACATCTAAAGGAAATCCAGGACCTACAATAGGAGGAGGAATAATTAGAAATAATAGAGGAGATATTTTATCTTGTTATGCTTTCAATAATGGATTTAAGATAAATAATGAAGTTAAATCTTGGGTGGATTTAGAAGGGTTAAAAATATGTAAAAAAATAAAATGGAATAGAGTATGGATGGAAGGTGATTCTCTCATAGTAATAAATGTAATTTTGAGGAAAGCAAAGGCTCCATGGAACATACAAGAGATAATTATGGAAATTCAAGATCTTGCTAAAGAGTTTTATGAAATTATGTTTACTCATATATTAAGGGAAGGAAACAAATGTGTAGATAAGCTATCCAATAGAGGGGTTTTGATTGAGGATCGTGAAGTTAATTTATCCCTTCCATGGTTAGAGGAAGTAGAAACTTTAGTTGAAGCTGACAAGAAAATGTTGATTAATTAAATCAATTCATGATTAAGATTTACTTTAATGTTTTCCATTCATAATATATTCTTTAATTTGTAACAATAATGTGATTGATTTAGACTATTCTTATAATTTTTATGGTTGCACTTGTGTTTCAGGAAGGAAACTAGCAATCCAAAATTGGTATCGTGGACTATGATAGTGCAATGTTTTGGAAATATTACTCTACTAAGATGCAAGGCATAGATAGTAGAGGTGAAATTTTGGCATTGTGAAGGTTGCTATAAAAAAATGTCAAGAAAGATGCTAAATTATGGATTAATTGTATTCATACAGAAAATTGAAAACATCCAGAAAATAAAAATCAAGAATTCAGATATTTTATGTAGAATGTTGTAGGTTTCTAGCTATAACATCTTAGTTGATATGAGAAGTATATCTATTTGTAAAATATAAAGCTCTAAAGAAGAGAGATGTATTTTGTCAAGGGTGAGGGACTCGAGTACAACCCCTTATTATCCAACAAAATATATATATATTTCATAACACTTTGATAAGGAAATGAAGAGTGGGAGGGGTATTTATAACAATACCAAAATCCCAATTACATCATAAATTTTAACCTAAGCCAACATAATAATAGGGATTGAAGTTAATTACAAGTTATAAAGAGGGTTTAACCATAACAAGGTTAATCATGACCCATAGGGATTACATAGTAAAATATTATAAATAATTAATATATTGCACAATGAAATGAACTTAGGCTAATCCAAAAACATTGCATAATATTAACCTTGGCCATGAATCAAATTACAATTTGAACACCCCCCATAATTTGAATTGATTGGCAAAGAATAGAAGACATTAGTAACAATAATATCTTCCCTCCATAATGGATTGTATAGTGGTCCCTTGCAATTGAGACATATCCTTCATAATATCCCTCATCATCCAAAATACGTCCACCAAGATTCAAGAACTTAGCTTCAATGCTTTGCAGTTTCAACAAGCAATTCTTTGTTGGATGTCCCTCCCTCTTACAATATTTGAAAGTGGTCTTTGTTGTATATGAATATTTAACTTGACCCTTGAGCCTTTAGGTCTTAGCCTCCATATATTTTGATTGGTTCCTAGGGATAGGAATATTTTGATATAATATTATATTGGCATAAGTTGCTAGCAGTGCTAAATCATGTTATCTAGTTTCTTATTATGTTTAGAGGATAAAAAATTTGTAAGAGAGTGGAATGTTAGGTACCTAGGGATAGGAATATAAATATATAATATTATATTGTGTATGGTAGTTGGCATGGACCACACATAACCCAAAGTTGATTTATTTAGTATTTTATTATAATAATGAGTGGTAGAAGGGTTTAGGAAGAAAGATATATAAAGAAGGGATATTGTCATTGTAATAAAGCAATCGTATCAACTATTCTTTGTAACAGTCTTGGCTCATGGAGTGGATGTGAAGTGATTCCTTCCTTAAGGAGTATTACTGGTGTTGCCCTACTTGAAGAGTACTAGCATATCTTATCTTGTGTGGATTAGTTATTGTGGTTGATTTATTAAATATTTAGCATATTATGGATGCTTTTATATTTATGAGAAGCAAAGGTTCACAACATATTTGAATTCCTTTATGTGAGCCTGTATTTGTGAAGTCCCACAAAAATTTTGCATTACCACTTAAAAATGAACAAGGAGAGAAAAAAGTTGATCAACAGTTTGAGTCTTTTAAGATTCCAAGAACATAAGAATCATATAAGCCATTAGGTTCAACATCTAAAAAGGAGGGGAGATATTAGCAAGAATATTTTTTATACATTTTGCATTATCTTTCTTTTTGCCTCTAGAAGATATAATATCCACCCTCAAAACCTTAAATATGGTAATATAGTCCTAAATGATATCAAACCCATCTAGTTTAAGAGAGGAAAGCTAAAATTTGAGATCAATTACAACAATAGTATTAACTTTCCCAAAAATACTTATGTAGTTTTGGCCATACCTTGGACGGATCACTCTTCTCATTGATGTGGAAAAGTAACTTTCATTGAATTAGCAAGTAAAATAGACCAAGATCCACTTCTTCTCTTTGATGGCAAGTTTCATCATCAAGAACAATTGCTTTATCCTCTTGAAAGATGCACCACAAGTTCTTACTTTGTAGTAGACCAATCTTTGAGTTGACCAAATATTGTAGTTTGCCCATTAAGGTAACTAGGGCTTTGTGGTCCATCCTAGCCAATCTGATCCCTAAGACTATAGCCAGTCCATGAACTAATGCCAATAATGCATAGAGCTCAAAACTCTTCTTTATGCAAAATATATGACCTCTGGAAGTCTTTCCCTAGTGGATACTTAAATATTTAAAATTAAATGGTCAAATATTAGGGTTACAAGAGTCAATCCCAACCTACCACTTAGAAAATTCTAATTTGCTGTTATGCTTCAATAACTTTATGCCACCTTAGCTCCTTTGAATTTCTTGGTTGTTGATATTTGCACAAAATTGATTGGTCCAAAATATACGTATATGAAAAAATTGGTATGTGTGACCTTAAATTTAGCCACACCAGCCACCAAGGAGGCCTCCACATTTGCAACTATTTGAGCGGATGCCAAAATCATATTTTAAACCTACATCATATTTGGGCTAAGCACCTTGCACTAGACATGGTACTAACCATACCACCGTGGTGTTATACTTAGACACATGTAAATAACTCACAAGAAAATGCCTCGGCTAAAGTAGGATACACAAACTCATAAATATAATTGTTTCAATTTGAACTGGATATGTCAAGGCAACAAACGCCTTATCATGCATGTAATAACCAACTACATTATCTGTTTGATGGCACCAAATTTGAAGAGTTCCCACATTGTTGACCAACATCCATTGTCCTAAATATAAACATGGCACGTATGATTCAAACTTATAACCACCCCCAACATGTGATATATTTTTCATTCAGTTGGTCTACAAACCATTTCATCACTTCAAGACATATATTCTGATACAAAGACATTGGTTAATACTTGCTCATTCTAAAGGTAAGAAAAATGATTTATGGGCTTGAACCCATGATATCCTATCTACAACATCTTGAATTTCCCTTTGCTAGTTTTCTTGTCATCTTGTTGATAATGAAAGAACTATGTGTTTGAACTCCATGAATATGGATGCCAATGCCCTCAAAAGAAGCGCACGTGCCCATAGGAGGAGCATGCACGAGGGCAAAAATAATAATTTCTAATTGTAAAAATTACCCTTTTTCTTTCTTCAACAATTTGAGAGATGAATCAAGAGCCAAATTCATAGCAGTAATCCTCAAGCAAAATACATGGAAATAAATCTCCTCTTTGCTCCTTATGTTGGAAAATATTATGAAGTTGGAAAAAGTAACTTGTCCTAAGAATCGAAGGCTCTAAATATCACTTCTACATGACCAAGTGAGGTAGCTCCATACCTACTTTGATACCATGTTGGAATTCACAATATTTTTTAGAAACAAATAAAAGCAAATCATGCACTCAAATCTTATACAAAGAAAAAAAGGACAAAAAAAGAATTATTTTATGAACACTAGTAAGCATCATAAGTAATCACTATATCCATAGATAATATTACACAACACTCCGAAAAATAAATGAGGAGTGTGAGGAGAATTTTTATAGCAATACCAAAACCCCAATTACATTATAAAGTTTGATGTAAGTTGTCATAACAAGAGAGTTTAAGGTTAGATTTTAAATTATAAAGAGGGTTTAACCATAACAAGGTTAATCATGATCCATAAGGCTTACCTAATGTAATATTACAAATAATTAATACATTGCACAATGAAATGCCCTTAGTCCTATCCAAAAACATCACATAATATTCATTTTGGCCATGAATCAAATTACAATTTCAACATAGTATTATCTTACTTAGAAGCAAATTATTGTTGATGTGCTCACTAAATCACTTGGATCTAATAATTTTATCATAACTAGATAAAAAAATTGTGTTATTCCAAATTTTATTAGTATACATGTTTTATAAGTTATATATATGACTTTTATTGAGGCCACTTCCATAAAAATAACAAAACATTACATTGCTCTCAATATATTGGTTCAGGTTAATTAAATCATATCAAGCTTGTGTTTCTATCAAAGATATTTTTCATCTTCAAACTATTATGTTTTCCCAATCAACTCTTTAATATTATTTATAATTATGTATGTTTTTTAATGAGTTTACACAAGTTTTTATGAGGGGTCTCGGTCCCCTCATACTGAGTTGGGTTTGAACCTTGGACCTCTCAAAGAGAGGCTAAAATCCTTACCACTACAATAAGCTTACAACTCAAATGAGTTTACACAGATTTTTATGAGGGGTACCGATCCCCTCATACTGAGTGGGTTTGAACCTTGGACCTCTCAAAGAGAGGCTAAAGCCCTTACCATTATAGTAATCTTGTAACTCCAATGAGTTTACATAGGTTTTTATGAGGGGTCCCGGTCCCATCATACTGAGTGGGGGTTAAACCTTATACCTCTAAAAGATAGACCAAAGCCCTTACCGGTCCAATAAGCTTACAACTAAAATTTGAGTTTACATGGGTTTTTAGGAGGGGTCTCATGAGTGGGGGTTAAACCTTATACCTCTAAAATATAGGCCAAAGCCCTTACCACTACAATAAGCTTACAACTAAAATTTGAGTTTACATGGGTTTTTATGAGGGGTCTCGGTCCCCTCATATTATGGTTTGAACTTGGATCTCCTAGATGAAAACCCAAGGACTTACCACTATGGTATCCCTCATAGGTATAGGTATATGCAATTACAATACAATAAATTATATTTTTGCTTCTACATGTATTTTTCTCTCGTTAATATCATTTATAAATCTTATGATGTGTGCTTTTGTACTTCATTATATATATATATATATATATATATATATATATATATATATATATATATATATATATATTATTTATTTATTTATTTGTTGAAAGTGACTTCATCTTGTAACAAAAATAAAAGGATTCATAATTAAAAAAATGGGTGGTATGGAAGCACCTATACATATATAAACTTTAATAAATAGTTTCAAACAAAAAATAAAGGATACATTAAATGGAATTAGCTCAATTAATTAAATTCCTCAACTTTAAAGGAGGAGACCATGTTCAAATTGTGCCAAGCAATACATATATAATAGCCAAGTTATTGTAATATCACTATATGATCATGATGTAATACGAGGTGGGCCCCTTTCAATCCCATATAGCCAATTAAAAAAATAAGATAAAGAATACAACATAAAGTTGAATGCCAAAACCATGTTGTTTCTTTAATAAAGCCATGATGTTAAATACTTGTTAAAAATATATAACACCCTTTAAAAAATATTTAAAAAAATAAAAAATAAAATATAAAGTTTAGCATGTTGGTTCTTTAATAGAACAATGTTCATGTTAAATCCTTATTAGAAATATATAACCATTACTTGAAATGTTTTAATTATTTTTAATTTATAAATGTCATGATTTTTTATAAGAAACTCCATTTATATTATGTGTCTGTCCATATCCCCAATATCTAGGTAGATTGGTAAATGTTTGTCTGACTAGGTACTTACCAAGAAGATACCTAGGTTCAAACCTCGGGGGCAGCCTATTTGAAAAGGTAGTAGTCTGATCTAAATCCTCTGAGTGCATGCCAAACTGATGATGATGGTACGAATCCTAAGCAATTGGTGGTCCCCTTCACGTTGGGTCAACAATAACAAGGTGGAATAGGTTTGGTGGGAGCAACCCCTATGGTTTGAACCCTATGCTTGTCAATTACTAAAAATAGTGTGGTTGTGACCAACTCTCCTATATAACCAAAAAAAATATTATGTGCCTAGCCAACAAATAAAATTTACATGAATTATATAATAAAATGGATCTTTAAAAACCTTACAAACTATACTTTTCACTTCTATCACTAAAGAATTATGTTATGTGCCTAGACAACAAACCAAATTTATATAGATTATATAATAAAATAGATATTTGAAAGCATTATAGACTGGAATTTTCACTTCTATCACTAAAGAATTTTAATAACCAAATTTGGATAGCAAGTTCTAGCTTTTAAATGTGCAAAACATGGTCTAATTCCACTCAAAATATTCTTGGTATTTTATGACCATGAACAATGCAAAATCAACATCAACATATAAATAAATTATTATATAGAATTTGGGTCCAAATGTTAGATGCAAACATAACACAAAAAAAAAACAAAAAACAAAAAAAAAAAAGGCAAGAGCAAAGTACAATTAAGAGTTGATGTGCTCCTCATACCAAATTACTAGATTACTTGTAAGCCCTTGATGCAAGAGCACTCGAAGACTAACCGTTTGGTGGCCAACTGTTGAGCAACCAAAAAGGCTCATTGTTTCAGTAGTTGCTCTCCACAATTATATATAAGGTCGTCAAATGTCTATTAGAAGAGAGGTGAAAAAGTGAAGATAGCAAAGGAGAAGCTCTAAAGTTGAAAGAGAACTACTAGCGAAATGAAAGAGTCAAAATCAAGGAGGAATGAGCAAGGGAAGATCTCAAGAAACATAGGGGTTATTTTTTATCTATGAGTATTTCCATTTGGCTATTGTCACCATTTAATAAATTTTCTAAATACTTCTTTTAATTCTCACTATGTTATATAAAATACTATTATGTTATGTTGTTGAGTGTGTATTAGCATAACATGACACATAGAAGTGCAAGTGACCGCTTGAGGTTGAAAGAGAAGAAATTGAGGGAGTATCGAAAGGGAATCTTATTGAATGATTGCCTTTCACTAAGAATGTGTGATAAGTGTATCGATAAAATGTGAAGAATGTGTATTTGAAGAGATTTCAAAGACTGAGAAATGTCAATCAAATTAAACAAAAGTATTCCCTTCAAAATCGATGACTTCGATTGAATGACTTCCAAATAATATTATCATTCAACATTTTTTATATAAACTAGCACACTGTATAATTCAACAATCATGTTCAAGTCATACAATTTGAAGGAATTTATCATACAACTAAAGTGTCATATGAATTGATTGTTGTACAGTATAATATCACCATACAAAGAAGATTTACCATCTCACAAGACATTGACTTGAGATGATCATTGTTCAAAGAGAACGTTGTTGTCTATGATAAGTGCATAATTTTGGTATTAGATCTAGTTGATCTTTGAGGTTTGATACATGCCAAAGGAAATATGACACATCAAGGAAAAGGAAGACCATGAGGCCCTTAAGCCACAAACATAGCAAAAAAAATGAGAGGATTCATCGTTCGATCAGATGCGCTTGAAACTACCCAAAGGAGAGGCGTTCAAGTAGAATATGTAAGTGATAGTGAAGAGGAGGAAGTGGATCAACCAGAAGCTCGTAATGATGGACAAGAAGGAGATCCAAAAGAAAGATTAATTCGGGAAATTTATAACATGGATAGAAAGCTAAAGTTAGAAACCTTGTCATATAATAGAATTTTAAACCCTGAGGAATTTATCGATTAGATCATGAAGATGGAGAAATATTTTGATTTTGAATCATTAGAAGACCCCAAAAAGGTGAAATTTGATTGTACCAAGCTAAAAGGGCATGCATCCTTGTGGTGGGACCATGTTCAAAGTGAAAGATAAAGAAAATAAAAAGAAAATATTAAGACATGGGAGAAAATGATCACAAAATTGAAGGTCAAATTCCTCTCATCAAATTATCAATTAAGTCTTTTTAGGAAACTACAAAACTTAAGACAAAAAGATATGAGTGTGAAGAATTACATGGAGAAATTTTATAGGCTCACCATTCGAGCTGGTCATGTGAAAAAAATGAGAAGGTTTCAAAGTATATTAATGGACTATGATTGCCTATATAATATGAAGTTAGTATGATGAGAATGAAGATGGTAGAAGAAGCCTACTGGAAGAGGATAGTTCTCACGATGTATGTACTCCCAACCTAGGGTCCATCCCTGTGCATCTTCATCATTGTGTTCACTCTTCTTCCTTATCTCCTCTTTTCCTCTTGTATTCCTTGACCTTGCAAGTTTTTACAATGACCATCATTTCCTCTCAAAGTCAAGGAATACAGTTCTCTTTTGGGTATATCATTTCTCTTTGCATATTTTCTTTATTCTTTTGTCAAGACAATGATATATGTTCCTTCTTGCATCAGCGCATCGTGTCTTGTTTTTGTTCACATTCTTCCTTATTGATATTTTTATTATTAAGGGATCCTCATGAAATAGGGTAGATACCGTGTGAATATAATTTATGGTGTTTATACAACCACTATCTTAAGCATATATCTTGGCTATTGAAATTTCAATAATAACACACACACTATTGTTTTCTTCTCTCATTTTGTCTCTTTCTTCTAACACACGCACACACTCACATTGTTTCGTTGTGTTTTGCTTTGCTCATTCACATTTTGCACACACCACACCCCTATTGGGTAGTACTCACTCTAGCATATCATACACACACAACACCCCATTACAGGATAACTTCATGGCCACACATGAGGGACAACCTTCATCTTGGTCATTTGTGAGCATATCCTAGCGGGTATATCTTCCTTTCTCTCTAGCCATATTAGCAAGCACTACACCCATAACGTGTATCGCTTCACACTTGAAAATTTCTTGCGCAACACCCTTATGGGATAGCTTCATGGCCACACATGAGAGGGAACCTCCATCTCGGTTATTTGCGAGCATACATCTATGCAGGGTTTTGCTCCGTTATTTTATTTTTACTTGATCTATGTTGTTTGGTCACGCTGTATTGGTACAGTCTATGCAAACTCAAGCATCATACTTCAAGCCCCCTTTCTGCTTTGTTGGCCTTCTTCTTCTTCTTTGTTATTTTTCCTCTTATTTTATTCTTTTTTGAAATCACACCCCATATGTATGGATCACAATTTTGCTTGGCATCGTTATCACGATCCATTTTTATGGGGTGCAATTTCAGCTAGAGTTGTGTTTTTTCTTTCTTTTTTCTTCTTTTTCTTTCTTCTTCCTTCTTTCTTCTCCTATTTTTTTGTGTTCCTCTTCTTCCATCCATGCATTTCCTACCTTGTATTCACTCCATTTGCATTCATGCATTTTTATTTTAGGTTAGTGCATTCCATAGTTAGATTACGTCGTGTTAATTCATGCATAAAAATATCTTAAAACATCATAAAAATACAAACACACATAAGCACACACATTACACTAAAAGCAATATGAGAGAGTCAAGGTGGCCATGGTAGCTGTTATAATCTCTACATTCGATGGACAAAGAAAAAGGGTTCACCAGAAATGATTTTAGGACTCATTCCAAGTCCAAGTTGGAGGTGTTTAATGTGTCAATTAAGCAATCACCTATGTTTGTCCTCTATGAACTAGACTATGAAAATGAAAGAGATATGCAAAACACACAAGATGCAAGAATACAATAGCTAACCCTAGAATGATTCTTTGATTGAAAGATATCTAACCCTAGATTATAGAAAAAAAAATTATTTTTCTTTGAGCAAGGGCACAAGGGAAACGCACAAACAAGACTAAACCCTAAGATGCAAACTAAAATGTTCTTTTCCTTTCAAATTCCTACAAAATAAAAATTACATATTTTTCTTTTCCTTTTACTTAATCTATGTTTGGAACAAAAATGATGGAAGACACAACAACAAACAACCTAAAGCTTTACTAAGGGTACTTATCTATTTTGACATTTGATCTAAGCTTTATCTTGCATCCAACAATATCCAATATCTTCAACCTAGAAAACTGTTTCATAAAAACCCTAGAAAATAATGATCAACATTAAGGAGTCTGCTTAGGCCGATGTATGACAGTGCTTGGAGGTGCAACAATCAAGCCCCCTAGGTCCTTTTAGTTGATCTTTAAAGTTTAAAACACAAAAGCAAATGCTTACCTTTTTGGGAAATAGACAAATAAAATGTAGTGAAACAAAACGATGCAAATAATAGAATCTAAATGTTGTTATTATGCCCTAAATGTAACATGAAACACAATCCTAGGGTTTGGAGGCAAATACTTGCCCCCAAGCTTGGCGTAGTCGAAATCACACCCTATATGGGGCAATTGTGATCTCGACTCAACCAAAATTGTACCTTATAAATATGAAGTACAATTTCATAATAGAAGAACAAAGGTAACAAAATGATGTGAAATAAGCAAAAGCAAATATGTAAATAATAGTCTACGACTGATAAAATGTATGAAACAACCTGGAGGTAGCGAGAGAGATAGACAAAAGGATGAAGACCTCCTTAATATGGTTGACTCCTCCTCAAGGCTCCAACACTTGTTCACCAAGAGTAGCAAATCAACGATGCAACATAATAACAATAGAGGAAACTTGCCAAAGATCACTTGAACACTTGGAGAGCATGCAAATTTTAAGATTTGCCAAAGAACTTATGATTCACCTCTTAGCTTGCTTGTTAACTTGCTATTTGGAAAAAGAGGATCCAAACCCTCTATTTAAAAGGGATTTGAAACACAAGTAGACAAAAAAAACCTAAAGGAGGACCAACCTTGAAGAAGTTGGCTCAAAAGTTGGGTTTTCTAGGAGAAAATCCTAAATTGCCAAAGTTGTCAAGGCAACAAAATAATCAAAGAGGAAGAGGATGGTTCTCATGAGGACAAGGACAATCAAATAGTGGAAGAGGACAACAAAGACAAGCAGGAGAAGCTAGTAATTCTCACAATGATTTCAGTCAGAACACCAGAGGAGGTGAAGACTCCTCATAAGGAAGAGGTAATTATGGTAGAGGAAGGGATAGAGGATTCCCAAAAAATGTTATATATGTGGAGACGATGGTCATCGGGTATTTGAATGTCCAACAACACAACAAAGTATAAATAAGGGAAAGGAGGTTAGGAACCATATTGCACAAGCAGAAGAAGAAAGTGTTGATTCCTTGAAATATTCGAAGGAGCTATAATAGGAAGAATCTCTCATGATGAAGAGAGTACTCCTGAAGCCAAATAAAACAAAATGTGAACCTATCCAAAGGAGAAAAATTTTAAGAACATTATACAAGTCTGGAGGCAAATGTTGCAAATTCATTGTAGATAGTGGGAGTACGAATAATCTAGTATCCATTAAAATGGTAGAGAAACTAGGGTTTAGGAGGATAGAACACCCCAATCTGTACAAGGTCTATTGGTTGCAAAAAGGCTACGAAATTTTAGTTAGTGAACAATATAAGGTGAACTTTCAAATTGAATCTTACAAGGATGAGGTCCTATGTTACGAAAATTTATTCTCATTAACAAAAATCATTGACCAATATGCATAAATATCAAATCATTAATCCATAAATAATTATCCACAATAATAATCCACACAATGAGACAAAGATAGATAATACCCTTAAGGTAGAGCAACACCAATAATACTTATTCCGAAAGGAATAGCTCCACAAGATCTCTCAACCACAAGATCTTACAAGGATGAGATCCTATGCGATATTATGCCTATGGATGCTTGCCATGTGTTGTTGGGAGGACCTTGGCAATATGACAGGAGGGTAGTACATGATGGTAGGAAAAACACCTATGCTATGGTAAAAGACAGTAAGAAGTACATACTAAACCCATTGAAGGACAAAGATGAAAGAGAGGACAATGGTCCTAAAGTATGTTTGATTTCTGGAAAATAGTTTATGAAGGAGATGACAAAGAAGAAGGCGTGTTTTGCTTTGATTGCTAAACCCACAAAGGGTGGGATAGGAGTATGAAGGATTAAATCCGAAGTGAAGTAAAGGATTTGCTAGAGGAGTATGTGAAAATTGTGTCAGAAGAATTATCATATGGATTGCCACTACTGAGGAGTATTAGAAACCACATAAATTTCATTCATGGATCGAGTTTGCCTAATAAGGCATCATATAGAATGGTGCCAACAGAAAATATTGAGGAAATAAAGAGATAAGTCCAGGAACTATTGGAAAAAGGGTTTATTAGGGAAGGTTTAAGCCCATGTGCAATACTTGTACTTGCACCAAATAAAGGTGGAGAATGACACATGTGTACATATTCAAGGGCTATTAATAAGATAACCATAAAGTATAGATTTCCATTGCCACACATGGACAATTTGATGGATTGCTTAAGTGGAGCAAAGTACTTCACAAAGATAGATTTGAAGAGTGGCTATCATCAAATTTGAATTAGGGAAGGAGATGAGTAGAAGATCACATTCAAAACAAAAAAAAAGATTTTATAAGTGGTTGGTTATGCAATTCGGATTGACGAATGCACCTAGTACCTTTATGGATTGATGAATGAAGTGTTGAAACCATTTCTTGGCAAGTTTGTGGTTGTCGATTTGAAGAACATTTTAATTTTCAGTAAAATTAAGGAAGACCATATGATACATTTGAGACTAGTCTTACAAAGACTTAAGGAAGAAAAGTTGCTAGTCAACTTGAAGATATGTAGCTTTATTAAAGAGGAACTGGTGTACTTGAGTTTTGTGATTTCACAAGAGGGATTAGGAATATAACCTAAGAATGTCAAGGCCATTGTAAATTGACTGTCCCCAAGAAATTTGTTTGAGGCCAGGAGTTTCCATGGTCTAGCAAGCTTTTATAGGAAGTATTAAAAATTTCAATGGGACTTGTGCATCAATTATGGAGACCCTAAAAGGAGGAAAGCATGAGTTTAAGTGGACAAGTACAATAGAAAGGAGCTTTTGAATCGTGAAGGAGAAGATAATAGAACAACTGATTCTAGCTTTGTCAGATTTCAACAAGGTCTTTCACGTGGATTGTGATGCAAGTGGGACATTGATAGGAGTCTTGAGCCAAGAAGGCAAGCCCATTGCCTATTTTAGTGAGAAGCTCGATGAGGCAAATAGGAAATACTTAGACTATGACCAAAATTTTTATGCCATCGTTCAAGCTTTGAAGAAATTGAGGTATTATTTGCTACCAAAATAATTTGTCTTCTTCACAGATTATCATGCTTTGCAGTTTATTAACAACCAACGTAAGTTGAATCAAAGGCATATGAGGTGGGTGGATTTTTTGCAACGATATTCATGTCTTGAAACATAGAAGTGGTAGGTCGAATTGAGTAGTTAATGCCTTGAGTAGAAGAAATTTGTTGATGAACACAATGAAAATCAAAGTCATTGGTTTTTATGCTATGAAGGAGCTTTATACTGATGATTTAGACTTCAAGGAAGCTTGGGTAGCATGTGATAATCCTACTACAAGATACAAAACCCCATGGCTTGATCATTTCATCCAAGAAGGAATGTTATTCAAGGGGCAGCAATTTTGCATACCATGAAATTCAATGAGAGAAAATTTGATAAGAGAAAAACACAATGGAGGACTTGTAGGACATTTCGTGATAGATAAAACCCTAAGGTAGCTTGAAGAAAGTTACTATTGGTATGGAATGAGCACAAATGTCGGAAGATTTGTGTAAGGTTGTCAAATATGTCAGTATGCAAAAGGGAAGATCCAAAACACTGGATTGTATCAGCCATTACCAATTTTTGAAAGGCCATGGGATGACGTAAGCATGAATTTTGTTCTTGGATTGCCAAGAATGCAAAGGGGTAATGACATGGTTTTTGTTGTGGTTGATAGACTCTCAAAGATGACGCATCTCATACCTTGTAGGAAGACAAATGATGCGACTCATATTGCTACCTTATTCTTCAAGAAAATTGTAATACTATATGAGTTGTCAAAGAGCATTGTTTTAGATAGAGATAGCAAATTTATGGGTCATTTTTGGAGAACTTTATGGAAGAAACTAGGTGCTAAGTGGGGTTTCAGTTCAATGCATCACCTACAAATAGATGGATAGACGAAGGTGGTGAATTGAAGCCTTGGAAACCTATTGAGGTGTTTGGTAGGAGATAAACCAAATCTGTGGGATACTATCTTAGCACAAGTTGAATTTACATACAATAACTCGATCAATAGGAGTACCACCAAGAGTCCTTTTCATATTGTATATGGATTCAGTCCCCAAGGAGTTGACGGGTTGAGAAATACGGCTGGTTTGGGAAGGAAGAGTGCTTTGGAAAAATATATGCAAAAATTGCACAGGGAAGTTAAGTCAGATTATGAGAGAAATGGCATGCGATACAAGCAACATGCTGATATCAAGAGGAGAGAACATGAATTCCATGTGGGAGACATGGTTTTAGCACACTTAAGAAAAGAAAGGTTCCCACAAAGAACTTATCACAAGCTAAAGTGGAAAAAGACAGGACCATGCAAGATCTTGAGAAAGTTTGTCGCGAATGCTTATGAACTAGAACTACTCGAAGGAGTCGGTATATCCCCTATATTCAATGTAGCATATTTATACCATTATTACAAAGGATCAACAAGTGAGCAGGTCAATACGACACGAGATCCTTCAATGACATATTGGGTACAACAACTGTCGTAGAAGGAACAAGATAAAATTGAGGCAATTATAGATTCTAGAGTGGCTCAAAGGACTAGAGGCGAAGAATATTTTGAGCATCTAGTTAAGTGGAAGAATTAGGAAGTTGACATGGCGACATGGATAAATGCTTCCAAGCTTGCTAAATACAGAGTTTTTGTCGAATATTCGCAACAATGTTCATGAAAATTTCCTTTACCCAATGAGTATGATGTGGGAGCACTCGAATACCAACCATTCGATGACCAACCATTGAGCAACCAAGAAGGCTAACCTTCTCGATAACCGTTTCAATAACTACACTCCACAATTATATATAAGGTCGTTTAACGTCTATTAGAAGAGAGGCGGCAAAGGTGAACAGAGCGGAGGAGAAGCTTTGAAGAGAAAAGAGAAGAACTACTGATGGAATGAAATAGTGCAGACTTAAGGAGGAATTGTAGGGGAAGAGCTTAAGAAACATAGGATTTCTTATTTATGTGTATTTCCATTTGGTTGTTGCCGCATAGGCAATTTAAAAAATTTCCAAATACTTATTTTAATTCTAGTTGTGTTGTATAAAAGACTATTATATTGTATTGTTGAGTGTGTGTTACTGTACTGTGACATGCAGAAGTGCAGGTGCAGGTGCAGGTGACTGCCTAAGGTGGCAGGAAAAGCAATTGAGGGTGTACCAGAATGGATTCTTATCGAGGGTGATTGCCATTCACTAAGGATATGTGATAACCATCTCAATAAAATGCAAAGAACGAGTATTTGAAATGAAATGTCAAATACTGAGAAGTGTCGTTCAAATTAAACAAAAGTATGCCCTTCAAAATTGATTACTTCGATTGAATCACTTCCAAATAATCTTATCATTCAATATTTTGTCATACAAGCCAGCACACCATACAATTGAACGATCTTGTTCAAGGCGTCTAATTTGAAGGAATTTGTCGTACAACTAAAGTATCATACAAATTGACCGTTGTACAAATTGGATTGTCATACTCTAGAATATCATCGTACAAAAAAGATTTACCATCTCATAGGACGCTGACTTGAGACAATCACCATTCAAAGGGAACGTTGTCGTCTGTGACGACTGAATCAGCCCTTCTCTAACATTTATTGTTTGTTGAGTGTTTTCCATTTCCTTCAAGTATTTCTCCTTTCATGTTCGCGATTCTTCCACCTCCTTCTCCAGCTCTTCACCATAAAGTTGTATACTATTTCTGAAAAATAGTTCAATACCATCACTCATTGTATTAAAAAACAAGGCTTTCACAAATACCCCATCGATATACCTAGGCAGTGACATTCACTCGAACAATATGATGTCAGCAATCAACAACATTGTCTATTTGTATATATATATATATATATATATATATATTTTAAAGTAGGGTTTTGAAAGGGTCACCCTTTCCCTTTTACATCAATTGAACGATCTTGTTCAAGCCATTCAATTTGAAGGACTTTGTCATACAACGAAAGTGTCGTACGAATTGACTGTTGTACAAATTGGATTGTTGTACTCTAGAATATCGTCGTACAAAGAAGATTTACCATCTCAAAGGACGTTGACTTGAGACAATCACCATTCAAAGGGAACGTTGTTGTCTGTGTGACGACTACATTAGTCCTTCTCTAACATTTATTATTTGTTGAGTGTTTTCCATTTCCTTCAAGTATTTCTCCTTTCATGTTCGTGATTTTTCCATGTCCTTCTCCAGCTCTTCACTATAAAATTGTGTACGATTCCTAAAAAATAGTGCAATACCATCACTCATAGTATTAAAAAACAAGGCTTTCACAAATACCCCATCGATATACCTAAGCAGTTACATTCACTCAAACAATATGATGTTAGCAATCAACAACATTGTCTATTTGTACAAATATATATATTTTAAAAGTAGGGTTTTGAAAGGGTTACCCTTTCTTTTTTACATCAATTTAGTCACATTGAGCTATTTGGTGCTGTCAAGATTTGAAATCTTGGTGTGCGCTACATTAACTATTTGTCCTAACTGTTGAACCAAAAACCCGTTGGCCTATTTGTACAAATATTTAATGACAACACTTTTTGAGAAAATGAAATGAAACATGGTAATTTTCTACCACTGAAATCTGAAAGCATGCACCATGTCATTGTGCAAGACTCTTTAGATCTTGTGTTACTTTGCATCACCAATAATCTCCAGAAGAAAATTTTTTATTTTTAAAATGATGGAATCGGTTTGCATCCCTTACAACAATGTCCCTTGCAACAATCTTAGAGATAAACTTGGTTGCAGTATGGTAGTCACCACATACTCGAAGGTTCTTCACAACTCTAATAATGGTTCCGGGGGAAGTCTTTAACAACCCGAATGCAATTGCCAATTTTTCGCTATGCTGGCAGACAAACAATTATTTGTCTTCAGCCTCCACATCATGCAACGCAGTACCCCACTGCCTTCATCTCACTCCACAATTCCTCCAATTTTCCATAGATCTATTGTGTTTGTGGGTGTGATCCGTCTCCTACACAAAAAACATGTACCCTTTTCTGAACTTCAATCCAACTACAACCAGGTGTCTTCTTAATTCCTCTATCTTTCATCAATGTCCTTATTCTTTGAACATCATCCCAGCTGCCCGCTTTGGCATAAATATTTGAAAGAAGAACATAAGATGCAGCACCTTTAGGCTCCAACACAAAAAGGATTGTTGCCACAAATTCCCCTATTCCTATATTCTTATGTGATCTACAAGCACCAAGCAGAGACATCCACACAACCAATTCAGGTTTTATGGACATTTTGACAATGAAGTTCAAAGCTTCCTCAAGGTAGCCTGCACGACCAATAAGGTCAACAATGCATACATAATGATTCATCTCAGGAATAATGCAATAAGAGTCACTTATGCTATTAAAGTATTTACAGCCCTCATCCACTAGACCTGCATGGCTGCATGCAAATAGAACACATACAAAGGTTATGTTTTTAGGGTTCGTTCCCATGTGCTTCATCAGATCAAAGAGTTTAAGGGCATCCTTGCTGTAGCCATGAATTGCATAACCTGCAATCATTGCAGACCATGAAACTGTGTTTGCATCATGCATCTTGTAAAACAATTCCCGGGCCTTGTCTATTCTTCCACATTTTGCATACATGTCTATCAAGGCATTCACAACCACAACATCTGTTGAAAATCTGTTTTCAACTACTTTTTGATGAACGTTTATACCCTCTTCTAGCGCTCCCATCTTGGCACATGCTTGAAGAATGCTGGCAAAGGTTACAGAGTCTGGCTTTACACCTGACAATTGCATCATCTTAAAAGTCTCTACGGCCTTTTCAGAAAACTCGTTTTGTGCATATCCTGCAATCATTGCATTCCATGAAACAGTACTTCGTTGAGCCATTTTGTCAAACAATACGCGGGCCCTTTCAACTTGTCCGTTTTGTGCATATCCTGCGATCATTGCAGTCCATGAAACTGTGTTTGCATCATGCATCTTGTCAAACAATTCCTGGGCCTTGTCTATTCTTCCACATCATGCAACACAGCACCCCACTGCCTTCATCTCACTCGACAATTCCTCCAATTTTCCATAGATCTCCTGTGTTTGTGGGTGTGATCCGTCTCCTACACAAAAAACATGTACTCTTTTCTGAACTTCAATCCAACTACAACCAGGTGTCTTCTTAATTCCTCTATCTTTCATCAATGTCCTTATTCTTTGAACATCATCCCAGCTGCCCACTTCAGCATAAATATTTGAAAGAAGAACATAAGATGCAGCACCTTTAGGCTCCAACACAAAAAGGATTGTTGCCACAAATTCCCCTATTCCTATATTCTTATGTGATCTACAAGCACCAAGCAGACACTTCCACACAACCAATTCAGGTTTTATGGGCATTTTGACAATGAAGTTCAAAGCTTCCTCAAGATAGCCTGCACGACCAATAAGGTCAACAATGCATACATAATGATTCATCTCAGGAATAATGCAAAAAAAGTCACTCATGCTATTAAAGTATTTACAGCCCACATCCACAAGACCTGCATGGCTGCATGCAAATAGAACACATACAAACGTTATGTTGTTAGGGTTGGTTCCCATGTGCTTCATCAGATCAAAGAGTTTAAGGGCATCCTTGCTGTAGCCATGAATTGCATATCCTGCAATCATTGCATTCCATGAAACTGTGTTTGCATCATGCATCTTGTCAAACAATTCCCTGGCCTTGTCTATTCTTCCACATTTTGCATACATGTCTATTAGGGCAGTCACAGCCACAACATCTGCTGAAAATCTGTTTTCATTTATTTTTTGATGAATGTTTATACCCTCTTCTAGAGCTCCCATGTTGGCACATGCTGGAAGAATGATGGCAAAGGTTACAGAGTCTGGTTTTACACCTGATAATGGCATCTGCTTAAAAGTCTCAAGGGCCTTTTCAGAAAACCCATTTTGTGCATAACCTGCAATCATTGCATTCCATGAAACTGTGTCTGCATTATGCATTTTGTCAAACAATTCCTGTGCCTTGTCTATTCTTCCACATTTTCCATACATGTCTATCAAGGCATTCACAACCACAACATCTGTTGAAAATCTGTTTTCAATTACTTTTTGATGAACGTTTATACCCTCTTCTAGAGCTCCCATGTTGGCACATGCTGGAAGAATGCTGGCAAAGGTTACAGAGTCTGGCTTTACACCTGACAATTGCATCATCTTAAAAGTCTCTACGGCCTTTTCAGAAAACCCATTTTGTGCATATCCTGCAATCATTGCATTCCATGAAACTGTACTTCGTTGAGGCATTTTGTCAAACAATTCGCGCGCCTTTTCAACTTGTCCGTTTTGTGCATATCCTGCAATCATTGCAGTCCATGAAACTGTGTCTGCATCATGCATTTTGTCAAACAATTCCTGTGCCTTGTGTATTCTCCCACATTTTGCATACATGTTAATCAAAGCATTGACAACCACAACATCCGATGAAAAACCATTTTCAACTATTCTTTGATGAACGTTTATACCCTCTTCTAGAGCTCCCATCTTGGCACATGCTGGAAGAATGCTCGCAAAGGTTGCAGAGTCTGGCTTTACACCTGACAATTGCATCTTCTTAAAAGTCTCTACGGCCTTTTCAGAAAACCCATTTTGTGCATATCTTGCAATCATTGCATTCCATGAAACAGTACTCCGTTGAGGCATTTTGTCAAACAATTCGCGGGCCTTTTCAACGTGTCCGTTTTGTGCATATCCTGCAATCATTGCATTCCATGAAACTGTGTTTGCATTATGCATTTTGTCAAACAATTCCTGTGCCTTGTATATTGCCCCACATTTTGCATACATGTCAATCAAAGCATTGACAACCACAACATCCGATGAAAAACCGCTTTTAAAGAGTCTTTGATGGATGTATAAACCCTGTTGCGAATCTGTCAGTTTGGCGCATGCCTTGAGGACGCTGGAAAAGGTGAATTGATTTGGATGGACTGCTGCTGCTGCTGTTTGTTGCATTTGGTGAAACAGTTTCAGTGCCTGTCGAGGAAAGCCATGTCTTTCGTAAGCTGAAATTATCATAGTCCATGAGAAGACGTTTCGTTCAGTCATGCAGTCGAAAACTTTGAGAGCGTCCGCCAAACTTCTGCAATGAACATACATGTGAATAAGTCTGTCTTGTAGAAATTTGTGGTTGGAGGTGTCAAATTTATGTCCAATGCGGTTGATGAGTGAGTGAAGCAGCTTGCCCTCTGAAAGGGCATTGTTGGCTATGCAGGTCTGCAGGAGTTGAAGACATGTTGAAGAGTGTAAAGAATGGTGTGTATTTGTATTTGCAGTAAGCAAAATGTGTATTGCGTCCTTCAACCGTCCCTCGCGACAGAGTTGTGTGAGAGTGAAATTGATATCGATATGGAGATTGTGATTTTGGTGGGCAATGGATGAGATTGTATGCTTGGAAAAACGTGAGCAACAAAAGACCATGGCCTTCAAAACACCATCCCAAGAAAAGACCATCGTGTTCATTCGTGTTTATTTCTGTGATTTCAGATTGCGGAGTATTGCATCGCCAAAGAAAGTGAAAGCAGGATGTAAACAAAAGTACCCATGTCAGTTAGTTATTTGTAAAAGTGAACCATTTTTTAAAGCACGAAGAACATGAGTAAGTATAAGTAATTATGTCATTTATACCGGTGTCTCTGAGATAGAGTTTTCAACTTGTATAGGGTAGCTATCTAGTTTTCTTTAATTAATATTAGTACTCATGAATTAATATTAGTACTCATGAAGTAATTTTTTTTTTGTTGTTGTTGTTAGTTTATTCAATTTTTTGTATGTCTATTGTATATATATATATATTTTTTGGTAAATAAAATCCTTTATTAATTACCGGGTTTTGCAGGTTAACTCAAAACCTATTACAATATCCAGCCTTCTGTTGAGATTGTAGATCCTAGTCATCCTTGAAACTTTCTTACCAGAAATTGTGTTGAATCCCCTACAACACCTTACTAACAAAGCACACCCATACCTAAACATAACTGTAAACATTACTTACATTGATAGGAATTGAAGTTTGGAACTTTGCACTTGTGAAACCTGTTGCTTGCCCATTTCCTATTCTCTGTCGGAATCTTCCAAGGCTTACACCCTGTTACCTTCATTTCCAATTTGGTATGAGAATTTTATTGCAACTAATTTGCATTTATCATTTGATACCAAAGTTCATTTGATTTCTTCTAGGCTATCTCAGGTATGAGAAGAGTTCATTGAAAAGTGAGAGTTGAAAAAAAAAACCCATTCATGGTGAAGACTTCCCTAGCCATTCTAGGAAGTAGTTTGACGATTGCATTGTGTGAGGAGAACAAACTCTTATTGATTCGATAATTTTGATTATGAAAAATAAGACATGTAATATCCAACTAAATGTTGATGCGGAAGTATAATCTCTATATTATTTATTTATTTATTTTTGTTTTGGTAGAAGAAGATTTGCTCATAAAAAAATGAAAATATTCAAATGGAGTAAGCATTAGAGATTTGCAATGTTTATAGTAATAGAGTTGTCAAAGATGCAAAAGGTTGTCTTTGATGCAAAGACTATTTTGTGTGGATAATGTTTGGCACAAGCTTTCTAAGGAAGTATCAACAAAGCAAGGCATTGATGTGAAGGTTATTTGGTGCAAGAGTTGCTAAGATTGTATGTTATAAAGTTGAAGAAAAAAAACTTGTCTAGAAGGGTCGTTTTATGGTGCCAACACTATTTGTCATCTAAGAAGGGCCATCTAGCAAATACTGAGAAGCATATATAAATGTTGTCTAGAACTATTGATAAGAAGATCCGACAAGTGAGTGGTTGCCTATAAGAGTGGTCACCATCTAGTAGAAGAAGGTGTTGTCTAGCAAGTATGTTGTTCAAGGTTTATCTGATGGAGTCTTGCAAATGCACCTCTGGAGTCTTGCAAATGCACCTCAAGTGTTATTGTCTGGTGAATTTTTGTTAACCAACAATAAGAGTTTTCAAAGGAGATACTAAGGGAGTCATCTAATGAGTGATTAAACAACTAGGTTTGTCTAAGATAAAGGCTTATTGATGGATTTGTATTGTTTGATGAAAACCTCTCAAGAGTTACATTTGCATTAGACATGCTCAAAGGCATTGAAGATATTGGAACATGGGAGTTTTTTTGTAACTATCCTACAAACATAGTTGTTCTCCACCATCTTGAGGTAAAAGATCCATAAGATGGTGAAGGTGGAGGTGGTGTGGTAGGGTACCTAGGAATAGGTATTTGGGGATATGTTAATATATTGTATAAGAGTTGGCATTGGCCACCCATAACCCAAGGTTGATTGTATTCTAATATTATATTATAATATAATATAGGCTCCCCAAAGTAGAATAAGAATATGGATATATAAAGAAAATATATTTGTCATTGTAATCATCATTGGAGAATAATATTATGTAATTGTCTATGCCCACGAAATGGCCTCTCACCTTGGGAGATCTTGTGGAGTTATTCATTCCTTAAGGATTATTCTTCGTGTTTTCCTACCTTAAGGGTATTATCTATCTCTCTCTCATTTGTGGATTGTTATTGTGGATAATTAGTTGTGGATGAATGATTTGATATTTCTGCATATTGGTGAATGGTTTATGTTAATAATAATAAAGTTCTACAACAAGTGGTATCAGAGCAACGATTTTGGCAAAGTGGAGATTTTTGTGTGAAATTGCAAAATTAGGGCAAATGTTTTTTTTGAAAAAACATCTCATATTTTAGGAGTCATATCTCTACGAAAGTTTATCCGGTTCAAGCGATTCTTGGATCAATTTATGTAGAATTTGAAGAGCTTTAAAATGAGTGGTCATATGAAGGAATCCGAGTAGTATTGAGGGAGATATGACCTTTTGAAGTTAGTCATCCAAAACAAGGATAGTGATGAATTTCGCATAATTTGTTTGGAAAAACGTCTCATCATTCAAAAGCCATATTTCTACGAAATTTTAGCTGGTTCAGGTGATTATTGGACCAGTTTGTGCAAAATTTGAAGAGCTTTAAAATGAGTGGTCATATGAAGAAATCCGAGTAGTATTGAAGGAGTTACGACCTTTTGAAGTCAATCGTCTAGAACAAGGGTAGTGACAAATTTTCAAGTCACGAATTTTTTGAAAGACGAAATTTGTTTAGTTCAGGTAAGCAAATTAGTTGCACTTTATTTTGTTTGGAAGAAAAATTGCAGATATAGTTGTCTATGTGGATTTTTAACTTCAACTCAGTGGGAAGATATTTATTTTTATAAAACCCTAGTTTGCATTAGGGCATGATATATATTATCAAAAAACCCTAGTTGCATTAGGGCATGAACAATGACACTCCAATTTTTTCTAGAGAAGATGATATTGATGTTAGGGATTGGTGGTAAAATTTCATCATGATCCTATTTGGAAATATTGGCTTTCTAGTTATCTTAGAGGAGAATCTGTGATTTGGTATCGTAGAATTCCTCGCACTCATAAAGATGAACTAACTTGGGAACAATGGAGCATGAATTCTTGAGTAGATGGGACCCATATTATATAGATAGCCTAATGGATGTCATCAAATATCTTGAAAAGAAACTACAGGGAATTCAAAATGAGCGGAATGAAATAAAAGGAGATTGGGAAGTTTTCAGGAAACAGAATTAAGACTATGAAAAAAAATAAAATTACTCAAGGAGAAAGAGAAAAAGGTCAGGGAAGATAATGAGAGGAACATAGAAGGCACATCGTTGGATTTACAAGAGCAAGAGCATAATAAAAAAAGTTTAAATTCAACTAAAAGTTCTATTTTGCAGGTTCATGGAAGCATTCAAAAGGAACATGTTATTATTTCTATTGACCCTGGTAGCAGATATAATTTTATTAATATTTCTTTGGCTAGGAAGTTGCAAGTTCAAGCAACAAAAATTAAGGACATACAGCTAGAGGGTGAGCATGTTCAAATTTTTGAAGATTTGAAGATCACCATGGATAAATATGTTTTACATTCAAATTTCTATGCTATCGATATGGATGATGAGGATATTGTTCTTGGTTATCCTTGGTTAGATTTTTTGGGTACTGTTAACATTAATGTGCAAAAGAATTTTATGAAGTTATGGTACAAGAAAAAGAAGATAATATTGTAGGATATTTCTTAGCTTAAGGAGCAAGGATGTAAGGCAAATCAAGAAGTGGTTGTAGAGAAACAAATAGAAGAACCTAAAACAGAATCCAAGAAGGCAGTAGAAACAACAAAGTCCATGGAAGAAGTAGCATCAATGGAGTCCATGGAAATAACAGTAACAGAGTTCAAGGAAGCTTTGATAGAAGAGCACAAGGACACACCAAACAAAGAGAACATGAAAGGACAATGTTGAGAAGTCAAAGAAGGTAGAAAATCAAGTTAAGGTTGCACCATATCACCATCCACACCACCATGAGCATCAACAATATTGGAGGCACAAAAATATTATGGTTCTACATGGAATCAGAAGGGCAACAACTATGACAATGTTTGGCAGAGAAAGCATAGGGATCCTGGTTTTCAGAGTGGATCATCAGCATCAAGAAAAAAGTGGACCCATCATTCAAGTTATCAAAATACAACAACAAAAGTGTGGATCCAATGAAGCAGATTTGGATACTCAAGTAACAAAATGGCATACCAGCATCAATGTGTTTCACTTGGATGGATGGATGATCGATATTGGTAGCAGTTGCTAACTTTGCTTAACAAATCATATTATCAAGTTTCTTCATATGTTTCGAGGACAAAACATTTGTAAGGAGGGTGGCAAGGTAGGGTACCTAGGAATAGATATTTTGGGATATATTATTATATTGTATAAGGGTTGGCATGGGCCACCCATACTCAAGGTTGATTGTATTTTAATATTATATTATATTATAATATAATGTTATATTAGTAGTAGGCTTCCCAAAGTAGAATAAGAATATGGATATATAAAGAAGAGATAGTTGTCATTGTAATCATCATTGAATAATAATCTTATGTAATTGTTTATGCCCACGAAGTGGCCTCTCACCTTGGGAGATCTTGTGGAGTTATTATTTCCTTAAGGATTTTTATTGGTGTTTTCATATCTTAAGGATATTATCTATCTCTCTCTCATTTGTGGATTGTTATTGTGGATAATTATTTGTGGATGAATTATTTGATATTTTTGCATATTGGTGAATTATTTATGTTAATAATAATAAAGTTCTGCAACATGGTGCACTCATTTTAGGGGTTCATAATCACATAAAACCACTCTCATCCAATGTTTGAGATAGAGTTGTTGATGGAGGTATTCAAAAGCTATTGTTGTGCATGAGGAAATTTTTTGGTCAAAGATACAAGGACAAAGCATAGTTTGAGTGTGTTGAAAATTCTAAGGCAAATGCATCTGTGTACCTCACCATTTTAAAGAAAAAGATATTTATTGAGACATTGACTTATACATTGTGTAGACCTTCAATTCCTAATACATTTTTGAGAATTTGATGGCACAAGTTATTTCATGAGACATTGAATAGAAAATTAAACCTTGAAAAGAGTGAAATAATGTAATTAAAAGAAGATCGTGTGCCATTAGATCTTGAAGGATCAATAAATACAATTTATTTGATGTTTTTCTCTTCTAAAACCCTAAAGTGACATCATCACATCAAATGTTTAATTTTTCAAATCTACACAAGGAAATTAGAACAATTGTTTAAATTCACATGGGAAAAACTTTTTGGAAAGGAAAATGAATTACAGTGATTACACTTGCTTTTTGGAAGAAACATGTTAATGGTTTAAATAACATTACAAGGTGAAACTGTTTTATGAATTTTGATGATAGATTGTGAAGTACTTGAAGATAATATATTTTAATTTGATGATGCCACATACTTTTACAAGTTTAGGCATATTTATACTCATCATGAAGCTCTTTCTTAGCTTGATTCAACAAATACATTTTTAGATTTTTGAAAAGTTTAATATTTTTGAAGTTTGTGTTGGGATTTTAACCATTGATTAGATTAATCTTTGCATATCTAAATATATATATGGAGCTTATAACCATCCAATATGGTTATAATTTATGTCCTCTGCAATTATCCATGTCATTGTATGGGAGGGACTAGATGGTTGGGACTATCATGTGAAGAGACATAGTAGGGCCAGTATTGAGAGCACAAGGTTTGGCTCGATTGGGAGCTTCCAAGAATTTTTACAAGGCTAACTCATTTTAAGATGTGAATTTGAGTGCACAGTTCTAATCTAACAACTTTAGGGAAAAGGTTTAGAGAAAAACTAAAAATAAAAGACACTGAAAAGGAAAAAAACTAATCTAACAGAGGCAATGCACCAAGATCAAGATAAGATTCCTCTACACAACAACCTTGAGTGTAATGTGTCGACACAGTGAACACTTCCTCTTCTAAATATATATAAGCACAATAAACACACATACATAAAGGAAATGGGATAGGAAGAACCAAATAGTCATAGGCCTCTGGTATACATATATGAATATAAAATTAGTATAAGATTATGCCAAAAGTGGGGGCTCGAGGGTTTTCTCGCAAGATCACTCAGGAATACATGTACTACTATACCCAAAAAATGAAGAGAAATTTATAGGACTTATAACTTTTCAATGCTTTACAATGTTAACAAACTACTATTTATAGATTACGCAAGGGGATATTTTCCCTCCAAAATTGTGTAGATATTTCAAGGATGACTACTCTTCTGTGTGTCATATCATATCTTTAATCAAATCACTAGTTCCTTTAGGTTCTATGGATTTATGCTTATTAACGTTGAATGATTTTGAGCCTTTGGATGTGCCCCTACTATTGTTATTGCCATAAACCTTTTTTGGGATTACCCAAAGACTAGACATATGCGATTTTCTATAATTGATATTATGGATCTAAAGTTGTCCTTATTGTGGCTCCCATGTTGTAACATCCAATGTGTTAGTCACTTATATCATGTAGTAGATGAGACTCAGAATTTTTCACCATTGTTACTTTTATAAGCTCAACTATCATCTTTGGAAGACGTCCTCAAAATTTTTCTTCTTTTATTTACTTTGAAACTTCTAAAACTTTTGATCTTTTAGATATTTATTCCTTTTGTGTATTTCAAAAATTTTGCTAGCTTTTGACTTTCGCGATCCATATGTCACATGTCATTGAAACTTTTGCCTTCCCTTTGTCAAAACTATTAAAAGCTGGTGCCAATTTTTATTGGAGTTTTTATCATATGATAAGATTCATTCTTCAAAACTTTTCTCCACCTTTTATCTTTCAAAAATTTTGATCGAAAATTTTCCTCATACTCATTCGATACTTCATTTCCTAATATTTTCTACTTAGACTCGATCTCAAGATTTTCTCAAGGTAATATTTGAGTGTAGTGAGAATTCACTATAGTTTTGGTGACTCATAAGGGATCTTCAACTTGATGAAGATGAAGAACCCATAATAAGTTGCCTTATCCATTGGGCACAAAGTCAACGGGGGCTAAAATTGGGAGAGAAGTGAAGGTGGAAATTCTAGCAGTCAGTCTACAATTTTGCATCTTCGTAGCTTTTGAAACCTCAATGGTCTCGCAAAATTGAGATTATTCTCTATGCAATGGCGTCAAAAAAACTTGCAACAAACTAAAACATATGTTACATATAATACATATATACAAGAGTTGTGTGGGTGGTCTTATCTAGGCATGGAGTCAAAAGGAGGCCATCCAATTGTTGCTTGATTCATTTTTTTCTTTCTCTTTTTCCAGTTCCTCAAGTAAAATACTTTTACCCTTAAGAAAGTAGGACTCTTGAGCAACTCTCTTGTTGCAAGTAGAATAGTACCATGAATAAGAAATTTTCTTGGTAGACATAGACCAGTACCAATGTTGACTCTCTTTCTACTTCACCTAGTCAAAGTACCTCTTCTCCCCTTGGTTAGATCCTTTTTTGTGTTTATGCCCCTATAGAAATAGGGGCTTTCCTTTTAAATCATAAATGTGCCTACACTTGTTTTATCGAGCACTCTGAAAGTATCTGACTTCACTACATCTACTATCCACTAGCCCTTATAATCATTGATTTGGGCTTGTAACCTATTTGTTGTTGACGCACCTACTTCCTCTGCCTCCTCATACTCTTCCTTATAAAAATATGAGGAGTGATAGGTTGGATGGTTGGAGTCATCTACTCTATTTCTCTAAATCCATCCATAAATAGGGAAACAAGCTAATACCATTCAAAAATGGAGTGTGGAGAAAGAGATTTATAGCCCTTGTGAGCCTTGCCTATAAAGTATGCCACAAAAAATATCAAAGCTATGTTTTTCTTGGTGATACTATGTAATTGGTACTGGTAGACCATATTTTGTAGATGCATCAATGGGATCGCCAAATCTTCTTTATTATAATATTGCATATACTCGAGTGTTTCTTAGCTTTTGATGGATATGTAATGTAGGAAATGCAACAAAAATATGCAAAATAAGTAAACTAAGATAACTAGAAAGTAATGGAACAATAATATGCAGGAAAGTAAGTAAATGAACATCTGCAAATAACTCATAAATATGTCATTAATCGAAGTGGAAAAAATAGTACAATGCTAAATAATGGAGGACATGAACACTCCATGAATAGATATGAAAGGACTGCATTGTACCATTCTATTAAACTAAACCACACACTCACTATATTAACTATCTCACTTAAAAAACTCACTATGAGACCCTTTATATAGGAAGATAGATTCCTTGGCCCTTACTCTACCTATATATCTAATATACAAGTGGACTGCTTGTACATTTACAACTTACACATTGATACTTGTGCATTTATTACAATACTTGGAGTAACTAAATAACTTTACTCTAAAGTAAACTTCTACTCTAATTATGTACCTAAGGTGGTACATTTACATGACCCAAATGATGTAATATACTCTAACAATGTTGACGTTGGAATGTTATCCCATACTTTTAGTGGCACTGGTGGTCGCAAGGGCTCTTACTGTTGTCCCATTAAATTGTTGTCCTCTAATTTGATTGTCCAGGTTGTCAAATAGGAGGGACTAGATGGTCAGGACTATCACACCTTGTGTTCAACAACACAATAAGGACAATATTGAGAGCATGGAGTTTGGCTTGATCGAAAACCTCTAAAAATTTTTACAAGATTGAATCCTTTTAAGATGTGACCTTAAGTGCACAGTCCTAATATAAAAACTTTGGGGGAAAAGGATTAGAGAAAAAATAAATAAATAAAAGAAAATGAAAAGGAAAAAATATAAGCTAACAGAGGTGATGCGTCAAGATTAAGATAAGATCTCCTTGCACAACAACCTTGAGTGTAATGCATTGACACAATTAACACTTCCTCTTTTGAACATATATAAGCACAAATAAACACAAATACATAAAGGAAATGGGACAGGGAGAAACAAACACTTCGAACCAAATAGTTGCATACCTCTAGTATGCATATATGAATATAAAAACTTTACAATATTATGCCATAAGTTGGGGCTTGAGGGCATGCCCACAAGACTACTCAGGAATACAAGTACTACTATACCAAGGAAAATTAAGGGAAAGCTATATGACTTATAACTTGTCAATGCCCTACAACATTAAGGAAATACTATTTATATATTACACAAGGGGATATTTTTGCTCCAAAACTATGTAGATATTTCAAGATGACTGCTCTTCCATGTGCTAGGTCATGTCTTCATTCAAATCACTGGTTCCTTAAAGGTCTATGGACTTATTCTCATTAAAATTGAATGGTTTTGAGCATTTGGATGCACCCCTACTATTGTTATTGCCATCAACATTTTTTGGAATTACCCAAAGACTAAACGTAGGCAATATTCTATAATTGATATTCTAAATCTGAAGTTGTCCTTGTTATGGCTCCCATGTTGTGACCTTTAATGAGTCAACCACTTATGTTGTGTAGTAGGTGAGACTATGAATTTTTTTCCATTGTTTCTTTTATAAGCTCAAGTACCATATTTGGGAGATGTGATCATAGATTTTCGTCTTTCATTTGCTTCAAAACTTCCAAAACTTTCAATATTTTAGACATTTGTTCCTTTTTCACCATTCAGAACTTTTGCCAACTTTCAAATTTTGGGGGCTAGATGTTGCATGCTATCAAAACTTTTGTCTTCCCCTTCTTGCCAAAACTATCAAAAGTTGGTGCAAGTTTTTATTGAAGTTTTTATCATCTGAGAAGATTCATTCTTTGAAACTATTCCCTGCATTCTACCTTTTCAAAATTTTGATCAAAATTTCTACTCGCACTCATCCAACACTTCATTCCTTGATTATTTTCTACTTCTCTTTTGTTTAGACCACCTCTCAAGATTTTCTCAAGGTAAGGTTTGAATGTAGTGAGAATTCACTACAATAACCATAATTAAAATTTGGACCAATAGTTACAACTAATCTAACCTCCAAATCTAATATAAGGTGTAATAATAGGCTTATTCTAATAATGTAATTTTTCCTATCATGCCCTACTTATTACATTATTGTGTAATAATTATCTAACATCTCTTCTTATATTGGATCAAACTCAAATTCAAGCTTAAGCTCTGGATCTTGGCTCTTGACTCTATCTCTCCCTTTGTCTAATCCATCTCACTACTCTTAGGAACAAAAATCTCGATGTGAAATTTGCATTTGCACTTTACTTACCAGCATTGGGTACTATTGATCATGCAATCTAGACATAAAAAAATCTTGATCGAACATTATGTAACTACTTATTCAAAGCCTAATACACAAAAATTTAGTAAAATTATGGTCTCACTAAATATCCTCTTGTGAATAGGAACACACACATCTATTCACAAGGATTAAACTTGAATCATTTAATAAATATATTCCTCCTCATTGTCTTTGTGAGGAGGATATTCAACATGTAGTGCCATGCATCTTATGTTGGCAATATTAATGGCCTATCACTATTCTTAGATTGAATATCACTTTTTATGGTGAGATCAATCACCTTCTACTTTATCTGATATATCTTGGCCTTTTTAACATAAATAAGTTGTTACCTATGATAAGCATTGTATTTATGCTTCCTTTGTTTGGTGGAAGAGTACGTGGTTGATAAAAATGATCGAATGTTGAGTGTCTTATGCAAGGACTCTTAGTCATTCTTGATAGTCTTAATTTCCATCCCATTTGGATAAGAATCTACATATGAAGAAGAATTGCATTCAAAATGAACCTCTTCAACTTCGAGTTGCTTCATCTCAAGCTCTTGAATTTGCTGCTTCAAAATAACTAGGTGGTCCTATTTAGTGATACATCAACCCAATTTCCAACTTTAGGTTACATATAATTATTGCAAGGGTAAGTGTCAATTCATTGTCTAAACTTGTAGAAACATAAATATAGCATAATACTTAGCTAAACATAAAAATATAAACATTTAATATCAAGGATTATTTCAATGAAATAAAAAAAAACAAGATTCTAAGATTTTTGTATCAAAGGAATCAATAGACATCATTCATTGCATCATAATCATATAAATTATAGCATGTAATAATATCTATTCTAAAACATATAAATATAATAAATCAAAACTAAGTTTTAGAGGATGGAATTCAACTATTCTACTCCTATTCTAAGTAGATTTCAAAGAAAATTCAAAAGGAAAAGGTTAAAGGAAGAAATAAAACAAGCCATTGCATTCTTGAGAGCTTATTATGAATCTATTGAAATAACAAATATGATTTTAACCAGCTTTGACTTGACCATTATTTGCACAATATGAGGTCAAAGTAGTGCCATCTTCGAAGGAAAAAAGACAAAATACTAGAATTGCCCAAATGTAACCACCGTCAACATACACAAATTACACCAAGAACTCAAATAATTTGCAATACTTGAGATTTATTCAAATCATTACATCCTCATAATTGCTAACATTTCAAGAATAAATCTCTAAGGTACAATGTCAAGGGTGTAGATGTCCAATGTCTACAAAGAAAAGAAAATTCTAAAAGACCTATTACTAAAAGTGTAATATGACCATTTGGAATGGGGTCTCAATAGCTATTTATAGCCTTACAATCTTGAATTTTAAACTTTTTAGAACTGTATGGATGAGTTGTCTACTTGGATGATGTAGTAGTCTACAAGTTTTCTTGATTTTGATCTTCAATTTTAGCCATGGATATTCTAACTACTTTAGTAGCGTGCCTATGAAGATTAGGTAGTTGAATCGTCACATTCCAATTGGTCTGAGTTGTCATGCACTAGGTTATGAATTAGATTCAGGTTCAATGCATCTTCATTTTTGGATCTCTCGGTCTTCATATTTCACTTTTATTGTTGCCTGTAAATCAAGAAGAAAAATAATTGATTATTTCAAATTTTATTTGGCAGAAAATTTATTTTAATATGGTTGGTGAATGGACATTTTAAATTGTTTAACATATTATTTTCTTCTATTTCTCATGTTGGTGGTTATATGTTTAAAAAAAATTAAGTTGTTAATATATGATTTATTTATTTATCCCCTTTATTTATATTTCCATTTATGCAAGCTTTTGATTATAAATCATTTTAAAAGAAAGGAGTGCTCTTATTGGCCATATTATTTTGTTAATTTGATGCTTCTAAGCTTTTATTCTTTATTAAACTCTTGATCTAAGACAAAGGTTTATCCCCCCTTTGGCTATTAATATCATGTTAAAAATCAAGTCCAATGCTAAGGGTTAGGATACGTTGATGGAGGTTTCCTCCTTTTTGCTAAGGTTTAACCCTCAAGTCTTAAAGTATAGTGCTATTAATTCCATGTTGAATTATTAAGTTCAAATCTTAGGTTATTTTGCTTTAATTTTCAATAACGTCTAATGCTAATTCATTTCCAATGTATTAGGTCATACGCCAAATTCCAGCATACATAATTAGGCTCTTGTGGCATAAAATATCTTTATTTTCATTTAAGGTTCATTAAGGTTATTGTCAAAACTATCTACCGATGCTAAGGTCCCATCCTTATAAAATTTGATATTAATATGTTCGCCTTAGATTCTTAAAAATGCATGCATGATGTGGAGAGCTTTGACTAGTTTAGGAAATCCACGGCTAAGAACACAATGAGAAATTGAACAGAGCATAGTAGAGAGAAGAAAATGAGCACTAGCATTTTATTGGCCGAAAATAGGTAGTCAAGATTGAGTTAGAGTAATGAGATCAATGGAGCAAAGTGGAGTGGGAAAAATGAGCACTAGCTTCCTATTGGTCGAAGCAATGGACGAATAGGAATGGAGAGAGAAAATTGAGAGTTGTATTCCTATTAGTCGGAGTGATTAATAGATAATAATGGAGTGGGAAAACTGGGCATTGGCTTCCTATTGGAGGAAAATGGATGAATAGGAAAGAACAATTTATTTACCTAATGTTTTAAATATTAATGCCAATGGGAAACATGGTGTGTAGTCATAGGAGTAGCCATTGGGCTAATTTTATTGGTAATATACAATTTATGACTGGCATCATCTCTTGGTTGTGTGGAAGACTATGAATTTAAATGAACCATGGCACCATAACCCATTAAAATGGATAGTTTAGCTAGCGATAAAGAAGGTAATTGTAGATAACAAATATGGGAATATCTATACTTGTCCAAAATCTGATTTTAAATATGATTTAATGGAGGATGAATATTATCTTATTGAATCCATGAAATTAATGTTTTGATCAAGAGCTTAAAACAGTTTCATAGTGTAAAAAAAGGTAAATTTTCAAACTGTCCACTTTCTAGAATTTCATGATTTTTTTCATATTTCTAATTAGGCAAAATGGGTATCCAAAACAATTGAAATAACTAGAATTTTTATTGTGGATCAAAAAATATAAAATTTTGAAATTTTTAGACTATTATAGGTAATTAATATTATTGAATGGTATTTTTGTTGTATCTCTTGAAATATTGATGTTGTGTATCTGAATTTGGTATTATTGCAAATATTACCTCAATATATTTTCATAAATATTTGAATCACATCAAAAGGATCTCTCTAGAAAAAGTTTGAAGACAAGCTTATACTGATATGGGGGTAAACAGTTAAGATAAAACGTTTTACTTTTCTTTCCAAAGTAGTATTATCCAATATTATCAATTACAATAATGAAACAGTGCATAAATCATCAAACAAATAAGAGACACAGATTTAACGTGGTTCACCCAATGTTGGATACATCCACAAAGAAAATATTTCTTATAAATTTTCTCAACAAATCTCTTGGGAACTAATTCCCTATTAAAATTTTTATGGGCACCAATCCAAAGGATACATCAATCCCCTATGCTTTAGTTTGTGGACCTCTATCCACAAGAGACACCAATCCCCTTTGCTCTGGTTCATGGACCTCTATCCATAAGAGACACCAATCCCATTTGCTCTGGTTCATGGACCTCTATCCACAGGAGACACCAATCCCCTTTGCTCTAGTTCATGGACCTCTATCCATAGGAGACACTAATCCCATTTGCTCTGGTTCATGGACCTCTATCCACAAGAGACACCAATACCCTTTGCTCTAGTTTGTGGACCTCTATCCATAGGAGACACCAATCCCCTTTGCTCTGGTTCATGGATATCTATCCACAGGAGACACCAGTCCCCTTTGATCTAATCTACTTCAAGCCTTTACACAAGGCTTGCTCAAATATACTCCAAAACATGTTCTCAACTTTTCTCCAAAACTTGCTCTCAACTTTGCTCCAATCTGGTCCAAGCCTACACACAAGGCTTGCTCAAATCTGCTCAAAAACCTACTCTCAATTGTGCTCAAATCTACTCACATCTACCCACTTATGCTCATAACTCTGCTTAAATTTGCTCACCAAACCTTCTCAAATCTGCCTCAATCCTACTCATAGAACCTGCTCAAATATTCCCAAATATTGCATATAAACAATGCTAATATCTTTTCCAAAAGTGCTTTCTTTGACTAAAATATTTCAGACATATTCTACTAAGTATTCCTTTTCTTCATGAACATATAAATAATGATATGCATTACAAATACTCAATATGCTCTTTCACATTTATTAATTCTATCGCTTTCAAATGTCTCACATTTATTGCATTCACAAGATAGATTTAGTCTAGCACTTGATGATTGACCCTCTTATGTGCTCCCAAAACCAATGCACCCTTTTGCATCACAAATACTTGCACATATATTCCCAATTTCATTCAACAATATTGCACAACATTATTCTCAAACCCTTGCACATTTATTCCAAATTTCATTTAACAATGATGCATAAGTTTGCTTCACAAGACTGGACTATAGCCCCTGCAAATTTTCTTCCAAAAAAATCACACTCAATGCTTACATTTACACACAAAACTGATCTATAACTTTTGCACTTTCATTCCAAATATCATTCAAAACAATGCATATGTTTGCTCATAAATATGATCTATAATCTTTCCCAATTTCAATCCAAGCAATGCTCAAACAATCAATCCTTATGACTCCAAACATATGATAAATTAATATATTTTCTTCAAACAAAAGCCACCTTAGAAAAGAAATAGATCACCATACCTCAAAATTTCATTGATGATGTTGTGCCTTCAAAATTTGTCTTAAAAAATAATTTTCATTTCTAGTGCCACTTCAAGAACTGGTTAGCAAATCTCCTTTTCAAATCATCCACATTAAAAGCCCTTCTAAAAAATATGTGCACAATAAGACTTGATAATTTCTCCTTTTTCACACTCACAAAATAAAGCTTTTTAATCAACAAAATACCTTTTTATATTTCCTTTTACAACATGCAAAACATATCCCTTATGTCTACCTTTTAAACTTTGCAAAATAACAACTTTATAACATAAATTCTTATAGCTCCTCTTTATAATATTTGCAAAATATATCCCTTATAAATACTTTTTAAAACTTTGTAAAATAACAACTTTATAACATAAATTCTTATAGCTTCCCTTTATAATATTTGCAAACTAAAAACTTTATAACATACATCTTGATATTTCCCTCTCAATAATTAATCAAAACCTTTTACTCATACCTCATATAAAAAAACTTTTGCAAGCATGGATGGGTTTGGTATTTTGAACTCTAGCACTTAATTCTGCTTATGATCTATTGGTCTAAACAGACAGATGGAACCACATGAAACTTTAATAACCTTGACTCCTTTGTTGCGCTCTTCAAAACAAATGAAACCTCAACAAATCTAGTGCTCATGAGTTTTGAACCTCACACCTTCCTCTTTGCAAAGTTTTAGCACAAACTTGCAACCACCTGGGCTATCCAATCAGATGAGATCAAGGGGCATGATAAACTATTTATATTGTCCTTTTACACTGTTCATTTTGTGTTGTCGCTGCCTTTTCTTCACAACCATTGATCTGGTCTATCAAATATGTATAATGGTATTTATTTATTGACTTCGAATGCATAGGAATACTTTCAAAAATATTCCTTTTTGTTTTAATTTTTGCTACAAAAATGTTATTGCAAAACGCTTCATGAATGCGTTGTAACTTGTTTTCTATCTACCGTCTCAACTTATGTATATCAAAAATTATTCCATCCAATAGCATTTCATTTCTATTCACTACTTCAATCCAGCATGCTATGACACATTGTTGCTCCACTCTTCTGCTACTGTCGATTACAACAAGAATCTCCTCCACTTTGAATCATCTTCTTTGTAAGTATTACGACAACAATATCCTTTATGACTTTCAAATTCGCGGTGGCTACCCTTTCGCAATACTTACAACAATGATTTATTCAACCTCCAAACTCATAATGAATCACAAGACTTATGACAGTGATGTTTTCAACAAAATTAACTCACGACGAATTGCAACACTTACAACAATGATATCTTCAACTTCTTTTTGTAAACTCATAGCGGATCGCAAGATTTATGGCAACAATGTATTCAACCTCTAAACTTACGATGGATCACAATACTTCAAATTCTCACTCCATATACAAATGTTATTATTTCAATCGAATGCTCTCACTACAAACAATAGGGCTTTTGCTTTCTCTTTTCTTCGAACGCTAATGGAGATACTCCTTCGAACGCACTCATTAGCACACTTAAGAATCACACTAAAATAATAATGTTCAAATTATATATATGACAAATAATTTTTGAATTTTAATCAAAAGGGTCGGTCCTTTACATAAAATTTTGTATTTCTTTTAAACCTTTGTCCCAAGCAATTTTAAATCTTTTTCCATCTCTTTTATAATATTTAAATCAATATTATAATCCTTTTCTTTTCAACAATTTTCCTTGTTTTGAGATATACCTTGCCTTGAATAATTATCCAACCATAGAAGAATATTTCTGCCTTGAATACCATGCATCCTTTTGACATCAATCCTTTGACATCAATGACAACTCAATATGCTCAATATTTCCAACAAGCTCACCCTTTGTCATTGATGGCAACCTTTACAAAAGTTTTCTTTTACTGCAACTGGATTCCCAAACTGCCCCCCTTGACAAGCTGCTCCCCCTTACTGAAATCTCTCCCCCTTTGACATCAATGGTAAAGAGCTCCTTGGGACTAAAGATAATACACTTAACTCACTCCCCTCACCACCTCCTTTTATTGAGGTGATTAATTTTGATATGGGAGTGAAGCTACTTCCAAATTACAATGCTCTTCTTATTTTTCAATATTTTTTCAAAATTTTGAAGTCATACCTCTTTGAAAATTTTGAGGATCCTTTTTCTTTCTTATCTTTGAAAGTTTTGAAAATTTTATTCTACACCACTGTGCTCTATGCCTAAAATTATTGCAATTGTAACACCTGATGTTGTAGTCCTTGAAATGTGCAAATGAATTCTTGGTGAAGCTATAATAATTCTTACCATAAACCATTCAATGTATAACTTTATGACCAAAATTATTACATGAGTAACAATAATCTTGGAATAAATATTCATCTTGCCTTGGAGGATATGATCACATGTTTTTTTTCTTTGCTTTTCCTGTGATGGTCCCTATTCCTTGATGATTCTTTGTTTGCTTAATTTTTTGATAATATCACCTCTCAAAACATCAGCATAGGTCTTAGGCTCTTCTTCAATTCCTTTCTTTGCCTCCTTTATTCCTTTTAATCTTGACTCCTCTTTTTGTTTCTCTTGACCTTCTTCAATACCAAGTCTTGTTTTTATAAATGGAGATCTCTATGCTTTGATAATATCATTCAGGATTTTTGTGCTTTTCTCAAACTTGATATTTTGTTGTAGCTTTTCAACTTCCTTATTTAGATAAACAACCTCATGTTCCAATATTTCACATTCCAACTCTTTTGTCTTTAACTGCTCAGCCATATCTTCTTCAACTTTCCTTACCTCTTCAATTTTAAATTTTAAGCCAGTGAGATCTTGTAGAATCTTTGCCTTTGTTTTCTCATCCTCTTGTAAATGAGCCTTCAATCTTAAGTTATCCATTTTAATCTCATAAAGTTCCTTTTCCATATCATTTGTGGCTTCCTCTTCATTTTCTAAATATTTATCCTTTTCTTGGTCTTCAACTACAAGATCATCTTCTTTCTCTTCTTCTTGGTCTTTGACAACATGAGCATCTTCATTCTCTTCTATGGTAGAAATTAGAATTTCTTATTTTTCACTATTTGAGGGGCTTTAATCACTGCGACTGGAAGCATTGCTTGCTTCTTCAACATAAAAGCTCTTCTTGTGTCTTTGAAATATCTTCTCATGTTTACCTTTACCGTTCCTATTTTTCCTTTTATGATATAATCTTTATTTTTTCTTCTTGAATTCTTTGAGCATCTCATGTAGCTCATCCATGCTCAAGGAAGCATAGTTAGTCCTATTTGATGAAAAACCTTCATGATGTGCCATTTTTGTTCCTATAAGATCTTCCTTCAAGCTGTTATACTTTCACAAAGGAACCCGCTCTGATACCAATTGAAGAACACAAGCTTATATTGAGAGGGATGGGTGAACAATATAAGATAAAACTTTTTACTTTTCTTTCCAAAGCAGTATTATACAATATTATCAATTGTAATAGTAAAAAAAATCATAGATTGTCACACACATAAAAGACATAGATTTAACATGGTTCACCCAATGTGGGCTACATCCATGGAGAAAATATTTCTTATAAATTTTCTCAACAAATATCTTGGGAACTAATTCCATATTACAATTTTTATGGGCACCAACCCAAAGGATACACCAATATCCTATAATATAGTTCATGGACATCTATCCACAGGAGACATCAATCCCCTTTGCTATGAATCATAGACCTCTATCCATAGGATACACCAATCTCCTTTGCTCTAGTTCGTGGACCTCTATCCATAGGAGACACCAATTCCCTTTGCTCTAGTTCATGGATCTATATCCACAGGAGACACCAATCCCCTTTGCTCTGGTTTGTGGACCTCTATCTATAGGAGACACCAATCCCCTTTGCTCTAATATGCTCCAAGACTTTACACAAGGCTTGCTCAAATCTGCTCCAAAACCTGCTCTCAACTTTGCTCAAATCTGCTCCAAAAATTGCTCTCAACTTTGCTCAAATTTTCTCTAAGCCTACACACAAGGCTTGCTCAAATCTGCTCCAAAATCTACTCCCAATTCTACTTAAATATGCTCTAAGCCTACACACAAGGCTTGCTCAAATATGCTCACATCTGCTCACTTCTGCTCACAACTCTGCTCATATTTTCTCATCAAACTTTCTCAAATTTACCTCATTCTTACTCACAGAACCTACTCCAATATTACCAAATATTGCATACAAACAATGCTAATATCTTTCCCAAAAGTGCTTTCTTTGACTAAAATAATTTAGATATATTCTACTAAGTATTCATTTTCTTCATGAACATATAAATAATGATATGCATTATAAATACTCAATATGCTCTTTCACATCCATTAAGTTTGTCACTTTCAAATGTCTTACATTTATTGCATTCACAAGATAGCTCTAGTCCAACACTTGATGATTGACCCTATTATGTGCTCCCAAAACAAATCTAAACCAATGCATACTTTTGCTTCAAAAATACTTGCACATATTTTCCCAAATTTATTCAACAATGATGCACAACTTTGTTCTCAAACCCTTGCACATTTTTTCAAATATCATTCAACAATGATGCATAAGTTTGCTTCACAAGACTGGCCTATAACCCTTGTAAATTTTCTTCCAAAATCAATCACACTCAATGCTTAAATTTGCACACAAAACTGATCTATAACTTTTGCACTTTCATTCCCAATATCATTCAAAACAATGCATAGGTTTGCTCATAAATATGATCTATAATCTTTCCCAATTTCAATCCAAGTAATGCTCAAACAATCAATCCTTATGCCTCCAAACATATGGCAAATTAATATATATTTTTCAACTAAAAACCACCTTAGGAAAGAATTAGATCACCATACCTCAAAATTTCCTTGATAATGTTGTGCCTTCAAAACCTGTCTTAACAAAATAATTTTAATTTCTAATTCCACTTCAAGAACTGGTTAGCAAATATTCTTTTCAAATCATCCACATTAAAAACCCTTCTCAAAAATATGTGCACAATAAGACTTGAGAAATTCTCCTTTTTGACACTCATAAAATAAAGCTTTTTAATCAATGAATTACCTTTTTATATTTCCTTTTACAACATGCAAAACATATCCCTTATATCTACCTTTTAAACTTTGCAAAATAACAACTTTATAACATAAATCCTTATAGCTCCCCTTTATAATATTTGCAAAATATATCCCTTATATCTACTTTTTAAAACTTTGTAAAATAACAACTTTATAAAATCAATTCTTATAGCTACCCTTTATAATATTTGCAAACTAAAAACTTTACAACATACATCCCGATATTTCCCTCTCAACAATTAATCAAAACCTTTTACTCATACCTCATATAAAAAAACTTTTACAAGCACGGATGGGTTTAACCTTATTATCTCTAGCACTTTAATTTTGCTCGTGACCAATTGGACTAAACAGATGGACGGAACCACATGGTACTTTAATAATATTGAATCATTTTTTGTGCTCTTCAAAACAATGAAACCTCAATAAAGCTGGCACTCATGAATTTTGAACCTCACACCTTCCTCTTTGCAACATTTTATCACAAACTTACAACCAGATAGACTATCCAATCGAACAAGATCAAGGGGTAGGATAAAATATTTATATTCTCCTTTCACACTATTCATTTTGTGCTATCGCAGCCTTTTGTTCACCACCATTGATCTGGTCTATCAAACATGCATAATGGTCTTTATTTATTTACCTTGAATGCATAGGGATACTTTCAACAATCTTCCTTTTTGTTTTAATTTTAGCTACAAAAATGTTATCACCAAACGCTTCATGAATGTGCCATAACTTGTTTTCTATCTACCATCTCAACTTATGTATATAAAAAATTATTCCATACAATAGTCTTTCATTTCTGTTCACTGCTTCAGTCCAGTATGTTATGACATATTGTTGCTCCACTCTTCTGCTACTATCGATTATAGCGAGAATCTCCTCCAATTTGAACCGTCTTCTTTGCAAGTCTTACGACAACAATATCCTCAATGAATTTCAAATTCACAGTGGCAACCTTTACAAAAATTTTCTTTTATTGCAACTTGATTCCCAAACTGCTTCCCTTGACAAGATGCTTCCCCTTACTGAAATCTCTCTCCCTTTGACATCAATGGAAAAGGGATCCTTGGGACTAAATATAATGCACTTAACTCATCCCCCTCACCACCTCCTTTTCTTGAGGTGATTAATTTTGATATGGTAGTGAAGATACTTCCAACTTACAATGCTCTTATTATTTTTCAATAGTTTTTCAAAATTTTGAAGTCATACCTCTTTGAACATTTTGAGGATCCTTTTTCTTGCTTGTCTTTGGAAGTTTTAAAAATTTTGTTCTACACCATTGTGATCTATGCCCAAAATTATTGAAATTGTAACACCTGATGTTGTAGTCCTTGAAAGGTGCAAATGAATTCTTGGTGAAGCTATAATCATTCTTACCATAAACCCTACAATGTATAACTTTATGACCAAAATGATTACATGAGTAACAATAATCTTGGAATAAATATTCATCTTGCCTTGGAGGATATGATCGCATGTTTCTTTCTTTGCTTTTCCTGTGATGGTCCCTATTCCTGGATGATTCTTTGTTTGCTTCCTTTTTTATCCTATCACCTCTCAACACATCAGCATAGGCCTTAGGCTCTTCTTCAATTCCTATCTTTGACTCCTTTATTCCTTTTAAGCTTGACTCCTCTTTTTGTTTCTCTTGACATTCTTCAATACCAAGTATTGTTTTTATAAATGGATATCTCTGTGCTTTGATAATATCATTCGAGATTTTTGTGATTTTATCAAACCTAATATTTTACTTTAGCTTTTCAACTTCCTTCTTTAGAGAAAAAAACTCATGTTCCAGTCTTTCACATTCCAAATCTTTTGCCTTTAATTGCTCAGCCATATCATCTTCAACTTTTCTTGCCTCTTCAATTTTAAATTTTAAGTCAGTGAGATCTTGTAGAAGCTTTGTTTTTATTTTCTCATCCTCTTGTACTTGAGCCTTAAATCTTAATTTCTCCCTTTTCAACTCATCAAGTTCCTTTTCCATATAATTTTAGGCTTCCTCTTCCCTTTATAAATATTTTTCCTTTTCTTGGTCTTCAAAAACAGGATCATCTTCTTTCTCTTCTTCTTGGTCTTTGACAGCAAGAGCATCTTCATTCTCTTCTATGGCATAAATTAGGATTTCTTATTTTTCACTATTTGATGGCCTTTCATCACTGCTACTGGAAGCACTGCTTCCTTCTTCAACATAAAGCTATTCTTGTGTCTTTGAAAGATCATATTCTCATGTTTGCCCTAAACATACTTGTTTTTATTTTCATGATAAAATATTTTTTCTCTCTTCTTCTTGAGTTATTTGAGCATCCCATGTAGCTCATCCATGCTCAAGGAAGCAATGCACATATCATCACACACATAAGAGACATATATTTAATGTGGTTCACCCAATGTAGGCTACATCCACTAAGAAAACTTGATGTGCCATTTGTGTTCCTGTAAGATATTCCTTTAAGATGATAGAATTTCACGAAGGAACCCACTCTGATACCAATTGAAGAACACAATATTATACTAAGAGGGAGGGTGAACAGTATAAGATACAAATTTTTACTTTTATTTCCAAATCAGTATTATCTAATATTATCAATTGTAATAATAAAACAATGCATAGATCATCACACACATAAGAGACATAGATTTAATGTGGTTCACCCAAAATGGGCTACATCCATGAAGAAAATATTTCTTATAAATTTTATCCACAAATCTCTTGGAAACTAATTCCCTATTATAATGTTTATGGGCACCGAACCAAAGGAGACACCAATCCCCTATGCTCTAGTTCATGGACCTCTATCCATAGGAGATACCAATCCCCTTTGCTCTAGTTTGTGTACCTCTATCCATAGGAGACACCAATCCCCTTTGCTCTAGTTTGTGTACCTCTATCCATAGGAGACACCAATCCCCTTTTCTCTGGTTCGTGGACCTCTATCCATAGGATACTATAATCCCATTTGCTATGGTTCATGGATCTCTATCCACAGGAGAAACCAATCCTATTTGCTTTGGTTTTGAACCTCTATCCACAGGAGACACCGATCCCATTTGCTATGGTTTGTGGACCTCTATCCATAGGAGACACCAATCCTCTTTGCTCTAATATGCTCCAAGCCTTTACACAAGGCTTGCTCAAATATGATCCAAAACCTACTCTCAACTTTGCTCAAATATGCTCCAAAACTTGCTCTCAACTTTGCTCAAATATGCTCCAAGCCTACACATAAGGCTTTCTCTGCTCCAAAACCTACTCTTAACTCTGCTCAAATATACTCCAAGCCTACACACAAGGCTTGCTCAAATATTCTCAAATCTGCTCACTTTTGCTCATAACTCTGCTCAAATATACTCATCAAACTTGCTCAAATCTACCTCAATCCTACTCACAGAACCTGCTCAAATATTCTCAAATATTACATACAAACAATGCTAATATCTTTCGAAAAAGTGCTTTTTTTGACTAAAATAATTCAGACATATTCTATGCAATATTCCTTTTCATGAACATATAAATAATGATATGCATTACAAATACTCAATATGTTATTTCACATTCATTAAGTTTATCACTTTCACATGTCTCACATTTATTGCATTCACAAGATAGCTCTTGTATAGCACTTGATGATTGACCCTCTTATGTACTCCCAAAACTAATCTAAACCAATACACACTTTTGCTTCACAAATCCTTGCACATATATTCCTAATTTTATTCAGCAATGATGCACAACTTTATTATCAAGCCCTTGCATATTTATTATAAATTTCATTCAACAATGATGCATAATTTTGCTTCACAAGACTAGCCTATAAACCTTGCAAATTTTCTTCCAAAAACAATCACACTCAATGCTTAAATTTGCACACAAAACTGATCTATAACTTTTGCACTTTCATTCCCAATATCATTCAAAACAATGCATAGGTTTGCTCATAAATTTGATCTATAATATTTCCCAATTTCAATCCAAGCAATGCTCAAACAATCAATCCTTATGCCTCCAAACATATGACAACTTAATATATTTTCTTCAACCAAAAACCACCTTAGGAAAGAATTAGATCACCATACCTCAAAATTTCCTTGATGATGTTATTCCTTCAAAACCTGTCTTAACAAAATAATTTTTATTTCTAGTGCCACTTCAAGAACTGGTTAGAAAATCTCATTTTCAAATCATCCACATAAAAAACCCTTCTCAAAAAGATGTACACAATAAGACGAGAAATTCTCCTTTTTGACACTCATAAAATTTAGCTTTTTAATCAACAAATTTCCTTTTTATATTTCTTTTTACAACATGCAAAACATATCCCTTATGTCTACCTTTTAAACTTTGCAATATAACAACTATATAACATTAATCCTTATAGCTCCCCTTTATAATATTTGCAAAATATATCCCTTATATCTACTTTTTAAAACTTTGTAAAATAACAACTTTATAACATCAATTCTTATAGCTCTCCTTTATAATATTTACGAACTAAAAATTTAAAACATACATCCCGATATTTTCCTCTCAACAATTAATCAAAACCTTTTACTCATACCTCATATAAAAAAATTTGCAAGCGCGAATGGGTTTGACCTTCTAACCTCTAGCGCTTTAATTATGCTCATGACTGATTTGGCTAAACAAATGGATGAAACCACATGACACTTTAATAATCTTGACTCCTTTGTTGTGCTCTTCAAAACAATGAAACCTCAACAAAACTAGTGCTCATGAGTTTTGAACCTCACACCTTCCTCTTTGCAACATTTTAGCACAAAATTTCAACCAATTGGGCTATCCAATTGGATGAGATCAAGGTGGTAGGATAAGCTATTTATATTATCCTTTCACACTGTTCATTTTGTGCTATCACCGCATTTTGTTCACCAACGTTGATCAGGTCTATCAAACATGCAGAATGGTCTTTATTTATTGACTCCGAATGCACATGAATACTTTCAATAATATTCCTTTTTGTTTTAAATTTAGCTACAAAAATATTATCGCCAAACACTTCATGAATGCACTGTAGCTTGTTTTTTATCTGTCGTCTCAACTTATGTATATTAAAAATTATTCCATACAATAGTCTTTCATTTCTGTTCACTACTTCAGTCCAGCATGATATGATAGATTGTTGCTCCACTCTTCTGAAACTATATATTACAGTAGCAATTTAAACCATCTTATTTGCAAGTCTTACAATAGCAATGTCCTTAACGACTTTTAATTTCATAGTGGTTACCCTTTCACAATACTTACAACAACAATTTCTTCAACCTCTAAACTCACAGTGAATCACAAGACTTATGGTAGTGATGTTTTCAACAATATTAACTCACGGTGAATTGCAACACTTACAGCAGCGATGTCTTCAACTTCTTTTCGTAAAAATCATGGTGGATCACAAGACTTATGGCAACAATATCTTCAACCTCTAAACTTACGGTGGATTGCAAGATTTCATATTCTCACTCCACATACAAATGCTCTTATTCGATCGGAGGTTCTCACTGCAATTAATAGGGCTTTCACTTTCTCTTTTCTTCAAACGCTAATGGAGATACTCCTTCGAACACACTCACTAGCACACTTAAGAATCACACTAAAATCATAATGTTCGAATTATATATATGATAAATACTTTTTGAATTTTAATCAAAAGGGTCGACCCTTTACATAAATTTTTTTATTTCTTTTAAATCTTTGTCCCAAGCAGTTTTAAACCTTTGTCCATATCTTTTATAATATTTAAATCAATATTATAACCCTTTTATTTTCAACAAATTTTCTTGCTTTGAGATATACCTTGCCTTGAATAATTATCTTAATTAGAAGAATATTTTTGCCTTGAATACCATGCATCCTTTTGACATCAAACCTTTGACATCAATGACAACTCAATATGCTCAATATTTCCAACAAATTTATGACCCTTTTAATCTTAGAGCTAATTATAGGAACAAAATGGCAAAATTTTGAAAACCCTAAAAAGTAGCTTAGTTTTTCAAACTATGAAAATAAATTGACATTCAATGTGAGTAAGCTTAAAAATATAGATGTAAACACCTTTGTATAAAACTTAAAATTTCAAGTGGATTCCCAATTGGGGTAGGTTGTGCAATGGTGACTCTACTGGAAATGCTCCTGAGCATTTTTGATAAAGAACCCAACAACGCAACTTGAAAATAAAGAAACCTAAACTAGAAAAATACAAATCACTTAGCAACATTAAAGAAATATGGGGTTAAACAATTTTGACTAAAAATAGATGTTCATTTTCCTTAGCCTTAAGCTGTGTGCTTTGTGCATTCATTCATATTCTTGAATCTTATTAGAATTCCATCATTTGGTTTGAAATTAGGCTATTAGGGGTGTCACTCATAAATATTTACCTTTGCATTGCTCCACAGTCAATCAGGTATCCATAGCTCTGGTGGATATGACCTTGATACCTTATAGACATTGCTCTACTACCAGCCATAAATCTATAGCCCCAGTTATCCATGTCATCAAAGCATTTGAGTTAATTTGCATTATTATTATTTTTCTTCTTGATTAAGAAGTATTTAGATAAATTGTAAATATTATATGTGCTTTTGGGTTAGAGATCTGTAAGGCTAAAAATAGAGTATATATATGTTTAGCTAATTATCAAACCAAGATGATTTCATTCTTTATGATCCAAAAATTATTTAAATATAGTTGATAGATGTGAAGATTTAGCAAGATGTTATATTATTTTAGTATTCTTTATTTTAGTCCATAATCCAAGAATAGCTACTAAGTCATCCGGTTCACCAATTTTTAGTTTCACCTAATTTCAAACAAGTCATCCATTTTATTTTAATGAGAAATGTTTCCTTTAGAGGAACCAAAAGCTGATTGCATTTTGAATATACTTGTCAAAATTAGGAGGAGAAAGTGTAAATAGGCAAAGTAAAGGTGGGGACTAAAACAATAAAATAAAAGAAATCTCACAACAAAGAATTCTAACTAATTAAACAAAACAGATAAAAACAAACATAAATCAAATAAAGTAAAACCAAACACTTTAGGTAAAAAAATTAAGCATAATAACAAAAAGTAAATGCTAAAAATTTAAAACAAACCATCTCAGAACATAATTTTACCTAAATAAAGAAATTAAATTAAATTAAAATAATAACAAAAACTATATACATAATAGGAGTTGTATTAAATTTCTCAGCATCCCAGACATGGTTATGATCATTTACGAGATGCATGTAATGACAAACATGATGGCTTTATGGGCCTTACCCCATAGTAACAAGACCTATAAAATTAAAACCTCTTATTATACCTCTCTCACCCCACCAGCTTGATTTAATTCCATCACCACTACCATACTTAGACTCTTATATTATATGCCAAACTTAAGGGTCCCTAAATGATCCTCAATGATTTTTTGTTTACTTAATGGGGTATCTATTGTTGAGTAATTATCTTCAGTTATATTTTCCACTACCATAGTGTTTCCCATTTTTGTTTAATGCACAAAATATTATTGCCATTCTTGTGATCACTGATGAGTTCCTTCAAACTTGGCCCTATTTTTGAAAATTAAATTACCAATTAGCATTCAATATTTTAGATCAATCATAGTTGAGCAACATCCCAAATGATTTTGGAATATCCACGACCTGAACATTAGTGTATTTTCGTATCCTAGGTTTAGTAGCGAACTGTTTATGGACTTGATTCAACACCCCAACCATATTTACCTCAATATTATCCAATGTAACAACCTTATTATTTGGGTGAGTAGGAATCACCCCTAATTTATTGTTAACAAAATATGGCATTTCATTATCAATAGCACTTGAATCCACAAGGTAATTGTGCAAACTTTTATCAAAACTTCTAATAGTCAGTAATTAAGGTGGGGATTCTACATTATCTATGTTTATAGACACTAGGGCATGAGTAGCCTTTGCAGTTTCTTCTTTCTCAACCAACAAATTCTTGTGGTTAGTCAACTGAACTATCTTAATCAATGGACTATTTTGTTTGAATTTATTAAGGTCTTCAATAATATCATATCCAAGATTTTTTGGTTATATATTTTTCTCAATCGATTGCAATGGCATGTTGATTACAATATCTTTAGATGGGATAGGGATTTCAGTGTCTTGCACCTCAGGTGGGATGGAAGTTTCTCTAGGAGGTGTGAAAGAAATTAGTGATTCCTCTCCTTTACTCTAAAGAATATAATCATTATCCTTCTAGAACAATTGGTGAGATTTCATCTCTTCTTAAATGTCTTTTTTTCTTCAAATTCATACTCATCCACTTTTGATGGTTCATATGTTTCTAAAAATAAGGTTGTCCCTAAATTTTGATTAACTTGATTCCTACAATCCTCATTGGTGGGTATTAACTCCAAAATTGTGATCTCTTTCTAGTCAACATCTAAAGTAGTTTTAAACTTTGGACAATATGTTTTAGCAAGGTCAACCAAATTTATAGAAGTTTCTAGGTTATCATCCAATTGATTACTAGTAATATTTGGGACTTCTCCATTGTCTGGGTGAGTATCCCATTGTTTATTAGTTGCTTGCAAATTGAAATTCCTATTCTAAATATTATTTTTAGGAAGTGGATTATGAGGTACTTGCTTTTGTAATTGGATCATATCACTACTAAGCTTCTGGATCATATCACTACTAAGCTTTTGGACTAATATCTACAGGTTATCTAATTAAGAACTAAAATTATTGGTCTAGAGTGCAATAGTCTATTTTGTTGTGTTATTGGCAGATGAAATAGTATTTCAAAAAGTTGGTATGATCTGATTTGAAGTACTATTTAGAAAAGCTAGGGTGTTTTGAGACGAATTAATATTTGTAAATGCTAACATATTATGAGTAGAAAATTGATTATCAAGATATGTGGGAGTAATAAGATGGGTAGGAGTAGAAATGGGATTGAATGGTTTATTATAATTAGGGTATAGTAAGGTATTCAACATTGGAAATTGTTGTGAAAGGGCTTGATTAATCATTGGAACTTGGTTAAATGTACTTGGTTATCCTAAGAAATGTAACTAACAAATTTCAAAACCTTGAGGTATTAATTGTTGTTCTATAGTTAAGGATTCATTGTATACCATGGGTAGAGTGGTTATATGAGGTGCTCTTATTACAAGCATGGATGTAAGAGGATCTAAAGCTCTAAAATACATTTGTATAGTTGCATCAAATTTAAGCGTATAGGGTGGAGTTAGCTAGTTATAAAGCTTATAAAATATAGTATTGAATAGCCTTAGAGGTTCGCTGGGTTTCATTATTTTTTTTTAATTTACATGGTGGAATCGGTAGCTGCCATGAATCCAGGTAGGCTGTCCAAATTTTATGGTTGCCACAGTATTTTGCACTATTTACCCTAAAAGCCACTACACATATCTTCATGCAGTCCGCCCCTATAACCACCATGCCACAATCATTTTAAATATTTTACACCACTGAAAGCACCAGGAAAGGGACAAGCATTCATTTCGATGAGGCCCCAGATTTGAAACTTGGACTTGGGTTCCATTCTAGATGAGGAAAATTCATGGTATATGATACCGGGATCTATGGGTAATCTGAATTGGTTGATGAATATTATTTCTAGCTCTGTTATGTACTCAATATAAGTTTTTAATATTATATTATTGTAATGTTGGGGTACCTAGAAATAGATATTTGGGGATATATTATTATATTGTATAAGGGTTGGCATGGGCCACACATAACCCAAGTTGGATTGTATTATAATATTATATTATATTATAATATTATATTATATTAATAGTGGGCTCCCTAAGTATAATTAGAAGATGGGTATATGAAGAAGAGAGATGGGTCATTGTAATCATCATGAAGAGAGTTATATTGTAGAAGTCTTGGCTCATGGAGTTGAAGATCTTATGGAGTGGATTCTTTCCAAAAGGAGTATTGTATGGTGTTGCCCTACCTTAAGGGTTTGCTTATGTTTTGAATACATTGTAGTAATTTCCATATTTGTCTTGATTATGTGGATTATTCAGTTATGGTTGTTATTCAATATTTTGCAAATTATCAATGATTTATGTGGTTGAGAAAAGGAGGTTCCTAACAAGTGGTATCAGAGTGGCAATTTGGGCAAAGTGGGTTTGATTTTGCAGAGCTAGGGCACATTTCTCAGGAGCAGCGATTTGGAAAAAGTGGGGATTTTTTTTTGTGGAATTGTAGAATTAGGGCATATTTTTTCTAGAAAAATGTCTAATATTTCAGGAGCCATATATCTGTGAAATTTTATCCGATTTAGACTATTCTTGGATCAGTTTGTGTAGAATTTTAAGATCTTTAAAATGAGTGGTCATATGAAGAAATCTAGGCAGTATTGAGGGAGATACAACCTTTTGAAGTTAGCCATTGGAATAAGGGCAGTGACAAATTTTCAAATCACGATTTTTTTGGAAGACACAATTTATTTTGGGTAAGCAAATCAGTTGCAATTTATTTTTTTTGAATGAAAAATTGTAGATCTAGTTATTTATGTGGAATTGAACTTTAATTTAGTGGGGAGATATATATATCTATGAAACCCTAGTTCATAAAACCCTAGTTTGCATTATATTTAACTTGGGGTGTGAACTTATGGAGCTGCAAGATTTTTTGGGGAAGGATGATATTTATGCTAGAGAATGGTGGAAAAAGTTTAGATCTCTATATTGTAATTATCCATCTTGGTCATTCTTACTTAAGATAAGGTTTAAAGGGGAAGATTGGTCTTGGTTGAATAATTTTTTTAATGAAAGGAATAATGAATACACTTGGGATGAAATGGAGCGTGCATTCTTGAGTAAATGGGACCCATATAAAAAGATAGCTAGTTTGAAGGTCACCATCAAAGCCTATGAAAAAGAAATAAAATTACTCAAGGAAAAGAAAGAGGAAAATGTCAGGGAAGATAATGAGAAGAATGTAGAAGGCACATCTTTGGATTTACAAAAGCAAGAGAAGGATCAAAAGGGTTTAAATTCATCTAAAAGTTCTATTTTGCAAGTTCATGGAAGCATTCAAAAGGAACATGTTATTATTTCCATTGATCCTAGTAGAAGATATAATTTTATTAATATTGCTTTGGATAAGAGGTTGCAGGTTCAAGCAACAAAAATTAAGGACACACAACTAAAGGGTGAGCATGTTTAGATTTTTGAATATTTGAATATCACCATGGATAAATATGTTTTACATTCAAATTTTCATGTTGTTGAGATGAATGATGAGGATATTATTCTTGGTTATACTTTGTTAGATTCTTTGGTTATTATTAACATTAATGTGTAAAAGAATTTTATGAAGTTATGGTATAGGAAAAAGAAGATAACATTACAGGATATTTCTCAGCTTCAGGAGCAAGGATCCAAGGAAAAACAAGAAGTGGTTGTAGAGGAACAACTTGAAGAACAAATAGAAGAACCTAAAATAGAATCCAAAAATGCAGCAACAACAACAGAGTCCATGGAAGAAGTAGCAAAAATTGAGTCCATGGAAATAATAGTAGTTGAGTCAAAGAAAACTTTGATAGAAGAGCACAAGGACACACCAAACAAAGGGTATATGAAATAACAATGTGTAGAATATTTTAAAATAGTGGAGATGTTGAGGAGTCAAAGAAGGTAGAACATCAAGTTAAGTTGAAACCATATCGCCATCCACACCACCATGAGCAGCAACCGTCTTGGAGGTATGGCTCAAGGCAACAATATTATGGTTCTACATGGAATCAAAAGGGCATCAAGTATGGTAGTTTCTAGAAGAGAAATCATAGTGATCCTGGTTTTCAGAATGGTTCATCAACATCAAGGAACAAGTGGACCCATCATTCAAATTATCAAAAGACAGTAGCATAAGCATGGAGCCAACGAATCAGATTTGGATACTCAAGTGGAAAAATGGCATACCAATATCAACGTGTTTCACAAGGATGGATGGATGATTGAGATTGGTACCAATTTCTAACATTGCTTGGAAAATTATATTATATTGTTTCTTCATATGTTTCAAGGATGAAATATTTGTAAGGGGGATGGAATGTTAAGTACCCAATATAAGTATTTAATATTATATTATTGTAATGTTGGGGTACCTAGAAATAAATATTTGGGGATATATTATTATATTGTATAAGGGTTGGCATGGGCCACACATAACCCAAGTTGGATTGTATTATAATATTATATTATATTATATTATAATATTATATTAATAGTGGGCTACCCAAAGTAGAATTAGAAGATGGGTATATGAAGAAGAGATATGGTTCATTGTAATCATCATGAAGAGAATTATATTGTAGAAGTCTTGGCTTATGGAGTTGAAGATCTTGTGGAGTGGCTTCCTTCCAAAAGGAGTATTGTATGGTGTTGCCCTACCTCAAGGTTTTGCTTATGTTTTGAATACATTGCAGTAATTTCCATATTTGTCTTGATTATGTGGATTATTCAATTATGGCTGTTATTTAATATTTTGTAAATTATCAATGATTTATGTGGATGATAAAAGGAGATTCCTAACAAGCTCAACCTAGGAGGTAATAGAATTTGCAGGGTAAACTAACATACCAATCATATGCTAGTTCATCTAAAGTTAAAGGAAACATCCTATAGGCCACATCTTCATGTTCAACTTGTAACCAAATTAAAGCATTTTTATAAGCTTGTATGTGTTCTTCAACTATTCTAGCTCCATCGTATTTATAACTAGGTAGGTACCTTTCTATATTCTTATACATATCATGGGTTGGTCCAAAAATATTTAGTGGACTATTACCACCTAACCAGGGTGCAAATGTTGTCATTGGTGTACTTAATGGAGTGTCAAATATACCAGTGAATGGTATTAAGATTGATATGAGGTTTTAATGAGAGGAAGAGTGCTTGATTGACCTTTACTATTTTGAGGTCTTTTATGAGGAGAAAGACTATGAAATTTAGTATCACATTTAGAGAACTTAGAACTGGTGATAATAATCCTAGGTTCCAATTTTAACAATAAAGAAGTATGATGTATGAGAAAGTATAACAATGATAAATTCAAAATATCAAGAAATCAAGAATTGAGCTCAAAATTAAATAATCTATAACAATAATAAATCAAATCTTACAATTGAGGTTATTCAATTGATTAAAACTATAGTAAAAATGAATCAAACATTTTAGGCCTTCTTTCCAACAATATTTCCTGTTGAGCACTGAGGGCTTAGAGGACTTAGAAAATTGGTAATCCATAACTTAAAGTGACAATGAATCTAACAATTCATGCCCTAAAGTAACAATAAATTAACAATTCATGTCCCTCCCTCTAGCACCATTTTATATTAAGTGATACATCAGCCCAATTGCCAACATACACCAATAGTTAGAACAATTATTTCCTCTTGTAAGGGAACATTTCTCCCCCAAGGCTCAAATGATAGGGTATATTATTGTTAAATCTTAAACCAAAAGAATAAATAGAGAAGGCAAATGGATAACTAAGGGTTACATATAACTGGTCCAAGGGGAAGTGGCAATTCATTGTCTAAACTTGTAGAAATATAAATTTATCTTAATACTTAGCTAAACATCAAAATATAAATGTTTAATATCAAAAATTGTTTTAATAAAATAAAGAAAAGAAAGATTCTAGGTTTGTTACCTCAAAGTAATCAACAAAAATTATTTATTGCATCATAATCATGTAAAGTATAGCAAATAAAAATATCTATTCGGAAACATATGAAATAAAACAAATGAAAAATGAGTTTCAGAGGATGGAATTCAACAATTCTACTCATATTCTAAGCATATTTCAAAGAAAAATTAAAAGAAAAGGGTTAAAGGAAGAAATAAGATAAGCCATTGCATTCTTGAGATATTATTCTGATTTTTTTGAAGTAGCAAATCTGAATTTAACTAGCTCTGACTTGACCAACCTTTACACAATCTAAGGTTACAATGGTGCTATATTTGAAGAAAAAAAGACAAAATACTAGAATTGACCCAAATGTAACCACCATCAGCATGTGCATATTATACCAAGAACTCTAATACTTTGTATTAGTTAAGATTTATTCAATCATTACATTCTCATAATTGCTAACATCATGTGATTGCAAGACTAAATATCCAAGGTACAATGTCAAGGGTGTAGATGTCCATTGTCTACAAAGAAAAGAAAATTCTAAAATACCTATTGCTAAAAGTGAAATCCGATCATTTGGAATGGGGTCTCAATGACTATTTATAGTCTTACAATCTTGATTTTTTAGTGTTTTACAACTGTATGGATGAGTTGCTTGCTTGGATGATGTGGCAGTCTATAAATTTTCTTGATTTTGATCTTCAATTTCAGCCATGGATATTATAAATACTATAGTAGCATCCCTATGAATATTAGGTAGCCAAATTGTCATGTTTCAGGTGGTCTGAGTTGTCATGCACTAGGTTCTAAATTAGGTCTAGGATCAATGCATCTTCATTTTTGGATCTCTCGGCCTTTGTCTTCCGCTTTCGTTGTTGCCTGTAAATCAAGAATAAAAATCATTCATTATTTCAAATTTAATTTTAAGAAAAAATTATTTTAATAATAGTTAGTGAATGGACATTTTAATTGTTTAAAATATAATTTTCTTTTATTTCCCATGTTGGTGGTTATATGTTTAAAATATTTTAAGTCGTTACTATATGATTTGTTTATTTATCCCCTTTATTTAGATTTCCATTTATACAAGCTTTTGATTATAGATCATTTTAAAAGAAAAGAGTGCTCTTATTGGTCATTTAATTTTATTAATTTAATGCTTCTAAAATTTAATTCTTTATTAATCTCTTTGTCTAAGGTTTGATACATCGATGGATATCTCATCTTTTTCACAAAGGTTTAATGTTCAAGTCTTAAAGTATAGTGCTATTAATTCCATGTTGAATTATTAAGTTCAAATCTTAGGTTATTTTTCTTTAATTTTCAATAAGATCTTACACTAATTCATTTCCAAAGTATTAGGTAATACACAAAAGTCCAACGTATACGATTAGGATCTTGTGGTATAAAATATCTTTTCTTTTTTCTTAAGGTTCGCTAGGGTTCTTGTTGAAACTATCTGTCGATGCTAAGATCCCATCCTTATAAAATTTGATATTAATATGTTTGTCTTAGATTCTTGAAAATGAATGCATGAAATGGAGGGATTTGATTGGTGTAAGAAATATATGGCTAAGAACGTAGCGAGGAATATAACAAAGTGGATTAGAGTGGTGAAAATAAGTGTTGGCATTTTATTAGCTAAAAATGGACGGTTGGGATTGAGTTGGAGAAATGATATCAACAGAGCGGAGTGGAGCAAGGAAAATGAGTGTTGGCATCCTATTGGTCAGAGTGATGGATGAATAGAAATGGAGTGAGGAAAATAATCATTGGATTCCTATTGATCAAATCAATGGATGAATAAGAATAGAGCGGGAAAAATGGGCGTTGATTAATGCCCTTCCCAACTTTTTTAGCCTTGGTATTAATGAAGATCATCACTTGGAATATTAGAGGACTCAAAGGAAATATTTAAAAACAAAATTAAATTAGAAGAATGATTCAGATAAATCATCCACATTTTGTTTTCCTTCAAGAAATGAAGACGTCAATAGAGGATATGGAATCAATTGCTAGTAAAATTTGGTCAGCTAGAAAAGTGGTTTCCCTCAGTTCCCAGGGGACTTATGGTGGCATTAATTACCTTTGGGACCCAAAAGAGGTAGTTATTCACCATATGGTTGGCAGTTGGGGTCTTTTGGCTATAGCTATTCAAAGCAGACATTCCAACCAAATTATGCTCTGCATTACTGTTTATCCTCTGACTAATTTGGAGGAAAAAAGAAGATAGTGGAATAATATAACTTATATTATCTCTCATTTTATTGAAGCTTGGATCTTTATTGGAGGAGATTTTAATACCATCCTCTCTCTAGATGAGAAAATGGGGGAAATAGAAATTTGGACAGGAGCATTGACCTCATGAGCGAATATATTGCAAACCTCCATCTTATGGACATCCAACCAAATAATGACCTTATGACTTGGTCTAACAGAAGGTAAATATTAGCTTGGATAATGAAGATATTGGATAGTTTCTTGCTCTCTAACAATTTCTTAATCCATGGTCACATTCCTAAAGTGAAGACTCTTAACAATGCTGGTTCGGATCACTGGCTAGTCATGGTGGAAATGTGGAAAACCAATGTGAGTTTCTCTCCTTTTCGATTTTAATTAATGTGGCTTAGAGACAGTTCCTTCAAACCTCAAGTGCAACAATTGTGGAAGGAAGGTAAACCTAGGTATGGGACTAAGATTTTCTATTTTTCCAAAATATTGCAATACATTAAATCCAAAATCAAGACTTGGAACTAAAAAGGAGTTTGGAAATGTTCATAAAAAAACATGAAATTATAGCTCAACTTGAAAATTTGAATAAGAAAATCCGTTTAGATGGCCTCACAAAGAGTAAAAGTGTAGATGAAATTAAACTCACAACTCAGTTAGTGGAATGGGAAAATAGAGAACTATTATGGAAGCAAAAACCTAGAATTCAATGGCTCAAATAAGGTGATCGAAACACAAATTTCTTCCATAAATATCTTCTAGCTCAAATATCTCACAACTTTATTTCTTCCCTAAAATTAGATACTGGATATTTTGTCTATACTTGGGATGGCATGAACTCTATTGTTGTCAATTACTCCTCTTGAATCAACTTCTCAACAAAATATTCTTCAAGCAATCCCTTCTATTATCACTTCTGAGGAGAAATCTATTTTGATTGTTCATGTTACTATCAATGAGCTTCAACAGGTAGTTTTTAAAATGCAAAAAGGGAAAACCCCAGGTCCTAATGGTTTTCCCATTGAGTTCTACCAAGAGTTTTGGGATATCCTTCATGTTGATTTATTAGAGGTGGTGGAAGAATCTAGGAAAGCCAAAGAAATTTTGAAGGTTATCAATAAAATTTTATTACTTTTGTTCCGAAATCTCAAGAGACTAATCATATCCCAACTTTTAGACCTATTGCTTTATGCAATGTTCTTCTCAAAATTATTACTAAGATCATGGGAAAAAGGTTGAAGCCTCTTTTGCATAAGATTATTTCCCCTGAACAAGGGGGTTATGTGGAAGGGCATAAAATAGTGGATGAGATAGTTCTTGCTCAAGAAGCCATCCATTCCATTGATATGCAAAAATATCCTTCCATGTTCATTTGGTTAGAATTATCCAAATATTATGATAGAGTGGATTGACACTTCCTTATCAAAGTTTTGAGGCAATTTGGTTTCTCTTAGGATTGAAAGGATTGGATTATGGGATGTATCTCTTTAGTTTCCTACTCATTTCTTATCAATGGTAGGCCTTCTCAGTTTTTCCCTGCTTTCAAAGGTATTAGGCAAGGTGACCCTCTTTCCCCTTATTTATTCATAATTATTGCTAAATTCTTAGGTAGGAATATAACCAAAAAGAGAGAAAACAAAACCCTTGAGGGAGTTACCATTGATTATGGAGCTAGACCTATCTCTCATATTCAATTTTTTGATGACTCTACTCTTTTAGGTAAAGCTACAGTTAAGGAAGCTTCTAATATTAAGCAAATCATTAGCTATTTTTCTAAGGCTACCGGGCAATTGATAAATGAAGATAAATTTAAAGTCATTTTCTTTCACTACTCTACCAAACAAGAATCCATGGTCTTGGATAAATTAATATATAAGAATACCTCCCTTACAATCACTTATTTAGGTATTCCCATCAATATTCGGAGACAGAAAAAATATTGGAATTGGTTGTTGGATAAAGTCAAGAAGAAAATTGGAAAGTTGACCAATAGATGGCTTTCTTCTAGGGGTAGAATCACCTTGGTAAAATCAGTACTTCGGGCTATTCCTATTTATTTTTCTACCATGTTGAATATCCCAAAGACTATTATTCGAGAACTGGATCAAATCAGTCATCGGTTCCTCTAGAGTGGTACTAAGGAGAAAATAAAATGGGCCTTGGTGAAATGGGACACTTTATGTCTTCCTAAGAATGAAGGGTGGTTAGGATTCTGATCTACTATTAATGACAACAAAGCTTTAGCTACTAAATTATATTGGAGGATTTTGCATAACCCCAATGCTCTTTGGACCAAAATTCTTCATACCAAATATGTTGAGAAGAAAAGTCCTGAAGACCTTGTTCGCTATTAATTGCCTTCTAAAGGTTATCCCATTTTATCAGTTCTTAAGACTGGTGAGGATTTGATAAATAAAAAATTATTTTGGATAATTCATAATGGTAAACTAGTAAATTTTTATACATATTCTTAGGATGGTCACAAACCTTTGATAACTCAGTTTCCCGATTGGAGTCCTTGGATGGAGGAGCTTCACTAAGCTAACTGGAATAAGGTGTTTAATTAATGTCAGTACCATACTAATAATTCAGAGGTTGGTAGATATTGGATCCCTATTGAGTACTAGCCTATTCAAATACCAAAAAGGTAAAGACAACATATCCAATGCCTCTCTCTTATGAGGTCCAAGGTTAAAACCCCATTCAGTATAAGGGGACCAGGACCCCTCATAAAAACCTGTGTAAACTCATTGAAAAACAAACAATAACATAATAATAAATTAAAATATACTTTATTTTATGAGGGGACAATGACCCCTCATAAAAACATGTGTAAACTCATTGAAAAATATTTCTCATTGGATTGAATGCTTGTCCCTTTCTTGGTGCTTTCAGTGACGTAAAAATATTTAAAATTATTGTGGCATAGTGGTTATAAGGAAGAAATGTGTGAAGATATATGTGGTGGATTTCAAGGTGGACAACACAAAATACTGTGGTGACCATAAAATCTAGACAACCTACTCGAATTCATGGCAGCTACCGATTCCACCATGTAAATTAAAAAAAATAAGATATCCAATGCATCCTTCATATGATATATCTCTCTTGGTCCCATGATAAAGATTTATTTTGATGGAACAACACTACTAAGGGTGAGTATTCAGTTGCTCAAGGTTATCTAGCCTTATGCCATAATAATCCCAACCAATCATCTGACACATTTTCTCAATTGTGGGCTCAAAATCTCTAGCCTAATGTGAGGTTCTTTACTTGGCTTTTACTGCATCGCACGATGCTTACATGGGAGCATCTTATGAAGCGTGGTTTTCATGGCCCTTTTAGATGTGAAATGTGTGTAGAGAATGTGTAAACTCTCAACCATATTTTTGTTGAGTGTACTTTAGCTTCTGAGTTATGGAGGAGAATGACCACTTTACTTGGCTTACAGTGGTCCAATTTATTTACTTTTAAGCAAATTTGGAGGGATTTTCCTAATCAAGAGGGTGTTGATCATTTTATTTTGTAGTTAGCTTAGATGGGTTCTACCATTCTTCTTTGGAATATCTGGAATGAAAGGAACAACCAAATTTTTAATAAAGAAAGTAAGGATATTTACTATATCTGGAATAAGACCATTTCCAACTTAGTTGAATCAGCCCATTAGCTCCTTAATCATCCCAAAAAATCCCACCAAAGATGGGATCAAGTGATGCAATATTAAATATTAACTCTTCTAAGAGCAACCCGCTTAAAGGAAATGTGAGTAATTACAATATGGATAGAACAAGGAATTGACAACCTCCTCCTAAGGATTTTGGAAAAGTCAATACTGATGGAGCCTCTAGAGGGAACCCTGGAAAAGCTAGTGTAGGAGGAATTGGTAGACTTTTAGATGGCTCCCTAGTTTTTACTTTTGCTAAGAATTTGGGTATTCTATCCAATAACCTTGCTGAGGGGTATGGTATCCTTAGAGGCCTTCAAGAGGCTACTAAGTTTGGATGGGAAAAGGTGCTAGTTTATTCTGACTCTCAACTCGTTATTAATATTTTGAAGACTCCTTCTAAGAATCATAAGGTTGATTAGAGAATAAAAAGAATGATTGAGAAGATTCAGTTAATCTAGATGGGATTTTTGAAATTTGATTACAATCATGTGGTCAGAGATCAGAACATGAGTGCTAATATTTTAGCTAATTGGGCTTTGGAAAAAGGTGATCTCACTTGCTATGGCCACCCTCTTAGATGGTGGGCTTCAAAAATAAGGGAAGCTCTTCTTTCTATCATTTCTTTGGATGGATCCAGTTCTGGAGGTACCTAGTTTCTTCTTGCTTTATTTTTTCTTCTCTTTGGTTCGGTTAGGGTATTTTAGTTCCCTAGCTCAATATAATATTTATTTTGTTTCCTCTGTTGATTCTTGCCTTAAAAGTCTTTTGGTATAGAAAGGTCATTGTTGTGTTCTATTTTTTTATTTTTTCTTTTCTATTTATGTGTGTGTTTTTTTATTTTTTTTTGTTTTTTTTTTGTTTTTGTGTTTTTGTGTTGTTTTTGTGCTTTTATTGTTTTGTGTTTTTTGTTGTTGTTCTTTTATTGATTTTTTGGTCAAAAAAATCAATAATTCAATAATGGTGGTGGGGGTGATTGTTTGGGTTTTTAATGGCTTCCAGCAATATTGGTCATGATTGATATAAGTAAAGCTTTACAAAAATCAATAATTCTTAAGTATGGGGATAATATGTAGATACAAACTTTATACTATGAAAAAATATCTTTTATATGTAGAATATGTCATCATGTGGGACATATTGAAATATCATGCCCTAAGAAGACCCCAGCAGAATCATATGTAGAAAACCGTAAGAGAAACTTACAAATGGTTATGGATGAAGATGGTTTTCAACTTCCAAAAAATAGATCTAAAATAATAAATGAAAATAAACATTGGAGACAAATAAGTAAATATATTGGAAGAAATACCAACTCTTTTGAGGCTTTAGCCTATGACAAAAATATAAATCAAAACTTAGAGGACACAGTACAACAATTTCAACATATTAATAAGGAACCGTCTATTCAACATGATCCTAATTTAAGGAAGAACATTATAAATAAACCTTAGGAATGTGTCTCATCAAATTTTGAAGGCTCTCTTTAAGTTCCATGCACCATTCAAGAGAAAAAAATTGGTAAGGAAAATGCAGATTTAGAAGTTAATTCCCCTGTCATTAATAAGAAAATACAAGAAAATGAGTAGAACAAGTCAAAAGCTTCTATAATAGAGCCAAGAGAGGATAAATATGATGAAAAGTAAAATTGTGAAAGAATATTGAGGAATATAATTATTAGACCTACTCCTGATATAGGCAAGGCAAAAAGAGGAAAACCCTTAAATTATCAAGCAAGATCTAGGGAAGCAATAGCAAACATACAAAAAGGAACTCAAACTAAGTAGGTTGAACTTCTCTTTACCAAACAACAAAATGATATTGGTAATATGCAAGTAGGGCCAAAGCCCCTAATGAGACATGATTATCATCTCATGGAATATAAGGGGTGCTAATGCCCCCCCAAAAGCAGAGGTGTATTAGGGACCTATGTTTAAGTAATAAACTAATCTTCTTTGTATCAAAGAAACTAAAATGACAAAAAAAGTTTCAAAAACTATAAAAAGTTATATGGGTAAGATATGAATGGGATTCTATGGATTCTAAAGCAGCGACGAGGGGAATTATAACTTGTTAGAATCCTTCTAGAACCTCTTGTGTAACCATTCATAAAACTAGGCATTGGATCCTCTTTAGTCACTTGCTACTTTGTAAATATTTGTTTCATCATTATCAATGTCTATGGACCTACTTATCAATAAAGTAGATTAGAATTTTGTATTAGGACTGAAGCCTTTATGAGAAGTAAAGACAAAGAAAATCGATTCATGATCATTGGAGATTTAAATCCCATAACCAAGCTGGATGAAAAATTTGGGGGAATTAGGAATTTGACCCAAAGTATGAAAGATTTTTCAATTTTTATTCGAAACAATAATCTATGGGAAGTTGAGTTTGAATAAGGCAACTATACTTGGACCAACAATAGGAGAGGTCGTAACTTAATAGTAGAAAAATTAGATAGATGCATTCTCTCATATCATTGGCTAGATGAAGGAACTTATGCTAAAATTAATACCTTAACAAGGATTGGTTCATATCAGTGGCCAGTAAGAGTTAAAATGGTAGTAAGTGAATTAAAAAATATCATATTTAAAATATGAGCAGATGTAGGAATACCATCCTCAATTTGTTTATATGATAGCTCCAACGTGGAATTATTTTGGTAATGGTGGGTTGTATGTACTTACAAATAAATGTAAATCTATGACATCTAGATTAAAATAATGGAACAAGAATACTTTTGGAAATATTATTGAGAAGAAATAACAAAAAGATAAACTTTCAAAATTGCAAAAATATGATCATAATAATGCAACCTCAAAGGAAAAGGAGTTGATTAGTGAATATCATAATATTTGAGTAAGGAAGAGAAATTTTGGAGATTAAAATCTAGACAGATTTGGTTAAAAGGAGATAAAAATACAAAGTTTTTTCAAAGGATGGCTATTGTTCAGAGATCAACTTCCAGAATTAGTAGAATTAAATCAATATAAGGGGTTTGGATTGAAGATCAAGGTGAAATTAGAAAAGAGGTAAAGTCTTTGTATCATAATATTCTAGGTTCAGAGGAGACCGAAGTTTTTAATGATAAACTTCTTCAAGATGTTTCTTTAGTTATAACAAATGAAGACAATAGGAAACTGATGGACCCTATTACAATAGAAGAATTTCATTTTGCTCTTTTATATTTTAAGAAGTATAAATCCCCAGGTTTAGATGGGCTCTCTACAAATTTTTACCAACATAATTGGCATACAGTGAAGGATTCTTTATTGGTGGCAGTGGACCAGTCTAGGGTAAAATAATACATACCTTATAAAATAAATGTAATATATCTTACCTTAATTATAAAAAAGAATGATGTTGAATTATTTGATTCTTATAGACCCATAAGCCTATGTAATATGGTATATAAGATTATTTTCAAAGTGATGGAAAATAGATTAAGACCATTGTTAGACAAAATTATTTTAGAAGAGCAAGGAGGATTTGTAAAAGGAAGACAAATTCTAGATGGGATCATAATGGCTCATGAAGTTATACATTCAAAAAATTCAATAAAAGAGAAAATAATGATCTTAAAACTTGATATGAGTAAAGCCTATGATAGGGTTAAATAGGAATTTTTTTTGTAGTTTTAGAAAAGTTTGGTTTTGGGAAGAAATGGTTTAAATGGATTAAAGCTTGTGTTTCTTCATTTTCTTATTCAGTGTTGGTGAATTGGTTAGTGACAGAATATTTTAAAGCCAAGAGAGGCCTTAGACAAGGAGATCCTATATATCCTTATTTGTTCATTATTATGACAGATATTTTGAGTAGGAACTTAAATAAGGCTTACAAATATGGGCTTATAAATGGAATTAAGGTTAGTAATAATATCGATAACATAACCCATCAATAGTTTGTATATGATACAACCCTTTTTAGAAGGGAAATGATAAATGAGGCCAAAGCTTTGAATAACATTTTAAAAGAGTACAAAAGAGCTTCAAGGCAAGAAGTTAATAGGACTAAATCCAATATTTACTTCGTTAACACTCCTGCTAATAGCAAAGCAAGAATTTACAGGTTGCTTCAAATGGAGGAGGTAAATTTACCAACAACTTATCTAGGGATACCTTTTTTTGAGGTAATAATAAGGATAGATTTATGAAATCCAGTTAGTTTTAAATTTCAGAATAAAATTCCAGCTTTGAAAGGTAGATGGTTATCATTAGCAGGAAGAGTGTGGTTAATTAATTCAGTCTTACAAGTCATTCCAACATATTATATGTCTTTGTATTCTATGCCTAAATAAGTTGAAAATTTTTTAATCTATATTATGCAATATGTTTTATGGTTAGGTTTACATGATAAAATAAAATTTGCTTTGGCAAAATGGAGCAAGTCATGTGATAATAAAACTAGGGGAGGTCTTGGTTTAAGATATCTTACAGATGTGAACTTAGCTCTTAGGGGTAAAGTAATTTTGAGATTGTACAAACAGAGTCAAAGACAATGGGCAAGAATTCTTCTAAGTAAGTATGTTGATCCTAATGACCCAAGTTTAATATTTACTACTTTCTCTCTACCAAATGGTTTTGCTCTTTGGAATGGTTTAAAACATTTATTGATCTTATGATTAAAGGTTTAATATGGGTGGTGGGAACTGGAGAAAAAATTTCTATATGGATGGATACATGGTGTGATAAAAAACCACTCAATTTAGATCCAATTTTGAAACCTTGGATGAGACTGCTTCAAGACAAATATGGTGATAGAGTTTCAAACATTTTGTACAAGGATCGAGAAGGAAGATAGAAATGAAAAGAAGATTTTTTACAAGTACACAAGATATTGATGCTAGCAGGCATTTGAGTAGAAAGATAACAACTGTGATTATTCCAAGGGGAGCCTAGGATAAATTGATTTGGGAGTTGAATAGTTCAAGAGAATACACAAAAAGAAGTGGATATAATGTACAACACCAACATTCCTAAAGTTAAAATTTTTGTTTGGCTAGTAGGTCATAGAAGAATTTTATCTTGGGATAACATAATAGATTTTCATGGACCCTCTCAATGTGTCTTTTGTAAAAAGGAGGAGAGTATTGACCATGTCTTGGGACATTGCTCAATAGTCTGGAATCTATGGTAATGGATAATTAATAATTTTGGAAAATGCATGGTGATGAATAGAAAATTTGAAGATTGGTTAAAGCAATGGTAGAGCACTTATAAAAGTGAGGTTTTACATACAATATGGGATATATCAAAAGATATAATACTTTGGACTATATGGCTAGAAATGAATAGAATAATTTTTAAAGGAAAGGAAAGTAGTTTAGAGGTAATGAAAAAGAGGATATGTTTAGACATAGAGGATTCTAAACCAACCCTATCAACTTACCCAATCCCTAATTTGGAAGTAGAGAGCCTTGATAGTTGGAGTCAAATCATTAAATGGAATAATAATATTGGTTACAAGAGAAGCAAAAAGAAGGTAAATAATATAAAGTGGAAACCACCAGATGTGGAGTGGTTTAAATTGAATTTTTATGGAGCATCTAAAGGAAATCCAGGACCAGCAAGAGGAGGAGGAATAATTAGAAATAATAGAGGAGATATTTATCTCATTATGCTTTCAATAGTGGATTTAAGAAAAATAATGAAGCTGAATATTGGGAAGCTTTAGAAGGGTTAAAAATATGTAAAAAAATGAATTTGAATAGAGTATGGATGGAAGGTAATTCTCTCATAGTAATAAATGCAATTTTGAAGAAAGGAAAGACTTCATGGAACATACAAGATATAATTATGGAAATTCAAGATCTTGCTAAAGAGTTTGATGAAATTAGGTTTACTTATACATTAAGAGAAGGAAAAAAATGTGTAGATAAGATAGTGAATAGAGGGATTTTGATTGAGGATCGTGAAGTTAATTTCTCCCTTCCATGGTTAAAGGAAGTAGAAAGTTTAGTTGAAGCTGACAAGAAAATGTTGATTATTTGAATAAATTAATTATTAAGATTTACTTTAATGTTTTCCATTGATAATATGTGCTTAACTTTGTAAAAAATAATGTGATTTATTTGGACTATTATTATAATTTTTGTGGTTGCACTTGTGTTTCAGGAAGGAAACTAGCAATTCATATTTGGTATCGTAGACTATGATAGTGCAATGTTTTGGAAATATTACTCTACTAAGATGCAAGACATAGATAGTAGAGGTGAAGTTTTGGCATTGTGAAGGCTGCTATAGAAAAATCAAGAAAGATGCTAATTTCTGAATTAATTGTATTCACACAAAAAATTGAAAACATCCAAAAAATGAAAATCAAGAATTTAGAAATTTTATTTAAAATGTTGTAGGTTTCTAGTTATAACATCTCAATTGAGATGAGAAGTGTATCTATTTATAAAATATCAAGCTCTAAAGAAGAGAGATGTATTTTGTCAAGGGTGGGGGACCCGAGTACAACCCCTTATTATCCAACAAAAAATATATATATTTCATAAAACTTTGATAAGGAAATGAGGAGTTGGAGGGGTATTTATAGCAATACCATCATACCAATTACATCATAAATTTTAACCTAAGCAAACATAATAAGAGGTTTTGAGGTTTATTACAAGTTATAAATAGGGTTTAACCATAACAAGGTTAATCATGATCCATAGGGATTACATAATAAAATATTATAAATAGTTAATATATTGCACAATGAAATGGCCTTAGGCTAATCCAAAAACATTGCATAATGTCAACCTTTGCCAAGAATAAAATTACAATTTGAATTGAGGGGCCAAGAAGAGAAAACATTATTAACAATAATATCTTCCCTCCATAATGGATTCTCTAATGGTCCCTTGCAATTGAGACATATCCTTCATAATCTCCCTCATCATCCAAAATATGTCCACCAAGATTCAAGAACTTAGCTTCAATGCTTTGTAGTTTCAACAAGAAATTCTTTGTTGAATGTCCCTCCCTATTACAATATATGAAAGTGTCTTTGTTTTATATGAAGACTTAACTTGACCCTTGACCCCTTGGGTCTTAGCCTCCATATATTTTGATAGGTACCTAGGGATAGGAATATGAAGATATAATATTATATTGGTATTAGTTGCTAGCATTGCTTACTAAATCGTGTTATCTAGTTTCTTCTTATATTTTGAGGATGAAACATTTGTGAGAGTGGAATGTTAGGTACCTAGGGATAGGAATATAAATATATAATATTATATTGTGTATGGTAGTTGGCATGGACCACACATAACCCAAAGTTGATATTTTTAGTATTTTACTATAATAATGAGTGGTAGAAGGGTTTAGGAAGAAAGATATATAAAGAAGGGATATTGTCATTGTAATCAAGCAATCGTATCAACTGTTATTTGTAACAGTCTTGGCTCATGGAGTGGATGTGGAGTGATTCCTTCCTTAATGAGTATTGCTGGTGTTGCCCTACTTGAAGAGTACTAGCATATCTTGTCTTGTGTGGATTAGTTATTGTGGTTGATTTATTCAATATTTAGCATATTATGGATGCTTTTATATTTATGAGAAGCAAAGGTTCACAACATGTTTGAATTCCTTTATGTGAGCATGTATTTGTGGATTCCCACCACAATTTTGCATTACCACTTGAAAATGAACAAGGAGAGAAAAAAGTTGATCAACAAGTCTTTTAAGATTCCAAGAGCATAAGAATAATATAATCCATTAGGTTCAACATCTAAAAAGGAGGGGAGAGACTAGCAAGAATTTTTTTTATACATTTTGCATCATCTTTCTTTTTGCCTATAGAAGATATAATATCCACCCTCAAAACCTTCAATATGACAATATAGTCCTAAATGATATCAAACCCAACTATTTTAAGAGGAAAGGTCAAATTTGAGATGAATTACTACAGTAACTTTCCCAAAAATTCTTATGCAATTTTTGCCATACCTTGGATGGTTCACTCTTCTCATTGATGTGAAAAAGTAACTTTCATTGAATTAACAAGTAAAATAGACCAAGATCTACTTATTCTCTTTTATGGTGAGTTTCATCATCAAGAACAATTTTTTTATCCTCTTGAAATATTCACCACAAGTTCTTACTTTGTAGTAGACCAATCATCTAAGTTGACCAAACATTGTAGTTTTTTCATTAAGGTAACTAGGGCTTTGTGGTCCATCCTACCAAAACTGATCCCTAAAACTATAGCAAGTCCATAAACTAATGTCACCAATGCATAGAGCTCAAAACTTTTCTTTATGCAAAAGATATGGCCTTTGGAAGTTTTGCCCTAGTGGACACTTAATTATTTAAAATTAAATGGTCAAACATTAGGGTTGCAAGAGTCAATCCCAACCTACCACTTAGAAAATTTTAATTTGTTATTATGCTTCAATAAATTTATGCCACCTTAGCTCCTTTGGCTTTCTTGGTTGTTGATATTTGCACATCATTGATTTGTACAACATATACGTTTATGAAAAAATTGGTATGCGTGACCTGAAATTCAGCCACATCTGCCACCAAGTGTAACAACCCCAATACTTGATTATATTTTTCTTGAAGAATATGATGATGTTGTGAGTGTTTGTGATTGTAGGTGCAAGTTTCACTCTGTAGCTAATGAACCAGATAGGGCAAATACCCACCCCTGGCAGGGACAGTGGTCGAAAAATATTAGGTAAGGTGGGATATTATGTCATGCCTATGGCATCGTGGCTCGTGGGTACATGGAAGCCCACTATAAAAAAATCATATAGGACATTTTGCTCGTGCTTGAATTTTGCCTATTCCATAAGTGCATTTTTATTGCTGAATGAGATTGGTAATTTGTTTATCTTTTAAAGAATTATATTTATATTTCTTTATATATGATATATATATAATAAATAATAATAATAACAAAATATATGACTACATTTATTATAAAACATTAATAAACCTACCTTAAGGTTAAACTAATATAATATTTAATTAAATTTTATTTAAAACAAAACTTCCATGCCTTACAGTGGACACTCGCCAATCTTCCTAATTGGACACAGAGTGCCAACGTGTTCACCAGAGAACGCCTTAATTTTATTTATAACCAAGGCATCGGATAGGAAGAGAATTCATTGTTAACCAGCTTGGAGAAAGCTTGTAAGTGGAATCATTGGTTTAAGTGTCTACGACAGTGGGAAGGAAGCTTGAAAGGGTTCTTTGCTTGCTACAGGTTCAGTATTTTAAAAATTCTATTTGTCTAGCTGGTATATTATGTCTTCACAATTTTGTATTTGTTTTTGAATGTTCGATATGTTATCTAAAAAGAAAATTTAGTTTTAGTTTGAAAACCTAATTGTATGAATTGTTCTCTTTAAATATTTGATAGTAAACCATGTGGTATGTCCAATAGATAATTGCATAGTGTATTAGTGTGTGTGTATGCATTAGTAATGCAAGAGCCACACTGACCCTAAAGTTTACTATCTCCACTCTCCCCTATCGTAGAAATGGTGGATACGAGAGATATGGATGCGATTTGTTTCATTAACTAGTAGCTAATCTTGAAGGATAATTTCTAACAAAGGCTTGATGTGTCTACTCTGCACTTTCTCATTTTCAATTTCATGCTTTAATATTTTGAAAATAATAAATTAAAACTCCCCATCGAGAGAAAACGTGTATAAATGTGGAAAATCTAGGAGCCACTGGGTATTGATATTTTGGAGCTCAATTTGTTTTTAAAAATATATATATAAATAGTTTATGGTATATGTTTCCTGTATGTGACATAGAAGAACAATCTTCTATTAAAATTACTGCTGCCATATATTATGTAATATCTAAGCCATTGGAGATCTTTTGTTTAACTAAATTCACATATGGTTTGTAATTGAAAGCTTGCATATGAGCTAAGACCATGTTTAGTTTGTGCAATGTAATAAATTACTAATAGAGACGTAGAGATAGAAATCGCCTTAGTTTGGGGATGGGATCGATTAAAGCCTACGACAATCTAAACGTCATTGGGAACCAAAAGCAAAATTTATTTTTTCAGTTTATGGGTGGTAATAAAATCCTTTACAATAAATAGAGACACGAGTTTTGGTTAGCTATAATGTAAACATTTTTGAAAACTTTAAATTCCTCTATTTGGATTGATGTTTTATATCTTCTTTATGAAAGTATAGAAAACTCATTTATAATGTGTAATAATTTTCAGAGAAAGGACTTGGTGTGTCAAGAAGCTTTTTCGTCTTGAAAAAGCTATCTTCATATATATTTTAAGTCTGTAGTAAGCTGGAAAATAGGGTAATTATAAACATTTAAAAATTATAACTATATATACCAGACCTAGTGTTAGACATGGGAGAAACATTGGAAAGGAAATAAATAAATAAATATATATATATAGTTTAGACTCATTGACAAACGTGGATGAGATGCGATAGAGCAACAATTAGTCTTCAATCATACTTAGCTTAAATTATAGACAAGATGTAATCAATTAAAATAAAAAATATGTCATTAATTAATTATATAATATTAATTGTTACAAGATAGCATGGGCCTCAACCCACTTCATTTTGATCAGTTACAAGATAGCATGAATGGCTACTCTTGCACCTTGGCCTCCTACGATAAAAACTTACACATCTAATCTGGATTGAAAATAATGGAAGCCACTGTCAGAGTTGTTGCTATTTTTTGCATATACATTTAGACTATATAGGAACCCTAGGTTATTCGAGGAGGAATAGTTGTTAGACATTGTGGCCACTTTTCTAGAACCCCTCCTGCAGTATCTCGAATATTGTTGACCTGGGAAAGGGAGCTTATGCAAGTGACCATCTTCTTATACCTTTGAATTCAGTTGAAGGAAACCAATGGAAGTCATATTAGATTGCAAAAATGAATAGATAGAAATTTTTTTTGAAAGAGTTTATCTTGAAAATTCACCTAACCAATGCCATCCTGTAAATGTGGCTTACTGTTTGAGCCCTGAGCCATACCAACTCAAAATAAAAAAAATTAAAAGCATTTATAGAATTATTTCTCTAAATAAGTCTAAGTCTATAAGTTGAAGAAAATACATACCAAGCAGCATCTGGATTATCATTTTGACAAAAGGAAGGAAACTTGAAGATTCTGCGGGTTTTTACACAATTAATGTGATTTGTTGGCTTTTACCATATCGTAAGGTCATGCTTTTCAACAATATTTTTCCAACACAAATGCGTTGCAAAATCTTCAATGTCATCTTGTTCTTGCTTTAAGTCCTCAGTTGTTCGATTCCATCCCTTAAAATGTGTCTTCCAGTTTATAGGTGGTCCAGATAAAATCTAGTAACCACCAGGTCTCAAGATCCGATCAACTTCTATCAAATACCCTCCCTCTGGTGATTGAATGAGATACAAATCAGGCACAAGCTTGACATTTGGAATACAAATCAAAATTTAACTAAAGGTCTTTCAATCCCTCATAAAAAGTAGATTCCAAGAAACTATTAGCATCAAATATCAGTAATTATATCATACCATACTTATTCCATGGAATTAGACACCGTGAACAATGGGTCATATCAAAAACTCTAGCTGGATATGGAATCCTATTGAATGTCATAATTCCAATCATAGTTGGAACTCCATGCTCTAAAGCAAATTGGACCTGTGCTTCATGTGAATCCCTTGGTACGAAGGATATGGTTAAGACATTCCTTTTCAATAAGTAATAACCCCAGATGGCAACCTAAATTCATGGTATTACAGAGAACTTTGTAAATTATCTCATATCCTATTATTCTAAAATTTTAGCATAATTCCTGAATGTATTATGGAGAACTTGATCATATTGTAATTTACAAAAAACAGTCAAGATACTACAAATTAATACTAGCCATGATATGAGCAAATATATAGGTAAGGAGTGGAAAAGTGCTTCAAACTTAACTTGAAACAAAAATTGCATCAATGTGACTATAAATGAGCTGCACAATTAGCAAAAGCAACACCTAATGTAACCTCATTTATGGAGAGAAATAGTTGTAATCTTATTATTAATGCAATTTGCTGTAGGTTTTTCCATTAACTTAAATGGCCTTTTTGCAAAGCAATGAATTATTTTTAATTCAACTTGTGATTTGCTCCATGAAGGGTAGTGCAAATCTTCTTGTTGTGTATGCAGATGTGGGTGTTGCAGAAAAAAATACCCATTTAAATTAGACCCACCCACGTGAAAAAGCTCCAAAAATAGACATGGATGCTACATAAAACAATAAATCTACATTTGGGTATTAAAGGTTTTCTTTTTTCACTCACCAGATATTCATGTGACAAAAGAGCATTCCCAGCACTACCAGAGAGCACAAAATAACTATCAAGACATCACAGATTAGAGAATGATGCTGGAATTCCTCACTACACAATGATAATATACGATAGTACCACATATCAAAATTACCACAGACATTCCTGGTTTCTCCTTTGCTATAATTTTGCATTCTATTTTCTCTCAGGGGATTATTATTATTATTAATAAAACTAATCGCTCCAAAGGTCTTGTTGTATTTAGCTTGCTTCTTCTTTTGCATAGACTGAATCCAAGAAGAATAATAAGAAGCATAGATTCTAAAGAGGGAGCCCCCTATAAGTGGCAAGGAGGGAGCCCCCTATAGCGGCAAAGTGATTACAAGGGAGCCCCCTTTAAGTGGCCTGTGATTATATTTTATATTAAATTATTTATCAAATTTACACAAGAACATCAGGGTTTTTGCATTTGGCATGTTAGGATCCTCCATCCTAACATTATTAGTTAGTATTAGTTAGTATTATTAATCATTTAATTATTATATTATTAACCCATAAAGTGAACCATCACATCTCTTCATACGTGAACCATCATGTCTCTTCATAATGTGAACCATCACGTATTTTCACCAACTTAGCTTTAGGGTAGATATATATATTAGTTTGGCCATTCACACAAATGATACAAGAAGAAGAATAAGAAGCATAGATTCTAAAGAGGGAGCCCCCTATAAGTGGCAAGGAGGGAGCCCCCTATAGCGGCAAAGCGATTACAAGGGAACCCCCTTTAAGTGGCTTGTGATTACATTTTATATTAAATTATTTATCAAATTTACACAAGAACATCAGGGTTCTTGCATTTGGTATCAAAGCCATGTGGGACCCAGTCATGTGGTAATTTCTCAAAGATCTTTGTCAAATCACTTCCGTGCGTGAGTATCAAACTCGGTTTGAGGATATCACCAAACACAACACAAGGTTGGATGAATCAATTCTCATTAATAGCTTCATTAGTGGATTGAAAGAGGAAATTAGAATAGAGGTGACAAGGTTCAATCCCTATACCATGATGCAGACCTATGGATTGGCCAAATTAGTCGAAGACAAATTCAATACTCAACGTCGATTAGGAAAAACACCTATTAGGAAATCACAAACCACTTACGATGTCCCAAAACCTAACCGACCCTTGTAGGTTGAGTACCTCATCCTGAAGTAAGTGAAGGAACGACGAGCAAAAGAACTCTGTGATAATTGTGATGAACAATTTGGATCCCATCAGAAATGTATTACACTAGCATTGTATTTATTGAAGGAAGTTTATCCTTGTAAATCCCTAAAATGTAAAGATGAGCTAGTTATGTCTGAAGTGCTTGGCGCACCTACTCACAACAATAAATACAATGACTTCAATATGCCAGAAGTGATCGATGCATCAAGTAAGGATGAGGTAGACATTCTCGAAGTGACTCATTATGGCCAAACATGCACTCTACAAGAACTACACTCAATTTCCTCTCCAATAGTGAGTTATCACCACAGGGTCAAACCTATTCAAAAACAAGGCAAAAAGGTGACTACACACTCCTCCATTGCCTCTCCCAAGGAACAAAAGGAGAATGTAGAAGTTTTACCACCTCTTTTTATGCATCATTTTAAGGCATTTGAAGAACCCCAAGGGTTGACCTTCCCTCATCATCACACATTTACTATTTTTTTTTGCAAACCCACGTTAATGCTTCATCCTTCTCGATATCCCTACCTACGAAAGGATGACATTAAAATATTCCAAGAACTTACACAAATATTTCTTGGAAAACAAAGGACAAAGATCCTCACTTTGAGCTTTGACGACAAAGCTCTTTTAAAGGAGGGTAGCATGTTAGTATCCTCCATCCTAACATTATTAGTTAGTAGTATTAATCATTTAATTATTATATTATTAACCCATAAAGTGAATCATTGCATCTCTTCATACGTGAACCATCACGTCTCTTCATAACGTGAACCATCACGTCTCTTCACCAACTTAGCTTTAGGATAGATATATATATTAGGTTGGCCATTCACACAAATAATCCAAGAAGAAGAATAAGAAGCATATATTCTAAAGAGGGAGCCCCCTATAAGTGGCAAGGAGGGAGTCCCCTATAGCGGCAAAGCGATTACAAGGGAGCCCTCTTTAAGTGGCCTGTGATTACATTTTATATTAAATTATTTATCAAATTTACACAATAACATCAGGGTTCTTGCAGTCCAACATCATAGATGTCGTGTTGTGCATGCCAATGAAACTCGCAAGCGACCTTAGAAGGAACATGGGAAAACGTTGGTAATGTTTCAATAGAAAACCAAGGCATCTGATAATTCAATAAAATATAGCTTTCATATGGGACCATGAAGTACGACATAGGGAAATGTGTGAGCTTTAATTTCAATATTATGACCCCAGTACCTTGGTATACTCTCAATTAGTCTCAAACATCCTCAAAACGGAAGATGCAACTGAGTTGCAAATATGAATACATAGCTGAGATGTAATCAAACAGGTAGCCCTATGTTATGTGTTCAAGCATCAATTATAATAAAGTTATTAATAAAATGAAATTTATCCTTAGGGTTAGTTTATAGATATAATAAATAATAAATCCTTGTTGTTTTAAGACACAACTCATTAGGTTTTAATTATATAGGAATTTAAGAATAAAAGCCTAAGCTCTTTGAAATATGAATGAAATTCTCTTTTTAGTATTCTTACCTTATAAATTAGGATGTGAAACTTTTGAAATTGGAGTGTTTGAACATTATTGCTAGAATGAGTTTTATGAATTAAGAATTCAATAAAATATAGTCAAAAGTAATAACAATGGGCTTAAAGGATTATGTTAGATTTACTTTATTTTAAAAAAAGTGAACAGGTTGTATTTTTTTAAAAGTAACAAGTTTTATTTTATTAGAATAATAGGATGTTAATTATTAATCCTTGTGATGGCTATTGTTATCTAAAATGAAACTATTAACCAATATTAAAATGAAATTTAGGAATTTAAATCTAAATAGGAAATTAAACTCCAAAGAGAGTATGTAAGTACAATTTGTAGCATAAGGAATGGAAATTGAGTCCTAGACTTTGTATATCAAATTATGTTTCAGATTTATATGCTTCACTTAATTTGTAATAAAACCTTAAATGATATTAAACTTTTCAAACTTTTGCATACATTTCCAAAAAGTCGAGTAAGGGCTATAATGATATAATGTCGAGCAGGGCTACTTACCCAACTCCATTAGCCATGGTGGCAACTTACGTGAATCGATGTTATATGTTCTCCAGCTATTAAAAGATAGAGGTCTTATGCTGTTGCGAATAAAGGGCAATGGTATGGGACATTGCTCTAGGATGACAAACGACCAATACGCGAGGATGCTCATGAATCTGCTTTGGTTGTGGAAGAGCCAACATGGGACATGGCTAGAGAGCTGGTAATATGGTTGGAAGGTCTATTGGCAGATGGTATGGGCAACATTACCATCAACTAGAGTTGGATATAAGATATCTGGTCCAATAGCCATGTGATGGTGGACCCTAATCAAACCTTAGTTGAAGGTCAGTGATTAGGCACTGACATAGTTACGCTAGTTCCAGAGCATACAGTTAGTGGAGCTCCATGGATGAGAATGGGATTCAACATGCTTTGAATAGAGGAAGCACAACATCCACTCTTCTAGGTGTTATGGGCCCTAGAAGGGCAACCCTATATCAGGATCAAAGAATAACTTGAAAGAATAATACAGATCCTAAAATGGCAAACTCTTGCAAGAAGTTGGTCAGTCCTGAGCACTTAAGACACCAACTATAGTGGTGGATGATCTTGAAGTGTGAAAACTCTATGCCAAGTACTAAATTCAAATTGGATATCTTAAGACATAAATAGGTGGCATTTTGTTAGTTTGAACACAATTTAGAATTTATGTTTTGACAACCAGGTGTGTAGACTTGGGTTATGATAGTTGGTATCAGATCCTAGGTTGCAAAACCTTAGGCTATTAAATGTGAATAGTTATTTTGACATAACTCTTTTGACGCCAGGTATGGCAGGGGCCTCAAGGAGGACCAGTGTTAACATGCAAGAGAAAATTGTAGAAGTCCTAAGAAAGGGACTAAGGCAACTTGTAAGAGAGTCTGAAAGGGTGCAAGCTACTGATGTACCATGGTGTGTATTTAGGAAATAGAAAGAGCCTGTAGCTGCGAGGGCTATGCATAATGATGAGAATATGGCTCGAATGATTCATTTGATGCAAGAGCAACTGAATCAACAATGTGTGTGAGAATATGGATCAACAAAGGGTACAGATGGCCCAAAAACAGGAAATAATCACCCAACAATAGAAATTCGTTGAGAATTTGGCTAAAAGGAAGGAAATAAAAAATGTGAGCGAGTTTCCAGAAGGTTCCTCAAGAAGGAAAGTTGATGAAGAACTAAAAAAGGAAATGGATATTTTTGAATTAGATGGTAAATGAGATGGTGAAAAAACCATCAATTGGCTAAGTGAAACTGAAGGATATTTTGCAATTTAGTCTCTTTGCTCAGAGTCCAAAACAACTTGGGTAGTGGCACATTTAGAGGGTCCTGTAAGAGATTGGTGGACCACATATAAGAAAATTACTCAGAAGGAAGCCGCAGATAGGAATAATTTGAAATATAATTCAAGGATAACTTCCTTACACCTCAATTTTATATTGAAAAACATGGTGAGTTCACTAACTTACGACAGGGTAATATGACTGTAATTGAGTACTATCAAAGGTTTGTGCAACTTCTGAAGTGTACCCCGGAATATGATGGTCAAGAAAAAATTAAAGCTCATAAATTTTTAATGGGGATACATCCAAAATACAGTCAACCAATTGGGAGAAAGGTACCTCAAACATTTTCATTTACATATGACGCTGCTCAATATGAGGAAGTAAGCTAGAAAGAGGTAAAGGCTTACTATCAACAAGTTGAAAGAGAGAATTCCAAGAAAAGGAGATACCTTGAGAAAAATAGAAGCAGGGATCAACACAAGAAGTATAGATATGGTGGATGGTACATAAATGATAACAAGAACAAGGATAAATTCCAAGGCAACAAAGGGCAGCTAGATTGGAGAAACTACCAGGAAAAGAGAAACAATAATCAAGAACATGGTAGAAATGGTAATCAGGGTAATCAAAGAGATAAAAAAAAGGATGAGGGACCAAACGTATTCTTTGCATGCGAATATTTAGACCACTTTGCAAGAGAATACCCAAACAAATCTAATCGAAGGAATCCCACTGAAGAAGCTCCACGCATAATCTTTGCTACTACAGGTAACCCTAACCTTTCAAGCCAAGCTACTCTATTTTTTATTAAAGAAAACCTAGGCAATAGAGATGTACACATTTCAGGGTTATGCATAGTGGTGAATATTCACAAATTGGGCAAATATTATGATTTCAAAAATTGGAAATTGGTGAATATGAGGACCCTCGACATCGACCCATTCGCTTAAAATTTTTAGGACTAATTTTTTCTTAGGTTCAATTCGCCACTATATATCCAAACATAGGTATATTTGTACTCGTTGGAAAGCTCTTTTCAAGCCTGATCTAATGGTGGTATTTTTATGAATTTATAAGATGATTTAATAGGTCAAAAGTGGCCCCAAAGATGAATTTACATTTTAGGGCTTCAAATACCCCAAATTTTGGTATAAAGATGTTCGATTTGATTTTCTTAGGATTCTCCATGATTTATCTTGATTTGGATTAGAATATTCTATTTTTTTACAAGTTCATTTTGAGTCTAACCCCTTATGCATAACCCTGACATATTCTAATTGATAGTGGTGCAACAAATAGTTTTATTTCAACTAGTATTTTGAAGGACATACCTGTTAAACCTGGGATTATGGCAAAAGGGTGGCAAGTAGAGTATGGCTCAGGATAAACTTACATGGTTGACCAATGTCTATTTGACCCAAAAATTGTTATACTACAAGGAAAAATTAACTGGCACCTATATGTGGCTCCTCTACATGCATTCAACATAGTCCTAGGAGTAGATTGGTTAAAAGCTCACAAAGCCCTGCTTAATTTTGAATAAAGGTGGATGGAATTTTTTACTGATGCTAATTGATGAATCTATACCCACTGTAATAGAACATCTCTTAAACTCCACTTATTGACTACAATGTAGGTCAAAAGAGCCTTAAGGAAGGGATGTAGACTTTATGTGGTCAAACTAAACAAAAAAGAAGAAACTAAGTCAAGATCTGCTTTGTTCCAATAGTATCCGATATAAAATGAGTTTAGGGATGTCTTTCCTGAAGATCTGCCTAGATTACCTCCAAAAAGAGAGTTTGAATTCTTAATTGATCTCATGCCAAGAACAACTCTAGTAGTCAAAAATCCTTACCATATGACACCACTTGAGTTGCAAGAACTTAAAACCCAACTACAATATTTGTTGGAAAAAGGACACATTAAATCTAGTGTGTTACCATGGGGAGCACCGGTCCTATTTTTCAAGAAAAAAGATGGATCCCTGAGACTATGCATTGACTATAGGATGCTTAACAAGATGATAGTTAATAATAAGTATCCATTACCCAGAATTGATAATTTGTTTGATCAGTTAAGAGGAGCTAAGATATTTTCCAAGATTAATCTTAGGTCGAGTTACCATCAGTTAAGAAATAGGGAAGAGGATACATATAAAACTGCTTTCAGAACTTGCTATGGTCATTATGAGTTCACAATACTACCCTTTAGGTTAACAGGTGCACCAGCTGCATTTATGAATTTGATGAACAGTGTGTTTCGAGAACAGTTAGATCGATTTGTGCTAATATTATTGAATGATATTTTTATCTACTCTTGTAGTAAGGAAGAACATGACCAATACATGAGGATAGCTTTGGATGTTCTTAGGAAAAATTAGTTGTACAAAAAATTGTCTAAATGTGAATTTTATACTTCACAGGTTCAATATTTGGGGCACATTGTTTCAGTTGAAGGAATAGCCATGGATCCTAAAAAAGTTGAAGCCATAATAGATTGGCCAGCCCCTACCAATGTATCTAAGGTAAGAAGTTTTATGGGGATGGCTGGATATTATCGATGATTTGTTAAGGGATTTTCAAAAAAATTGCATTTCCTATAACCAACCTACAAAGGAAAGGGAAATCATTCAAGTGGATAGTGCAGTGTGAAGAAGTCTTCAAAAATATTAAAGATAAATTGAAAACTGCACCCATCCTAACGATACTTGATCCCAAAAAATTATTTATAGTATGTACTGATGCCTCTCTAGAGGGACTAGGTGGAATCTTGATGCAAGATGAGGCAGTAGTAGCATATGAGTCTAGAAATCTCAAGAAACATGAAAGAAATTATGCTACCCATGATCTAGAGCTAGTTGTTGTCCATGCTCTTAAAATTTGGAGGCACTATCTGCTAGGGAAGCCCTTTGATCTAAAAACCGATCATTAGAGTTTGAAATACATTTTTACTCAGCCCCTACTAAATGCCAAAAAACAAATATGGATGGAGTTCCTAGCTAAATATGACTTTGGAATTGAATATATTAAAGGAAAAGAAAAATAAATTTGTAGACGCCCTCAGCAGAAGAAGGTATATAGCAGCTCTTACAAAATGTCAATATGGTCTAAAGGAGTAGATCAGAGAAATGCAGAAGAATGATGAGTTTTGCAATCAATATCATATTAAGGTTGAGAATGAACCGGTTTAGCACACAAATTATAATATTAAATAGGATTTAGTGTAGTTTTGAAACAATATAATAGTGCCTAATGATAAAGATCTTAAAAGAACCATTCTGTGAGAAGCCCACTATGCACCATATTTTGCCCACCCAGGGATAATAAAAATGAGGGAAACTTTGAAAAAGACTACTTCTAGCCCGAAATGAAGAAAGATGTAGTTCAATTCATTGCAAAATGTCTGGAATGCCAAAAAGTCAAAGCTGAGCATCAACATCCTGGGGGACAACTACACTTATTTGAGATACCATAACAAAAGTGGTAAGTGATTTCTATGGATTTTATTGTTGGCCTTCCTAAGACATGATTTTAGCATGATGTAATATTTGTGGTCGTAGATAAGTTGACCAAAGTAGCACATTTTATACCAGGCAATTTTCAAGATGATGCACCTGTTATAGCACAAAAAATTGCACGGTAAATCATGAGGTTGCATGGTTTTCTCAAAATAATTATCTTGGATAGAGATTCAAGATTTACTTTTGAATTTTGGTAAAATTTACACCGAGCTTGAGGAACTAAGCTAAATATCAGCACCACTTATCATCTTGAGATGGGTGAACAGATCGAGAGGGTCAATCAGGTGCTAGAAGATATGTTACGCATGTATTGCATGGATCATCAAAGTAAATAGGAATATTATCTCTTCCTAGTAGAATTTTCTTATAATAACAACTATCATACCATGTTGGGCATGGACCCTTTTGAAGCCCTGTATGGGCGTAGGTGCAAGACATCATTAATGTGGGACAATTTGGATGATCGATAAGTGATCGGTCTTCATGTTGTTAAGAAAATGGAAGTCCAATTGAAAGAGATTCGATAACTACTTTGTGAAGCCACTGATCGTTAGAAGAGTTATGCTGAAATAAAATGGACCCCTCAAGAATTTACCTTAGGCGATAAGGTCTTTGAGTTAAACCAACCAAAATTTCTTATTAAGTCCACCAAATTGAGCCTTAAATTTATTGATCCTTTTGACATTGTTGCTAAAATAAGTCTTTTTTCCTACAAGCTCGCCCTGCCACCGAACTTGTCAAAAATCCATAGTGTTTTCCATGTGTCCATCCTTCACAAATATGTAGCTGATCCATATCATGTTCTGGATGTATCCCATTTGCAGATGTTGGACCCGCAACTCATTGAGGTTCTACCAGCTAAAATTTTGGATTACAAAACAAAACAATTGAGGAAGAGAATGGTGGAGCAGTGTAGGGTCCAGTGGGACCACTACTTCGAGAAAAATGCTACTTGAGAAAATGTTATTGACATGAAAAATAAATTTCCTTTCCTATTTGAAAACTAATGATCAAAAGACAATAAAATATAGTTAAATTTGTATTTGGGTATTTGGCATTTTGATCTATATCCATAATGTTTATATGATGATATTGTATGTAACTTGCTTAAACTATGGTTGTTGCTTATGATTACATTTTCAATTAATTTGAACCGGGTATTTTTTTAATTAACTAGCACAAGGATTGTGTTGATTCCTGGAGGGGAAGAATGTAACAACCCCAATACTTGATTATCTTTTTCTTGAAGAATATGATGTTGATGTGAGTGTTTGTGATTGCAGGTGCAAGTTTCACTCCATAGCTGACAAACCAAACAAGGTAAATACCCACCCCTAGCGGGTATAGTGGTCGAAAAGCATCAGGTAAGGTGGGATATGATGTCATACCTATGGCACCATGGCTCATGGGTACATAGGACATTTTACTTTGGGTTTGCATTTTGCCTATTGCATAAGTGCATTTTGATTGCTGAATGATATTGGTAATTTGTTTATCTTTTAAAGAATTTTATTTATATTTCTTTATATATGAAAATTAAACCTAAATAATTTAAATATATATATAATAAATAATAATAGCAAACTATATGACTACATTTATTATAAAATATTATTAAACCTACCTTAAGGTTAAACTAATATAAAATTAAATTAAATTTTATTTAAAACAAAACTTCCATGCCTTACGTTGGACACTCGCCAATCTTCTTAATCGGAAACGGAGTGCCAACGTGTTCACCAGAGAATGACCTTCATTTTCTTTATAACCAAGGCATCACATAGGAAGAGAATTCATTGGTAACCAACTTGGATAAAGCTTGTAAGCGGAATCACTGGTTTAAGTGTCTACGATAGTGGGAAGGAAGCTTGAAAGGGTGCTTTGCTTGTTACAGGTTCAATCCTTTAAAAATTCTATTTTTTTGATTGGTAGTTTATGTCTTCATAGTTTTGTATTTGTTCTTGAATGTTCGATATGTTATCTGAAAAGAAAATTTAATTTTAGTTTGAAAACCTGATTGTATGAATTGTTGTCTTTTTAAAATATTTGATAGCAAACCATGTGGTCTGTCCAATAGGGAATTGCATCGTGCATTAGTGTGTGTATGCATTAGTAATGCAAGAGCCACACTGATCCTAAATTTTTCTATCTCCACTGTCCCCTACTACGGAAATGGTGGATACGAGAGAGATGGATGCGATTTGTTTCATTAACCAATAGCTAATCTTGAAGGATGCTTGCTAACGAAGGCTTGTTGTGTCTACTCTGCACTTCCTCATTTTCAATTTCATGCTTTAATATTTTGTAAATAATGAATGAAAACTCCCCAACAAGAGAAAACGTGTATAAATGTGGAAAATCTAGGAGCCACTGGGTATTGATATTTTAGAGCTGAAATTGTTTTTTTTTTTAATATAAACAATTTATGGTATATGTTTCCTTTATGTGACATAGAAGAACAGTCTTGTATAAAAATTATTGTTGTCATATATTATGTAATATCTAAGCCATTGGAGATCTTCTGTTTAACTAAAGTCACATATGGTTTGTAATTGAAAGCCTGCATATGAGCTAAGACCATGTTTAGTTTGTGCAATGTAAGAAATTACTAATCGAGACGTTTTTGTAGAGATAGAAACCCCCTTAGTTTGGGGATGGGATCGAGTAAAGCCTACGACGGTCTAAAAATCACTAGGAACCAAAAGTAAACTTTAATTTTTTAGTTTATGGGTGGTAATAAAAGCCTTTACAATAAATAGAGACACAGGTTCTAGTTAGCTATAATGTAAGCATTTTTGAAAACTTTAAATTCCTCTATTTGGATTGATGCTTTATATCTTCTTTATGAAAGTATAGAAAAAAATTTTATAATGTGTAATAATTTTCAAATAAAGGACTTGGTGTGTCGGGAAGATTTTTCGTCTTGAAAAATCTATCTTCATATAGAATTTAAGTATGTAGTAAGCTGACAAATAGAGTAATTATAAACATTTAAAAATTATAACTATATATATGAGACCTAGTGTTAGACATGGGAGAAACTTTGGAAAGGAAACAATATATATATATATATATATATATATATATATATATATATATATAAAATACTCATTGGCAAACGTGGATGATATGCGATAAAGCAACAGTTAGTCTTCAATCATACTTAGCTTAAATTGTAGACAAGATGTAATCAATTAAAATTAAAAAATCTATAATTAGAGAATCTAAAATAGGGTCATCAAACCATGTAGAACGAAATTAATCAAGAGCCAATACTTTAATTTTCCTAAGCCTTGCATTTATAGTAATGTCCAACATCATAGATGTCGCATTGTGCATGCCAATGAAACTCGTAAAACAACCTTAGAAGGAACATGGGAAAACTATGGCAATGTTTCAATAGAAAACCAAGGCATCCGATAATTCAATAAAACATAGCTTTTGCATTGGACCACGAAGTATGACATAGGAAAATGTGTGAGCTTTCATTTCAATATTATGATCCCAGTACCTTGGTAGTACTCTCAATTAGTCTCAAACGTCCTCAAAACGGAAGACGCAACCGATTTGTGAATATGAATACATAGTTGAGATGTAATAAAATAGGTAGCCCTATGTTATTTGTTCAATCATCGAGTATAATAAAGTTATTAATAAAGTGAAATATGTCCTTAGGGTTAGTTTATAGATATTATAAATAATCAATCCTTGTTGTTTTAAGACAAAGCTCATTAGGTTTTAATTATATAGGGATTGAAGAATAAAAACCTAAGCTCTTTGAAATATTAATGGAATTCTCTTTTTAGTATTCTTACCTTATAAATTATGATGTGGAACTTTTGAAATTGGAGTGTTTGAACATTATTGCTAGAATGAGTTTTATGAATGAAGAATTCAAGAAAATATAGTCAAAATTAAGAACAATGGGCTTAAAGGATTATGTTAGCTTTACCTTATTTTAAAAAAAAATGAACAGGTTGTATTTTTTAAAAGTAACAAGTTTTATTTTATTAGAATAATAGGATGTAATTATTAATCCTTGTAATGGCTATTGTTATCTAAAATGAAACTATTAACCAATATTGAAATGAAATTTAGGAACTTAAATCTAAATAGGAAATGAAACTCCAAAGAGAGGATGTAAGTACAATTTGTAGCTTAAGGAATGGAAATTGAGTCCTAGGCTTTGTATATCAAATTATGTTTCAAATTTATATCAATTATGTTTTAGATTTATATGCTTCACTTAATTTGTAAGGAAACCTCAAATGATATTAAACTTTTCAAACTTTTGAATACTTTTCCAAAAAGCCGAGTACGAGCTATAATGATATAATGTCGAGCAGGGCTACTTACCCAACTTTATTAGCTGCGGTGGTGACTAATGTGAATCGATGTTATCTGTTATCCAACTATTAAAATACAGAGGTATTATGTTGAGATTAAAGGGCAGTGATATGGAACGTTGCTCCAGGATGACAATCGACCAGTACATGAGGATGCTCACAAATCTACTTCGATTGAGAACGAGTCAACATGGGACATGATGTAGAGGTACAACTACGTTCCCTCTGAGTTCTATGTAACAATTGATAACTACTTTAATTCTTCACAATGCAGATAACCAGAAACTCCAAAAAATTGATATTAAATCAATGATTGGAATGCAATAAAACCTTGCCACTCAAGGAGGGTAGATCCCCGTCGTTGAAAGGAAAAATTATGAAATCACAAATGAACGAAAGCTAATAAGATAGATGATAAATTAAATGTAAATCAAATCATATATATAATAAAAACTTCCTTCCTGGAAACATAGCCGATGGCTATGTTTGGAATGTAGCATGACTCCCCTCCTTGGAAAGCTTTGTCCTCAAAGCTGGAAATGTCTGGAAAATACTTTTAGGTTCCCATGTAGCGTCTTCTTCGGGTAAGTCCTACCATTTGATGAGAAATTCTTGGATGTGACGAGATCTCAGTGTGCATGTTCTGGTTTGTAAAATTGCTTTCGACTGGAGATATATACGCCCTTCTTCATCAAGCACTGGTAATTCAGACTGAGATTGTACTTTCTGGCCAATCACCTTCTTGAGATAGGAAACATGAAATACTGGATGTATGCGTGAGGAATGAGGTAACTCCAGTTGATATGCTACTTCCCCAATGCGACACATAATTTTGTAAGGACCATAAAATCGTGGAGCCAACTTCTGACTTGACTTGATCTTCAGTGATAATTGTTTGTAGGGCTGTAAATGCAAGAACACCATATCACCAATATTGAATTCTCTTTCCGAACGGTGTGTGTCCTATTGTTGCTTCATACGATTATGTGCATGGATCAAATTGTCTTTGAGAATGGTGAGCATTGATTGATGTTGCTGAAACCAATCATCTACTTGGGCCACTTTGGAAGATCCTGGTACATAATCTGCTACTGTTGGTGGCTTAGTTCCATACAATGCTTCAAAAGGAGACATCTTGATGGAATAATGGTAAGAAGTGTTGTACCACCATTCTGCCAATGATAACCACTGACTCCATTGATATTGTTTATCCTGAACAAAACATCTTAGGTAGGTACCCAAACATTTGTTAACTACCTCCGTTTGACCATCTGTTTGTGGATGGTATGCAGAAGATATATTTAATTTGGTACCACTAAGTCGAAATAATTCTCTCCAAAAATTGCTAGTAAATATGGGATCTCGATCACTTACAATATTTTTGGGCATTCCATGCAATTTGAAAATTGAATCCATAAATACCTTAGCCACTTTGCTTGCTGAAAATGGATGTTGTAAAGCTTGAAAGTGAGCATATTTGGAGAGGCGATCAACTACCATGAAAATTATTGTTTTACCTTTCGACTTAGGAAGACCTTCAATAAAATCCATGGAAATATGTTCCCATTGATGATCTGGAATGGGTAAGGGTTGAAGTAATCCTGGCGATTTGACTATTTTACCCTTATTGCATTGGCATACTTCACATTCAGCTACCCATTGCTTGACCTCTGCTTTTAATCCTTTCCAACAGAAGGATTTTTTAACCCGCATATAAGTTTTCAAAAAACCTGAATGTCCTGCTGATGGAGAAGCATGTGACTCATCTAGAATCCTTGATTTGATTGTCGAATTGTGTGGAATGTAAATGCGATTCTTCTTTCGTAATATATTGTCATCATAGGAGAAAAGAGGGTGCTTGGATGAACCCACTGACAATTCCTGAATTATTTGAGTTGTTTCACTATTGGACAACCATTCTTCCTATAATTGAGACACCCATTGAGAACAAGGACCAAAAATAGCATTGATGACCACTTCATCTTCATATTTTTTGGATAATGCATCAACTGCCACGTTTTATTTCCCTTTCTTATACTCAATAATGAAGTCATATCCCAATAATTTAGTCAACCACTTGTTTTGTTCTGGATAAGAGAACCTTTGTTCTAGAAAATGCTTGAGACTACTATGATCTATTTTTATAATGAAACGACTATTGATTAAGTAGTGTCTCCATTTCTCCACTACATGTAGAATAGCCAACATTTCTTTTTCATATGTGGATCTTCCCAAATTATTTTCCCAAAATTTGTTTACTTTCGAATGCCAAGGGATGACCTTCCTGCATTAATACTACCCCAATACCTGTTCCTGAAGCATCACATTCAATGACGAATGGTTTGTGAAAATCAGAGTTGCCAAAACTGGGGTAGTACACATTGCTTTTTTGAGAGCCTCGAAGGCTTGAGTGGCTACTTTGGACCAATGAAAAGCATCCTTCTTTGTGAGTGTTGTGAGAGGAGCTACAATTTTACCATAGTTATGCATAAATTTGTGATAGTAGCCAGTGAGACCCAAAAAACCATGAAGTTTCTTGATGGTTTTAGGTAAAGGCCAATCCTGAATTGCCTTAATCTTATTGGGATCCACTTTAACACCTTCCTAAGATACTATATGACCTAGGTACTCAACTTCTTGTACACCAAAAGAGCATTTAGATCGCTTGACAAACAACTTTTCCCTGTGTAAGATATGAAGAACTCTTCCCACATGTGATAAATGATCCTTCCAAGATTTACTATAGATGAGTATGTCATCGAAGAAGACTAGGACAAATTTGTGGAGGAATGGATGAAACACATGGTTCATGAGACTTTGGAATGTAGATGGGGCATTAGTGAGACCAAAGGGCATGACCAAGAATTCATAATGACCTTCGTGAGTCCGAAAAGCTATTTTGGGAATATCCTCCTCCCTAACTCTGATTTGGTGAAACCCTGAACGTAAGTCCAATTTGGTAAAGAATTTTGCACCATGTAGTTCATCTAATAAATCATCAATGACAGGAATAGGAAATTTATCTTTGATGGTGATTTTGTTGAGAGGACGAAAATCCGGACACATACGCCAAGAATTGTCTTTTCGATGAGCCAAAACTACTGGTGAAGAATAAGGGCTAGTACTATGACAGATGACACCATGTTCTAGTAGTTCTTGGACAATCTTCTCAATTTCTATTTTTTGGGGTTGGGGATATCGATAAGGATGACCATTAGGTGGAAGACTTCCAGGAACAAGGTGTATGGCATGGTCATGGGATATTTTGGGTGGTAGTCCTTTTGGTTCTTGAAAAACCTCCTCATAGTTGGCCACAATGTTTTGTAGATCTTCTGCTTGGATTTCTGGCACATCTTGTGCTACTTTTTCCATGCAATTAATTTGGGCTATGAATCCATAGCCACCTTTTCTTAATATCTTTTCCATGCTATGTGAACTTACTATTTTTGATGGAGGTGTTGGCATTCCTTGAAGGTGAATGGTCTTCCCATTCTCTTGCCATTCCACATAGCGATGCTTGTAATTAAAACCAACCATGGTTTCCATTTGTTCCATCCATGCAACACCCAAAATAACTTCTGAATTCCCTAATTCCATGACAAAAAGAGGACCATGCCAAGTATAACTACCCATTTGTAATGAAATTGAAGATGTCTTACCTAGGCATTGAGAAGTTTCCCTGCTTGCAGTTCTAACTTGAAATCTATCTTGACTAGAAGAGTAGATGTGCAAATTTAATGCCCTTGCAAGTTTTGCATCAATAAAGTTGTGAGTACTTCCTGAATCAATTAATATTGTTACCTTCCTTTTCCGAATGAATCCTCCTACCTTGATTGTATGGTGAGAGGATAACCCCATAAGAGCATGTACTAAAATAGTCATGGTATCTTCTTCAGCTACAACCTCCTCGTGTTCACTTTGGTCATCGACTATGGGATCCTTCGGTGAGTTATGTTCCTCTATTTCTTCCTCTTCCTTGTCAGCATATTCAATTTGAAAGTTCTGTCATGGTATACATGCCTGATATTTTGGATGATGATTGCGACATTTATAGCAGAAGTATCTTGATGGTTGATCATTTCTATGAAAAGAGTTGTTGTGGAATTGAGGTCGACCATATGAATCACGTCGTGTGGATGTTCCCATTTGCACCTTCTTTTCTGCCAATCTGGCAATCCTTATACACTCATCTATCTTGGATGGATTTTGTAAGTCCACTTCGACTTTAATATTCTCTTTCAACCCATTTCTAAAAGCAGCTACCACCACATCTTGTTCTAAGTGTTTTGCATAGTGAAGCATACTAGTAAATTCTGAGATATAGTCCCCTACCAATCCGGTCTGCTTAAGTGACAACAACCACACCGTGTAGGAAGTTGTGGGACCTTCATCAAATCTATGAAGAAAGGCATCACTGAAATCATCCCAGTAGAGAGTCTTTTTTTCCATCTCACGTTTGTACCATGTAAACCATTGATAAGCTTCAGTGCCCAATTTGGTTGCAGCAAAAGGAACTTTTTTCGCATCACAAAATTGGTATAATTCTAAAATGCCTTCCATTTTGGCTATCCACCCACGTGGATCATGACCCTCAAAGGTGGGCATGTCAATGCATGGAAAATTGACTCCAGTAGGACCTCTTGTTTGGTGGTAAACTTCGTGTCTCTCTTGGTCCTCATTATTCCTCTGTCTCTGGAGGTGATTTTGGGTAGGTCTACCAAAATCCCCTTGTTGCTCAAAAACTGCTTCGTTTCCCCTATCCTCATTATTTCTTTGGCCATTGAGATTTGGGGAATGACCATTATTACCTTTGTGGTGTGTATAGTCTTCGTACTGATGCTCCGTACTCCAGTGGTTTGGGCTAGGAAGATTTGGTTGGGATTGTTTGGTGAGTAGTTGGGTTATGTTGGCATTCATGTTCTGAATACTCTCTACTAATTTAAGTAAGGTTTCATCAGTGACCTTGGGGCTTCCTATTTCCACTTGAGTGATGTTCTCATGGGAGGATTTTGGGGAGGTATTGGATGCCATTTTTTTAAACAATGGATGACCCGGGTTATAGCTAACAATTCCTAAAGGAGAAGAAGAATTTTGTGTACCTTTGCTTCTAGGAGGTCTTCTTGGTGATTTCAAGCTCCTTTCGTTTGGATCCTCGGAACTTGATAGTCACCCGTTTGATCCTTTTGTCCACTTTTCGCTCATGCACTAGTACAATGGTTGCCTTTGATTCTGCAAAATGCTGATGAATTTGGGTAAAAAATTTGGTTTAATTTTTGCTCTCAATGTCGCTCCAACTGTGACGTGGATTTGATGGATCTCTTTGCAACTTTTGATTAGCAACTTTTTGACAAATTTTAATTAGCAACTTTTTGACAACTTTTGATTAGGAACTTTTCGACAACTTTTGACCAACAACTTTTCGATAACTTTTTGACATGTGAGGTATCGAACGAAGCAACCCAAACTCATGAAACATGGATGCTAGACTAGGATATGACTGAGGACAGTAGTACATGTGAGATATCGGATGAACAAACCCAACTCATGATACGCAGGTGTTGAACTAGGAGAACGAGACAACAAGGACATGAGGAATAGAGAATAGTGGGATCCATGAGGACACAAATAATATGACAAGCCAAATTGTGACTGTGAGAGGATACCATAATGGGGAACATGATAGGACGTGACAGATAAGTGGGACTCACTAGGACACGTAGACTATGATAACTGACAGGGACTCAACAATATGCAAGACATGTGGATGACTTATTTTCGAGTGAGGAGGACAATGGATACGACCAAGGGACTCACACGAAGAAGGAGGATTATGTGACCATAGTCACACTTTTCTAGGTCATGTGGTTGGAAGGTACAATAGTAGATAGTATGGGCAACATTACCATCAACCAGAGTTGGATCTAAGACATCTGGTCCAATAGCCATGTGATGGTGGACCTTGATCAAACCTTAGTTGAAGGTCAGTGATCAGGAACTAGCATAGTTATGCTAGTTCTAGAGCATACAATCAGTGGACCTCCATGGATGAGAATGGGATTACAAATCCACGACCAATATTCTTTGAACAAGGGAAGCACAAAATTCACCCTTATAGGTGTTATTGGACTTGGAAGGACAAACCCATGCCAGGATCAAATAATAACTCGAGAGAGGAGTAAAGATCCTAAAATGGTAAACTCTTGCGGTAAGTTGGTCAGTCCTGAGAACTTAAGACACCAGCTGCAGTGGTCGATGATCTTGAAGTGTGAAAACTCTATGCCAAGTACTAAATTCAAATTGGGTATCTTAAGACATAAATATGTGACATTTATGTTAGTTTGAACAAAATTTTGAATATATGTTTTGACAATGAGATGTGTAGACTTGGGTTGTGACACTAAGGAGACCTCCACATTTGCAACTATTTGAGTGGATGCCAAAATCATATATCAAAACTACATCATATTTTTCTAAGCACCTTGCACTATCCAAGGAACTAACCATGCCACCATGGTGTTATACTTAGACACATGTAAATAACTCACAAGAAAATACCTCGACTAAAGTAGGATACACAAAATCATAAATATAATTATTTCAATTTAAACTGGGTATTTCAAGGCAACAAGTGTCTTATCATGCATGGAATAACCAACTATATTATTTGTTTGATGGCACCAAATATGGAGAGGTCCCACATTGTTGATCAACATCCATTTTCTTGAATAAAAACATGGCACGCATAATTCAAATTTGGAACCACTCCCAACATGTGACATAATTTTCATTCAGAGTGTCTACAAACCATTTCATCACTTTAATACATCTATTCTGATACAAAGACATTGGTTGATCCTTGCTCAATATAAAGGCAAGAAAATTTGATTTTTGGGCTTGAACCCATGATCTCCTATCTACAACATCTTGACTTCCCCTTTGCTAGTTGTCTTGTCATCTTGTTGATAATGACAAAACTATGTGTTTGAACTCCATGAAGATGAATGCCAATGCCTTCAAAAGTACACGTGACCACAGGAGGAGCATACACAGTGGAAAAAAAATTGAATTCTAATTATAAAAATTATCCTTTTTATTTCTTCAACAATTTGATAGATGAATCAAGAGCCAAATTCATAGCATTAATCCTCAAGCAAAAAACATGGAAATAAATCTCCTCTTTGCTCCTTATGCTAGAAAATCTTATGAAGTTGGAAAAAGTAACTTTTCCTAAGAATTGAAATCTATGAATATCACTTGTACGTGACCAAGTGATGTAGATACATACCTACTTTGATACCATATTGGAATGCATAATATTTTTTAGAAACAAATAAAAGCAATTCATGCACTCAAATCTTACACAAAGAAAAAAAAAAGGACAAAAAGAGAAGCATTTGGTGAACACTAGTAAGAATAATAAGTAATCACTATATCCATAGATAATATTACAAAATACTCTGAAAAATAAATGAGGAGTGTGAGGGGAGTTATTATAGCAATACCAAAACCCCAATTACATTATAAATTTTGATGTAAGCCATCATAACAAGAGAGTTTTAGGTTAAATTTTAAATTATAAAGAGGGTTTAACCATAACAAGGTTAATCATGATCAATAAGGCTTACCTAATATAATATTACAAATAATTAATACATTGCACAATGAAATTCCCTTAGTCCTATCCAAAAATATCACATAATGTTCATTTTGACATTGAATCAAATTACAATTGCAACATAGTATTGTCTTACTTAGAAGAAAATTGTTGATGTGCTCACTAAATCACTTTGATCTAATAATTTTATCATAATTATAGAAAAACTTTGTGTTAATCCAAATTTGATTAGTATGCATGTTTTATAAGTTATATATATGACTTTTATTGAGACCACTCCCATCAAAATAACAAAACATTACATTGCTCTCAATATATTGGTTCAGGTTAATTAAATCATATCAAGCTTGTCTTTCTATTAAAGATATTTTTCATCTTCAAACTATTATGTTTTCCCAATCAACTATTTAATATTATTTATTATTATGTATTTTTTTTAATGAGTTTACACGAGTTTTTATGAGGGATCTCGGTCCCCTCATACCGAGCAAGGTTTGAACCTTGCTGTTGGCAATTTTGACACCATGCCACATTAAAATTTTGATCAAATTTTGTTGAATAGTTTTTTATTGTAAAAGCAAAAAATATAGTAAATCCATGTTGTAGTGTTTTCTATAATGTGGTGCAATTAATTTTTTTGTATGATTATCTTATTATTTTTCATGAGTCTCGTACTTGGAAATAATGAGTGTTATAAGGTAAAATGGTTGTGGAAATGGTTTATGAAATCTGTTGAAATATCTTGAAGATGTCTACAAAAATAGTGCTTAAAGACTAAGAGTAAGAAGACATAAACGCCCTTGTTTTCTTGAAAGCCTTACTTTCAAGCAAAGAGGAAGGTCCAACGGTAGATAGTATGGGCAACATTACCATCAACCAAAGTTGGATCTGAGACATCTGGTCCAATATCCATGCGATGGTGGACCTTGATCAAACCTTAGTTGAAGGTCAGTGATCAAGCATTGGCATAGTTACGCTAGTTCCAAAGCATACAGTCAATGGACCTCCATGGACGAGAATGGGATTGTAAATCCACGACCAACATGCTTTGAACAGGGGAAGAACAACGTCCACTATTCCAGGGGTTATGCACCCTGGAAGGGCAAACCCATGTCGATATCAAAGAATAACTCGAGAGAGGAGTAAAGATCCTAAAATGGTAAACTCTTGCAAGAAGTTATCCGGTCTTGAGCACTTATGACACCAGTTGTAGTGGTGGATGATCTTGAATTGTGAAAACTCTATTCCAAGTACTAAATTCAAATTGGGTATCTTAAGACATAAATATGTGACATATATGTTAGTTTGAACAAAATTTTGAATCTATGTTTTGACAATGAGAGACTTGGGTTGTGACACCAAGGAGGCCTCCACATTTGCAACTATTTGAGTGGATGCCAAAATTATATTTCAAATCTACATCATCTTTGGGTTAAGCACCTTGCACTAGCCAAGGAACTAACCATACCACCATGGCGTTATACTTAGACACATGTAAATAACTCACAAGAAAATGCCTCGGCTAAAGTAGGATACACAAACTCATAAATATAATTGTTTCAATTTGAACTAGGTATGCCAAGGCAACAAGCACCTTATCATGCATGGAATAACCAAATACATTGTATGTTTTATGGCACCAAATATGGAGAGGTCTGACATTGTTGATCAACATCCATTGTCCTGAACAAAAACATGGCACACATAATTCAAATTTGGAACCACTCCCAACATGCGACATATTTTTCATTCAGAGTGTCTACAAACTATTTCATCACTTCAAGACATATATTATGGTACAAAGATATTGGTTGATCCTTGCTCAATATAAAGACAAGAAAATTTTATTTTTGGGCTTGAACCCATGATCTCCTATCTACAACATCTTGACTTTCCCTTTGCTATTTGTCTTGTTATCTTGTTGATAATGACAGAACTATGTGTTCGAACTCCATGAAGATGAATGTCAATGCCTTCGAAAGTACACGTGACCATAGGAGGAGCATGCACAGTGGAAAAAAAATTGAATTCTAATTGTAAAAATTACCCTTTTTATTTCTTCAACAATTTGATAGATGAATCAAGATCCAAATTCATAGCAGTAATCCTCAAGCAAAAAAACATGTAAATAAATCTCCTCTTTGCTCCTTACTCTAGAAAATCTTATGAAATTGGAAAAAGTAACTTGTCCTAAGAATAGAAAGCTCTTAATATCACTTCTACGTGACCAAGTGAGGTATATCCATACCTAATTTGATACCATATTGGAATGCACAATATTTTTTAGAAACAAATAAAAGCAATTCATCCACTCAAATCTTATACAAAGAAAAAAAAGGACAAAAAGAGAAGTATTTGGTGAACACTAGTAAGCATAATAAGTAATCACTATATCCATATATAATATTACACAAAACTCTGACAAATAAATGAGTGTGAGGGGAGTTATTATAGTAATACCAAAACCCCAATTACATTATAAATTTTGATGTAAGTCGTCATAACAAGAGAGTTTTAGGTTAAATTTTAAATTATAAAGAGGGTTTAACCATAACAAGGTTAATCACGATCCATAGGGCTTACCTAATATAATATTACAAATAAGTAATACATTGCATAATGAAATGCCCTTAGTCCTATCCAAAAATATCACATAATTTTCATTTTGGCCTTGAATCAAATTACAATTGCAATATAGTATTGTCTTACTTAGAAGCAAATTGTTGATGTGCTCACTAAATCACTTGGATTTAATAATTTTAGCATAATTACAAAAAAAATTTATGTTAATCCAAATTTGATTAGTATGCATGTTTTATAAGTTAATATATGACTTTTATTGAGACCACTCCCATCAAAATAACAAAACATTACATTGATCTCAATATATTAGTTCAGGTTAATTAAATCATATCAAGCTTGTGTTTCTATTAAAGATATTTTTCATCTTTAAACTATTATGTTTTCCCAATCAACTCTTTAATATTATTTATTATTATGTATGTTTTTTAATGAGTTTACATAGGTTTTTATGAGGGGTCTTGGTCCCCTCATACCGAGTTGGGTTTGAACCTTGTTGTTGGCAGTTTTGACACCATGCCACATTAAAATTTTGATCAAATTTTTTTGAATGGTCTTTTATTGTAAAAGCAAAAAATACAGTAAATCCATGTTGCAGTGTTTTCTATAATGTGGTGCAATTAATTTTTTGTGTGATTATCTTATTTTTATTTTTCATGAGTCTCGTGCTTGGAAATAATGAGTGTTATAAGGTTAAATGGTTGTGGAAATGGTTTGTGAAATCAGTTGAAATCGCTCGGAGATGTCTACAAAAATAGTGCTTAAAGACTAAGAGTAAGAAGACGTAGATGTCCCTATTTTCTTGAAAGCCTTACTTCCAAGAAAATAGGAAGTTCCAACGGTAGATAGTATGGGCAACATTACCATCAACCATAGTTGGATCTGATAAATTTGGTCCAATAGCCATGTGATGGCAGACCTTGATCAAACTTTAGTTGAATGTCAGTGATCAGGCACTGGAATTGTTATGCTAGTTATAGAGTATACAGTCAGTGGACCTCCATGGACGAGAATGGGATTGTAAATCCATGACCAACATGCTTTGAACAGGGGAAGCACAACGTCCACCCTTCTAGGTGTTATGGGCCCTGGAAGGACAAACCCATGTCGATATCAAAGAATAACTTGAGAGAGGAGTAAAGATCCTAAAATGGCAAACTCTAGCTGGAATTTGTTCGATCTCGAGCACTTAAGATACCAGCTACAATTGTGGATGATCTTGAAGTGTGAAAACTCTATGCCAAGTACTAAATTCAAATTGGGTATATTAATACATAAATAGGTGACATTTATGTTAGTTTGAACAAAATTTTGAATCTGTGTTTTGACAACGAGATGTGTAGACTTGGGTTGTGACACTAAGGAGGCCTCCACATTTGCAACTATTTGAGTGGATGCCAAAATCATATTTCAAATATACATCATCTTTGGGCTAAACACCTTGCACTAGCCAAGGAACTAACCATGCAACCATGGCATTATACTTAGACACATGTAAATAACTCACAAGAAAATGCCTCGGCTAAAGTAGGATACACAAACTCATAAATATAATTGTTTCAATTTGAATTGGGTGTGTCAAGGCAACAAGCGCCTTATCATACATGGAATAACCAACTACATTGTCTGTTTGATGGCAAAAAATATGGAGAGGTCCCACATTGTTGATCAACATCCATTTTCCTAAATAAAAACATGGTACGCATAATTCAAATTTCGAACCACTCCCAACATGCGACATAATTTTCATTCAGAGTGTCTACAAACCATTTCGTCACTTCAATACATCTATTCTGATACAAAGATATTGGTTGATCCTTGATCAATATAAAGGCAAGAAAATTTTATTTTTGGGCTTGAACCCATGATATCCTATCTACAACATCTTGACTTCTCCTTTGCTAGTTGTCTTGTTATCTTGTTGATGACAGAACTATGTGTTCGAAATCCATGAATATGAATGTCAATGCCTTCAAAAGTACACGTGACCACAGGAGGAGCATGAATAGTGGCAAAAAAATTGAATTCTAATTGTAAAAATTATCCTTTTTATTTCTTCAACAATTTGAGAGATGAATCAAGAGCCAAATTCATAGCAGTAATCCTCAAGCAAAAAACATGGAAATAAATCTCCTCTTTGCTCCTTATGCTGGAAAATATTATGAAGTTGGAAAAATTAACTTGTCCTAAGAATAGAAAGCTCTTAATATCACTTCTACATGACCAAGTGAGGTAGATCCATACCTACTTTGATACCATATTGGAATGCACAGTATTTTGTAGAAACAAATAAAAGAAAATCATGCACTCAAATCTTATACAAAGAAAAAATGACAAAAGGAAGAAGTATTTGGTGAACACTAGTAAGCATAATAAGTAATCACTATATCCATAGATAATATTAACACAACACTCTAAAAAATAAATGAGGAGTGTGAGGGGAGTTATTATAGCAATACCAAAACCCCAATTACATTATAAATTTTGATGTAAGTCGTCATAACAAGAGAGTTTTAGGTTAAATTTTAAATTATAAAGAGGGTTTAACCATAACAAGGTTAATCATGATCCATAAGGCTTACCTAATATAATATTACAAATAATTAATACATTGCACAATGAAATTCCCTTAGTCCTATCCAAAAATATCACATAATGTTCATTTTGACCTTGAATCAAATTACAATTGCAACATAGTATTGTCTTACTTAGAAGCAAATTGTTGATGTGCTCACTAAATCACTTGGATCTTTGGATCTAATAATTTTATCATAATTACAGAAAAATTTGTGTTAATCCAAATTTGATTAGTATTCATATTTTATAAGTTATATATATGACTTTTATTGAGACCACTCCCATAAAAATAACAAAACATTACATTGCTCTCAATATATTGGTTCAGGTTAATTAAATCATATCAAGCTTGTATTTTTATTAAAGATATTTTTCATCTTCAAACTATTATGTTTTCCCAATCAACTCTTTAATATTATTTATTATTATGTATGTTTTTTAATGAGTTTACATAGGTTTTTATGAGGGGTCTCGGTCCCCTCATACTAAGTTGGGTTTGAACCTTGTTGTTGGCAGTTTTGACACCATGCCACATTAAAATTTTGATCAAATTTTGTTGAATGGTTTTTTATTGTAAAAGTGGAAAATACATTAAATCCATGTTACAATGTTTTCTATAATGCGATGCAATTAATTTTTTGTGTGATTATCTTCTTTTTATTTTTCATGAGTCTTGTGCTTGGAAATAATAAGTGTTATAAGGTAAAATGGTTGTGGAAATGGTTTGTGAAATCAGTTGAAATTTCTCAGAGACGTCTACAAAAATAGTGCTTAAATACTAAGAGTAAGAAGATGTAGATGTCCCTATTTTCTTGAAAGCCTTACTTCCAAGCAAAGAAAAGAGTAAAATTGTATTTGCTTCAAAATTTGGACAAAGAACTCATTCGACGCACTTCAAGGCGAATGTATAGTTTAATGGATAAAAGGATATTGAGTTTGGCAAATGTGATTTTACCCCAAGTGAGGCATGAAAGTCTCCTTCACCTATCCCTAGGACAAAAATCTATTTAAGGGAAAGGTTAGCAATGAGCCCAAAGTTGAGGGATGATGGCAACAAACTAACGTGCACTTGCCCCAAAGGTGAGGCGAAATCATCGTTCACCCCACCTTGGGGTGAACGTCATCAAAAATAATGATGAAATGCCAAGTCCACTTTGAAAATTCAACTGGGATTTCACCTTAAGGGAGAGGTGAAACTCTCATTCACCCCTTTGTAGGGTGAAAGCACATGAATAAGGAAGAAGTTGGAAGCCCCACATTTGCATGCGTTAAAAGGGAGTTAAAACCATAGTGCGTTCACCCCAAGGGAGAGACAAACATTCCATTTTCCTCCCATAGGGGTGAAGCTATATGAAAATAGTACCACGAAGGCATTGCATACAAAATGAAGACAAGCATTTGCGCTCACTTCGAGTAAACATTAAAAGTGGTAGTATTTCAAGATGGGCACTTGAAAAATCAAAGTTACGTTCTCCCAAGGTGAAAGGCGATAGTACCTTTTGCCTCTTTTGGGGGTGAATGTGTATTTTAAATTAATAAGCATTTTATAGCACATTAGAATCACAGCTTTGGGTTTGATAGCGTTTTTGTCCAAGGTGAGGGGAAAAACTCTCAATCGCCCTTCCTAGGGGTAAAACAATATGAAGGTGGTTCGAAGTGCTGAAAAAAAAAACAAAGGCACTCAAGGGTGACTACTATCATGATGATGGGGTGAACGTAACGAAATAAATTTTAAAATGATTTGAGTTACTGGCTGTGTGTTGGGCGCAATAATGTGAGGATTGCTATATGCAATTTGATGTTGAATTAAAGCATTCTTCTTACTTCTCTATTAGGCAAAATTATAAGGAATGACACAAAGTGTGCCTCAAAGGTATATTCAAGTGAAATTATAAATATTATCAGTTTGTGGGCGTTCTCTTCACTTGCAAGCACAAATAAGTAGGAAGTAATGAAATTTCAAGAAACACTTTTGCTCATCGCTTTGTATTGGGAAACATTGATTTCAAATATCAAAGAAAACTTTTCAAAGGTGCCCGAATCAAATAAGTAATGAGAATTTAATGATTGAGGCAAAGAGTAACTGAATTTGTTGGTTGTATGCTAAAAATGCTACTGGATTAAAAATCACAGGGTTATTTTCATGAGTTCCAAGATATTTTGGACAAGGGTGAATTTCCAAGGCATAGTGGAGGTACCAAGTCAACGACTATCTTTGCAGTTTTTTGTGCACCAAAACTTGAACTTACTGATTTCCCAGGAATTCCTCTCAAAAGCAGGAGCGCCGCCATAGAAGAAATATCTTCAAATATTTTCAAGAAGGAATTTCCTCACAAAGGTTCCTAATCTATAAATATTTTGTATTTTTGTGTATTAAATGAAAGAGGCAAGAAACTCTATAAATAATAAATGTTTCCATGTAACAAAGGAGGATAGACATTATGTAGAAAAACTATTCAAGTATTATGTGTAAATATAAATAATTTGGCTTCTAATTTTGAAAGAAATCTCTATGTGTGATTTCTTTCTACTTCAAGCATTTCTATTTTATATTCATGTTTGTTATCTGCTGCTAAGTTTGAATTTTGCATCTATATTTGATCACTGTTGGTGAGGGAGTGAGTAGTGGAATGCGATTCTAGAAGTTGTCTCCATGAAATTGTAAGTGGATTCTTTTGCCTTATGTCTATTATATGCTGCTATAACACTTGGTTTAAATTCCTATTGCTAGTTTGTCCCCAATCCTACATCTTTGGCATGTGGCTATATTTCCCATTCCTTTCCATTATTTCCAATTTCTTTCCTGCAACTCTAAACTTTAAATCAGTGTAGGATTAGTAAGGGAAACCAACCCTCTCTGGAGGTTAGCCTAAAGGATATCTCTTTCCTTCGGCATTTCAATGTTGGACATTTCTAGGGTGCACAAATGTATGTTTGCATTTTAGGCAGATACTTGACCAACAGTTTTTGGCATGTCCGATGGGACTTTCAAAAGTTCCACTTTCAATAGTATTGAGGTTTGATGTTTGCCTTCATATTGTTAAGTTAGAATATTTGGTGACTCAACTATATCTAGAAGCATCTGAATGTGAATTCAGCAAAAGTTATACTTCATGATCACAAGATCAAAGGCCAAAAATCCTAAAAACCCCATCGAGTTCTTTGAACTTGATACCTAAATATTAGGGGAACATCCCAAATTAGTCACCTTATATCATACATTATCTGTGACATCTTCGTAGTTAGCTAGTGTGTTTTCCACTCCTGCAAGTTCAGCTAGTACTGCTACTAGCATTCCTCCACCTCAACCACACACACCATTCCATATGGCTCAGAACCGCAATAGCCACAACCACCAAGGCAGTTCCCAGCATGGAATAGCTTGAGAGCCTTAAATTTACAAGCACAAAATCTAGTCCCTCAAGCAGCATTGAAATATTTTCCTACCTATGATGGAACTGGAAAGACCGCTTATGAGCATATCCAAGATGTGGCTACTTTTGTGACAATCCACGACATTGCTAATGAAGATATTATGATAAGATTACTTGTGTTGTATCTTATATGAAATTTACTATACTGGTACTAATATTTACCACCCGCTACTATCACCACATGGGACCAGTTGGTAGAATTGATGATCAAGAACTTTCATGAGCAAGTTGATTGATTTTTTTTGCTGCACCAATTTACAAACATTCAACAACATTCGCAGGAGGAAATAGTGGATTTCAATGTCAGGTTTTCTCAAATTTGGTAAATATTTCATGATGGTCTTCAACCCACTCATGAGTAAGCTTCATTTTACTATCTTCAAGCCTTCAACTCGGATATTGGTATAGCTATCTGACAAACCAATGTCAATACTTTTCCAAACTTGTACATACAGGTGCAAAAGGTCGAAGCAGATTTGATCACCATATGTAAGCTTCCTCTGAAGGTAACAATGTCCATTCTCCCTAATCTTCTACAACATTTGAATTCTAGTGCATTTTTGTAGCCTATGCCTTCCATGTATCTCGTTCCTTCATGGATCTTAGGTTCACCTCAAATTGCTCCAATCCTAGTTTCCCAGCTCCCTACCCCAAGCAATCAACAATTACCTACATTGGTTGTCCCACAATTACCAACCCCAATTTCATTCCCAGCACTACCAGCTCTGCCAACACCTTTACCAGCACCTTCGACACCTTTAAATCCCAATCCCTACATGAAAATATTACAGGAGATGCAATCACTCAATTCAATAGTGAGGAGAATGTCGAATGAAATTACGTCCGTCAAGAAGAAGAAATTTGAAGTGGATTTTCGATCAAGAAGATTTCAAACACCACCAATTACTAGAGAGCAACCAACTACTAGCAAAGGCCCTAAGATAAATACAACTGTCTTGGCAAATAAAGAAGCTAGTACATCAAAGTGAGCATATTGGTTCTCCACTTGTAAAGATCCTCATGGTGAAGATTTGTACATGGTTCATTTGAACTATGTACAGACATTAGAAGAAAGTTCTACCAATGGATAAGTCAATATGATAATGGAAGTTGATTAAAATTTTATGGTTCCTTCCTTGGAGCAAGTCTCAGTTCTTACAAGGGTTGGAAATAAACTGGTGACTGTTGATCCAAAAAAAATGGAGCAGCTAAAGGTTCTCATGAAAAAAAAGGTATAAAGTGAAAAGACACAATCGCAAGCAAAATTACTTGATGTAGCATCTAAATAGCAAGATGTTGTACTATAGAATATATGTTGCCTACACGAACCCAAGAGAAATTTTAGGTAAAAGCATCAACATCACAACCTGCAGATGCTCAAGCACAGGATAAGGCAAAAAAATAAGCTAAATAATGTCTCAAGTACCCATCATTAACCAAGAGATAAAGGGTAGAGGCTACTCAATAGTATCAGAACAAGTATGAGCCGGTTGGAGAATAAAATGTCCCTAGTACTTCTGACTATAATATTGTTGAAGAGATGAAGAAGATACCCATGAAGGTGAGTTTGTACGATGTATTGCGCTTCCTGGACAAGTTGACCTACTGCAAGAGTCTCTTAGATCTACAAAAGATAAAAATAAAATCCCCAACCAGATGGTGTTAGTGTAGAAACTAATAACCTCTGCCACTGGTAAGAACAAATCACCTTCATTCTATATTTCTCTCAGAATGGAAGTATGGATCGTGCATAATTATATGATCGAATCTGGAACCACAACTACTATCATGCCAAAGGCAATATGTGAGGTTATGGGGATGGAATACAGAAGGAGTAGTCTAGGCATTCTACAATTGTATGGGACCCCAGCCAAAATAGTGGGAGTGATTAAAGATATTCCTATCATTTTGCACAGTATATCACAAATCGATGTTATTCAGGAGGTGGTGGTGGTCGACCTGGAACCATATTTTAGCATGTGTCTTTTGAGGGAATTTACTACAAAGCTCAGGAGATATCTTTCCTTGGATTATTCACATTTGGAAATTCCTTTCAAGAGAAGAATAATCCACATCTATAATGAAAAGTCATCCACTTTTCATATAGAAAAACTAGAAGAAGAATAAAAGCCTTAAGGTACAGTCAATATGATGATAGAGGAAGTTCAAGAAGTGGATTTGATGGAGGAAGCTCTTGGTGAGCTCTGCCTAGAGGATGAGTTCTCATTGATGGATTTTAACACAATGGTGGAAATCGATATTGGTTGTTACACCATAACCAAACTTGAGCAATCCAAAGAAGAAGTTTCTAAATCCCCAGATGTTTTTGATCAGTTATGGAAGCTATATTTTGATGGTGCAAGATGCAATAACGATGTAGGAGCTAGAATTGTTCTTATTTATCCTTCAGAGTTACAGAAAACTGAGAAGAGACACACAATATCAAGTTTGACGTAAAGGAGTATAAGAAGTTACAGTTGGAAGCTGATAAAGTCATCAAAATTGGAATAGATTTTACTTCAGAGGAACTTGAAGATATCAAAATTTTATGTTATGAATTCCTTAACATCATTACATGGAGCTATCATGACTTAAAAGGATATTATAAGAACATAATCCAGCATACCATTGAATTGCAGTAAGGGATGAAGCCTTTCTGGCAAAAACAACGACCTATCAATCCAAAAATTGAGGTGCTCATGAAGGTAGAACTATTAAAAATTTTGGAGGAAAAAATAATTTATCCAATCAAGCACTCAATGTAGGTGACAAACTTGGTCCCTTTTCAAAAGAAGAATGGAGATATTTTCCTGTGCATGGACTTTCATAATCTGAACCAAGCATCTTTGAAAGATCAATATCCCCTGCCACAGATTGATCAAATCCTTCATGTTGTCAATGGAGAACAGAGATTTTTGTTGCTTGACGGTTTCTCTAGCTACAACCAAATCTGGGTGAAGGATGAAGACCATCACAAAATGACATTCACTATAAAGTGGGGTACCTTTACCTATCAAAGAATACCTTTTGGTCTCTCAAATGTTGGTGCCACCTTGTAGAGAGCTATGGATGTCACTTTCGATGAGTTTTTAAATCGATTCATTGTAATTTATCTTGACGACATGACTATTTTTTCACATCGTAGGGAAGAATATGTTTCTCACCTTAGACATGTATTTGAAAAATATCAAGAATTTGGCATCTCCATCAACCCCAAGAAGTCAATTTTTGCTGTCAAAGAAGGAAAGTTGTTGGGACATGTTATTTCACAAGAAGGGCTGGCAATTTATCCTGCAAGAGTTGAAGCTCTCTTAAAATTTCCCTTGCCAGCTAGTAAGAAGGATATGCAGTCATTCTTTGGTCAGATAAAATTCATTATTGATTTTTCTCAGGTAGTAAAGCCAATGACTGAGCTCTTGAAAAAGAATGTACACTTCAGGTGGATAGAAGTAAGAAGACAGGCATTCCAAGAGATCAAGGAAAGAAATACCCGAGCACCAGTATTTAACCCATATTATACAAAATATTTCATCCTTTATGGAGTGGGCGAGCAGGAGAGTTATGTCATTGTCCTCATACAGAAGCAATATGATGGAGATGAGAAGTTGATTGCTTTCTTGAGTCAATTTATTTCACCACACCAGGAAAAGTATAATTTCATCAAAAAGTAGGTGTATGCGGTCATGAAGTCCCTAAATAAATTCCATCATTTAATTTCATAGAGCAAGATAGTTGTCTATGTCATTCATCTAGATGTTAGGAATTTCATCCTTTAGGGAGAATTAGGTGACAAGAGAGCAGGTTGGATCTCTCAGATTCAAGAGTATGATGTTGAAATTCGGCTAACTAAACTAGTTTGTGGTCCTGCACTTTGTCAAGAATTAGCCAAAAGTGCATTTCTTGAATCTTTAGCAATAGTACATGATGAGGTCATCAACGAAAATAATCTTGTGAATCAAGCTACAGGTGATCATGATTGGACAGAGGACCTTGTCAAATTTTTCACATCTGGGAGATGTCCATCACATCTGGATGCCTTACAAAGGTGAAGGTTTAGGCTACAAGCTCTTAAGTATTTTTTGTTGCCAAATGGATTATTTCATAAAAACATAGATGGTGTACTCCTTCGATGCATTAGGGAATCTAAGAAACATAAAATTTTGGAGGAGTTCCATTCTGGTTTATCCAATGGGCATTATGTAGGAAGGCCTATGGCCTTGAAGATCATATGAGTTGGGTATTTATGGCCTATCCTCTTTGTAGATGCACACAAAGTGAGACAAAGTTGCGTTAACTGTTAGCAGTATGTTGGCAGGAATAAAAAAGCATCTCTACCCCTGCATCCAATACAGGTAGAAGTCCATTTTCAACAATGGGGATTGGATTTCATTGGAGTCATTGATCCTCACTCCTCTACCGAGCATAAATACATTCTAATGTTGATATATTACTTTACTCGATGGGTAGAAGCCATTCCAAAAAAGAAGGTCGACCAGGCCACAGTTATCTCCTTCCTTGAAAGTTTGATTATCCATTTCTATGTTTCAAATGCCATTGTAATAAACAACAAAAACCCATTTATTAGGGAAAAAATCACTGAATTTGCAAGTAGGTATGGTATCTATCCGAAGACCTCTTCCAATTACTACCTGGAATAAAACGGTCAGGTCGAATCTAAAAATAAAAATTTGCTTCAAATACTAAAAAGAACACTTGGCAGTAATAAAAGAAGCTGGCACTCATTGTTAAATTAGGCTTTGTGGACAGATCGTATATCAGTGAAGAAATCTATTAAAGCTTCTCCTTACTCCTTGGTGTATGGAAAAGAGGCAGTTTTGCCCACCCACATCAAGCTTCCTATCCTCCAGACTTTGCAATTGTTTAAATATCAAGATGATGAATATGATCCTATGAGTGCAAGGTTGGCTTAATTATTGCAGCTACAAGAGGAGAGAGAAAAGGCATATGTGGCTTTTATCGAATATGCTAAAATGATGTAAAAGCGGTTTGGCAAGAAGGCAATTAAACGTAAATTTTAGGTGGAAGATCTAGTCCTCAAGTGGAATGAAAACAAAGCCAAGCCAGAGAAGCATCACAAGTTTAACGTGATATGGGAAGGTCCATTTCAAGTCTTAGGGGTAAATTTGATGAATGCATATCATCTACAAGACATGGGTGGTTGGGATATTTTGATTCTAGTTAACAGCCTTCATCTGAAGGCCTATTTTCAATTATGTAATCAAGAGGTACAAGTATGTAAATATGTACAGATTTTATTCCTTACAAGTATTTTATTGCTTTATAAAAATATAAAAAAAAAAGAAAAAAAGTATGAAGTGAACTCTACTAGAAGATGCCAGGCTATCCTCAAAGAGAACTTTGCCTTGAAAAATTATTTCTCTCTTTGAAAATCAATTTCATCCCAAACCATTTCTCTAAGGACATATTACAATTTTCGGGCAGAATTTATTATTGTATTAGCAGGTTTGAAAGCTCCAAAGTTAAAATTTGCTTTACTTTGAAAGTATTCGAGCTAAAAATGTTTTAGGGAAAACGTTCGAAGGCACCAGGTGAAAGTATAAGAGTGGAAAGGCAAATACCTTAATTAAAAATCAAAGCGCGACATATAAAAGTGCATGGGGCCTGATTTATAAATCAAGGAGTGCAGCAAATAGAAAAGTGCTTTCGCCCAAAGGCAGGGGTGAAAACCCACTTTGCCTCCTTGTGGGATGAACGAATGTTTAAAAATGGAGAGCCAATACAAAAGACGCTAAGTCGTCTAGGTGGGAAATCTAGAAAAGTGCTTTTGCCCCAAGGAAGGGGCAAAAACCCCATTCTCCTCCTTGTTGGGGTAAACAAGCATACCGTGGAAAATTTTAAAGCACTAATTGTGGCTCCTGTGCCTTTTGATCAAAGGAAATAATTCGAAACTATTTCACCCCAAATTTTGAAACTCCCATTCATTCACTCCTCATGAAGTCAAATTGACGTGAAAATATTCTAAAAGCATGGGGAAGGCACTCCAGTGTTTTGAGCAACCGCATATAAGAGGTTTCGACGAAATGAGGTGGAGCGAAGTAAAAAGAAAAGGGGGAAGAAAAGCAAGAGTTTTCATTCATAGCTCTATTATTAAAAGCTTTGGGGAAAAAGCAAATATTAAAGTTTTTTAAATTGATTTTCTTTTCTAAATATGGCATGCAAATAAAAATAAAAAAAATAAAAAAAAAATCAAAAGTTAAAGCTCCAGTTAAAAAGTTATAAAAAGTATTTTTTCTAAATATGGGGCAAAAAAGAAAAGCAAAAAATTGTTTTAAAAAGAGGACGTTTGCCATGAAAATAATCAAACAGGTGAAAGGCATTTTTGGGAACGTAGCAAAAAGGGGGAAGTGCCCTCTCAATGCAATTTTTCTAGAGAACATTCGTGGACACTAAAACGTATTTTCGGAGCGTTCAATTCAAAATGTGCCCCCAAATTTGTGTTGGCAGGCATTTTGGCATTCTCGGGAACCAAAATCTCACAACATCAAAAGCAGGGAC